>JAHSVC010000025.1:109545-1430402 GCA_021397845.1 Areca catechu
AGGATTTTATCACCTGACCTAGGACCACAACCACCACCTTTACATAAATCTAACCCTAATTAAAATTAATAAAAATCTAAAGTAATTTAGGGACACTAACAGGTTGGGTTCCAAGTATTGTGTGAAAGCTAGTGTACCCAATCCTTTGATTATCACTTGAATCTGGTGTCTAAGACTAGATTATCGATAAGATCAAGATAAACCCCTGTACTTTTATTGAAAATGTATTACTAGTAGATAAATTGAAGCATAATTTGTTGAGTATCAGTCAATTATGTGATAAAGGATTCAAGGTTATCTTTGAATCATCTATGTGTATTGTAACAAACTCTCTTGATTCTAGTAGTAAGTTCATTGCATATAGATTTGGAAATATTTATATGTTAGACCTTAATGATCTGTCCATGACAAGTAGTTCCAGTCTAGTTGCAATGAATGCTAAGACCAGGAGTCTTGCTTACTTTGGCATAGACAATTAGGTCATGCTAGCATGCATACAATTGCTAAGTTAATATCCAAAAACCTGGTTAGAGGCATGCCTAAGTTAAGATAGACTTTGATCATGTTTGTGATGCATGTCAAATTGGTAAAAAACTAGGGGGAGTTGTAAAACCAAAAATATGATTTCAACATTTTGACCTCTTGAGCTACTTTACATGAACTTATTTGGACCAATTAGGATCGCAAGCCTAGGAGGTATGAAATATGCCCTTGTGATTATAGATGATTTTTCTAGATTTACATGGGTTCTGTTTATCGCTCGTAAAGATGAAACCTTTAAAGTATTTCTAAAATTTCATAAAAAGATTTCAAATCAGAAAAATCTTTCAATTGTATCTGTTAGGAGTGATCATGGTATAAAATTTGAAAATCAATTTTTTGATGATTATTGCACAGAAAAAGATATTGATCACAACTCTCCACTCCTAGAACACTACAACAAAATGGTATTGTAGAAAGAAAAAATAGGACTTTGGAAGAGATGGCCTGAACAATGGTTTGTGAAGGCAATCTTCAAGGTACTTTTGGGCAGAAGCGGTGAACACTGCTTGTTATATTTTAAACTATGTTTTGATTCGACCAATGTTAAAGAAAAACCCTTATGAGCTTTGGAATGAAAAGAAACCAAACATTAATATTTCATATTTAGTTGTAAATGCTTTGTGCTGAATAATGGAAATGATAACTTAGGAATATTTAATGCTAAGTCAGATGAAGTAATTTTCCTTGGTTATTCAATATATAGCAAAGCATATAGAATATTTAATAAAAGAACATTGACTATAGAAAAATTAGTACATGTTATATGGTGCAGACACTAGCGCCAGAAAAGATCGACAGGTCGAACCCACATCCTTGTGGATCACCTATAAATAAAGCCCTGACACCAAACCCTTTTTACCTGTAAATATTTTATCTTAATTTTTATTATTTTAGCTTAGCTGGGTTTAGTCCTAAGCACTAAAATTGAGTCCCTATCAAAACCCCTGGACCCAAAATTGAGTCTGTAAAAAAACCCTTGAACCCAAATGAAACCTGTATATATATATTTACCTAGTTGGGTGTAGCCCTTTTTAACCACTATAATTAGGATTTTTATTTTTAGCATTTGGGCAAAATCCCTTTTACCAAGTTGAACCACTTGTTTACATGCCTTGCCTTTTGATCAAATTGGGTTTCAATGATCAAGTGGTGCTTTAGTTATTTGGTTGGTTTAATTAGTTTCGAGTCTTGTAATTATTAGTTAAGTCCTGTAATACAAGGGGGACACAAGTCCAGACTCATGTGACTCCATGTGCTAGCCCAAGTCACTTGCCACATGACAACCACTTCTTGGCACCACCTTTTCATGATTTTGGATAATATCACATGACATGTTTGGACATCACTTGCCATGTTATCAGGACAACACCACTTGCCATCTCATCAGGACAACACCACTTGCCACATCATCCAAGACATCATCACATGCCATATCTTTTATCCTTTGTCGGCCATAAGAAGAGATTGACACTTACTTTTTAAGAGCAGTAAAGCAGAAGGATTCCAACCATGTTTAGCACCATCTCTTCTCAATATTGTTGCCAATTCCAAAAGAAATCTCATTTTAGGATGAGTAAAGCAGAAGGACTCTACAATTCCATCTCATGTTGTTGCCCACTTTGAGGAAGCTCATCTCAAGTTGTCGTCCAAGCTGGTTGAAGGCCAAAGAGAGCTCAAAGACTAGAGTCCAAGATACCAGAAACAAGGATTTAAGGAGTTGTTGCCAAGGAAAACCAATGTTAGTCTTTGTATCCATTACACCATGTTGTTGGTCTATAAATACTCCATCAACTCCCCTATATAACAAATGATTATTGATGAAATACAATGACATTCTGTCAAAATTTTTTCTTTGCTATGTTCATCGTGGGGTGTGAGGCCCTTTCCTTTATTCCTCGGAACATCGCGCGGTGTGAGGCCCTACTTATCCATATATCAGAAAATCCTACCCAACTACTTCCTTCCCTCTTCTCTTTCACTTTTCCATCCTTTTCCTTCTTTGTTTCTTTCTAACTGATCAATCTTTCTTTGTCGAGTGATTGCAGGTGATCAAGGATTAAAGTCAGGTGTTCTTGCCTTGGAACCGATATTACGGAAGATCGAAGCCCGAAGTTCAAAATATTGAAGTCCTCTGTGAGATCCTGAGAGTTCCAATGGATCTACTTCAGAGAAAAATTTCTTTGTTGGTAACATTCAAAAACCTTTCCCTACTCTTTAGTTTCTGATCTTTAAAAGTAGATCCTAGTTTATGATGGTTTCTTAGCTACCAAATCCTGATTTTAGTTGCTTTGCTAGAACTACTCGTGCAGGCATAAACTAGTTGACTAGTTTCCATATTGCTTCCTTTGAGTCATTAAAAAATTGAAATTATAAAAAAAATTAATCTCTATTTTTTTAATTAGGTTAATAATCAGTATAAGCTTTTCATAATTATCTTGCATCATTATATTTGATGAAGCTAACCCCTTACCTTCAAAAAAAGAAGAGTGTATAAAAAATGATGCAGGTACACTTGAAAAGGAAATGAAGATATGAGCATACAAGAGAGACCAAACTCAAGAAGGAGAAAAGATGGTAAGTAAAGATCAGCTGATCTCCAAGAGAATAGAGGTATGTAGCTTCTCATCAAAGAGATTTAATTATTGGTGATCCCTCTCAAGGTGTTAGGACTTGGTCATCACATAGAGATGTATGATTAGAAAGCATTTGTATCACAAATAAAGCCACACAGTTTAGAAGAAGCTAAAAATGACCCAAACTAGATGATGGCCATGCATGAAGAGCTAAACCAGTTTAAAAGAAATAATGTATGGACTTTAGTTTATAGACCATCAGACTATCCCATTATAGAAACCAAATGGGTCTATAAATAAACTAGGAACACAGGTATGTAGTTAGAAACAAAGCAAGGTTGGTAGCTAAAGGACAACTAAGATGAAGGAATAGATTTTGATGAAACACTATACACCCATAGCAAGACTAGAGCCATAAGACTACTACTTGCATTTGCTTGCTACATGAATTTCAAACTTTTCTATATGGATGTAAAAAGTGCATTTTTAAATGGTTTTATATCAGAAAACTTTTTGTTTTAGAACAGCCACCAGTTTTGAAAGTCTTTTTTTAATCATGTTTTTTAAACATCAATAAATTATTGTATGGACTAAACAAATACCTTGAGCCTGGTATGATAGATTGAGCAAATTCTTACTTGAAAATGATTTATAAAAGAAATGTGTGTATAAAACTCTTTTCATCAAAAGGAAGAATAATGATATGTTAGTTGTACAAATTTATGTTGATGATATTATATTTGGTGCAACTAATGAAACTTTGTAAAGAATTGCAATTGCTAGATGCAGAGTGACAATTAGAAATGAGTCTAATGGGTGAACTAAATTACTTCCTTGGACTTCAAGTGAAATAAACAAAGAAAGGGATCTTCATAAACCAAGCCAAATAATACATCAAAGAAATATCATATAAGTTTGGTATGGATACAAGCAAGCAAGCACACCCATGTGCCCCCCTACAGATTAGATAAAGATGAAGATGGCAACAACATTGATCAAAAACTCTATTGAGGTATGATCGAATCACTATTGTACATAACTGCTAGTAGACTGATATCTTGTTAATGATGTGTTTGTGCTAGATTTCAATCTAATCCTAAAGAATCACATATGCTTGTAGTAAAATAATCATAAAATATTTAAGAGGAACAAGTATATTAGGTCTATGGTATTCAAAGCAATCTTCATTGAATTTAATTGGTTTTCGGATGCTGATTATGGTGGATGCAAAATAGATAGAAAAAGTACTAGTGGTACATGCCAATTTCTAGGGTTAAATTAATCTCATGGCATTGTAAGAAACAAAACTCGGTAGCACTATCTATTGCTGAGGCAGGTACGTAGCTACAGGAAGTTATGCACAAGTGCTTTGAATTAAACAACAACTAGAAGATTTTGATATTACACATTCCAAAATTCCTTTCAAGTGTGATAACACAAGTGCTATTAATTGTCAAAAAATCCATTTCAGCATTCTAGAATAAAGCATATAGAGATTAGACATCATTTTATAAGGATCATGTTTTGAATAGTGATAGTGCTTGAATTTGTTCTTATTGAAAATCAACTTGCTGATATTTTCACTAAATCTTTTAACTTAGATAGATTTCAATTGAATAGAGGGCAATTAGGTGTTTGTGACCCATTTTAGAAAACTTGACCTAAATTCTTCAAAATTAAGAAACATTATCTAGAAAGCCTCCTATATCAAACTAAGTATAATGACCATGTCTCTTAGTGTATATCTTCCATTTGAGATCATTTTTGAACTGTTTAGAACCTTCTATGGAGTTTTTGCTGGAGTCGACTCGAGCAATTTAGGTTTCACCGAGCTGACTCGGATGTTGGGTTAGGCATTTTTTATTTGAGCCGTAGGACTTAACCTATGACCCTATCTTTGTTATTTCTTCTCCATTTGCTTAGAACCTTTGTTTCCAAGCCAAGAACATTTTCCTTTGCTCTCGACCGACCTTCTCTGGCTTAAACCCTTGCAATCTTTTTGAGCTTGAGCAATGGCACTAAAGAAAGTTGTTGGAAAACACCCCCGAACCAATGTAGAAAGCTCTCCAAGAAAAAGAAGAACAAAAAAATGGGAAGATGAGTTGACTTGGAGTCGAGAACAGGCTGAAGAACAAGAGGCATCACCTTCTCCACCAAGACAAGTGGTTTCCATGGCAATCCATCT
The DNA here is from genome assembly GCA_021397845.1 of Areca catechu. NCBI lineage: Eukaryota > Viridiplantae > Streptophyta > Magnoliopsida > Arecales > Arecaceae > Areca > Areca catechu. The sequence continues at coordinate 114,847 of JAHSVC010000025.1, forward strand.
GGTCATAAGTGGAAGAATAATAATTTTTTCATTCCTCAAGGACCTAGGGCTTCAAATTGGTGACATGATTGAAGACCAAGGTTGGTCATTCTTCTGTTTCTTGAATGTTCATGCATATCCCAACTTGGTACGAAGTTTTTATGAGAATCTAATTTTGGAAGAACATCACATTGAATCCATTGTCAAGGGAAAAAGAATAGTTGCGATAGAAGAAAGGTTAAGCAATCTACTTGAAATGCCTAATGAGGGTCTTAACCATTTAGTTCTAAAGGATAGACAAAAAACTCTCAGAATCATCTTGGAAAGGAGTGATATGAGTGGAATTGGAAATGTGAAAGCTAACTCCCTTTCCTTAGAGATGAGACTACTACACAACTTCATCAGTAGGATTTTTCTCCAAGAAAAGGTTGATTTGACTGGGTGAGTGAGATAGACCTGTGCTTCATGGGACATCCGATTGAGGGGGAGGCCCTCAATTTGCCACATATCATGCTACTATAGATGAAGGAAGCTGTGAAAAAGGTGAAGGCCTGTCTCCCATATGGAATGGTTTTCATATTACTATTTTAGGCCTCCAGAGTTGACTTGACCAGTGAGGATGGTAGGTCACTGCACCATATGGACACTTACTCTTCCAAGTCATTGCAGAGAATGGCTTACCAATATACTGATGGAACTTGGAGGAAGAAAAATGATGCAGCACGAAAGCTCTGATACCAAAATTGATACAGAACGAATGCTCTGATACCAAAAATGATGCAGAACAAAGAACAAAGAAGCGTATGCGGAAGTAAAAATTAAGATTGATTCTTTTTTTTTTATATATTTCAGAAATTGGCTTTGACTCAAAGTAAAGTTAAACTAAGTTGAAGGAAACTAGGTAAGGATTGAAAGCACAATTTAGAAGAAGCTAAGTTATCAGAGTAGTTCAGAAGTAACGGATCGCTGGGGGTTGAGAAACTCCCAGACCTAGGGTTTTGCTCTGAACTTTCAACAGGACAGAAATAAAGAGGAGAGATGGTTTACCAACCAGACAGTGATCTTCACAGAATTTGGGTGGAAGAACTCTCTCGGGCAGATGTTGGATCCTTGGATTCGGCTATCTTCGTAATGGATCCTCCAATACTGGCCTCGTGGCTGGGTCGGCTTCTCTTGGACTCAAGATCTGGGAAGAAGAAAAACAAGTGATGGATTCAGAGACTCGGGGAAGGATTTACCAGTTCGAAGAACTTGAAGGCTGATGTCGCTGAGATCTAGATTCTCTTGAAGGCTGATTCAACTCCCTCTGGAAAGAGCTTTGGATATGAAGTATCTGGACTGTAGCTGGATGCTGGTGGTTGGCCTGGACTGAAGAGAGAGGCCGTGAGAAGTGGGATAGGCTAGGGATTGGTGGAAAGAAAAGAATGATGGGCGGCTAGGGTTTGGGAGTGGAGTGGCTAACCTAGGGTTTGGGTTTTGGAGATCTCACACCTCCTCAAAGTTCCTGGGGAACCCAGATTTACTCCCTCACGGAGCTCAACACCTGGATGCAAGTGCGGAAGAGAGAAAATACAAAGTTTGCTCACAAAAAAATTTGGTTTCATTCATCATCTTTTTTTTCAACTTACATGGGGGTTTAATTTATAGGCCATTACAAGAGAGTAGGGTTTTACATCTTCCCATGTGGGACTAAAGGAGGGGATCTTCAAATTAGGATATCAATCCCTACTCATATGGCCGGCCAATTAATTCCAAAGTTGATTGAAGCTTCAAAAAGGAAAGTGGGTGGCGCCTCCTTGTCTTGACTCCAAGAAAATATTTTTTTCCTTCTATGCTTGGCCTTATCTGGAAGTGTTTGGGCGCCTCTTAACTTGCCCTCCAAGAGAAAATTTGTTGCCTTTTAAATCTGGCTTTAGTTGGAATGATTAGGGCGCCTCCTAACCTTGCTTTTCAAGAGAAATCTCCTTCCTTCATGGCTCAACCCTTTTGGATACCTCCTTTTCTTTCTCCCCAAGTTATGGCTCCTTAACTTGTTTGAGTATTTCTGGCAGGTAATGGGCGCCTCCTTGAATCTCTCCAAGAGAATTTCTTCCCTTTCATAGTTTGGTTCTTTTAGGAAGTCTTGGGCCGCCCCCTTGATTTATGGACCCTGGGGATTTCTCCTCAATTGGCGCATGAAAGAGGGGAGCTGCTATCTGTGGTGTGGGGACCAAAGCCTGCTAGATGGAGATGTGGCGCCCCTGGACTCAGGCGTATGGCTGGGAGTGTGGCTGGGAGTGTGGCGCCCACTTGCTTGGCCTTGGGAGAAATGTAACACCCCCAGGTTGAAGCCCTAGTCTACTACTGAGTCAACATGACTCAACAAAATAAAAATGCAGGTAATACAGACTCAAACTAAAATTGAGTTGATCAAGTCAACCCTTATTACAAGCCAAAAAACCCTAATTCTTCGGCAAGGTTAATCAGAGATCCAGATGGAGCTCTGAAGTCTCTTCTGAGTCTGGTGCCCGCACCAAAAAGATTTGGACAAAGGGCAGTTGGCTCATCTGATGATGATGATGAGGAGGAGATTGAGGAGCAGCTACCTGAGGAGATAGGAACTGCTGCTGAGCCTTTAGTACTTGTTGAAGAGCCTGCATAGCACATACCTGAGGAGACTACCACTGCTATTGAGCATACTATTCTTGATGCTAAGGAGTTTGAGCATAGAGAGAGAGTCTGGGAGTCCTAGGACTTCTCCAGCATCTCCACCAATACTAGCATCTCCACCAGCACCAACATCTCCACCAGCTTCAGCACCAACACCTGCTCCAGGACTATCTACTGATATTCCAGGACCTTCTATGTCTCATGCATCTTTGCCCAGCAGATGAGACAGCAATCTCAGACCCTGACCAGCTCATTGGTTCGATGTTTGGCGAGCTTCACGAAATAGTCGACACCAAACTTGAGAAGATTTATGGTGAGATCATACAGCTACATTCCAAGATAGACAATGTTGAGTCTGCTAGACCTGAGCCATAGATTGATATACAGTCACTTTAGACTCCTTCAGGTTAGTATCTAATGACATCTAACATATTATAGCTCATATCATTGAGGAATTCATATCTGAGTGAGAGAGATGAGCTACAGGATGGGATCCATTGAGCATAGTAGGAAGAGGGAAGGTGATTATACAAAAGGAGCGGGGATTCTTAAGGCTGAATTTGGCAAATTGAGAGGTTTAGCTGAGGCTTTTGCCAATGCTCAGGCTAGTGAGCTTATTATTGCTCTACAGGAAGGAAACAAGAAGATTCGAACAGAGCTGAGCACTATACGGGTTTTTCTAGCAAGGCTATCTTCAGTCATTGAGACTTTAAGAGCATCTAGACCTACACCTAGTTAGCCTGCACCTCATCCTAGACAGCCTGCACCATATTCTACACAACCACCATCCTTTGTACCTCCTGGTTTATTTGATCCAGAGGCTATCTCTTCAAGACCACCACATGGACCATCCATTAGGACTAGAGGACCTTCTAGTTAACCTAAATCTTGGCAAGGTAGATCTAAACCCATTAAGGAAGAACCTAGTGATAGTGAATAGATCAATCTTTGTCTTTTTGTTTGTGTTTTATAAGTTGTATTGAACATTTTGAAAGAAATGAAAGTATCTCATTTCTTAATTTTTGTGTATGCAATGTGACTTGTGCAATGATATTATTCATGTATGCAATTTAAGAAAATTTTATATTAAATTATCAAAACTTTTATGAGAAAGTAAAATTATCTCAAACAATCTTGATAATCTTCTCTTTCTATTTCAAAAATTGAGCTTGATGTACTTAACAAAGGGGGAGAATGATTTTAATTGAATACCTTTTTGATTATTGACAAAAGGGGGAGAATGATATTGATAATGAATGCATGGAAAAATGGCAGAAGGAAAAGATGAAAAATAATGGTTTTTAATGAAAAACATGAGGTTTCAAAATTTTAAGATCATACAAAAAGGGGAAGAAAAATTATTGAAACTGAATGACCTGAATACATTTACTTTAATATGCTCCAAAAGTTACAAATTTGCTCTATTTAGAACTTGTTATAAGCATCCATTGATATCTTAAGACCAAATACATTTGCAATCTAAAAACTCTGATACATTTCTGGAAAAAATAGCTTTTGATAAGTGTTTATTAGGATAAATATTGGACTTATTTCAAAAGCTCTGTTATATTGTCAATATGGCTTAATTCTTTCAAATACATTCTTGGTATATAGCTCAAACATGTTAATATTTACTTCTAAATATATTTATACATGTAATTGCAAAGTTTTTCCATGCCCGATGTTTTGTCATCATCAAAAAGAGATTGTTGAACCCTTGAGTGATTTTGATGATAACAAAATATTGGAGCATGCATTTATCTTACTAACAACTTTTCAAGTGCTTTACAAGTTTTTGTAGGATGATTTTCAATGCTCATTTGCAACTCCTACAACCTTGTCATATGTCTTGTGTACTATTGTAAATGTTTTATGTGAAGAAGAACCCAAAGAAAATTAATGTAATATTCATGAAAATGGGTTACTTCTATGTGTTTTTCAAGCATAAAATTTTTTAGAATTTGTTGTTAGTTGGATTGGGAAGAGTCATGGATGATTAAGAGTTGTTGGATGATTTCTGGAGAAAAGCTGAAGTGTTGAAAATTTAATCAAGCCGACTCGTGTAAAGAGATCCTACTCTACTCCTTGGCACGGTTGAAGGATTCTAGCACGCAGAGATCCGAGCCAACTCAAAGGAACCCGAGCCAACTCTTCTAGAGCTCATTTCCTGAATCAGAAAGGCAAGCTGACCCAAAGGAAATCCGAGCCAACTTAATCATTCAGTCAAGCATCTGAGTCGACCTTTCAGTAAACCGTGCTGACTCTTCTAGAGTCCAGAGAAAATAAGTTCTGAGAGAATAGCCAGGAGAGCTGACTCTACTAAGGCAAGCTGACTCCTCTAGAGTACAACTTTGAAGACCTGATAATCTGAGCTGACTTGATTGAGGCGAGCTGACTTAACTAGAGTAAGGAATCATCAACACTGAGGATTGAGCTGACTCGATTATGGCGAGCCGACTTAACCAGATTAAAGAATCAACTCTCTATGGATTTGAGTCAACTCAAAGCATCAAGCCGACTCGAACATCGATTCCAGGCAAATAACAGCTAGTTCCAGAAATTCATTTTAAATTTAAAAAGTACTCCAACGGTCAAATGTAAAGTCCAATAGTCTACAATGACTATATCCATCTAAGAAGAGTACAAGACTCTATAAATAAGGGATTTAGACAACCTTTGAAGAAGCTAATGCATGATTGAACATTAAATGAGCTTGTGAGCAAGAGAGCACACAATGAACATTCAAGTCAGACTTCAAGTCTTCACCAACTCCTACCAGAAGCTTGAAGCACTTATTGAGGAAGAGAAGAATCCATTTAAGTGCATTAAAGTGCAATTAAGAAGGTTTCTCTTAAGCTGCAACTGCAACTATCAGACAACTTGGTTTGTCATTAGCTGCTTATTTTTCTTAACTCTTTATGAGTTGTTAGGTTCTTGGTGAGCCTGATAAAAAACCAAGTGTGGGTTGTTAGTGATCCCATTTTAAAACTAACAGTGTAGGATTTTTGGTGAGCTTGGTCAAAACAAAGTTAGATTCTTGGTGATCCTATTGAAAACCAAGAGTTGGATTTTTGGTGAGCCTGGTTGAAAAACCAGTTAGGTTTTGGATTGTGAGCCATGTAAAATAATCCGACTGTATTCCGGTGGTGAATATAATGGAAATCCAAGTGGTATCTTCAATAATGGACTTAGGAGAGAGGGTGCTCCAAACCACTATTAATTTGCTGTATTTGCATTGTGCTTTTTCTCTTTGTGTTTGTTTCTACTTTGAATGATTTGAAAACAGCACCTCTACACTAAAGTAGATTTAAAAGAGCACATATCTGTTCAAATTTTTTAAATTTCCAATTCACCCCCTCTTAGAAAAGCCACCTGGGCAATATTTTTTTCTATCCAAATTGGAGAGTCCACTATCATACAGGAGCACTCATCATCCAAACTCTAGATACCACCATTCATGGCCAACCAATGAACCAATCATGGCCACACACCATCATCCATCAAGATCACCCATCAAGAATGAAGTCAATCTCATTTTAGCACCCAGGCATGGATGAAGTCCCAGGGAGATCAAATTTAAGAGTCATGACACCAGAAGAAGGAATTCAAGGAGTTGCTATATAAGAAGAATTAACTCTACTCTTTGTATCCCTTACAACTCATGTTGGTGGTCTATAAATACCACCATTTATCCCTCTTGTAAACACAATTATTATTCATCAAATAAAAGAGACATTTTATCAAATTTCCTTGCTGTGTGCATCGCGGGGTGTGAGGCCCTTCTTTGTTTTGAAGCATCACGAGGTATGAGGCCTATATATCCAACAATAAAAAAAACCTTAGCTGCTATCTTCCTTCCTTCCCTTCCTCCTTTTCCATCTTCTTCCTTTTTTCTACAACCATCTAATTGAGTTTCTTTTGAGTGATTGCAAGTGATCAAGGTTCGATGTCAGGGTGTTTTTGCCTTAGAGCAAACATCGCAGAAGTTTGAAGCCTTAAGATCGACCTTCTTGAAGCCCTACCGCAAGTTCCTTGAGAGTCCTGTCAGATCCACACCAAATGGATATAATCTTCATTGGTAAATTTAAATACCTATCCCTACTCTTTAATTTTTGATTTCTTGATAAGTAGAACCCTATTTTAAGGTGATTCTTAGTCACCAGTCCTATTCCTAATTAGTTTGCTGATTTACTTTGTGGACTTTAGAACTAGTTGACTAATATAGTTTTGTTGAATGCTTTGAGTATTAATTTTAAAAAATTCCAGAAAAATAATTATTGCTTAATCTCTAATAATTAGATTTAAATCAGTAATTTAGTTTTACATATTTTCCACATCATCTTTGATATCAGAGCGAAGGTAAACTTAGGTTAACTACTAGTTCTGAAATTTCTGCATACCTAGAACTAGGCTATATTTAAACTGTATAAAAACCATCCTAGAAAAATATAAATAAATTATAAATATGTTTTGTTAATACCTGTTAATCCTTTATAAATCTTAGAAAAAAATCAATTTTTTTTTTTGCTATTTTCTGGTGGAAGGAAGTCATGCCTCCTGAGCGGGGTATATACAAATATACTGTCACGAGCCATGGGAGTAATGAGCTACTACTGAATGGATATCCCAAGATAAGAAATCTAAAATTAATCAGATCTAAAATTAATTGAAGAAAAAAATAATTATTTTTTTGCTATTTTTAATTATTTTAGTTTCATTGCATATACGGGTTTCATATTATGCGATTGCATCATCCAGTAACCTAATCTTAAGGTCACTTGACCATCTCAGATTAGGGTAGGATTTCATCACCTGTCCTGGGCCCACAACCACCACCTTTGCATCGAACATAATCCTAATTAAAATTAATTAGAAACCTAAAGTAATTTAGGACACCAATGTCGAGTCTCAGGTGGTGCATTCATGGCTAGTCAGGTCAATGTACATGAGTTGATCTGGTCTATCATGGTTTTCCATGATGGGTCTAGGGCTAGGGTTGAGTCTAGTATGAGTCCTAGGTGTTTAGGCTTAGTTTTGATCAGTCTGGATCTTCGGGTCGGCTTCTATTGTAAGAGTCGACTCTATTGGTTGGCACATCTCAGAATAGGTGATTGTTGACTGGACGGGTCGGCTCGGATGGATTCAAGTCGGCTCAGATACATGTCAGGAAATCTGCAGTCTAGACTGGTCGACACGGATGGTTCGGGTCAGCTCAGATGCACAGTCAGGAAACCTGTTATCTGGATGGGTTGGCTCGAATGGATTAGAGTCGACTCGGATGCAAGGCCTAGTCGACTCTAATGTTTCAGGTCAGCTCGATGATGGGTGAACTATTTTTTGAACAGTGCCAGCTAGGAGAGTTTGGGATCTCGGGCACGTGTGACCGAGGTATATATATATTATATTCTCGTAAGAGGATGTATGTGGTGTAACAAACTTCTTGGAAGTGGAAATCCCTTTCTCCCATGAAATTCCTCTATTTTTTTTCTCCTCTCTTCTCCCGTTCGTGGTGTTTCTTGATCTTCATAGACCTGAATCCTACTGTGATCTTCAATGGAGATTGCTTATATGGTCATCCACAACCTGGTGATATGCTTCCATGATGCCTTTGTTGATCTAGGCGTTCATTCTTGATCAGGAACAAGGCTATTCTGAGGATTTGGTTTGTCAAATCTGGTTGGATTTGTAGCAGAATTCTCAACATTTGGTATCAGAGCTTGGTTCGTAGAAGGAAGATCTCAGAGGGTTGGAAAGTAAAAACTTCTTGCAGGTATAGTTTTCATATCTCTTGAATTCCTGATTGTGGTAATGGCATCAAGTGGGTTCAAAGTAGATTTTGAGAAGTACAATGGCAAGGAAAACTTCCACTATGGCAATAAAGGGTTAAAGATTTGCTGGTTCAATAAAGAATCTAGAAGGTCTTGGTTAAGAAAGATCAGAAAGATTAGTGTTGAAGAATGGAAAGAGTTAGAAGAGATTGCTTTCAGCACCATAAGGATGTGTTTGGCTGATCATGTTTTACCTGAGGTGTTTGTTTAGAAACTACTGCAAAAGATCTTTGGAGAAGACTAGAGACCACATACATGGAAAAGAACATGACAAACAAGCTATGGCTCAAGAAGCAATTATATAGCTTGAGAATGCCTGAAGGATACCTTGTTGCACATATTCAAAAGTTCAATCAGGTTTGTTCTAAGGTGATGAGTCTGGAAGTGAAGATAAGATAGACGAGGAGGATCGGGCATTGTTGCTATTGTGTTCACTCCATGGATCGTATGATGGTCTCATAACAACTTTGGTTATGGGAAGGAAACCCTAAACTATGAAGAAGTTGTTGTGTGCTCAGATCCAATGAGCAAAGAGAAAAGATCTGTAAAGATAATCCTAATTCAAAGGTTCTTGGTATGAATGAGAGGCAAGGAAGATCCAAGGAAAGAACTATGGAAAAGTCCAAGGGCAGATCGTAGTCTCGGAACCACAAGAGCTTGAAATGCTACAGTGTCGTCAGCTTGAGCATATCAGGAAGAATTATCCTCTTTGGAAGACAGAAATGGAGAGAGCCAACACTAGTGGTGCTAATGCTTTAGAAAGCAATGGAGAAGGAGTATTGGTTGTATCAGATAAATCAGTGGATTGGGAGAATACCTGAATTTGGATTCTGATGATGCTCATACCACTATACCTCACAACGGTATTGGTTTTACACCTATGACAGGTCAGATGGAGGTAGTGTAAGTCTTGCAGATGATCACCCTTGTATGGTAGCTAGAGTAGGCACTATTAGGGTGAGGATGTATGATGGAATGATATGGACTCTATCTAATGTCAAAAACATGTACCAGAATTGAAAAAGAATTTGATTCTTGGGCTACTTGGAAGAGCAGGGATATGCTTTTAATGCCAATCTAGTAGTGGATGTTTGAGAATTACCAAGGGAGCTTTGCTGGTAATGAGAGGAAGAAGACTGAGCAACAATCTATATAGGATGGAAGGCTCAGTGATAAGTGATAGTGCTGAAGTGCTTGCAGCTACACAGGAGGAACAGTTGAAATATAAACTGTGGCACTATCGAATAGGTCATATGAGTGACCGAGCGTTCACGAAGTTAAGTTGAAGAGGGAAATCCCAGCTTTGAAAAAGGATGGAAATGACCTGTGTGAGCCATGTATCTTTGGTAAACATCATAGAGTTAAATTTGTTGTTTGTACCAGCCAAGTGAAGGAGTGCTGGATTAGGTGCACTCAGATGTCTGGGGACCAGCACCTGTTTTATCCAGCGGTGGAGCAAGGTATTTTGTTACCTTTATTGATGACTTCTCTAGAAAACTGTGGGGTATCTGATGAGGGAAAGATTAGGGTTGTTTGCCCGGTTTAAAGCTTGGAAAGCTGAAGTAGAGAAGGAGACAGGAAGACAAGTAAGTACCTTCGGACTGATAATGGTGCGGAGTACTCTAGTATAGAGTTTAGGAGTTACTGTGAGAAAATGGTATCAACGCCATTAGACAGTAAGGAGGACCACACAGCAGAATGATGTCATGGAAAGGCTGAACCGAACACTATTGGAGAGGGCAAGGAATATGAGGCTGCAGTCATCACTGCCAAAAACATTTTGGGGTGATGCATTACTCAGGCATGTTTTCCCATAAACAGGTCCCCTCTCATCAAAGTTGGATGGGGACTTCCAGAAAAAGCTTGGAGTGGGAAGAAGGAGGAGCTTGGCACTTGAAAGTTTTTGGTGCCCGGCTTATGTTCATATGGAGGCAACTGAAAGAAGCAAGCTAGATCCTAAGTCAAAGAAAATGATCTTTATAGGGTATCCACAAGGAGTCAAGGCTACCTACTGTGGGATCCACAGTCTCGAAAGGCGGGGGTGATAGTAGGGATGTCATTTTTGATGAAAGGAGCATATTGGTGAAACCGGGGATTGCAACAGGAAATGCAGTCAATAAGATGAACAGCAGTGAGAGCCCATCATAGTGGAGGATAAGTCTTCAACATCAGCTAGAAATGGAGTTTCAGTTGAGGTGGTATTGGACAAGAAAGATTCTGCAGGAGTGAAGGAGAAGTAAGAAGAATTAGCTATTCAAAGGTGCAGGAGGAGCCACAAGAAGTAGACTTGCAGGACGGCAAGGGGAGTGGCATTGGATAAGCCTCAACGCACAATTCGGAAGTCAGTTAGATATGGCATGGATGAAGTATTTATATGCTCTAATATTTGTGAATGGAGATCCAGAAAGTTTTGTAGAGGCCATGAAAATTCCTGATAAAGAGTCATGGATGCAAGGCACGATGGAAGAAATGGAATCTCTAAGGAGGAATTAGATATGGCAGCTAGTACCTAGAGATGCTCATGCATTGGCTCCAAATGGGTGTTCACTAAGAAATCATTACCTTCAGAGCACGGTGGAGTAAGATACAAGGCAAGATTTGTAGCAAAGGGATACTCACAGAGGGAAGGAGTTGACTACACAGAAGTGTTTTATCCTGTGGTACGCCATACTTCAATTCGGGTGTTGTTGTCTTTGGTGGCAAAACATAATTTGGAATTGGAGCAAAGGATATGAAGACAGCCTTTCTACATGGAAGACTAAAAGAAAAAATCTATATGAAGCAACCTGATGGCTTCATTGAGATTGGACAGGAGAATAAGGTATGTCTACTTCAGAGGTCATTGTAGGATTGAAATAATCACCTCGTCAGTGGTATCATAGATTTGATATATTTATCTTGAGCCTTGGATTCTTAGATGTGAACATGATCATTGTGTCTATGTGAAGGATGGGATACAAAGGATGCTCTGTATTTACTTTTGTATGTGGATGATATGCTGATAGCCAGCAGAAGTATGACAGCTGTGAAAGGGCTGAAGAGAGCAATATCTCAGGAATTTATGATGAAGGACTTGGGATCAGCTCAGAAAATCCTTGGAATGGAGATTTGCAAGATAGGTGCAAAAAAATACTCCATTTGTCACAAGGTGGGTACATTAAAAAGGTACTCGAGAGGTTTGGGATGGATAAGTCCAAACTATGGAAACACCATTACTAGGGCAATTTTCTCTCTTAAAAAATAGTGCCCCAAACAGAGGAGAGAGTACATGGAAAGAGTTCCATATGCCAATGCAGTGGGCAGTTTGATGTATGCTATGGGTTATTGTAGGCCGGACATAGCATATGCTGTAAGCCAGGGTGAGCAGGTACATGGCTAATCTTGGGAAGGAACACTAGAAGTCATTGAAGTAGATTTTGAGATATCTGCAAGGGGGGACTCAAAGACATGGACTGGATTGGTGGGCAGCTTGAAGAACATGGAATTCCATTTTTCCATAGAATCATGTGAGGATTCAGGTCCTTGGGAAGGTGTTTGTTGATGAAAGCTATGTAGATGATGTTGATACAAGAAGGTCTACAATAGGTATCTCTTCTGCATGTAAGGTGGACCAGTTTCTTTGGAGATCAACCCTTCAACCTATTACAGCTTTGTCTACAATAGAAGCAGAGTATATAGGGATTACTGAAGCTGTAAAGGAAGCACTATGGTTGAGAAGGCTAGTGTCTAAAATGGGGGTAAAATAGTGTATGGTGGTCCTGCACAGTGATAGCCAGAGTGCTATACACTTGACACAGAATCCAGTCTATCATGCAAGGACCAAGCATATAGATATGAGGTACCACAGAGTTAGGGAGCTGGTGGAGGAAGGAGAAGTGGTGCTGGTGAAGGTCCATACAATGGAGAACAAGGCGGATTCACTTATGAAGGCTCTACCAAGGGATAGCTTCTGTTCTTGTATGTGGTTAATGGGTTTGAGGAGTCTGGCATATATAGCCTTGAAGAACCAAGGTGGAGATTGTTGAGTCTCAGGTGGTGCATTCATGGCTAGTCGGGTCAATATACATGAGTTGATCTGGTCTATCATGGTTTTCCATGATGGGTCTAGGGCTAGGGTGAGTCCGGTATGAGTCCTAGGTGTTTAGGCTCAGTTTGGTCAGTTTGTGTCTTCGGGTCGACTCTTCTATTATAAGAGTCGCCTCTGCTGGTTGGCACGTCTCAGAACAGGTGATTATGGACTGGATGGGTCAGCTCGGATGGATTTGAGTCGGCTCGGATGCATAGTCAGGAAATCTGTAGTTTGGACGGGTCGGCTCGGATGGATTCGGGTCAGCTCGGATGCACAGTCAGGGAACCTGTTATCTGGATGGGTCGGCTCGGATGGATTAAAGTCGACTCGGATGCAAGGCCTAGTCGACTCTAATGTTTCGGGTCGGCTCGAATAATGGATGAACTATTTTTTGAACGGTGCCAGCTGGGGGAGTTTTTGGGATCTCGGGCACGTGTGACCGAGGTATATATATATGTATTCTTTTAAGAGGATGTATGTGGTGTAACGAACTTCTTGGAAGTGGAAATCCCTTTCTCCCGTGAAATTCCTCTATTTGTTTTTCTTCTCTCTTCTCCCATTCATGGTGTTCTTGATCTTTATAGACCTGAATCCTACCGTGATCTTCAATGGAGATTGCTGGTAGATGGTCATCCACAAACTGGTGATACGCTTCCATGATTGCTTTGTTGATCTAGGCATTCATTCTTGATCAGGAACAAGGCTGTTCTTGAGGATTTGGTTTGTCAAATCTGGTTGGATTTGTAGCAAAATTCTCAATAACCAATAGGTCAGGTTCCAAGTATTGTGTGAAAGCTAGTGCACCCAATCCTTTGATTATCACTTGAATTTGGTGTCTAAGGCTAGAGGTCCAAAGGCAAATGCCCTAAGCAGTTTCATGGTTTTTAATTAAGACCCTACGAGAGCCGGGGGAGCCTCCCATGACCCCACCTCTTACCTGACCAGTGATAGGGTAATTATTGAAATGGCTATAATTTAAGCTGACCCATTCTACTTGAGCTCTAGGTCTAGGAAATCCTAGTCCTAGCTGGGTTTTGTGTGATTGCATTGCATAACCAATAGATTAGGAGTCTGACCCAACTAGTAGTCTCATCCAAACCCAATCCAATTTAATCATGGATCCCAATTTTGAGACCTTCCTTAGGACCTTCACTGAACAATGTACCCAAATGAACCATAAGTTTGATCAACTAGACCAACGATTAGGGAAACCTAGAGAAAACCTGTAATACCGATCCTAAACCTAAATTCGAAACACCTTGAGCCATTCCTAGAGCCCAATCCTAGGTGACCCCCATACCAGGACCCAATCTGGAAGACTAGCTATTAGAGACCCAATTATGATTCCATAGAATAGGATGAGAGAGCCACTAGGAATTTTAGGTTAGAAGCACCTACCTTTGATAGTGATCTTGATCTTGAGGATTATCTTGATTGGGAAGAATGTATGGATCTATATTTTAAGAGGAAACTAGTGTCTGATGAAAGAAAGTTTAAGATTGCTAAACATAGATTAGTATGGCAGGCTAGAATCTATTGGGATGATGTCGAAAGAATGATCCGACGAAGAAGAGACATACACAACTACCTAGAGCGACATGAACTTAAACTTAGGAAAAAGTATCTACCCAGATCATATGAACCTAGTTCCTATGCACCCAGATCCAATGAACCTAGCTCTTACGAACCCAGATCCATGACCTATAGATGAGCCCATATCCTATGAACCTAAGGAACTCATAACCCATAGGTATCAATCTAGTGCTGGTCAGGTTTCAATTAGTTGTCTAGAACCTATTAGGATTAGTGCTCCTTATTAAAAATTAGGATGTACTCAAATCCACCTGATTCGACCCATTCCTCAACAAAGTCGACCCATTCTCACCCGAGCCGACTCAACCTAATCCGAGCTGACCTACCCTTACTAGCCTTGATCCTAGCCAATTTTTCCTTAATCGACCTACTCCTACTATCCTATTGGTTCACCAAGATGCTATTAAAGAAGAAGTTTATGAAGCTAATGTGAACTTAGTGGATGAGTATGAGGGAGAAGATGAAATACATATGGCTGACCTAGAATTAGCTGACCCAGTAGGCACCCAAACTGAAGCCAGCCCAGAGTTAGTTGAAAATGACTGTACCCTGACTGAAACTATACGGTAGGACACTTAGAAAAAGAGACCCATGATAAGTCTATCCATATTATTAGGACCTTACCTGAGAAAACATTAGAAGAGAATCAAGTCATAGAGCCTAGTTTTGAATTTCAAGAACCTAAAGTAATCAGTGAGAACTTGATTTTTCTAAACCAGCAACCTCAGGAAGAACTCTCTCCCTCAGTCCCCATTGAAGACCTTTTTCTTGAAATTCTTGACTTGTCTTTTCTTCACGCTGAACCTTTATTCCCTTAAGGTATGAATCAATGTCTAAACTTTAAAGTCAACCCCATTAGTCTAGGACAAATCCATGAATCCTTTTTTATTTCTTACCTTACCAAGTTACCCCCGAATCCACTTCATATTTTCTATCTTTTCCTGAACCATCCAAGATTTCTAGGACCCTTAGTTTACATTTTGTAGAGGTTAGTATGTTGCATAAGCCCATTGAGCATGTTAGGTTTACAACCTATTTCTAGTAAACCCTATGGCATCTATTAGGATTTCATGCTAAATTTTCATCAACATGTCATACATTAACCAAGTTTAATTTTAAGAGAAGACTCAATGAATACAATGAAGGAGACTTTGTTATGGTTAAACTATGACTTAAATAGTTCCCACCTAGAACCATGAAAAAGTTATATGCCCGTAGTAGTGGACTATACAAAGTAATTAGAAAAACTAGATCTAATGCCTACGTGCTTGAGTTACCACTTGAACTAGGCATTAGTTCTACTTTCAACATTTCAGGCTTTATTGAGTATAGGGAGCCAACGTTGATTCCTAGTGAGCCATTTGGGCCTAATCCAGTCCTTGAGAGTGAACCAACCCAAATGTGTCCACCTGCCATACCACCAGCCCAGAGAGACAAGATTGAGTGGATCTTGGATGACAAGATCATTGCTACCTAGAGAAAAGATTTCTAGCGGTATCAGGTTCGATGGTAAGGATGACCTGAAACTGATAATTCTTGGATCACCAGAGAGGACTTGCTGAGAGTTGACCCAAACTTGCTAGAGCACTATCATAGTGGCATTGAACAAACTCGATAGGGTCGAGTTCCTCCAACCCGAGGAGAATGGTGTGGACACTAGGGACAGAAAATATTGACAGGTTGAACCACGTCCTTGGAGATCACCTGTGAATAAATTCCTGAACCCAACCCCTTTTACCATGTAAATATTTATTTTAATTTCTATTATTTTGGGTTAGTTAGGGTTAGCCCATTTTTACCAACTGTAATTAGGGTTTTGTTATTTAGCCTTTTGAGCTAACCCTTTTTACCATATTCATCAAAACCCCATTTATCGATGTATCAAACCCTATTAGGCCAACCCTGTTTAACAATCTATACTTTTTGTTACATGAGGTTAAGCCTTTGATCAATTCATCAATGGCACTTTAGTTATTTGGTTTTGAGTCCTGTAAAAATTAGTTATTGATACCTATATTACAAAGGAGATCCAATTGAAGACCCATGTGACTTCATGTACATCCAAGTGAAGACCCATGTACTAGCCCAAGACAAGCCATGTCCTAGGCCAAGTCAATTGGTTTTTGGCACCATCTTTGCAAGATTTTTGGACATCACTGCCACATCATCAGGGGACATCAATACATGTCTTGTTTGGACATGTCATTTTGAGACAAGAATACATGCCATGTCACTTTATTTTGGACATCCCACATGCCATGTCTTTTTTGGACACTTGAGACGTACTTGACGCCCACATGAGAAGACTTCATGCCAACTATTTTAAGATGAATAATTAAGAAGGTTTCTACCAAATTAGTGCCATCCCATTTTGTGTATTCCATGCCAGAAAAATAAGGTGTCAGCCAAGCAATTCTTTCCCTCCTTCATGCCAACTTCTAAAGAGTTTCAACCAAAAGTGTGCAAGGTGTCGGAGGTCCAAGGGTTTCTACCTCAAGTATTTCATTCAATCTGGTTGCCAGCTGCTTAAGTTCCTAAAACTCAAGAGTTTCATCAAAACTCTTGAGTCTTTTCCTGTCCAAACTGAAGAGTCCACTCATCCATGAAAGCCCACATCATCCAGACTCAAAAATCCAACAATCAAGGCCAAGTGATGAAGCATCTTGACCCTACATCAAGCCACCTCACCCTATCTCTATTTTGGCACCCATTTTGGATGAGAAGCTTATGGTTGGCGTCCACTTTTGAAAGGAGTCCAGATCAGACCAACAAGCATGAGTCCAGGCCACCTAGACCAAAATTCCAGGAGATATAGTCCAAGGAAGAAAAAGACAACTATTTGAATCCCTTACACCATTGGTTGTGGTCTATAAATACCCCTCAACACCTTGTAATTTATTCATTCATTCATCAAAGAAAGTTATTCTGTCAAAATTTCTTCCTTTGCTGTGTGCATCGCGGGGTGTGAGGCCCTTTTCCTTTGTTCTTTGGAACATCATGGGGTGCGAGGCCCTAGTTATCCTACCTATCCAGCCGATAAGAATCCCTAACCATCATTCCTAACCCCTCCCTTTCCTTCTTTCCCTTTTATTTGCTAATTCCTAATTTAAATTTTCTTTATTGAATGTTTGCTGATGATCAAGAATCGAAGTCAGGTATTCTTGTCTCGGAACTGGCATCGTGCGGAAGATCGGAGCCCGGGAACAAGTTCTTGAAACCCTGCCATGACAATCTTGAGAATCTTGCTAGATTTACTTCAGAGGGACGATTCGGCGTTGGTAAACTTAAAATTTCTTCCCTCTTCTTTAATTTCTGAAGAGTTGATAAGGAGACCCTAGTTTCGGTGGTTTCTTAGCCACCAGATCCTGCTTTCCTAGTTATTTTGCTAGGTTTACTTATGCGGGTAGTTAACTAAACTAGTTTCCTTTACTGTCTCATTCAAGTCTTCTTTAAAAATCTAAAAAAATATTAAAAATATTTTTTACTTTTCTCAGATTAGATCTTAATCATAGTAATTTAGTTTCAATTATTTATCTTGCATCATCTGAGACCATGTCCTATGAACCTAAGAAACCCATAATCCTTAGGTATCAACCAAATGTTAGTCAAGTTTTCCTTAGTCAGCCAGAACCCATTAGGAATAGTGTTCCTTATCAAAAATTAGGATTTAGCCAAGTCCACCCAAGTTGACCCATTCCTCAGCAAAGTCAACCCAATTCTCACCCGAGCCAACTAAACCCTATTCCGAGCCGACCCACCCCTATTATCCCAAATACTAGTCAATTTCCTATTAGCCAACCCACTTTGACTATCCCATAGATTCATAAAGATGACGTTAAAGAGGAAATACTGAAGGTAGACTCAAAATTAGTTGACCCTGACCATACCCAGACTAAAGCTATATTGGAAGTACAAGTGAAAAAAGAGATCCATGAGGAACCTAACCCTATTGCTGAGACTTCACTTGAGGAAACACTAGAAGAGACTCAAATCATAGAGCCTAGCCTTGAAACTCAAGAATCCGAAGAAATTAGTGAGGACTTGATCTTTACATTCCAGCTCCCTCAGGTTTAATTCACCCCTTTGGTCCCAATTGAAGATCTTTTTCCTAAATCACTAACTCATCCTTCCATAAGGCTGACCTTTATTTATGTGTGATGTAACCCAATGTCCAAAGCTTAAGGTCAACCCCATTAACCCAGGACTATTTCATGAGCCCTTTGCTTATTTCCTATCCCACCAGGCTAACCCCGAATCCACTTCTTATTTTTGTGGGGACAACAAGTCAGACACAGATTCCCGGATCCCATATGGTTTACTGATTAGGATTATTTTTAGAACCTTAGTCATGTATCACAATTTTATAAGCAAGTAAGATTGAGTACTGTAATAAGTCGAGACTAGTTGATTTGTCTAACCTAGTCCAGTCTATTGAGTCCTGCATTTAAGTATAAGTCTAGTAAGAGTCCAGTTTTTGTGCAAAAGGAGAGGATACCCTATTTTGGAGTTCTACCAGGCCCTACCAGGGAGCCAGAGGAATTTACATAAGCTTATGGGATCTTTTTTGACACCCCAAAGCCCTAGATACAATCTAGATGGTCTCCAAATCCACTGATTCCCTCTAGATGCCATTCTAGATGCAAAACTCCCCCATATGCTACGGAATATGCCAGATGCCAGGTGCACCATGATTCCAGGGATATGCCAACACCCTAGGCCAAGAGATTCCAAGTCCAGGAGTTAAGCCGATGAGCCCCAGAACCAAGATTCCAAGGAATAAGCTGATACCAGGGCACCCCAGCTTCCAGGGCCCAAGCCCATGCACCAATCCAGGACTCCCCTTGCTGCCCTAAAGCCAAGCCCAACCATATTGACAACCAAGCCCAAAGAGAGCCCTTGGACCAAGTCAAATGAGGAGAGAAATCCAAGTAGAATAAGGAGAACTAGTTTTATTTTTATTCAAATTGTATTCTCCTAGTCTTAAGCAAACTTGTAATCCCTCTTCCTCTCAACTTTGTAATTCTATCCTAACTAGGAGAGGACTTGGAGAACATGTACAAATACCCTACCATTTCCCCTCTTGTAAGCAACTTTTATTCATGACATCAAAACCTTGGTGAATTTTATTTGAGTTTGCTCTTGTGTTGGAATTATGTTCTTGTGTTTTGTGGGTTACTCTGTGTGTCCTAGCCATCCTTGTTGCCCTACCATCCTTCCACGCCCAAGCTTGCTTCCATCCAAGCCTTCACACACCCAAAGGAAGAGTGCCCTACGCTGCCCAAGAAAGGATCTTCATCAAGCTTCTAGCCACCAGCCATTCAAACCCTGATTCAGATTTCCTTCAAACCCTAGTTTCTTTTACTTTTATTATTTGCTGTTTTGATTGACCCTGATGCTTGTAGGATCTTCGAGGTATTTCACCTCCCCAGAGGAGGATTTCCTTACCTCTAGAACCACCCAAACCAGCCATCAAATTCAAGGAAACCTGAGCATCATCATCCAGGCTCCAATCAGAGTGCTGTGTGATCCCTTCATTGGAAGTTATTCAAATCTCTGATTGGTAACATCCTTCCCTTCTATTGATATCTGATTTGTTGAAGATAGGCTATCCTAAACTAGGAGTTTCTCAATTTTGAGGATCCTGACTTTCATTATCTTGCATGAGTATGCATGCGATCATGGTGATTTTTTGCATTGCTACTCTTTTTGCTAGTTCTTACTTTAATTTGGGAATTTAGCCTACAAACCTAAATTATAAAAATTACAAGAAAAATTAGTTTACTATTTTTCCTACATCTTTAGCAATCTTAGAGTTGTCCCGCATCAGAGCAAGTTTAGGATAGCTTTGTTTTCACTAGAATCACAAACCCTAATTTCTGCATCCTGTCACCTGTATTAGAGATCCAGGTTTTGATCAATTTTTGCATCTTAAACATTTTATTTTTCTATAAAATCTACCTGCCATGTCCATTTTTTTGTGTTGATAATTTTAATAATTTTTTAATTAATTTTATAGAAACCCTAATTTTCTAAAATTTGGCATATTAGAAATCCTAACTAAAAACTTGAGATTTATATATCAATCAAAAAGCCCTAGGATTTGCTTCATCATCTGATTTTTTTTTTTGCATCAAATTTAGTAGAGTTCATCAACACTGTCCATCCTCTATCTTAGATTTTTTTTGATTTTTTTATGCATCGGTAACTATGACAAAACATGCATCTTTTTAAACCCTAATTTTTTGAATTCTGCTATTTTTGCACATTGACTCAATCTAACCTAATCAACTTCCACACACCCCAATCCCAAGCCCAATTTGTTTCCTAACCTAATCAACTCAACCCTAACTTGCCATCTCAAAAACATATAAAACTTTTTTATTTTTTTGATTGTTTTAGATTGCAACAGGACCATCGATTGCCATCATCTACATTAAACTAATCTTAAGGGCACTATCTCTATCTAGGGAAGGAGGTTATAAACCTGTCCTAGGCCCAAACAATCTCCTTGCATTCTCATCCAAACCTTAATTAAAATTAATTAGACTTAATTTGCCCAAGTGGGCTAGGTGACACCCAATAAGTCGGGTCCAAATTGTGTGGCCAACTAGTGCATTTAATCCTATGGCTATTACTGAAATCTGGTGTCTAAGGCTACGCATCCATAGTCAAATGACCTAAGTGGTGTTATGGTTTTTAATTGGGTTCCTGTGAAAGCAGGGGGGCCATCCACACACACACCCTCTACCTGGCCAGAGGAAGGATTAGCTACTGGGTTAAGTGTAAGTTGAACTGACCCATTCAATTTTGTCTCTAGGTCTAGGAAACCCTAGATTGTGCTAACCATTTTTTCTTTTGCATGCTTGGCTACACCATTCCACTCTGATTGATTGTTTGATTGTATGACCACTAGATAAGGAACCCAATATCAGAAGTCTAAATCCCAAACTGACTCAGCCATGGATTCTATTTTGAGGCCTTCATGAAAACCTTGACTGAACGATTTGACCGGATGGACCATAGGTTTGACCAATTCGATACCCAAATACTAGATGACTAACTAATCCAATCAAGTAATCAAAATCCATAGTTTTGACCAAAAGATCATCAGGAAGAGTCAGTCAGGAACCCTAGGCAAGACCCAAGTGTTGAACCCTTGCCTTGTGAGCCCAGGAACCCAAGATATGAACCCTCAGTAGTAACCCACTATCCCTCAGTCAACCTGAACCCTATAGGATCAATACCCTAGATTTGAGCTTAATTAAATTGTCAGGTATCCCTTAGCCAACCCTCTCTTACCACCTCATTGGTTCACCAAAAAGATATTGAAGAGGAGATATATGAGGCTGACCCAAGCTAAGCTTACTGGATGAGTACGAGGAGGAAGAAGATGAGTTCCTCATAGATGACCTAGGATTAGTTGACCCGACCATACTCAGGTAGAACCAACCAAATGAGTTGACTAAATAGATAATCAAGTAGTAGAAGACTACCCAACATTAGTTGAACCTAACACACCCACATGAACCAGTAGTAGAAGACCAGTTAGAGGAAGAGGATCCAATGTAGAGCATAGCCCTGAATTTCTTGAGCCAAAAGAATTTATTAAGGACTTGATTTTTTATTAGTACCCTCAAGATGAATTCACTCTTTTGACTCCCATTGTTCTCTTCCCCGAAATTAGTGACATTTTTTCATCATGCCAACCTAGTAGATATACCTCAACCTCATAAGGCCAACCTCATTACTATAGGACTCATCCCTGAAACACCTTCTTATCTCTTAGTCTATCTGATCAGTTCCAACCCCTTTTCTGATTTTTTCCCTATCAGACAAACCCCGAACCCACCTCGTATTTTTACCTTTTGTTAAGTTTTCTTATATTTCTTTAACCATTCACTTGCATCATGTAGAGGTTTGCATGTTGCATTCATTCATTGCACATGTTAGGTTTGCATATTACTTTGGTATACTTGTGGCATTTGCTAGGAGTACATAGTAAATTTTCTTGTGCATGCCATGATAGGATCAAACATAATGAGTCTATAATCTATTAGGTTTTGTCTCTTAAAGTCTAATAAAATGTCTTTTGATAGGGATGTCTAATCGAGTCTATTAGGTATTAGTTGAGTCTAATAATTTCACAGCTTGACTTATATGTCTCACCTATACATACCTTTGCATAGCATTTGCATTTAGAAATTAGTCAAAAGCTGATCATAAGTAATAATAAACTAAATAACAACTTGGCTAATTCCCAAAGGAAATATAAAGAATTTTATGCAGAGGAATATGTGATGGTAAAAGAATTTTTTGCTTGAGAAGTTGGCCCATCAAAAAAATGAAGAGTAATGGACCCAATGCTTATGTGCCTGAGATATTACTTGATTTAGATATTACCTCCACCTTCATCATCTCAGATCTTATAGAGTCTAGGGAGCCAGCAGTGATACCTATCGATCCCTTAAGCCACTCCCTTTCTTTGTAAGTGAACTATTGGGAATTGTGTCCCAAAGCCAATCGCCTGGGTTGTAGGCGGTTGTGCTGGATATTGTATTCATTTATAAATAATAAATTTATCTTTTTGGCAACTCATCACATATTGAATTTCCATGTAATGAACTCTTTCCATGTGATGAAGTCCTTGGGGCTACACTATTTTCGATACAGAGAGGATGTATCGACTGGTCCTTAAACCCTGTTCACAATCAAAGGATATATTGTACTGGATGGCAATATATCAAGTATAGGTTGTTGCAGTTCACATCATTTGGTTGTCCTCTTGACCAAATGAGTGTGGTGACACTGATGTGATCTGCAAGTGGGATATATAATATCTCATTGAACATGACTCCGTGAAATCCCTTTATGCCAAAGGGATACTCACGATAGGATATGGGTATATGTGTCCCTCTGACCTGAGGTCATCACGGTAGCTTGCAAGCAACTCCCTGTGCTTTGGTACCAGACTACCCAAATTTTTATCCGGTGATGGAAGGTTTCTGGGTACAGGCAAGTACTTATGGAACAGTGATGACCAAGATGGAATTGACCTGTCCGAACAGTTTTGGATTGAATGTCTTGCAGTATCTCAATTTAGCAAATCCTCGACCGGGGTAGCCCTAGTGAAGAGTCACTGGGCTTGCAAGATTGAGACATGTTGTCGACTGACTCAGTCTGGGTTGGCAGCCCTATATCAGTCGTCCTGAGCATTAGAGGTCAAAGGGATGAATTATACAGTAACCATATGCTAGAGGTTTGATAATATGCTCCCGCATCTTCGACCTATCCGGAAGCGGGATCCATTGCTAGATGGTTTCCTGTGTGGTACTGGAATTGTTCCAGTGCTACCATTTAGGTTCAAACTATGAGGTCACACGCCATAGAGGATAACTCTCTGATCCAGATACCGATTATGATTGGGAATCATCTCGGTTTTATGGTTACGGTATTTTTGAGCACTCTTTTCCGGTCTTGCCCTCATTTGAGTCAACCAAAAATTATTCTGGGCTGACCAGGTCTGCGCCAGGATTTTTCTGAATCAATTTTGAACTGATTCGGAGCTAAATTCGGCCTCCAATTGGTTGTGAACCAATTAAACCAAATTTAATTGGGCTTGGACCGTTTCAATTAGATTGAACCGAAATTTTGGGATTGAACCAATCTGGTTTAATTACCTTAGATCGGTTTCTTTTGAACCCAAAATTTATTTGGACCGTTGTTTCATCAATGACCGGTTTACACGGTCTTTTTCATGCTGGGCGAATTCCAAGCATCGGACGCTGTTCGGCATTCTCGTCTCCCTTCCACCCGATTACCTTAAACCCATTTTATTAGTCCTAATGACTGGTTAATTGGTGATTAAGACACCGACGTCCTTTGGCCTCCCTCCCTCTCCGTTGTATCTTCTCCCTGCTGCCTTTTATACTCTTCAGCACTCCCTTTTTTTCTGCTGCAGAAAGACGTCACTGTGTGAGAGGTTTTATGCTGTGAGAGGTTCTTCATTCCTTGCAGAAATTCCTCCCCTTTTCACCAGTGATATTGAGGGTGGGTTTTGGTGAGTGAAGGGAAGAGAGATCAACCCATTAATCTCTGTTTTCTGGTGCTCAAATTTGAAGGAAGATGAACTCTGTTTTGCTGAAAAACAAGTTCTGAAATTCTGTTTCCTCCCTTATTCCTTCCCACCGTTCCATGTCTTCTAGCGACTAGCATCGCCCAAGAGACGGATCAGAGCTAGCCCTGGCGTGTTCCCGCTCTTGAGAGTGTTCAACGAGCACTTGGAAGCTGGATCGACCTTTTTTTTTGCTGTTCTTGTGCTCTGTTTTCAGGTTGCTGAATTTCTGGTACTGTTTTTGGCTGAAAGGAAGGGGACCAAAACCTTGAATCGTCTTCTCCCCTTTGAAGGAAGATCAACCATCTTATTCCCTACATTTTGGTGTTGGAAGGAAGATCCAACGTTGCCAGATTTTCCTCTGTTCTGCAGCAGTTTTGGTGGAAAGAACTGCAACCTGTCAACGTGCTGAAAGTGGAAGACAACAGTAATAAATTATTTCTGTTATCCCAGCTATTCCAGAACTATACTAGATTTATTCCACGTAGGAATAAGGTATGGGTTTCGATTTTAAATTCATGCATGTGTAGATCTATGGATTTAAAATATTTTATAAACATTATATGCCCATATTATAACATGTTTAGTCTGTACATGCTTCTAGATTGTGTTAGATCCTGCGGGGAGCATGTTTTCCGCTGTGCATTTTAAAATTGTTTTAAAATACTTACCTTCTCCCTGCTGTTGCATGCTCAGAGTATGCACCTGCAATTGTTTCCTTAACTTTCATTGGTATCAGAGCCAGGTTGACAGGTGTAACATAATCTTGATGCATGTTAGATTAAAAATAGTTTAATCTATTTTTGTATCCTGATAGTACTTGTAGGAACCTAGTTAGGACCTTCACCATGACCGTGGTCTTGACACGAAGCGGATCGTCTGTGTTGGCCTTTTCAGAAGGATCCTTTGAGGAAATCTTGGAGTTAAAATTATTTTAGTTCAGATACAATTTTGACATGTCTGTTAAATTATTGGGCCATGAAATGTTTATAAAATAAAATCTAGATATGATGCATGATTTTGGAATGTAAAAAATGTGTTTACATTGACACTTAATTAAAAATGTTTTGATTAAATGTATGGCTTATTAAATAAAATATTAGGTTTATGAAATCTAATTTGACATGAATAAGCCATTTTGGGTTAATTGGGTTAGTTATCTAATTGGGTCCTTAACTGGGTTAGACCTAGGTTTAGTTGAACCGGATAAAAGAAGATTAATCAAAAGTTGATTAAGGTCCTTCTTTAGAACTATCTAATAGTTAGAATAGTTGATCCGTTCATCTAAAATGGATCCAATTAGTGGCTCCGTGGACGTCCGAGTCTTTAGGCTAATCTGATCGGGTCTGGTAAACCGACTGGTGTCGAGGGAGGTTTGGCATTTGTGATCATTGTTGTATGAGGCTACCTCTTTCTGGCAACTTGATTGGTGTCTAGGAAAGATGGTTAATGGCGGATACTCACCCATGATCTCACTACCTGGCTAGTCGAGTCAACTAGAACTGATGGAAAAGCTCAATGACTCGAGTTAACCCATGTCACCCAGGTTGATCGGTCTGACTAATCTTTAGGTGCCCATGGATCATTTGTTGATTTATTTCAACCCTCCTGAAATCTGATTGATTCAGTGGGATGATCCATGTCCTTGTCTCTTCTCTTCTGTCACAACTAAAAATCCTCTAAAATATTAGGTCCTTAAAAGACTAAGTCAAAGAGTGACAGTGTCTTAGCCTCCCATAAGTTGGATAGAAATATGGCCACTAGCTTGGTGTGCATCGGCAGTTCCATAGAACGGGTGTACATCCAGCGACTGGAATTCTATCTGATCGATGATGGTTCAGTGCAACCTCCTTAACGGGACCAGGTGGGCCGGCCATAGTCGGGCTGGTCTTTAGTTAGTTGGAAGCATTGGTTTATCATTTTAATGGTTGGACCTAACCAGAGACCCGCAATAGGAGGCCCTAGGCCGATTGGGGAGTCTCTGTGGCAAAATTCTATACTGAAAATTGTTTAGGGAAATAATGGTTTACGAACCTACCTTTAGGCTCGTATGGGTGAGCTGACCATAGTCGGGCTCATGCGAAGCTATTGGATTTTAGTACCTACTTGAAAAATTATTTTTCACGGATTGGAGTTAGAGGCTACCATCTAAAAAATAGTGGGAGAAACACCTTAGACTAAAGTCCAAGTCTTTTGGTTAAGTTTAATTCATAAACTAATTTGGTCTTGTTTTCTTTTCAGAGTCTTCAAATATCGCGTCTGGTCACTTCTCGATAATGAGAAGTTGAAGGGTCATAACTTTGATACTTGGTATTCGAAGGTTAAGAATTGTTCTGGAGCATGAACGGATCCACTATGTGATAACTGGATACGGCGCCTTCTGAAATCCCTCCTGCAAATGCACAG
Organism: Areca catechu; assembly: GCA_021397845.1. Lineage (NCBI taxonomy): Eukaryota > Viridiplantae > Streptophyta > Magnoliopsida > Arecales > Arecaceae > Areca > Areca catechu. The sequence continues at coordinate 141,482 of JAHSVC010000025.1, forward strand.
AGTGCGGTCAGAGATGCTTACTTGAAGTGGGTTTCTGATCGGACTACTGTCCGTTGTATTATGCTTGCTGCGATGAACGACGAGTTTAGTCGCAAATTCGAGGAGGCCCAACCTGATGAAATCCTTCAAAAATTGAAGGAATCCTTCGGCACCCCGGATGATTTAGAACGGTACAAAGTGTCTTGTGCCATCTACAACTCCAAGATGCCGAATGGTGGTTCAGTCACTGATCATGTATTGTACATGATCGAGCTGATTGAAAAACTGGGCAAACTCGGATGACCCTTGCACGAGCAGCTCGGCAAGGATGCGATCCTGAATTCTCTTCCCTCCTCCTATCTTGACTTTCTTGATCATTACAGAATGAACAAGCCTGTAGTCAACTACCATGATCTTTTGGGGTTGCTGCAGACTTTCGAGAAAGACCACCAACTTAATAAGGGGGTGGTGAATTAGTGGAAGGAAGTAGAGGTCGTCGTCCCTTTAAGAAAGGGAAGAAGAAAATAAATAAAAAGGGAAAGAAGGTGCAGAATACTCCTGGCCCGAGTCAGACCAGGAAGTTTAAGGCTGATCAGTCTTCTGCAGAGTGCTTCTACTGCAAGAAGAAGGGACACTGGAAGAGGAACTGTCCTCTTTATATTGCGTCCCTTGATCCGAACAGGTCGAGAAAGCAGAAGTCTGCTGAACAAGGTATTTATGATAAAACCTTATAATTACTCAATTGTTGATACTGCTAACTGGGTATTGGATACTGGTAGTCCAATTCATATTGTAATTCGTTATAGGGACTTCAAGTTAGCAGAAGATTTGAAGATGGAGAACAGTTTCTGAGCGTCGGGAATGGAAATCGTGTTCCAGTATTGGCGGTTGGAGTCCTGCATCTTGTCTTTGAGTCTTGTACTGTCGAACTAGTCGACTGTCACTATTGTCCTAGTTTCATTACGTGCATAATCTCTGTAGGCCTTTTGGTCAATTGTGGTTTTGAACTATCAATAAAAGGAGATTTTTGCAATGTTATTTTGAATAATGCTGTTATAATGAAAGCTAGATTAAATAATGGCATATATGTACTATCAAGGCCTGTTAGTGTAATGTACACTTCTAGCAAACGCCCAAGGTTAGATAATGTCAATAATTTATATCTTTGGCACTGTAAACTAGGTCATATTAACCAAAATAGGATCAACAAGATGCGAGGAGATGGACTTCTTGAGGTTAGTGATTCTAAATCACTGCCCACTTATGAATCCTGTTTACTTGGTAAAATGACCAAGTCACCTTTTTCTGGAAAAGGTGAACGATCTACAGAACTCTTAAGTCTAATACATACTGATGTATGTGGACCAATGACAATAGTGCCAAAGGAGGATACAAATATTTCATTACATTACAGACAACTTTTCAAGGTTCGGTTATGTCTTTCTAATGAGTCATAAGTCTGAATCGTTTGAAATGTTCAAACGATACCGTAATGAAGTAGAAATGCAAACTGGAAAAAGTATTAAAACCCTTCGATCTGATTGAGGTGGTGAATACTTATCTGGTGCATTTTTGACATATCTTGAGGAGAATGGAATTCTCTCTCAGTGGACTCCTCCAGGAACACCACAGTTGAATGGTGTGTCCGAAAGGAGGAATCGAACCTTGTTGGACATGGTTCGATCAATGATGGGCTTTACAACTCTGCCGCTATCCTTTTGGGGATATGCGCTTCAGACAGCCTGTTACTTGTTGAATAATGTTCCAAGTAAGTCTGTTATCTCCACTCCGTATGAGATATGGAATGGACGTAAACCCTCAATCTCACACCTTCGGGTCTGGGGTTGTCCGGCTTACGTAAAACGTTTAGACGCAGACAAACTTGGTCCTAAGTCTGACAAGTGTTTATTCATTGGTTATCTTAAGGAAACAAAGGGTATTTCTTCTACTTGGAGAATGAACAAAAAGTGTTCGTTACTCTTAGAGCTATCTTTTTGGAAAAGGAGTTCCTTGGAGAAGGAACTATAGCCTCTAAGATTGAACTTGATGAAGTTCAGCCAATAGAAGAACCTGCATACTCTAAGGACATCGTGGAACCGGCTGTGATTAACTCACACCCTGAACCCATTAGGAGATCTGGTAGAATACCGCGTCAGCCGGATAGATGCTATGGTTCTTGGTCCGGGACGGCGATCCCATTGAGCTCGATGAGAACAATGAGGATCCGATCACCTATATGGATGCACTTTAGAGATCTGACTCTGAGGCATGGCTTGGAGCCATGCGATCCGAAATGGAGTCCATGGAAATCAACAATGTTTGGACATTGGTTGATCCACCTGAAGGAATAAAACCCATCGGGTGTAAATGGATCTTCAAGAAGAAAAGGGGCGCAGATGGGAAGGTAGAAACCTATAAAGCCCGTCTAGTTGCCAAGGGTATCGTCAGCGATATGGTATCGATTATGACGAGACATTCTCCCCTATGGCAATGCTCAAGTCTATTCGGATCATGCTTGCTTTGGCAGCATATTTTGATTATGAGATCTGGCAGATGGATGTCTGAACCGCTTTCCTAAATGGGGAGCTGGAAGTAGAGGTGTATATGATACAGCCTGAAGGGTTCACATTCACAGATGAATCAAAAGTATGCAAGTCGCAGAGGTCCATCTATGGACTCAAGCAAGCATCTCGAAGTTTGAACTTACGGTTTGATAGGTGTATCAAATCGTACGGCTTCGTTAAGAACGGAGAAGAACCATGCATCTATAAATGGGTTAATGGTTATGTGATTGTATTCCTAGTACTGTATGTTGATGACATTCTCTTAATCGAGAATGATGTCGCAGCATTACAAGGAATAAGGTCTGGTTATCATCTCAGTTCTCCATGAAGGACTTGGGTGAAGCTTCTTACATACTAGGTATGAAGATCTATAGAGATAGATCTAAGAAGCTTTTGGGACTGTCCCAGTCTACGTACATAGATACCGTGCTGAAACGGTTCAGCATGGAAAATTCCAAGAAAGGCTATCTTCCAATAGGTTCTGGAATTACTCTTTCCAAGAAGGATTGTGCGACAACTCCTGAGAAAGAGAGCGCATGAGTAGAGTATCTTATGCTTCTATAGTAGGCTCTATCATGTATGCTATGACTTGTACTAGACCAGACATGGCATACTCACTAGGAGTAGTGAGTAGATACCAGTCTGACCCAGGTGAGGCGCATTGGAAGGTGGTTAAGACCATCCTTAAGTATTTAAGAAATACTAAAGATCAATGGCTAATTTATGGAGAACCTGACTTGAAACTTGTGGGGTACACTGACTCCAGTTTCCAGTCAGATAGAGATGATAGCAAGAGTGTGTCAGGGTTTGTATTTACCATGAACGGAGGAGCGATCTGCTAGAAAAGTTCCAAGCAAGCAACTGTTGCAGACTCGGTATGCAAAGCAGAATATATTGCAGCATCAGATGCAGCAAAGGAAGCTGTGTGGTTGCGGAAGTTCCTTGGAGAGCTAGGGATGGCACCTTCCCTAGATGGTCCTGTTCCGGTGTACTGTGACAGCACTGGAGCCATTCCTCAAGCTAAGGAGCCTAAAGCTCATCACTGCACCAAGCACGTTTTGCGGCGCTACCACCTCGTACGAGAAATCGTGGAGCGAGGCGACATCAATCTTCTGAAGATCGATGGAAAAGAAAATCTGGCCGACCCCTTCACTAAAGCCTTGGAATCAAAGAGTTTGACTATTGTAAATGGGAAATGGGTATAAGATACTCCTCTAATTGGCTTTAGTACAAGTGGGAGTTGTTGGGAATTGTGTCCCAAAGCCAATCGCCTGGGTTGTAGGCAGTTGTGCTGGATATTGTATTCATTTTATAAATTAATAAATTTATCTTTTTGGCAACTCATCACATATTGGATTTTCCTGTAATGAACTCTTTCCATGTGATGAAGTCCTGGGGCTACACTATTTTCGATACAGAGAGGATGTATCGACTGGTCCTTAAACCCTGTTCACAACCAAAGGATATATTGTACTGGACGGCAATATATCAAGTATAGGTTGTTGCAGTTCACATCATTTGGTTGTCCTCTTGACCAAATGAGTATGGTGACACTGATGTTATCTGCAAGTGGGATATATGATATCTCATTGAATGTGACTCCGTGAAATCCCTTTATGCCAAAGGGATACTCACGATAGGATATGGGTATATGTGTCCCTCTGACCTAAGGTCATCACGGTAGCTCGTAAGCAACTCCCTGTGCTTTGGTACCGGACTACCCGGATTTTTAATCCGGTGATGGAAGGTTTCTGGGTACAGGCAAGTACTTGTGGAACAGTGATGGACCAAGATGGAATTGACCTGTCCGAACAGTTTGGATTGAATGTCTTGCAGTATCTCAATTTAGCAAATCCTCGGCCGGGGTAGCCCTAGTGAAGAGTCACTGGGATTGCAAGATTGAGACACGTTGTCGATTGACTCAGTCTGGGTTGGCAGCCCGATATCAGTCGTCCTGAACATTAGAGGTCAAAGGGATGAATTATACAGTTACCATATGCCAGAGGTTCGATAATATGCTCCCGCATCTTTGACCTATCCGGACGCCGGGACCCATTGCTAGATGGTTTCCTGTGCTGGTACTAGAATTGTTCCAGTGCTACCATTTAGGTTCGAACCTATGAGGTCACACGCCACAGAGGATAACTCTCTGATCCAGATACCGATTACGATTTGGAATCGTCTCGATTTATGGTTACGGTATTTTTGAGCACTCTTTTCTCGATCTTGCCCTTGTTTGAGTCAACCAAAAATTGTTCCGGGCTGACCAGGACTGCGCCAGGATTTTTCTGAATCAATTTTGAACTGATTCGTAGCTAAATTCGGCCTCCAATTGGTTGTGAACCAATTGAACCAAATTTAATTGGGCTTGGACCGTTTCAATTAGATTGAACCGAATTTTGGGATTGAACCAATCTGGTTTAATTACCTTGGATCAGTTTTCTTTTGAACCCAAAATTTATTTGGACCGTTGTTTCTTCAATTGACTAGTTTACACGGTCTTTTTCACGCTGGGCGAATTCCAAGCGTCGGACGCTGTTCGGCGTCTTCTCGTCTCCCTTCCACCCGATTACCTAAACCCATTTTATTAGTCCTAATGACTGGTTAATTGGTGATTAAGCCACCGACGTACTTTTGCCTCCCTCCCTCTCCATTGTATCTTCTCCCTGTTGCCTTTTAAACTCTTCAGCACTCCCTTTTTCTGCTGCAGAAAGACGTCACCGTGTGAGAGGTTTTATGCTGTGAGAGTTCTTCATTCCTTGCAGAAATTCCTCCCCTTTCCACCGGTGATATTGAGGGCTGGGTTTTGGTGAGTGAAGGGAAGAGAGATCAACCCATTAATCTCTGTTTTCTGGTGCTCAAATTTGAAGGAAGATGAATCTGTTTTGCTGAAAACAAGTTCTGAAATTCTGTTTCCTCCCTTCTTCCTTCCCACCGTTCCATGTCTTCCGGCGACTAGCATCGCCCGAGAGACGGATCAGAGCTAGCCCCTGGCATGTTCCCGCTCTTGATAGTGTTCAACTGAGCACTTGGAAGCGGATCGATCTTTTTTCTTGCTGTTCTTGTGCTCTGTTTTCAGGTTGCAGATTTTCAGGTTGCTGAATTTCTGGTGTTGTTTTTGGCTGAAAGGAAGGGGACCAAAACTTGAATCGTCTTCTCCCCTTTGAAGGAAGATCAACCATCTTGTTCCCTACATTTTGGTGTTGGAAGGAAGATCCAACGTTGCCAGATTTTCCTCTGTTCTGCAGCAGTTTTGGTGGAAAGAACTGCAACCTGTCAACGTGCTGAAAGTGGAAGATAACAGGAATAAATTTATTCCTGTTATCCCAGCTATTCCAGAACTATACTAGATTTATTCCATGCAGGAATAAGGTATGGGTTTCGATTTTAAATTCATGCATGCGTAGATCTATGAATTTAAAATATTTTATAAACATTACATGCCCATATTATAACATGTTTTAGTCTGTACATGCTTCTTGATCGTGTTAGATCCTTCGTGGAGCATGTTTTCCGCTGTGCATTTTAAAATTGTTTTAAAATACTTACCTGCTCCCTGCTGTTGCATGCTTAGAGTAGGCACCTGCAAATGTTTCCTTAACTTTCATGAACCTACCCTAGAGCGACCATATATAATTGGCCTTTTTGTAAGGAAAAGTTTGAGAGAGCTTTGGACGATCAAGCTATCAATACCTGGGATAGAGACTGTCAGTGGTACTTGGTCCGGTGGCAACGTCGGCTAGAATCTGAGGACTTATGGAATGCTAGTGCAGATCTGTAGCGCCTTAACCCAGACCCTACTTGAGCAGCCAAATTGACCCTTACTCGATGGGGTCGAGTTCTCCCCCCGAGAGAATTGGTGGGGACACCAGGATTAGACAAAGATCCCTGGATCCCATATGGTTTACAGATTAGGATTTTTTTAGAACCTTAGTCATGTGTCATAATTTTGTAAGCAAGTAAGATTGAGTCCTATAATAAGTTGAGACTAGTTGATTTGTCTCAACTTAGTCCAGTCCATGAGTCCTGTATTTAAGTATGAGTCCAGTGAGAGTCCAATTTTTGTACAAAAAGAAAGGATACCTTAATTTAGAGTTCCACCAGGTCTCACTCAGGAGCCAGAGGCATTTACATCAACTTATGGGATCTTGTTTGACACCCCAGAGCCTTAGATACTCTCCAAATGCTCTCCAAATGCTCGATTCCCTCCAAATGCCAGATTCCCTCCAGATGCTCTAGAATATGCTAGATTCCAGGTTTTTCATGATTCCAGGAATATGCCAGCAACCCAGGCCAAGAGATCTAAGCCCAGGAGTCAAGCCCATGAGCTCCAGAACCAAGATTCCAAGGAATATGCTAATACCAAGGCACCCCAACTTCCAGGGCCCAAAGCCTATGCACCAATACAAAGGGGGATGCCCCTTGCTGCCCTAAAGCCAAGCCTAACTCCATATTGGCACCAAAGCCCAAAGCGAGCCCTTGGACCAAGTCAAATAAGGAGAGAAATCCAAGTAGAATAATGAAAACTAGTTTTATTTTCATTCAAAGTGTATTTCCTAGTCTTAAGCAAACTTGTAAACCCTCTCCCTCTCAACTTTATAATCCTATCCTAACTAGGAGTGGAATTGGGGAACATCTATAAATACCCCACCCCTCCCCTCTCTTGTAAGAAACTTTTATTTATGATATCAAAACCTTGGTGAATTTATTTGAGTTTGCTCTTGTGTTGAAATTGTGTTCTTGTGTTTCGTTGGTTACTTTGTGTGTCCTAGCCATACTTGTTGCCCTAACATCCTTCCACGCCCAAGCTTGCTGCCATCCAAGCCTTCACACGTCCAAAGGAAGAGTGCCCTATGCCATCCAAGCAAGGATCTTCATCAAGCTTTTAGCCGCCAGCCATTCAAACCTTGATTTGGACTTCCTTCAAACCCTAGTTTCCTTTACTTTTATTATTTGCTATTTTGATCGACCCTGATGCTTGCAAGATCTCTAAGATGTTTCACCTCTCCAAAGGATGCTTTCCTTGCCTCCAAGACCGCCCAAATCAGTCATCAAACCAAGAGAACCGAGCTTCATCATCCAGGCTCCAATCAAAGTGCTGTGTGATCCATTCATTGGACGTTCTTCAAATCTCTGACTGGTAACATCATTCCATTCTCTTGATATTTGCTTTATTGAAGATAAGCAATCCTAAACTGAGAGTTTCTCAATTCTCAGGTCCTGACTTTCATTATCTTGCATGGGTAAGCCTGCGATCATGGTGATTCTCTGCATTGCTAATCTTTCTACTAGTTCTAACTTTAGTTTAGGAATTTAGCCTACAAACCTAAATTATAAAAATTATAAAAAAATTAGATTACTATTTTTCCTGCATCTTTAGCAACTTAGAGTCATCCCGCATCATATTTCCTTCCCTGGCCTGAAGTTCCACTCTTTCTAAAGCCACCCGATTACATTTTGATGAAATCAGTTGGTTGCATAAGTTCTTTAAGAACATTCAATTTGCTACCTATTTTGGAAAATCATGTGGCATTTAGTTGGAGTCCATGCACCATTCTTATCTGCATGTCACCAACTGACCAAGGGTCAAACCCACATCTATAGTTTGAGGTTTAGTCGAACCTCTAGTTTATTTGGTGTTGCTAAGTCATATGCTAGCATGTTAGAGAGTTGCATAAGGAAATAAGTAAAAAAATTAATGAAAGCAATGAAACTTATAAACATATGGCTGATTCTAAGAAAAGACTCAAGAATTCAATGAAGGAGACTTTGTCATGGTTAGACTATGACCTAAACGGTTCTCACCAGGAACCATGAAAAAGTTACATGCCCGTAGTAATGGACCATATAAAAAAATTAGGAAAGTTAGATTTAATGCCTACGTTCTTGAGTTACCACCTAAACTAGACATTAGTTTTACTTTCAACATTTCAGACCTTGTAGAGTATAGGGAGCCAATGATGATTCCTAGTGAGCCTTTTAGGCCTAATCCAATCCTTGAGAGTGAGCCAACCCATGTGTATCCATCTTCCATATTACCAGCTCGGAGAGATAGGATGTTGACTCTGTTATTGATTTTGATGATAAACAAAATAGTTAAGTATAAGTTGAGTACTAACTATTCTTTGAAGTGTGTTAAGTAGAAAAAGGTACTCTTCAATTCAACAAAAATGGAATGCCTGTCAAATGAAGAAGCTCCTTCTTTGAATGAAAGATCAGTTATAAATGGACTTAAGTACTTGAAGATTGCTTGAAAGGACATATAGAGTTCAGCACAAAAGGCTTCAGTAGTGCTTTAGTGATTTTTGAAGGATTCTCAGTAAGTGTCGACTCAAAGTGTCGACTCAATGATCAAGTGTCAACTCATGGTAGTGCAAGTGTCGACTCAAGCCGGCACATAGAAAAAGTTTCAGATGGCATGACTAAAGTATCGACTTATGGTCTACAAGTGTTGACTCATGTGTTGACTCAAGGATCGACTCATTGCCTGAGAAAAATTTCTTACAGAACTTGCTGAAATTGATGACTTGCTTGAGGTGTCGACTTATGGATATCAAGTATCAACTCAAGTATCGACTCACCTGAAGAAGTGTTGACGCACCTTAGATTTTCAGAGAGCCTCAATGCAAAATCTTGAACTAGGTGTCGACTCATGGAACTTAAATGTCGACCTTAAGTTCCGAATCATAGCTTGAAATGTCGATACTTGGAGTTCTAGAAACAGTAACGGCTAGTTTTTCAAATACAAAACTTGACCCTCTTGGCTCCCAATGGATAATTTTTCATGTCTAATGGTCATAACTGACTTTGAGGCCTTGGGATGATATTTAAGTGATTCAAATCAAATTAAAATACAAGAGAATAAAAGAGAATAACAAAAAGAGAAAGCAAGAGCATTCATTCATATTCATTGAGAGCAACTACCTTCAAGTAAAAGAAGTCCCAAAGTATTCAAAGCCTTCAAGAGCAATCAAGTTCAACACCTTGAAAATTGATTGAGGCTTCATTAAGTTCAAGACAGGCAATTCCTCCAAGCTTCAAAGAGATATCTGCTTTTATTAAAAAAGCTTTTCTTGTTGCTTTACCTTAACTCTATCTTTCTTGTAAAGGTTTATAGTTATCTTTGAAAACAAAGGAGGTTATTGGTTAGCCTTTGAAAATCAAGGAGGTTATTGGTTAGCCTTTGAAAACCAAGAAGGTTATTGGTTAGCATTTGAAAACTTTGAGGTTTCTTTTGGTGAGCCTTGTAAAATCCAAAAGGGGTTTTGATTAGTGAGCCAAGAAAACTAATCAGCTATAATCGGTGGAGATTATAGTGAATCCTAAGTGGACCTTTGGGAGTGGATATGGGTGCATTGGAAAGCATCGAACCACTATACTTGTATTGTATTTGTGATTGTTTGTCTCTCTCTCTTGCTCTTACGTTTATTATATTTAAATTTCTGCTGCATACTCTTTAAAAGCACATTACTCTTGCATCTCATTGCACTTAAATTGTTATTGAATTGGTTCACACACTTGTAATTATTTTTTAGAAACCCAATTCACCCCCCCTCTTTGGTTGCTTACTGGTTAACATAGGATCGAGCGGATCTTGGATGACAAGATTATCGCTACTCAGGGCAAAGACTATCAATGATATCTGGTTCGTTGGCAAGGATGACCCAAAACTGACGATTCTTGGATCACCAGAGAGAACTTGCAAAGATTTGACCTAGACTTACTAGAGCATTATTATAGCAAGGTGAAAGGAAAGTGCCCTAAAAGCCAATCTTATGTAAGAAAAATTTTTGAAATCTTCCAACTCCTGTATGATATTTAATATATATTAATAAGGCATATAGTTTCATCATATTGCTGTGTCTTATTTAAAGATTATAATGAACCCCATAGGTTATGGCAAATGAAATTAAGGTTATGATGGAAATCATGATAGTGAGATCTAAGTTCCTATAAACCCTAACCTAAAATGTTCTTAGCCGATGGACCATCGGTTTGGGGATCGATAAGTCTGGAAAGACTAGCTTATCATATATATGCTCTGTTAAGAAGGTGGTTGGTCTCACAGCCACTTGTGTAGAGATACTAATACAAGGATAAGGGTGCTCATTATGGTATGAGTTAACTGAACTGATCCACACCGGGACTATCTTATGAAAGTCTTACTACTTATCAAAAGATAGATCTCAAAGTAGGAGTTGTGCATGTGATATTTAGACCTGAGGTCACCACGATTCCTTGTGCACACTAAGCCATGTTTTGGTCATACTCATGCATGACATTAAGTCATGTACGGGGTATTCTCGGATATGGTGGAAGGTGTATGAAGGATATGAATGGACCAACAAGGAATTAATCATTCCTAGTAAGAGGAATTGTTATCCCAAGTAATCTCTTCGATTGATGACTCAAGGAGTCTTTGATCAAAGCAGGATGAGATTGGAAGTAGTTTCTAATGGGTCATCAGCTGAGTCTTCATTATCGAATAGAGATTCAAAACGAATAAGTGATAGGGTTTAACATTTATCCATACCCATCACTTAATCGAGATAATGGGAGATCGAAAGATTGAATTGCACGGTAACTTTCTATTGAAGGGTATTTTGGTACTTTCTATCAAATTTATCATCTTTCGGATAGGCATGACACGTTGCTAGATGCTAATCATGTCTTGTAGGTATTAATGAACCAATTGGATTGGTTTCTTGAGTCAATTCGATGGATATATCGAATTGGCAATTTAGGTCAGCTCAATTTGATCTAATTAGGTCAAACGGGTTCGATTGGTTCGAATCGGCTTAAACCTAAATCTACTACTTGCTAGATGTGGAACTCAAAGGTCACACACATTAATGAGTTGACCAAGGAAGTCATTCATAATTAATTAGGGTCATGGGATCCTAATTGGTTAGCTAGATACTAGCATGTGTAGGCTAACCTAATTCTTAATCCAAGTTGATTTGGGTCTAGTTGCTTGCTAATTTGATTAACCAATTTAAGAGAGACTTAAATTAGATTATGTCTTGATTAAGACAACCAATATCAGATTTATCTTGATTTAATTGGACATGGAACACCACTTGGACTAGAGTCCATGTCGTCATGGACACCTTGGGCGCATATGTGCGCACACCAAGGAAAGAGATCGCAGAAAGGACCAAGGTCCTTCTGCTGATGAATCACTCTAGCTGATTCATCTGGGACTTTCTTGGCATATATCGCCACACCTTTTAAGATTATTTTTGACCGGTCAACTTAATTTAGGTTGGCGTGAAAAAGGATTGGAAGGAGAACGCATGCATGAAGGGACGCGTCTCTTCATTTGGCACACGATCTGAAGCAGAATCCTTCTGCTATCAAGACTTTTCAAATTCTTCGATGCTTGGAGATTGAAGAGACATCTCTTTGCTTCCAAGAGACCAGTACTTGCCATGTGGCAAGTGAGAAATCATCCAGGAATCAGAAGGGATGCGGATATGGGCCTTTGGTGGGGACACCAGAGGCACCAAAAAAAGATAGAGGCTTCCAACCCTCTGTGGATTGCTTAGTAGTGTTTATGTCCATTTGTAATAAAGGCTTAGCCAAATTGAGTTATCATTTGAGTCATGTACCAGTCAACTCATGTTGAGCTAGTTTTTCTGAGTCCTGTATGTCATTTGATCCATACCACTAGGGTTTGGATTAGTCGGTCAAGTCAGCTTTTGTTGAGATAGTCATATTCTGAGTCTCGTAATCATGTCCAGTACTATTGAGCCTGTTTGAGTCAAGCCCAGTCAAAGAAGACTCAAGCATGTGAAGGACACCACCCAGCATGCCACCTCAGTAGCCGCATGGAGTCCTAGTCACTCCTTGGATTTCGCCACCTAGGATTACTTGGAGGATCATGAAGTTGGCCCATGCATGAGGATTTGATGACCACATGCCAGCACACCCCTTCCACACCCAAGCATACCAGCTCTACACGCCAGCATGACAAGAAGGAAAGTCAAATGGATAAACATGAATCCCTTGTTTCATGCCAGCTTGCTTAGGAAAGAAGTGGTACCCCCCCCTTTGGATGTCCATTACCTACCTTGTTTGGAGGGATTTTGTATGGCATGAGAGTGTTTTCTTCCATGTATTCAGCCCCACACTTTAGGAAGAAAGTGGTCACATCTTTTTTTCCTTGTTTCCTTTTGCATGGTCCCTAAGTCTCATAACTCTATATAAGGGACCCCTTGTATGAAGATTTAATAACTTTTTATCATGAAATAATATTTGAATTCTTCAATTGCTGTGTGCTACCTACTGTGTGTTGAAGGGATTCTGTATGAGCCCTTCCCCTTCTCGGTGTCCTACGAATACTTTCAACTGCCATCCTGCTCTCCAAAAACCAAGCCACCCTCTTCAAACAACCACTTTCCCTTGCTGTTTTCCATTTCTTTTTCTTCCCTACTATGTTTTCTATCCCTTGAAGGTTGTGTTTGCTGGTCCCTCGACTCCGACGAATCCAACGACTCTAGTCGGGCCGCAATCGGATTATCGAGCAGAAAGCCAGGAATTCGTGGGTCTCTAGCATGATTTCCAAGCCGCATCCAAGAGTGAGAGTGACCCCTTCACATACAATCTACACCAGGCACTTCAACCATTGCTAGGTACACCCCCTCTACTTCCAGTAGCCCTATTATAGGTGCACTAGCCCAACCAAGACTTCTCAGCCTCGGCGGTCCCTCTTTCTATTGCTTATTAGGTTCTGTTATGCATGCTTTTAGCTTCTTATTTTCATATAGAACTCTTTACATTGTTACTTGGTCTAATTTTCGGATTCACACATCTAAAAATACAAAAAATAATCTGCATGCATATCTAGTTCTGCATCATTTGGTATCAAATCCTGTTTTGGGCTCAGTTCTCTTTGGATATTCCTATCGGGTGCTTCACCATGGCCATCTAATCATAGGAGACTATTAGGGCTGCAAACGCTCTTTCCTAATCAACGGGATCTCTTATGGTGGTAGGGGTGCCGTTGTGAATTGATCCCTGAAGAAGAACACAAAGAGTTCCTTAGTTTTTTTTTCATTTTTGGCCTTTCAGTATATATCCTGTTATTTTAATTATTATTTCCTACATAGAACTCAGAAAATTCTGATATTTATTTTCATGGATTCCTCATAATTCAAATTAATTTTCAAGACTTTTTAAGAATCATTTCATTATGTGGATTTTTTTTCAACCAAAACACTACCTAAGAATAGTTCTGCTCTGTTTTGGCAGCAAAGCCGAATTCAGAAAGTTCAGGTTTTTATTATTATAATCTTTGCATATGTTTAATTTTATCAAGGTCCCTGCATATTAGGTCATAATCTGTAAGTTATCTTTCTATTTAAGAAAATCCCAAAATAAAAAAAAATTACATATATTCAAAAATACCAAAAACACCTAAACCCTAATTTGCATTCTCATCAGCCTGTCATCATTACATAAAATACCTTAAGGGCACTTTCTATATGTCAGATAAGGGGAGGAGTTAATAACCTCTTTTAGCCCAAAATCACATCCCTTTCATTTGGTTCCAAGCCTAATCTAAAATTAACTAGACTTAATTTGCCCTAGTGGGCTAAGGACACCCAACGGTCGAGTTCAATCATTGTGGATGACTAGTGCATCCAATTCATTCCTATTACTGGATACTGATGTCTAAGCAAGAAAAATAGTGTCAAACGACCTAAGTGGATTGGTGGTTCCTTAATTGGGTCCCTGCGAGAGCATGGGGGCCTCCCACCATCCCATCTCTTACCTGGCCAGATTGAAGTATTAGGATTTGAGTTGTGTGTAAGTTGAGTCTACCCATTCTGATTGGGCTATAGGTCTAGGTAGCTGTAGTCGAGTCAGTGTTGAGTCTTTCATGAGCACTAGCTTAGGTGTCGATGTGTGTGTTTGCTTACATGACCATTAGATGCCAGTAGACTTAATCCAGTTCAACTAGTGTGACCATGGAGTCCAATCCTAGGAGAACCCAATACTCTGACCCATATAGGAAGTCTAACCCTAGGAGAAACCAATACTCTGACCCATATAGGGAGTCCAACACTAGGAGAACCCAATACTCTGACCGATATATGGTGCCCAGCCCTAGGAGAACCCCATACCATGATCCATCCTTAAAACCTAACCACAGGAGACCTAATTATGATTACCTGAACCAAGATGAACGACCCATTAGGAGCACCCAACCTTATGCACCCCTATTTGATTGAAGACCATATCCTAAGGTGTATACTGAATGGGAGGATATGATGGATTAGTACTTTGAGTATACTAGGATGTTAGAGTTAGAAAAGATTAGTTTGGCTACACATGGGTTAATTAGATATGCTAAGCAACATTGGGAACATACTGAGGATGAATGTTATTTGAAAGGAGAACATATAAGTACCTGAAAGCTATGAGGAGTAAGTTGAGAAAAGAGTACCTCGGTCCATTTTATGAGCATGAACTTTCAACCCAATGGTGCAACTTGAGACAAGGTGACAAACTGTGTCTGAATACATTGACCAATTTAAGGAGTTTATTAGAAAATGTAACACAATTGAACCTAAGTTTATGACCATATTGAGGTTTAGGTATAACCTACATGAGGACATCAGTTGGAATTATGTCATTGGCCGATTGAGGACTTAGAGGAAGCCTGTCACAGAGCCTTAGAATTTGAGTCAAACCAGAGGGAACTCATATTTAGTCAAACTGAGTCCAACAAGAATAACCCTGCTACACCCGGACCCATAGAACTGAAACAATGACTTTGAACCCACAGGCCATAGACCTGAACCCCATAAGGATAGTTCCCCTAGATGTGAGCTCAGTAGTAAGCCACTAACCCTTAGGCAATCTGAACCTACTAGGAGTAGTGCCCATAATCAAAAACTAGGACCTAGCCAATTTTCTCTTAGCCGACCTTCCCTTACCACCCTTTGATTCACAAGGCTTACATTAAAGCAAAATTGTATGAAGCTGATGTAAACTTAGTGGATGAGTATGAGGGAGAGGAGGAGACACCTTTAGAAGACCTAGAATTAGTTGACCCCATAGGTTCCCAGGTAGAAGCCAATCTAGAGTTAGCTAACCCTGACCACGCCCAGATTGAACCTGCAGTAGAGGACCAATAAGGAAGAGAATTGTGATACTAAGATTTTACTTGAAGAAACACTAGAAAAGGGCCTAATTGCAGAGCCTAGTCCTAAATTCCATGAAATAGAAGACTTTATTGAGGATTTGGCTTACTTAACCATTGCTCCCAGGATGAATCCTTCTTGCCATTCCTTTTAAGATCTATTCCCAGAAATTATTGACCCATCCTTCCATAGCATGGACTTTTCTTGCCCATAGATATAACTCCATATTCATACATTAAGGCCAGTCTCTTTAGCCCAAAACCAGTCCCTGAATCCCCTTCCTATTTCCTACCTTTCCTGAGTCTTCTCATATGTTTAGAACTATTAGGTTACATTTTGTTGAGGTTACTAGGTTGCAAGAATCCATAGAGCCCATCCTATTTGCTACCTACTTTTGGCAGACCCTCTGGCATCTATTAGGAGTTACTAGCAAATTTTTTTCTACATGTCATCCATCAACCACAACTCATGCCCCATACCCAAGTTATAGTTAAGATCTAATAAACCTCTTTCGATAGGAATGCATAGTCCAGTCTGTTAGGTGTTGTTTTGAGTCCTTTGCATCACCTATTAGGAGTCTGCATGTGCCCATCATGTTCACCACCTGCACTAATTTTGAAACGTCTAAGAAACTGGCTAATTTCCAATGAAGGGCCAAGAAAGTTAATGTAGTGGATTCTATCTTGGTTAGGCTTAGGCCTAAGAAGAAGCTTCATGCTCCCAGAGCCGGACCTTTTAAAATGATAGAGAAGGATGGACCAAATGCCTATGTGTTAGATTTGCCTCCGGATTTGGACATTAGTTCTACCTTCAATATCGCAGACCTGGTTAAGTATAGGGAACCGGTTGTGATACCCAATGAGGCCTTCGGACCTACTCCTTCCATTGTGAGTGACCCTAACCTAGAGTGTCAACTAATAAATTTGGCCTGAGAGAGGAGAATGGATCGAGCATATCCTGGATGATCAAGCCATAATAACCTAGGGCTGTGGCTATCAATTCTACCTAGTCTAAAGGCAAGGCCGACCATAGTCGGACGATTCATGGATTTCACGAGAGAACTTGCAGTGCCTTAACCAGACCTTCTCAAGAGATATGTGAGCCAGCCTGATCTTCACTCGACAGGGTCGAGTCCTCCCACCCCGGGAGAATTGGTGGGAACACCAGAGGCTCCAGAATAAGACAGAGGCTTTCCAATCCTCTGTGGATTACTTAGTAGTGTTTGAGTCCATTTGTAATAAAGGCCTAGCCTAATTGAGTTGTCATTTGGGTCCTATACCAGTCAGCTCATGTTGAGCTAGTTTCTCTGAGTCCTGTATGTAGCATTTGGTTCATACCATTAGGGTTTTGGATCAGTCGGTCAAGTCAGCTCATGTTGAGCTAATCATATTCTGAGTCTCGTAATCATGTCCAGTAGTATTGAGTCTGTTTGAGTCAAGCCCAGTCAAAGATGACTCAAGCATGTGAAGGACACACCCAGCATGCCACCTCAGCAGCCGCATGGAGTCCCAGTCACACCTTGGATTTCACCACCTAGGATTACTTGGAGGATCATGATGTCGGCCCATGCATGAGGAGTTGATGACTACATGCCAACATACCCCTTCCACACCCCAAGCACACACCAGCTCCACACGTCAGCATGACAAGAAGGAAAGTCAAAACAGATAAACATGAATCCTTGATTCATGCCAGCTTGCTTAGGAAAGAAGTGGTCCCCTCCCTTTGGATGTCCACTACCTACCTTGTTTGAAGAGATTTTGTATGGCATGAGAGTGTTTTCTTCCATGTATTCAGCCCCACACTTTAGGAAGAAATTGGTCACATCTTATTTTCCTTGTTTTCTTTTGCTTGGGCCCTAAGTCTCATGACTCTTTATAAGGGACTTCTTGTATGAAGGTTTAATAACTTTTTATCATGAAATAATATTTGAATTCTCCAATTGTTTGTGTGCTACTTGCTGTGTGCTTGAAGGGATTCTGTGTGAGCCCTTCCTCTTCCCGGTGTCCTGCAACTGCTTACGACTGCCATCTTGCTCTCCAAAATCCTAGCCATCCTATTCAAACAACAACTTCCCCTTGCTATTTTTCCTTTCTTTCTTCTTCCCTACTGTATTTTCTAACCCTTGGAAGGTTGTTTGCAGGTCCCTCGACTCTGACGAATCCAACGACTTCAGCCGGGCCATAATCGGATCATCGAGCAGAAAGCCGGGAGTCCACTCGTCTCTGCCTTGATTTTCCAGGCCTCATCTAAGAGTGAGAGTGACCCCTTCATGTATGATCTGCACCAGGCGCTTCAACCATTGCCAGGTACACCCCCTCTACTACCAATAGCCCTATTGTAGGTGAACTAGCCCAACCGAGGCTTCTCAGCCTCAGCGATCCCACTTTCTATTGCTTTTTAGGTTTTGTTATGCATGCTTTTAGCTCTTATTTTTATATAGAACTCTTTACATACTTACTTGTCTGATCTTTGGGATTCACACATCTAAAATACAAAAAAATAATCTGCATGCATATCTAGTTCTGCATCAGCCTTGGTGCATGAATCGACATATTCGATATGATTTTTCAAGCCAGATAAGTTCTCTTCGGTCTTAAAAAATCATATCTGATAAGTTGATGGATGGACATATCACATGCCACTCTTAAAACTATAAATCGGGGGTGTTATGAGTTTCAGAAGAGGTTTCCACCGTAGTTTATTCTGAGTGTTTTTTCCCTCCCTCCTCTTTAAGACAAACCTTGTCTCTTAAGACAACGTTGTTCTTGCTAGGACAAGTCTTAGAATTTGAGATATAAGACTAAAGTGTCTTAAAGAAGGGCTATCCCAAATTTAAGAGTGGTTTTGGAAAGCATTCAGAGTACCCTACAAGAGGGTAAGGTGTCCTACAAAGGTCAAAGTCTAGAAGGCTATCAAGAAGAGTCATAATGAAGCAAGCAACTGAAGTAGGAGTTCTTCTTGGGTCAATTCCTATGTAGATCACCATTGGAGGGCTTGCACTTGTGAGCCTAGTGGAAAGTAATGGAAAACAATATTCCAGGAATTTATCATGAACCATATTAGTGATATATTAGTTGTATATGAATGAGCGGATCCTGGGAATAGGGTTTTAGTCAATAAGGATTCTTATTTGTGTAAATTTTTTGAAATCCAATGCATCAAACATGCGTGATGACCCTTTAGAAAAAACCTATCACAAGGTTGACCCATACTCGAAAAGGTTGAGTACCTCCCACCCGGGGAGAATTGGTGCGAACACTAGGACTAGAAGAAAATAACAGGTCGAACCCACATTCATGTGGATCACTTGTAAATGAAGTTCGAAACCCAAACCCCAGATCACTTGTAAATAGTTATTTTAAATTTTGTTATTTTAGCTTAGTTGGGTTTAGCCCTAAATCCCAAATTGAGTCCCTGTAAAAATTCCTGGTCTCAAAGTTGAGTTTGAAAAAAAACCCTAATTTCAATTGGATCATAAATTATGTTATAATGCTCTAGTGTTAGTTAGCCCTTTTTACGAATTAGGGTTTTGTATATAATCCCTATTTATCAGGTTGTGTCAAAACCTATTTAAACCCTTTTAGGTCAAATCCTATTTACCAAGTTTATTTAGTTGGTTATGCATTTTGATCAACTTAATCAAGTTGGGCTTTAATTAATTAGTGTTTGAGTCTTGTAATTGTTAGTTGAGTTCTGTAATACAACAGGGGACCCAAGTCAAGACCCATGTGACTCTATGTGCTAGCTCAAATCAAGTCGTGTAACTTCATGTGCAACCAAAGTCAAGCCATGTCCCACTTCATCTTGGATGCCCAAGTCACTCACCACATGTCATCTTGCTACTATGTCATGCCACATCATCAGCCTATGTCACATGCTACAAGTTTGGACATCATCACGTGATATGTTTGGACATTACTTGCCACCTCATCGGGACAACACCACATGCCATTTCACCTACCTAGGTCGGGCCACATGGAGAGGGAAGTTGATGCCACTTTAAGAGAAGTAAAGCATAACGGATCCTAGCCAAGCTAGCACCCACTCTTTCTTAGGTTGTCGCCAATTCCAAGAGGGAGAGGCCACTTAGCTTCTCATCGCCCATCTCAATGTAATTCTATCTCAAGGGACACCAATCAAGTAAAAGACCAAGAAAATTTCTTTCTTCAGAGTTCAAGCTACTCAAGTTCAAATCTGGAATCCAGCAAGAACTCTTGAGTTTTTTACTATCCAAATTGGAGAGTCCACATCATACATGAGCCCTCATCATCCAGACTCCAGACACCACCATTCATGGCCAACCAATGAACCAATCTTTGCCACACACATCATCCATCAAGATCACCCATCAAGAATGAAGTCCATTTCATTTTGGCACCCAAGCATGGATGAAATCTCAGGGAGATCAAACTTAAGAGTCAGACACCAGAAGCAGGAGTTCAAGGAGTTGCTGCCCAAGAAGAATTAACTCTGCTCTTTGTATCCCTTACAACTCATGTTGGTGGTCTATAAATACCACCATCAATCCCTTTTGTAAACAAAAATATTATTCATCAAATAAAAGAGACATTCTATCAAATTTCTTTTATTGTGAGCATCGTGGGGTGTGAGGACCTTCTTTGTTCTTCAGAGCATCGCGGGCTGTGAGGCCCTACATATCCAACAAACAGAAAACCCTAGTTGCTGCATCATCCTTCCTTCCCTTCCTCCTTTTCCATCTTCTCCTTTTCTATCTACAACCATCTAATTTGAGTTTCTTTTGAGTGATGAAGGTGATCAAGGATTCGGAGTCAAGGTGTTCTTTCCTTGGAACCAACATCATGGAAGTTCGAAGCCTGAAGATCAACCTTCTTGAAGCCCTGTCGCAAGTTCCTTGAGAGTCATATCGGATCGACACCAGAGGGATATAATCTTTGTTGGTAAATTTAAATACCCATCCCTACTCTTTAATTTCTGATTTCTTGAGAAGTAGAACCTTATTTTAAGGTGATTTCTTAATCACCAAGTCCTGTTCCTAATTAGTTTTGCTTGATTTACTTTGCGGGCTTAAGAACTAGTTAACTAGTCTAGTTTTATTGAATTCTTTGAGTCTCAATTTTAAAAAATTCTGGAAAAATAATTCTGTTTAATATTTGATAATTAGATTTAAAATTAGTTATATAGTTTTTGCATATTGTCCTGCGTCATCTTTGATATCAGAGCGAAGGTTAAACTAGGGTTTAACTACTAGTTCTGAAATTTTTGCATACCTAGAACAAGGCTGAAATTAAACTGCATAAAAACCATCCTAAAAAAATATAAATAAATTTAAATAAATTTTCTATTAATCCTCTATTAATCCTCTATTAATCTCATAAAAAGATCATAATTTTTTTTTATTTTCTATTTTCTGGTGGAAGGAAATCATGCCTCCTGAGCGGGTATATGCAAGTATACTATCACGACCAATGGAGTAATGAGCTATGGCCGGATATGAATCTCGAGATTGAAAATCTGAAATTAATCAGATCCAAAAATTATTGAAGAAAAAAATATTTTTTTTTTTTAATTATTTTAGTTTCATTGCATATTAGGGTTTCATATTATGTGATTGCATCATCCAGTAACCTAATCTTAAGAGCACTTGACCATCTCAAATCAGGGCAAATTTTATCATCTGTCCTGGGCCCATAACCACAACCTTTGCATCGAACCTAACCATAATTAAAATTAATTAAAAACCTAAAATAATTTAGGGACACCAACAGGTCGGGTTCCAAGTATTGTGTGAAAGCTAGTGCATCCAATCCTTTGATTATCACTTGAATCTGGTGTCTAAGGCTAGACGTCCAGAGATAAACGTCCTAAGTGGTTTTGTGGTTTTTAACTAGGACCTTGAGAGAGCAGGGGGAGCCTCCCATGAGCCCACCTCTTACCGAGCTAGTGGACAGGGTAATTACTGAATTGGCTGTAATTTGAGCTGACCCGTTCTACTTGAGCTATAGGTCTAGGAAACTCTAGTTCATTTCTTGTGTTATTACATTGCATGTCTACTAGATCAAGAACACCATATCATTAGCCCAACCTAATCCAGTCTAGTTTGACCATAGAGTCCACAATGGAAACCTTACTAAGGACCTTAGATGAACAATGTGCCCAAATGAATCATAAGTTTGATCGACTGGATCAACGATTAGGAAACCTTGAGAAAGCCATAAGATCCATCCTGAACCTAAATTTGAAACACACCCTAACCCATTCCTGGAGCCCAACCCTATGAGAGCCCCACACCAGGACCAATTCTGGGAGACTAGTAGCCATAAGAGACCCAACTATGATTTTATAGACCAGAACGAGAGAGTCACTAGGAATTTTAGGATAAAGGCACCTAAATTTGGTGGTGATCTTGATCTTGAGAATTATATTGATTGGAAGAAGGTATGGATCTATATTTTGAGAGAGAACTAGTGTTTGATGAAAGAAAGTTTAAGATTACTAAACCCAAGTTAGTATGCCAGGATAGAATTTATTGGGATGTGTTGAAAGAATGATCAGACAAAGAAAAGATATACCCATAACTATCTGGAGTGACGAAACTAAAACTTAGGAAAAAGTACCTACCCAGATCATATGAACTAGTTTTTATGCACGTACATCCATGACCCATAGATCTGAGCCCATATCCTATGAACCTAAGGAACCATAACCCATAGGTATCAGCCAAATGTTAGTCAGGTTCCCCTTAGTCAGCCAGAAACCCATTAGGATTAGTGCTCCTATCAAAAATCAGGATTTAGCCACATCCACCTGAGTCGACCATTCTCAATAGAGTCGACCCAATTCTTATCCAAGCTGACTCAACCCTATTCCGAGCCGACCCACCTTGTTACAATAGATATAGTCAATATCCCAGTAGTAACCAATCCACTTTGACTATCCCATTGATTCATAAAGATGATGTTAAAGAGGAGATACCTAAGGAAGACTCAAAATTAGTTGACCCTGACCATACCCAGACTGAAGCCATACTGAAAGTACAAGTGGAAAAAGAGATCCCTGTGGAACCTAACCCTTCTACTAAGACTTCACCTGAGGAAACACTAGAAGAGACTCAAATCATAGAGCTAGCCCTGAAATTCAAGAATCCAAAGTAAATAGTGAGAACTTGATCTTTACATTCCGGCACCCTCAGGTTGAATTCACCCCTTTGGTCCCAATTGAAAATCTTTTTCCTGAAATCACTGACTCATCCTTCCATAAGGCTGACCTTTATTTACCTGTGACGTAACCCAATGTCCAAACCTTAGGTCAACCCCATTAACCCAGGATTATTCCATGAATCCTTCTCTTATTTCCTATTTCACCAGGCTAGCCTTGAATCCACTTCTTATTTCCTATCCTAGCCTGAAGTTTCCACTCTTTCCTGAGCCACCTAATTACTTTGTTGATGAAATTAGTAGGTTGCAATAACTTCTTGAGCACATTCAATTTGCTACCTAGTTTTAGCATACCTTGTGGCATTTAGTTGGAGTCCATGGACCATTCTTATCTGCATGTCACCCACCGACCAAGGGTCAAACCCACATTTATAGTTTGAGGTTTAGTTGAACTCTAGCTTTTTGGTGTTACTGAGTCATATGCTGAGCATGTTAGAGAGTTGCATAAGGAAATAAGTAAAAAAATTAATGAAAGCAATGAAACTTATAAACATTTGGTTGATTCTAAGAAAAGACTCAAAGAATTCAATGAAGGAGACTTTGTCATAGTTAGACTATGACCTAAACGATTCCCACCTGGAACCATGAAAAAGTTACATGCCCATATTCGTGAACCATATAAAGTAATTAAAAAATTGGATATAATGCCTACAAGCTTGAGTTACCACCTGAACTAGCATTAATTCTTCTTTCAATGTTTCAGACCTTATAGAGTATAAGGAGCCAACATTGATTCCTAGTGAGCCTTTTAGGCCTGATCCAATCCTGAGAGTGAGCCAAACATAAGTGTCCACTGCCATACTACAGGTCTGGAGAGATAGGATCGAGCGAATCTTGGATGCAAGATTATTACTACTCGAGGCAAAGACTATCAGCAATATTTGGTTTATTGGTAAGGACGACACCAAACTGACGATTCTTGGATCACTAGAGAGGACTTGCAAATAATTGACCCAGACTTACTAGAGCATTATCACAACAAGTTGACCATACTCGGAAAGGGTCGAGTTCCTCCCACTCGGGGAGAATTGGTGCAGACACCAAAGCCATAAGAAAATGACTAGTCGAACCAATATCCCTGTGGATCACCTGTAAATGAAGCCCTAAGCCCAAACCTAGATCACTTATAAATAGTTATCTTAAATTTTGTTATTTTAGCTTAGTAGGTGTTGCCTAGAAATGGAGCCCAAGAGGGGGGGTGAATTGGGTCTTTTAAAAATTTAAGACAATAATGAGAGGGACAAGTGGTGCTTGTGAACAAAGATGAATTCAATGCAAGATATTTAAAGTGGTAGCAATAATAAAGAGCAAGAGAGGAAGAGAACAATCACAT
Source organism: Areca catechu (assembly GCA_021397845.1). NCBI lineage: Eukaryota > Viridiplantae > Streptophyta > Magnoliopsida > Arecales > Arecaceae > Areca > Areca catechu. Next base: position 165,708 of record JAHSVC010000025.1, read on the forward strand.
ACAAAACACAAGGTTTATAGTGGTTCGGTGCAAACCTAGCACCTACATCCACTCCCCAAGCCATCTTGGGAATTTCACTATAATCCAAACTAGATTACAATTGACTGTTTCATAAGGCTCACAAGTCAAAACCTAAGTTTGTTTTATCACTTAGGCTTACCAACAAACCTTAACACTTGTTTTGTCTTTGGGCTCACATGTAACCCTAGGTGGTTTTATCCCTTTGGCTCCCCAATAAACGACAATACCTTCTTTCAAGACACCCTTGAAAGCAAGGTCAAATCATAATAAAAATAGATATACAATTTAAAAACTAAAACAAACTCTCTTCAAGAGTTGATTGGAATCTTTGAAGCTTTAAGTGGATGCTGGTCTTCACTCTTCCATGGAATCTCTTCAAAGTGCCTCTTTTGGAATGAAGTGAGGATGAGCTTGTAGGCTTTTCAAGGAATCAAACTATAAGAGACTTTGATGTGAAGTATTTGAGAGAATATTGTTTTTTGGCTTTGAGTAGACTTGAATGCACTTCAATACACTTTCATTTCTTTAAACAGAGGTTGGTGGAGGTTAAATACACCAAGAACCTTCCAAAAAATGGTTTGTGACCGTTGGTACCTCGGAAATAGTCGTTTGGAGCTTGAAAAGCAAGTTCTGCAAGCCAAAAAAATAGATCCGTTAGAGCTGTCAGGCTGCAAGTATCGACACTTGGCTGTCAGGTGTCGACACTTGGCTGTCAAGTGTCGACACTTGATCTCTAGGTGTCGACATTTGAACTTTTAAGTGTTGACACATGATGCACAGGTGTCAACACTTGACACAAAAAATCCTCAAATTATAAAGTTCTGTATTTTCAAAATTCTCAGGCCTTGAGTCGACACTTGGAACCTAAGTCGACACTTAGTGTTGACACTTGGTTATAGGTGTTGACACTTGGTGTGCCAAGGATTTTTGTCTGTGCCAAATGCTGAAGTGTCGATACTTGACTGTCCAGGTGTCGACACTTGAGACTGAAAAATCTCAGATTCAAGTGTAAATGCCTCGAAAACTTAAATATAATTCTTGAAAACAAAAACACATAATATTTAAACATTTTATGCCCTTTTTCAATGAAGAGGATGTCCAGATTTGTAAGAATTGCTCCGTGCCATTACGTGCCATAAACCATAAGTTTTTGAGATTTTGAGGTGCTTTCTTCCTGAAAACTCACAACTTGAAATCATCATTTAGTATACAATATGCACTCAATGTTTTGTTATTCATCAAATCACTGGGTGGAGCCAATAGTAGGGTTTTGCCCTAAATCCCAAAATTAGTCCCTATAAAAATCCCTAGATCCAAAGTTGAGTTTGTAAAAATATCACAATTTTAATTAGGTCATAAATTCTGTTATAATGGTCCAGTATTAGTTAGCACTTTTTACAAATTAAGGTTTTGTATATAAACCCTATTTATCAGGTTGTGTCAAAACCTATTTAAACCCTTTCGGGCAAACCCTATTTACAAGGTTTTTTAGTTAGTTATGCCTTTTGATCAATTTGATCAAGTTGGGCTATAATTAATTAGTTGGTTGAGTCTTGTAATTTTAGTTGAGTCCTGTAATACAAGAGTGGACCCAAGTCAAGACCCATGTGACTCCATGTGCTAGCTCAAATCAAGTCATGTGACTCCATGTGCAACCAAAGTCAAGCCATGTGCCACTTCATCTTGGAAGCCCAAGTTACTCGCCACATGTCATCTTGCTACTATGTCATGCCACATCATCAGCCTATGTCACAAGCACAAGTTTAGACATCATCACGTGACATGTTTGGACATCACTTGCCACCTTATCGGGACAACACCACATGCTATCTCACATACCTTGGTAGGCCACATGGATAAGGAAGTTGATGCCACTTTAAGAGGAGTAAAGTAGAAGAAATCTGAGCCAAGCTAGCACCCACTCATTCTCATGTTGTCACAAATTCCAAGAGGGAAAGGCTACTTAGCTTCTCATTGCCCATCTCAATATAATTTTGTCTTAATGGGAGCCCAATAAGGAGAGGACCAAGAAAATTTCTTACTTCAGAGTTCAAGCTATACAAGTTCCAAACTCTGGAATCCAGCAAGAACTCTTGAGTTTTTTTCTATCGAAATTGGAGAGTCCCAATCATATAGGAGCCCTCTTCATCCATACTCCAGACACCACCATTCATGGCCAACCATTGAAACAATCTTTTCCACACACATCATCCATCAAGATCACCCAACAAGAATGAAGTCCATCCCATTTTGGCACCCAAGCATGGACGAAATCCCAGAAAGATCAAACTTAGGAGTCAAGACACCAGAAGAAGGAATTCAAAGAGTTGTTGCCCAAGAAGAATTAACTCTACTCTTTGTATCCCTTACAACTCATGTTGGTGGTCTATAAATACCACCATTAAACCCTCTTGTAAACACAATATTATTCATCAAATAAAGAGACATTCTGTCAAATTTCTTTTGCTGTGTGCATCGCGGGGTTTGAAGACTTCCTTTGTTCTTCGGAGCATCACGGGGTGTGAGGCCCTACATATCCAACAATCAGAAAACCCTAGCAACTATTCCTTCCTTCCCTTCCTCCTTTTCCATCTTCTTCTTTTCTTTCTACAACCATCTAATTGATTTGGTTCTTCTAAGTGATTGCAAGCAATCAAGGATTCGAAGTCAGGGTGTTTTTGCCTTGGAACAATATCGTGGAAGTTCGAAGCTCGAAGATCGACCTTCTTGAAGCCCTGCCTCAAGTTCCTTGAGAGTCCTATCGGACTCACACTAGAGGGATATAATCTTCGTTGATAAATTAAATACCCATCCCTACTCTTTAATTTTTGATTTCATGATAAGTAGAACCCTAGTGTAAGGTGATTTCTTAATCACCAAGTCTTATTCCTAATTAGTTTTGCTTGATTTACTTTGCAGGCTTGAGAACTAGTTAACTAGTCTAATTTTATTGAATTCTTTGAGTCTCAATTTTAAAAGTTCTAGAAAAATAATTTCTGCTTAATCTCTGATAATTAGTTTTAAAATTTGTAATTTAGTTTTTGCATATTGTCCCATATCATCTTTGATATCAGAGCGAAGGTTAAACTAGGGTTTAACTACTAGTTCTGAAATTTTTGCATACCTAGAACTAGGCTGAAATTAAACTGCATAAAAACTATCCTAAACAAATATATATAATTATAAATAATTTTATTATTAATCCTCTGTTAATCCTCTATTAATCTCACAAAAAAATCAGAATTTTTTTTTATTTGCTATTTTCTGGTGGAAGGAAATCATGCCTCTGAGCGGGTATATTTAAGTACACTATCATGACCCATGGGAGTAATGAGCTATGGGCCAGACATGATATCCCGAGATTGAAAATCTGAAATGATCAAATTGAAAATAATTGAAGAAAAAAAAAATTATTTTTCTACTTTTTTTAATTATTTTAGTTTTATCGCATATTAGGATTTCATATTGTGTGATTGCATCATCCAGTAACTAATCTTAAGGGCACTTGACCATCTCAGATCAAGCAGGATTTCATCACCGGTCCTCGGCCCACAACCACCACCTTTGCATCAAACCTAACCCTAATTAAATTAATTAAAAATCTAAAGTAATTTAGGGACACCAACAGGTCGGGTTCCAAGTATTGTGTGAAAGTTAGTGTACCCAATCCTTTAATTATCACTTGAATCTCGTGTCTAAGGCTAGAGGTCCAGAGACAAATGCCCTAAGTGGTTTGTGGTTTTTAATTAGGACCTGTGAGAGTAGGGAGAGCATCCCATTACCCCACCTCTTACCTAGCCAGTGGATAGGGTAATTGCTGAATTGGCTGTAATTTGAGTTGACCCATTCTACTTGAGATATAGGTCTAGGAAACTCTAGTTCAATTTCTTGTGTGATTACATTGCATGTCTAATAGATGAGGAACACCATATCATTAGCCAAACCTAATCCAGTCTGGTTTGACCATGGAGTCCATTATGGAAACCTTACTAAGGACCTTAGATGAACAATGTCCCCAAATGAACTATAAGTTTGATCGACTAGATCAACGATTAGGAAACCTAGAGAAAGCCTGTAAGATCCATCCTGAACCTAAATTTGAAACCACCCTAACCCATTTCTAGAGCCAACCCTAGGAGAGCCCCATACTAGGACCAAATCTGGGAGACTAGCCATAGGACACCCAACTATGATTTTATAGACCAGAACGAGAAAGTACTATGAATTTTAGGATATAAAGCACCTAAATTTGGTGGTGATCTGATCTTGAGAATTATATTGATTGGGAAGAAGGTATGGATCTATATTTTGAGAGGGAACTAGTGTCTGATGAAAGAAAGTATAAGATTACTAAACCCAAGTTAGTATGCCAGGCTAGAATTTACTGGGATGATTATGAAAGAATGATCAGACAAAGAAGAGACATACTCATAACTACCTGGAGTGACAGAAACTTAAAACTACGAAAAAGTATCTATCCATATCATATGAACCTAGTTTTATGCACCCAGATCCATGACCCATAGATCTGAGCCCATATCCTTTGAACCTAAAAAAACCATAACCCCTAGGTATTAGCCAAATGTTAGTCAGGTTCCCTTAGTCAGCCAGAACCCATTAGGATTAGTGCTCCTTATAAAAAATTAGGATTTGGCCATGTCCACTGAGTTGACCAATCCTCGATAGAGTCGACCCAATTCCTACCCGAGCTGACTTAACCTATTCCGAGTTGACCCACCTTTGTTACCCTAGATACTAGTCAATATCCTAGTAGCCAAACCACTACGATATCCGTTGATTCATAAAGATGATGTTAAAGAAGAAATATCTAAGGGGACTCAAAATTAGTTGACCCTGACCATACCCAGACTGAAGCCATATTGAAAGTACAAGTAGAAAAAGAGATCCATGAGGAACCTTACCTGCTGCTGAGACTTCACCTGAAGAAACACTAGAAGAGACTCAAATCAATAGAGCCTAGCCCTGAAATTCAAGAATCCAAAGAAATTGTGAGGACTTAATCTTTACATTCCAGCACCCTTAGGTTGAATTCACCCTTTGGTCCCAATTGAAGATCTTTTTCTAAAATCACTGACTCAACCTTCCCTAAGGTTGACCTTTATTTACCTATGATGTAACCCAATGTCCAAACCTTAAGGTCAACCCCATTAACCCAGGACACTTCCATGAGCCCTTTTCTTATTTCCTATCTCACCAGGCTAGCCCCGAATCCCTTCTTATTCCTACCTAGCCTGAAGTTCCACTCTCTTCCGAGCCACCACCCGATTACATTTGATGAAATCAGTAGGATGCATAAGTTCTTTGAGCACATTCAATTTGCTACCTATTTTGGTAGACCCTATGGCATTTAGTAGGAGTCCATGCACCATTCTCTTTGCATGTTATCCATCGACCAAGGGTCAAACCACAATCTATAGTTTGAGGTTTAGTCAAACTCTAGTTTTCTTGGTGTTGCTAAGTTATATGCTGAGCATGTTAGAGAGATGCATAAGGAAATAAGTAAAAAATTAATGAAAATAATGAAACTTATAAACATATGGCTGATTCTAAGAAAAGACTCAAAGAATTAAATGAAGAAGACTTTGTCGTGGTTAGACTACGACCTAAACGGTTCCCACCAGAACCATGAAAAAGTTACATGCCCGTAGTAGTGGACCATATAAAGTAATTAGAAAAATTGGATCTAATGCCTACGTGCTTGAGTTACCACCTGAACTAGGCACTAGTTCAACTTCAATGTTTCAAACCTTATAGAGTATAGGGAGCCAACATTGATTCCTAGTGAGCCTTTTAGGCCTGATCCAATCCTTGAGAGTGAGCCAACCCATGTGTGTCCACCTGCCATACTACCAGCCCGGAGAGACAGGATCGAGCGGATCTTGGATGACAAGATTATTGCTACTGAGGCAAAGACTATCAACATATCTGGTTCATTGGTAAGGATGACCCGAAACTGATGATTCTTGGATCACCAGAGAGGACTTGCAAAGAATTGACCCGAGCTTACTAGAGCATTATCAGCAAGGTTGACCCATACTCGAAAGGATCGAGGTCCTTCCACTCGGGGAATTTGTGCAGACACCAGGGCCAGAAGAAAATGACTGGTCAAACTCATATCCCTGTGGATCACTGTAAATGAAGCCCTAAGTCCAAACCCTAGATCACTTGTAAATAGTTATCTTAAATTTTATTATTTAGCTTAGTTGGGTTTAGCCCTAAATCCCAAAATTAAGTCCCCGTAAAAATCTCTGGATCCAAGTTGAGTTTGTAAAAAAACTCCATTTTAATTGGATCATAAATTATGTTATAATGATCCAGTGTTAGTTAGCATTTTTACCAATTAGGATTTTGTATATAAATCTATTTATCAGGTCATGTCAAAACCTATTTTAAACCTTTTGTGCCAACCCTATTTACCAAGTTTATTTAGTTAGTTATGCCCTTTTGATTAATTTGGGCATAAGTTGGGCTTTAATTAACTGTTGGTTGAGTCTTGTAAATGTTAGTTGCCATCCTAAATAATACAAGAGGGATGGCAAGTCAAGACCAAGTGACTCCATGTGCTAGCTCAAACACAAATCATGTGACTCCATGCAACCACAAAGTCATGCCATGTGCACTTAATCTTGGTATGCCATGCAAGTCACTTGCCAATGTCTCTGCTACCATGTCATGCCGCATCATCAGCCTATGTTCACATGCGCAAGTTTGGACATCATCACAAGACATGTTTGGATATCACTTGCCACTATTGGGACAACACCACATGCCATCTCACTTACCTTGGTCGGCCACATGGAGAGGGAAGTGACACCACTTTAAGACCATAGTAAAGTAGAAGGGAATCCTAGCATTAACCCTCTTATGCACACTCTTTCATGTGCGTCGCCAATTCCAAGGGGGAGATGCCACTTCGCTTCTATTTCCCATCTCAATGTATATTCTATCTCAAGGAGAGGACCACGAAAATTTCTTATTTCAGAGTTCAAGATATTCAAGTTCCAAACTTAAGAATCTAGCAAGAACTCTTGAGTTCTTTTCTATCGAAATTGGAGAGTCCACTATCATATAGGAGCCCTCATCATCCAAACTCCAGAGACCACCATTCATGGCCAACCAATGAACCAAACTTGGCCACACACCATCATCCATCAAGATCGCCCATCAAGAATGAAGTCCATCTCATTTTGGTGCCCAAGCATGGATGAAGTCCCAAGGAGATCAAACTCAAGAGTCATGATACCAGAAGAAGGAATTCAAGGAGTTGCTGCCCATGAAGAATTAACTATACTCTTTGTATCCCTTACAACTCTTGTTGGTGGTCTATAAATACCACCATTAATCCCTCTTCTAAACACAATTATTATTCATCAAATAAAAGAGACATTCTGTCAAATTTCTTTGCTATGTGCATCGCAGGGTGTGAGGCCCTTCCTTTATTCTTCGGAGCATCGCGGGTGTGAGGCCCTACATATCAAACAATCAGAAATCCCTAGCTACTATCTTCCTTCCTTCCCTTTCTCCTTTTCCATCTTCTTTTTTTTCTTTCTACAACTATCTAATTTGAGTTTCTTTTGAGTGATTCCAAGTGATCAAGGATTCGAAGTCAGGGTGTTCTTGCCTTGGAACCAACATCGCGAAAGTTTGAGGCCCGAAGATCGACCTTCTTGAAGCCCTGCCGCAAGTTCCTTGAGAGTCTTGTCAAATCCACACAGGAGGGATATAATCTTCATTAGTAAATTTAAATACCCATCCTTGCTCTTTAATTTCTGATTTCTTGATAAGTAGAACCCTAGTTTAAGGTGATTTCTGAATCACCAAGTCTTGTTCTAATTAGTTTTGCTTGATTTACTTTGCGGGCTTTAGAACTAGTTGACTAGTCTAGTTTTATTGAATGCTTTGTGTCTCAATTTTAAAAATTCCAAAAAAATATTGCTACTTAATCTCTGATATTTAGATTTAAAATCAGTAATTTAGTTTTTGCATATTGTCTCGCATCAGATACTCTTTTATTACATGTCCTGGATCATAGCATCCATTGTATACAGGCATGGATACTTGGTTTACTTGATTTATAGTGGCCTATCCCTTGATTTCCAAGACTTACTCTATCCTACGAATCAAGGATGCCATCTTATCCTTTTTGGCTATGTATGTCAAGATTGGTGCATACCATCTCTTGATGGTGTGTTTTCAGTTTTTCTAGTTTCCTCCCATTATAAACTCTTTTCTACTAAGTTCTCCAGAAATTAGCAGGCTTCATTAGTTGGTTTCTACATGAAATCACCCTGGCACATCGATTCAAGCATGGTTCTAGAATTTGGGTTTAGACCTTCATAAAAGGTTTGGCATAACCTCCAAGTCTCTATTGCATAGTATGGACACTAGTTCAAAAGGTTCTTAAATTGATCTAGGCATTTCTAGAAAGGCTCTTTCCCTAATTGGTAAAATTGGATAATTTCATTTCTTAACTTGACTATTTTATGGTGCTGAAAGAACTTTCTCAAGAATGTTTTAACAAAGCCCTCCCATGTTGTGATTAATTGGGTAGGCAAATTATATAGACATTTCTTGGTATTTTCTTTGAGGGCAAAATTAATCAACCTAAGTTTAACGGAATCTTTTGAGAGTTCAAGTATTCTCATAGTATCAAACACTTTCTCTCAAATTCTCTAATGAAAATGTATACATCCTCATTCTAGTAAATTTAGGAAGCATGTTGATAATTTGAGGTTTAATCTTGAAATTGGTAACATAAGTTTAGGATAGTCGAATGCAAGATAGTTGGGTAGATCCAATCAGGTAGCAATAATCTCTCAGGCTTAGGGAATGTCCTAATTCTTCCATGGTTAACCTAATATTTTCTTTGTTAAGTGTAGGGTTTAGATCTATTCTCACTAGTTGACCTGACTCCCTTTTCTGAGTTACAATTTTGATTATTTTTTAATTTTTTAATTTTTTATTTTTTAGGAAGAAGACGGGAAGAGGAGGGAAGGATAGATGAGAAGCGAGTTCTAAAAAAGTCCTAAAGAGTCATAAATCTAGAAATAATAGAGATGGGTATTTTAACAAGATTAAAGTTTTGTGTTGAACCCAAAAGTGATTTTGATGATAACTAAATATTGGAGCATGTATATTTATTTCTACCAACTCTTCAAGTGTTTTACAAGTTTTTGTAGGATGGATTAAATGTTCAAACTTCAACTCCTACACCTCCATTTTCTTGTTTGAGTTGTGTTGTAATGTGTTTTTGTAAAGAAGAACCTAATGAAAAAGCTAAGAAAAAATCATGTGAAAAGGGTTACTTCTATGTGTGTATGCCTTGAAATTAGTTTTGAGTTAGTATGCTTGAAAACGTAAAAGAGTTGGTAAGAGTTTTTCTTTAAGTTAAAGTATAAAAATACTGAAGAAGATACTCGAGCCGACCCAACTTGTTGAAGAGCCGACTCTGCTTACTGGCACGTAGCAAGGATTCTGGAACGTAGCAATCCGAGCCGACTCGAAGGTAACCAAGCTGACTCGAAGGTTATCGAGCCGACTCCAATGAATCCAAGTTGACTAGAATCAGTCCGAGCCGACTCTTCCAGAGTCGCATTTTTGAAGATTTCTGAGAACAGCCAGGTGAGCTGACCCAACCAGAAAGAGTCGACTCTGCCAGACCTAATTCTGAAAGCCAGAGAAGTTTGAGCTGACCCGACCTATCAAGAGCTGACTCGTCCAGAGTGATGTTTTACGTCCTAAGACAAAGAGCCGACTGCACTGAAGACTTGGCGACTCGACCTATCGACTCGAAGGATCCGAGCCGACTCGAACGTCATTTCCAGGTATCTAATAGCTAGTTCTAGAATTTGTTTTTGAATGCCAAAAAGTGCTCCAATGGTCACAAGTCACATCCCAATGGTCAAAAACATCTCTAACTGCCATGAAGTGATGGAAGACTTTATATTTGAAGGATTTGAATTTCCTTGAAGCAATGAATTAGAGAGTTCTTCAAAGAAAAGAGAGCTTCATTGAATATCCTACTTACCAACAGCAAAAGAGCACAAGAGCATTCAAGCTAGTCTTCAAGACTTCACCAACTCTGATATAAAGTTTGAAGCAACTTTGGAAAGAAGCCACTGAAGCAATTAAAGCTTATTCAAGTGCATTCAAGTGGACTTCCATAAAGCTGCACCGACAACTATCTAACAAATTGAGTTTGTCATTTTTGTTGCATTTCTTTCAATTCGTTTATGAATTGTTGGGTTATTGGTGAGCCCTGTTGAAAAACCAATAGGTTCTTAGTTAGCCTTGATAAAACCCAGTGTTTGATTTTGGTGAGCCCGGTTAAAAATCCAAATAGGTTCTTAGTGAGCCTTGACAAAAACCAAGTGTTGGGTTCTTGGTGATCCTGGTAAAACCAAGTTAGGTTTCTTTGGTGAGCCTGTTAAAATCAAAGGGTATTGGGTTTTCTTTGGTGATCCTGTAAAATCAAAGTGTAGAGGTTTTGGATCGTGATCCTGTAAAACAATTCTACTGTATTCGGGTGTGAATATAGTAGAAACCACTTGGGGTTTCTTTGGTGTGTTTGTATTATGGTTCTTTACTTCTTTTTAGCTTATACAATTTATAACTCTGTCACAGCACCTAACACCTTCTAAGGGATTTGTAATTGCATATTACTTGTTTTAAATTTTAAATTCTCAATTCACCCCCCCTCTTGGGTAGCTACCTGGGCAACAACTGGTATTAAAGCAGTGTCTCTGAATACATAAGAGTAAAGATTGATGGCTCATTCAATGAGTACGTTCTTAGAAGGCCAATCTACTAATAGACCTCCACTTTTCACTAGCACAAATTATGCATATTGAAAGCTAGAATGAAAATTTATGTTCAAGCAGTTGATTTTCAATTGTGGAAGGTCATTCTAAAGGGTCCTTATATCCCCATGGTTAAATTGATGGAGTGGATGTTCTTAAACCTGAAGAGGATTGGGACGAACAGGACATGAAGATGGGCGAGTTAATTCCAAAGCCATGAACTTATTATATTGTGCTTTGGATAGTAATGAGTTTAATCAAATTTCTATTTGCTCTTCCGCAAAAGAAATTTGGGATAAACTCAAAGTGACCCATGAAGGAACTTCTCAAGTGAAGTCTTCTAAAATTAATCTTCTAGTGCACAGTTACGAACTATTTAAGATGGAACTAAATGAAATAATCTTTGCCATGTTTTCACGTTTCACTCATATTATTAATGACTTAAAAAGTCTTGGCAGGGTATATACTAATGCAGATCTAGTGCAGAAGATACTGAGATCTCTTTCGAACAAATGGGATCCGAAAGTGACTGCCATCCAAGAAGCAAAAGATTTGAATACCCTATTGCTGGATGAACTGCTAGGATCTCTCATCACACATGAATTGACCATGCTGCCCGAACTGAAGATGATCAAAAGAAGAAGAAATCAATCTCCTTCAAAGCTGCTATGGATTCCAGAAATGATGAAGAATCGGAAAACAAATCTCCTCTACTGAAAGCAACATGGAAGACAAAGATGTTGCCATGGTCGTCAAAAAATTTAGAAAGTTCTTAGGAAGAAGAAAAGGAAGATATTTTAGAAAATTTCACAAGAACAAGAGTTCAGTATGGAGAAGGACAAGGAAAAGGAGAAAGAAAAGAAGTGCCCACCTATTATGAATTCAAAAAGCCAGGGCACATCCGACCAGATTGTCCATTACAAAAAAAGGGCTTTAAGAAAAAGAAAAAGAAAGCTATGGAGCGAGTGGAGTGACATCGAAGCATCCTCGTCACTGAAGAAGAAGATTCATGAAATTGCGAATCTATTTTAATGGGTCTCGAAAATGAGGTATCATCTCCTGAGCTACAAACTGAATTTTCATCTGATGAATTGAATTCTACATTTCATGATTTACATATCGAATTCAAGAAAGCCGGGTTAAAATTAAATCCTTGAAGAAACAAAATGATGTTTTATTGAAAGACAAGGATGAAATTTTTGAAAAGAATAACATTTTGCAAAATGAATTGAATAACTTTTCTGAAAATGTTATTGTTTTGAATAATGAGAAAAATGCTTTAAAGGAGATAAACAGAGATTTAGTTGTCAAAAATGTAGATTTAAAAAGGGAGGTTGAAAAGCTTATACCTTTAGTTGAAAAACTTACTTTGAGTTCTAATAAGCTTGAGCTAATTTTGAAAGAACAAAAGGATTCTAAAAGTAAAGCTGGAATTGGATTTAATACTTTAAATGATAAAGGAATTTCAGCAATAAGATTTATATCTTAAAAAGCTTCAGCTTCAATGTTAAACTTGAAAAAGCTTTTCCATCAAAATCTATTTCAAATGGCTTGAAATATGTTCAAAATCTTTCAAACCAAATATTTTGTTTCTGCATCTTTTATAGCTTCAAACATGCATCATTCAAAAACAATAAAATTATTTGTTATGCATGTCATAGATTTGGACATAAATCTTATCAATGCAATTCTTGGAAAAATTCATGATTAGTGCATTGAAATATAGAACCATTTAGGTTCCAAAGGGAATCAATTTTGCTAACCCAAAAGGATCCAAGTTAGCTTGGGTACCTAAAATCACTCCTTGACTGTTTTGCCGGATTGTCTTGTAGCCTACAATTAAGAAAAATGTATCTTGATAGCGACTATTCAAGGCATATGATGGGTGACAAGGAATAGTTCATCACCCTACAAATGAAAGAAGGAGGATTAGTTACTTTTGGAGATAATGGTAAGGAAAAAATAATCATAATCGGTAAGATCAAAATAACCTCCTATACTTTCATTGAAGATGTACTGCTAGTAGATAAATTAAAGCATAATTTACCGAGTATTAGTCAATTATGTGATAAAGGCTTCAAAGTTATCTTTGAATCATCTATGTGTATAGTAACTAACTCTCTTGATTCTAGCAACAAATTCATTGGCCCTAGACTTGGAAACATCTATGTGGTAGATCTAAATGATCTAGCCATCTCCAGTAGTTCTAGTCTAGTAGCAATGATTGCTAGGACCAAGGAGTCATGTTTATTATGGCATAGACGATTAGGTCATGCTAGCATGCATACAATTGCCAAATTAATCTCAAAGAATCTAGTTAGAGGTTTGCCATACTTTAAAGTAGATCTTGATTATGTATGTGATGCTTGTCAACTAGGCAAACAAACTAGGGAGAGTTTTGAATTGAAAAATGCTATTTCAACAATCAGACCCCTTGAGCTACTTCACAATGAACTTATTTGGACCAACTAGGACCACAAGCCTAGGAGGTATGAAATATAGCCTTGTGATTGTAGATGACTTTTCTAGATTCATATGGATATTATTTATTGCACATAAAGATGAAACTTTTGATGTATTTAGAAAATTTCATAAGAAAGTTTCAAATTAGAAAAATCTTTCCATATTTAATAAGAAGTGATCATGGAACTGAATTTCAAATTAATTTTTTGATAAATATTGTACTGAGCACGGCATTGATCACAACTTCTCCTCTCCTAGAACACCACAACAAAATGGTGTTGTAGAGAGGAAGAATAGGACTTTAGAAGAAATAGCCCGAATGATGTTATGTGAAAGTAATCTTTCAAGGTACTTTTGGACAGAAGCGGTGAACGCTACCTGTTATATATTAAACCGAGTTTTAATATGACCATTTCAAAGAAAACCCCTTTGAGCTTTGAATTGAAGAAAACCAAATATCAATTACTTTCATGTTTTTTTGTGTAAATGCTTTGTGTTAAATAATGACAAAGATAACCTAGGAATGTTTGATGCAAAATCTGATGAATCTATATTCCTTGGTTATTCCTTACACAACAAAGCATATAGAGTGTTTAACTAGAGGACTCTTACTGTAGAAGAGTCAATTCATGTTGTTTTTGATGAAGCTAACCCCTCACCATCTAGAAAAGATGAGTGCATAGATAATGATGCAGGTACTCTATAAAAGGAAATGGAAGATCTAAGCATTCAAGACAAGCCAATTCAAGATGGAAGTGAAATGGTAAGCAAGGATCATGCTGATTTATCAAAGAAATAGAGGTATGTAACTTCACATCCCAAAGATTTAATTATTGGTGATCCCTCTCATGGTGTTAGGACTAGGTCAGCACATAGAGATGCCCATGACTACCTATCCTTTGTCTCTCAAATTGAACCACAGAGTTAGAAAGGCTGAAACTGATCATAACTAGATGATGGCCATGCATGATGAATTAAACCAGTTTGAAAGGAATAATGTTTGGATACTAGTTAGTAGACCTACAGACCATCCAATCATAGGAACCAAATGGATCTATAGGAACAAACTACATGAGAATAGTAAGGTTATAAGTAATAAAGCAAGATTGGTAGCAAAAGGGTACAATCAAGAAGAGGGTATTGATTTTGATGAAACTTATACTCCCGTAGTAAGACTTGAGGCCATTAGATTATTTCTTGCATTTGCTTGCTACAGGAACTTTAAACTTTTTTAAATGGATGTCAAAAGTGATTTTCTAAATTGATTTATTTCTGAACAAGTTTTTGTAAAACAGCCACCAGGTTTTCAAAATCATGCTTTTCCAAATCATGTATTTAAATAGAACAAAGCTTTATATAGTTTGAAACAAGCACCTAGGGCCTGGTATGATAGATTAAGCAAATTTTACTTGAAAATGATTTTAAAAGAGGAAATGTTGAAAAACCCTTTTTATTAAAACAAAAAAAATGATATGTTAGTTGCACAAATTTGCGTTGATGATATTATATTTGGTACAATTAAAGAAAATCTTTATGGAGATTTTGCTGAGCTGATGCAGGGTGAGTTTGAAATGAGCCTTATGGGTGAGCTCAATTACTTCCTTGGATTACAAGTCAAAAAAATGAAGGAAGGAATCTTATAAACCAAGCCAAGTACATCAAAGAGATGATCAAGAATTTGGCAAGGAAATAAGCAAAGAGGCTAACACACCCATGAGCACTACCTGCAGACTAGACAAGATGAAAGTGGATCCAATGTTGACCAAAACTTCATAGAGGTATGATTGGATCCCTTTTATATTTGACAGCCAGTAGACCTGATATCTTGTACAGTGTATGTGTTTGTGCTAGATTTCAATGCAATCCTAAAGAAACACATATGCTTGCTGTTAAAAGAATTCTCAAATACTTGAAAGGTACAAGTAATTTAGGTCTTTGGTATTCTAAAGAATCATCTTTGAACTTAATGGTTTTTCTGATGCTGACTATGCTGGTTACAAAATTGATAGAAAGAGAACTAGTGGTACATACCAATTCTATGGTTGAATTTAATTTCATGGCATTGTAAGAAGCAAACTCCATAGCATTATCCACTGCTGAGGCAGAGTACGTTGTTGCTAGTAGTTATTGTGCTCAAGTGTTATGGATTTAACAACAACTAGAAGACTTTGGTGTTACACTATTTAAATTCTAATCAAATGTGACAACACAAGTGCCATTAATTTGACAAAAAATCTTGTTCAGCATTCATGAACCAAGCACATTGAAATTAGGCACCATTTCATAAGAGAACATGTATTGAATAATGATATTATTCTTGAATAAATGCCAACTGAAAATCAATTTGCTGATAATTTTACCAACCATTGAACTTTGTTAGATTTACAATGATTAGAAGTGAACTAAGATTATCTGACCCTCTCTAAAAATGCTCCCATAGTCTTAAGGACAAATTATCTAGATAACTTCCTAATTCAAATTTTGTGATAGAATGAGCTTTGATTGAAATCCAAAATTATTATTTTTTGTGCTCCCTCTGCTCGAGCCAACTCGAGCAAATGAACTGTTGGTTGAGCCGGCTCGAATGTCGAGCCATCTCTTTAGTTCGAGCCATAGGATTTTTCTTTCCCATTTCTATTCCTAAACCCTACTCTCTTTCCCACTAGGAAACCTTACAAATACTTCTAACTTCCAAAAACAGCTTGGAATTTGAATATCTTCACTCTATGGCACCAAAAAGAGCTGTTGGAAATAAATCAGGAAGAGTTAGTGAAGCGGCTCTGCAAAAAAGGAGGATGGAATTCCGAGAAGACCATGTTTCCCGAAATCCACCACAGTCTAAGGAAGAGGCTAGCCCAGTTTCTCCCAGTCACCAAATCTCTCTAGGTATGAGACCAATCACCACTAGCAGACGAATTTTATTTTGAATATCTGAAGGAGATAGGGTTTGTGATTGGTGATTTTATTGAAAATCAAGGATGGAGGAACTTGTGCTCCCTAGATGTTAAAACCAATCCAAACATAGTAAGGATGTTTTATGAAAATTTAAGGTTTGGAGAGAACTTCATTGAATCTTCTGTTAAGGGAAGAAGGATAATTATATCTGCTAAATTCTGGGAAGTGTTTTGGAAATGCCTTTTGAAGGCATAGAGTATTTAGTACTGAAAGACAGAACCAAGGCACTACAAACAGTATTAGAGAGAACTGAGGTAAATGAAATGCGAATTCTCAAAGCAAGCATGTTATCTATTGAGATGAGAATTCTACACAATTTTATTAGCAGGATCTTCTTACCCATAATTGGACATTTTGATTGGGTTAGTAAAAGAGATCTGTGCTTTATGAAGCTCTTGATTAATTGTGATAAGATTAATCTGCCAGCAATTATGATTTGCCAAATGAAGGAGGCACTAAGAAAAGTTAAGGCTTGCCTAGCCTATGGAATGGTCCTATCACTCTTCTTTCAAAATACAAATATAGATTTGACAGGAAGAACAGCAAGACACTACTCCATACTAATACATATACTGTAAAACTTTTCAAATAATGTGATATTTATTATCAGATGGCACCTGGAGGAAGAAAACTGATGCCCCAATAGTTGAAGAAATCGAAGTGATTTAAGAACAAGCAGAGTTGAGGCTGGTGAAGGCACTATAATGCATATTCTAGAACCACATCCCCAAATGGGATCTTCAGTCCAGATGGACTTCGACACCTCTTTTCTAGACATCTCAGTACCAGATATGCTTGATATACCATATGGTACAGCTAATTTTACTCAGTCTACTGATAATCAAATTCACAGTCATGCTTCTACTGTTCCTGCTGTAGACACTTTATTGTTACAAGACTTCATGACACTTTATTGTTACAAGACTTCATGACACAACAAGTAAATAACATGACTAAAACTTTAATGTCCTCTATGGTTGCATGTTTGGAGAACTTCAAAATCAGTTGATGAGAGACTCAATCAATTTGAAGGATAGATAAACTATCTAAAAAGCAAAATTGAATCTCTTGAAAATTAAAAGACCACAATACATACAACTGACACAGATATGCAACCGATTTTATAGTTGACTTCTTCAAGTTCGTGAAAATTGAAAAATCTATTACATTAGTACTTGAGCTTATAGAACTGAGATGGACAACTTGAGAATCAGAATGGGGTCAATTGAAGCAAGTAAAAGAATGGAAGATGACTACACCAAAAGCATTGGAATAATTAGAAGTGAATTTGGAAGATTGAGAGGCTCAGTAGAAGCATTTGCTAATGTTCAAGCCACAGAAATGTTTTTACATTGCAAATGGAAGTGGCACAAATAAAGGAATCAATGGAAGATTTAGCTGCCTCTAGAAGCACAAAGAAAATGGAAGCAAAACTGAAATCTTTGAACAGCTTCTTATGAAAAATGATGACTAAGATTGAAGAAATCCAAGCTGCCAAAGTGCTCCTCCCTCTTCTTCTACACCTTTTCCTAGTTAATCTGCTCATCCTAGACAACCTGCTCCATACCTTAGGCCACAAGAAACCCATGATATACCATAATTTGTTGACCCAATTGCTTCTCTGCCACCTGGCATTCAGATTCCCGGTCAACCTTCATATCCTAGAGTAGACTTAGATTGTGACTAAGTGTATTACTCTTCACTTTGTACTTTATACTTAACTTCTTTAAATGAAATGAAAAGTACACTTTTTGTATCTTAAATTGTTCTATTTCTCTATGCAAATGAATGTTTATGTTCAATTGTTCATACAATGACTGATTTTTTTAATTAGAATTTCAAGATGAATATGAAAGTGAAATTATCTCAAACAATTTTAAATACTTTCTCATTCTATTTTAAAATCTAAGCTTAACTCCTACTCTACTTTTTGATTGATTGACAAAAAGGGGAGAAAGTTGTGAAATTATTGCATGAAAAGGATGAAAATGATAAAATATATTCATGATTATATATTTGCTCTAATGCATAAAGCTTGAAAGCTAAGCTCAAATTAGCTCTAACACATCATGATACATATTTAAGAGGCTCTGATACATAATGTTTTAAGCTTTGAGTTTTATAGCTCTGATGCTTAATGTTCCCTTGAAACATTTTGAGCTCTGAAAATACGTAGAAAGTAAGCCAAAACATGGACTATCTTATTGGGGGGAAATTACCTCTCTCTGCCCTAATTCTCCTTTCATTATTTGGCACCAATTGAAGTCAATTTGTTTTACTTATTCATATATACTTGCAAATATAATTATACAAGTAATTATAAAGTGTTATATTGCTTTTTCATGCCCGGTGTTTTGTCATCATCAAAAGGGAGAGATTGTTGACCCCAATAGTGATTTTGATGATAACCAAACATTGGAGCATGTATATTTATTTCTGACAACTCTTCAAGTGTTGTACAAGTTTTTATAGGATGGATTAAACGTTCAAACTTCAACTCCTACACCTCCATTTTCTTGTGAGTTGTGTTTTAATATGTTTTTCTAAAGAAGAACTCAATGAAAAAGCTAAGAAAAAATCATGTGAAAGGGTTACTTTTGTGTGTGTGTACCTTGAAATTAGTTTTGAGTTGGTATGCTTGAAATGTAAAAGAGTTGGTAAGAGTTTTTCTTTAAGTTCAAGTGTAAAAATCCTGAAGAAGATACTCAAGCCGACCCAACTTGTTGAAGAGCCGACTTCGCTTACTGGCACGCAGCAAGGATTCTGGAATGCAGCAATCCGAGCCGACTAGAAGGTAACCGAGCCAACTCCAATGAATCCGAGTTGACTGGAATCAATCCGAGCCGACTCTTCCAGAGTCCCATTTTTGAAGATTTCTGAGAACAGCCAGGCAAGCTGACCCAAACTAGAAAGAGCCGACTCTGCCAGACCTAATTCTGAAAGCCTGAGAAGTTCGAGCCGACCTGAGCTATCAAGAGTCGACTCATCTAGAGTGATGTTTTATGCCTTGAGACAAAGAGCCGACTGCACTGAAGATTTGGCGACTTAACCTATCGACTCAAAGGATCTGAGCCGACTCGAAGGAATCCGAGCTGACTCAAACATCGTTTCCAGGTATATAACAGCTAGTTCAAAAATTTATTTTTGAATGCCAAAAGTTCTCCAATTATCACAAGTCACATTCCAACAGTCAAAAATGTCTCTAACTACCTTGGAGTGATGGAAGACTTTATATTTGAAGGATTTGAATTTTCTTAAAGCAATGACTTAGAGAGTTCTTCAAAGAAAAGAGAGCTTCATTGAATATCCTAACTACCAACAACAAAGAGCACAAGAGCATTCATGCTAGTCTTCTAGACTTGACCAACTCTAATCTGAAGTTTGAAGCAACATAAAAAGAAGCCACTAAAGCAATTAAAGCTTATTCAAGTGTATTCAAGTAGACTTCCATCAAGTTGCATCGGCAACTTTCCGATAAATGAGTTTGTCATTTTTGTTACATTTCTTTCAATTCATTTTTGAATTATGAGGTTATGATGAGCTCGGTTTAAAAACTAAATAGGTTCTTGGTGAGCCTTGATAAAAACCAAGTGTTGGGTTTGGTGAGCCCGTTTGAAAAATCAAATAGGTTATTAGTGAGCCTTGATAAAAACCAAGTGTTGGATTCTTGGTGATCCTGGTAAAACCAAGTTAGGTTTTTTTGGTGAGCCTGTTAAAACAAAAGGGTGTTGGATTTTCTTTGATGATCGCATAAAACTAAAGTGTAGAGGTTTTGGATTGTGATCTTTTAAAACAATCCTACTGTATTTGGATATGAATATAGTGGAAATCCAAGTGGTATCTTGGGTAATGATGTAGGAGCTGGGTTGCTTCGAACCACTATAAATTTGGTGTGTTGTGTTGTGCTTCTTTACTCCTTTTTAGCTTCTACGATTTATAACTCTGTCACAGCACCAAACACCTTCTAAGGGATTTGTAATTGCACATTACTTGCTTTAAATATTTAAATTTTCAATTCACCCCCCCTCTTGGGTAGCCACCTGGGCAACATTTGTTAGTAAACAAGTTATCAAATAATGGACTTTCTATCCTAGGGTTAACATAGGTTCAAATAGCTCCTAACTGCCAAGATTGCCTTGGAGCCCTCCAAATCAAAAACAAACTAGCAATTGGCCATATACGGGTAAGGTCAGTGGGGTCCTCCTGTTACTTTCCTTAGATACTAAATAAATTGGCTAGGTTAGTCAACATAACCAATTAAAAACCACCTTCCTTCAGGCTACATCATCCTTGAATCCTTTTCCTAGATACTAGCTAACCAACTAATCCTAACCTGGTCCAACTCTTCTTGATGCCTTGTCCTAATGAACTCGAATGTCCTAGGACTGATGTCTAATTGTTTTTAGGTTAATAATTTAGGTTATGCAATATGTGATAGGTTTTTAAAGGGTCATCATGCATTATGATGCATTGGATTTCAAAAATTTACACAAAGAAAAACCCTTATTGACTAGATTCCCTAATTCCAAGATCCCCTCATTCATATACAACTAATATATCACTAATATGTTTTATGATAAATACCTAGAATGCTATTTTCCACTTCTTTCAACTAGGCTCACAAGTGCAAGCCCTCCAACGGTGATCCACACAGGAATGAGCTAAGGAAGAACTCCTACTTTAGTTGCTCACGTGACTAGGACTCTTCTTGACAGCCTTTTGGACTTTAACCTTTATAGGATACTCTAACCTCTTGTAGGGTACTCTAAATGCTTTCCAAAACCACTCTTGATTGGGATTGGCCTCCTCTAGGACACTCTAGGCTTATGTCTTAAATTCTAAGACTTATCCTTGTAAGAACAACCTTGTCTTTAAGAGTCAAGGTTTGTCTTAAGGAGAAGGGAGGGAGAAAAACACTCAGAATAAACTATGGTGGAACTTTTTTTGAAACTCATAACACTACCCCTATTTATAGTTTTAAGAGGGGCATGTGATATGTCCAGTCATCAACTTTTCATATATGATTTTTCAAGACCGAGAGAAGTTATATGGCTTGAAAAATCATATCCAATATGTCGATTCATGCACCAAGGCCCATATCCGCATCTCTTCTCATTCTTGAACAATTTCTCACTTGCCACATGGCAAGTACAAATCTCTGGGAAGCCAAGTGATGTCTTTTCAATCTCCATGCATTGAAGAATTTGAAGAGTCCTGGTAGTAGAAGGATTCTGCTTAGACCCGCGTGCCAAATGAAGAGACACGTCCCTTCATGCGCGTGTTCTCCTTCAAATCCTTTTTCATGCCAATTTAAAAAAGTTGACCAGTCAAAATAATCTTAAAAGGCATAGGATATGTTCCAAGAAGTCCCAGATGAATCAACTAGAGTGTTCATCTGCAGAAGGACTCTTGGTCCTTTTTGCGATCCCTTTCCTTGGCGTGCACACATATGTGCCCAAGTGTCCATGCCAACTTGGACTCTTGTCCAAGTGGCATTCCATGTCCAACTAAATAAGGATAAACTTGATATAGGTTTCTTTATCAATACATAACCTGATTTAATTCTCTTTTAAATTGGTAATCAAATTAGCAAGCAACTATACCCAAATCACTTGGTTAGGAATTGGTTAGCCTACACATGCTAGTGTGCAATCTAGCTAACCAATTAGTATCTCATGACCCTAATTAATTTGATGATTTCCTTGTCACACACCATAATATATGTGACCCTTTGGATTCCACATCTAGACACAGTAGGTTTTGGGTTTAAGCTGATTCAAACAAATCAAACCCGTTGACCTAATTAGGTCAATTGAGCTAACCTAAATTGCTAATCGATCGTCCACGAATTGACTCAAGAAACAATCCATTGCTTCATGAATACCTACAATGCTGATTGATGTTTCCTACCTAGAAGATGAGGAATTTGGTTGAAAGTACCAAATACCCTTCGTAGAAAGTTACCATGCAATTCAATCTTTCAATCTCCTATTATCCTTATTTATCGGTATGAAAATGTCAACCCTAGCATTATCATTTCGAATCTCTATTCGGTAATGAAGACTTAGCTGATGACTAATTAGAAACCACTTCCAATCTCATCCTGCTTTGATCAAAGACTCCTTAAGTCATCAATCGAAGAGATTACTTGGGATAAAAATTTCTCTTACTAGGAATGATCGATTCCTTGTTGGTCCACTCATATCCTTCATACACCTTCCACCATATCTGAGAACACCACGTACATGACTTAATTTATGAATTAATATGAATCAAAACATTGCTTAGTATGCACAAGGAAGTATCTGGTGACCTCAGTCTAAAGATCACATGCACAACTCCTACTTTGAGATCTATCTTTTGACGAGTAGTAAGACTTTCATAAGATAGTCCCGTGTGGATCAGTTTAGTGAACTCATATCCTAATGAGCACCCTTATCCTTCTATTATGTCTCTACACACATGGCTATGAGACCACCCACCCCTCTTACAGAGCATACTAGGATAAGCTAGTCTTTCCAGACTTATCGATCCCCCGAACCGATGGTCCATTACCTAGGAACATTTTAGGTTAGGGTTTATGGAACTTAGATCTTACTTTCATGATTTCCATCAAAACCTAATTCCATTTGACATAACCTATGGGATTCATCATAATCTTTAAATAAGACACAGCAATATGATGAACAATATACCTTTATTAATATATTAAATATCATACAGGAGTTGAAAGATTATAAAAATGCCCTTACATACGATTGGCTTTTAGGGCACTTTCCTTTCAATCTCCCACTTGCACTAAAGCCAATCGCCCTTGTACTTTATTCCCATACAATCAAAGTGGCGATCAAATTGCTACTGAGTAATGCTTTAGTGAATGGGTCTGCTATATTGTTCTTAGTATCAACTCGTTCGATAAAACATCTTGTCTTTCTATGATTTTCGAATGAGGAAAACATCTTAGGATGTACTTGGACTTATGATGACCTCGTTTCCTTGCTTGTGCAATAGCTCCAATTTTATCACAGTGTAACGGCACTGGCTGCTGTATTTCAGGAACCACTCCCAATTTCATGATGAATTTCTTCATCCAGATACCTTCCTTCGTGGCTTCACTTGCAGCTTTGTATTCTGCCTCAGTGACTGAGTAAGCTATGTTGGCTGCTTTGTACTCTTCCAACTTACTGCACCCCATATAAGGTGAAGACATACCCTGATATAGATTGCTATCATCTAGATCTGATTGAAAACTAGAATCTGTATATCCTTCTAGTTTCAACTCTGATCCTCCATAAATAAGAAAAATATCTTTAGTCTTTCTAAGGTACTTAAGAATATTTTTCATAGCTTTCATGATCCTCACCTTGATTGCTTGGAATCTACTTACTATGCCTACGGTATAAGAACAACAGGCCTGGTATAAAGCATAGCATACATAATTGATCCTATAACCGAAGCAAATGGAATCATAGCCATCCTTTCTCTTTCTTCTGATATCTTAGGAGATATTTTCTTAGAAAGATGTATGCCTTGACTCAAAGGTAAATAACTCCTTTAACTTCCATCCATGTTGAATCTCTTCACACTAAGTCAATGTATCTGGACTGGGATAAGCCTAGCATCCTCTTATATTTATCTCTATAGATCCTTATACCTAATATATAGGATGCTTCTCCCAAATCCTTCATGGATAACTTTGATGATAGCCATGTTTTAAACAATTATAAAATGGGACATCATTCCCAATCATCAGTATGTCATCACGATACAAACCCAGAAAATAAGTGCACTCCCACTTGTCTTCTTATACACACATGGTTCATCCACATTTTTGACAAACCAAATTCCTTGATTTTTTCATCAAAATGGATGTTCCAACTCCTCGATGCTTGTTTTAGTCCATAAATGACTTCTTTAGCTTGCATACTTGGTTTGGTCTCCTACTTGAGATAAACCCTCTGGCTGTGTCATATAGACTTCTTTCTCAAGATTTCTATCAAGAAAAGTATCTTGACATCCATCTGTTAGATTTTTATAATCATGGTATGCTGCTATTACAAGTAATATCTGAATGTCTTGAGCATGGCACTAGTGAAAAGGTTTCATCATAGTCAATGCCATGGTCTTGTCTAAAACCTTTTGTTACCAGCCTAGCCTTGTAGGGTTATACTTGACCATCAGCTCCTATCTTTTTCTTGAAGATCCATTTACACCCTATTGATTAATTCCTTCAGTTGGATCTACCAAGGTCCTACCAAATTGGAATACATGGAGACCATCTTAGACTTCATGGCACTTAGCCATTTATCAGTCAGAGTCTTTCTCTTGACAGCTTCTGAACAGTTCCATAGGATGATCATCATCCTGAATGATACTGGCTTCATTGTCATCCCCGATGACAAAGCTATATCTAAGAGGTGCTCCCCTTACCCTCTCTGACCTTCGAAGGAGGAGGTATTGTTGGGAATTGTGTCCTAAAGCCAATCGCCTGGGTTGTAGGTGGTTGAGCTCAGTATTGTACTCTTTCTTTGAATAATAAAATATTTTTTTTGGCAGCTCATCACTTTTATATTTCCCTGAAATGAACTCATTCCATGTGATGAAGTCCTTAGGACTACACTGACTTCGATACAGAGAGGATGTATCGAGTGGTCCTTAAACCCTGTTCACACCAAAGGATATATATATACTGACGACAATATCAAGTATAGGTGTTGTAGTTCACATCGTTTGGTTGTCCTCTTGACCCAATGAGTGTGGTGACACTGATATGATCTGCAAGTGGGATATGTGATATCTTATTGAACGTGACTCCGTGCAGCCCCTTTCTGCCAAAGGGATACTCATGATTGGATATGGGTATATGTGTCCCTCTGACCTGAGGTCATCACGGTAGCTTGCAAGCAACTCCCTGTGCTTTGGTGCCGGACACTACCCGGATTTTTAATCCGATGATGGAAGGTTTCTGGGCACAGGCAAGTACTTGTGAGCAGTGATGGACCAAGATGGAATTGACCTATCCAAACAGTTTGGATTGAATGTCTTGCAGTATCTCAATTTAGCAAATCCTCGACCGGGTAGTCCTAGTGTAGACACTAGGCTTGCGAGGTTGAGACACGTAGTGGACTGACTCTGTCTGGTTGGCAGCCCAATCTCAGTCGTCCTGAGCATTAGAGGTCAAAGGAATGAGTTACATGTAACCATATGCCAGAGGTTCGATAGTTTCTCCCGCATCTTCGACCTATCCAGACACCGGGACCCATTGCTAGATGGTTTCCTGTGCTGGTACTTAATTGTTCTTGTGCTACCGTTTAGGTTCGAACCTATGAGGTCACTCGCCATAGAGTATTACTCTCTGATCCGGATACCGATTATGATTAGAATCGTCTCGATTTTATGGTCACGGTATTTATTTTTGAGCACTCTTTTCTCCTTCTTGCCCTTATCTGTGTCAACCGAAAATTGTTCTGGGCTGACCAGGACTGCGACAGAATTTTCTGAATTTTTTGCACTGATTCTGAGTTCGTTTCGGCCTCCAATTGGTTTGAACCAATTGAACCCATTTTTTGGGCTCGGACCGGTTCAATTGGATTGAACAACATTAGTTTTAATGGGATTGAACCTATTTTGCTTAAACCGATTTTGAACCGACATTTTATTTCACCGTGTAAATGGTTTCGTTTACACGTTGCTGGAAGAAACGAAGAGACTGATTGAAGACCAAGTGTCCCACAGGTTGAAGGCCAATGAGCACCTTTTCTCCTACCTCCACCCGTTATCTTTACTCTCATTTTACTGCCTGGTTTTAATGGTGTAATGCAGCCGAGACCTCTCTTGTTTCCCAGCCTATTCCCTTCCTCATTGTTGCCTTATTTAAACCCCAGCTAGACCCCTGTTTCAAGGGCGGGTTCTTTCACCGTGAGAAGAGAAAGAACATCCCAATGTTCTTCCATTTGAGAGGCTTTGAGGCTTGATCCATTCTCCCATTTAGAGTGCACTTGAAGCTGGGTTTTGGGGTGTGTGAGAGAGAGGAACAAGGGTAATTCCTTCTTCTATATTGTGCTCAAACCTGCACTGCCAAGAGTATTGTTGTAGTCCACTATGACCATATCATCTTCAGCGCTAGCACCGCCTGTGGAGAGGATCGAGAGCCCCTGGCGAGTCTCCCCTCTAGAGGGAGTATACTTCTACTCCTGGAGCAAGCCACTGAGACCGTATCACCTGCAGCTGCTCCTAACGTGAAGCTGAAGTCTGCTGTCCTGTTCTACTACAGAAAATCTGGCAGCAAACTTTGGCGATTTTTACATTTTTTTGGCAACATTCCTTGTAGTTTTCGATTGGAATCGAAGACCTCTTGTCCAAGTTGCCGCTGCTGAAATTTGGGAGCAAACGGAGGTTCGGAAGGTGGTTTTCCGACGCCATTTTTCAAGCCAAAACAGAGTTTGTTTTCAGTCCAAGGAAGAAGAAGGCTGGAATAGTTTTTATTCCAGCTATTCCAGCCTATTCCAGGTTTATCCCAGAGTTATTCCAGCCAGAATAAGGTATGGAAAATTGTTTTTAATCATGCATGAATAGAATTTTAATTCAGATATTTTGCAAATATTTTATATCATCATACATGCCTATTGCAACTAGAATTAGATTAGTTTCTGGGCGGAGCAGATTTCCATGCACGGGTTTTTAAAATGTTTTAAAATCCATTCTGCTCCCACAGTGTTTGCATGCCTAGTGTAGGATCATGTCAAACCACCTCATCTCATTTTCTTTCAGTGGTATCAGAGCAGGTTGCATGTGTAATCTAATCTAGTATGCATGTTTAATAGATTAAATTAGTTTAATCTAAAAAAAAAACAAGTATCCTGATTTCTTTTTTGGAACCTAGTTGAGACCTTCACCATGACCGTGTATTTTTGACATGATGCAGATTGTCTGTGTTGGCCTCTTCAGAAGGATCCTTAAAGAATATTAAAATTAAAAATTATTTTAAATTTGGTGATACATGTTTTAGGGCATGTTTTATATGAATATAAATTATTTGTAAAATATCTTGATGCATGATTTTAGTTATGTAAATTGTTTTACATAGAGACTTAATTAAAATTATTTTAATTAAGAGTTTGGCTTATTAAAAAAAAAAAAAATTTTTAGGTTTATGAAATCTAATCAAATTTGCATAAGCCATTTTGGATTAATGGGTTAGCTGACTAGTTGGGTCCATAACTGGGTTAGACCTAATTTTAGTTGAACTAGATTACAAGAAGATTAAACAAAAGTTGTTTAAGGCCCTTCTTTAGAACTATCTAATAGTTAGATTAGTTGATCAGTTCATCTAAATGGATCCAATTAGTGGCTCAGTGGATGCCCGAGTCTTTAGGCTAGTCTGATCGAGTATGTAAACCGACTGGTATCAAGTAGGTTTGGCATTGTGATCATGGTTGTATGAGGCTACCACTTTCCTGGCCAACTGGTTAGTGTCTAGGAAAGATGGTTAATGGCGGATACTCACCCATGATCTCACCTACCTGGCTAGTCGAGTTGACCAGAACTGATTGGAAAAGCTCAATGACTCGAGTTAACCCATGTCACCCAGGTTGATCGGTCTAAGTTATCTATAGTGCCCATGGATCATTTGTTGATTTATTTCAACCCTCCTAAAATCTGATTGATTCAGTGGGGATGATCCAAGTCCTTGTCTTTTCTTCTGTCACAATTAAATATCCTCTAAAAATTTTTAGGTCCTTAAAAGACTAGTCAAGGAGTTTATAGTGTCTTAGCCTCCCATTAAGTTGGATAGAAATGTGTCCACTAGCTTGGTGTGCATCAGCAGTTCCAAAGAATGTGCAAATCCGACGACTGGAATTTCTATCTGATCGATGATGGTTCAGTGCAACCTCCTTAACGGGACCAGGTGGGCCGGCCAAAGTCGGGCTTGGTCTTTAGTTAGCTGGAAGCATTGGATTTGTCATTTTAATGGTTGGACCTAACCAGAGACACGTAATAGGAGGCCCCAAGGCCGATTGGGGTGTTCTCTCGGCAAAATGAAATACTGAAAATAATTTAGGGAAACAATTGGTTTACGAACCTACCTTTAGGCTTGTATGGGTGAGCTGGCCAAAGTCAGGCTCATGCATGGCTATTGGATTTCAGTACCACTTGAAAAAGTGTTTTCACTGAGTGAGAGGGCTACCAATCTGAAAATTAGTGGGAGAAACCTTTAGACTAAAGTCCAAGTCTTTTGGTTAAATTATTAATTCATACACTAATTTGGTCTTATTTCTTTTCAGATGTCTTCCAATTTATCGCTCCGGTCACTTCTCGACAACGAGAAGTTAAAGGATCACAACATCGATATTGGTATCGAAGATTGAGAATCATTCTAGAGCATGAACGGATCCTCTATGTGATAACGGATCCGGCACCTGAAATCCCTCCCGCTAATGCACGGAGTGCGGTCAGAGACACTTATCTGAAGTGGGTCTCTGATCGGACTACTGTCCGATGCATTATGTAAGCGGCGATGAATGACGAGTTCAGTCATAAATTCGAGGAGGACAAACCTGATGAAATCCTTCAAAAGTTGAAGGAATCCTTTGGCACCCCGAATGATGTAGAACGATACAAAGTGTCTTGTGCCATCTACAATTCCAAGATGGCGAATGGCGGTTCAGTCACTGATCATGTATTGTACATGATCGAGCTAATTGAAAAGTTGGGCAAACTCGGATGCCCCTTGCACGAGCAGCTCGGCAAGGATGCGATTATGAATTCTCTTCCCTCCTCCTATCTTGATTTTTCGATCATTATAGAATGAACAAGCCTGCAGTCACTACCATGATTTTTGGGGTTGCTGCAGACTTTCGAGAAAGACCACCAACTGAATAAGGGGTGGTGAATTTAGTGGGAGTAGTAGAGTCATCTTCCCTTTAAGAAAGGAAGAAGAAAATAAATAAAAAGGGAAAGAAGGTGCAGAATGCTCCTGGCCCTAGTCAAACCAAAAAGTATAAGGCTGATCAGTCTTCTGCAAAGTGTTTCTACTGCAAGAAAAGGGACACTGGAAGAGGAACTGTCCTTTTAATATTGCGTCCCTTGATCGAACAGGCCGAGAAAGTATAATCTGCTGAACAAGGTATTTATATGATAAAACCTTGTAATTACTCTATTGTTTATATTGCTAACTGGGTATTGGATACTGGTAGTCCAATTCACGTTTGCAATATGTTACAGGGACTTCAAGTTAGCAGAAGATTTGAAGATGGAGAACAGTTTCTGAGCGTCGGGAATGGAAATCGTGTTCCATACTGGCGTCGGTAGTCCTGCGTCCTGTCTTTGAGTCTTGTACTGTCGAACTAGTCGACTGTCACTATTGTCCTAGTTTCATTATGAGCATAATCTCTGTAGGCCTTTTGGCCAATTGTGGTTTTGAACTATCAATAAAAGGAGATTTTTGTAATGTTATTTTGAATACTCTGTTATAATGAAAGCTAGATTAAATAATGGCATATACATACTATCAAGGCCTGTTAGTGTAATGTACACTTCTAGCAAATGCCCAAGATTAGATAATGTCAACGATTGTATCTTTGGCACTGTAGCTAGGTCATATTAACCAAAATAGGATAAACAAGATGCGAGGAGATGGACTCCTCGAGGTCAGTGATTCTGAATCACTGCCACCATTGTGAATCCTGTTTACTTGGTAAAATGACCAAGTCACCTTTTATTGGAAAAGGTGAACGAGCTACAAAACTTCTAAGTCTAATACATACTGATGTATTGGACCGATGACAGTTAGTGATGAGGATACAAATATTTCATTACTTTTATAGATGACTTTTCAGGTTCGGTTATGTCTTCTTAATGAGGCATAAGTCTGAGTCATTTGAAATGTTCAAACGATACCGTAATGAAGTAGAAAAGCAAATTGGAAAAAGTATTAAACCCTTCGATCTGATCGAGGTGGTGAATAGTTATCTGGTGAATTTTTGACATATCTTGAGGAGAATGGAATTTTCTCTAAGTGGACTCCTCCAGGAACATCACAGTTGAATGGTGTGTCCGAAAGAGGAATCGAACCTTGTTTGACATAG
Source organism: Areca catechu (assembly GCA_021397845.1). Taxonomy (NCBI): domain Eukaryota; kingdom Viridiplantae; phylum Streptophyta; class Magnoliopsida; order Arecales; family Arecaceae; genus Areca; species Areca catechu. The sequence goes on from JAHSVC010000025.1 coordinate 196,054, forward strand.
TTCGATCCATGATGGGCTTTGCAACTCTGCCGCTATCCTTTTGGGGATATGCGCTTCAGACAGCCTGTTACTTGTTAAATGATGTCCAAGTAAGTCTGTTGTCGCCACTCTGTATGAGATGTGGACTGGACGTAAACCCTCAATCTCACACCTTCGGATTTAGGGTTGTCCGGCTTACGTAAGCATTTTGACTCAGACAAATTTGGTCCTAGGTCTGCTTTTATTTATCATCATGGTTATTTATCCTACGGAATGAGGGTATTTCTTCTACTTGGAGAATGAACAAAAGGTGTTCGTTGATCTTAGAGCTATCTTTTTGAAAAAGGAGTTCCTTGGTGAAGGAACTATAGCCTCTAAGATTGAACTTGATGAAGTTCAGCAATAGAAGACCCTGCACACTCTAAGGACATCGTAGAACCGGCTGTGATTGATCACACCCAGAACCATTAGGAGATCCGGTAGAATACCGCGTCAGCTAGACAGATACTACGGTTTCTTGGTCCGGGATGGCGATTCCATTGAGCTCGATGATAACAATGAGGATCCGATCACCTATATGGATGCACTTAGAGATCAGACTCTGAGCATGGCTTGGAGCCATGCGATCCAAAATGGAGTCCATGGAAATCAACAATGTTTGGACATTGGTTGATCCGCCTGAAGGAATAAAACCCATCAGGTGTAAATGGATCTTCAAGAGGAAAAGGGGCGTAGATGGGAAGGTAGAGACTTATAAAGCCCGTCTGGTTGCCAAGGGTATCATCAACGATATGGTATCGATTATGACAAGACTTTCTCCCCTGTGGCAATGCTCAAGTAAGTCCATTCGGATCATGCTTGCTTTGGCAGCATATTTTGATTACAAGATCTGGCAGATGGATGTCCAACCGCTTTTCTTAATGGGAACTGGAAGAGGAGGTGTATATGATACGGCTAAAGGGTTCACATCCACAGATGATCAAAAGTATGTAAGTTGCAGAGGTCCATCTATGGACTCAAGCAAGCATCTCGAAGTTTGCAACTTACGGTTTTGATAGGTGTATCAAATCGTATGGCTTCGTTAGGAATGGAGAAGACCGTGCATCTATAAATGGGTTAACGGTTCTGTGATTGTATTCCTAGTATTGTATGTTGACGACATTCTCTTAATCGGGAATGATGTCCAGCATTACAAGGAATAAAGGTTTGGTTATCATCTCAGTTTCCTATGAAGGACTTGGGTGAAGCTTCTTACATACTAGGTATGAAGATCTATAGAGATAGATCTAAGAAGCTTTTGGACTGTCCCGTCTACGTACATTGATACCGTGCTAAAACGGTTCAGCATGGAAAATTCCAGGAAAGGCTATCTCCCGATAGGTTCTGGAATTACTCTTTCCAAGAGGATTGTGCAACACTCCTGAGGAAAGAGAGCGCATGAGTAGAGTACCTTATGCTTCTGCAGTAGGCTCTATCATGTATGCTATGACTTGTCTAGACCAGACGTGGCATACTCATTAGAGTAGTGAGCAGATACCGTCTGACCCAGGTGAGGCGCATTGGAAGGTGGTTAAGTCCATCCTTAAGTATTTGAGAATACTAAAGAACAATGGCTGATTTATGGAGAACCTGACTTGAAACTTGTGGGGTACTCTGACCCAATTTCCATTCGGATAGAGATGATAGCAAGAGTGTGTCAGGGTTTGTATTTACCCTGAATGAGGAGCGATCTGCTGGAAAAGTTCAAGCAAGCAACTGTTGCAGACTCGGTATGCGAAGCAGAATACATGCAGCAGCATCAGATGCAGCAAAGGAAGCTATGTGGTTGCAGAAGTTCCTTGGAGAGCTAGGGTGGCACCTTCCCTAGATGGTCCTGTTCCGGTGTATTTTGACAGCACTGGAGCCATTGCTCAAGCTAAGGAGCCTAAAGCTCATCATCACCGCACCACCATACTGCGACGATACCACCTCGTACGAGAGATCGTGGAACGAGGCGACATCAATCTTCTGAAGATCGATGGAAAAAAAATCTGGCTGACCTCTTCACTAAAGCCCTCGGAATAAAGAGTTCGACTATTGTAAATGGAAAATGGGTATTAGATACTCTTCTGGTTGGCTTTAGTACAAGTGGGAGTTGTTGGAAATTGTATCCCAAAGCCAATCGCCTGGGTTGTAGGCGTTTGAGCTCAATATTGTACTCTTTCTTTGAATTAATAAAATATTTTTTTTAGCAGCTCATCACATTTTTATTTTCCTGAAATGAACTCTTTCCATGTGATGTAGTCCTTAGGACTACACTGACTTCGATACAGAGAGGATGTATCGAGTGGTCCTTAAACCCTGTTCACAACCAAAGGATAATATTGTACTGGACGGCAATATATCAAGTATAGGTTGTTGTAGTTCACATCATTTAGTTATCCTCTTGACCAAATGAGTGTGGTGACACTGATGTGATCTACAAGTGGGATGTGATATCTCATTGAACGTGACTCCGTGCAGCCCCTTTCTACCAAAGGGATACTCATGATTGGATATGGTATATGTGTCCCTCTGACCTGAGGTCATCACGGTAGCTTGCAAGCAACTCCCTGTGCTTTGGTACCGGACTACCTGGATTTTTAATCCGTGATGGAAGTTTCTGGGTACAGGCAAGTACTTGTGGAGCATTGATGGACCAAGATGGAATTGACCTGTCCAAACAGTTTGGATTGAATGTCGCATATCTCAATTTAGCAAATCCTCGGTCGGGGTAGCCCTAGTGGAAGAGTCACTGGGCTTGCAAGGTTGAGACCGTAGTCGACTGACTCAGTCTGGGTTGGTAGCCCAATCTCAGTCGTCCTTAGCATTAGAGTCAAAGGGATGAATTATACGGTAACCATATGCTAGAGATTCGATAGTTTGCTCCTGCATCTTCGACCTATCCGGACGCCGGGACCCATTGCTAGATGGTTTCCTATGCTGGTACTAGAATTGTTCTAGTGCTATCGTTTAGGTTCGAACCTATGAGGTCACATGCCACAGAGGATTTCTCTCTGATCCGGATACCGATTACGATTGGAAATCATCTCGATTTTATGGTCACGGTATTTATTTATGAGCACTCTTTTTCCCGTCTTGCCCATGTATGTGTCAATCAAAATTGTTCCGGGCTGACCAGGACTGCGCCAAGATTTTTCTGAATTTGTTCTGATGTGATCTGGCAGTTCGTTGATGTTCGGATTCGTTTCGGCCTCCAATGGTTGTGAACGAATGAACCAATTTTTTGGGCTCGAACCGGTTCAAATCGGATTGAACCACCGTTGGTTTTTAATGGGATTGCAACTTTTTTGCTTAAACCGGTTTTGAACCGGCATTTTATTTCACCATGTAAATGGTTTCGTTTACACGTTGCTGAAGAAACGAAGAGACCGATTGAAGACCAAGCGTCCCACCGGTTGAAGGCCATGGCGCCTTTTCTCCTCCCTCCACCCGTCATCTTTACTCTCATTTTACTGCCTGGTTTAATGGTGTAATGCAGCCGAGACTTCTTCGTTTCCCAGCCTATTCCTCTTCCTCATTGTTGCCTTATTTAAACCCTAGCTAGACCCCTGTTTCAAGGGCGGGTTCGTTCACCGTGAGAAGAGAAAGAACACCCCAAGTGTTCTTCCGTTTGAGAGGCTTTGAGGCTTGATCCATTCTCCCATTTAGAGTGCACTTGAAGCTGGGTTTTGGGGTGTGTGAGAGAGAGGAACAAGGGCTAATTCCTTCTTCTATATTGTGCTCAAACCTGCACTGCAGCAAAGGAGTATTACTGCAGTCCACTATGACCGTGTATCATCTTCCAGCGGCTAGCATCGCCTGTGGAGAGGGTCGGAGAGCCCTCGTGAGTCTCCCCTCTAGAGGGAGTATACTTCAACTCTTAGGAGTAGCCACTCGAGCCGGATCACCTGCAGCTCCCTAACGCGAAGCTAAAGTCTACTGTCCTGTTCTGCTGCAGAAAATCTGGCAGCAGACTTTGGCAGATTTTTACATTTTTTTTGGCTAACATTCTCTTGTAGTTTTCAACTGGAGATCGAAGACCTCTTGTCCAAGTTGCCGCTGCTAAAATTGGGAGCAAACAGAGTCCGAAAGTGGTGTTCTGACGCTATTTTTCAAGCCAAAAACAGAGTTTGTTTTCAGCCCAGGAAGAAGAAGGCTGGAATAGTTTTATTCCAGCTATTCCAGCCTATTTCAGCTTTATCCCAGAGTTATTCCAGCCAGAATAAGGTATGAAAAAATTATTTTTAATCATGCATGAATAGAATTTTTAATTCAAACTTTTTGCAAATATTTTATCATCATACATGCCTATTTGCAACTAGAATTAGATTAGTTTCTGGGCGGAGCAGATTTTGCTGCACGGATTTTTTTAAATGTTTTAAAATCCATTCTGCTCCCGCAGCTGTTTGCATGCCTAGTATAGGATCATGTCAAACCACCTGCATCTCATTTTCTTTCAGTATGTATTGTGGCTATTCTTGATCAACAAGAACTTCTGTTTGAGGAATTTTACTTGAAGACTCATCAGGTTGTTGGTTATGTTCTTCACTAAATTCAAGTGTAGAATTACTACTTCTTTCTTGGATGAATTCTTGCTCCAAGAATGTAGCATGTCTACTGACAAATACCTTTTATTCAGTAGTATGATAAAAGAGGTATCCAACACCCTCTTTAGGATAACCAACAAACCTACATTTGTCCGCCCTAGCACTTAACTTATGTCCAAATTATTCTTGACATAAGCATACCAGCCCCAAATCTTTAACTACTTAAGACTTGGTCTCTTGCCATTCCATAACTCATATGGAGTGCTAATCACTGACTTAGATGGTATCCTATTCAAAATATAGCAGCAGTCTCCAGGGCATGTCCCCAGAAATAAATGGAATGATCTGTGAAGCTCATCATGGACCTCACCATGTCTAACAAAGTGTGATTTCTCCTTTTCGCCACACCATTTAATGGGGTGTATAAGGAGGGATCCATTCAGAGATTATGCCTTTATCCTTGAGATGGTTTAGAAACTCACCAGACAAATTCACCTCCTTGATCACCTTGACAGAAGAGAGTTTAATACTATGTCCAGTTTGCTTTTCAACCATGCTTTGATATTCTTTAAACTTATCAAAGGCTTCAGACTTGTGTTTCATTAGATACACATGAAAAAACCTAGACAAGTCATCAATAAAAGTGATAAAAGAAGAATATCCTCCTTTGGCTTGAGTTATAATTGGTCCACACACATCACTATGCAGAAGACCTAATAACACAGTTGCCCAGTTCCCATGTCCAGTGAATGGAGACTTGGTCATTTTTCCTTTGAGACAAGACTCACAAGTTCCTAATTATTGAAAATCATAAGGTCAAAGTAATTATCTTTGACTAACTTGTTTATTCTTGACTCACTAATATCACCTAACCGCAATGCCAGAGAAATGTGACATTGACATTATCTCTCTCTCTTCTTGTTATCAACAAGTAATATTTTATCATTGAGTTCTAATGTTAGAAGACCATTTATAAATAACCATGTCCGATATTTTTTTGCAATGAAGAATAGAGCAGCCACTGCTCTTTACATTTATCTCAAATCCTTGTTGTAGCAACAAGGGTATTGATACAATGTTTTATTATAATATCAGTACATAGGAGCATTCTTCTAACTTTAAAATATTACCTGTAGGTAAAAATAGAAAATAGGTGCCCACAGCTTTAGCATACATGGCTTCTCCACTTGTGCCATATAGTTTGAAGTCACATTTCTTCAATTCTCTAATTTTGTGGAGTCCCTATAGAGATTTACAGATTTGAGACCCGCATGCAGTATCCAATACCCATGAATTAGAAATGGAAGCACTCAATGATAAATTAGTTTGTATTATGTACAAAACTTTAGATGCTCCACTTGCATCTAGCTTCACACTTGCAAGATATGTCTTGCAATTCTTTTTCCTATGCCCTTGCTTACCGCAGTGGAAACAAGCTCCATCATTAACTGCCTTCTTGACTTTCTTCTTCTTCTGGATGCTCTTTTTAGGATTAAACTTTCTTTTCAAACCCTTTCTATTTGCCTATTTTTCTTCCTGTCAAGCCTTATCACCTTTTGAGTGGCTCTCTACTATCTTCAACATATTCAATAGTTCAGGAAGAATATATGAATATATTTAGTTTGTTCATGTGATAATTAGGAACAAACTGAGAGTAAGAATCTGGAAGTGATTGCAGGATTAATCCTGATTGATTCACCATCCATCTCAAATCCTAATTAACCTAATCTGGTGATTAAGTCAATAATTTTTAATACATGGATTTGTACAAATGAACCCTCACTCATCCATTCACGGAACAACTACTTCGATATCTCGTATTGAGCAGCCCTACTTTGCTCTCCATATAGCTCCTTTAGTTGAGCAAAATGGACTAAGGTTCCATACCTTCATGTTTCCTTTGGAGCTCATTGCTCATCAGGCTAACATGATGCACCTAACAGTTATACTGTCATTTTGCCACATTTTGTGTATGGTAATTCTTCCTTTGATGCATCTTCTCTAAACGACTCAGGGTCTAGAGAATCTAGAATATAAGAAATTTTTCCTGAGTAAGAACTATTCTCAGGTTCCTCAACTAGTCCACAAAATTGGGACCGGTTAACTTGTTGACATCTAAGATGCCCCACAGTGATAAATTTTAAGATATTATATAAAAATCCTACATTTAATTAAGAACAATATTAGCAGACCACTCAAGATGACATTCATAACTAGATAAGGATTTTATATCTAATATATCTCCTACTATTTCATTCAAATACCATAACCCTCAATCTATGGTAACGAGAAACCTTACTGGTTTCTTTTGTGGGGTTGAGATCCCAATTCCTTAAGAGTGACTTGTTTTACACAACAAACAATCATGAGTTCAAGATAGGACTTCTTTTCCAATTGCAACCTGTGCAATTCTCAACAAATAATTTGCCTCTAAGACACTTATAGTCTTATGTTACACAATAAACTATAATGTCTTAGTTTAGTTAAACCCTTCATTTCTATATAGCCATTATTGAATAATGTTGTCCTTATGTTACACAACAAAGCAATAATTTCCAACCATGCCATAAAGCACTAAGTGCACCATAACAAATTTTTATCAAGTCCTTGAGTAGGCCTTGTGTTACACAACAAACCTACTATAGTTTTGATATTAATTTGGCTTAGCATGAAGGAAGGCCAATTTTACTATGCTCAATCAATTAGCATTCCCAAGTTAAGGTTTAGATATGATCAAATTGGCCAGATAAGTGGAAGGGTTGAGGGGGTCCCCCCGTTGCTTTCGTTAGACACAATTGATTTGCCCAGGTCAGACAATGTAACCAATTAAAAACATCATTTTCTTTACGTTCCCAGAACCACTTGTCTAGACACCAACTGGCTGATCAAACCTAATCAGTTTTGCATCATGACTGAGTTTATACTATGACTAAATATATTTTTATGAGGGCTTTGATGCTCTCATACACATCCTAAATATTATTGTTATCATTGTCATAACAACAAGTATAAACAAAAGCATATCAATCTAGCATATGAAAAAATATGATTATCCATCAGGTATATTTATCTTAATATGCAAATTATAGCATGATTTTATAATTCTCCGTTCACCTCACTTTTCGTGGGATATGGCCATAGTGGCACCCCTACACGCCATAGAAGACCCTATTGAAAGGGAAGAGAGGGCCTTTAAACCCTACTTAACCCCTATGACCGGACGGCCATGGTGACTAATCCAATCCAAAGCAGTTACTAGGATAAGACATGTTTACTAAGATGCATTTGATTAGCAATATGCATAATATCATATTGAAACAATAACATGCTCTTTTCATGATAAGATTTAGTATTATACATAGATTAGGGTTTAAGAATAACAGCCCCTAATCCAATGGCAAACATCATGCTATGATTATTTGTCATAACCATACAACATTCCACTAAACCTTAAGTAATGGCTGCATCAAAAACTATGATCAAACAAGCTATCTAATAAGCATTTGATCATACAGATACAATTAATTGAATGAATTAAAGGTTTCTCTGATACCACTAGTAGGTTTCTAAAGGGTCATCATGCAAGTGTGATGCATTGGATTTCAAAAGTTTACACAAATTATAAAAACCTTACTTGAATACCCTAATCCCAATTTCCCCTCATTCATATACAACTAATATCACTAATATGGTTCATGATAAATACCTGGAATGTTGTTTTCCACTCCCTGCCACTAGGCTCACAAGTGCAAGCCCAACGGTGATCTACATAGGAATTGACCCAAGGAAGAACTCCTACTTTGGTTGCTTGCTTGACTAGGACTCTTCTTGACAGTCTTCTTGACTTTGACCTTTGTAGGACACCCTACCCTCTTGTAGCATACTCTGAATGCTTTCCAAATCACTCTTGGTTTTGAGATTTCCCTTCTTTAGGACACTCTAGGCTTATGTCTTAATTCTAAGACTTGTCCTAGTAAAAACAACCTTGTCTTAAAGAGACAAGGTTTGTCTTAAGGAGGAGGGAGGGAGAAAAACTCTCAGAATAAACTACGGTGGAAATTTCTTCTGAAATCATAACACAACACCCCTATTTATAGTTTCAAGAGAGGTATGTGATATGTCCAGCCATCAACTTATCAGATATGATTTTTCAAGACGACCGAAAGAAGTTATCTAGCTTGAAAAATCATATCCAATATGTCGATTCATGCACCAAGGCCATATCCACATCCCTTCTCATTCCTCGATGATTTCTAACTTGCCACATGGCAATACTGGTCTCTAGGAAGCCAAGAGATGTCTCTTAATCTCCCAGCATCAAAAAATTTGAAGAGCCTTGATAGCAGAAAGATTCTATTCAGATAGCATGCTAAATGAAGAGATGCGTCCCTTCATGCGCACGTTCTCCTTCCAATCCTTTTTCATGCTAATTTAAAATAAGTTGCCGATCAAATAATCCTAAAAGGCATGTGGATATGTGCCAAGAGAGTTCCAAATGAATCAGCCAGAGTGATTCATCTACAGAAGGACTCTTGGTTTTTTCTACGATCTCTTTCCTTGGTGCGTGCACATATGCGCCCAAGGTGTCCATGCAGACTTGGACTCTAGTCCAAGTGGCATTCCATGTCCAATTAAATCAGGATAAACTTGATATAGATTTTCTTAATCAGGACATAACCTTATTTACGTCTCTCTTAATTGGTTAATCAATTAGCAAGCAATTGGAACCAAATCAACTTGGGTTAGGAATTAGGTTGCCTACACATGCTAGTGTGCAATATAGCTAACCAATTAGGATCCCATGACCCTAATTAAATTATGAATAACTTCCTTGGTCAACTCCATAACGTGCGTACCCCTTTGGGTTCTACATCTAGCTAGCAGTAGATTTAGGTTTAAGCCGATTCGAACTAATCGAACCCGTTTGACCTAATGAGGTCAAATTGAGCTGACCTAAATGCCAATTCGATCTGTCCATCAAATTGACTCATGAAACCAATCCAATTAGTTCATGAATACCTACAAGACATGATTGATATCTAGCAATGTGTCATGCTACTTAAAGATAGAAATTTGGTAGAAAGTACGAAAATATCCTTCAGTAGAAAGTTACCATGCAATTCAATCTTTCGATCTCCCATTATCCCGATTAAGTGATGGGTATGGATAATGTCAAACCTAGCACTTAGTCATTTCAAATCTCTATTTGATAATGAAGACTCAGTTGATGACTGATTAAAAACCACTTCCAATCTCATCTTGCTCTAATCAAAGACTCCTTGAGTCATCAATTGAAGAGATCACTAGGATAATAATTTTTCTTACTAGGAATGATCGATTCTTTGTTGGTCCACTCATATCCTTCATACACCTTCCCCATATTTGAGAACACCCCGTACATGACTTAATATCATGAATGAGTATGAATCAAAACATAGCTTAGTGTGCATAAGGAACCATGGTGACCTCAAGTCTAAAGATCACATGCACAACTCCTACTTTGAGATTTATCTTTTAACAAGTAGTAAGACTTCCATAAGATAGTCCCGGTGCAGATCAGATCAGTGACTCATACTCTAATGAGCACCCTTATCCTTGTATTAGTGTCTCTAAACAAGTGGCTGTGAGACCAACCACCCTCTTAACAGAGCATACATAGGATAAGCTAGTCTTTTCAAACTTATCAATCCCTGAACCGATGGTCCATCACTAGGAACATTTTAGGTTAGGGTTTATAAGAACTTAGGTCGCATGATCTTGATTTCCATCATAACCCTAATTCCATTTGCCATAACCTATGGGGTTCATCATAATCTTTAAAAGACACACAACATATGATGAAACAATATGCCTTTATTAACATATTAAATATCATACAGGAGTTGGAAGATTACAAAATGCACTTACATAAGATTGGCTTTTAGGGCACTTTCCTTTCAATATGAAGGGTGGTGGTTTGTGGGCCAAAGAAGGTGATGAAATCCTCACCTTATGTTATTTAGGGGTTTATGCACTTAAGATATTTTACAACAATGCAAAGCAAATAAATTAAGGTATACTAAAAAATAGAAACTTTTAAGATTTATTATTGGTTTCTTTAGATTAATTAAGTATTATAGAAAGATGTTCTTTTTTTGGATTATTTAAGGTAATTTAATTAAAAGAGAAGGTTAATTAGATTAGGAGTTAACTTGTAAAAAGAAGGAAAGTAAACTTTTTTTATATGCTAGCAAGAATAGAAGAAAATATAAAAAAATAAATACAAAAGGTCATAAAACTAAAGAGAGAAATAAATAGAATAAAAAAATATATTTTTATTTTTTTCATAAAATAATCATGCCTAAATCCCTGGCAATGGTGTTAAAATTTGATCACTTATCATAAGGTAATCAAAAATAAAATCTAACTCTCTAATATAGCTGTGGTGAGTAAGGATCGTATCCTCGGGGATCAAGGATAATTATTTCATGAAGAAGATCAAAGAAGATGAATTATAGAAGATTAGAATAAAAATAGTGGGACAAAAAGAAAGTAATTTTAAATTAATTAATTAAAAAAATAAGAGAAGTAACCCAGTAATCCAAATCCACATGCAAATAGGTTTTATTTTCTTTTCTTTCTATTACAATAATAATAATACTTGCAAATTAAGTATTACTATAATTTATCTCTTGTTTGGTATGGACCGCATCTGGAGGTCACAACTCATCCATTTGGAGTAATACTATATAATTTTAATGACAAGATTAGGGATTTAATCCACCATACTATGATCTATATCTTTAGGCATGTACCATATCCAGAGATCATGACACATTGATAGAGGGTATAGGCTGTGTATGTTAGATCAAAATCTCAATAAAAAAAAAATCAAATATGTATAAAATAAAAGCTTGATTTTTATTGCATAAAATTGAAGTACAACAAAGAAAATAAATCATGGTTCAGGCTTCATCTTCTTCTTGAATGAATGAGCTTAGCCCTGCAATGCTATCATAAGCATCTTCTTTATAGTTTCCCTCTTTCCCAAGCCTAATACAAAATCTAAACAAGAAATAAATAATAAATAAATAAAATTTTTTACAAAAATGATTCTTGGACTATTGCCTGGGGTTCTCCTTTTATAGAGCTTATCAAGAGCTTTCTCCTTGTCATGTTTGGAGTCATCTGAGTTAAAATCTACCTTATATCGAGAAAAATATTTTTAGCCATCCATCTATTGCTTGATGGGATGTTGGCCATTGATGAGTAATCTCTTTCCTTCTCTTATAATGAGGACATTGGCAAGAGGAAGAAATTATAAACTAATGATCTTTGGTTGTAGTCCCATTTCTATTTTTCAGGTTCCCACAAAATCATGAGCATCTCTTGAAGACCCCAATTTTATGAAGCAAATTGAAGACCCCTTCTCCAGCCCATGGGCGACCAAGCCTTGAAGAAATTCTCTACCATGAAAGCCTACTTGGAGACCAAATTTTTAAAGACCATGTGGAAGGATGAGATAAAGCCAAGTGTGCAAGGATATAATGCCACATGGAGTTTCTAGAATTCTCTTGTTAGGATTAGTTGTTAGGATTAGTTGCTAGAAAAACTAATATTGTAATTAGCCATCAACTAAGCATAAGTTAGTTGGTCCCTTAATCCTTTTCCTTGGCCTATAAATAGGGACCAAGGCCCCCTCTTGTAAGCATTGAATGAAGAATGAATTGAGTTGAATGAATGAAAGTTTCCTTGTTTGAGTTCTCTTCCATTTGCCTAGTTCTCTTGAGTTCTTCCTAGAATTTTGAGTGCTTTCTTTGATTTTCTTTAAAGTGTTGAGTTTGATCTTAAATTGGAGTGAGTGCTTTGAGTTTTGGAGTGCCATAGTTCTATTTCCAAGTTCTTCTACATAAGATCCAAATAGTCCAAGAAGTGGAGAAGTGCTTCCCAAAATTCCAGCAATTCTCTTCACTTGTCTTATTGATTCCTTCCTTTTTTCCCTCAATTTCTTTGAATTTCTACCTCACCTTGACTCTTTATAGTTTCTTCTTGGTGATTTGAAGACAAAGATGAAGGCTCCATGCCAAGATCCAAGCTCCAATGGTGAATCCAAGAAGGGAGTGGAGATCTTGCCTCTAGCCTTCAATTTTTGAGTGGTTTAGTGTTTCCCTTCCACTTGAGCTTAATTTCTGTTCATTGTTGGAAAAAAAATCTCTTGATCCTTAGATCTGAGGTCATTAAAGGTTGCTTAGAATAGTTAAGGGTTTCTATTCCCTTGGATCCTATCTTTTAATTTTTTTGAAAGGAAGCTTGCACAAGGATGTCAGATTTTCTGCTCACCTTGTCTCTAGCTCGAATTTCTTCATCCCTTCAATCCATGAATTCGACCATATTTGGAGCTCTAATGCTGATATATTGTTTCTAGGTAAGTAGATCACATCTCCACACACCCATTTCATCAAATTCGTCCCCAATCATCTTAGGTGGATTGAATTCCAGCCACCTGAGAACTCCTTTGATTCGAAGACAACTATTGATGGGTTGCAATGTCTTCTCAGATGATGATGAGTAGCGATGATAATGATGGTGAATGGTAGTAGACGATGGCAATGGTCTGAGAGGGGGTGATGGGCAGAGTAGGGAATAGTGGTGATGGCAAGTGAGCGTCATCTTAAGCCATGACAGGGAAAGGATGCCAGCAATGTCTGAACAAGGAGGAGTCTTAGATCGAGAGACGACAGTGATTGGTGATGGCTGAGCCGACATCACGAGACAACAATGGGTGATGGTGATGGATGGATTATGGCTCAAAAGAGATAGGGATGATGAAGGAGGCTCAATGGTTCAAAATAGTTAGGCTGAGCTAGTGCTGGGTGGTAGTGATGGCCATGCTAGCATCACTTGATAGTGACAGGTGGTGAGGTAGCTAAATAAGACAATGGTCCATGGAAGTGGGTTGTGGACCGAGGTTAATTACCATGGACCACCTAGTATGTCTTTAAACCAAGTAGTAGGTCCATCATGGATCAACTACTTAAATTTCAAGCTAGACTTGATTACATTGGTTTTTTCTTGGTTCTGGGCCCATTTGAACTTCAATTTGAGTGTCGTTTAAACCATTGGATTTTAGAAATTAAGCTTTTTCTATCTATAGACTCCTTTTCTACAAACACTAATAAAAATATCAATTCTTAAAATATATAATCAATTAATATATTTTTAATATTTAAATAAGATATTTAAAAAACTTATCAGTATATCAGGCCAGGAAGCAGTTAAATATAAGAAGGATCCAATTATAACTCGATAACTTTTGATCAATGCTATTGACTATTCATCTTTGTCAAGCCTATAGGTTGGGCTCATTAGTGAGTCGGTTTTTTTGTAAGTTCTATCCCAACTTTTTTATAGTTTCTTGATATACTTGATTTGATTGATGAAGATCCCTTCCTTTGATTATTTAATTTGAAACCAAGAAAGAATGTTAGCTCACCAATTATACTCATTTCAAATTCACCCTACATGAACTCAGCAAATTCTTGGCAAAGTTCTTTATTAATTGCATCAAAGATTATGTCATCTACATAAATTTGTACAACAAACATTTCATTATCATTTCTTTTAATAAAAAGGGTCATGTTAACATTTCCTCTAGAAAAAGTTATTTTCTAGTAGCAATTTGCTAAGTCTTTCATACCAAGTTCTAAGTGCTTATTTTAAACCACAAAATTTTGTTTAATTTAAAAGCATGATTGAAAAGGGGTTGCTTTACAATAACTTTATCAAAATATATCCATTAGAAAAGCACTTTTTATATCTATTTAAAATATTTGAAGTTTATATAACATGCAAATGCAAGTAAAAGTCCTATGACCTCATCTAATCTTGCTACAGGTATAAGATTTATCAAAATCTATTCCCTCTTCTTGATTATATCCTTTGGCCACTAATCTTACTTTGTTTCTAACTATATTAACTTTTTTATCTAATTTATTTCTAAATACCCATTTAGTACCTATGACAGGATACTCTTAGATCTGCTAACTAGGATCCAAACATTATTTCTTTCGAATTGATTCACTCCTTTTGCATAGCCACATCCGATTTGGATCTTTTTTAGCTTCTTCTATGCAATTGGTTCAATTCAAGAATCAAATGCAAGGTAATCAAAGTATCTCTAAATGAAGATCTAGTTCTAACACCTTATAAATAATTACCAATATTAAGTCTTTAGGATGGTGATGTGCATACCTCTATTCCTTAAGCAAGTCACTATGCTCTTGCTTACATCATCCTTCTCTTCTTCAATTTGTTTATCTTTGAAGCTCAAATCCTTCATTCCTTCGTTCAGTGTACTCATATCTTTATAAATGCATCTTCTTTTCTAGAAGGTAAGGGTTAGATTCATCAAATATAATATGTAGATTCTTCCATAGTTAAAGTTCTTATATTGAAAACTCTACAGACTTTACTAGAAGTAGAATAACCAAGAAAAATACCCTCATAAAATTTTACATCAAATTTTCAAGGTTATCTTTTTATTATTTAAGATAGAGCATTAATAACTAAACACATAAAAATAACTTATTTTAGGTTCTATCATTTCAAAGCTCATAGGGGGTTCTCTTAAAATAGGTCTAATAAAACTCGAATAAGAGTGTAACATATAGTGTTCATAGCTTCAGTCCAAAATATTTTAGAAGATTAGATTCATGGCAATATTATTCGAGCCATCTCTAAAAATGTCCTACTCTATTTTTTCACAACACCATTTTGTTATGGTGTTCTTGGAGTTAAGAAGTTGTGATCATGCCATGTTCATTACAAATTTTTCAAAGTTTTATTTGAATTTTTGTGCCATGATTACTTCTAATTGATACTATTTAAATATTTTTCTAATTATCGTCATTTCTATGAAATTGTTTAAAAATAGCAAATGCCTTATCTTTATGTATCAAAAATAGTATCTAAATAATCTAGAGAGCTCATCTACTATCCCAAGACTATATTTCTTACCTTCTAGGCTTATGGTCCTAGTTGGTCTAAATAAGTCAATATAAAGTAGCTTTAAAGGGTTTAGATATTGAAATAATCTTTTTCGATTTAAAACTTTCCCTAGTTTGTTTACCATATTGACAAGCATTACATACATTCATTTTAGAAATTTAATTTTGGCAAACCTTTACTACATCTTGAGAGGTCAATTTGGATAATGTATGCATAATAGCATGTCCAAATCTTCTATGCGAAAGCTAGCTAGTTTCCTTGATTTTAGTATTCATGGCCCTAGACTTGTACTACTCTTTATGACTAGATCATTCAAATCTATCATGTATATATTTTCAAGTCTCTATCCTACAAACTTAGTGCTTGCATCAAAACTAGTAACTATGCATATGAAGATTCAAATAAAACTTGAAGCCTTTATCACATAATTAACTAATACTTCACAAATTATGCTTCAATTTATCTACTAGCAGTATATTTTCAATAAATATACAAGGGGTTATTTTGATCTTACCAATATCAATGATTCTTCCCTAATCATTATGTCCAAAGGTATAATATCACTTCTTTTATTTCTAGGATGAAGAATTGTTCTTTATCACCCATCATATGTCTCGAACAACCACTATCCAAGTACCATTTTCTTTCAATCCTTGGACTACAAGACATTCGTATAAAATAAATTGAGTTTTTAGGTATGCAAGCTTTCTTGAGTCCTTTAGGATTAGTCATCATAGTTCTTTTGGAAATCCAAAATTTCTTAACTTACTTCCATTTCTCTTTCTTAAACTATATTCGTATGCTTTATGCTCAATTCCTTTACAACATAAATAACTATATTTGTTTTTTGCACTTTGTTAAACACTGAAACTTTGTCATAGAAAATCTACTGACCCATAGAATGATTTTGATGATAACAAAATATTAGAGCATGAATTTGATACTAACACTTTTGAATGTTGAGAAGTTTTTGTTAGATGTTTCAATGAACAATCATTCTACCTACATTCCTATAATCTTTGTAGTATATCAATGTACTCATAAGAAAATGTTCAAATATTGAAGAGCCTTAGAAACTTAATTGTATATACCTATGAAATGGGCCAATTCTATGTAATTTTTAAGTTTAAATTACATAGATTAGGTTTAGATGAAGTTTGAAAGTCTTTGGAAGTTGTTTGAAGTTTTTTGGAAGAAATCAGGGGAAGTTGGAATACTTTTGGTCAAAAGTCACTCGAGCTGACTCAAGCAAGAGAGCCGACTCATTATTTTGTTACGGTATAAAGGTTTCAAGCACACAGGAAACTGAACCGACTCGACAAAGTTAGAGCCAACTCATCTAGAGTACCTAAATCGCAGTTTTCTGAAATCAGTCATCTGAGCTGATTCAACAAGCAACCGAGCCGACTCCTCTAGAGTGAACAAAAACCAATTCTAGAAAACTAGTTAGGCGAGCCGACTCGATTGAGAAGAGCTAATTCGACTAGAGTGCTGTTTGAACTTGTCTAAGAATCCAAGCCGACTTGACCCATCCGAGCTGTCTCGAGTCCTAGTTTTCTAAAACATAATGGCTAGTTCCAGAATTAATTTTAAATCCAAAAGTGCTTCAAGGCTATATTTCAATTTTCAAGGCACTATAATGGCTATTTTCAGCTAAGAATAGTTAGGAGAGCTATAAATGATGGACTTGAAAGAGTTTTGAATAGTTTTTCAAGAAGAGCATTAAATCCAAAGAGAGCATTCAAAGAATAACTCAAGACTTCATCAAACTCCAATCATTTTCTTGAGTCATTTATTTGAGAAGCTTGGAAGCCTTAAGAGTATTGAAGGAGTAATCAAGAAGGCTTTCCAAAGAGCATCAACCGCAACCATCTAACAAAGTTTGGTTTGTCATTAGTGTTGCTTTGCACTTTAACTCTTTGATTGAGTTGTTCCAAGTATAGCCGGGGCTATAACTTGGTATTATTTAAGATTTTTGGTAAGCCTTGAAAATCAAGTTTGGGTTGTTAGTGAGCCCAAAAAAACTAACACTATATTGGGTTCTTGGTGATCACGGTGTAAAACCGAGATTGGGTTTTGGTTTGTGAGCCTGATGTAAAACAAACTGGCTGTATTCCATGGTGAATATAGTGAAAATCCCAAGTGCTATCTTGGATATGGACGTAGGAGTTGGTTGCTCTGAACCACTATAAAATTTGTGGTGTTTATGATTGGTTTGTTTGCATTCTTTCCTTGCTTCCTCATTAAATTCCTAATTCACCTCACTTACTACACTAAGATTTCTAAATAGCACATATTTATGGAAAAGTTTTCAAACCCAATTCTCCCCCCCTCTTGGGTTGGGCAACTGGGCAACAACTAGTATTAGAGCAGTGTCTCTATAATCCAACTATTTAGAGAAAAGATCTATGTCAAACCCTCTTTGGTCGAAGGCCACTATAAATAGACCTCCACTTTTCATAGGCACAATTATACCTATTGGAAAGCATGAATGAAGATTTATATTCAAGCAGTAAATTTTCAATTGTTGGAAGTTATCCAAAAGGTTATCACACACCCACAAAAAAGGTTGATGGAATAGATGTCCCAAAACCTGAAGAGGAATGTGATGAATACATGAAGATGGGTGAATTAAATGCCAAAGTAATGAATCTCTTGTATTGTGCTTTAGATGCTAACAAGTTTAACCGGATTTCTACTTGCATGTCCAAAAAAAATTTGGGATAAACTTGAAGTAACCTTTGAAGGAACCTCTCAAGTTAAGACTTCAAAAATCTATATTCTTGTGCATAGTTATGATTGTTTAAGATTGAGCCCAATATCTGCCATGTTCTCTTTTAAGATTAATATTTATTACAGTTAAAAAGTCTTGGTAGGATTTATTTAAATTTAGACCTTATACAAATATTTTAAGATCACTACTGGATAAATGGGATCTGAAGGTTTCTGCTATTCAAGAGGCTAAGGACCTGAACACACTACAATTAGATGATCTTCATGGATCATTAATCATACAAGAGCTTACAATGCAACATCGAAGCAATGATGACAACAAAAAGAAGAAATCAATAGCCTTCAAAGCTACAGCAGAATTAAAAAAATAAGAAGAAGAAATAGAAGAAGAAAGCCCTTCTCAGACGAAGAACTTGAAGATGACGATATTGCTCTAGTCATGAGGAGATTCAAAAGATTCATGGGCAGGAAAAAGTCAAAGTATGGAAGAAAAACCTTAGAAAGAGAAAATATAGCAAAGAAAAGGAGAATGAAAAGAAAGAGATAAAAGTAACAACCGATATGCTATGAGTGCAAGAAGCCGGTGCATTATCATTCAGATTGACCCACATTAAAGAAATGATACAAAAAAAGAAGAAGAAAATGATGGTTGCTATGTGGAGCGACAGCGATGAGTCCATATCAAATGAAGAGGAAGAGACATCCAAAACTACAAATATATGTCTCATGGGACTCGAAGACGAGGTAATGTCTCCTGAACCGAATGATGAATTTACACATAATGAACTAAAAGCTGCATTTTATGAACTTTTGTTGGAGTAGAAAAAGGTGGTTTAAAAATTAAGACTTTGAAAAATAATTATGATACTTTGATGAAGAAAAGGAAGATTTCAGAAAAGAATAGAATTTTGCAAAAAGAATTGAATTGTCTTCTGAAAATTTAATATTTTACAAGCTGAAAAGAATGAATGTCTTGAAAAAAATAGAAGCTTGCAAATTAAATGAATCAACTCAATTCCTTAGTTGACAAATTAACTTTAAGCTCAAACAAGCTTGAGCTGATTTTGAAAAATCAAAAAGAAACAAATAATAGAGCTAGAATTGGATATAATCCATTGAATGCAAATAAGCCTTTAGCTTCAAATCTTTTGTATCGAAGTTTTCAGCTCCAAAACCTTTGTATCAAAAGTTTCAGCTACAAAGTTTTATACTTCAAAATTTCAGCACTTGTTTCAATTCAAAAATCAAAATAGTTTGCTTTAACTGCAATGGGGTTGGTCATAAAGCTTTTGAATGTAATTTAAAAAAGAAAAATTGTTGCCCAGGTGGCTTACCTAAGGGGGATGAATTGGGTATTTAAAAATTTCACAATATGTGCTCTTTTAATGGCTTAGTGTGGTGAGTAATGTGATTTAAGTAAGAATAGTAGAAGCACTAAAGAACACAATAACAACAAGCACAAACACGAGCAATTTATAGTGGTTTGAGCAATCTAGCTCCTACATCCACTATCCAAGATACCACTTGGATTTCCACTATATTCGCCTCGGAATATAGTTTGTTTGTTTTACATCGGGCTCACAAACAAAATCTAATCTTGGTTTTACACTATGATCACCAAGAATCCAGTACAATATTAGTTTTCCCGGGCTCACTAACAACCCAAAGTTGGTTTTCAAAGGCTCACTAAAACCTAAAATAATTTCTAAGTTACAGCCTTTGCTGTACTTGGAACAACTCAAAAAGAGTTGAGAAACAGAGCAACAATAATTACAAACCAAATATTTTCAGATAGTTGCAGTGTTGCCCTTTGAGAAGCCTTCTTGATTGCTCCTTGAAAGCTCTTTAAGGCTTCCAATCTTCTTCAATAAACGACTTAAGAAAAGAAAGAGAGTTGGTGAAGTCTTGATTTCTTCTCTTTAAAGCTCTCTTGAATAATGACTGTTCTCTTAAAGTCTCATTAAAAGTTGTTCAAAAGTTTTTTAAATCTCTTATTTATAGTCCTTGAACTGATCTCAAATGAATATGACCATTGTAGAGCCTCGGGATTTGAAATATGGCTATTGGAGCACTTTTTGGATTCAAAAAATCAATTCCGGAACTAGCCGTTACGCACCTGAACCAGGAATTTGAGTTGGCTTAGATGAGTCGAGTCGGCTCAGAATCTCAATCCTTTAGAAATTGAACACTGGTCGAGTCAGCTCTTCATTAACGAGTCAGCTCGCATGACTGGTTTTCTGAATAGATTTTTTCATACTCTAGAGGAGTCGGCTCGGTTTCTATCGAGTCGACTCGGTTGTCTGACTGAATATTTGAGTCGGCTTAGATTTCTATCGGGTTAGCTCAGTTGTCTGACTGAAAATTATAGCTCTGGATGAGTCAACCGGGTTCCTTCGAGTTGGCTTGAGTACTGCGTACCAGAAACTTCGTGCCATGCCAAATAATCAGTCGGCTCTCCTGCTTTGAGTTGGCTCTCCTGCTTTGAGTCGGCTTGAGTGATTTTGTCAAAAACCTTCCATACTTCTCCAATCTTTTCCAAAAGCTTCCAACAACTTTTATGCTCTTTCAAACTCTTTTAAGGTCTATTCTATGTAATTTAAACTTGAAATTTACATAGAATTGTCCCACTTTCATGAATACATAAGTAATTTTTCTTTGAGCTCTTCATTATATGATACTTTTTCAAATAAACTTGACAAACATCAATAGATCAGAATTTTAGAAGAGTGGTTGTTTATTTAAATCATCCTACAAAAACTTCTTAAATATTCAAAAGTATTAGTAAAATTGCAAGCTCCAATGTTTTGTTATCTCAAAACCATTCTAGGGTCAACAATCTCTCCCTTTTTGATGAAACAAACACTGGGCATGGAAAAACTTTACAGTTAAGTATATATTAATACGTAGTAGTGAGTATCACAATGTATCAGAATGTATCAAAAGTATCAGAGCTTAAAAAAAATTAGAGCATTTTGTATTAGATCCAATATTTATCAAAATTTGCTTTTGCTCAAGAATGTATCAGAGTCAATTAAGTATAAAAATATCATGCTAGTCCAGAGTTAATCAAAGTGTATCATAAGCTGATAGAGCTTTTAAGATGTATTAGTGATAATTTCAAATGTATCAGAGCTTATTTCTTTTAGTATCAAGAAGTATCATAGTTAAATAAAATCGAAAGTGTGATGTATCAGAGCTAATGAATATGGATATCAAGAGGTGTCAGAGCTAATCAAAGGCTAATCAAGATAATAAAGCAATTCAAGTTAATTTCCATTAATTTAGCATAAAGAAAGTATCAGAGCCTTAGTGGCATTAAAATGTATTAGAGAAAATTAATTTCCATGAATGTATCATAGCTATCATTTAGTATTAAATGTATCATAGCTCGAAGCTAAAGTTCATCAATTATTTTTTATGCATAATAATTCATCCCCCTAACTTGCATAATTTCATGAAGTTTTGAAATTTTCCATGCACCACCACACATTACTCCCCCTTTTATCTCACACAAAAGGTTCTTTAAGCATTCAATGATTTTAAGAAATATAATAAGAATATTAACATAATTTAGATAATTTCGGCTTTCTCTTATAATTTTGATATTCTTATTAATTTTTCCTGTTTTTTCAATAATAATTGTATGAATATTTCCTGTTGAGTCCAAGCTGTATGTATCACAGAAAATTACAAAAAAAAGAGAATGCATTACAGCAAAGTTATATATATAAAAAAGCATGTTTTTGATACAAAAAGATACAACCATTAAAAATAACATAAAAAAGATACAATCATCAAGATCAAACAACATCTAATCATCTTCTTCCTTACTAGAGAAAGAACCTATTTATAAGATAGTAGAAAAGACCTTAGTTTCAAGGGTTCTAAGATCTCTGAGCCTAGTTCTGGTAGGAGCCTTAGGTCTAGTGGATTTGGATTTCAGTCTAGCTTTATGTTTAGAAGGGGTAGGCTCGGTCTTGATATCTACAGAGGGTATGCTAGGTTGAACTGTAGGTGGTGGAGGTGGCTATGTAGGTCTAGCATGTAGTGGAGGTTGCCTCGGTACAAATGAAGGATGAGTAGGAGGCTGTCCTAAAGTAGATGCACCAGATGTTCCAGCTCTATATCACAATCCAGACACAAAGACCCAAACAGTCTGAAGCTCAATGCCAATCTTCTAACTCCTTCCTGTAGCTCATGAAGTGCAGTGGCCTGCTCTCTAGCAAATGAGTCAGCTGCTCCTCGAAGTCTCCCAAAATTAGAGCATAAATCTTTGAGGTCAGTGCTGTGCTCATCCTGGAGCCTCTGTCACATCTCAACAGACTCAATCCTGCAAGCCAACTCTCTCATCTCTGTCTGGAACTCCTGAAGTCCAGTCTTGAGTGGTTGGCATAGATCACCAAACATCGATCGAAATGATTTGGACAGTCTCACAAAATTGAGTGAGCTGCTCAGTAATATCTGCTTGAGTGGTAGTCGATGGTGCTGAAGTCTATGGTCATGAAGGTGTAGGTGCAACAGATGGTGCAGGAGGTGTCTTGGGACTATCGGTCTGTCCAATCATCCTAGCCTATCCCTGGATCTCCTCATAGTGGAGTCCTCAATGTAGTCACCAGAGTCAATGTCTCCATCAGACTCATGCTCAGCAACTCTATCAGTCTATCTAGCAGTAGTATCAACAAATTCGGTAGCCTCAGCCTCATCATCTGAATCAGAGTGATGCACCACTATCTGACTAGATGTCTTCTTGACCCAAACACCCTCTACTTGGTGATAACCCATCCTATGGAAAGATATCACCGAGTATCTATCAGTGTGGTGA
Source organism: Areca catechu (assembly GCA_021397845.1). NCBI lineage: Eukaryota > Viridiplantae > Streptophyta > Magnoliopsida > Arecales > Arecaceae > Areca > Areca catechu. Next base: position 219,142 of record JAHSVC010000025.1, read on the forward strand.
AGGGATCGACCATCCTCTCTAGTTAGGTCGATACCAAACTCTTGGAATAACAGAGTGAATACCATCCTGTACGGCAAATAGGGCTTCGCCCTCCTCACTGCATCTCGTATCTGCATCAACATGATGAATGGAAGATTGAGGGCCTCCCCCTCAATCATGCATCTCATGAATACCATGTCATGTTCGCTCACCCAATCGAAGCAACCTATCCTTGGCAAAATGATTCGGCTATTGATGTTATGGAGAAGTCTTATTTCTATGGATAATATATTAGCTTGCATATTGGAAATCCCTTCTACACTTCTCCTTCTAGAATAAGTCTCAATGTCCTCTATTTATCCTTTATATTCAAATAATTTCTTCCTTCCCTGGGCATTCTCAAAACCCTACTCAATATCTCTTCATCTATGCATATTTGGGTTCCTTTTATCGTTGATAAGATCTCATTCTACCCAAGTGATAGATTTTCAAAAAATGTCCTTACAAGAGAGGGATACGTAAAAATATCAAGTGAAAAAAAGAAATCCCATCCTTGCTGTTCAACCCAACCACCAATTCTAAAACCCTGGTTTTCAATAAATATGAATTTTATATGCCTACCAGAGGTAACCGGTCAGTTTCCCAAGGGAATGATTTGCCTTGCCAGTGTGGGAGACAAATTTCTTGGTTCTTCTTGCTCTTTAATCTAAGTCGACTCACCCTCATGCTGTTTGGATCTCTTTTCCCATTGGATGGAGCTCGGTTCCGCATGCATAGCTCTCTTTGCAACTGCTTTCTTTGGAGCCATCTGGAGGGAATCCAAGGTGGGAGCAAAAGGTTTCGAGTGGATCAAGGATTGGAAGGGAAGTGGTCCCCCTAAAGCTTCTATTGACAAGTGAAAAAGGAAAGTGAATGGGACTTTAAGGCTTAAGGTTTTATAAAAGGATTCAACCTTCGAGTTGACTCGACCTTTGCTCGAGTGGGCTCAAGCCAACACACTTAAAATGGCTCAAAAAATCGATAAAAAGGTATCTAATCTCTAGAATTACACTAAATAGGGTGGTTGGTGATCTTAGATTGGTAATGGAGGTCCTCTAGATAATTTTTTCTTAATTTTGAAGGAATTAGATCAAAAATACTAAAATGGATCATACAAACCTAATTCTCCTCTATTCATTTGGAATCTATCTTCACTAAGTGGCTTAGTAAAGATGTCAGCTAATTGATTTTTAGTTGAACAAACTCAAGTTCAATATTGCCATTTTGTACATGATCCCTAACAAAGTGATGTCTAGTTTCTCTGTATTTTGCCTTAGAATATTGAATTGGATTCTTTGTCAAATTAATAGCACTTTTATTATCACATTTCATAGAAATTTTTGTTTGAATAACACCAAAGTCTTCTAGTTGTTGCTTAATCCATAACACATGTGCACAACAACTCCCTATAGCCACATACTCTGCCTCAGTAATAGATAGTGCTATAGAGTTTTGTTTCTTATTGTGCCATTAAATTAAGTTCAACCCTAGAAATGACAAGTACCACTAGTACTTTTTCTATCAATTTTACATCTACCATAATCAGCAATAGAAAATCAATTTAATTTAATGAAGATTGCTTGGAATACCATAGACCTAGATTGCTTGTTCCTTTTAGATATTTTATGATTCTTTTGAGAGCTTGTATATGTGGTTCTTTTGGATTTGATTGAAATCTAGCACATATACATACACTAAACAAGATATCAGCCTACTAGTAGTTAAATATAATCATGATCCAATCATAACTTGATAGAGTTTTTTATCAACATTACTTCCATCTTCATCTTTGTTAAGTCTGCAAGAGGGGCTCATGGGTGTGCTCATTTCTTTGACTGACTCCAAACCAAACTTTTAATGATCTCCTTGATGTACTTTGCTTGGTTTATGAATATACCTTTGTTTACTTAATTTGGAGTCCAAGAAAGTAGGTTAGTTCACCCATCAAGCTCATTTCAAACTCGCCCTGCATAAGATCAGCAAATTCTCCACAGCAAATTCTCTACACAAATTTTCATTAGTTGCACCAAAAATGATATCATCTATATAAATTTGTATAACTAATATATCATTTACTTTTGTTTTAATGAACAAAGTAGTGTCTACATTTCTTCTAACAAAATCATTTTCAAGCAAGAATTTACTCAATCTATCATACCATGCTCTAGGTGCTTGTTTTAAACTATATAATTCTTTATTAAGTTTGAAAACATGATTTGGAAGAGCATGATTTTCAAATCCTAGTGGTTGTTCCACAAAAACTTTTTCTGAAATAAAACCATTTAAAAATGCACTTTTATATCCATTTGAAATAATTTAAAATCCATGTGGCAAGCAAATGCAACAAATAATCTAATAGCTTCTAATCTTGCTACAAGTGCATAGGTTTCATCAAAATCTATTCCTTCTTTTTGATTATATCCTTTAGCTACTAATCTAGCTTTATTTCTAATTACTTAGCCTTTTTCATCTAGTTTATTTCTATAAACCCATTTAGTGCCAATAACAGGATGATCTGAGGGTCTATTTTTTAGAGTCCATACATTATTTATTTCAAATTGGTTAAATTCTTCATGCATTGCCATCATCCCATTAGGGTCATTTTCTGCTTCTTCTATGCTATTTGGTTCTACTTGTGAAACAAATGCTAAATAGTCATGTGCATCTCTAAGTGATGACCTAGTCCTAACACCTTGTGAGGAATCACCAATAATTAAAACCTTAGGATGTGAAGTTACATACCTCCATTCTCTTGGTAAATCACCATGATCTTTTCTTACCATTTCTTCTCCTTATCTTGTTGGTTTGTTTTAGGCTCATATCCTCTATAGCTTTATCGATTATACCCGCATCATTATCAATGCACTCTTCATTTCTAGAAGGTGAGGGGTTAGATTCATTAAATATAACATGAATAGATTCTTCAATAGTCAATGTTCTTTTATTAAATACTCTATAAGCTTTGCTAGAAGTTGACTAACCAAGAAAAATTGCTTCATCAGATTTAGCATCAAATTTTTCTAGGTTATCCTTTTCATTGTTCAGTACAAAGTATTTATAACCAAAAACATGAAAATAATTAATACTAAGTTTTCTATCATCCCAAAGTACATAGGGGGTTTTTCTTAAAATAGGTCTTATCAAAACACGGTTCAAAATATAACAGGTAGTGTTCACAGCTTCAGCATAAAAGTATCTTGGAAGATTGACTACACATAACATAGTTCAGGCCATCTCTTCCAATATCCTATTCTCTCTCTACAACACCATTTTGCTGTGGTGTTCTAGGAGCAGAGAAGTTATGATCAGTGCCATGCTCAATGCAATATTTATCAAAGTATTGATTTTCAAATTATGTTCCATGATCACTTCTAATGAAAATAACTAAAAGATTTTTTTGGTTTGAAACTTTCTTGTGAAATTTTTGAAAAACTTTAAAAGCTTCATCTTTGTATGCAATAAATAAAATCCATGTCAATATCGAAAAATGATCTACTATCACAAGTCTATATTTCATTCCACCTAAGCTTGTGGTCCTAGTTGGTCCAAATAGGTCCATGTGTAGTAGCTCTAAAGGTCTAGAAGTAGAATCTATATTTTTTGATTTAAAGCTCCTCCTAGTTTATTTACCAATTTGGCATGCATCACAAACATGTTCAAAATCAATTTTAAATTTTGGTAAACCTCTAACTAGATCTTTGGAAATTAATTTAGCTATTGTATGCATGCTAGCATGACCTAATCTTCTTTGCCAAAGTGAGCTAGATTTCTTGGTTTTAGCATTCATTACCACAAGACTTGTACTACTAGACATGGCTAGATCATTTAGATCTACCACATATATGTTTCCAAGTCTTTGACCAATGAGCTTAGTGCTAGAATCAAATGAGTTAGTTACTATGCCCATTGAAGATTCAAAGACAACCTTGAAGCCTCTATCACATAATTAACTTATACTTAATAAATTGTGCTTCAATTTGTCAACTAGCAATACATTTTCAATGAATATGGAAGGGATAATTCTGATCTTACCAATGCCAATGATCATCCCCTTATCATTGTCACCAAAAGTGACCAATCCTCTATCCTTCATTTCTAGGGTGAGTGATAAATTATTCTTTGTCACCCATCATATGTCTTGAATAGCCGCTGTTTAGATATCATCTTTTCTGTAAATTCTTGGCTGCAAGACATTTCTACAAGATAATCAAGTAGTTCTTTTAGGTACCCAAGCTTTCTTGGGTCCTTGCAGGTTAAGTGGTTCCTTTGGAAACCCAAATCTTTTTCACTTTACTTTTACTGTTCTTTTTAAAATTACATTCAAAGGATTTGTGACCAACCCCATTGCAAGAATAACATATAACTCTTGATTTTTGAAAAGATGCAAGTGCTGAAACTTTTGATGCAAGAGATTTTTGAGTTGAAAACTTAGGTATATATGATTTTGAAGCTATAAACTTTGTAGTTAATGCAATGAATTGTAACCAATTCCAGCTTTGTTATTTGAATCCCTTTGACTTTTCAAAATTAGCTCAAGCTTATTAGAACTCAAAGTTAATTTTTCAACCAAGGGCTTGAGTTTTTCAACTTCTTTTTGCAAACGTATATTTTTTTCATGTAGAGCCTTATTCTTTTCAAGATAATCATTCTTTTCAACTTGCAAGACTATATATTTTTCTGAAATATAGCTCAATTCTTTTTGTAAAATGTTGTTATTTTCTAAAATTTCATTTTTTTCTTTCATTAAAATATTATTGTTATTTTTCAAAGTCTTAATTTTTAAACCTGCCTTTTTATATTCAGATAATAGCTCATGAAAAGTAGTATTCAATTCTTCATATATAAATTCATCATTAGGTTCAGGAGACATTATCTCATCGTCGAAACCCATCAAACATATATTAGCTATTTTGGTAGTCTTTTCTTCTTCATTTGATGTAGACTCTTCGCTGTCACTCCAAGTTGCAACCATTGCTTTCATCTTCTTCTTCTAGGCTTTCTTCAAAGTGGGACAGTCGGAATAAAAGTGCCTCGGCTTCTTACACTCGTAGTAGATAGGTTATTGCTCTTTGTCTCCTTCTTTTTTCTTTTCTTTTTTTATTGTTTTTCCCTTTTTTACAGTATTTTCTCCAATGTCTTGCCATTCTTCTACCCATAAATTTCTTAAATTTCCTCATGACTTGAGCAATATCATTGTCTTCAAGTTCATCTTCATCTGAGGAAGGGCTTTCTTCTTCTAATTCTTTTTCTTGTTTTTTTAATTCTACAGCAACTTTGAAGGCTATCAATTTTTTCTTCTAGATGTCATCCTCACTTCTATGCTGCATTGTGAGTTCATACGTGATCAATGATCCATCCAATGGTAAAGTATTCAAGTCCTTAGCTTCCAATATAGTAGTGACCTTCGGATCCCATTTATCTGAAAGTGATCTCAAGATTTTCTATACAAGGTCCGCATTTGAGTATATCCTGCCAAGACTCTTTAAACTGTTAATGATATTTGTAAACCTTGAGAACATGGCAGATATAGTTTCATTCCGTTCCATTTGGAATAACTCATAATTATGAACAATAATATTGATTTTAAAAGTTTTGACTTTGGAGGTTCCTTCATGGGTTACTTCAGGTTTATCCCAAATTTCTTTTGCAGACTGCAAGTAGAAATCTGGTTAAACACATTGGCATCCAAAGCACAATATAAGAGACTCATTTCTTTGGCATTCAGCTCACCCATCTTAATGTCATGTTCATCCCATTCCTCTTCAGGTTTTGGGACGTCCATGCCATCAACCTTCTTTGTGCATGTGTGAGGTCCTTTTAAAATTATTTTCCATAATTGAAAATCTATTGCTTGAATGTAAATTTTCATTCGTGCTTTCCTGTAGATATAATTTGTGCTTATGAAAAGTGGAGATCTATTTGTAGATTGGCCATCAGCCAAAGAGGTACTCATAGGGTTTTCCATAGATCCTTTCTCTAGTAAATTTTAGAAACCTGGCTCTGATACCAGTTGTTGCCTAGGTGGCTTACCCAAGAGGGAGGGTGAAATGGGTATTTAAAAATTTTCACAAATATATGCTCTTTTAATGGCTTAGTGTGGTGAGTGATGTGATTTAAGTAGGAATAGTAGAAGCAAGTAAAGAACACAATAACCACAAGCATAAACACGAGCAATTTATAGTGGTTTGGAATAACCTAGCTCCTACATCCACTATCCAAGATACCACCTGAAATTTTTACTATATTCACCTTGAAATATAGTTGATTTGTTTTACATCGAGCTCACAAACCAAAAGCTAATCTTGATTTTACACTGGGATCATCAAGAACCCAATACAATGTTAGTTTTTTAGGGCTCACTAACAATCCAAACTTGGTTTTTAAAGGCTCACCAAAAATCTAAAACAATCCCCAAGTTATAGCCTTTGCTGTACTTGGAACAACTCAAAAAGAGTTAAGAAACAAAGCAACAATAATGACAAACCAAACATTATCGGATTGTTGTAGTTGATGCTCTTTGAGAAGCCTTCTTGATTACTCCTTGAATGCTCTTTAAGGATTCCAATCTTCTTAAATAAATGACTCAAGAAAAGAATGGGAGTTGGTGAAGTCTTGAGTTCTTCTCTTCAAAGCTCTCTTGAATAATGAATGTTCTCTTAAAGTCTCAATAAAAGCTATTCAAAAATTATTTTAAATCCCTTATTTATAGTCCTTGAACTGATCTCATATGAATATGACTATTGTGGAGTCTTGGAATTTGAAATATGGCCGTTGGAATACTTTTTGAATTCAAAAAATTAATTCTAGAACTAGCCATTATGCACCTAAACAGGAATTCGAGTCGGCTCAAATAAGTCGAGTCAGCTCGGATTCTCAATCCTTCAAAAATTGAACACTGCTCGAGTCGGCTCTTCATTGATGAGTCGGCTTGCTTGACTGGTTCTCTCAAAGCTATTTTTTTCATACTCTGGAGGAGTCGGCTCGGTTTTCTGTCGAGTCGACTCGATTGTCTGACTGAATATTTGAGTTGGCTAAGATTTCTATCGGGTCAGCTCAGTTGTCTGACTAAAGAATTGTAGCTCTGGATGATTCAGCTTGGGTTCCTTGAGTCAACTCGGATGACTGTGCTCCAAAAACTTCGTGCCATGCCAGAATAATGAGTCGGCTATTCAGCTTTTGAGTCAGCTCGAGTGATTTTTATTAAAACTTTCCAAACTTCTCCAATCTTCTTCCAAAAGCTTCCAACAAACTTCTATGCTATTTAAAACTCTTTTAAGACCTATTCTAAGTAATTTAAGCTTGAAATTTACATAGAATTGGCCCACTTTCATGAATATATAAGTAAATTTTTTTTGGGCTCTTCATTACATGATACTTTTTTAAAAATAAACTTGACATACATCAATAAGATCAGAATTATAGGAAAAGTGGTTGTTCATTTAAATCATCCTGCAAAAACTTCTCAAACATTCAAAAGTATTAGTAACAAATGCATGCACGGTCCTTTGTTTTGTTATCATCAAAATCATTCTAGGGATCAACAAAAGTAAAAGTAAAGTGAAAAAGATTTGGATTCCTAAAGGAACCACTCCTACTATCCTGCAAGGACCCAAGAAAGCTTGGATACCTAAAAGAATTACTTGACTATTTTGCAGGAATATCTTGCAGCCCAGAATTCAAAGAAAAGATGTTATCTGGATTGTGACTGCTCAAGATATATGACGGGTGACAAGGAACAATTCATCACCCTGAAAATGAAAGATAGAGGAATTATCATTTTTAGTGATAATGGTAAGGAGAAGATCATTAGCATTGGTAAGATCAGAATCATCCCTTTTACTTTTATTGAAAATATATTGCTAGTAGACAAGTTGAAGCATAATTTTTTAAGTATAATTTAATTATGTGATAAAGGCTTCAAGGTTGTCGTTAAATCTTCAATGTGTATAGTAACTAGCTCTCTTGATTCTAGCATTAAATTTATTAGTCATAGACTTGGAAATATTTAATGTGGTAGACTTAAATGATCTAGTCATGTCAAGTAGTACAAGTCTAGTGGCAATGAATGCTAAAACCAAGGACTTGGATCTAGATCTAGTCATGTCAAGTAGTACAAGTCTAGTGGCATGAATGCTAATCTAGCTTGCTATGGCATAGAATATTAGGTCATGCTTGCATGCATACATTAGCTAAATTAATTTCCAAAGATCTAGTTAGAGGTTTTCCTACATTTAAAGTTGATTTTGAATATGTTTGTGATGCATGCCAATTTGGTAAACAAACTAGAAGAATTTTAAATCAAAAATATGGTTTCAACTTCTAGACCTTTAGAACTACTATACATGGACTTATTTGGACCAACTAGGACCACAAGCCTAGAGGTATGAAATATGGACTTGTGATAGTAGATGATTTTCGAAGATTTATATGGTTTTTGTTTATCACACATAAAGATGAAGCTTTCAAAGTATTTCAAAAACTTTATAAGAAAGTTTCAAATCAAAAAAATCTTTCAATTATTTTAATTAGAAGTGATCACGGCACTGAATTTGAAAACCAATATTTTGAAGAATACTGTACTAAGCACAGCATTGATCACAACTTCTCTACTCCTAAAACACCACAGCAAAATGATGTTGTAGAGAGAAAAATAGAACATTGGAAGAGATGGCCCGAACTATGTTATGTGAAGGCAATCTTCTAAGGTATTTTTGGGTAGAAGCTGTGAACACTGCATGCTATATTTTGAACTATATTTTAATAAAACTATTTTAAAGAAAACTCCCTATGAACTTTGGAATGATAGAAAACCTAGTATTCACTATTTTCATTTTTTTGGTTGCAAATGCTTTATACTGAATAATGAAAAAGGATAACCTAAAAAATTTGATGCTAAATCTGATGAAGTAATATTTCTTGGTTATTTTACTTCTAGCAAAGTATATAGAGTATTCAATAAAAAACTTTAACTATTGAAGAATCTATCTATATTATATTTGATGAAACCGACCCCTCACCTTTAGAAAAGAAGAGTGTACTGACAATGATGCAGGAACAATTGATAAAGCTATGAAGGATATGAGCTTGAAGGACAAACAAGTTGAAGAAGGAGAAGAAATGGTAAACAAAGATCATGGTGATTTACCCAAAGAATGGAGGTATGTAACTTCACACCCTAAAGATTTAATTATAGGTGATCCCTCACAGGAGTTTGGACTAGGTCATCACATAGAGAAGCATATGATTACCTAGCTTTTGTTCCACAAGTAGAACCCAATAGCATAGAAGTAAAAAATGATCCAAATTGGATGAAGGCTATGCATGAAGAACTTAATCAATTTGAAAGAAATAATGTATGGACCCTAGTGAATAGACCCTCTGATCATCCTGTAATAGGCACTAAATGGATTTATGAAAATAAAATAGATGAAAAAGTGAATGTAATTAGAAATAAAGCTAGACGAGTTGCTAAGGAATATAATCAAGAAGAAGGAATAGATTTTGATGAAACCTATGTACCTTTAGCAAGATTAGAAGCTATTAGATTATTATTTGCATTTTCTTACTACATGAATTTCAAATTATTTCAAATAGACATAAAATGTATATTTTTAAATGTTTATATTTTTTATGAAGTTTTTATAGAACAACCACTAGGATTTGAAAATCATACTCTTCCAAATAATATTTTCAGACTTAATAAAGCATTGTATGGTTTAAAATAAGCACCTAGAGCATGGTATGATAGATTAAGTAAATTCTTGCTTGAAAATGATTTTATTAGATGTAATGTAGATACCACTCTATTCATTAAAAGAAAAGAAAATGATATATTAGTTGTACAAATTTATGTAGATGATTTAATTTTTAATGCAACTAATGAAGATTTGTGTGGAGAATTTGCCAAGCTTATGCAGGGCGAATTTGAAATGAACTTAATGGGTGAACTGACCTACTTTCTTGGACTCCAAATTAAGCAAACAAAAGAAGGAATATTTATCAACCAAGCTAAGTACGTCAAGGAGATCATCAAGAAGTTTGGTATAGAGTTAGTCAAAGAAATTGGTACACCCATGAGCCCAACCTGCAAACTTGACAAGGATGAAGATGGAAACAACAGATCAAAAGCTTTATCGAAGTATGATTGGATCACTATTATATTTAACAGCAAGTAGACCTGATATCTTATTTAGTATTTGTATATATGCTAGATTTCATTCTAATCCAAAAGAATCACATATACTTGCTACTAAAAGAATCATAAAATATTAAAAAGGAACAAGTAATCTAGGTCTATGATATTCTAAACAATCTTCATTGAATTTAATTAGTTTTTGTGATGCTAATTATGGTGGATGTAAAATTAAAAGAAAAAGTATGAGTGGTACTTGTCAATTTCTAGGATTGAACTTAATTTCTTGGCACTGTAAGAAGCAAAACTTTATAGCACTATCTACTACTGAGGCAAAGTATGTGGCTGCAGGGAGTTGTTATGCTCAAGTGCTTTGGATTAAGTAATAACTAGAAGACTATGGTATTATACAAACTAAAATTCCTATCATATGTGATAACACAAGTGCTATTAATCTGACAAAGAATCCAATTCAGCATTCTAGGACTAAACACAGAAATTAGACATCATTCATTAGGGATCATGTACAAAATGGTAATATTAAACTTAAATTTGTTCCAATTGAAGATCAATTAGTGACATCTTTACTAAGCCACTTAATGAAGATAGATTTTAGTTGACTAGAGAAGAATTAGGTTTATGTGACCATTTTTAGAATTCTAGACCTAATTCCTTCAAAATTAAGGAAAATTATCTAAAAAATCTCCATCATCAATTTAAGGATAATAACCACCTTATCTAGTATACTCCTAGGAATAGAAACCTTTTTATTAATTTTTTAAAATGTTTTCTTGAATTTAGATCGAGTCGACTCGAGCAGAGAAGCTCTAGGTCAAGTTGACTTGAGTAACAGGTTCACTTAAAACTTGTATGACCTAGAAGACCTCACTTCTTTTCCTTTCACTATTCTAAGCCAAGCCCAAGGGGACCACAGCTCATTCCACCTTAGAACCACTGATTCCATCCCTTTTCACCCTAAACTTTGACCAAATGGCACCAAGAAGGGCAGTTGCAAAGAGATATAGTCGGACGATTTTTAGGGCAGTTGAGAAAGAAAGGAGATCAAAACGAAGAGCGGACAAGCTGACTCCTCAAGAAGACCTGGAAGAAGCCCAAGTTCAGCTTCAAGCACCTCAAAGGCAAGTGATTCTTATGGGAAATCGTCCAATAACTAGTGGAAGGATATAGATTTCGCATTCCTTGAAAATTTGGGACTTAGAATCGATGAATGGATAGAAAATCAAGGATGGAGTTACTTTTGTTCTCTGGACATACCTACTTACCCCAATCTTGTAAGAAATTTCTTTGAAAACTTGTCACTTGGAGAGAATTATGTAATATCCACTATGAAGGGAATAAGTGATGCAGAACGAAAGCTCTGATACCAAAAATGATGCAGAACGAAAGCTCTGATACCAAAAATGATGCATAATGGATATGTGGAATGCGGAAGCAAATTAAAATTAATATTTTTATATATATATATTTTTTTCAGAAGTCAGCTTTGACTCAAAGGAAAGATAAACTAATATTGAAAGAAACTAAGAAATGACAGAAAGCACAATTAAAAGGAGTGGATTATCAGAGTAACTCAGAAGTATGATCGCTAGGGATTGAGAAATTCCCAGATCTAGGGTTTGCTTCGAGTTTCAACGAAACAGACAAAGTGAGAAGGGAAGGTTCTTGTTACCTAGCAGTGATATCTCTCCATTTGGTGGAAAAAGACTCTCTCGAGCAGATTATTGGATCCCGGGAGTCAAGGTATCTTCGCAATGGATCCTCCGATAATGGTCCTTGAAAAGTTGGCCTCTTCTTGAACCCTGGATCCTAGAGAGAAGAAGAACAAGGTTAGGAACAAGAGACTCAGGGAAGAGAGTTACTAGAGTAGAAGAAAGGATGGGATCTGAAGGTCTTCAGCTGATCTGGAACTCCTAGGCTGCGGATTTGGGACTTCTTCTCCTGGATCTGCTGGATGGACTCTGAAGCAGTGGTAGCTGACTTGAAGATGGCTGGACTGGGGTCCTGGTGGTCGGCCACCCTTTGGAAGAAGAACCTTGGAGATGGTGTAGAGGCTAGGGTTTGGTGGTGGTGGAGTAGAGATGGGTGGACTAAGCTAGCATTTTGGGGTTGGAGATCTCACACCTCCTCAAGGTTCCTAGGGAACCCAGATTTACTCCCTCACGGAGCTCAACACACAGAATAAGTGCGGAAGAACAAGACTTTGCTCAAAAACAAGGGATTTCATTCATAAGATTTCATAAGATAAGTTCAAGTTACAAAAGGGGTCTAATATATAGACCTATAAGAAAAATCAAAACATACAAGTTCCCATGTGGGACTAATAGGACTAATCTATACTTTAGGCATCAAATTCTCTTCCCTGGCCAACCAAGACTCCTTCCATGAGTGAGCAGCCCAAAAACTCCAAGAAAACTTGAAAATCATCTCCAAATGGCAGGTTATGGGGGTGTCTCCTAGTATCTCTCCATGAATCAAGGATTTTCCCTTCATGGTTTGGCTCTTTTGGACACCTCCTAGTCTTGCTCCACAAGTTTAGGCTTCTTCTTTTCATGGCTTTGGCACTTTAGGAAACTTTTGGGTGCCTCCTTGATTTTCTCCCCAAGACATGCTCTCTTCCCTTTTATAACTTGGATTTTTATGGAACATTGTGGGGCACCTCCTTGATCCTCTCTTCAAGAAAAATTCTTGCCATCCTGGCTTGGGTTTATCTGGAAAGAAGTTGGCTCTTCCTTGGATTGAGGTATCTTGATGGATTTCTTCCCTAAGTGGTGCAAGAAAAAGGGGAACTTACTTCTTATGGTGTGGGGACCAAAGACACTAGATGGAGATGTGGTAGGGAGTGTGGCACCCACTTGTAGCTGGACCATGGAAGAAAAAATGTGGCACCCTATGGCAAAGGGAATGGCACCAACCTGGACCTGGACTTGGATTGAGTCAACATGACTCAACAAAAATTGAAATGACAAAATTACAGACTCAAAATTGGGTTGATCAGGTAATCCTTATTACAAACCCTAATTTTCTCGGGCAAGGTCAATCAGAGATCCAGATGGAACCCTGAAGTCTTCTTCTGATTCTGGTGCCCGCACCAATAAGTATGATAGTTGATTTGGATAGACTTAGCAGGGTTCTGTAGATGCCTAACAATGGAAAGTACTATTTGAATTTGAAAGATAGGTAGAAGACTTTGAGGACAATACTGGAAAGGAAAAATGTTGATGGAATAACTAATGTTCAGGTCATCATATTGTCTTTGGAAATGAGGCTTTTACACAACATCATCAATAGGATTTTTCTACCCCGGACAGGCAGGTTTGACTGGGTTAGCGAGAGAGACATGATGTTCATGAGATATATGATTGAGGGGGAGGCCCTCAATCTACCATTTATTATGCTCACCCATATTTGAGATGCAGCCCAAAAGGGTAAGGCATGTTTCCCATATGTAATGGCATTTACTTTATTTTTCCAGGACTTTGGAGTTGATCTGATCGGAGAAGATAGTCGACCCCTACATCACACTGATAGGTATTCGATGAAATCCCTGTAGAGGATGGGATATCACCAAGTAGAGCGTGTTTGGGTCAAGAAGACTTTTGGTCAGAGAGTTGTGCACCATTCTAATGATGAGGAGGCAGAGCTTGGTACTATTGCTACTACTAATATTGTTACTGCTGGAGAGGCTGAGTTTGATGGAGATGATGGAGATGATGACATTGAGTCTGGTGATAGTAGTGATGACTTTGCAGATGAGAGACTGAGGGACAGGTTGAGATGGATAGACAGCCTGATAACCCAAGGACTTCACCCGGGCCATCAGCTACACCTTTAGTACCTTCGACTTCAGCTACTTCTACTCAGACCACCTTTTCATCAGAGCAGCTCTGATAGATCACTAAGAACCTGACTAGCACTTTCAGATCATTATTTGGCAATCTTTGCCAGACACTCGAGAGAAAGCTAAAAAAGTTTCATACTGAGATGAGGGAGCTGACACTGAGGATGGAGTCTGTTGAGATGTGTCAAAGATCACAGGAGGACTACAGGACAGATTTGACACAATTGTGCTCTAACTTTGGTCGGGGAGTAGTAGATTCTTTTGCTCGAGGCCAGGCTGTAGCATTACATGATATCTAGCAGGAGGTTCAGAGGATGGGGACAGAGCTGAGGATTGTTCTACTCTTCGTCACTAGAGTGCATTCTAGATCCAGTGCTTCTACTTCCTGGCAGCCACCTCCACAGCACTCACCCAGACCTAGACAGCCTCCATCTTATTCCAGATAGCCAGCTCCACCTTTTGATCATGTTGTTTAAGACTCTATTCAGACTGATGTGCATTTTGGAGATACTAAGACTAAGACTACTCCTACACCTACTAGACCTAGAGCTAAACCTAAAGCCAAAACTAATGTACCTAGAGTTCCCACTAGGACAAGATTTAGAGATCTCCGACCTAAACCCATGAAAACTATTATATCATCTTCTGTTTAAAAAATAGGTTCTTCTTTTAGTGAGGAAGAAAAAGATTAGGTCTTGTAGATCTTGCTTTTGTTGGCTCTGTATTAAAACTTGCTTTTATACATATATATATATGTGTACTTTATTTGAATGTTTTTGGCATTTTACTCTATCATTTTAACTCTTCTATGATGCATAAAGCTTGGACTCAATAATTGATATCAAACAATTGACATTGACAAAGAAAGGAAAATGTTAACAAGAATATCAAGAATATAAAGAGAAGGTGAAATTATCTCAAAACATCTTAATATTCCTATTCTATTTCAAAAATTATACCCAAAAAGATTGCTTAAAGAATATTTTTGTTGATGACAAAAAGGGGGAGTAATATTGTGCATGGAAAATTGAAACATGGAAAATTCAAACATCATGAAAATATGCAAAATAGGGGAGAACTCAGTTATGCATGGAAATCAATGAAAATAAATTGGCTCTGATACATTTTAATGCTCAATTAGTTATGTTTTTTTGATGCTGAATTAATCGAAATTAATTGGTTCTAATACATCCTTGATACTTTTTTCACTCTAATACACTTTGATACTTAATTGGCTCCAATACATTCTAAAGTAAAAGTAGTTTTTGATAAATATTGGCTCTAATATAAAAAGCACTGATACTTCTTGATACTTATTGATGCATTCTGATACATTCTTGATACATGCTGATACTTATCAATTTTAGATATATACCAATTAGTTTGATACTTCTAAGTGTTCAAATAATCCTTAATTATAAAGTTTTTCCAAGCCCAATGTTTTGTCATCATCAAAAAGGAGGAGATTATTGATCCCTGTAATGATTTTGATGATAACAAAATATTGGAGCATGAATTTGAGACTAACACTTTTGAATGTTTGAGAAGTTTTTGTAGGATGTTTCAAATGAACAATCATTCTACCTACATTTCTGTAATCTTTGTAGTATATTGATGTACTCGTAAGAAAATATTCAAATATTGAAGAGCCCTAGAAAACTTAATTGTATATACCTGTAACAAGGGCCAATTCTCTGTAATTTTTAAGTTTAAATTACTTAGATTAGGTTTAGAAGAAGTTTGAAAGTCTTTGGAAGTTGGTTGGAAGTTTTTGGAAGAAATCTTCGGAAGTTGGGATACTTTTGGTAAAATGTCCTCTAGCCGACTCGTGCAAGAGAGCCGACTCATTATTTTGGCACGGTATAAAGGTTTCTGGCACAAGCAACCAAGCTGACTCGATGAAGTTAGAGCCGACTCGATGAAGTTGGAGCCGACTCATCCAGAGTACCAAACTTGCAATTTTTTGATATCAGTCATCCGAGCCGACTCAACAAGCAACCGAGCTGACTCCTCTACAGGGAATACAAACCAGTTCTAAAAAAACTAATAAGGCGAGCCAACTCGATTAAGAAGAGCAGACTAGACCAGAGTGTTTTTTAACTTGTCTGAGAATCCGAGCCGACTCGACCCATCCGAGCTGACTCGAATCCCAGTTTTCTAAAACATAATGGCTAGTTCCATAATTGATTTTTTGAATCCATAAAGTGATCCAATAGCTATCTTTCACTCCTAAGGCACTACAATAGCTATTTTCAGCTGGGAACAGTTAGGAGAGCTATAAATGATGATTTGAACGAGTTTTGAATAGTTTTTCAAAAAGAGCATTTAATATCCAAAGAGAGCATTCAAGGAAGAACTCAAGACAACACCATACTCCAATCATTCTCTTATGTCATTTATTGGAGAAGCTTAAAAGCCTTAAAGAGCATTGAAGGAGCAATCAAGAAGGCTTCTCAAAGATCATCAACTGCAACCATCCAACAAAGTTTGGTTTGTCATTAGTGTTGCTTTGTTCTTTAACTCTTTGATTAGTTGTTCCAAGTATGGCAGGGCTGTAACTTGGATATTGTTTAAGATTTTTGGTGAGCCTTGAAAACCAAGTTTGTATTATTAGTGAGCCCGGGAAGACTAACACTGTATTAGGTTCTTGGTGATCCCAGTATAAAACCAAGATTGGATTTTGGTTTGTGAGACCAATGTAAAACAAACCAGCTATATTCCATGGTGAATATAGTGGAAATCCCAAGTGGTATCTTGGATAGTGGACATAGGAGCTGGGTTGCTCCGAACCGCTACAAAATTTATGATGTTTGTGATTGGTTTCTTTGTATTCTTTCTCTTGCTTTCGCATTTAATTCCTAATTCACATTACTCACCACACTAAGATTTCTAAAGATCACATATTTGTGGAAAAAGTTTTCAAATCCAATTCACCCCCCCTCTTGGGTTGGCCAACTAGGCAACAAAATCTATTTTTGAAATTTAAGTTGTGACCAATTCCAATTCTATCATTTGATTTCCTTTGGTTTTCAAGGATAACTCTAGTTTATTTAAACTCAATGTTTGCTTATCAACCAAAGATTTGATCTCTTAAACTTTCTTTTCTAGATTTTCATTCTCTTGCTTTAAAGCTCTAAGTTTATCAAACCTTTCATTTTTTTCTTTTTCTAAATCTTATTTCTTTCAAGTGTATCATTCAACTATTTATGCATCATTTCATTTTTCATCTCTTTCTTTTAATAACATATCATTCAATTGCTTTAAAGTTTTATTTTTTACTCCTAGCTTCTTAAGTTCAACTAATAAATCACAAAATATAGAATGAAGCTCATCGAATGTAAATTCTATATAAGGTTCAACACATATCTCTTCTTCTAGGGCCATCAAATATAGGTTGGCTGACTTTGTTTGCTCTTCTTGTTCATTGGTACTTGATTCATCACTATCGCTTTCTGTAGCAACCATGGCTTTCTTCTTCTTGCTCTTCTTGTAGACTTTCTTTAGATTTGGACAATCGGATTGATAATGCCCTGATTTCTTGCATTCATAACATATGGGCTACTGATCTTTGTTCTTGTCCTTCTCTTTTTTTTTACTTGGCTCTTCCTTAACCAAATATTTCCTTTATACTTTGATCTTCCATTGCTCATAAATCTTCTAAACATTCTCATCATAAAGGCCATATCCTCATCTCCTAACTCCTCTTCAAATGTGGGGGTTTCTTTTTTTTTCTTCTCTTCAGCCACTACCTTGAGAGCTATAGTTTTCTTTTTTCTCCTTCCTCTTTGCTATGGCACTTCATGTTTAATTTATAGGTCATCAAAGATCCAAAAAGCTCTTCTAATGGTAAGTTGTTGAGGTCCTTTGTTTCTTGAAAAGTAGTAACCTTTGCATCCCACTTGTCTGGCAATGATCTAAGAATCTTATTTACCAAATAACTATTGGAGTTGCCTTGCCAAGACTTTTGAAATCACTAATAATATTAGTAAACCTTGTAAACATTTTAGAAATTGTCTTAGTAGATTCCATTTTGAATAATTGATATTTATGCATAAGCAAGTTAATTTTAAAAATTTTTATTTGGTTTGTACTTTCATATGTGACTTTAAGTCTATCCTAATTTTTTTGCTAAACTATAAGTAAAAATCCAGTTAAACTCATTAAGGTCTACTGCATAATACAAAAGATTTATGGCTTTTGGATTTAGCTTAACCATTTTCATGTCATGATCACCTATTCATCTTTTGGTTTAGAGATGTCAATGCCATCAACCTTCTTTGTAGGTGTGCGAGGACCTTTAATAATTACTCTCTATAATTGAAAGTCTATAACCTGAATATAAATTCTCATCCTAGTCTTCTAGAGAGTGTAATTAGTACCATTGAAATGTGGAGATCTATTGCTAGATTGTCCTTCAGCTAGAGAAGGACCTTTAATAATTACTCTCCATAATTGAAAGTCTATAACCTGAATATAAATTCTCATCCTAGCCTTCTAGAGAGTGTAATTAGTACTATTGAAAAGTGGAGATCTATTGCTAGATTGTCCTTCAGCTAGAGAAGGACTCATGTGGGTTGCCATAATCTTTACTTTTAATTATTGGATTAATGATATTAAAACATAGCTCTAATACCAATTGTTGGCCAAGCCGATAATCCTAAAGAGGGGTAAATTATGTTTTCAAAAATTAAAATAAGTATGTACCTTTGAAACATAAATATAATGTTTGAACCGAATGCTATGTCCAGTGATATGTGTAAATATTGAAATATAAGAAAAAGATAAAGAGACAAGTAAGCACACAAACATAATAGGATGTATAGTGGTTCAGAGAAATCCTTACTCCATCCACTACCCAAGGATCTCTTAGGATTTTCATTATATTTTCATAAAAATATAGCTAGTTTGTTTTATCCTAGGCTCACAAACCAAAACCCTACTATAATATTTATTTTCTAGGCTGACAAATAACTCAATTGGTTTTCCAAGATCAACTAGTCAAAACATAAACCCAATCACAAGTTTCGGCTCCCTGCCAAAATAAATAATAGCTCAAGAATATAAAAAATAGAGCAACTATACAAACTCTCAAAAGAGTAGTAGGTTGTCGATGAAGCTCCTCTTAAAGACTTTTCAAGTTTTCAATGATTGATCTTCAATGCTCTCTAATTTTCTCACTTAAGGTTTCAAGAGAGTAGATGGGAAGAAGTTATTCTTCTCTTGAGTTTTCATGTGACAGCTCTTGAAATCTCTCTTGTTTGCAATGATTGGAATGATGCTAAAAAAATGTTCCAAGCAGTTGTTAGCCTTGACTTTAGTCCTTTCTTTTATACTTTTTCAAGTATTTTTCTATTGATTCTCTATCATTTCTAGCCATTTAAAGAGATTTAAAAGTGAAAAATAATCGCTAAAAACTTTTGAGTTCGAAGTCTGCAAGTTTTGGAACTAGTTGTTAATGTAGCTTTTCATGGTATAAGAGTCCGCTCACCTGAGAAGAGTCGACTCTAATGAATAGTAACTAGAAATCCAAGTCTTTGTTATCTTGAGAGAGAAGGCTCTATTCTTAAGAGTTGGCTCTTCTAAACTGGATCGAAAATTCATGCTTTCTGCCTATTGAGGAGAAGGCTCTTTTAAACTATGACTAAAAAATATGCTCTCTGCTAATTTGAGAGGAAAGGCTCATATGAAGGGAGTCAGCTCTCTTGAACAGGGCTAGTCAGCATGCCATGATATTGTACCATGCTAGAGTCGGCTCTTTTGACGGGGTTAACTCTTTTAGCTAGAACTTTATTTTGTCATAGAACTTGATGTATTTTGGCTCTTTAATGCTTTAAAAGTCTTCCAATGACTACTTAGGATGTAAAAGAACTCTCTAACTTATTTAAACACTTTTAACTACAAGAATTAACCTCTCTACTCTTTCAAGATATGATGACTTTCTTTAAAGATTTATCATGATACATAAAGTTTTACAATGATTCTTGAAAGCTGACTTATTATTCTAATAACTTACATAAACAATTATAATAATCTAAAAGGTTTTCAATAAAAGGTTGTCCATTGAAAAGCTTTCTACAAAAATATTCTTAATCAATTGAAAAGCATTAGTATAGTATTTATGCTCCAATGTTTTGTGATCATCAAAATCATTCTCGAGGTCAAAATAGGGTTTAGACAATTTCATTTGTTATTGGAGAAACCCATATTAAGAAGGCCTTGCTAGATTTAGTGGCTAATATGAATATTCTGCCTATTCGATTTACAAGTAATTAGGATAGAAAAAACTTTAGCCAATAGGGATCACATTTCAATTAGCAGATCAATCTTTTAGGATCCCTAAGAGAATGGTAGAGGATGTTTTAATTTAGGTTGATAATTTTATCTTCTCTATAGATTTTATCATCTTAAAGACGAAACAAGTGTCAAATCCCAAGGGTCATATCCTAGCTATATTTGGGAGGCCATTCTTAGCTACTATAATACTGAAATCAACTCCCATAATGGACTTATGAAGCTATCTTTCGAGAATGTGAACATTGAACTAAATGCATTTAATCTAGAATAGGAAACCAACTAATATGCTAATATAAATGTAATCCAAGATGAAGTTTATGAACCCCTCGACATTAGTGATGAGGAAGTTGATCCACAATCAAGTTTCTAGCTGACCCATAAACCTGAGGATATCAATGAAATACCAGTTGATAGCTTGAGATAGGAGCTTGCCACTGAACCACTCATGGTAATGGCTAAACCATCACCTAAGCTATCAATAGAGTAGGCACCCAAATTAGAATTAAAATCCTTTCCCAAGCACCTTACATTTGCATATTTAGGTCCATCAGAAACCTTGCATGTAATCATTGCACCAGACGAAATCATTGCACCAGACCTAAAACCTAAATCAGAAGAGGATTTGTTAGTAGTCTTGAGAAAAAATCAAGAAGCAATAGGCTGGACCATGATTGATATCAAGGGAATAACTGAAGGTAGTTTAACATAGGATACACCAAGAGCAAAAGGCCAAACCTATTAGAGATGCCTAGAGAAGACTTAACCCAGCCATGAAGGATGTAGTCAAGAAAGAGATTTTTAAGTTACTTGATAATGGAATTATTTACCCCATCTCTAATAGATCATGGGTAAGCCCTATGCAAGTGGTACCCAATACATTTGGGATAATAGTGGTCCAAAATAAGACAAATAAACTTATCTAAACTAGGACCCAAATGAGATGAACGGTCTATATAGACTTTAGGAAACTAAATGTCGTGATAAGAAAAAATCACTTTTCTTTGCCATTTATTGATCAAATGCTAGAAAAATTAGTTGGATAGGAGTTTTACTATTTTCTTGTTGGATACTCTAGATATAATTAGATCCCCATAGAACCTAATGACTAAGAAAAGACTATATTCACTTATCCATTCTAAACTTTGCCTATAGGTGCATGACCTTTGGATTATGTAATGCACTAACAACCTTCTAGAGATGTATGATCAATATTTTTTTGATATAGATGAATGATTTATTAAAATTTTCATGGATGACTTTTTCATCTTTGGCCCTACTTTCTCCAAATGTGTAGATAAACTAAGATCAATCCTAGAAAAATATAAGGAGAAGCACTTAGTCATTAATTAGAAAAAATATCAATTCATGGTTAAGGAAGGTATAATTCTTGGCCATGTAATAATGAAAAAGGGGATAGAAGTTGTCAAGGCCAAAATTGATCTGTTTGCTAGTCTTCCAACACCAAAGTCGGTCAAAAAAAACTTATTCATTTTTAAGACATGCTACATTTTATAGAACGTTCATTATCAATTTTAGCAAAGTGGCTTGTCCATTAACAAATATATTGGCTAAGAAAATAAAATTTGAGTTCACTCTTGAGTGCCTAGAGTCTTTTGAGTTTCTTAAAAAGGCACTCAATTTTAGCTCCCATCATTCATCCACCAGTCTGGACTGAACCCTTTGAACTCATGTGTGATGCATCCGATCATTTTGTAGGTGTAGTTTTAGGTCAAAAGATTAATAATAAGCTACCTAGAGTTATTTATTATGCTGGTAAAATCTTAAATGATGCAAGCTTAATTACACTAACATCGAAAAGGAGTTCATAGCGATTGTGTTTGTCATAGAAAAATTTAGGTCATATTTGATTGGGACACACACCATTGTTTACAGTGACCATTCAGCCATTAGATGTCTCTTAGCAATGAAAGATGCTAAGGCATGCTTGATACGATGGATCTTACTCCTTCTGAAATTTGACCTAGAAATTAAGGACAAGAAAGAAATAAAGAATGCAATAGCTAATCACTTATCTTGAATCATAGTCACACCATCTAGTGAACTACCACCTACTAGTTTTTCCTGGATGAACGACTCATGTTTAGGACCACTGAACCATGGTATGTTGATACTGTTAATTATTTAGCTATTGATAAAATTCCTTCTCATTGGACCAGTCGAGATGAGCACAAATTTTTTGCCCAAGTAAAGTGATTCATTTGGGATGATCCATTCCTGTTCAAAGTGTCCTAATCAAATGATTAGGAGATGTGTTCTGGATAATGAAGTTAGAAGTGTTTTATCATTTTGTCATGACTAAGATGTGGTGGTTACTTTGCATCCTAGAAGATAGCAACCAAAGTCCAATAATGTGGATTTTATTAGCCTAATTTATTTAGAGATGCACATATATACGGTAGAAGTTGTGCTAGGAGCCAACAAATGGATCGGATCACCAAGAGAGATATGATGCCACTCAATCCAATTTTGGTGGTTAAACATTTTAATGTTTGGAGGATTGATTTTATGGGACCATTACCAAACTCCTTTGCATATGAATATATTTTAGTAGCTTATGATTATGTCTCTAATTGGGTAAAAGCTATTCCATGTAAAACTACATACAGCAAAGTGGTTATAAAATTACTTAAAAAAAATATTCTCTCCCATTTTGGTATTCCTAAAGCAATCATTAGTAATTAGGGATACACTATTGGGTTCAGGCTAACATAGCGAAAGACTAGATTTCAAAAACTTTTATTATTAAAATCCAAATCAGCCAGAACCCTAGATCCAAGGACCACTTGACCATGATAACTAACAAATCATAACTTTAAAGTTATAGATGAATACCGAGAGTGCTATACTCTTTAATTTTAAAAGGCACATAAGTGTATACCCTCCAGAGGTGATCTACAGAGAAACCGGAGCAAGGAGGCACTCATATTGAGCTTGCTTATTTGACTAGGATTCTTCCTGGCTGCCTTTCTTCCTTCAGCGACCTTTTTTCCTTTGCTAGACCCCTACCCTCTTGTGGGCACTTAAAGACCTCTTTGAATCCTCTCTCCAAATTTGATTAACTTTTCTATATCTTTTCATCGACTCTTGTCTTAAAATGACAAGTCTTGTCTTAAAGAAGACTTTTTATCCTAAGAGAAGGAAGAGAGATCGAAAAAGTTTCTTATGGATCTTATTTGCATTAGAATACCAATGCCTTTTTATGCTAAGCTAGGGGGTGCCTGATAAACCTTTTTCTCAGCCCTTGATCTGATTTTTTAATGATCAGATATGACCCTTCAAGCAAAAGGAGTTCCTTGGGTGAAAGGTTTTATCTTGATATGCCATATCATGCCATATCACTGCACCACGAGACATATATGTCTCTCTTCAATTTTCTACTGATTTTCTCACTTGCCATGTGGCAAGTAATCTATCAAACTTTGGTTAAGAGATGTGGGATTCCAAATGTTGTATCAGAGAACCAGAAGCTTTCAAACAGAAGGACATCTGTATTTATGATTGCGCGCTAAACATGAAGGGATGCGTCCCTTCATTTTGTGCGCCACACTTCTCCATGCCATAACCAGCCTTTTGACTAATTAAGCCCAATTCAAATGGGCATGGTGATAAGGGAGAGAGGCCTTTAACTTATCTAGAATAGGTGATTAAGTGGCAGAAGGACTCTTGGTCCTTCTGCACCCTTTAATCTTGGAACATGCCAATATGGTGCCAAGAGTCAATCCCCTTTGGACTCTTCCATAATCCAAGGATAATGTTCAATAAATTCTAGATAAATATAAATAAATGTATCCCTAATTAGGACTCAACCCAATCTAATTCTCACTTAAATTGGTTAGCCCAAATAGCAAGCAAACTGACCAAATCTAATTGGATTAGGAGTTAGGTTAGCTAGTATGCAAATTAGCAAGCCTATTAGGATCCAGTGACCCTAACCAAAATCCAATTGACTTTCATGGCCAATTCCTTAGCAAGTGTGAACCTTTTGGCTCCACATCTAGCTAGCAAGAGGTCCAGGTCCAAGCTATTTCGACCCAATCAAAACCAATCTGCTGCTGCCAAGATCACCATGGCCTGCAGCTCCGTTGTTGCACGGATGCATCAGGTTCCCATCAGGTGTTGGTCTCTCTCTTTCCCAGTCAACTCCTTGGCTTGATCACCCTGCAAAAAAGAAAAGACCCAGCTGGGGATTTTGGTGGGGACACTCAAACGATCAAGTCAGATGGGATGATCATGAAAACAGAACCTTTATGATGGAGAGCTTGGGGACTCTCTTCATAGAGGATGAAAGATATAATTAAGATGTAAAGACAAGATGGAGTTGAGATCAGAAAGCTTGGGAGGTTCTCTTGGCTGGTTCCTTGCTCGCTAGCTCTCTATCTCTTACCCATTGCCTCTTTCTTCTTCTCGGGGGATCTTTCTTTTATTTTATATGAGAACGATGGCCCAAACCAGGTCTAGGGCTTCATTGAGATGTCCTTTTCCTGGTGCCCCCTTTTGGAGGGTCTTTTGGTTGCCCCTGATCTTCCCCCTGTCAGACCAGTCCTTTAAAGGAGATGCTTCTATTGGGGGTGTTCGCCAGCATGGCACAGACCTTATCACTCCAGTGGTGCGGTTCCCCATGGGAGGGGCGGGCACCGTGCCGCTGAGCCTCGAGCCATGGTGGGATATTTCTATTCCCGAAGGGACCATCAGAGTGTCACAACACCCTAGGATCTTAATGGAATACTCCTCTTGGAGGAGGTTCAGGTTTCGTGTCACGTAGGTCGAAGCCCATGACTACACGATCATTGAACTAGTGGCATGATACAAGACCTGGGGCTTAGTGGAGCACACATTGTGTAGAGAATGCGGGTGGCATGTTGTAGAGCTTGAATTTATGGCAAGGTGTGCGCCACCTCCTAGAGGTTGTGAGTGACCAGGAAACTCCCTGCCAAGGTTTGAATTTTTGTGGATCATTTTCTCCTTTGCTGATAGCAGGAACTCTAGCCTCCGCAAGGTAGGGGTATCCCTGCTTTGGGAGGTCCACCTTAGGAAGCATGAGCTCAACCCCGGTTGGGAGCTAGCCATGGATGGAGGGCTCATCCTATGAGCATGACCCCATTGGGAGCTGGCCTCGAAAGGAGGGCTCGCCTTAGCAGCTTGAGCACGACCCCGACCAGGAGCTTGCCTTAGATGGAGGGCTTGCCCTATGAGCATGACCATGGCTAGGAGCTATCCTCGGTAGGAGGGCTCACCTTGGCAGCATGAGCATGACCCCGGTCGAGAGTTGGCCTCAGACAGACGGCTCACCCTATGAGCATGACCCCGGTCGAGAGCTGGCCTCAGTAGGAGGGCTCACCTTATTTGCATAAGCACAACCCCCACCAAAAGCTGAGGAGGGCTCGCATTATGAGCATGACCCCGACTTATGAGCATGACCCCGACTAGGAGCTGGCCTTGGCAGGAGGGCTTGCCTTGGCAGCATGAGCATGAGCCTGGCTAGGAGCTAGCCTAAGATGGAGTGCTCACCCTATGAGTATGATCCTGGCTAGGAGCTGACCTCGGTAGGAGGGCTCGCCTTGATAGCATGAGCATAATCCCGGTTGGAAGCTAGCCTCAAATGGAGGGCTCGCCTTATGTGCACGACCCCGATTAGGAGTTGACCTCAGTAGGAGGGCTTGCCTTGGTAGCATAAGCATGACCCTGGCTAGGAGCTGGCCTCAGATGAAGGGCTCACCCTATGAGCACGACCCTAGCTGGGAGCTGACGTCAACAGGAGGGCTCACCTTGACAGATGAGCACAACCCTGACTAGGAGCTAGCCTTAGACAAAGGGATTGCCTTATGAGCGTGACACTAGCTATGAGCTGACCTCGACAGGAGGGCTTGCCTTGACAGCATAAGCATGACCCCAGTTGAGAGCTGGCCTCAAATGGACGGCTTACCCTGTGAGTAGGAATCTGGCTAGGAGCTGACCTTGGCAAGAGGGCTCATCTTGGCTTTTTGTTTGGCCAGCATGTCCAGGTGGTGGATCTCTTGCCAGCATGACCACCAGTAGGGGCTCCACTGTTGGGTTCGGTAACTAGTGCGGAAGCGTGGATTTCAAAAATTATGAAACCAGGTCCGAACCCTTATCCCAAATCTCCTTATTAGTAATTAAAAACTATGACTACAGCATGTCCAAATTTAAACATTGTTTAAATACTAACCTCAGATTGCTATTACCAGTCTGATGCAGAAATGAACTCCAAATTGAGCAGCCTCTTGAACACACCAGGCGTCCACTTGTCCGCCCTTCGATGGTGATCCACACTGGCAGATGATCAAGACACTGACTCCTTAATTGGTTCCTTCCAATCAAGTTCTACCCCAAGAACTTGATATATGGGCTATTGGCTAGGACTCCTCTAGCCAAACTGGGACTAAACCTTCTCTCTTACCCTTCTCCTTGTCTTCTAGCAACTTTGGTCCCTTAAGACACTCTTGTCTTAAGAATAAGCCCTTGTCCTAAAATGAGACAAGGCTTGTCTTGGAGGGAGAAGAAAATTAAGACAAGATTGTCTTAATGTAAGAAAGAAAGGAGAGGCGCCTTCTTCCTTTACCGTCGGAGAGTTTCTCTCTGACTCTCCTTCTGTTCTGAGATTCACAGAGCCAAGGCTCTGTAATGGAATCAAAGAAGAAAGAGAGGAGGGGGAAACAATCTTCTGGAGAGGGAGAAAATAAAGAGGCAAGGCTTCGCTGTAGGAAAAACTAGAATAATTTTACGGTGAAGTCTTCTCCTTAAATAGGCGACAGAGAGGCGCCTACCCATCTGTAATCACCCTCTCATGCCCCTCTCTCCCTTCTCACGTCCTTTCCCTTCATCTCATGGCCCTTGAATTAATCTCACGGCCTTTGGGATGGGAAGACGTAAGAAAGAGTCGCGAAAAACACAGAAGGGCGCGCGCAGAAGAGAAGAGTCGCGCCCCTTCGGTGTTTTTTTCTTTTTTTTTTCTTTTCTTTCACGGTAATCCCATTTTTTTTGAAGAGTCCACACCTAGGTGGACTCTCTTCCATGCCTCTTCAGCCAAAACACCAACCCCTTTTTCTTTCTCATGCAAAAATGCCGCTTGGAGAGAGTCCACGCGCGCGTGGACTCTTCTCCTTGCGCGCGCGCGTGGGAAGAGAGGGGAAGGGGCTTAGGCGATGTGGGAAAGGGGTTTAGCCTCTTAGGTTAGCCCAATTGCTAGCCTATTATTATCCCAATGGCTTGAATCTTCAATTAGATTCAAACCGGAATGAATTTGGATCTAAAAAAGACCAAATCGAACCCTAACTCGAATCCGATTCAAGTAGAAGCCATGGTTTGCAACACATGCTAGTGTGTTCATCTGCAAACGAGATTTAATTCCAAATTAAATCCTTGATTATCTGTCCTAAGTGTGTGACCCATTGGGTTCCATACCTAGCCAGTAGTGGGTCCGAGTGCAAGTTGACCTAATTTGATCAGGACTCATTCTAATCGATTTAGGTCAAATCGAGCTAACTCGAGTTAGTCAATTAGGACTCCTCCTAATTAGTGATCCAACTAAACCATTTAATTTGATCAACCCACAAGACAAGATTGACGTCTAGCAACGTGTCATGTCTACCTGGAAGATATGGAAATTCTGGTGAAATTCCAAAACTACCCTTCAGTGGAAAGTTCCCGTACAATTCGATCCTTCAATCATCTTGCATCCCGAATATAACTATGGATATGGAAACATGTCAAAACCAGCTTATACTCATTTCCAGCTCAGTCATACACTAATGATTCAATTAATTTGATATTAGAAATCATTTCTAATATCTGTACTTTGATCAAAGATTTCCTGAATCATCATCTGACCTAATTTGGCTGGATGCAATCTCCTCCTACTAGGAGTGATCAATTCCTTGTTGACCTACTCATTACCTTCATATAAATTCACCACACCCAGCATCAACCTCGTGCATGACCCAGTGTCATGATTGAGATTGAACCAAAGCATGGGTTCATGTACATAAGGTATTATGGCAGTCTCAGGTCATAGGACTACTTGTACAACTCCCACTATGAGAAAAATCTATTGACATGCAGCTAAGGCTCCATTAGATGTTCTCAAACTGGATCTATTCAGTGAACTCATTCGCTAATGAGCACCCACATCCTTGTATTAGTATCCCACACAAGTGACTGTGAGAGCAGTCACCCTTTTCAGCATACATAGGATGTGCCAGTCTAACCGGAAACCCTGATCCCCAACTCAGGGTTCCTATGACTAGGAATATTCTAGATTAGGGTTTTAAGGCCTTAGATCTCACTGGTATGATCTCATCATAGCCCTAGGACCATAGCCCTAATCTATGGGGTTCATCATATAATGACACAGTGAATGATGGAAAAATATTGCCTTTATTAACTTGTCAATTTACAATGGTCTGGGAGATACAAATATTGGCTTATAGGGCATAAACCTTTCAATCTCCCACTTGCACTAAAGCCAATCGCTCTTATTCTTTAACCCCATACAATCGAGGTGGCGATCAAACTCCCGCTGTGGTAGAGCCTTAGTGAACGGGTCTGCTATGTTGTTCTTTGTATCCACTCTATTGATGCAGACTTCTTGTCTCTCGATTATCTCTCGGACAAGATGGAAGCATCTCAAAATGTGCTTGGACTTGTGATGGGCTCTCGGTTCCTCAGCTTGAGCAACTGCTCCAGTGTTATCACAATAGAGTGGCACCAGGCTCTCAATCTCAGGAACTACTCCCAACTCTGTGATGAATTTCTTCATCCAGACAGCTTCCTTGGCGCTTCACTGATAGCTATGACTCTACCTCGGTAGTTGAGTCAGCTACAGTCTGCTGTTTAGTGCTCTTCCAACTTACTGCTCCACCATTCAAGGTAAAGACATACCCTGAAATGGATTTACTATCATCTGGGTCTGATTAAAACTAGAGTCTGAATAGGCTTCTAGTTTAAGATCAGACCCTCCGTATATAAGAAAAATATCCTTAGTCCTTCTCAGGTACTTAAGAATATTTTTCACAGCCTTCCAGTGATCCTCTCCTGGATCAGCCTGAAATCTACTGGCTACACCCAAGGCATATGCCACATCAGGCCTGGTACATAACATAGCATACATAATCGATCCTATAGCCGAAGCATAAGGTATAGAACTCATTCTATTTCTTTCTTCAGGTGTCTTAGGAGACATCCTCTTAGAAAGACGTATGCCATGACCAATAGGTAAGTAACCTCTTTTACTTTCCTCCATGCTAAATCTCTTTAGCACCTGGTCAATGTACCTAGACTGGGATAAGCCTAGCATCCTTCTTGATCTTTCTCTATAGATCTTTATATCCAGTATATAGGATGCTTCTCCCAAGTCTTTCATGGAAAATTGTTTCGATAACCACACTTTGACTGATTGTAACATTGGGATATCATTCCCAATAAGAAGTATATCATCAACATATAGAACTAAGAAAACTATGGCACTCCCACTAGTCTTCTTGTACACACAAGGTTCATCCTCATTTTTGAAAAAATCAAATTCTTTGACTGTTTTATTAAATCGGATGTTCCAACTCCTGGATGCTTGCTTTAATCCATAAATGGATTTCTTTAGCCTACATACCTGATTAGGTTTAGTCTCCAAGACAAAACCTTCTGGCTGTGACATATAAACCTCTTCCTCAAGGAAACCATTGAGGAATGCAGTTTTTACATCCATTTGCCAGATCTCATAATCATGATATGCTGCTATAGCAAGCATAATCCGAATAGATTTGAGCATGGCAACAGGGGAAAATGTTTCATCATAATCTATTCCCTGTTTTTGTCTGAAACCCTTAGCCACCAATCTGGCTTTATAAGTTTCAACTTGGCCATCTGCCCCAATCTTCTTTTTATAGACCCATTTACACCCAATAGGGTTAATACCCTCTGGTGCATCAACCAAAGACCATACTTGGTTGACATACATGTAGTCCATCTCGGATCTCATGGCTTCCAGCCATCTGTCTGAGTCTCTACTCATGACTGCTTCCGTATAGGTTAGAGGCTCATCATTTTGAATGATTTGGGCTTCATTATTTTCAATTATGAACCCATACCTCTCAGGTGCCTGTCGCACCCTATCAGACCTACGGATAGGAGTGTGTTCAGGTTCTATATTAACTATGTTGTTACTTGACTGAGAAGTGTCTATTTGTTGAATCTCATTAAGTTCGATATTTCTACCAGTGCCCTTTTGTAGGATGAATTCCTTTTCCATAAAAGTGGCATGCCTACTGACCAAAATTTTGTTCAGTAGGGTGGTAGAACAGATATCCTATACTATCTCTAGGATATCCCATAAATAGACATTTGTCTGCTCTAGCATCTAGTTTATGTCCAAAATTTCTTTTTACATAGGCTGGACATCCCCATATCTTAATATACTTAAGATTGGGCTTCTTACCTCTCCATAATTCATATGGAGTGCTAGAGACAGTTTTAGATGGTACTCTATTCAAGATATAAGTTGCTGTTTCCAAAGCATATCCCCAAAAGAAAAAGGTAACTCCGTGAAGCACATCATGGACCGTACCATATCCAATAAAGTACGATTCCTCCTTTCAGCAACACCATTTAATTGTGGTGTGTAAGGAGGAGTCATTCAGAGATGATCCCCTTATCTTTAAGGTGATCAAGAAACTCAGTGGATAAGTACTCACCTCCTCTATCTGATCGGAGGATCTTTATACTTTTTCCTGTCTGTTTCTCTACCATACTTTGATACTCTAAAAATTTTTCAAAAGCCTCGGACTTATGTTTCATTAGATACACAAATCCATACCTTGAAAAATCATCAGTAAATGTGATGAAGTATGAGTATCCACCATAGGCTTGAGTTGTCATAGGCCCACATACATCTGTGTGTATGAGTCCCAATAACTCTTTTGTCCTTTCTCCATGTCCACTAAATGGAGTCTTGGTCATCTTACCCATGAGACATGATTCACAAGTTCCTAATGACTCATAGTCATAAGGATCAAAGAAATTTTCTTTGTATAACTTGTTAATCCTAGTCTCACTAATATGTCCAAGTCAACAATGCCAAAGTAAGGTATTGTTTACATCATCTCTTTTTCGTTTGTTAGAAACATGAAAAATATTGTCATTAGTGGAAAGAGTTAATAGACCATTGCAGAATATGCCATAACATATAATTTCATTAGATAAAGAAATTGAGCAGCCACTGCTCATTACATTCATAGTATATCCTTGTTTAAGTAACAAGGGTACAGATATGATATTTCTAATGATTTTTGGCATATAGTAACAATTCCTTAGCTCCAAGATCTTCCCTGAAGGTAACTTCAAAATATAAGTCCCTACAGCTTCTGCTTGGATGGGGTCCCCTCCA
This sequence comes from Areca catechu, assembly GCA_021397845.1. Taxonomy (NCBI): domain Eukaryota; kingdom Viridiplantae; phylum Streptophyta; class Magnoliopsida; order Arecales; family Arecaceae; genus Areca; species Areca catechu. The sequence goes on from JAHSVC010000025.1 coordinate 250,861, forward strand.
GCACCGTAAAGCTCAAAGTTACCTTCCTTCAATACTTTAAGCCCCTGAAGTCCCTGCAATGATTTGCAGATGTTATGACCACAGGCGGTATCCAGCACCCAAGTATTTGAAATGGAAGAATCCAATGACAAAATAGTATGAACTTCTTTCATACCTTTTGGTGCCTCTGATGCACCAGGCTTCACACTTGCAAGGTAAACCTTGCAGTTCCTTTTCCAATGACCCGGCTTGCCACAATGAAAGCAGGTCATCTGTCCGGAGGCCTTCTTTCCTTTCTTCTTCTTAATGCCCCCTTTGGGATTCATCCTCTTACTGGAACCCTTTTTGCCTGTCTTCTTCTTATCCACAAGAAGAACTGGAGCCTTATTTTTCTTTACATGGCTCTCTGCTGTCTTCAACATATTCAACAGCTCAGGCAAGGAAGAATTAAGTTTGTTCATTGGTAATTAAGAACAAACTGTGAAAATGACTCTGGGAGTGATTGCAAGATCAAGTCTTGATTCAACTCCCCATCCATTACAAAACCTAATTGACCTAATCGAGTGATTAGATCAATTATCTTTAATACATGGTCTTGTACTGATGTACCTTCTGTCATCCATGCACGGAACAACTGCTTAGATATTTCATATCTAGCAGTTCTACTATGTTCTCCATAAAGCTCTTTTAAATTGAGCAGTATGGAGTTAGTATCCATGCTATCATGCTGCCTCTGCAACTCATTAGTCATAGAGGCAAGCATAACACACTTGACAGTAAGTGAGTCATTTTGCCACATATTATATATGGTCTTCTCCTCTTGCGAGGCATCTTCCCTTGGTGGTTCCAAAATTGGGGTATCAAGAATATAGGAAATTCTTTCTTGACTGAGTACTATTTTTAAATTTCTCAGCCAATCAACATAATTAGGCCCAGTCAATTTGTTGGCATCTAAAATACTACGGAGTGAGAGTGAAGAGGCCATTTATCTACATTTAAATAAAGAACAATACATAAGCAAACAACCATGAAATGACAATACATAATTAAATTAGGACTTTAATTTAATTATGTCTCCCACTATTTTATCGAGCATCATAACCCTCTATACGATGATCGAGAAAAACCCTAATTAGTTTTTCTTAGTAGGGTTAAGATCCCAATCCCTTATAAAAGACCTTGTGTGTACACAACAAATCTTATATAAGTTCATAGGTAGGAAAACTCTCTCCAATTGTAACCCGTACAATTCTCAACTTATCCCGGCCTCTAAAATATTAATAGCCTTGTGTATACACAACAAACTATAATATTTCAGTTAAGTAAGACCCTCCATAGCCATATAGTCATGACTTTAATAGTAATACCCTTGTGTGTACACAACAAAATATTACATTAAATCATGCCATAAACAAATAATTGTATTAGGCCAAAAATTGTGTTAGTCACCATATTAGGTCTTGTGTGTACACAACAAACCTAGTATAGATCGTAACACAATAATGACCTATCATGAAGGAAGGCCAATAATAGTATTTTAACACCAAGCATGTTAGTCAAGAATTAAATCAATCAGATCGGCCAGGCTAGTGGAAGAGATGTGGGGGTCCTCCCGTTGCTTTCCTAGACACCAATTTAAAATTGGCCAGGTCAGACAACGGAACCAATTAAAAACCACATTCCCTTTACCTTCCCAGAACCACCTTTCTAGACACCGAAATGACTAACTATCCATCATGACTAATAATGCTTATCGGTTAACTATACTACCACTTAATATAATTTTAAGAGGGATTTATGCAATGCCAGCACATTCAATTAAAAGCTATCACATATATTAATACATGCTTTAAACTAAGCAAATATGTGAAATGTGTGCCATCATACTAGGACAACCATTTACCACATAATGGATACACCATTATGCCAGGGCAACCTTATTTCAGTATGATGGCTCCAGGGCTAATCAAATCTCTAAGACAATTAGGGTTTCAGTGGAAAACCCTAACTGGTGGCAATCATCAAACTCATGTTCAATCAAAGACATGCATTGTGCATCAATATAAAAACTTTAACATGATACTACATTATTTAATAAAACATGAATTGAACTGCATAAGTTTTAATCCTAATAAGGTGGCTCTGATACCACTGTTGGGTTCGGTAACCAGTGCGGAAGCGTGGATTTCAAAAATTTATGAAACCAGGTCCGAACCCTAATCCCAAATCTCCTTATTAATAATTAAAAACTATGACTACATGCATGTCCAAATTTAAACATTGTTTAAATACTAACCTCAGATTGCTATTACCAGTCTGATGCAGAAATGAACTCCAAATTGAGCAGCCTCTTGAACACACCAGGCGTCCACTTGTCCGCCCTCCGATGGTGATCCACACGGGCAGATGATCAAGACACTGACTCCTTAATTGGGTTCCTTCCAATCAAGTTCTACCCAAGAACTTGATATATGGGCTATTGGCTAGGACTCCTCTAGCCAAACCGGGACTAAACCTTCTCTCTTACCCTTCTCCTTGTCTTTAGCAACTTTGGCCCCTTAAGACACTCTTGTCTTAAGAATAAGCCCTTGTCCTAAAATGAGACAAGGCTTGTCTTGGAGGGAGAAGAAAATTAAGACAAGATTGTCTTAATGTAAGAAAGAAAGGAGAGGCGCCTTCTTCCTTTACCGTCGGAGAGTTTCTCTCTGACTCTCCTTCTGTTCTGAGATTCGACAGAGCCAAGGCTCTGTAAAGGAATCAAAGAGGAAAGAGAGGAGGGGGAAACAATCTTCTGGAGAGGGAGAAAATAAAGAGGCAAGGCTTCGCTGTAGGAAAAACTAGAATAATTTTACGGTGAAGTCTTCTCCTTAAATAGGCGACAGAGAGGTGCCTACCCATCTGTAATCACCCTCTCACGCCCCTCTCTCCCTTCTCATGTCCTTTCCCTTCATCTCATGGCCCTTGAATTAATCTCACAGCCTTTGGGATGGGAAGATGCAAGAAAGAGTCATGAAAAACACAGAAGGGCGCGCGCAGAAGAGAAGAGTCGCGCCCCTTCGGGTTTTTTTCTTTTTTTTTTCTTTTCTTTCACGGTAATCCCATTTTTTTTGAAGAGTCCATGCCTAGGTGGACTCTCTTCCATGCCTCTTCAGCCAAAACACCGACCCCTTTTTCTTTTCTCATGCAAAAATGCCGCTTGGAGAGAGTCCACGCGCGCGTGGACTCTTCTCCTTGCGCGCGCGCGTGGAAAAGAGGGGAAGGGGCTTAGGCGATGTGCGAAAGGGGTTTAGCCTCTTAGGTTAGCCCAATTGCTAGCCTATTATTAGCTCAATGGCTTGAATCTTCAATTAGATTCAAACCGGAATGAATTTGGATCTAAAAAAGACCAAATCGGAACCCTAACTCGAATCCGATTCAAGTAGAAGCTATGGTTTGCAACACATGCTAGTGTGTTCATCTGCAAACGAGAATTAATTCCAAATTAAATCCTTGATTATCTGTCCTAAGTGTGTGACCCATCGGGTTCCATACCTAGCTAGCAGTGGGTCCGAGTGCAAGTTGACCTAATTTGATCAGGACTCATTCTAATCGATTTAGGTCAAATCGAGCTAACTCGAGTTAGTCAATTAGGACTCCTCCTAATTAGTGATCCAATTAAACCATTTAATTTGATCAACCCACAAGACAAGATTGACGTCTAGCAACGTGTCATGTCTACCCGGAAGATATGGAAATTCTGGTGAAATTCCAAAACTACCCTTCAGTGGAAAGTTCCCGTACAATTCGATCCTTCAATCATCTTGCATCCCGAATATAACTATGGATATGGAAACATGTCAAAACCAGCTTATACTCATTCCCAACTCAGTCATACACTAATGATTCAATTAATTTGATATTAGAAATCATTTCTAATATCTGTACTTTGATCAAAGATTTCCTGAATCATCATCTGACCTAATTTGGCTAGATGCAATCTCCTCCTACTAGGAGTGATCAATTCCTTGTTGACCTACTCATTACCTTCATATACAATTCACCACACCCAGCATCAACCTCGTGCATGACCCAGTGTCATGATTGAGATTGAACCAAAGCATGGGTTCATGTACATAAGGTATTATGGCAGTCTCAGGTCATAGGACTACTTGTACAACTCCCACTATGAGAAAAATCTATTGACATGCAGCTAAGGCTCCATTAGATGTTCTCAAACTGGATCTATTCAGTGAACTCATTCGCTAATGAGCACCCACATTCTTGTATTAGTGTCCCACACAAGTAACTGTGAGAGCAGTCACCCTTTTCAGCATACATAGGATATGCCAGTCTAACCGGAAACCCTGATCCCCAACTCAGGGTTCCTATGACTAGGAATATTCTAGATTAGGGTTTTAAGGCCTTAGATCTCACTGGTATGATCTCATCATAGCCCTAGGACCATAGTCCTAATCTATGGGGTTCATCATATAATGACACAGCGAATGATGGAAAAATATTGCCTTTATTAACTTGTCAATTTACAATGGTCTGGGAGATACAAATTTGGCTTATAGGGCATAAACTTTTCATCCACGTCAATGAATATGCCAAATCAGATGCCCCCAACTCTGAGAGAATGAAGCGGTACTCGGGGCGAGAGGAGTAATGATCATGCTGACATGGAGGGGTGCACCTCCTGCACCATCAAAGCCTTTAGTGCAGGCACCCTGGAGTCTGTGCTTCCATGCTAACAGGGTGATGCAACGTCACCCCTCTTTAAAAAGGGACCATAATTGCCATCGTTGGGCCTAAAGGAGTTGCCTCCGAATTGAAGCACCACTCCCGATGGATCCTGACACATGGCATGCTCTTGCTGGCTCAGGGCAAAATATGGTGCATGCCTTTGGCAGGTACAAGGTGACGGGGGCTTTGGGCCATTTAAAAGGGACTTGTCCTTTTGTTGCTTTAGGATTTTGGAGCAGCAGGGACAAGGCCTTTCTCTGCAGAGCGAATTCTCCTCCCTTCATTTTCTTGATCAAGGTCACGAGGTCTTAGTAGGTTAGGCCCCTTCTTTCCCTCTCTTTTTTCTTCCTCTAGGCTACGCTAGGGGAGATCCTTTATTAGGTCTTCTAGGTCTCTGTCTTTCTTTGCTTTCTTTCCCACTACTTTCTATGAGTCCTTCCGGTAGAGGGCACTGCCACCAGGATTTTTTTGTTGGAGTGGGGCCATCTCAACCGAGACCTCCATCCTCGGATAGCAAGGAGGAGGAAGTTCCAATAGCATCTCGCAAGGTCCCTGCCGGATGGAGATTGTCATTAGACCCCTCACGGCTCCTCCCCCACCTGCTCCTTCCATTGCGAAGTCTGGCGGTCCCACCGACATTGCTTTGATGATGACTGGCGAGGATCTCCTCCATGTCCAGAGGTTGTTTGGGATCCCTGATTCAATCTAGCTCCTTGTTCCTGGACTGGAGGAATGGATCATTTCTAGTGGCCCGGGCCGAAACACTTGTATGAAGACTTCTTCTTTGGGGGTCTTCTGCTGGGAATTGTATGTCCCAAAGCCAATTATCTTGGTTGTTGATGGTTGTGCGACTCATGTATATGTATATGAATTATTAAATTGAATAAAAAGTTTATTCTGGTTGTTTATCACATGATATCTTCCTAATTGAACTCTTGTGTGATGATGTCGTTTGAGCTACCTTATATGCGTTGTAGAGAGGATGCATCGTGTAGTTCATAATCTGGTTCACAACCAAAGGATATGCTATTTCAAAATGCTGATATATCGAGAGTAGGTCGTTGATGTCATGTTTGTTGGTTGTCTTCTTAACGAAGTAGCATGGAGATGTTGGCATGACATTAGGTGTTGTGTTTGACACTTCACTGAGCATGACTGTCATGCGAGATTCTCTTTCTACCAAATAGAAGTTTTACATTAGAATGTGGACATGAATTATTCCTTTGACTTGAGATCACTATAGCAGCATGCAAGCAACTCACTATGCTGAGGTGTCGGACTACCCGATTTCTAATCCAGTGAAGGAAGGTTGCTGGGTACAATCAAGTACTTGTTTAGCAGTAGTAAAATCAAGATAGGATTGATCTCTACAAATGGTTTGGATTGAATGCTTAATATACCTCAATTGAGAAAGACCTTGGCCAGGACATTCCTTGTAAGGAGTTACAGGAATTCTTTATTTGAGACATATTGAGATGGACTTATTAGGGTTTGGTAGTTTAATCCTAAGCCATCTAGAGCATTAGGAGATCAAAGGAATAAGTTTGGTGATATTCCATACTCAACAAGTTCTTGGTGCTTTGCAACCTTCGACCTATCTAGATGTCGGATGTCATTGCTAGATGGCAACTTTGGCTGGTACTAGAAATGTTCATGTGCTACCAGATTAGTGTTTGAACCTACGAGGTCACACACTATGGGGTTTCTTCTTGATTTGTTGCCTTGGAAATGATTAAGAATTGATCCAGACTCATTTGACAAGAAGTTTTCAAACTGCCAATCGAGTCGACCCGAGGTGAGTTGACTTGTTTGACGGACTTTGTTGAAAAATTCAAGAATGCTTCATTGATTGCTGTAAGGGTTATGGCACTTTATTTTGGTGTTTTTGGATCTTAACCAGCATCAGTTGCTGAAGTCCAAGGGTTTGTAACACCCTTGAATCCCAAGAGACTCCCAACCTCTATTTAATATCTTATTGATCTCTCCTTTATGGTTCTAATAAAAAGGGTTGTTTTGCATGAGCTGAAGAAGGAAAAATTGTTCACCTTTTTCAAGGTTGAGATTCTGCCACTTTTGTTGGTTAGAACTCATCCTTGACCTCTGAGAGATTATGAGATCAGATCTCATTCTTCGGAAGATAGTGTGATGTTCGGGTTTTGGGATTCCTGTGTGCTTATCTTCTATTGAAGGTTTGGGATAGAGTGTTTTAGGAAGGTTTGTTGGGTATTTTGTTTCATTGCATTTCAGCAATCGAATCTTCAAGGTGTTGAAGGAGTCCACCACAACCACATCATTTTCGGAGAGGCTAGCACCTCAAAGGAAAGAAGAGAATCCCCTTACCCCAGTGTGAACCACCTATAGATGTAAAACATCTATGCTACTCGCAGAGCTGGTGTTCCTTTTGGACTACTTTCCTTGATGATGGTCGTCACTTCGCACAAAAGGTTTGTACTCCTATCCCATGGGTCTGAAGATAGGTTCTTCGGCACCCTTTTATGTGATTCATAGAATGGTTCCATGAGTCACATAATTTGCATGCTTGATTCATACATGTATTACTTAATATGCATAAAGATTTGTGTAGGGCCAGTGTTAATTAGATTAACACATTAGATAAAAGCATTTCATCTTCTTCCACTGCATCATGCATTTAGAAAAGTTTTAAACTGCGTGTATCAAAGGCCCACCTAGGTTCAGCAAATAATGGTATCAGAGCCCCAGGTTTAATGCATATTTAGTTTAATACTTTTATATGAAATTGGCTTGATATCCTTCACATAGTACTTGGATTAAGGTGGATTCACCATAGCCATCTGATCATAGGAGAGAAGCATGGTTTAAAGGCCATCTCTTCCCATTCAATGGGGTTCTCCTATGGCATGTAGGGGTGCCACTGCGTCATGACCTTATGAAGAAGAAAGTGAGGGATTTGATTGCTTAAAATTGTTTTAATCTATGTTTGTAGATCATAACTATGTTAAGATGAGATCTAAAAGATGTATGATATAAAACTTTGAAAAGTTCAAGTGAAAAGGAAAGAATTTTAAAGTTACTATTTTCAGTACAATCAGATGAGCCAATTCACCTCCTGCATGAGAAACTCGTTTCCTGAAGATAGAATAGTCTGTCTATTTTATATTCTATCCAAGCTAACTCGTCCCTATACGAGTCGACTCGAATCTGAAAACCAAGAAAAATTTTTTTGGATGGGCTGACTCGACCAGAAAACCTTAAAATAGTAAATTTACGTTCTTGATTTTTTGTGAAATTGTTTCATTCCCTTTTGAAATTGTTTCAAAACTTGGAATAATTGAAAATGTTTCAATTGGCATGATACACTTAATTAAGAATTAAGTTGTATTTTTGAAAACCTTTAAGATTTAGGATGTGATTCTAATCTTAAGTCATGATTGATAAACCATGGGTTAATAGGATTAGCTGTAATTGGATCCTTAAATGGGTTAGACCTAGGTTTAGATGAATGGATTAAAAAGAAAAAAGACTAATCAAAAGTTAAATTGGATCTCTTCCTTATATATCTCTCTAATAGTTTGTTAGATCAGTCCATACATCTAAATGGACTTGATTGGTGGCTTCGTGGTGAGCCTGGGTCTTTTTGTTAGTCTGACAGAGTCTGGTAAATCACTTTGTGTCTCAGGTAAGTTTGACATTGGTGATCAAGGTTCTTTGGGGCAAACTCTTACCTAGCCAACTCATGGTTGGTATCTAAGGCAAGAGGCTTACCTGGCTTAACCCATCCCTTGATCTTGCTTACCTAGCTAATGTGATGAATCAGATCAGATTAGACTATCTATTGATTCGAGTTGACCCATGTCAACTAAGGTTAATCAGTCTGACTGATTTAAGGTGCCAATGGACCAATTTGATCTTGAAACCATCTAAGAGTTTGGTGGGAGTCTTCTTGATCAAGGTCCATGCTTTCTTCTCATGTGTCATAAAATTTAAATCCTCTAAATTATTAGGTCCATAAAAAGACTAAGCTATGCGATAGCCTAAGTCTTAGCCTCCCATTAAGTTGGATTGGTAATGAGTCCATGAGTTGGGTGATCATCGCAGCTCCAAAGAATGGGTGGTCATCAAGTGAGTGGAATTTCCATTCAGCATATGATGGCTCGGTGTGACTATCTTAACATGTGGTCAGGTGGGCTGGCCAAAGTCGAGCTTGATCAAGGGTTAGTTAGAAGCATTGAATTTGATCATATTAATGGTTGGACCTAACCAGGATCTTCAATAGGAGGCCCAAAGGTCGATCGTGAGGACCCCTGGGGCAAAATGAATACTAGGAATTGCTTAGAGAAGCAATTGGTATTGTACCTACCTTTAGATGCATATGGGTTGGCTGGCCAAAGATGGGCTCATGTGTAGTCTACTGGATCTTAGTACCCGCTAAAGGATAAATGTTATTCTTCGGATTGGAGTGTAGAGGCTATCAGTTTGAATAAAATAGTGGGAGAAACCTTTACACTAAAATCCATGTCTTTAGGATTTTAAAATGATTCATATACTAATAGGTCTTGTTCTCCTTTTTTAGAAAATGTCAACCACTTTGTTGCTCCGATCATTATTGGATAATGACAAACTCTTTGGACCCAACTTCGATAGGTGGTATCGAAAACATAGGATAGTCCTGGAGCATGAGCGGATCCTTTATGTGATAACAGATCTAGCACCTGAGATCCAAGCCCCCAATGCTCATGGGACAGTCAGGGACACTTACCAGAGGTGGATCTCTAACCGCATCATGGTGCATTACATTATGTTGGTTGCTATAAATGACGAGTTCAGTAGCAAATTTGAGGAGGCCCATCCAGAAGAGATGCTTCAAAGGTTGAAGGAGTCTATTGGCACTCCGAATGACATGGAGAGATATAAAATCTCTTCCACCCTCTATAACACGCATATGTGTGATGGAGCTTCGGTAACTGATCATGTAATGTACATGATCGAGTTATTTGAGCATTTGGACAAACTCAGATGTCCTTTGCATGAGCAACTCGGCAAGGATGGGATATTGAATTCTCTGCCCCTTCCTACCAGGTCTTTCTTAATAATTTTAGAATGAATAGGCCTGCAGTAAACTATCATGAGATGTTAGGGTTATTGCAAACTTATGAGAGAGACCATAATCTTAATAAGGGATTAGTGACTTTGGTGGGAGGTTCTAGAGTAGGCCATCATCCCTTTGGGAAAGGGAAGAAGAAAATGAATAATAAAAATAAGAGGGTGCAAAGTGCTAGACATAGTTAGACTAGGAGGGTGAAGGCTGACAAGAGTTAGGCAAAGTGCTTTGTTTGCAAGAAGCCGGGTCACTGGAAGTGGAACTATTCTGCTTACCTTATCACCTTAGACCTGAATAGGCAAAGGAAGGGAAAGCAGCAAGCTATTGCTGGTCAAGGTATTTATATGATAAATCCTTATAGTTTTTTTATTTGTGATACTACTAGCTGGATATTGGGTACCGAATGTCCTTACCATATTTGCAATTCATTGTAGGAACTTTAAGTTAGTAGGAGATTCGAAGTGATGAAAGGTTTCTGAACATTGGGAATGGAAGTCATGCTCCAGTATTGGCATTGGACAATATTTCTTTGTATTTCGAATCCTGTACTTTCATTCTTAATGATTGTCATTTTTGTCCTTCCTTTTTAGTAAATATCATTTTTGTAGGCATGTTGGCCAAAGATAGTTATGAATTATCTATAAACAATGATATTTGCAAAATCACATTGAATGGTTCTATAAACAAGAACAAGATAAATAAGTTATCTCTAGCACTGTAGGTTAGATAAATCACATAAATCACATTGATTGGACAAGTGAAGAATGGTGTATATGTATTGTCACAACCTGTTACTGTATTGTACATTGCTAATAAACATCCTAGGTTAGATAAAGTCAGTGATACTTATCTCTAGCACTGTAGGCTAGGTCATATAAACAAGAACAAGATAAATAAGTTGGTGGGAGAAGGTCTCTTAGATATCACTGAGTGTGAATCTTTGCCAACTTGTGAATCTTGTCTTCTTAGAAAAATGACCAAGTCACCTTTTCCAGAAAAAGGTGAAAGAGCTAGTGATATTCTAAGTCTAGTGCATACTGATATATGTGGACCTACGAATATCAGTACAAGAGGTGGGTATAATTATTTCATTATATTCATAAATGACCTATCAAGGTATGTTATGTCTACCTGATGAGACATAAATCTGACTCATTTGAAGTGTTCAAATACTATCGTAATGAAGCTGAAAAACAAACTACGAAGTTTATTAAAACCCTTTCATCAGATCGAGATGGTGAATATCTTTTCAGTGAGTTTCTGACTTATCTTGAAGAGAATGGAATTCTCTCTCAATGCACTCCTCCAGGGACACCTCAATTAAATGGTGTGTTTAAAAGGAGGAATCAAACTCTGTTGGACATGGTTCGATCCATGATGGGCTTAGCAAGTCTGCCTAAATCCTTATGGGGATATGCTCTTGAGTCAGCATATTACCTTCTAAATAGGGTTCCAAGTTAGTCTGTTGATAAGACACCATATGAGATATGGACTGGATGTAAGCCAACTCTCTCTCATCTTCGAATTTAGGGTTGTCCGGCTTATGTCAAGCATCTGGAAATGGATAAGCTAGGACCTAAGTTTGATAAGTATCTTTTTGTTGGGTATCCCGAAAAATCCAAAGGGTATTATTTCTATCTGCTTGAGAAACAAAAGTTGTTCATCGATCTTAGAGCAATCTTCTAGAAAGGGAGTACCTTGGTGAAGGCACTCAAGCTGCTGAGATTGAACTTGGAAAAGTTCAACAATAGAAAAACTTTCTTACTCTAAGACCACTATAGAACCGAATTTGATTAGATCAGATCTAGATCCCATAGTGCAACCACTAAAGAGATCTAGTAAAGTACTGCATCAACCAAACATATACTATGGCTTCTTGGTCTAAGACGGTGATCTTGTTGGGCTGGATGAAAACAACGAGGATCTGATCACCTATATGGATGCAATGTCAAGGTCTAATTCTGAGTCATGGCTGGGAGCTATGAAATCTTAAATGGAGTCCATGGAAATTTACAATGTATGGACATTGGTTGATCCACCTGAAAGGATAAAATCCATTGGGTGCAAGTAGATCTTCAAGAGGAAGCGAGGCGTAGATGGGCAGGTAGAGACCTATAAAGCCCATCTGGTTGCCAAGGGGTATCATCAGCATTATGATATAGTATGATGAGACATTTTTCCTTATGGCAATGCTAAGTCCATTCGGATTATGGTTGCTATAGTAGCATATTTAGATTATAAAATATGGCAAATGGATGTCCAAACAGCTTTCCTAAATGGTGAGCTGGAAGAGGAGGTGTATGTGATGCAACCTGAAGGATTCATATCCATAGATGAGTCTAAAGTGTGCAAGCTTTAGAGTTCCAGTTATGGATTGAACCAGGCTTCTCGAAGTTGGAATATGCATTTTGATAAGTGTATCAAGACATATGGCTTTGTTAGGAATGGAGAGGAACCTTGTATATATAAATGGATAAATGGTTCTGTAGTTGTGTTTCTTGTTTTGTATGTGGATGACATTCTTCTAATCGGGAATGACATTCTAACATTACAAGAAATAAAGGTCTGGCTTTCATCTCAATTCTCTATAAAAGACTTGGATGAAGCTTCATACATACTAGGTATGAAGATCTATAGAGATAGATTTATGAGGCTTCTGGGACTGTGCCAATCTATGTACATAGACACTGTGCTGAAGTGATTCAGCTATCAGAATTTCAAAAAAGGCTATCTTCTGATGGTCATGGAATTACTCTACAAAGAAGGATTGTGTGACAACTCCTGAGGAAGGAGAGTGTATGAGTAGGATTCCATATCCTTTGACAGTGGGTTCTATTATGTATGCCATGAAATATACTAGACCAGACGTGGCATACTCACTAAGGGTAGTGAGCAGATACAAGTCTGACCCAGGTGAAGCTCATTGGAAAGTTGTTAAGAACATCCTTAAGTATTTGAGAAATACAAAGGACCAATGGCTTATTTATGGAGATTATGACTTAAAACTTATGGGGTATACTGACTCTAGTTTTCAGTTAGATAGTGATAATAGCAAGAGTGTTTCTGGATTTATATTTACCCTTAATAGTGTAGCAGTCTGCTGGAAAAGTTCCAAGCAGCATACATTGGCTGATTCTATTTGCGAGGCAGAATATATTGCAGCATCGGATGTAGTAAAGGAGGCTGTGTGGTTACGGAAGTTTCTAGGCGAGCTGAGAGTGGCATCTTCCTTGGATGGTCCTATTTTGGTGTATTGTGACTGCACTGGAGCCATTGCTCAAGCCAAAGAATTAAGATCACATCAGCGGACTAAGCATATTCTGTGTTGTTATCACCTTGTCCAGGAAATTATTGAACAAGGTGACATTGATCTTTTAAAGATTGATTGTAAGGAGAACTTGGCTGACCCCTTCACTAAAGCTGTTGGAATGCAAGAGTTCAACAATTATAAATGGAAGATGGGAATCAGATTCTGTTTCGATTGGCTTTTGTCTAGGTGGGAGTTGTTGGGAATTGTATATCCCAAAGCCAATCATCTAGGTTATAGATAGTTATGCAACTTATTTATATATATATGAATTATTGAATTGAATAAAAAGTTTATTTTGGTTGTTTTGATAACTATATTAAATACATAATTAACCTAACTTTTTTAAAATAAAATTGATACTTTTATGTGGTATTTTGCAAAAATTGATTTCAGAAATGCGAAGAGCTTAATTCTAGGAGTCCAACGGCATAAATAGCACTCAAAATCTGACTTCAAATGGACTTGAAATTGGGTTTTTAAGATTCTAGGAGACATTGAACGAAGTTTAAAGTGATCGGTCAATGAAGGACCGATCGCTCGGTCTATGGAGAATCGTGTGGACTGCCAAATGCCATTATTGCTGGTCCACGAACATATCCATGGACTAGCTGCCTCCCCGAGCCAAACCTTCACTGGAGAAAGAGCCGACACCCTTCCTCCCACTACCAAGAAGATCTCCTTTGCCGAAAAAGCTGCCATGCCCCCATTCATGACCAAAAAAATCAAGTCCCAAGCCATCGGTCTCAGTTTCAGCTTCCCAACCATAGCCCGTGGCTGGAAGGGATGTAGTGAAGCTTCTAAAATGCAAAACTGCCCGTTCCACCGTTGCTCTGCCGTCCATCCTCCTCTTGCCACCGTCGATTGTAAGAACCATCACCATTGAGCTCTCAAGCACCATATGACCAGCAATCAAAGCCCATGGTCCTCTTCCCTGTTATTGGTTGCTGCTACCAAGAACCATTGATCAGCCCCTCTCTTCGCCTTCATTCATGATCACTAGCACAAGATCAACTACTAAAGTACCACCTCTTCTGCACTATGTCGGGAGCTGGAATGTAATGTCCGAACAGAGAAAAGGGTGGTCAGTTTTAAGGTTGTTCGACGAGAAAGGATTTGCAAAGTTCAATCGAAATAAACTAGCAGGATCGGATCACTGAATAGAAATGGGTGCGAAGCTGTTACGGATATCTTGCGACTGGTGCGAGGATAGGAATAAGAAACTACCATGATGTCCACACGGGCCCGATGCGGTTCTTCCCATCTATAAAACCGTGACTCCACTTCGCATCCCATTCGACATTTCATATCTCCACTTTACTCTACTCCGCCTCTCCTTCAGTTCACCACTACTATTCCACTTCCACTTCATTTGACTGCCCTTTTAACATCACCATTCCACACACCACTACCATTCTCTCCATACCATCTTACTTCCATTTTATGCTCTTCACTCATCCTTTCGCCAATCCGCATATTAGTCCATATTCTTTATTCCATTCCCTACCTCTACCTCTACTTCCTCACCCATCCATTTCCATCTCCACTACTTGGTTCCCTAGGACACTGATCTATTACTGAGCTGCTACTCAGAAAGCATGCTACTCAGAAATCAAAAAAAAGGGAAAGAGGGACCCTTGTTCATGAAATTCTTTTAAATTTATTAATGTACTTCAAGTTTTATGAAATGAATGCTTTTATATTCTACTTCATATTGATTCATTCCTTTTTATCTTCTATGAAGTAGTTTAAATGCTGGAACAAGTTATGATAAGGATAAAAGCATTTGAGGTAAGTTTTCTATTCGAGTGAAGATAACTTTTGATTAGTCTATACTGAAAAGGGATGGGCCGTGGTCTGCGAGTACGAGCCATGCTCTCATTAAGATAGATCACATCTTAATTTTCTTCACAAGTAATACTTCTTTCCTTAGATTTAAATTATGTTATTGCTTACTTCTGTCATTAGTACATATTAGCATTCGTGTTGGAAAGTTTTTTTTGAAATAACCCTAAAGTCCCTAAGGATTTGACCCTTACTCTCGTTATTTTATCTAAAAATAATGGAATTAAGGCATTTAAATCGGTGCATAGTGATGTGTACCAGATTTTTGGCACCGTTGTTGGGGACTTTTGGTGTTATTTTAAAAAAAATAAAAAACTCAAAAATTTGAAATTCAAAATTCAAAACTCAAAACTCAAAAAAAATTCAAAATTTAGTATTCAGTATTTTTCAATCATACGTATCCTGACATAAGGTTGCCCTAGAATAACTTTATGTTATGTTGAATGGTTATCCTAGGATACAAGAGGATTGAATAGACTTAAAAAAAATTTAAAAAAATATTTAAAAAAATTTAAAAAAAATTAAAATTTATAATCTTGACATCCTCATAATTTATTAGGATATTAGAAACTTAACTACCTAATTTTAAAAAAATTAAAAAAAAGGTAATTAATTTAATTTCGCTTGTCTATAACTTTTAGTTGGACACCTTCTTTGTTGCATTTCATTTTTCTATAATTGACTTTAAGGGCATAACCCATTAATCAGATAAGATGGAGAATTCATCACCCTTCCTTAGCCCATAAATCACCACCCATCATTTGCATTTACCCAAACCTTAACTTTAAAATTAATTAGATGCTAGCCCTAAGGATTTCAAGCTCAATAGGACAAGGGAACCCTAGAGTTGGACTTGGTTCAGATCATTTAGCTACTTGGTGTCTAAGAAAAGTGGTGTGGGGTCAAGAGCCTGAAAGAAGGTGGTTCTTTAATTTGTTTTATTTGCTTAGCTGGCCAATTTCATTTGGTATCTAAGGCAAGCAATGGAGGGACCCCCACCAACCTTAGACTTACCTGGCCGAGTCAGTTAGTTGATCTTGGGCTTGGAGTGCTTGAAGGTAACCTTGGAACAGTTAGGAGCTATCAAGATCTAGGTTAATCTCAGGATAGTGATTTTGATTATGTCACTTGTTTTGGAAAAAAAATAATTAAAATAATTTTCTTCTCTCTAGTCTAGGACTCTCTTAAGAGTCTTTCTTCAGACCTCTTCTCATTTTTTCATTTTTAAAAAAAATAATTTTAAAAAAAATTGAATTGCTGTTTGCTGTTTGCTTTAGAGTACCATTGTAGGGTGTACGCTAGGTCATCGGTCACTAGAACCTGAACTCATACCCCTCGACCCAGAAGTAGATAGAACCTATAGAGCAAACATATCAAATAGATCAGGTACTATGGATCCCAATAAAGGAATCGACCCTCCACGATAATTGAAGGAATACTTCACTCCTTCAAAGTACACCTATTCACCCTATATCCAAGTATCCCATATAGATGCCGTCCAATATGAAATCAAGTCCAGTGTAATACAAATATTACCATCTTTCTATGGACATGCAAATGAGGATCCATATAAATACTTAGATGAATTTATCGAAATATATTCGACTATAAAGGTACAAAATTTCTCTGATGATGCTTTAAGGCTTAAGTTATTCCCTTTTTTCTTGAAAGATAAAGCTAAATACTGGTTGAATTCCCTGGAGACTATAACTATTTCAACTTGTGATCAACTTCAGAGAGAATTTCTTAAAAAGTATTTTTCTATAAGAAAAACAAATCAGATTAGAAAAGCCATAACCAGTTTTTCCTAATTAGATGGAGAAATGTTTCATGAAACCTGGAGAGATTGAAAGTGTTAATTAGAAAATGTCCACACCATGCCATACCTAAATGGCAATTCGTCCAGTGCTTTTATGATGGCCTGTCAGAAAGGCATCGGCAAATGGTGGATGGCTCGTGTACAAGAACGTTCATGCTAAAAAATGAACATGAGGCATGATAGCTGTTTGAAACCCTAAGTGAAAATTCCTTGCATCACATGTGTACTGCCCGTAGAGATTCTCCCATTGGACCCTAGAGAGGAGGAATGTATGATGTTTGTCATGCTATGGATATCTACAGTAAGGTAGATGAACTATCTTAGAAGCTTGATCGAATCTTGCAAGCTGGAAATACTTCCTCCTTATCTCATCAAAAGCATGATGTCTGTATTATCTACTCAAGTCCCAACCACCTGATAGGTGATTGTCCAGCCGCTTACCAATTTCTGAGCTGCTTAAGGAGCAAGCCCATCAAGCCCAAACCCGAATGGCTCCTAGACTAGGAAATGATACTTTTTCAGACACTTAGCTGGCATCATCACCCAAATTTCTCTTGGTAACCCCAACCTATCATCAATTCATCAGTTAGGCCAAACCATCAGGAGACCAACTTTAGAAGCATGTCATTTTAATAGTACCCAAGTGCCCCACAACCTCCACCAAATAATCATGACCCTACATATGAAGAGAAGGTGCTCCAAGCATTGAAGGGGCTTGAAATAAATACCTAACTCCTTCACCCCCATACACAATCCATTGCAAAGCTAGAGACCTAGATAGGTCAGCTAGCTACAACTTTCAATCGAAGGGAGGAAGGTAAGTTACCTAGCTAGTTGATTAGCAACCCAAAAGGACAATACATGGTTAAGAGCTCCACTGGACTTGAAAATTTTCTAGAACATGCTAAATCAGTCATAACTTTAAGAAGTAAGAAAATAATGAACTAGCCTGACCAGATCAAACCTGACCTGACCCAAAAGCTAGAATTGACTAAGCTAGATAAGAAATATAATGAAGAGGAAAAGGAATCCATTGGCCAAGCACCTATACCTAATGCTCCATTCCC
This sequence comes from Areca catechu, assembly GCA_021397845.1. NCBI lineage: Eukaryota > Viridiplantae > Streptophyta > Magnoliopsida > Arecales > Arecaceae > Areca > Areca catechu. The sequence continues at coordinate 268,683 of JAHSVC010000025.1, forward strand.
TAGTGCTCTAGAATCACCCTACCATTGGATAAGATGAATCTGAAAATGAATGAGATGCTTGAACTATTTAAGCAAGTCCAGATAAACTTACCTCTTCTCGATGCCATTAAACAAGTTCTAGCTTATGCCAAATTTTTTAAGGATCTGTGGACAAAGAAATGGAAATCCAAGGCACACATACCTAAGAAAATCCAGTTAACTAAGCAAACCAGCTCAATTTTTCAACAGATAGCCCCACCCAAACTCAAAGATCTCAGTACCCTGATTATGTCATTTGTCATAGGGGACCTCACAATCAAGAAAGCCTTATTAGATTTGGGGGAAAGTGTAAATCTTTTTCATATTTCAGTGTATGATTTATTCAGATTTAGAGAACCGAAACCCATGACAGTGACTTTACAATTAGTAGATAGATCAGTCAAAGTACCCCATGAAATTTTAGAGAATGTGTTGGTGAAAGTAGATGAATTTTACTTTCCTGTTGATTTTCTTGTTTTGGATATGGAATCTAGCGGTAATCCTAGCCGAATACCCATTATTCTTGGAAGACCCTTCTTATCTTTCGCTAATGCTTGTATAAATTACAGAATGGGGGTTATGGATGTATCTTTTGGAAATAAAAAGATGAGATTGAACATTCTAACGCATCCCAAGGACCACCTGTATATGATCATAATGAAGTGAACATGCTGGTAAAAGTTGTAGATAAGAAACTCCCTATTTTGCTTGATTCAGACCCTCTGCAAGCATGTTTGATATATTTTGGAACAGACAATTTTGATGTTGACGAATATACGAATGAAGTGAATGCTTTGATAGAGCCGCCCAAGTTTAGCACCACTCCTTCCTGGACTATAAAATATGAATCATTACCGACTCAATCAAGTCCTTTAGTACCATCCTTGGAAGCACTACCAAAACTAAAATTGAAGCCTCTTCCTAAAAGTTGAAATATTCTATTCTTGGGCCCAATGGTACCCTTCTGGTAATCATTGCATCCACCCTAACCTCAGATCAGGAAGATAAATTGGTATATGTACTTAAAGAACACAAAGAAGCAATTGGATGGACAATAGCTGATCTTAAGGGAATTGACCCTTTTGTTTGCAGGCATCATATTCACTGTGAAGCTGAGTCCAAACCACATAGGGACAGGCAACGGAGGCTAAACCAAACATGCAAGAAGTTGTTAAGAAAGAAGTGGTAAAATGGCTGGATGCTATCATTATTTTCCCAATTTTAGATAGCCAATGGGTTATCCCAACCCAAGTAGTACCTAAGAAGTCAGGTATTACTACCATAGAAAATGAAAAGGGTGAGTTGATACCTACCCGTGCAACAACTAGCTGGGGAGTGTGTGTAGATTTCCGAAACTGAATGCCGTTACTAGGAAAGATCACTTTCCTTTTCCTTTCAATGACCAAATTTCAGAATGGCTAGCAGGATAGAGTTTCTTTTTTTTCTTGGATGGATATTCAGGATACAACCAGGTCCCAGTATTTCTTGCAGACCAAGAAAAGACCACCTTTACCTACCTTTTTGGAATGTTTGCCTTCAGACGCATGCCTTTTGGTCACTGTAATGCACCAGCCACCTTTCAACGATGTAAGTTGGCCATATTTTCTGACATGGTTGGTCAGTTTCTTGAAGTGTTTATGGATGATTTTTCTGTGTTTGGATCTTCATTTGATAATTACCTCCAGAATCTGATTAAGGTACTAAAACATTATAAAGAGATAAATTTAGTCTTGAGTTGGGAAAAGAGTCATTTTATGGTTCATGAGGGAATCATGCTCGAGCATATTATCTTCGAGCAAGGGATTAAGGTTGACAAAGCTAAGGTTGAACTAATCTCAAAATTACCTCCCTGACCTCAATTAGACAAGTACGATCCTTCTTTGGCCATGCTAGTTTTATAGATGCTTTATCAAGGATTTCAGCAAATTTTCTCGAGCATTGTGTAATTTACTTGCCAAGGATAATTCTTTTGATTTTAATAAAGAAAGTCTGGCCGCCTATAACATTCTTCGAACTACTTTGACCACTACACCGATCATCAAGCCTCCAGATTAGATCCTATAATGTGTGATGCCTCTGATTATGCTATAGGGGCAGTTTTAGGACAAAGGCTTAATAAGGAACCCCATGAAATTTATTATGCTAGTAAAACTCTTTCAAATGCACAAATGAACTATACCACTACTGAATAAGAGTTACTAGCAGTTGTATTCATCCTGGAGAAATTTTGATCATATTTATTAGGGTCTAAGGTCATAGTTTATTTTGATCATGCAACATTAAGACATCTCCTATCTAAAAAGGATACGAAGCCTAGATTTATTCGATGGATTATTTTTTACAGGAATTTGACTTAGAAATTTTGGATAAGAAAGGTTCTGAAAATATGGTAGCAGATCACATTTCTAGGATCTTGGTAGAATACAACAAACAAAGAATCAAAGATAGGTTCTATGATGAACAATTATTCTCGATTACTTCCAATAGTCTTCCCTAGTTTGTACATATTGTAAATTACTTAGCAACAGGATAAATTCCTTCCCACTAGTCAAAATAAGAAAAAGATTGATTTTTCTTGCAAATCCAATATTATTTTTGAGAGGAACCTGAATTATTTAAGTACTATTCGGATCAGGTGATTAGATGATGTGTCCCTGAGAGTGAATTTAAAAGCATACTTAATTTTTGCCATTCTCTTGCCTATGGGGGACAATTTAGTGGAAAGAAAACTACAGCAAAAATGCTACAAAGTTGATTTTACTAGCTAACTCTTTTCAAAGATAAACACGAATTTGGTCACAATTGTCTTAGATGTCAACAAACGGAAAATATTTCATGAAAAGATATGATGTCCCTAAACCCCATCTTAGTTGTTGAAATTTTTGATATATGGGGTATTGACTTCATGGGACCATTTCCTCTTTTTTTCGGATTCGAGTACATTCTGGTAGCAGTGGATTATGTGTGAAAATAGATTGAAGCCATGGCAACTTGAACCAATGACCACTAAGTTGTAATCATGTTCATTCAGCATAACATTCTTAGTCAATTTGGGTGCCTAAGGGCCAATATTAGTGATGGGGGCGCACATTTCACGAATAGGCATTTTGAAGGACTATTAAAAAAATATGGAATTACTTTTAAGATAGCCACTCCATATCACCCCCAAATATGGAATTACTTTTAAGATAGCCACTCCATATCACCCCCAAACTAGTGGCTAAGTTGAGGTATCAAACAGAGAGATTAAACACATCCTTGAGAAAATGATAAGACTTGATAGGAAAGATTGGTCAGAATATTTGGGTGATGCATTTGGGCTTACCGAACTGCTTTCAAGACCCCTCTTGGAATGTCTCCGTACCGGTTAGTTTCTGGAAAGGCTTGTCATTTACCTGTGAAATTGGAACACCATGCATTTTGGGCCATCAAGCAATTTAATTTGACATGAAGAATGCAGGTTCCAATAGAAAACTTCAACTAAGTGAGTTGGAAGAGTTACAAAATGAAGCATTTGAGAGTTCAAAAATTTATAAGCCTCGAACAAAAGCATAACATGACAAATTTATTAACAGAAAATCATTTGAGCCTAATCAAAAAGCATGGCTCTACAATTCTAGGTTACGCCTTTTCCTTGGAAAACTTCACTCAAGATGGGATGGCCCTTTCATAATAAATCTGGTATTTTTTCATGGAGCTGTTGAACTTAGGGACCCCATGAAAGGAAATGTTTTTAAGGTAAATGGCCTGCACTTGAAACATTATATTGAAGAAATCAGTGATGGAGAAGTTGTAGAAACTCTTGATCTTATGAACCTAGTGTTGCCTTAATATTAGCTTAGTCTGGCTGAAGACTTTAAACTTAGTGCTCCTAGGAGGCAACCTAGTTCATGATTTAAGCTTTAACCTTTTATTCTTTATTTTTAGAATAAATCAAGAGGAGTAATAAACGAAGATTGCAAGGAATATGGTGACAAAAGAACATCCGATGCTCAAATACCCTACCAGGTTGTACCCTTCCTTGTCATTACATTACTAGTATCCTCTTCCATTGGGCATAATGGAAATTAAGTTGGGGGGAGATAATTAAATTATTTCTTAAGTAAAACTTCAATCGATCTTTGTGTACCAAAGTTTGTCTTGATTTGAAAATAATCAAGCTTGCTAAACAATTAATGATTAACGGTTTAGACAATTTTAAAAATATTGAGGGATGAATTATCAAGGAAATCCCATAAATTATAGAGTTTAGACAAAAAAAAATTCTTGTGTAATTCCAGACCCTTCTATCTATTGATCTTGATAAAGAATCTATCTTATAATGGTATAGGTGGAAATATCAAAAAAAAATCTAATAAAAAAGGTTTTTTAGCATTTCTCACTAAGTAACTGGGCCCCTTTGCTTAAGTAACATTGTTGTTAGTGTCAAAAGGTGGGAAAGTAAAGAAACTTTTAGTAGAGGTAGTCTTAATGCGTAGCCTTTTTGACTCGAGTTAGTAAGCCTGAAGGGTGTTTTACACCTAATACCCTAAAGCAAACTGGCTAGGGAGTCATTGACCAAAAGCTCACTACAAGGGTCATCTAGAAAGCAAGTTGTTAAGACATTGCACTCACTCTACAATATATAAATAATTCAAAAAAAAAGAGAGAGAAAAAAAGAGGGGAGACTAATAAACTACACCAAAACCAAAGTAAGCTGGAGGATTTAGACACTTAGATAGAAAGTTTGGAAAAGAACTCTTGAAAACTTCTATGAACTTCACTCGGCCACTAAATGGGTGAAATTGGTAATCCGATGAAGTACCTCTTCAATGGTCTAACCAGGTATCAACTAATTTTAGAATTAGTAAGATGATTTTCACTTTATGGACAAGTTAGTACACATGACCAATTCATTTGCTTTACTCGAGGACGAGCAAAAGATTAAGTTGGGGATTATAATAACTATATTAAATACATAATTAACCCAACATTATATAGTCAAAATTGATACTTTTATGTGGTATTTTGCTAAAATTGATTCCATAAGCATGAAGAGCTCGATTCTAGGAGTCCAACAGTGCAAATGACACTTGAATCAGACTTCAAACAGGCTCAGAATCAAGTTTTTAAGATTCTAGGAGACATATATTAAAGTTTAAAGTGGTCGGTCAACCAAGGACCGATCGCTCAATCTATGGAGGAGCGTGTGGACTGCCAGCACCATTATTGCTGGTCCACGGAACATATCTGTGGACTAGATGCCATCCCGATACAAACCTTCACTAGAGAAAGAGCTGACGCCCCTCCTCTCACCACCGAGAATCTCTCTTTCATCGAAAAATCTGCCAAGCCCCCGTTCATGACCGAAAAAATCAAATCCCAAGCCACCAGTCTCAGTTTCAGCTTCCCCACTGCAGCCCGTTGCCGAAAGGGACATAGCGAAGCTTCCAAAATGCCAGAACCACACGTTCCACCGCTGCTCTACCTTCCATCCCCATCTTGCCACCGTCGATTGCAAGAACAATCACCATCGAGCTCTCAAGCACCATCCGACTAGCCATCAAAGCCCATGGTCCTCTTCCCTGTTGCTGGTTGCTACCGCCAAGAACCATCGGTTGGCCCCTCTCTTCACCTTCCTTCCTTCATGATCGCGAGCACAAAATCAACTACTGAAGTACCTTCTCTTCTACACCATGTTGGGAGCTGGATAGTAATGTTTGAACAGAGAAAAGGGTGTTGGTTTTGAGGTTGTTCGATGAGGAAGGATTTGCGGAGTTCAATCAAAACAAACTAGCGAGATCGGATCGCTGAACCGAAATGGGTGCGAAGTTGTTATGGAGATCTGTGACAGGTCCATGATCGGTGGAATGGAACCGGAGATCATGCGAGCAAGTGCGAGGATAGGAATAAAAAACTACCATGGTTTCCACGCAGGCCCGACGTGGTGCTTCCCATCTATAAAATCGTGACTCCACTTTGCATCCCATTTGACTTTTCATATCTCCGCTCCACTCTACTCCGCCTCTCCTTCTCTTCGCCACTACTATTCCACTTCCACCTCATTTGACTGCCCTTTTAACATCACCATTCTGCACCCCACTGCCATTCTCTCTGTACCATCTTACTTCCATTTTATGCTCTCCACTCATCCTTCCGCCAATCCGCATATCAGTCCATATTCTCTATTCCATTCCCCACCACTACTTCCTCACCCATCCATTTCCATCTCCACAGCTTGGTTCCCTGCTGACGGTGATCATCACCTCTCATAAAAGGTTTGTACTCCAATCCCATGGGTCTGAAGATTTGATCTTTGGCACCCTTTTATGTGATTAATAGAATGGTTCCATGAGTAGCATAATTTGCATGCTTGATTTCATACATGTATTACTTAATATGCATAAAGATTTATGTAAGGCCAATGTTAATTAGCTTAACACATTAGATGAAAGCGTTTTATCTTCTTCCACTATGTCATGCATTTAGAAAAGTTTTAAACAGCATGTATTAAAGGCTCGCATAGGTTCGCCCAACATCTTCATCTTCCTTTTCATGTCTTCTTCTTTTCCTTCCTCTGTAACTACCACCTGGTTCAAGCCCAACTCACCCCCAATGTTATCCGGACCTTTTTTTGTTTTATTATTCTTTGTCATTTCCAAGGGATTGTCGCTTGTTTCTCCCTTTTTAAGGCCCTGTTCATCTTGAAGCACCATCCATCCGATAGTAGATGGTGGTTCGTGTTGCCCTGCAAGGGGGCCCTTATGTTTGATCTGCCCACCTACATCATGGGATGGAAGAGCAAATTCCTGTTTGCCTCAGTTGAGGGGGTGGACTAGGTTTGGTGTGACCCAGACCTTTGTCATAATCGGCAGTCTACAGTCAAGTCGGTCGATAGGAAAGTATTCGACCGGCTCATCTCCTCTGAGGTTACAACCCTTCGAGATTTGCTAACTAAGCAGAATCTCGTCGATGCTGCAGCCAGCCGGCCTAGCCCGAGGGTAAGGCTTGATATTCGGCTCTTTTCCCTCTCAATAGTGGATCTAGTCCTAAGATGAGACTAATCGGTTTGCCTTATTTTGCAGGTATGAGGTTCAGCTTCGAAGAACTCCTGGGGATGTCAAAGAAGAGGGCCCCGCTATGGGACCAAAAGGAGAGCCCATGAAGAAAGCCCAGGTAGAACTGGGGCAGAGGCTCGGTGAAGAGTCGGAGAGGAGGGGGCCAGCCGCCATGCCAGTGGCACCTAGATTAGGGGCCCCAGTTTTGGCTCGCCAGCCCCGTTGCGAGGCTAGAATCATGAAAGGGGCCCCACCATCGACTTCGGTGGCCCCCCCGTGCACTAAAGATCCACCATTACTAGAAGAGGTGGACGTGGGGGATTCAACTGCCACGAAAGGCCAACTCCACCACCTGGAGTTGGAGCTACCAGTGACTGGTTGAATGGCATAGTGCCCTTGCCAGCGATCGATCTGGATCCCTCTTACTCATCTGTAGTGTCAAGCCAAATGGTCAAGAGGCTCTTCATCTTCTTCCCCCGGGATGCCAAGATGGGAAGTTGGCAGAGGAAATTCTAAAATTCCTCATCCAGTCGATGGAACACCAGGGTAGGATTAGGAGGTTGCCGGTGGAGCTCGCTACTGGGGTGTTTCCCCAACTCATGTCGATAAGTCACCTTCAGGGCCATTTTCCCTTTTACTTCTTCTCCCATAAAAGGTGCCACCATCATCTTCTATGCAGGTGGTGACCAATGTCCAGCTCCGTGGGACTCCTACCGGGTGCTGCTGAGGCATGAGGACCACCTTCGTTGAGAGAGGGATGAAGCCCGAGGTCAGGCCACCTGGGCTCAAGAATTGGAAGGCTAGCTGACTAGCTCCTGGGCGAGGGTGGTGGAGCTACAGAAGAAGTCTGCCTAGCTCGAGGCGGCCCTGAAAGCGGAGAGGGTGGAGAGCTCATGTAGGACCGAAAATGTGGCATCCTCTGAGGTGGAGGTGGCCAAACTAGAGGAGGCAGACCCTCCAGATGTGATTGTTGGAGGAAGCGGTGCGAGCCTCGACGGTGGTTGAGAAGGCTACGGTGGCCATAGCTCTGATGGACATGGCCAAAAAGAAGGCTGTCGAGGCTGTCCGCATATTCATGGCATCCCAGGCCTTCATGGATGATGTCACCGAAGCTGTGCTGGACTCCTATGATCAGGGTTCAGTGACTTCAGAGGCAAAGCCATCCGCCTCTTCAAACTGAAGGGGTTGGATGGCATCATGCCCTCACTTCCATTCCCCGGTTGACTGAGTGCACCTACTGCCAAGGCAAAATCAGAGCCAGAGCTGGGGTAGCCGAGGTCGAGGTCGAATTTGGAGACACCAAGGATGCCCGTCAACCAGTCTAAGTAACCGATCAACCAGGGAAGGAGCCAACGACTAAAACATAGGTCTTTTCTTTTTTTTTTGTAACTTAGACTTTTGGAAGGCTTCCCGACCTATCGGGGGCCTTCATAGGATGTAAAGAAAACTTCATCAATGAAAACATCTTTCTTTTCTAACTCTGGTTGCTCACTTACTTTCTCTTTTCTCTTCTTCTCTTCTTCTCATTTTTTTTTTTTCCTTGAAGTACTTCTAGAAAATCATTAAAAGTATGAAAGGAACTTATCTTCGTAGTGAGGTAATAGGTTAACTGATGGGGACATCAGGAGCAGACCAAGATTTCAGGGTTCCAATTTTGATCTCTACTTCATTTGATAGGAAGTTAACCATATTTTTGTGAGTCCAGGATAATTTGAGTCAATTGAGTCATGTAATAAAGTTTGAGTCATGTAAGAAAGTGGGACATGTGAATCCAGTTGAGCCCACTTAGTCCAGTGAGTTCCTTGTTTCCATCCAAATCGAGTCCATGTAATTTTCATTCAAGTTAGAATCAAGAGGAGAATCATCAGATCAGGAGAGTCACCAGGTCCCACTGAATGAGGCTTCATGCACCCAACCAGGCCTCCACTCAAGCTACCCTAGCCCCCCCAAGTGATGGCACCTCCCAAGCCCAGAACCGAGAAGTCCTTGGTGCCCCAGCTCATGTGGAAGTGGCATCTATTGGTATAAGTGGATCCTTGGGTGGTGGGCTCGATGCAAGCAATTTGAAACTTTTTCTAAAAAGCATGACACAGTGAAAGATGATAAAACTATTTTATAAATATGTTAATCAAATTAACAAAGGCCCTAACATGGATCTTGATACATCTAGAGAAATGCAAGTATGAAATTAAGCATGCATTGTATGAAATTCAGAACTATTCTAGATTCACACAATGATGCAACAAATAACAATATGTTAGACATATAATCTAAAAATGTACCTCAGTGACAATCACCAGGGACTGATCCAATCTACAGGAAGAACACCGGCTCTGCGAGCAGCACATGCATACTGCCTCTACAGGTTGTTCATACTAGGATACGGGATTCCTCCTCCTTCCTTTGAGTTGCTAGACTCTTGGAAAATGATGTCGGTAGCAGGGACCCTTCTTCAACTCCTTGAAGAATCATGGACTGTTTCATTCAATTCTTTGAAGAACTGCTGGTGAAGCAGAGATGGAACGAGACTCTTGAGAACCCTTCCCAACTCTCTGTCCCAAACCTTCAACAAAGGTATGCACTCAAGAATCCCTCCCAAAACTTGATCCCCACTCTGAAAATCTCTCTAAGGGATCAAGGAAAAACTCTAACCAAAAGAGAAATTGGCAAAATTTCTTGATCTTTTTCTCTATTCCTCAACAAGTGAAAGAAGAAACTAGATAAATAAACATGAACCAAACATGAACTTTTTCCATTCAGATCTGGAGAAATTAAATGGAGACTTGAGCCCTTAGGATTTAGGGGAGTTACAAGCCCATTGGAATTCAGTGACAACAGCGATTAAAACCTTGAAACATCCACCATTAAGTCCCATAATAGTTGCAGGCATTAATGAAGCAATTTCGATTTGAGCATAGTCCATCAGTCGAGTCGACTCTCCTTGAGTCGACTCACCTCGAGTCGACTCGACTCGGGTCGACTCAATTGGTAGTTTGATAACTCCTTGTCAAATAAGTCCGAAACGATTCTCAATCATTTCTAAGACAACAAATCAAGAAGAAACCCTATGGTGTGTGACCCAAGTTCAAATACTAAACCGGTTGCACAGGAACATTTTCAGTACCAGCCAAAGTTGCCATCTAGTAATGACACTCGGTGTCCAGATAGGTTGAAGGTTGCAGAGCAACAAGAACCTGTCGAGCATGGAATACTACTGAACTTAATCTTTTGATCTCCTAATGCTCTAGATGGCTTGGGGTTAAACTGCCCAACCCTAATCAGTCCATCTCAATATGTCTCAAATAAAGTATCCCTGTAACTCCTTACAAGAAATGCCCTGGCCAAGATCTTTCTCAATTGAGGCATATTAAGCATTCAATCTAAACCATTTGGAGAGATCAATCCTATCTCGATCCTACTATTGCTACACAAGTACATTACTGTACCCAGCAACCTTCCATCACAAGATTAGAAATTCGGGTAGTCTGACACCTAAGCATAGTGAGTTGCTTGCAAGCTACCATAGTGATCTCAAGTCAGAGGAGTAATTCATGTCCACATTCTAATGCAAAATTTCTTTTTGGTAGAAAGAGAATCTCGCATGAGGGTCATGTTCAATGAAGCATCAAACACAACACCTGATGTCATGTCAGCATCTCCATGCTACTTGGTTAAGAGGACAACCAATAGACATGACATCAATGACCTACTCTCGATACACCATCATCCTGAAACAGCGTATCCTTTGGCCATGAACGAGTTTATTACTACACGATGCATCCTCTCTACATTGCATAAAGGTAACATAAAGGATATCATCACACAAGGGTTTTATTAGGAAGATGTCATGTGATGAACAACCAGAATAAACTTTTTATTCAATTTAATAATTCATATACATATACATGAGTTGCATAACCATCTACAACCTAGACGATTGGCTTTAGGATACACAATTCCCAACAACTCCCACCTGTACTAAAGCCAATCAGAATAGAATTTGATTCACATCTTCCATTTATAGTCGTCGAACTCTTGCATTCCAATAGCTTTAGTGAAGGGGTCGGCCAAGTTCTTCTTCCTATCGATCTTCTAAGCTCGATGTCACCTTATTTAATAATCTCCTGGACAAGATGATAACGGTACAGAATATGCTCGGTTCGCTGATGTGATTTCGACTTTTTAGCTTGAGCTATGGCTCTAGTGCTATCACAATACATCATAATAGGACCATCCAAGGAAAGTGCTACTCCCAACTTGCCTTGGAACTTTTGTAACCACATAGCCTCTTTTGATGAGGGATGAAGATGATGGGGATGAACATAAAGAAAATAGCAAATTAATGGAAGCAATGAGTTTCAAATTTTAGATGGTTTATGTTCTCGAAAAAGAGTAGCAAGATATGCAGGATATGATGTAAAGACTAAACCACGATTACCCATAAGCAACAACAATCAAAGTGATAAAATAATCAGGACCACAACGGTTGAAAAACTACTTAATTAGGATAGTTAATCTTCAATAAAATAGATCTCAGAGAAGGGTTTGGGCTAAATACCTGGAAACAATGAGATCATTGTCGTAGATGGGGTAACTCAGCACTCTTGATTGGATCCTGGATGAACAGGTCTTTTTCCTGTGGATCTGCCAGCTTCTTATCAACTAGTCTCGAAGGCAAAGAGAAACTCTTCCTTGGATGGTTTAACCAGAAGGATCCTGCACACGTCATGGGTTAGGCTCACACATGATGAGAAAATATGTAATTGGAAGAAAGAATAATAAAGGGATGGAAAGGATCTCTGGGGAGTCTAGTGGCTAGTTGAAGAAGGAGGATGCCTGGCTTGTAAGAAGGTTGGGCATCCAAGGCTTCAGCTAGGATGGATGTTAGCTAGGGTTTAGCGGTAGAGGGAAGAAAGCTGGTAGCTTGGGTTTGCTCACAAGACACAAGAACAGGGGTCTCACACCCACTCCAATCTGGAGGAAACAATCAACAAGAATTCACTCAAATTTATTTCATGAAAAGAGATGCTTACAAGAGGGGGAGGGGGTGGGTATTCATAGGCTCACCCAGGTCCCTAATCTCCAGTCAAAATTGGATTACAAAGTTGCTTAGGATGAGGAGTACAAATTTTGAATAGAATTAAAACTTGATTCTTAGTAGGATGTGGACATCTCTCCATCATGGACTTGGTCAAAGGCCTCCTCATGGGCTAGGATGCCTTCTTTACTTGGGCTTGGTCTGGGATGCCTCTAAACAGGGGCTTTGGGTAACAATCTCCTAGACTGGGAGGCCTCCATGTGGACTTGGCGCACATCTTCTTAGTGGGCTTGGAAAGGCCTGGGTGCCAACTTCAACTCTAGGCTGGTGAAGGCCTGGGGCACCAAAGATCTTGGATTGTGTGAGGCACCATCTTAAGGCATGACAGGGGCTTGACGTATGGGCTTGAGAAGAGAACCTGGTGCATGATCAGCAGGGCTTGGATGGGATCTGGTGGCTCTCCTCTCTTGTACAGGACTTGAACCAAAATATAGGACTCATAGGCTTGAGACAAGGGACTCACTAGACTTTCTTGTCTCAATTTATTATAGGACTCATTCTTCAATATAGAACTCAACTGATAGACTAATTTTATTACAATACCTGGCTCACTTTAACATAAGTGACTCAGGATTAATGGACTACTGGACTCAAAACCCTAATCAAGACAACCATAACGGGCTTAGTAATCTTTTCCGGATCCTGGTTGTTGACCCCATAAGTGATTTTGATAATAACCAAACATTGGAGCATGCACATATTTTACTAACAACTCTTCAAGTAGTTTACAAATTTTTGTAGGATGAATTCTTTGTTCAAACTTCAACTCCTATATTTATACTTCTTATTTTGAGTTGTGTTGTAATCGAATTTTGTATAGAAGAACCCAAAGTAAAAATTAAGAAAGATCATAAAGAAATGGGTTACTTCTATGTGTGTTGTGCTTTAAATTTAGTTTGACTTGGTTTGTATCAAAAGTTTGAGAGTGTTGGTGAGAGTGCTCTTAAGTTCAATTATAAAAATTCTAAAGAAGTCACTTGAGCCGACCCAACCTGAAGAAGAGCCGACTCTATCTCAGGGCATGCACTAAGGATTCTGGCACGCAGCAATTTGAGTCGACTCAAGTAGAACCGAGCCAACTCATCCAGAGTCCATTCCTATTATTTTTTGAGAATAGCCAAGCAAGTCGACCCCAACTAGATTGAGCTGATTCTGCTAGAACAAATTTTGAAGAGCTAAGAAAGAGAGCCGACCTGATCTGCAATGGCCGACTCCTCTAGAGTAAGGATTTCTGATTCTGAGATGAAGAGTTGACCCAAGTAGAAGAGAGCCGACTCCTCGAGTTCAATGATTTCAATGATGGAAGTTCGAGCCAACTCGAACTGTCAAGATCGACTCCTCCAGAGTGAAGTTTTTGCACCTTGAGACAAAGAGACAACCCTACTGAAGAAATGGTGACTCGACCTACTGACTCAAAGGATCCGAGCCGACTCGAAGAATCCAAGCTAACTCGAGTATTATTGTTGGTACACAATGGCTAGTTCCAGAATTCTTTTTTGAATGCAAAAAGGTGCTCCAATGGTCAAATGTCACATCCCAATGGTCTACAATGACTAAAACTGCCTTGGGATGATAGAAGACCATATATTTGAGGGATTTGAACTTCTTTGAGGTAAAAGTTAGAAGGTTCTTTAAAGATTTAAGGCTTTATTATAGATCTAACCTACCAATAAGAAAGAGAGCACAAGTGAGCATTGAAAGCATCTTCATTCTTCACCAACTCCAATATGAAGATTGAAGCATTCATTGAAGAAAGAAAGGAAGCCTCTCAAGTGCATTAAAGAAAAGTTAAAGAAGGCTTCATCAGTGCTACAGTGGCAACTATCCGACAATGAGAGTTTGTAATTTTTTATTGCATTTACTTTCAATTCATTCTTGAATTGTTGGGTTATTGGTGAGCCTTAATAAAAACCAAGTGTTGGGTTCTTGGTGATCCTGTTAAAATCAAGTTGGGTTTCTTTGATGATCCTGTTTAAAACCAAAGGGTGTAGGGTTTCTTTGATGATCCCGATAAAATCAAAGTATAGAGGTTTTGGATTGTGTGCCTATAAAACAATCCAACTGTATTCGGGTGTGAATATAGTGAAAATTCCAAGTGGTATCTTGGGTAGTGGACGTAGGAGCTGGGTTGCTCTGAACCACTATAATCTTTGGTGTTTGTATTGCTGCCTTTGTCTTTTCATTTAACTTGTGCTTTACATTCATAATTATAGCACCTTTCACTAAGATAAGATAATTTCTAAAATCACATATCTGCAGTAGTAATTTTTTGAAAACCTAATTCATCCCCCTCTTGGATAGCCACCGGGGCAACAATTGGTATTAGAGTAGTGTCTTTGAATACATTAGAGTAAAGATTGATGGCTCATCCAATGAGTATGTCCTTAGTCGAAGGCCAATCAACCAATATACCTCCACTCTTCACAGTTACCAATTATGCATACTGGAAAGCTAAGATGAAAATTTATATTCAAGCAATTGATTTTTAGTTGTGAAAGGTCATTTTGAAGGGTCCATATATCTCCATGATTAAAATTGATGGAGTGGACGTTCCAAAACTTGAAGAGGATTGGGATGAACATGACATGAACATGGGTGAGTTAAATGCCAAAGCAATGAACCTGCTATATTATGCTTTGGACAGTAACCAGTTTAATTGAATTCCCATTTGCACTTCTACAAAGAAAATTTGGAATAAACTTGAGGTGACCCACGAACGAACTTCCCAAGTTAAGTTCTCAAAAATTAATCTTCTTATTCATAGTTATGAATTATTTAAAATGGAACCTAATGAAACAATCTCTGCCATGTTTTCATGCTTCACTGATATTATTAACGACTTAAAAAGTCTTGGCAGTGTATATTCCAATGCTGATCTTGTACAGAAGATTTTAAGACTCTTCCAAATAGATGGGATCCAAAAGTGACCGCCATCCAGGAAGTGATTTGAATACCTTACTGCTAGATGAACTACTAGGATCTCTCATCACTTCCGAACTAACCATGCAGCATAGAACTAGGGATGATCAAAAGAAGAAAAAATCTATTGCCTTCAAAGCTACTATGGATTCTAGAAAGGATGTTGATGAATCGGAAGAAGCTTATTCCTCTACTAAAAGCGACATGGAAGATGAAGATGTTGCTATAGTTGTTAGAAGGTTCAAAAGGTTCTTAGGAAGATGGAAAGGAAGAAACTATAAAAAATTCATAAGAACAAAGAATACAACAAAGAAAATGACAATGAAAAAGAGAAGGAAAAAGAAGTGCCTGTGTGCTATGAATGCAAAAAACCAGGGCACATCTGACCAGACTATCCTTTGTTGAAAAAGGATATTAAGAAAAAGAAAAAGAAAGCTATGGTAGCGACGTGGAGCCACAGCGAAGCATCCACATCTACTGAAGAAGAAGAGACCACAAAATCTGCAAACTTATATTTAACGGGTCTTGAGAATGAGGTATCATCCCCTGAGCTTTAAACAAAATTTATATATGATGAATTGAATTCTGCCTTTCATGATCTGCTTGTTGAATTCAGGAAAGCTGGGGTGAAAATCAAATCCTTGAAGAAACAAAATGACTTTTTACTAAAAGATAAGGATGAAATTTTAGAAAAGAGAAACTATTTGCAAAAGGAACTAAATGTCTTTTCTGATAATGTTATTGCTTTGGAAACTGAATAAAATATTTTAATTGAGACAAACAAAGCTTTAGTTACCAAGAATAATGATTTGAAAAATGAGGTTGAAAAGCTTAAGCCTCTTGTAGAAAAACTTACCTTAAGTTCTAATAAGCTTGAGCTAATTCTGAATGAGCAAAGATATTCAAAAAGCAAAGCTGGAATTGGATTAAATGCTTTAAATGCTGAAGAATTTCAGCAACAAAATTTGTATCTTCAAAAGCTTTAGCTTCAAATAATAAATCTCAAAAAGCTTTTCCATCTAATCCTATTTCAAAAGGCTTAAAGTACATTCCTAAGGTTTCTGTTCAAAAATCTTTCAAACCAAACATATCCATTTCTGCATTTGTCAAAGCTTCAAAGCATGCATTATTCAAATATGATAAAATTGTTTGCTATGCATGTCATAGATTTGGTCACAAATTTCATCAATGCAACTCCTTGAAAAACTCCAAGTTTGATGCATTGAAATATAGAATTGTTTGGGTTCCAAAAGGAACCAATTTTGCTAACCCGAAAGGGCCCAAGTTAGCTTGGGTACCTAAAACCACTCCTTGATTATTTTGCAGGATTATCTTATAGTGCTGAATACAAAGAAATGATGGTATCTAGACAGCGGCTATTCAAGGCATATGATAGGTGATAAAGAGCAGTTTATCACCCTACAAATGAAAGAAGGAGGATCGGTGACTTTCGGTGATAATGGCAAGGGAAAAATAATCGGAATCGGTAAGATCAAAATACCCCTTGTACTTTTATTGAAGATGTGCTGCTAGTAGATAAATTGAAGCATAATTTACTAAGTATTGTCAACTTTGTGATAAAGGCTTTAAGGTTATCTTTGAATTATCTATGTGTATAGTAACTAACTCTCTTGACTCTAGCAACAAATTCATTGGTCATAGACTTGGAAACATCATGTGGTGGATCTAAATGATCTAGCCATGACTAGTAGTTCCAGTCTAGTAGCAATCAATGCTAAGACCAAGAAGTCTTGTTTACTTTGGCATAGACGATTAGGTAATGCTAGCATGCATACAATTGCCAAATTAATTTCAAAGAATCTAGTTAGAGATTTGCTACATGTTAAAGTAGATTTTGATTATATATGTAATGCTTATCAATTAGGCAAACAAACTAGGAGGTGTTTTAAATCGAAAAAAGTTATTTCAACTACTAGACCCCTTGAACTACTTCACATGAACTTATTTGGACCAACTAGGACCACAAGCCTAGGAGGTATGAAATATGGCATTGTGATTGTAGATGACTTTTCTAGATTTACATGGATATTATTTCTTACACATAAAGATGAAACCTTTGATGTATTTCAAAAATTTCACAAAAAGGTTTCAAATGAGAAAAATCTTTCTATTATTTCTATAAGAAGTGATCACAGGACTGAATTCTAAAATCAATTTTATAATGAATATTGCACTGAGCATGGCATTGATCACAACTTCTCTTCTCCTAAACACCACAACAAAATGGTGTTGTAGAGAGAAAGAGCAGGACTTTGGATGAATGGCCCAAACCATGTTGTGTGTAGGCAATCTTCCAAAGTACTTTTGGACAGAAGCAGTGAACACTGCCTGTTACATATTGAACCATGTTTTAATTCATCCAATTTCAAAGAAAACCCTCTATGAGATTTGAAATGGACGAAAACCTAATATTAACTACTTTCATGTTTTTGGGTGTAAATGCTTTGTATTGAATAATGGTAAAGATAACCTAGGAAAATTCGATGCAAAATCTGATGAATCCATATTCCTTGGTTATTCACTACATAACAAGCAAATAGAGTGTTTAATAAGAGGACTCTTACTGTTGAAGAGTCAATTCATGTTGTTTTTGATGAAGCTAACCCCTCACCATCTAGAAAAGATGAGTGTATAGACAACGATGCAGGTATACTACAAAAGGAGATGAAGATCTAAGGATGCAAGACAAGCCAACACAAGTTGGAAATGAAGTGGTAAGGATCATACTGATATATCAAAGGAATGGAGTACGTAACTTCACATCCTAAAGATCTAATTATTGGTGATTCTTCTCATGGTGTTAGGACTAGGTCTGCACATAGAGATGCACAACCTAGCCTTCGTTTCATAAATTGAACCACATAGTTTAGAAGAAGATGAAACTTATCCAAACTAAATGATGGCCATGCATGAAGAATAAACTAGTTTGAAAGAAATAAGATTTGGACATTAGTTGATAGACCTAAAGACCATCAAATCAAAGAAACCAAATGAGTCTATAGGAACAAATTAGATGAGAAGGTAAGGTTATGAGAAAAAAAGCAAGGTAGGTAGCTAAAAGGTACAATCAAGAAGAAGGCATTGATTTTGATGAAACTTATGTACCTGTAGCAAGACTTGAGGCTATTAGATTACTTCTTACATTTGCTTGCTACATGAATTTTTAAACTTTTCTAAATGGGTGTAAAAAGTACTTAAATAGATTTATTTTTGAACAAGTTTTTGTAGAACAGCCACCAGGTTTTGAAAATCATGCTTTTCCAAATCATGTGATTAAACTAAATAAAGCTTTATATGGTTTGAAACAAGCACCTAGGGCCTGGTATGATAGACCAAGCAAATTTCTACTTGAAAATTATTTCAAAAGAGAAAATGTTGACAAAATATTTTTCATTAAAAAAAGGAAATGATATGTTAGTTGTACAAATTTATGTTGATGATATCATATTTGGTGCAACTAATGAAAATCTTTGTGGAGAATTTGCTGAGTTGATGCAGGGCGAGTTTGAAATGAGCCTTATGGGTAAACTCAACTACTTCCTTGGACTACAAGTAAAACAAACAAAGGAAGGAATCTTTGTAAACCAAGCCAAGTATATCAATGAAATAATCAAGAAGTTTGGCATGAAAACAAGCAAAAAAGCTAGCACACCCATGAGCCCTACCTGCAGACTGACAAAGAAGAAGATGGTTGTAACATCGATCAAAAGCTCTATCGAGGTATGATTAGATCGTTGTTATATCTTACTGCCAGTAGACCTGATATCTTGTATAGTGTATGTCTGTGTGCTCATTTTCAGTCAAATCCTAAGAAATCACACATGCTTGCTATTAAAAGAATTATCAAATATCTAAAAGGTACAAGTAATTTTTGTCTTTGGTATTCTAAAGAATCTTCTTTAAATTAAATTGGTTTTTTGGATGCTGATTATGCTGGATGTAAAATTGATAGAAAGAGCACTAGCAGCACATGCCAATTTTTAGGGTTGAATTTAATCACATGGCACTATAAGAAACAAAACTCCGTAGCATTATCCACTGCTGAGGCAGAGTATATTGCTGTTGGTAGTTGTTGTGCTCAAGTACTTTGGATTAAACAACAGCTAGAAGACTTTGGTGTTACACAATCTAAAATTCTATTTAAATGTGATAATATAATGCTATAAATTTAACTAAGAATCCTGTTCAGCATTCTAGAACTAAGCACATTGAAATTCGGTACCATTTTATAAGAGATCATGTATTGAATAATGATATTGTACTTGAATTCATGTCAATTAAAAACCAACTTGCTAATATTTTTACTAAACCTTTAAATTATGATAGATTTGCAATGATTAGATGTGAACCAGGTTTGTATAACCCTCTTTAGAAACCTTAACCTAAGTTCTTACAAACTTAAGGAAACATTATCTAGATAATCTCCATATCCCATTTTTTTTGTCTAAAAAGTTTTGAGTAAAGGCTTTAATTCATTTTTGTGCTCCCTCTGCTCGAGCAGACTCGAGCAGATGACTTGTTAGTCGAGCCGGCTCGGATATCAAGCTGACTCTCTCTTAAGTCGAGCCGTAGGGTTATTTCTCTTCAATTCATTCTTCGGCTCTTTGTTCTTTCCTTCCAAAACACCTTTTCCAAAAAATCCATCCCTTCCAAATCCTTTGGATCACTATATTTTGCTAGAATGGCTCCAAGAAAGGCAGTTGGAAAAAGACCTTGTCAAGAAATTAAGTAAGCTCTGTAGGAGAGGCGTTCAAAATTTCGGGATGAAAGCTCCTCACAAGTTCTGGCTCAATCAGTTGAAGAACCAAGCCTTTCCTCTCCTCGTCAGTAGATTTCTTTGGCAATGCGACCCATCACAACAGGTAGACAAATCTTATTTGAGTTTCTCAAGGAAATAGGATTAATTATCGGTGACTTGATTGAGAACCAGGGCTGGGATTTTATATGCTCCTTGAATATTCATACTTATCCTAACCTAGTTAGAATATTTTATGAGAATTTAAGATTTGGAGAACATCACATTGAATCAACTATAAAAGGGAAAAGGATCATTGTTTCTAAAGAAAGTATGGGCAGTATGTTAGAAATGTCTTTTGAAGGAATAGAACACTTAGTTCTAAAGGATAGAACAAGGGCACTTCAAACTGTCTTAGAACAAGAAAACGTGAATGAAATTGGTATTCTGAAAGCTAGCTCCTTATCTATGGAAATAAGACTCCTTCATAGCTTTATCAGACAAATTTTCCTACCTAGGACAGGATGATTCGATTGGGTTAGTGAAAGAGATTTGTGTTTTATGGAGTTGGTGATTCATGGAGACAAGATTAACCTTCCAGCAATAATGTTATTCCAAATGAAAATAGCTATTAGAAAAGTGAAAGCATGTCTGCCATATGGAATGATATTAACTTTATTCTTCCAACCTGCACATGTGGACTTATCAAGTGAAGACAGTAGATGTCTTCAACACACTGACACATACATAGCCAAATCATTACAAAGGATGGGATATGTGTTTTCTGATGGTATCTGGAAGAAGAAGTCTGATGCTTCTGCTGACATTGAAGAACATGAAGAAGGAGGTGAAATACGAGCTGATGAGGACATTTTATTGCCTATTCCTGAGCCATAGCCACAGCCTGGTTCACCTGATCTGTTAGGTTTTGATGTTCCTGCACATGATGTTTCAGTACCTGACTTGACTCCTACTGCACCTACTTATGTTCAGGCAGCTACTGATATTCTTTTACCTGGCATTACTGCTCCTGCACCTACTATTGATACATTAGCTTTGCAGGACTTCATTTCATAACAATTGGGTACACTAACTGAATCACTCTCTTGCACAATTACTATAATGTTTGGCGAGTTTTGCCAGTCTGTTGAAACTAGACTAGATCAGTTTGGAGGATAAATTAATGATCTGCGCAGCAGAGTAAATGTTCTTGAAACCTCCAAAAGT
This sequence comes from Areca catechu, assembly GCA_021397845.1. NCBI lineage: Eukaryota > Viridiplantae > Streptophyta > Magnoliopsida > Arecales > Arecaceae > Areca > Areca catechu. Next base: position 289,738 of record JAHSVC010000025.1, read on the forward strand.
GCAACCTGTGCAATTGAGCCAAACCTTCAACCTATTCTTCAATGATCTCATCCTGTTCTGAAACTCTTAAAAATTCTGTCAATCAAACACTTGAAGCATACATAATTGAAGTTGATAATCTGAGAGTTAGAATGGGATCAGTAAAAGAAGGAAGAAGGATGGAAGAGGATTATACCAAGGGGATTGGAATATTGAGGGCTGAATTAGGAAGATTGAGGGGTTCTACTAAAGCATTTGCTAATGAACAAGCATCTGAATTGGTCCAAATACACAAAGATCTAAAGAAATAGATGAAGAAGTGGACTCTGTATAATTCAAGATAGATCAGCCATCAAGCCAAGTGATTGCCACATTTGTTTTTCCTCAATCTAGACCTAGGCCACAACCTTCAACATTCGCTGGTCAGTTTGCCCATCTTAGATAGCCAACTCCACACCTTAGGCCTCAGGGATCTTATTCTGCTCCTCCACCTTCTGATATCTTAGATGCTGACCCCATCGCCTCTATGCCTCCTGGCATTCAAATTCCAGGTCATTCAACCAACACTAGAGCAGATTTAGATAGTGACTGAATGTACTCTCTTTTATATTTTATACTTTGTATTGAAAATCTCTAAATGAAGTGAAAGTTTTATTTTGTCATGAATTCTTCTTGTGCTTATGCAATGTCCTTAATGCAATTGTAATGAATTTTAATTAGAATATCCAATTGAATTTGAGAAAGTGAAATTATCTCAAACAAATATTAATGTCTTTCTCAATCAATTTCAAAAGATAAGTTTTTCTGACTTCACCTTTATGATTTATGACAAAAAGGGGGAGAGATTTATGTACCTGCATGAAAATGATAAGTTTTTGCTTTGATACATAAAGCTTGAAAAGGATAAAATCTATTTGCTTATGCTCTGATACATGAAACATAATATGCTTTGATGCATAAAGATCTTCTTAAGCTTATATACATAAAGTTTTAAGCTTCGATACTTAAAGTTCTCTTAGAAACTTTGATATATGTACTCTAAACAATGAAATTTTCTTGAAATGTTTAAGAAAAATATTGTCTTGCATGGGAAGTTTGTTAAAGCATGGAGTATCCTATTGAGGGGGAGATTATCTCTCACTGCTCTAATTCTCCTTTCATGGTTTGACATTAATGATAGTTGAGCATATCATAAATATTATTGTTCACAATTAGAGTCAATTCTTTCTACTTGTTTATACATTCTTGCAAATATAATTATACAAGTAATTGTAAAGTTTTGTCTTACTCTTTCATGCTCAGTGTTTTGTCATCATCATAAAGGGGGAGATTGTTGACCCCATAAATGATTTTGATGATAACCAAATATTGGAGCATGCATATATTTTACTAACAACTCTTCAAGTGGTTTACAATTTTTTGTAGGATGAATTCTTTGTTCAAACTTCAACTCCTACATTTATACTTCTTATTTTGAGTTGTGTTGTAATCGAATTTTGTATAGAAGAATCCAAAGTAAAAACTAAGAAAGATCAAAAAGAAATGGGTTACTTCTATGTGTGTTGTGCTTTAGATTTAGTTTGAGTTGGTTTGTATCAAAAGTTTAAGAGTGTTGGTGAGAGTGCTCTTAAGTTCAATTGTAAAAATTCTAAAGAAGTCACTTGAGCCAACCTAACCTGAAGAAGAGCTGACTCTATCTTATGGCACGCACTAAGGATTATGGCATGCAGCAATCCGAGCCGACTCAAGTAGAACCGAGCTGACTCATCTAGAGTCCATTCCTATTATTTTCTGAGAACAGCCAAGCGAGTCGACCCCAACTAGATTGAGCCAACTCTGCTAGAACAAATTTTGAAGACCTAAGAAAGTGAGCCGACTCGACTCCTCCAGAGCAAAGATTTCTGATTCTGAGATGAAGAGTCGACCTAAGTAGAAGAGAGCCGACTCCTCGAGTTTAATAATTTCAATGATGGAAGTTTGAGCTGCCCCGAACTGTCAAGAACTGACTCATCTAGAGTGAAGTTTTTGCACCCTGAGACAAAGAGCCGACCTGATAAAGAAATGGTGACTCGACCTGCTGACTCGAAGGATCCGAGCTGACTCAAAGAATCGAGGTGACTCGAGTATTATTTCCAAGTACACAATGGCTAGTTTCAAAATTTTTTCATGAATTCAAAAAGGTGCTCTAACGGTCAAATGTCATATCCCAACGATCTACAATGACAAAAACTGTCTTGGGATGATAGAAGACCATATATTTGAGGGATTTAAACTTCTTTGTGGTAAGAGTTAGAAAGTTCCTCAAAGATTTAAGGCTTTATTAAAGATCTAACCTACCAATAAGAAAGAGAGTACAAGTGAGCATTCAAAGCATCTTCATTCTTCACCATCTCCCATCTATAGTTTGAAGCATTCATTGAAGAAAGGAAGGAAGCCTCTTATGTGCATTAAAGAAAAGATAAAGAAGGCTTCATCAGTGCTACAGTGGCAACTATCCGACAACCAAAGTTTGTCATTTATTGTTGCATTTACTTTCAATTTATTCTTGAATTGTTGGGTTATTGGTGAGCTCGATTGAAAAACCAAATAAGTTCTTGGTGAGCCTTAGTAAAAACCAAGTGTTGGGTTCTTGGTGATCCTGTTAAAACCAAGTTGGGTTTCTTTGGTGATCCTATTTAAAACCAAAGGGTGTAGCATTTCTTTCTTGATCCCGATAAAATCAAAGTGTAGAGGTTTTGGATTGTGAGCCTATAAAACAATCCTACTATATTTGGGTGTGAATATGGTGGAAATCCTAAGTGATATCTTAGGTAGTGGATGTAGGAGCTAGGTCACTCCGAACCACTTAATCTTTGGTATTTGTATTACTGCCTTTGTCTTTTAATTTAACTTGTGCTTTACATTCACAATCACAGAACCTTTCACTAAGATAAGATAATTTCTAAAAGCACATATTTGCAGTATTAATTTTTTGAAAAAACCCAATTCAACCCCCTCTTGGGTAGCCACCTGGGCAATACTAGTGCCCATGCCAATTCTCCCAGGATGGGAGGAACTCAACCCTATCGAGTAAGGGTCATCTTGGCTCTTATACTACTCCAATATGTCTAGGTTGAGGCATTGCAAATCCTATCGGGTGATCCATGAATCCTCAGATTCTGGTCGACCTTGCCATCTGACCAAATACCATTGGTAGCCTTTGTTCCGGGTACGATGACTTGATCGTTCAGGATGCGCTCAATCCTTTCATCTCTCATAGGCCAATTTGTTGGTGTACACTCTAGGATGGGCTCACTCTCAAAGGAAGGTTTCGGTCAAAAGGGCTCACTGGGAATTGTTGTAGGCTCCATATACTCAACAAGATCTGAGATATTAAAAGTTGAACTAATACCTAATTCGGGTGTTAACTCGAGCACATAGGCATTGGGTCCAATTCTCTTTATTAGATTAAAGGGTCCAGCTCCACGAGCATGTAGTTTCTTCATAGTCCCTGGAGGGAACCATTTAGGTCTAAGCATAATATTACAAAATATCCTGTAGAAAACTCTTTAGCTCTTTTTCGAAAATTAACTAAATTTTTATAGATTTCATTTCTCACATCAATTTTTTGACTAATTTTCTTATGCAAATCCCTAACATGCTATGCAAATGACTCAACTGACTTAGAGACTTGTGCATGCAAGGTTAAGGGGCTTATTAGGCTTGTAACCCTGGATAATTTCAAATGAGCTCTTACCTGTGGACCTGTTGACTAAACTGTTATAGGCAAATTCGGCTCTGGGTAAGAGAAGGTCCCAATTCTCGGTGTTCTCACCTACATGGCATCTCAGTAGGTTTCCTAAACTTTAGTTTACTACCTCGGTTTAGCCATCAGTTCGAGGATGGTAGGATATGGAAAATTTAAGCTTAGTTCCTAATAAGTGCCAAAGGGTCTTCCAGAAGTAACTGGTGAAACATCCCTATCAGAGACTATAGTCTTAGGAAGGCCATGTAACCTAACCACATGATCAAGTAAGAGCTTGGCTACTTTAGAGGCATCAAAGGTCTGAGAGCAAGGTATAAAATGGGCATTTTCGAGAACCTATCGACCATACACAAATGGAGTCATGTTTCCTTAGGGTCTTAGGTAGTCCTTACATGAAGTCCATGCTAAGGTCTTGCCATGGGCGATCTAGTATAGTCAAAGGGATGTATAAGCCAGTATTTTGCTTCTACTATTTGGCAATAGCACAAGTTCGATGTCTGGACACAATGTGGGCAACATCCCTCTTTAAAGTTAGCCAAAAGAACTGGTCCTCTATAGCCATTATGGTCTTATTTCTACCAAAATGACTACTTAGACCTCCTATATAGGTTTCCCAAACTAAAAACTCTCTATGTGAGGTCCTGGGAATACACGGTCTATTGCTTTTGAAAAGGTAACCATCCAGGAGGGTGTACTCACAATGGAAACTAGATGATCCTTATTTAATAGTTTGGAAAATCTCATTGAAGTCAGGGCAAGTCTCATATTCTTCTTTCAATCAATCAAACCCTATAACTTCAGTCCTAACGGTATTCAGGAGAAGGGCTCAGTGGCTAAGGGCATCAGCTACCTTATTCTCGGTTCCAGCTTGATGTTTCAGCACAAAGGTATAGGCTTGGAGGTATTCTATCTGGTTAGCATGCCTAGGGTTCAACATTTTCTAGGAGTTTTGGAATCAGAGTGCTTCATGGTCAGAGTATAGGACAAACTCCTGGGTAGTAGGTAATATCTTCAGTATCTAAGGGCTTGTACTACCGCAGAGAATTCCTTATCATAGGTTGAGTTTCTAAGCTTAGCCTCAATGAGCCTGTCACTAAAGAAGGCTGAAGGGTGACTTTCTTAGGTCAATAGTCCTCCTATGCCTACTCCCGATGCATCACAAGCAACCTCAAAAACATTGGAAAAATTAGGTAATCTCAGGATGGGTGCTTAGGTCATCTTCTCCTTAATCTCTAGGAAGGCTCTATCAACAGCTCTGGTCCACTCATAATTTTCCTTCCTAATACAATCAGTGATTAGTGCTACAATGGTACTAAATCCTCGAATAAATCTCCTATAAAAGGTGCTAAACCATGGAAACTACATACTTCATGAACACTTATGGGTATAGGCCACTCAACTATGGACTTGATCTTGTCAAGGTCAGTTGAAACTCCTTTAGGGGTGATGACGAATCCTAAGAAGATGACTTTATGGGTTATGAAATCACACTTCTTTAGATTGGAATAGAGACTCTCCTTCCTAAGGGTCCGGCAAACTTGTCTAAGATGGTTCAGGTGTCTTCCTTAGTCCTACTGTAAATCAAGATGTCATCAAAATAGACCACTACAAATTTTTCAATAAACATTCATAGGACTTATGTCATGATCCTCATAAAAGTGCTAGGGCATTGGACAAATCGAATGGCATCACTACCCATTCATAAAGACCATCCATGGTTTTAAATGCAGTTTTCCACTCATCCCTAGGTTTGATCCTAACTTGATGATAGCCACTCTTAAGGTCAATCTTTGAGAAGATGGTTGCACCGGCCATCATATCTAACATGTCATCTAATCAGGGAATGGGAAACCTATACTATATATGATTTTATTTTTGGCACGATTGTCGACACATTCTTCACATGCCATCTTTCTTAGGGGTGAGCAAGGCAAGTACAACACAAGGGCTCAAGCTCTTCCTAATAAATTCTTTTCTAAAGAGTTCTCCTACCTGTTTCTGTAGTTCTAAGTGTTCAGCTGGGTTCATCATATAGTGGAGCATATTTGGTAGGGTGGCTCCTGGGACTAAATCAATGGCATGCTGGACGTCCCTCTATGATAGTAACTGATCAGGTAAATCATCAGGAAACACATCTTCAAATTCACTCAAAATTCCCTAACCTATTAAGGGTGCTCTTTCTGGGTTTGATCAGGCACTTCCTTTGCAGTTAACATCCAAATAGTGGATCCCTAAAAAATCTCTCTCTAGCTCCTTATCAGTGATCAAATTTACTCCAGATTTCTTCTCTTTCAATGAGCTAGATCCCCTCTTAATTTTGTCCTTAGGTAGGGTAGGATGAATCCCAATTTTCTTTCCATGAAAGTTAAATGAGCATGAATTGGATTGGCCAAATAAGGTAGCATCGTGGTTGTAAAGCCATGGTCTACCTAGGATTATGCTACTAACTCCCATAGGTATAACATCACACCACACCTTTTCTTGATAAGATTGAAGCTGGATCAAGACATGGCATCTAGATTTGATGGGGATGGAGGTTGAGTCTATCCAAGAAATCTTGTAGGGGCTAGGGTGGGGAACAGTGGATAAGCCTAAGGATTTGACATCATTGGTTGCGATGGCATTCACATTGCTTCCACTATCTATAATGATTTTGCAAACTTTTCACCTATTTGGATGAAGGTTTGTAGGATGTTGGTTCTACATCAATCTTCTTGGGTCTTGGTTTGGGCTAAGATGCACCTAACAACTCCTAACAGGTCAAATGGCTTAATTTCCTCCACATCACCTTCATATGAATCTACTAGGTTCTCCTCAGCTTCATAGATTTCCTCAATATCAGCATTGGTTCAGGGTCTTCCTCTTCTAATTCTCCTATGTGTAGGGATTGGGTTGGGCATTGGCTAGCAAAGTGTCCCATCTTATGATATCTAAAATAGGCATTAGGGTTGGGAATCGGGTTTCTATGGGTGTTAGGTGCCTTACCATTGTCTTCCCTATTGGCTAGTAGGGTACTAGGGCTGGGTTGGGATGGGTTAGGGTTTGGTCGGCTTGGATAGGCTGGACTGGGACCTGGTCTGGGGTTAGGGTTGGGTCTGCTTGGGTAGTCTTGTCTAGGACCTATCTGGGGTTAGGGGCACTAGTCCTAAAGGGCTAGGTCGATGGGTTATAGGCCCCCTTTAGAATCGCTCATAGTCTCTAGCTATCTGGTAGGTTTTCTCAAGGTTATTGACGTCCTTCAAGAATACTTCCCTCTATATGTCATCACGAAGTCCAGCCCTAAACCTAGATAGGGTCACTAACTCAGACTCGTCTATACTACATCTTGTGGCAAACTCATCAAATTTGGTTATGTACTCAGACACAGTCCTATTCCTTGACTTAACCTTTGCCATTGATCTTGGAGTCTTTGATGGAAGGATACAGGAAGGTACTTGTCCTTAAGTTTCTATTTCATGTCCTCCTAGGTGTCTATGTGGTGTGATCCTTATTGCCTCGCCATGCATTCAACACTCTCCGAGTACAACCTAGCATGGTGTACTTACTTAATTCTGGCTAATTTAAACTTCTTCTCCTTGCTCATATCATACAATACGAAATATTGGTCCTTGTCAGCTTCCCAATCTATGTAGATCTTAGGATCTAGACTGCCATCAAATGTGGGTGCTTCTAGTCTGATGTTCCTAATGACTCTTTCATCCTGGTCCATGAATTCATTATTGGGCCTCCTAGGTTTGGGCTCTAGAAAGGGGTCAGGATGTCGGCCTCTCCTAGGCTTGGGAGGTGTGGGAAGAGGTGACTCAGGCTCAAGTTCAGTGTTGGACTGTTGGGTTATTTTTACGGTTTCTAATCGATCTTCTATTTGGGCAAGCCTATGTGTTGTTTGATATTCGATTGAGTCAGTTGGTCAAACTTGTGGTTAATTTGGTTCTCTTGGGTGGTCAATTGGGCAAACTGGTCATTCATGGTCTTCATGAAAGTCTCAAGGGTGGGTTCCATGGCTGAGCTGGGTTGAGGTTGGGAATGATGGTAATGGGTTCCCGATCTGGTTGTCATGCAATCAAACACGCAAGGGTTATGATGCAACCAAGTGCACAAGGGTTAATCGTACTAGGGTGTGCTAGACCTAGAGCCAAAGTAAAGTGGGTCCACTCAACTTACACCCAACTCAACAACTAATCCTTCCACTGGCTAGGTAAGAGGTGGGGTGGTGGGAGGCTCCCCTTGCTTGCCACAGGGTCCTAATTACAAATCACCAATCCACTTAGGACATTTGCCTCTGGACCTTTAGCCTTAGATACCAGTTTCCAGTAATAGTTGGAGGATTGAGTGCACTAGTTTACCCACAAAACTCGGACCCGACCTGTTGGTATCCCTAAATCAATTAGATTTTAAGTTAATTTTATTAGGCTTGGGCTCGAATGCAGGTTGGTTGTTTTGGCCCCAAGACAGGTGATGAAATCCTGCCCTGATCTGATAGAGTATGAGTGCCCTTAGATTAGGTTTATGGAAATGATGAGCACACGATGAAACCCTAATGCAATCTAGAATCAGAAAATAGAAAAAAAAAAAAAAATCTTTTATGAGGCGGCAATCTTAGTTTCAAGTAGTTTAGGTGAGCAATCAAAATTGGCTTGGGTTGAGTGGGGTTTGGTAGTTGGTTAGGTTTGATCAAGTTAGGTATACAAAAATTGCATAAATTTATTTTTTCTATGTTCTATTTTGTTGCAGAGTTTAGCATGGTTTTTAGAGTAGAAAAAAATGTAGAAAAATTGCAGAACAGAGGGCTTGATAGTAAAGTTAATTCCTACCAAATTTCATGCAAAGAAAAAATAGTTTGATGATGCAAAGACCTAGGGATTCAGAATGGATGCAGGAATTTTAAGAAAACAGATTTCTGGTTAGGTTTTTTTTTTGCCAATATTTTTTTTTGATTTTTAATCTGTAAAATCAGAAAAAATAACAGTAAAATAGAGGACAACTCAGAGGATGATTAGTGCAAAATTCAGAAAAAAAAAGTAAGTCTAAGATGAGAAACTAGACCTAAATTTGGATCCCTAATGCAGAAACAACATGCAGAATTATTTTTGTGTGTTGTTTTTGTGTTTAGGAAAGATGCAAACTGTCCTAATCCTAAGCTCTAATACCAAACTGATGAGGGACAAAGATGATGTGGATGAACATAAAGAAAATAGCAAATTAATGGAAGCAATGAGTCTCAAATTTTAGATGGTTTATGTACCCGAAAAAGAGTAGCAGGATATGCATGATATGATGTAAGGACTAAACCACGATTACTTGTAAGCAAGAACAATCAAAGTGATAAAAAAATCAGGACCACAAGGATTGAGAAACCACTTAATTATAGTTAATCTTCAATAAAATAGATCTTAGAGATGGGTTTGGGCTAAATACCTAACAACGATAAGATCCTTGTCGCAGACGGGGTCACTTAGCACTCTGGATCGGCGCCTGGATGAGCAGGTCTCTTTCCCGTGGATTCGCTAGTTTCCCGTGGATTCGCTGGTTTTTATCAGCTGGTCTCGAAGGCAAAGAGAACCTCTTCCTTGGATGGTTTCACCAGAAGCATCCTGCACATGTCACAGGTTAGGCTCACGGAAGATGAGAAAATATGTAATTGGAAGAAAGAAGAATAAAGGGATGGAAGGGATCTTCGAGGTGGCTGGCATCCAGTTGGAGGAGGATGCCTGGCTTGTAAGAAGGTGGGGTGTCCAAGGCTTTAGCTAGGATGGAGTTAGCTAGGGTTTAGTGGTAGAGGGAAGAAAGCTGGCGGGTAGGGTTTGCTCACAAGACACAAGAACACGGGTCTCACACCCACTCCAATATGGAGGAAACAATTAACAAGAATTCACTCTAATTTATTTCATGAAAAGAGATGATTACAATTGGAGGAGGGGGTGGGTATTTATAGGCTCACCCAGGTCCCTAATCTATTAGTCAAAATTGGATTGCAAAGTTAATTAGGATGAGGAGTACAAAATTTGAATAGAATTAAAACTTGATTCTTAGTAGGATATGGACATCTCTTCTCCTTGGAATTGGTCAAAGGCCTCCTCATGGGCTAGGACGCCTACTTTACTTGGGCTTAATCTAGGATGCCTCTCCATAGGGACTTTGGGCAGCAATCTCCTGGACTGGGCGGCCTCCAAGTGGACTTGGCGCACATCCTTAGTGGGCTTGGAAAGGCCAACTTCAACTCTAGGCTGGTGAAGGCCTTGGGTGCCAAAGATCTTGGACTAGGTGGGGCACCATCTTGATGAAGGAAAAAGCAGGTTGCGAGTGCCTACACTAAGCATGCAACAGCACAGGGAGCAGGTATGTATTTTAAAACCATTTGAAAATTACAGTGGAAACAACCTACTCCGCACAAGATCTATCATATTCAAGATGCATGTACAGGCATAACAAGGCATAACATTGGCATGTAATATTTATAAACTATTTTATAAACCTAGATCTAGGCATGCATGAAAAATTAAAACCAAAATATTACCTTATTCCTGCTTGGAATAAACCAGGAATAATAGTGGAATAGCTGGAATATCTGGAATAAACTTATTCCAGTCTTCTTCTTCCAACAACCTCTTGGAAAGTTCTTCACGTGTTCTCCAACAGCAGCAAGCCCAATCTACAAATGGCCATTTCTTTGGTCTCTTTTCTTGCACCAATATCAAGGCAACAACTTGATGGAAGTTGCTTCAAAGGAGAGCTTTTGGATTGCTTGGATTGTTGTCTTCCTCTTCTCCAAAAGCAGCAGCAGAAATTCTGCAATTCAAAAACAGAGCAAGACAAAAATACAGCAGCTAAGGAGGTAGAATCGGCTCTCAGGTGCACAAGCGAACACCCTCTAGAGGGGGGACACACCTGGGGTTCCTCTGATCCAGCTTCTCGCACGATGCTAGTCGCTGGAAGCTCTTGAACCGGTGAGAGGAGGCTGAAGAACAAAATACTCTGTTCTAAAATCTGTTTTCTCTAAAACAGTCCTTTCTTTCATTGATTGAGCACCACAAAACAGGGAATTAAAGCACTCTTTCACTCCCAGTCTCTCAACCAAACCCAGGTCCCAAAGACATCGGTGGAATGGAAGGTGGAAAGCTGTCAAAAGGGGAATACACTCAACATTTTTTTTTTAGCACTTAGCATTTTCAACGCCCAGAATTTTTATAGCAGCAAGAACGGTGATTTGGAAAGCTAAAGAGACGTTGGGAATCCAAAAGGCCACACGGTATTAGAACCAATTGAATACATATTCAATGAAGCATTTAAAAGCCACAAAATGGTGGATAAATCCCATCCAAAACTGAGTGGAAGAGGGAGAGGAAAAGATGCCTTTAAAACCCCTGTTCGCCCAAGCCATAAAACCATGTAGATGGTTCAAACCGGTTGACAACGGGTTTAAAAAATCCCAAACCTGTTCTAAACTAGTTCACTTGTTAATTAGATCAAAATCTAATTAATAATAGACTTCGTCAAGTCCTGGTCACCCAGAAACAATTTTCGGTGGACCTGAACAAATTCTGATCGACCCAAAACCGAGTCAATCCAAAGAGTGCTCAATCAAACCGTTACCAAAATGATTCCTACTCATAAATTGGTTCTTGGATCAGGGAGAGATCCTCTATGGCATGTGATGCGGAAAAAAAGATGAGGAAGATGCTAGCACGGATGATGCAAAGGTGGTTATATCTTGTTTTCTTTTTAGGGTTTTATCTTTGGTTCCCGATTGCAAGCAAAGAGAACCTAGGAAAACTGAAAGAAAAGAGATCTATGCTAGCAGATAAATCCCTAAAAAATGATAGACCAGGACCCCGAGATTAAGGAACCCCGGGATTAGGACTAGCTCGATACACCCAATACCTACCTAGGAGATGGGGATGCAAATCTTTCAAATTCTGAAGTGCCTGGTGCAGAGATCGCTCCACTCGATGGATGCGGCCTGGATGCCGAGCAATCATGCTCGTGGATGTGCCGGTTCTCGATCATGTGGCCATGATGGCAAGACGACCCATCTCCGATGTCCGTAGCACCGAGGAAGACCTGTAGGCAGCAAGAGAAAGAACGGTTAGCGAAGAGATGAGAAGTGTTGAAGTTGAAATAGGGTTCGGGTAGAGAAACAGGGCTTCGAGCCCAGTATCTGACTGGAGTCCAAAATCGAAGTTAATAACTTGAGGCCTCGCACCCTGCGACGTCCCGGAGGATGAAGGAATTGTGGCCTCCCACCACTCGACGCCCGGAGGCGAAGGAACGTGGCCTCACACCACTCGACGCCCTCAGGCGAAGGAACGTGGCCTCACACCACTCGACATCCCTGGGGATGAAGGAAGAGTTTCACTTACTCACAACCTAGTCTAGAGAGACAGAGGATTGGAGAAGAAAACACTCAAATTTTTTTTTTTATTCATTCACTAACTATTACAAAGAGGGGTTTGGGTCCTTTAAATAGGTACCCAAAGATACATTCAAAATTCAAAAGAAAACCCATTCAAAATTTGAACCAAAAAATACAACTCAATTTGAAAGTGGTGCCCAAGCTTTGGAGAGCTTTCTTCTTGGCTGACCAGCTTGGTATGGCATGATGCTTGGCTTGGAGTGGGGGAGTTGCTCCTTGGACTTCCTTCTTTGCTTGCTTAGTTTTGGTAGAAAACATGAAGTGAGGCTAGCTTGGAGGGATTTGTCCCACTTTGACTTTTCTTGGATTTATTCAAGGCCGACCAAATGGGAATAATCCAAGGCGTGGCATGATTGGAGGCTTGGAGAGGGAGATTGGTCTTTGACCTTCCTTCCTTGCATGGCTTATTTTGGTAGAAGGCTTGGATTGAGGCTTGATGTCTTTACCATGCCTTTCTTGCTTAACTTCATCAAGGGATCATGCGTTTCTTGCTTAACTTCTTTATGGAAGAAGGCTTGAGTGGAGGCATGCATCAAGGGATTTGAAACTTCTTTCCACTTGGAGAATGGAGGATGCCTTTCTTGCTTGACTTCTTTATGGAAGGAGTCTTGAGTGGAGGCATGCATCAAGGGATTTGAAACTTCTTTCCATGACCGCCCATCCTAGATTGGAAGAGAGCTTGAAGAGGGGAGGGGAAGGGGGCATGGATCATGTGAGTGGTCCCCTTTCTTGGGCGCCCAAAACAAACCACATGTCATCACCTCAGCGCACCACATAAGCAGATAAGGTGGGCCCTGAGCTGACATGTCTCCTTACCTTTGTTAGGCTTAAAAGAGACTTAACTTTTGAACCACTAAAGACTTCATGGGCTTAGACTCGGCCCAACTTATTACAAGACTCAGGTCAACCTGATGGGTCGAGGTACAGACTCCATTTAAGCAAATAAACTAGAGGCTGACAGCCTTATTTCAGGACTCGATAAATACAGAACCCTATTCAGAGATCCCCGGAAGTTTGAAGGGCTCAAGTCAAACCCTGATGCCCACATCAGCATGTGACCTCATAGGTTTGAACCTAGGCAGTAGCACTAGGACAATTCTAGTACCAGCACAAGAACCATCTAGCAATGGGTCCCGGCATCCGGATAGGTCAAAGATGCGAGAGCAATCAATCGAACCTCTGGCATATGGTTACCGTATAATTCATCCCTTTGACCTCCAATGCTCAGGATGACCTAGGGTTAGACTGGCAACCATAGCTAAGTCAATCCACAACATATCTCAACCTCGCAAGTCCCGACTCCTCACTAGGACTACCCCGGTCGAGGATTTGCTAAATTAGGACACTGCAAGACATTCAATCCAAACTACTTGGACAGGTCAATTCCATCTTGGTCCACCACTGCTCCACAAGTACTTGCCTCTACCCAGAAACCTTTCATCACCGGATTAGAAATTCGGGTAGTCCAGTACCAAAGCACAGGGAGTTGCTTACAAGCTACAATGATGACCTTAGGTCAGAGGGACACATATACCCATATCCAATGTGAGTATCCCTTTAGCAGAAAGGGGCTACACGGAGTCACGTTCAATGAGATATCATATAACCCACTTGCATTCACATCAGTGTTGGGAATTGTGTCCCAAAGCCAATCGCTTGGGTTGTAGGCGGTTGAGCTAAGTATTGTACTCTCTTTTTGAATTAATAAAATATATTTTTTGGCAGCTCATCACATTTTATATTTCCCTGAAATGAACTCTTTCCATGTGATGAAGTCCTTAGGACTACACTGACTTCGATACAGAGAGGATGTATCGAGTGGTCCTTAAACCCTGTTCACAACCAAAGGATATATTGTACTGGACGGCAATATATCAAGTATAGGTTGATGTAGTTCACATCATTTGGTTGTCCTCTTGACCAAATGAGTGTGGTGTCACTGATGTGATCTGCAAGTGGGATATGTGATATCTTATTGAACGTGACTCCGTGCAGCCCCTTTCTGCCAAAGGGATACTCATGATTGGATATGGGTATATGTGTCCCTCTGACATGAGGTCATCACGGTAGCTTGCAAGCAACTCCCTGTGCTTTGGTACCGGACTACCCGGATTTTTAATCTGGTCATGGAAGGTTTCTGGGTACAGGCAAGTACTTATGGAGCAGTGATGGACCAAGATGGAATTGACCAATCCAAACAGTTTGGATTGAATGTCTCGCAATATCTCAATTTAGCAAATCCTCGGTCGGGGTAGTCCTAGTGAGGAGTCACTGGGCTTGCAAGGTTGAGACACGTAGTTGACTGACTCAGTCTAGGTTGGCAGCCCAATCTCAGTCGTCCTGAGCATTAGAGGTCAAAGGGATGAATTATAAGGTAACCATATGCCAGAGGTTCGATAGTTTGCTCCCGCATCTTCGACCTATCCGGATGCCGGGACCCATTGCTAGATGGTTTTCTGTGCTGGTACTAGAATTGTTCTAGTGCTACCATTTAGGTTCGAACCTATGAGGTCACACGCCACAGAGGATTACTCTCTGATCCGGATACCGATTACGATTGGGAATCGTCTCGATTTTATGGTCACAGTATTTTTGAGCACTCCTTTTCCCATCTTGTCCTTGTTTGTGTCAACCGGAAATTGTTCCGGGCTGACCATGACTGCGCCAGGATTTTTCTGAATCAGTTTTGAACTGATTCGGAGATTGTTTCAGCCTCCAATTGGTTGTGAACCAATTTTAATCCATTGAACCAATTTAATTGGGCTTGAACCGGTTCAACAAGATTGAACCAAGAGGTTTAAATGGATTGGACCATTTTTTTGCTTGGACCAGTTTTGAACCGGTGTTCTTATTTCACCATGTAAATGTTTTACACGTTGCTGGAAGAAACCCAAGCGTTGGAAACTAAAACGACCGAACGAACGCTGTTGCTGGGTGTCTCTTCTCCTCCCTCCACCCATCCTTTTAACTCTTGTTAATGGCTATTTAATGGGAGAATGGCTGCCGGTGTCTTTTGGTTTTCCTAGCCTCTCCATCTCCCTCTTCCCTGCTGCCTATTTAAACCTCATCAGCACCCCTGTTTCAGCCGAAGATATACACCATGTGAAGAAGAAAATAGCAAGTGTGTGTTCTTCCCTTTGAGAGGCTGAGAACTTGGTCCTTTTCCACCCATTGGGTACTAGTTAGGCTAGGATTTGGAGTGTGTGAGGGAGAGAAACAAAGCCTTGTTCCTTGTGCTCAAATTCCCATTTCAGCAAAGCCCTGTTGCTGAAACTTACCGTGACCGAGTGTCTTCTTCCAGCAGCTTGCACCGCGTGTGGAGAGGGATCCGAGAGCCCCGGGTGCATCTCCCCTCTAGAGGGAGTACCCTTCTACTCCTAGGAGCAAACCACGCGAGCCGACTTGCTGCTGTTGCTCAAAAACGAAGATGAAGTCTGCTATCCTGTTCTGCTACAACTTCCAGCAGTAGACTTTGGGCATTTTTGTACACTGTTTTTGCTGTGTTTTGGTTGCAGATCTTGGTGCCAAATCGAAGACCACTCGAACCCCTAGCCGCTGCTACAATTTGGGAGCAAACGGAGGTCCGGAAGGTGGTGTTTGGATGACGTTTTGAAAGCTCAAAACAGGGTATCCCACGGTCCAAGGAGGAAGAAGGCTGGAATAGATTTATTCCAGCTATTCCAGCCTATTCCAAGTTTATCCCAGAGTTATTCCAGCCGGAATAAAGGTATGAAAAATTATTTTTTTTAATCATGCATAAATAGATTTATTTGTTTATATTTTTGCAAATATTTTTATATCATGATACATGCCTACATGCAACATGAATAGACTAGTTCTGGGCGGAGCAGATTTCCACTGCGCGAATTTTAAAAAAGGTTTTAAAATCCATTCTGCTACCGTAGCTGTTTGCATGCCTAGTGTAGGATCATGTCAAACCATCTACATCATTTTCCTTCAGTGGTATCAGAGCTAGGTTGCATGTGTAACCTATTCCTGTATGCATGTTTTTAGATTAAAATTGGTTTAATCTAATAATGTATCCAGATTTCTTTTTGGAACCTAGTTGAGACCTTCACCATGATCGTGTGTCTTTGACATGATGTGGATCGTCTGTGTTGGCCTCTTCAGAAGGATCCTTAAAGAATTTTTAAAATTAAAAATGTTTTAATTTGATGATACATGTTATAGGGCATGTTTTATATGGATATGAAATATTTGTAAAATTTGAATCTTGATGCATGATTAGTTATGTAAAAATGTTTTACATTATGACTTAATTAAAAATTATTTTAATTAAGTGTTTGGCTTATTAAAAAAAATTTTTATGTTTATGAAATCTAATACAATTTGCATAAGCCATTTTGGGTTAAATTGGGTTAGCTGACTAGTTGGGTTCATCACTGGGTTAGACCTAAGTTTAGTTGAACCGGATTACAAGAAGATTAAACAAAAGTTGTTTAAGGCCCTTCTTTAGAACTATCTAATAGTTAGATTAGTTGATCCGTTCATCTAAAATGGATCCAATTAGTGGCTCATTGGATGCCCGAGTCTTTAGGTTAGTCTGATCGAGTCTGGTAAACCGACTGGTGTCGAGGTAGGTTTGGCATTGTGATCATGGTTGTATGAGGCTACCTCTTTCCTGCCAACTTGGTTGGTGTCTAGGAAAGATGGTTAATGGCGGATACTCACCCATGATCTCACCTACCTGGCTAGTCGAGTCGACCAGAACTGATTGGAAAAGCTCAATGACTCGAGTTAACCCATGTTACTCAGGTTGATCGGTCTGACTGATCTATAGGTGCCCATGGATCATTTGTTGATTTATTTCAACCCTCCTGGAATTTGATTGATTCAGTGGGAGGATGATCCATGTCCTTGTCTTTTTCTTCTATCACAACTAAAAAAAAAAAAATCCTCTAAAATTATTAGGTCCTTAAAAAGACTAAGTCAAAGTATTGACAGTGTCTTAGCCTCCCATTAAGTTGGATAGAAATGTGTCCACTAGCTTGGTGTGCATCGGCAGTTCCAAAGAATGGGTGTACATCCGGCGATTGGAATTTCTATCTGATCGAAGATGGTTCAGTGCAACCTCCATAACGGGACCAGGTGGGCCGGCCAAAGTCGGGCTTGGTCTTTAGTTAGCTGGAAGCATTGGATTTGTCATTTTAATTATAGGACCTAACCAGAGACCCGCAATAGGAGGCCCCAAGGCCGATTGGGGTGTTCTCTGGGGCAAAATGAAATACTGAAAATTGTTTAGGAAAGCAATTGGTTTACGAACCTACCTTTAGGCTTGTATGGGTGAGCTGGCCAAAGTCGGGCTCATATGTGGCCTATTGGATTTCATTACCCACTTGAAAAAATGTTTTCACGGATTGGAGTTAGAGGCTACCAATCTAAAAAATTAGTGGGAGAAACTTTTAGACTAAAGTCCAAGTCTTTTGGTTAAATTATTAATTCATACACTAATTTGGTTTTATTTTCTTTTCAGATGTCTTCCAATTTATCGCTCCGGTCACTTCTCGACAATGAGAAGTTAAAGGGTCACAACTTTGATAGTTGGTATCGAAGATTGAGAATCGTTCTGCAGCATGAACGGATCCTCTATGTAATAACGGATCCGGCACCTGAAATCCCTCCCACTAATGCACGATGTGCGGTCAGAGATGCTTATTTGAAGTGGGTCTCTGATCGGACTACTGTCCGATGCATTATGTTAGCGGCGATGAACGACGAGTTCAGTCATAAATTTGAGGAGGCCCAACCTGATGAAATCCTTCAAAAGTTGAAGGAATCCTTCGGCACCCCGGATGATGTAGAACGGTACAAAGTGTCTTGTGCCATCTACAATTCCAAGATGCCGAATGGAGGTTCAGTCACTGATCATGTACTGTACATGATCGAGCTGATTGAAAAGTTGGGCAAACTCGGATGCCCCTTGCACGAGCAGCTCGGCAAGGATGCAATCCTGAATTCTCTTCCCTCCTCCTATCTTGATTTTCTCGATCATTATAGAATGAACAAGCCTGCAGTCAACTTCCATGGTCTTTTGGGGTTGCTACAAACTTTCAAGAAAGACCACCAACTGAATAAGGGGGTGGTGAATTTAGTGGGAGGTAGTAGAGGTCGTCGTCCCTTTAAGAAATGGAAGAAGAAAACAACTAAAAAGGGAAAGAAGGTGCAGAATGCTCCTGGCCCTAGTCAGACCAGGAAGTATAAGGCTGATCATTCTTCTGCAGAGTGTTTCTACTGCAAGAAGGGACACTGGAAGAGGAGCTGTCCTCTTTATATTACGTCCCTTAATCCGAACAGGCCGAGAAAGCAGAAGTCTACTGCATAAGGTATTTATATGATAAAACCTTGTAATTACTCTATTGTTGATACTGCTAACTGGGTGTTGGATACTGGTAGTCCAATTCACGTTTGTAATTCGTTACAGGGACTTCAAGTTAGAAGAAGATTTGAAGATGGAGAACAGTTCTGAGCATCGGGAATGGAAATCATGTTCCAGTACTGGCGGTCGGAGTTCTGCGTCTTGTCTTTGAGTCTTGTACTGTCGAACTAGTCGACTGTCACTATTGTCCTAGTTTTATTATGAGCATAATCTCTGTAGGCCTTTTGGCCAATTGTGGTTTTGAACTATCAATAAAAGGAGATCTTTGCAATGTTATTTTGAATAACTCTGTTATAATGAAAGCTAGATTAAATAATGGCGTATATGTATTATCAAGGCCTGTTAGTGTAATGTACACTTCTAGCAAATGCCCAAGGTTAGATAATGTCAACGATTTATATCTTTGGCACTGTAGGCTAGGTCATATTAACCAAAATAGGATAAACAAGATGTGAGGAGAAGGACTCCTCGAGGTCAGCGATTCTGAATCACTACCCACTTGTGAATCCTGTTTACTTGGTAAAATGACCAAGTCACCTTTTACTGGAAAAGGTGAACGAGCTACAGAACTTCTAAGTCTAATACATACTGATGTATGTGGAACGATGATAGTTAGTGCTAGAGGAGGATACAAATATTTCATTACTTTTATAGACGACTTTTCAAGGTTTGGATATGTCTTTTTAATGAGACATAAGTCTGAGTCGTTTGAAATGTTCAAAAGATACCGTAATGAAGTAGAAAGCTAACTGGAAAAAGTATTAAAACCTTTCGATCTGATCGAGGTGGTGAATACTTATCTGGTGCATTTTTGACATATCTTGAGGAGAATGGAATTCTCTCTCAGTGGACTCCTCCAGGAACACCACAGTTGAATGGTGTGTCCGAAAGGAGGAATCGAACCTTGTTGGACATGGTTCGATCCATGATGGGCTTTGCAACTCTGCCGCTATCCTTTTAGGGATATGCGCTTCAGACAGCCTGTTACTTATTAAATGATATTCCAAGTAAGTCTATTGTCTCCACTCCGTATGAGATGTGGATTGGACGTAAACCCTTAATCTCACACCTTCGGGTCTGGGGTTGTCCGGCTTACGTAAAGCATTTAGACTCAGACAAACTTGGTCCTAGGTCTGATCGGTGTTTATTCATTGGTTATCCTAAGGAAATCAAAGGGTATTTCTTCTATTTGGAGAATGAACAAAAGGTGTTCGTTGCTCTTAAAGCTATCTTTTTGGAAAAGGAGTTCCTTGGAGAAGGAACTATAGCTTCTAAGATTGAACTTAATGAAGTTCAGCCAATAGAAGAACCTGCACACTCTAAGGACATCGTAGAACTGGGTGTGATTGAATCACACCCATAACCCATTAGGAGATCTGGTAGAATACCGCATTAGCTGGACAGATACTATAGTTTCTTGGTCCGGGACGGCGATCCCATTGAGCTCGATGAGAACAATGAGGATCCGATCACCTATATGGATGCTCTTCAAAGATCTGACTCTGAGGCATGGCTTGGAGCCATGCGATCCGAAATGGAGTCTATGGAAATCAACAATATTTGGACATTGGTTGATCCGCCTGAAGGAATAAAACCCATCGAGTGTAAATGGATCTTCAAGAGGAAAAGGGGCGCAGATGGGAAGGTAGAGACCTATAAAGCCCGTCTGGTTGCCAAGGGGTATCGTCAGTGATATGGTATCGATTATGACGAGACTTTCTTCCCTGTGGCAATGCTCAAGTCCATTCGGATCATGCTTGCTTTGGCAGCATATTTTGATTACGAGATCTGGCAGATGGATGTCCGAACCACTTTCCTTAATGGGAAGCTGGAAGAGGAGGTGTATATGATACAGCCTGAAGGGTTCACATCCACAGATGAACCAAAAGTATGCAAGTTGCAGAGATCCATTTATGGACTCAAGCAAGCGTCTCGAAGTTGGAACTTATGGTTTGATAGGTGTATCAAATCGTATGGCTTCATTAAGAACGGAGAAGAACAGTGCATCTATATATGGGTTAATGGTTCTGTGATTGTATTTCTAGTACTGTATGTTGACGACATTCTCTTAATCGGGAATGATGTCGTAGCATTACAAGGAATAAAGATCTGGTTATCATCTCAGTTCTCCATGAAAGACTTGGGTGAAGCTTCTTACATACTAGGTATGAAGATCTATAGAGATAGATCTAAGAAGCTTTTGGGATTGTCTAAATCTACGTACATTGACACCATGCTGAAATGGTTCAGCATGAAAAATTCCAAGAAATGCTATCTCCCGATAGGTTCTGGAATTACTCTTTCCAAGAAGGATTGTGTGACAAATCCTGAGGAAAGAGAGCGCATGAGTAGAGTACCTTATGCTTCTATAGTAGGCTCTATCATGTATTCTATGACTTGTACTAGACCGGATGTGGCATACTCACTAGGAGTAGTGAGCAGATACCAGTCGACCCAAGTGAGGCGCATTGGAAGGTGGTTAAGTCCATCCTTAAGTATTTGAGAAATACTAAAGATCAATGGCTGATTTATGGAGAACCTGACTTGAAACTTGTGGGGTACTCTGACTCCAGTTTCCAGTCTGATAGAGATGATAGCAAGAGTGTGTCAGGGTTTGTATTTATCCTGAATGGAGGAGCAATCTGCTAGAAAAGTTCCAAGCAGGCAACTGTTGCAGACTCGGTATGCGAAGCAGAATACATTGCAGCATCAGATGCAACAAAGGAAGCTGTGTGGTTGCGGAAGTTCCTTGGAGAGCTAGGGGTGGCACCTTCCCTAGATGGCCCTGTTCCGGTGTATTGTGACAGCACTGGAGCCATTGCTCAAGCTAAGGAGCCTAAAGCTCATCACCGCACCAAGCATATACTGCGGCGATACCACCTCGTATGAGAAATCGTGGAACGAGGCGACATCAATCTTCTAAAGATCGATGGAAAAGAAAATCTGGCCGACCCCTTCACTAAAGCCCTCGGAATAAAAGAATTCGACTATTGTAAATGGGAAATAGGTATTAGATACTCTTCTGATTGGATTTAGTACAAGTGGGAGTTGTTGGGAATTGTGTCCCAAAGCCAATCGCCTGGGTTGTAGGCGGTTGAGCTAAGTATTGTACTCTCTTTTTGAATTAATAAAATATATTTTTTGGCAGCTCATCACATTTTATATTTCCTGAAATGAACTCTTTCCATGTGATGAAGTCCTTAGGACTACACTGACTTCGATACAGAGAGGATGTATCGAGTGGTCCTTAAACCCTATTCACAACCAAAGGATATATTGTACTGGACAACAATATATCAAGTATAGGTTGTTATAGTTCACATCATTTGGTTGTCCTCTTGACCAAATGAGTGTGGTGACACTGATGTGATCTGCAAGTGGGATATGTGATATCTTATTGAACATGATTCAGTGCAGCCCCTTTCTGCCAAAAGGATACTCACGATGGGATATGGGTATATGTGTCCCTCTGACCTGAGGTCATCACGGTAGCTTGCAAGCAACTCCCTATGCTTTGGTGTCGAACTATCCGGATTTTTAATCCGGTGACAGAAGATTTCTGGGTACAGGCAAGTACTTATGGAGCAGTGATGGACCAAGATGGAATTGACCTGTCCAAATAGTTTGGATTGATTGTCTCGTAGTATCTCAATTTAGCAAATCCTTGACCGGGATAGTCCTAGTGAGGAGTCACTGGGCTTGCAAGGTTGAGACACGTAGTGATTGACTCAGTCTGGGTTGGCAGCCCAATCTCAGTCGTCCTGAGCATTAGAGGTCAAAGGGATGAATTATATGGTAACCATATGCCAGAGGTTTGATAATTTGCTCCTGCATCTTCGACCTATCCGGACGCCGGGACCAATTGCTAGATGGTTTCCTGTGCTGGTACTAGAATTGTTCTAGTGCTACCATTTAGGTTCGAACCTATGAGGTTACACGCCATAGAGGATTACTCTCTGATCCGGATACCGATTACGATTGGGAATCATCTCGGTTTTATGGTCACACTATTTTTTAGCACTCTTTTTCCCATCTTGTCCTTGTCTGTGTCAACCGGAAATTGTTCCGGGCTGACCAGGACTGCACCAGGATTTTTCTGAATCAGTTTTGAACTGATTCGGAGATCGTTTCGGCCTTCATTTAGTTGTGTACCAATTTTAATCCATTGATCCAATTTAATTAGGCTTTAACCGGTTCAATTATATTGAACCAAGAGGTTTAAATGGATTGGACCATTTTTTTGCTTGGACCGGTTTTGAACCGATGTTCTTATTTCACCGTGTAAATGTTTTACACGTTGCTGGAAGAAACCCAAGCTCTGGAAACTAAAATGACCGAACGAACGCTGTTGCTGGGTGTCTCTTCTCCTCCCTCCACCCATCCTTTTAACTCTTGTTAATGGCTATTTAATGGGAGAATGGCTGCCGGTGTCTTTTGGTTTTCCCAGCCTCTCCATCTCCCTCTTCCCTGCTGCCTATTTAAACCTCATCAGCACCCCTGTTTCAGCCGAAGATATACACCGTGTGAAGAAGAAAACAACAAGTGTGTGTTCTTCCATTTGAGAGGCTGAGAACTTGGTCCTTTTCCACCCATTGGGTACAAGTTAGGCTAGGATTTGGAGTGTGTGAGGGAGAGAAACAAAGCCTTGTTTCTTGTGCTCAAATTCCCATTTCAGCAAAGCCCTGTTGCTGAAACTTACCGTGACCGAGTGTCTTCTTCCAGCAGCTTGCACCGCGTGTGGAGAGGGATCCAAGAGCCCCGGGCGCATCTCCCATCTAGAGGGAGTACCGTTGTACTCCTAGGAGCAAACCACGCGAGCCGGACTTGCTGCTGTTGCTCAAAAACGAAGATTGAAGTCTGTTGTCCTATTCTGCAAGAACTTCCAGCAGCAGACTTTGGGCATTTTTGTACACCATTTTTGATGTGTTTTGGTTGCAGATCTTGGTGCCAAATCAAGGCCACTCGAACCCCTAGCCGCTGCTACAATTTGGGAGATAACGGAGGTCCGGAAGGTGGTGTTTGGACGACATTTTGAAAGCTCAAAACAGGGTATCCCACGGTCCAAGGAGGAAGAAGGCTGGAATAGATTTATTCTAGCTATTCTAGCCTATTCCAGGTTTATCCCAGAGTTATTCCAGCCGGAATAAAGGTATGAAAATTTTTTTTTTTTTAATCATGCATAAATAGATTTATTTGTTTATATTTTTGCAAATATTTTTATATCATGATACATGCCTACATGCAATATGAATAGATTAGTTTCTTGGCGGAGCAGATTTTCGCTGCGCGAATTTTAAAAAAGGTTTTAAAATCCATTCTGCTCCCGCAGCTGTTTGCATCCCTAATGTAGGATCATGTCAAACCACCTGCACCGTTTTCTTTCAATCAGTGTCACCACACTCCCTTGGTTAAGAGGACAACCAAACGATGTGAACCATAACAACCTATACTTGATACATTGCCATGCAGTACAATGTATCCTTTGGTTGTGAACCTGGTTTAAGAACCACTCGATATATCCTCTCTATATCGAAGTCAGTATAGTCCTATGGACTTCATCACATGAAAGAGTTCATTACAGGAAAAAATAAAAATGTGATGAGCTACCAAATAATATTTATTAATTCATACAAAGAGTACAATACTCAGCACAACCACCTATAGCCTAGGCGATTGGCTTTGGGATACAATTCTCAACAACTCTCACTTGTACTAAAACCAATCAGAACAGTATCTAATACCCATTTTCCTTTAACAAAAGTTGAACACTTTTATTTCGAGGGCTTTAGTAAAAATGTTGGCAAGAATTTCCTTTCCATCAATGTTCATAAGATTGATGTCATCTCGTTCTATGATCTCTCGTACGAGGTGGTGATGGGTTTCGGTGGCACAACGGATGGTAGAATTTCAAAAATTATCATTTGAAACTATAAGAAATTGAAACCCTAATCCAGAATCCCTTGAGCATAACAATTAACTAATCATATAATAAGGCTTAAGAAGAATACCTGATACGCTATAACCTTTTTCTTTCTACTAGGCACACAAGTTCATGCCCTCCAGAGGTGATCCACACGAGAATTAAACCAAGGAGATACTCCTTTCTTGCTTGCATAAAACCACTAGGACTCTTTGGCAGCCTTTCTAGCCTTCGACAGCCTTTTCTTCTTTCCCAGACTAATACCCTCCTGAGAAGCACTCTAAACCCTCTCCTAAACTCTTCTTACTTCTACTTAACACTTCTTTATTCTCTTCCTAAGACCTTGTCTTAATTTGGCAGACTTGTCTTAAAGAAAGAACAATGTCTTAACAAGGGAAGGAAGAGACAAAGAGGATAAGTGCAAGAATGTAAGAAAGAAAGGATTGAATGGAATGCTTTCAGTAAAACACTGATGGGTTTATATAGGAAAGCAAGAGGCGTGGGATAAGGCTCTTCATCAGCCCCTGATCTACTTTTCATAAGATCAAATAAGACCCTTCAATGAGAAGGAGTCTTTTGGATCTAAGAATACATCCTTTCATGCACCAAATGACTTATCTGCATTTCTTGGACTTAATCGATGATTTTTCTTCATGCCATGTGGCATGTAACTGGCTGATAAGAAGGTAATTGGGGTGAGAATGAAGAGACATATCAATCATAAATCCCTTCGATAATAAAACTTCCTATTTGAATTTGAATTGGTGTGGCAACCATGAAGAGTTGCGACTCTTCATGTTGCGCGCGCCAATTCCTTCCTTCCTTTCTTTCTTGCATGGTAAAGAGGCTAAAGGAATGTGTGTTAGGACTAGGGGAGAGACTCCTTGCTTATCTGGAAACCACTTCCCCAAAGCAGAAGGACTCCTATTCTTCTTTCACGCCAATTATTTCTAGCGCATACTCCAAATGGCGCCAAGAGTCCAACCTAGTTTGGACTCTTCATAAATCCAAGATAAAGGCTGATAAAATTCAAATAAAATCAGATTATTTGACCCCACTTAGGACACAACCCAATATAGATTTCTCATAAATTGGTTTGCCTAATTAGCAAGCAAATAGACCCAATCTAATTGGGTTAGGAATTAGGCTAGCATAATATGCTAGTATGCAATCTAGCTAGCAAAGTAGGATTAATTAACCCTAATATAATATCCAATAAATTCCTAGGTTAATTTTTATATGTGTGTGACCCTTTGGGTTCCACATCTAGCTAGCAGTAGGTCTGGATCAAAGCTGATTCGATCTAATCAGACCCGTTTGACTTAATTAGGTCAAATTGAACTGACCCAAGTTGCCAATTCGAACCAACTTTCAAATTGACTCATGAATCTAATCAAATTGATTCATGATAACCTACATGACATGATTGACATCTAGCAGCGTATCATGCCTACCTAGAAGATGAGAAATTTGGTAGAAATTACCAAAATACCCTTTAGTGGAAAGTTAGCGTGCAATTCAATCTTTCGATCTCCTTTTATCTAGAATAAGTGATGGGTATGGATTAATGTCAAACCCTATCACTTAGTCATTTCGAATCTCAATTCGATAATGATGACTCTATTGATGATCGATTAGAAAATCTTTTATAATCTCATCTTGCTTTGATCAAAGACTCACTGAGTCATCAATTGAAGAGATTACATGGAATAATATTTCTTCTTACTAGGAATGATCGATCCTTGTTGATCCACTCTCATCCTTCATACACCTTCCACCATATTCGAGAACATCCCGTGCATAACTCAATGTCATGAATGGGTATGAATCAAAACATGGCTTAGTGTGCATAAGGATCTAAGGTGATTCAGGTCTAAAGATCACTTGCGCAACTCCCACTATGAGAACTACCTTTTGACAAGTAGTAAGGCATCCATAAGAAGTTCTCTGTGTAGATCAGTTCAGTGAACTCATGTCTACAATGAGCACCCATATCCTTATATTAGTATCTCTACACTAGTGGCTATGAGATCAACCACCCTCTCTTAAGAGCATACATAGGATATGCTGGTCTTTCCGAAAATATCGATCCCCTAATCGATAATCCAATTACCAGGAACATTCTAAATTAGGGTTTATAGGAATTTAGATCTCACTGTTATGATCTTCATCATAACCCTAATTCCATTTTCCTAACCTCGGGGTTCACCATAATCTATTAATCAGACACAGCAGTATGATGAAAACTAAATACCTTTATTAATACATAAAAATGTCATAAATGAGTTTGGAAGTTTACAGAAATGCCCTTACAATGATTGGCTTTTAGGGCATTACTCTTTCAATCTCGCATTTCCATTAAAGCTAATCACCCTTATATCTAATACCCATACATTCTAAGTGACGATAAAACTGTTGCTGGGGTAGTGCTTTAGTGAATGGGTCTGCTATATTGTTCTTTGTATCAACACGTTCGATGGAAACATCTTGTATTCCTATGATCTCTTGAACGAGGTGGAAGCATCTCAGAATGTGCTTGGACTTATGATGAGACCTCGGTTCCTTAGCTTGTGCAATAGCTCCAGTGTTGTTACAACAAAGTGGCACTGGTTGTTGTATTTCAGGAATAATACCCAATTCTGTAATGAATTTCTTCATCCAAATAGCTTCCTTTACAACTTCACTTGTAGCTATGTATTCTACCTCAATGATTGAGTCAGCTATAATTTGCTGCTTTGTACTCTTCCAACTTACTGCTCCACTATATAGGATGAAGACATACCCTGATATGGATTTGCTATCATCTAGATCAGATTAAAAACTAGAATCTGTATATCCTTCTAGTTTCAAATCTGATCCTCCATAGATTAGAAAAACATCTTTAGTCCTTCTCATATAATTAAGAATATTTTTCACAGCTTTCTAATGATCCTCTCCTTTGATCAGCCTGGAATCAGCTTACTATGCCCAAGGCATAAGTAAAATCAGGCCTCGTACATAACATAGCATACATTATTGATCCTGTAGCCAAAGCATAAGGAATCTTAGCTATTCTCTCTCTTTCTTTTGATGTCTTAGGAGACATTTTCTTGGAGAGATGTATGCCTTGACTCATTGGCAAGTAACCTCTCTTACTCCAATCCATGTTGAATCTTTTCAACACTAAGTCAATGTACCTTGATTGAGATAAACCTAGCATCCTCTTAGATCTATCTTTATAGATCTTAATTTCTAATATACATGATGCTTCTCCCAAATCCTTCATGAAAAACTTTGAAGATAGCCAAGTCTTGACCGATGTAACATTGGGATATCATTCCCAATGATAAGTATGTCATCGACATACTAAACCAAAAAGACAGTTGTTTTTTCACTTGTCTTTTTATACACACAAGGTTCATCCATATTTTTAATAAAGCCAAACTCCCTAATTGCTTCATCAAAGCGAATGTTCTAACTTTTCGATGCTTGCTTTAATCTATATATGGATTTTTTAAGCTTGCATACTTGATTAGGTCTCCCACTTCAGACAAACCCTTCTGGTTATGACATATAGACTTCTTCCTCAAGGTATCCATTGAGGAAAGCAGTCTTTACGTCCATCTGCCATATTTCATAATCATAGTATGCTGCTATTGCAAGCAAAATCCTGATGGACTTAAACATTGCTACTGGTGAAAAGGTTTCATCATAATCAATACCATGTTTTTGTCTGAAACGTTTTGCCACTAGCCTGGCTTTGTAGGTATCTACTTGGCCATCTACTCCAATCACTTCTTGAAGATCCATTTACACCCAATTAGGTTAACTCATTCAGGTGGATCAACCAATGTACAAACCTGGTTAGAGTACATGGAGTCCATTTTGGATTTCATGGCATTTAGCCATTTGTCGGAGTCTTTACTCTCGACAGCTTCCGAATAGGTCACAGGATCATCATCCTGAATGATACTAGCCTCACTGTCATTTCCAATGATAAAGCCATATCGGAGAGGTGTACCATACACTCTCTATGACCTTTGGAAAGGAGGTGTGTGTTATGGATGTTCCTGAATTATAGGAACATCTGGTTGAGGAATTACATCAGGTATAGGTTGAACTTCTTCAAGTTCAAATATCCTCCCACTGCCATCTTTTTGGATGAATTCTTTTTCCAAGAAGGTTGCATGTCTACTGACAAAAACCTTTTGTTCAGTAGGGTGATAGAAAAGGTATCCCATTCCTTCTTTATGATATCCAACAAACCTGCATTTGTCAGCCCTAGCACTTAGCTTATGCCCAAAAACATTCTGGACATAAGCTGGACAACCCTAAATCTTGAAATACTTAAGACTTGGTTTTCTTCCTTTCCATAATTCATATGGAGTGCTATTGATAGCCTTTAATGGTACTCTGTTCAAAATGTGAGTAGCGTTCTCTAGGGCATGACCCCAAAAAGAGACTGGAAGATCAGTGGAGCACATCATGGACCGTACAATATCTAATAAGATATGATTCCTCCTTACTGCTACATCATTTAACTGTGGTGTATATGGAGGGTTCCATTCTGAGAGAATGCCTTTGTTTTTTAGAAAATCAAGAAATTCACTGGACAAGTATTCTCCTCCTCTATTAGATCGAAAGATTTTAATACTATGCCCTGTTTGTTTCTCAACCTCTTTTAGATACTCTTTAAATTTATCAAGAGCTTTAGACTTGTATTTCATTAGATACACATATCCAAACCTTGATAAATCATCAGTAAAACTAATAAAATAAGAGTATTCTCCTATGGCCTCGGTTGTCATAGGACCACACAAATCTGAGTGAACTAGTCCTAACAACTCAGTTGTCCTTTCTCCATGTCCAGTGAATGGAGACTTAGTCATTTTTCCCATGAGACGGGATTCACAAGTTCTAATGACTCAAAATCAAAAGGTTCAACGAAGTTATCTTTGTATAACTTGCTTATCCTGGACTAACTAATATGACACAAGCGGCAATGATAAAGATATGTGACTTTGAAATCATCTCTCTTTCTTTTCTTTTTCTCAACAACCAAGACTTCATCATTGTGTGATAGAGTTAAAAGACCATTAGAAAATGTACCATAACCAAAGAATTTCTTTGAAAAGAAAATCAAGCATCCCTGGCTCGTTAACTTTATTTCATAACCTTGTTGTAACATGAAAGGTACAAAAATAATGTTTTTAATAACATTGGGTACATAATAACATTCTTTTAATTCTAAGATATTGCCCGAAGGCAATAACAATAAGTAGGTGCCAACAACTTCAGCTTGAATGGGTTCTCCACTTGCACTGAATAGCTCGAAGTCACCTTTCTTCAGTCTTCTAGGCCTCTGCAGCCCCTGCAAAGATTTGCAGATATAAAATCTACATGCGGTATCAAGTATCCATGAATTAGAAGTTGAAGAACTCAATGATAAACTTGTTTGTATCATTAACAAACCTTTAGATGCTCCAACAGCATCTTGCTTCTTCTTTGTAAGGTACAACTTGCAATTTTTCTTCCAGTGCCCTTGCTTCCCACAGTGATAACAGGATCCATCAGTGGAGGGCTTCCTTGCCTTCTTCTTGCTCTTGAAGCTACTCTTAGGGTTCATTTTTCTTTTAGGACCCTTCTTCATTGCTTGCTTCTTCTTATTATCGACTAGAAGAAGCTCAGCCTTACCACCCTTAAAGTGGCTCTCTGCTCTTTTGAGCATATTTAATAACTCGGGCAATGAAGTATTTAGTTTGTTCATGTGGTAATCCATGACAAACTGTGAGGAGTCTGGGATTGATTGTAGGATTAAATCCTGATTGAGCTCCCTATCCATCACAAATCATAACTGACCTAACTGGGTGATTAGGCCAATCATTTTAAGGATATGCGTCTGAACGAAAGAGCCCTCACTTATTCGTGCCCGGAACAACTGCTTTGATATCTCGTATCGTGCAGTCCGACTATGCTCCCATAAAGCTCTTTCAGATTGAGCAATATGGACTGAGGTTCCATTTTCTCATGTTGCCTTTGGAGTTCATTACTCATTGAGGCTAACATTATGCACTTGAAAGTCATGCTATCATTCTGCCACATTTTGTATGTGGCACTTTCCTCCTCAGTAGCATCCTCTCCTACCGGATCAGGGTCAGGAGTATCAAGGATATAGGCAATCCTTTCCTGAGATAAAACTATCCTTAGGTTCCTCAACCAGTCCACATAATTGGGACCGGTCAGCTTGTTGGCATCCAAGATGCCATGCAGTGACAGATTAGAAGCCATGAAATTACAATCTACATTAAAATAAAGAACAACTACAAGTAGACAACTCAAGATGACATCCACAACTAGATAAGGAATTTACATCTAATTATGTCTCCCACTATTTTATTCGAATACCATAACCCTCAAATATGGTAAGCGGGAAACCACATTAGGGTTTCCTTAGTGGGGTTGAGATCCCAATCCTTCATGAATGCCTTATGTTAATCACAACAAACACCCATGAGTTTAAGGGTAGGAAAATCCTTTCCAATTGCACCCTATTGCAATTCTCAATATTAGACTTGCCTCTAATACATTTATAGCCTTATGTATGCATAACAAACTATAATGTATTAGTTTAGTCATACCCTTCATTTAATATAGTCATGATTGAATAATGTCACCCTTGAGTATACTCGACAAAGCAACATAATCAATCATACTATATAGCATAGAAAATACTAAGATAAATATCATATCAAATCCTAAAATAGGTCTTGTGTTAATAACAACAAACCTATAATAGTAAGTTTGACATGGATTTGTCTTAGCATGAAGGAAGGCAATTTTGCAGTGTACTTAACCAATTTGCATTTCTAACTTAAGGTCTAGATATAGCCAAATTGGCCAGGTAAGTGGAAGAGATGAGGGGGTCTCCCTGTTGCTTTCCTTTGATACCAATAGAATTGGCCAGGTCAGACAACAGAACCAATTAAAAACATCATTCCCTTTACCTTCCCAGAACCACCTGCCTAGACACCAATTAGCTTAATCAAAGATCCCTAAATAGATTTGCTTCATGATTAATTTACACTATGACTAAATATACTTTTATGAGGGCATTTATGGTCTCTTAACATATTCTAATAGATAACGCTTATAAAACATTCATCCCATAAAACCATACATATACAAAATATGTGCCAAGTGAGTCATCATTCTAGGACAACCTTGAAAGAAAATAGGTGCAGGTGGTTTGACATGATCCTACACTAGGCATGCAAACAGCTGCGGGAGTAGAATGGATTTTAAAACTTTTTTAAAAATTCGCGCAGTAGAAAACTGCTCCGCCCAGAACCTAACCTATTCATGTCGCATGTAGGCATATAAAATATTTGCAAAATATTAAACAAATAAGTCTATTTATGCATGATTAAAAAAAATAATTTTCCATACCTTTATTCCACCTGGAGTAACTCTGGAATAAACCTGGAATAGGCTAGAATAGCTGGAATAAAACTATTCCAGCCTTCTTCTTCCTTGGGACTGTGGGATGTCCTGTTTTGGGCTTTCAAAACATTGTCCAAACACCACCTTCCAGACCTCCGTTTGCTCCCAAATCGAAGCAACATCAAGGAGGTGGATCTTCTTCGATTTTCAACCAAATATGCAAAGAAAAAATCACTAAAAGACCTCCACCAATTCACCAAAAGCTTACCGTCAAAATCTGCTGCAGGAAAAACAGCAGGCTTCTTCTTTGGATTTTGAGCAGCAGCAGCAAACGGGGTTCGATTCTTTTGCTCCCAGGAGTAAAGGGATACTCCCTCTAGAGGGTAGATATGCCCGGGGCTCTTGGATCGTCCTTCTCGTGCGGTGCTAGCTGCTGGAAGGGATGTTGGTCAAAGTTGGTAGCAGCAACACTAGTTTGCTGCAGCATTAGGCTTGAGCACAACTATCAACGAGGAATCAAGCTTGTAACTCTCCCTAAATCACACCAAAACTCAGCCACAAGAGCATCGAATGGAAGCAAGGATTAAACTCTCAAAAATGGGAGAACTCTCAGCCTCTCAAACAAGAACAACGCCCAGACAACCTATGTTCTATTTTCATGGTTCACTGAAACAGAGCCTGCTATATTTAAAGACAGTAGAGGGAAGAGGGAGAGGCTGGGAGATGAAGAGGACTCGAGAGGCTGCCATTCTCCCAATAAATCAACAAATAAACGAGAGTTTAAAGACAGCGGGTGGAGGGAGAAGAGAAGACGTTGTCGTTTGGCCTCCATCGAATGGAATTCCTTCCAGCAAATCACCGTGTAAAACGGTCAAGTAGTAAAAAGAAAATGCCGGTTCAATAAATCAGTCCAATCCCATTCAAAACCAAGGGGTTCAATCCAATTGAACAGGTTCAGGAAAATTCCAAACCCAATAAAATTGGTTCAAGGGTATAAATTGGTTCACAACCAATTGAAGGCCGAAACGAGCTCCGAATCAGTTCAAAACCGATTCAGAAAAAATCTGGTGTAGTCCTGGTCAACCCGGAACAATTTTTGATTGACATAGACATGGGCAAGACATGGAAAAAAGTGCTAAAATAAAAAAAATTGTGACCATAAAATCGAGATGATTTCCAATCGTAATCGGTATCCA
Organism: Areca catechu; assembly: GCA_021397845.1. Taxonomy (NCBI): domain Eukaryota; kingdom Viridiplantae; phylum Streptophyta; class Magnoliopsida; order Arecales; family Arecaceae; genus Areca; species Areca catechu. The sequence continues at coordinate 322,804 of JAHSVC010000025.1, forward strand.
GATCAGAGAGTAATCCTCTACGACATGTGACCTTATAGGTTCGAACCTAAATGATAGCACTAGAACAATTCTAGTACCAGCACAAGAAACTATCTAGCAATGGGTCCCGGCATCCGGATAGGTCGAAGATGCAGGAGCAAACTATCGAATCTCTAGCATATGGTTACCGTATAATTCATCCCTTTGATCTCTAATGCTCAAGACGACTGAGATTGGGCTGCCAACCCAGACTGAGTCAGTCGACTACGTGTCTCAACCTTGCAAGCCCAGTGACTCTTCACTAGGGCTACCCCGACCGAGGATTTGCTAAATTGAGATACTGCGAGACATTCAATCCAAACTGTTTGGACAGGTCAATTCCATCTTGGTCCATCAATGCTCCATAAGTACTTGCCTGTACCCAGATACCTTCCGTCACCGGATTAAAAATCCAGGTAGTCCGGTACCAAAGCACAGGGAGTTGCTTGCAAGCTACCGTGATGACCTCAGGTCAGAGGGACACATATACCCATATTCAATCATGAGTATCCCTTTGGCAAAAAGGGGCTGCACGGAGTCACGTTCAATGAGATATCACATATCCCACTTGTAGATCACATCAGTGTCACCACACTCATTTGGTCAAGAGGATAACTAAACGATGTGAACTATAACAACCTATAGTTGATATATTGCCGTCCAGTACAATATATCCTTTGGTTGTGAACAAGGTTTAAGGACCACTCGATATATCCTCTCTGTATCGAAGTCAGTGTAGTCCTAAGGACTTCAACACATGGAAAGAGTTCATTCCAAGGAAATTCAATATGTGATGAGCTGCCAAAAAAATATTTTATTAATTCATAGAAAGTATACAATACTGAGCTCAACCGCCTACAACCTAGGCGATTGGCTTTGGGACACAATTCCCAATAACTCCCACTTGTACTAAAGCCAATCAGAAGAGCATCTAATACCCATTACCCATTTACAATAGTCAAACTCTTTTATTCCGAGGGCTTTAGTGAAGGGGTCGGCCAAATTTTCTTTTCCATCGATCTTCAGAAGATTGATGTCGCCTCGTTCCACGATCTCTCGTACGAGGTGGTAGCGCCGTAGTATGTGCTTGGTGCAGTGATGAGCTTTAGGCTCCTTAGCTTGAGCAATGGCTCCAGTGCTGTCACAATACACCGGACAGGACCATCTAGGGAAGGTGCCACCCCTAGCTCTCTAAGGAACTTCCGTAACCACACAGCTTCCTTTGATACATCTGATGCTACAATGTATTCTGCTTCACATACCGAGTCTGCAACAGTTGCCTGCTTGGAACTTTTCCAGCAGATCGCTCCTCCATTCAGGGTAAATACAAACCCTGACACACTCTTGCTATCATCTCTATCCGACTGGAAACTGGAGTCAGAGTACCCCACAAGTTTCAAGTCAGGTTCTCCATAAATCAGCCATTGATCTTTACTATTTCTTAAATACTTAAGGATGGACTTAACCACCTTCCAATGCACCTCACCTGGGTCAGACTGGTATCTGCTCACTACTCCTAGTGAGTATGCCACGTCTGGTCTAGTACAAGTCATAGCATACATGATAGAGCCTATTGTAGAAGCATAAGGTACTCTACTCATGCGCTCTCTTTCCTCAAGAGTTGTTGCACAATCCTTCTTGGAAAGAGTAATTCCAGAACCTATCGGGAGATAGCCTTTCTTGGAATTTTCCATGCTGAATCGTTTCAGCACGGTATCAATGTACGTAGACTGGGACAGTCCCAAAAGCTTCTTAGATCTATCTCTATAGATCTTCATACCTAGTATGTAAGAAGCTTCACCCAAGTCCTTCATGGAGAACTGAGATGATAACCAGACGTTTATTCCTTGTAATGCTACGACATCATTCCCGATTAAGAAAATGTCATCAATATACAGTATTAGGAATACAATCACAGAACCATTAACCCATTTATAGATACACGGTTCTTCTCTGTTCCTAATAAAGCCATATGATTTGATACACCTATCAAACCGTAAGTTCTAACTTCGAGATGCTTGCTTGAGTCCATAGATGGACCTCTACAACTTGCATACTTTTGAATCATTTATGGATGTGAACCCTTCAGGCTGTATCATATACACCTTCTCTTCCAGCTCCCCATTAAGGAAAGCAGTTCGGACATCCATCTGCCAGATCTCGTAATCAAAATATGCTGCCAAAGCAAGCATGATCCGAATGGACTTGAACTTGTCACAGGGGAGAAAGTCTCGTCATAATCGATACCATATCGCTGACGATACCCCTTGGTAACTAGATGGGCTTTATAGGTCTCTACCTTCCCATCTGCGCCCCTTTTCCTCTTGAAGATCCATTTACACCCGATGGATTTTATTCCTTCAGGCGGATCAACCAATGTCCAAACATTGTTGATTTTCATGGACTCCATTTCGGATCACATGGCTCCAAGCCATGCCTCAGAGTCAGATCTCTGAAGAGCACCATATAGGTGATCAGATCCTCATTATTCTCATCGAGCTCAATGGGATCGCCGTCCCGGACCAAGAAACCGTAGTATCTGTCCGGCTGACGCGGTATTCTACCAGATCTCCTAATGGGTTCTGGGTGTGATTCAATCATAGCCGGTTCTACGATGTCCTTAGAGTGTGTAGGTTCTTCTATTGGCTGAACTTCATTAAGTTCAATCTTAGAAGCTATAGTTCCTTCTCCAAGGAACTCCTTTTCCAAAATATAGCTTTAAGAGCAACGAACACCTTTTGTTCATTCTCCAAATAGAAGAAATACCCTTTGGTTTCCTTAGGATAACCAATGAATAAACACCGATCAGACCTAGGACCAAGTTTGTCTGAGTCTAAACGCTTTACGTAAGCCGGACAACCCCAGACCCGAAGGTGTGAGATTAAGGGTTTACGTCCAGTCCACATCTCATACGGAGTGGAGACAACAGACTTACTTGGAATATCATTTAATAAGTAACAGGCTGTCTGAAGCGCATATCCCCAAAAGGATAGCGGCAGAGTTGCAAAGCCCATCATGGATCGAACCATGTCCAACAAGGTTCGATTCCTCCTTTCGGACACACCATTCAACTGTGGTGTTCCTAGAGGAGTCCACTGAGAAAGAATTCCATTCTCCTCATGATATGTCAAAAATGCACCAGATAAGTATTCACCACCTCGATCAGATCGAAAGGTTTTAATACTTTTTCCAATATGCTTTTCTACTTCATTATGGTATCGTTTGAACATTTCAAACGACTCATACTTATGTCTCATTAAAAAGACATATCCAAACCTTGAAAAGTTGTCTATAAAAGTAATGAAATATTTGTATCCTCTTCTAGCACTAACTGTCATCGGTCTACATACATCAGTATGTATAAGACTTAGAAGTTCTGTAGCTCGTTCACCTTTTCCAGTAAAAGGTGACTTGGTCATTTTACCAAGTAAACAGGATTCACAAGTGGGTAGTGATTCAGAATCGCTGACCTCGAGGAGTCCTTCTCCTCGCATCTTGTTTATCTTATTTTGGTTAATATGACCTAGCCTATAGTACCAAAGATACAAATCGTTGACATTATCTAACCTTGGGCGTTTGCTAGAAGTGTACATTACACTAACAGGCCTTGATAATACCTATATGCCATTATTTAATCTAGCTTTCATTATAACAGAGTTATTCAAAATAACATTGCAAAGATCTCCTTTTATTAATAGTTCAAAACCACAATTGGCCAAAAGGCCTACAGAGATTATGCTCATAAAGAAACTAGGACAATAGTGACAGTCGACTAGTTTGATAGTACAAGACTCAAAGACAAGATGCAGAACTCCGACCGCCAGTACTGGAACATGATTTCCATTCCCGATGCTCAGAAACTGTTCTCCATCTTCAAATCTTCTGCTAACTTGAAGTCCCTGTAATGAATTACAAACGTGAATTGGACTATCAGTATCCAACACCCAGTTAGCAGTATCAATAATAGAGTAATTACAAGGTTTTATCATATAAATACCTTATGCAGTAGACTTCTGCTTTCTCGGTCTGTTCGGATTAAGGGACGCAATATAAAGAGGACAGTTCCTCTTCCAGTGTCCCTTCTTCTTGCAGTAGAAACACTTTGCAAAAGACTGATCAGCCTTATACTTCCTGGTCTGACTAGGGCCAGGAGCATTCTGCACCTTCTTTCCCTTTTTAGTTGTTTTCTTCTTCCCTTTCTTAAAGGGACGACGACCTCTACTACCTCCCACTAAATTCACCACCCCCTTATTCAGTTGGTGGTCTTTCTTGAAAGTTTGTAGCAACCCCAAAAGACCATGGTAGTTGACTGCAGGCTTGTTCATTCTATAATGATCAAGAAAATCAAGATAGGAGGAGGGAAGAGAATTCAGGATCGCATCCTTGCCGAGCTACTCGTGCAAGGGGCATCCGAGTTTGCCCAACTTTTCAATCAGCTCGATCATGTACAATACATGATCAGTGACTGAACCGTCATTCGGCATCTTGGAATTGTAGATGGCACAAGACACTTTGTACCATTCTACATCATTCGGGGTGCCGAAGGATTCCTTCAACTTTTGAAGGATTTCATCAGGTTGGGCTTCCTGGAATTTTTAACTAAACTCGTCGTTCATCATCGCTAACATAATGCATCGAACAGTAGTCCGATCAGAGACCCACTTCAGATAAGCGTCTCTGACCGCACTCCGTGCATTAGTGATAAGGATTTCAGGTGCCGGATCCGTTATCACATAGAGGATCAGTTCATGCTCTAGAACAATTCTCAATCTTCGATACCAACTATCGAAGTTGTGACCCTTTAACTTCTCGTTATCGAGAAGTGACTGGAGCGATAAATTAGAAGACATCTGAAAAGAAAATAAGACCAAATTAGTGTATGAATTAATAATTTAACCAAAAGACTTGGACTTTAGTCTAAAGGTTTCTCCGACTAATTTATCAGATTGGTAGCCTCTAACTCCAATCCGTGAAAACATTTTTTCAAGTAGGTACTAAAATCCAATAGGCCTCGCATGAGCCCGACTATGGCCAGCTCACCCATACGAGCCTAAAGGTAGGTTCGTAAACCAATTGTTTTCCTAAACAATTTTAGTATTTCATTTTGCCCCAGAGAACATCCTAATCGGCCTAGGGGCCTTCTATTGCGGGTCTCTTGTTAGGTCCAACCATTAAAATGACAAATCCAATTGATGCAGAACGAAAACTCTGATACCAAAAATGATGCAGAACGGATATGTGGAATACGGAAGCAAATTAAAATTAATATATTTTTTTTATATATATATTTTCAGAAGTCGGCTTTGACTCAAAGGAAAGATAAACTAATGTTGAAAGAAACTAAGAAATGACAGAAAGCACAATTAAAAGGAGTGGATTATCAGAGTAACTCAGAAGTAGGATCGCTGGGATTGAGAAACCCCCAGATCTAGGGTTTGCTCTGAGTTTCAACGAAACAGACAAAGTGAGAAGGGAAGGTTCTTGTTACCTAGCAGTGATATCTCTCCATTTGGTGGAAAAAAGACTCTCTCGAGCAGATTATTGGATCCCGGGAGTCAAGGTATCTTCGTAATGGATCCTCCGATAATGGTCCTTGGCAAAGTTGGTTTCTTCTTGAACCCTGGATCCTGGAGAGAAGAAGAACATGGTTAGGAACAAGAGACTCAGGGAAGAGAGTTACCAGAGTAGAAGAAAGGATGGGATCTGAAGGTCTTCAGCTGATCTAGAACTCATAGGCCGTGGATTTGGGACTTCTTCTCCTGGATATGCTGGATGGACTCTGAAGCAGTGGTAGCTGACTTGAAGATGGCTGGACTGGTGTCCTGGTGGTCGGCCACCCTTTGGAAGAAAAACCTTGGAGATGGTGTAGTGGCTAGGGTTTGGTGGTGGTAGAGTAGAGATGGGTGGACTAAGCTAGGGTTTTGGGGTTGGAGATCTCACACCTCCTCAAGGTTCCTAGGGAACCTAGATTTACTCCCTCACGGAGCTCAACACTCAGAATAAGTATGGAAGAACAAGACTTTGCTAAAAAATAAGGGATTTCATTCATAAGATTTTATAAGATAAGTTCAAGTTACAAAATGGGTCTAATATATAGACCTATAAGAAAAATCAAAACCATACAAGTTCCCATGTGGGACTACTAGGACTAATCTATACTTTAGGCATCAAATTCTCTTCCCCTGGCCAACCAAGACTCCTTCCATGAGTGAGCGGCCCAAAAACTCCAAGAAAACTTGAAAATCAGCTCCAAATAGTAGGTTATGAGGGTGTCTCCTAGTATCTCTCCATGAATCAAGGATTTTCCCTTCATGGTTTGGCTCTTTTGGACACCTCCTAGTCTTGCTCTACAAGTTTAGGCTTATTCTTTTCATGGCTTTGGCACTTTAGGAAACTTTTGGGTGCCTCCTTGATTTTCTCCCCAAGACATGCTCTCTTCCCTTTTATAACTTGGATTTTTATGGAACATTGTGGGGCACCTCCTTGATCCTCTCTTCAAGAAAAATTCTTGCCATCCTGGCTTGGGTTTATCTGGAAAGAAGTTGGCTCCTCCTTGGATTGAGGTATCTTGATGGATTTCTCTCTCAGGTGGTGCAAGAAAAAGGGGAACTTACTTCATATGGTGTGGGGACCAAAGAGACTGGATGGAGATGTGGCAGGGAGTGTGGCACCCACTTGTAGCTGGACCATGGAAGAAAAAATGTGGCACCCTATGGCAAAGGGAATGGCGCCAACCTGGACCTGGACTTAGACTGAGTCAACATGACTCAACAAAAATTGAAATGACAAAATTACATACTCAAAATTGGGTTGATCAGGTCAATCCTTATTACAAACCCTAATTTTCTCGGGCAAGGTCAATCAGAGATCCAGATGGAACCCTGAAGTCTTCTTCTGATTCTGGTGCCCGCACCAATTCTCCCGGGGTGGGAGGAACATGACCCTATCGAGTATGGATCAAGCTGGCTCTGGTATCTCTCCAAGAGGTCTGGGTCCAATTCTTGTAATTCTTCTCGTGAGATCCAAGAGCCAACAGAATCTGGCCTTCCTTGCCAGCGGACCAGGTATCTTTGGTATCCTCGATTACGAGTAGAGATAACCTGATCATCGAGGATCTTTTCAATCTGCTCTTTCTTCACAGGCCAGTTTGTTGGTGGACACACAGGGTCGGGATCACTCTCAATAACAGGATTAGGTTCAAAAGGCTCACTGGAAATCATAGCTAGCTCCCTGTACTCTACTAGGTCTGTAATGTTGAAAGTGGAGCTAATGCCTAGCTCTGGAGGCAACTCAAGCACATAGGCATTGGGTCCCACTCTCTTCATCACTCTAAATGGTCCAGCTCCTCTAGCATGTAGCTTTATAACGGTTCCAGGAGGAAACCGCTCAGGTCTTAACCTAATCATTACATAGTCTCCCTCAACAAATGTTTTGACTCGCCTTTGAGAATCAGCCAACTTCTTATAAGTTTCATTACTTAAAGTTATTTTGGCATGAATTTCTTTATGCAAGTTCTTTGCATGCTGTGCAAAGTCTTCAGCAGACTCGGAGACTCGTGTGTGGACTGGCAAAGGAACTAGGTCAGGTGGTGTGTGAGGCTTGTACCCATGAACAATCTTAAAAGGGCTTTTACCTATAGACCTATTGACCGAGTCATTATATGCAAATTCAGCCCTGGGTAAATACAAATCCCAATTCCTGGTATTCTCACTCAACCAAAATCTGAGTCAATGTCCTAAACTAGACTGACGATGCATTCCTAAAAAATGGACTTTATTCAAAGGAACCCTAGGTCTAAACCTAACAAACTAAGGCTCTCTAGGTTTGACCTTGGGTCGGAGGATGGCATGCAGAGCATGAGAACTTATCATGGGTGCCTAGTAGGTGCCATAAGGTCTTCCAGAAGTAGGTGGCAAACCTAATAGGTTCTAAGGAGTCTTGCAACCTAGAAATCTCAGTAAAGTGTAATCCCATAGCTCTAGAAACATGAGAAGATTTAGGGAAGGGTAGGAAATAAGAATCAGAGTTTTGAGGTGGCTTATAGGAAACAAGAAACATACCTTGGTTATTCAGGACAACTTTAAATGAGCACATTGTTCTATAGGTGCACTCATCCAAACCTCATGATTTGCTCTAGGAGGGTCTACAAGTGCAAGTTCTAGGGTAGGCTGGGCGCTCTTAGAAGGTGGAAGGTTATCAAGAAGGTCTTTGGAATGTTTATCTAGAAAGTCTTCTAAGCTACTGTCTTTTTCTTGTTCTTGGACCTTCTCAATGGGCAATTCTTATGAACCCCTTCTTCTTCACACTTCTCTACCAGATTTGACTCAGGGATGTCTTCTTTGGATTCCTTAATGAGTTCAGGGGTATTCTCACTTAAACTCTCATTGGGTGCAATTTCCTCTTCCTGAACTTCCTCAAAAGGGTCTTCTCTAAGGGTTAGCTCCTGAATTCCTTGAGTGGTAGGGGTCCCCTTAATAACCCCATCAGGTAGGAGTTGGTTAATTGAATTATCGGGAGAGATATCCTCAAATTCTTCTTCATATTCATCTATCAAACTTATGTCAGGCTCATATATTTCTTCCTCAATCTCACTGAAAGGTTCTAATCTATTCTCCTTTGATTTCTCTTTAAGTACGGCTCTGGTCAGGTCAACTAATTTTGGGATGGCCATGCCTAACTCCTTCTCAGTGTTATCCTTCTGGTCAAGAGGTGACACAAGTGGGAATTGACAAACAAAAGTCTGGTTCACTACGGGTGTCGGATCAATCGGAGCTTGACTCAAGTTGGTAGAGGTTGGCTTTAAGTCCAAAGTACTTGATTGGTTATATCTTAAAGACCACTCATAGTCTTGGGCTTCTTGGTAGGCTCGATCTAACTTATTGGTCTTTTCAAGGCATAGCTTCCTATAAATGTCTGGGTGTAACCCAACCCTAAACCTCGATGTGATCTGAGCTTCAGTCTCAATGGTATTGCATTTCATGTCATACCACTGGAAGTCCTCGATATATTTAGACACAGGCCTATGACCTTGTCGCAATTGGTACCATTGGTCTAAAAGTCTTTTCTCATAGGATCTACCTAGGTACCTATCTCTCAGCTTACTTCTCATATCTCTCCAAGTATATATTTCTCTTTTCTTTGATAACACTCACGCTCAATAGCAAACCAATGCGACCTAGCATGTTTGGTGAACTTGGTTTTGGCCAACCTAACTTGTCCTAATTCCGATATGTTAGTGTACTCAAAATACCGATCCATTTGTTCTTCCCACTTAATATATGTCTCTTATATTCCATCAAAAGTGGGTGCATAAGGTTCGGTGTTCCTAACGGGTCCCTTTTCTGAGTCAACCAAGTATGGATATAGGCTCCTAGGGTTATGCTCGGGATCACGGTATAAGGTCCTCCTAGGCTCCTGGCATGGGTGAGGTTGGGGCCTATTAAATTTTGGATCAGGGGTCCAATTTTGATGTCTACGTTTCTCAAGTCCCTGGGCTCGGTCTCTAAACTGGGCAAAACCCTCATTTATATCCTGACTCAATTTGGTCATACTTTCGGTAAGAGTTCTAATCATGGCCTCAAAATCAGGTTGGGTTTGACCAGGTTGGTAAGGTACTCCATTCCGGGTGGACATGATGATGCAAGCAAGCACACCAAATGAGACTCGACTGAAACGACTACGGGCTAACTAGACCTAGAGCCCAAACTAGATGCCCAATCAGAGTGGCAAGCTAGCCTGTAGTAACTCGGGACTTAGGCAGGCAGGTGTAAGGGGAGTGTTAGGTCCCTAATTGCCAAACCTAGACACCAATCAGTGATTGGCCAGGTAGGCGGACCAGCACACAAGCCCTTCGGGATAGAATCCCTGAACCACCATTCTAGACACTGAGTACAAAGCACACACAGAGTAACTAGACAAACTGACTCAACACTAGCCTAGACCCGACCAGTTGGTGTCCCTAGCCCACTAGGGCAAATTAGGTCTAATTAATTTTAAGATTAAAGGCATAGGATCGAATGCACGAGAGGTGATTTTGGGCTAAGGAGAGGGTCTCAATCCTCCCCTTATATTGCAACTTCGGTGCCCTTAAGATAGATTCAATTTATGCACACTCAAATAAAAAAAAATAGCTTGCAGAAAACAAAAAAAATAGAATATTAGTAAAATTGATCTCAGAAAATCTACAGAAACTAATAAATCATGAAAGTTTTATGTAAATTACTTTCAATTATAATGGTTCCAAAAAAATAAGATTTACTTAATTTAGAATTTACTGCAGGGAGAAACAATTCGAATAATAGAGCAGTTACTGGCAGAAAACAGAACGTATGTCCCGTTTACAATCCCTGCCTAGAAGTTATAACCCAGTGGCACCCCTACACGCCCTGGGAACCCCCGTGGAATGGGAGGAGGAGACTTGCGTCTCTCTTGTTCCTAGGACCGGATGGCCAGGGGAGTCTACTCCATGCAGCAAAAGTAAAAAGGAACGAAAAAACAATCAAACAAGCAAGAACCCTAGATTGAGCTCTGATACCAAAAGTGATGCAGAATGAAAACTCTGATACCAAAAATGATGCAGAACAGATATGTGGAATGCGGAAGCAAATTAAAATTAATATATTTTTTTTATATATATATTTTCAGAAGTCGGCTTTGACTCAAAGGAAAGATAAACTAATGTTGAAAGAAACTAAGAAATGACAGAAAACACAATTAAAAGGAGTGGATTATCAGAGTAACTCAGAAGTAGGATCGCTGGGGATTGAGAAACCCCCAGATCTAGGGTTTGCTCTGAGTTTCAACGAAATAGACAAAGTGAGAAGGGAAGGTTCTTGTTACCTAGAAGTGATATCTCTCCATTTGGTGGAAAAAAGACTCTCTCGAGCAGATTATTGGATTCGGGGAGTCAAGGTATCTTCGCAATGGATCCTCCGATAATGGTCCTTGGCAAAGTTGGCCTCTTCTTGAACCCTAGATCCTGGAGAGAAGAAGAACAAGGTTAGGAACAAGAGACTCAGGGAAGAGAGTTACCAGAGTAGAAGAAAGGATGGGATCTGAAGGTCTTCAGCTGATCTAGAACTCATAGGCCGTGGATTTGGGACTTCTTCTCCTGGATATGCTGGATGGACTCTGAAGCAGTGGTAGCTGACTTGAAGATGGCTGGACTGGTGTCCTGGTGGTCGGCCACCCTTTGGAAGAAGAACCTTGGAGATGGTGTAGTGGCTAGGGTTTGGTGGTGGTGGAGTAAGGATGGGTGGACTAAGCTAGGGTTTTGGGGTTGGAGATCTCACACCTCCTCAAGGTTCCTACGGAACCCGGATTTACTCCCTCACGGAGCTCAGCACTCAGAATAAGTACGGAAGAACAAGACTTTGCTAAAAAACAAGGGATTTCATTCATAAGATTTCATAAGATAAGTTCAAGTTACAAAAGGGGTCTAATATATAGACCTATAAGAAAAATCAAAACCATACAAGTTCCCATGTGGGACTAATAGGACTAATCTACACTTTAGGCATCAAATTCTCTTCCCCTGGCCAACCAAGACTCCTTCCATGAGTGAGCGGCCCAAAAAACTCCAAGAAAACTAGAAAATCAGCTCCAAATGGTAGGTTATGGGGGTGTCTCCTAGTATCTCTCCATGAATCAAGGATTTTCCCTTCATGGTTTGGCTCTTTTGGACACCTCCTAGTCTTGCTCTACAAGTTTAGGCTTCTTCTTTTCATGGCTTTGGAACTTTAGGAAACTTTTGGGTGCCTCCTTGATTTTCTCCCCAGGACATGCTCTCTTCCCTTTTATAACTTGGATTTTTATGGAACATTGTGGGGCACCTCCTTGATCCTCTCTTCGAGAAAAATTCTTGACATCCTGACTTGGGTTTATCTGGAAAGAAGTTGGCCCCTCCTTGGATTGAGGTATCTTGATGGATTTCTCCACCAAGTAGTGCAAGAAAAAGGGGAACTTACTTGTTATGGTATGGGGACCAAAGACACTGGATGGAGATGTGGAAGGGAGTGTGGCACCCACTTGTAGCTGGACCATGGAAGAAAAAATGTGGCACCCTATGGCAAAGAGAATGGCGCCAACCTGGACCTGGACTTGGACTGAGTCAACATGACTCAACAAAAACTGAAATGACAAAATTACAAACTCAAAATTGGGTTGATCAGGTCAATCCTTATTACAAACCCTAATTTTCTCGGGCAAGGTCAATCAGAGATCCAGATGGAACCCTGAAGTCTTCTTCTGATTCTGGTGCCCGCACCACCAATGCTTCCAGCTAACTAAAGACCAAGCCCGACTATGGCCGGCCCACCTGGTCCCGTTAAGGAGGTTGCACTGAATCATCATCGATCAGATAGAAATTCCAGTCACCAGATGTACACCCGTTCTATGGAACTGCCAATGCACACCAAGCTAGTGGACACATTTCTAACCGAATTAATGGGAGGCTAAGACACTTCAACTCTTTGACTTAGTCTTTTTAAGGACCTAATAATTTTAGAGGATTTTTTTAGTTATGACAGAAGAAAAAGACAAGGACATGGATCTTCCTCCCATTGAATCAATCAGATTCCAGGAGGGTTGAAATAAATCATCAAATTGATCCATGGGCACCTATAGATCAGTTAGACCGATCAACCTGGGTGACATGGGTTAACTAGAGTCATTAAGCTTTTCCAATCAGTTTTGGTCGACTCGACTAGCTAGGTAGGTGAGATCATGGGTGAGTAACTGCCATTTACCATCTTTCCTAGAGACCAACCATGTTGGCCAGGAAAGAGGTAGCCTCATACAACCATGATCACAATGCCAAACCTACCTCGACACCAGTCGGTTTACCAGACTCGATCAGACTAGCCTTAAAGACTCGGGCATCCACTGAGCCACTAATTGGATACATTTTAGATGAACGAATCAACTAATATAACTATTAGATAGTTCTAAAGAAGGGCCTTAAACAACTTTTGTTTAATCTTCTTGTTATCCGGTTCAACTAAACTTACGTCTAACCCAGTGATGAACCCAACTAGTCAGCTAACCCAATTTAACCAAAAATGGCTTATGCAATGTTTTAGATTTCATAAACCTAAAATTTTCAATAAGCCAAACACTTAATTAAAACATTTTTTAATTAAGTCACAATGTAAAACATTTTTACATAACAAATCATGCATCAAGATTCAAATTTTACAAATATTTCATATCCATATAAAACATGCCCAATAACATGTATCATCAAATTAAAACATTTTTAATTTTAAAAATTCTTTAAGGATCCTTCTGAAGAGGCCAACACAGACGATCCGCATCGTGTCAAAGACACACGGTCATGGTGAAGGTCTCAACTTGGTTCCAAAAAGAAATCTGGATACATTATTAGATTAAACAAATTTTAATCTATAAACATGCATACAGGAATAGATTACACATGAAACCTACTCTGATACCACTGAAAGAAAACAGGTGCAGGTGGTTTGACATGATCCTACACTAGGCATGCGAACAGCTGCGGGAGTAGAATGGATTTTAAAACATTTTTAAAAATTCGTGCAACGGAAAACTGCTCCGCCCAGAACCTAACCTATTCATGTTGCATGTAGGCATATAAAATATTTGCAAAATATTAAACAAATAAGTCTATTTATGCATGATTAAAAAAAATAATTTTCCATACCTTTATTCCACCTGGAATAACTCTGGAATAAACCTGGAATAGGCTGGAATAGCTGGAATAAAACTATTCCAGACTTCTTCTTCCTTGGGACCATGGGATGTCCTGTTTTGGGCTTTCAAAATGTTGTCCAAACACCACCTTCCGGACCTCCGTTTGCTTCCAAATTGAAGCAACAGCAATGAGGTGGATCTTCTTCGATTTTCAACCAAAATCTGCAAAGAAAAAATCACTAAAAGACCTCTACCAATTCACCGAAAGCTTACTGCCAAAAATCTGCTGCAAGAAAAACAGCAGGCTTCTTCTTTGGATTTTGAGCAGCAGCAGCAAATGGGGTTCGATTTTCTTGCTCCCAGGAGTAAAGGGATACTCCCTCTAGAGAGGAGATATGCCCGGGGCTCTCCGATCATCTTTCTCGCGCGGTGCTAGCCGCTGGAAGGGATGTTGGTCATGGTGGGTAGCAGCAACACTGGTTTGCTGCAGCGTTAGGCTTGAGCACAACTATCAATGAGGAATCAAGCTTGTAACTCTCCCTAAATCACACCAAAACTCAGCCCCAAGAGCACCGGATGAAAGCAAGGATTAAAGTATCAAAAATGGGAGAACCCTCGGCCTCTCAAACAAGAACAACGCCCAAACAACCTATTTGTTGTTTTCACGGTTCGCTGAAACAGAGCCTGCTGTATTTAAAGACAGTAGAGGGAAGAGGGAGAGGCTAGGAGACGAAGAGGACTCAAGAGGCTACCGTTCTCCCAATAAATCAGCAAATAAACGAGAGTTAAAGACAGTGGGTGGAGGGAGAAGAGATGACGCTGTCGTTTGGCCTCCAACGAATGGAATTCCTTCCGGCAAATCACCGTGTAAAATGGTCAAGCGGTAAAAAGAAAATTCCGGTTCAATAAATTGATCCAATCCCATTCAAAACCAAGTGGTTCAATCCAATGAAACCGGTTCAGGAAAATTCCAAACCCAATAAAATTGGTTCAAGGGGATAAATTAGTTCACAACCAATTGAAGGCCAAAACGAGCTCTGATTCTGTTCAAAACTGATTCAGAAAAAACCTGGTGCAGTCCTGGTCAACCCGGAATAATTTCTGGTTGACATAGACAAGGGCAAGATGGGGAAAAGAGTGCTCAAAAAAAAAAAAATTGTGACCATAAAACCGAGATGATTCCTAATCGTAATCGGTATCCGGATCAGAGAGTAATCCTTTGTGGCGTGTGACCTCATAGGTTCGAACCTAAACGGTAGCACTAGAACAATTCTAGAACCAGCACAGGAAACCATCTAACAATGGGTCCCGGCATCCAGATAGGTCGAAGATGCAGGAGCAAACTATCGAACCTCTGGCATGTGGTTACCGTATAATTCATCCTTTTGACCTCTAATGCTCAGGACGACTGAGATTGGGCTGCCAACCCAGACTGAGTCAATTGACTACGTGTCTTAACCTTGCAAGCCCAGTGACTCTTCACTAAGCCTACCCCGGTCGAGGATTTGCTAAATTGAGATACTGCGAGACATTCAATCCAAACTGTTTTGACAGGTCAATTCCATCTTGGTCCATCAATACTCCACAAGTACTTGCCTGTACCCAGAAACCTTCTGTCACCGGATTAAAAATCCGGGTAGTCCGGTACCAAAGCACAAGGAGTTGCTTGCAAGCTACCGTGATGACCTCAGGTCAGAGGGACACATATATCCATATCCAATCGTGAGTATCCCTTTGGCAGAAAGGGACTACACGGAGTCACGTTCAATAAGATATCACATATCCCACTTGTAGATCACATCAGTGTCACCACACTCATTTGGTCAAGAGGACAACTAAACGATGTGAACTACAACAACCTATACTTGATATATTGCCGTCTAGTACAATATATCCTTTGATTGTGAATAAGGTTTAAGGACCACTCGATACATCCTCTCTATATCAAAGTCAGTGTAGTCCTAAGGACTTCATCACATGGAAAGAGTTCATTTCAGGGAAATTCAATATGTGATGAGCTGCCAAAAAATATTTTATTAATTCATAGAAAGAGTACAATACTGAGCTCAATTGCCTACAACCCAGGCGATTGTCTTTGGGACACAATTCCCAACAAACCTTACAACATAACAGACATCCAACATAATGTTAGGACAACCTTATTTCAGAATGTGACTTAAAATCTAGACATATCTCTATGTAGATTAGGGTTTAAGTGAAAAACCGTAATCAGTGACAAGCAACACAAGATATGATACTAGTATCATGCATAATATTTGCATACCATAATATCAAGCTAAACATTTTATATAGTATTCAACCAAGCATAAAATGACCATTAATGGAATGCATCAAGGTGGCTCTGATACCATTAATGGGTTTCGGTGCACAACAGATGGTAGAAATTCAAAAATTTTTATTTGAAACTATAAAAAATCGAAACCCTAATCCAGAATCCCTTAAGCATAACAATTAACTAATAATATAATGAGGCTTAAAAAGAATGCCTGATACGCTATAACCTTCTTCTTTCTAATAGGCACACAAGTTCATGCCCTCCGAAGGTAGTCCACACGAGAATTGAACCAAGGAGACACTCCTTTCTTGCTTGCTTAAACCACTAGGATTCTTTGGCGGCCTTTCTAGCCTTCGATAGCCTTTTCTTCTTTCCCAGACTAATACCCTCCTGACAAGCACTTTGAACCCTCTCCAAAACTCTTCTTACTTCTACTTAACACTTCTTTATTCTCTTCCTAAGTCCTTGTCTTAATTTGGCAGACTTGTCTTAAAGAAAGAACAATGTCTTAACAAGGGATGGAAGAGACAAAGAGGATAAGTACAAGAATGTAAGAAAGAAAGGATTGAATGGAATGCTTTCGGTAAAACACCGATGAGTTTATATAGAAAACCAAGAGGCATGGGATAAGGCTCTTCATCAGCCCTTGATCTACTTTTCATCAGATCAAACAAGACCCTTGAATGAGAAGGAGTCTTTTGGATATAAGAATACATCCTTTCATGCGCTAAATGACTTATCTGCATCTCTTGGACTTAACCGATAATTTTTCTTCATGCCATGTGGCATGTAACTGGCTGATAAGAAGGTAATTGGCATGGAAATGAAGAGACATATCAATTATAAATTCCTTCGGTAATAAAACTTCCTATTTGAATTTGAATTGGTGCAGCAACCATGAAGAGTCGTGACTCTTCATGTTGCGTGCGCCAATTCCTTCCTTCCTTTCTTTCTTGCATGGTAAAGAGGCTAAATGAATGGGTGTTAGGACAAGGGGAGAGACTCCTTGCTTATCTGTAAATCACTTCCCCAAAGTAGAAGGACTCCTATTCTTCTTTCACGCCAATTATTTCTAGTGCATACTCCAAATGGCGCCAAGAGTCCAACCTAGTTTGGACTATTCATAAATTCAATATAAAGGCTAATAAAATCCAAATAAAATCAGATTATTTGACCCCACTTAGGACACAACCCAATCTAGATTTCTCATAAATTGGTTTTCCCAATTAGAAAGCAAATAGACCCAATCTAATTAGGTTAGGAATTAGGCTAGCATACATATGCTAGTATGCAATCTAGCTAGCCAATTAGGATCAATTAACCCTAATATAATATCCAATAAATTCCTAGGTTAATTCTCATATGTGTGTGACCCTTTGGGTTCCACATCTAGCCAGTAGTAGATCTGGGTCCAAGCCGATTCGATCCAATCGGACCTGTTTGACCAAATTAGGTCAAATTGAACTGATCCAAGTTGCCAATTCGAACCAACTTTCAAATTGACTCTTGAATCTAATCAAATTGATTCATGATAACCTACATGACATGATTGACATCTAGCAACGTGTCATGCCTATCGGAAGATAAGAAATTTGGTGGAAATTACAAAAATATCCTTCAGTGAAAAGTTAGCGTGCAATTCAATCTCTCGATCTCCTTTTATCCCGAATAAGTGATGGGTATGGATTAATGTCAAACCCTAGCACTTAGTCATTTCTAATCTCAATTCGATAATGATGACTCTATTGATGACCGATTAGAAAACCTTTTCTAATCTCATCCTGTTTTGATCAAAGACTCCCTAAGTCATCAATTGAAGAGATTACATGGGATAATATTTCTTTTTACTAGGAATGATCGATTCCTTGTTGATCCACTCTCATCCTTCATACACCTTCCACCATATTTGAGAAGATCCCGTGCATAACTCAATATCATGAATGGGTATGAATCAAAACATAGCTTAGTATGCATAAGGATCTAATGTGATCTCAGGTCTAAAGATCACTTGCACAACTCCCACTATGAGAACTACCTTTTGACAAGCAGTAAGGCATCCATAAGAAGTTCTCAGTACGGATCAGTTTAGTAAACTCATGTCTACAATGAGCACCCATATCCTTATATTAGTGTCTCTACACTAGTGGTTGTGAGATCAACCACCCTCTCTTAAGAGCATACATAGGATATGCTAGTCTTTCCAGAAATATCGATCCCCTAATCGATAATCCAATGACCAGGAACATTTTAGATTAGGATTTATAGGAATTTAGGTCTCACTGTTATGATCTTCATCATAACCCTAATTCCATTTTCCTAACCTACGAGGTTCACCATAATCTATTAATCAGACATAACAGTATGATGAAAACTAAATGCCATTATTAATACATAAAAATGTCATACATGAGTTTGGAAGTTTATAGAAATGCCCTTACAATGATTGGATTTTAGGGAATTATTCTTTTAGGTGGTAGCGCTGCAGAATATGCTTGGTGCGGTGATGAGCTTTTGGTTCCTTAGCTTGAGCAATGGCTCTAGTGCTGTCACAGTACGCTAGAAAGGGATCATCTAGGGAAGATGCCATCCCTAGCTCGCCAAGGAACTTCCACAACTACACGGCTTCCTTCGCTGCATATGATGCTGCAAGGTACTCTGCCTCGCATATTGAGTCTGCAATTATCACCTGCTTGGAACTTTTTCAGCAAATCACTCCTCCATTCAAGGTAAATACAAATCTTGACATACTCTTGCTATCATCTCTGTCTGACTGGAAACTAGAGTCAGTATACCCCATAAGTTTCAAGTCAGATTCTCCATAAATCAGCCATTGGTCTTTTGTATTTCTTAAATACTTCAGGATGGACTTAACCACCTTCCAATGCACCTCACCTGGGTCAGACTGGTATCTGCTCACTACTCCTAGTGAGTATGCCATGTCTGGTCTAGTACATGTCATAGTATACATGATAGAGCCTACTACAAAAGTATAAGGTACTCAACTCATGCACTCTCTTTCCTCAGGAGTTGTCGCACAATCCTTCCTGGAAAGAGTAATTCCAAAATCTATCGGAAGATAGCCTTTCTTGGAATTTTTCATGCTGAACCATTTTAGCACGGTATCAATGTACGTAGACTGGGACAATCCTAGAAGCCTCTTAGATCTATCTCTATAGATCTTCATACCCAGTATGTAAGAAGCTTTACCTAAGTCCTTCATGGAGAACTGAGATGATAACTAGACCTTTATTCCTTGTAATGCCGCGATGTCATTTTCGATTAAGAGAATGTCGTCAACATATAGTACCAGGAATACAATCACAGAATCATTAACCCACTTATTGATGAATGGTTCTTCTCCGTTCCTAACGAAGTCATACGATTTGATACACATATCAAACCGTAAGTTCCAACTTTGAGATGCTTGCTTGAGTCCATAAATGGACATCTGCAACTTACATACTTTTGACTCATCTGAGGATGTGAACCCTTCAGGCTGTATCATATACACCTCCTCTTCCAGCTCCCCATTTAGGAAAGTGGTTTGGACATCCATCTACCAGATTTCATAATCAAAATATGCTGCTAAAGCAAGCATGATTCGAATGGACTTGAGCATTGCCACAGGGGAGAAAGTCTCATCATAATCGAGACCATATCATTGACGATACCCTTTGGCAACCAGACGGACTTCATAGGTCTCCACCTTCCCATCCATGCCCCTTTTTCTCTTGATGATCCACTTGCACCTGATGGATTTTATCCCTTCAAGCAGATCAACCAATGTCCATACATTGTTGATCTCCATGGACTCCATTTCGGATCGCATGGCTCCAAGCCATGCCTTAGAGTCAGATCTCTAAAGTGCATCCATATAGATGATCGGATCCTCATTGTTCTCATCGAGCTCAATGGGATCGCCGTCCCAGACAAAGAAACTATAGATCTGTCCGGCTGACGCGGTACTCTATCGGATCTCCTAGTAATGGGTTCTAGGTGTGATCCAATCATAGCCGATTCTATGATGTCCTTAGAGTGTGCAGGTTCTTCTACTGGCTGAACTTCACCAAGTTCAATCTTAGAGGCTACCGTTCCTTCTCCAAGGAACTCCTTTTTCAAAAAGATAGCCCTAAGAGCGACGAACACTTTCTGTTCATCCTCCAAGTAAAAGAAATACCCTTTGGTTTTCTTAGGGTAACCAATAAATAGACATCGATCAGACCTAGGACAAAGTTTATCTGAGTCTAAATGCTTTACATAAGCTAGACAACCCCATACCTGAATGTGTGAGATTGAGAGCTTACGTCCAGTCTACATCTCATATGGAGTGGAGACAACACACTTACTCAGAACATTATTTAATAACTGACAAGCTATCTCAAGTGCATATCCTGAAAGGGATAGTGGCTGAGTTGCAAAGCCCATCATGGATCGAACCATATCCAACAGGGTTCGATTCCTCCTTTCGGACACACCATTCAACTATGGTGTTCCTAGAGGAGTCCACTGAGAGAGAATCCCATTCTCCTCAAGGTATGTCAAAAACTCACAAGATAGGTATTCACCGTCTCGATCAAATCGAAGGGTTTTAATACTTTTTCTAGTTTGTTTCTCTACTCATTATGGTATCATTTGAACATTTCAAACGATTCAGATTTATGACTCATCAAAAAGACATAATAGAACCTCGAAAGGTCGTTTGTAAACATAATGAAATATTTGATCCACCTCTGGCACTAACTGTCATGGGTCCGCATACATCAGTATGTATGAGACTCAGAAGTTCTGTAGCTCGTTCACCTTTTCCAGTATAAGGTGACTTGGTCATTTTACCAAGTAAACAGGATTCACGAGTAGGCAGTGATTCAGAACCACTGACCTTAAGGATACCTTTTTCTTTCAACTTATTTATCCTATTCTAGTTTATATGACCTAGCCTACAGTGCCAAAGATATAGATCACTAACATTTTCTAGCCTTGGACATTTGCTAGATGTGTACACTACACTAATAGGCTGTGACAGTACATAAATGCCATTATTCAACTAAACTTTCATTATCACAGAGTTATTCAAAATAACTTGGCAAATATCTCCTTTTATTGATAGTTCAAAACAACAATTGGCCAAAAGGCCTACAGAGATAATGCACATAATGAAACTAGGACAGTAACGACAGTCGACTAACTCAACAGTACAGGACTTAAAAACAAGACTCGGAACTCTGATCGCCAGTACTAGAACACGATTTCCATTCCCGAAGCTCAAGAATTGTTCCCCATCCTCGAATCTCTTGCTAACCTACAGTCCCTGTAACGAATTACAAACATGAATAGGACTACCGATATCCAATATCTAGTTAGCAGTATCACACATAGAGAAATTACAAGATTTTATAATATAAATATCTTGTCCAGCATTCTGCTGCTTTCCCTTCCTTGGCCTGTTCGGATCTAGGGATGCTTGGTAAAGAGGACAGTTCCTCTTCTAGTGTCCCCGCTTCTTGCAGTAGAAGCACTCTGTAGTAGATTGGTCAGCTTTCACTTTCCTGGTCTGACTTGGGCCAGGAGTATTCAGCACCTTCTTTCCCTTCCTTCTATTCTTCCCTTTCTTAAACGGACGATGACCTCTAAAATATCCCACTAAATTCACCACCCCTTGTTCAGTTGGTGGTCTTTCTCGTAAGTTTGCAGTAATCCCATCAAACCATGGTAATTGATTGCATGTTTGTTCATTCTGTAATGGTTGAGAAAGTCAAGATAGGAGGAGGGCAGAGAATTCAAGATTGCATCCTTGCCGAGCTGCTCATGCAAGGGACATCCGAGCTTGCCCAACTTTTCTATCAGCTCGATCACGTACAATACATGATCAGTGACGGAACTACCATTTGGCATCTTGGCATTGTAGATGGCACAAGATACTTTATACCGCTCTACATCATCTGGTGTGTTGAAAGATTCCTTCAGCTTTTGAAGGCTCTCATCTGGTTGGGCCTCGAACTTATGACTGAACTCATCATTCATTATCGCTAGCATAATGCATCAGACAGTAGTCCGATCAGAAACCCACTTCTGATAAGTGTCCCTGATCGAACTCCAAGCATTGGCATAGGGGATTTCAAGTGCCAGATCCGTAATCACATAAAGGATCTGTTCATGCTCTAGGACAATTCTCAACTTTCAATACCAACTATCGAAGTTATGATCCTTCAACTTCTCGTTATCGAGAAGTGACCGAAGCAAAAGATTTGAAGACATCTAAAAGGAAAAACAAAACCAAATTAGGGTATGAATTAATTAATTAACCAAAAGACTTGGACTTTAGTCTAAAGGTCTCTCCCACTAATTTTTTAGATTGGGAGCCTCTAACTCCAATCCATCAAATCACTATTTCATAGTGGGTACTGAAACCCAATAGACCACATATGAGCCCAACTATGGCAAGCTCACCCATACGCGCCTAAAGGTAGGTTCACCAACCAATTACTTCCCTAAGCAACTTCCAGTAATTTATTTCGCCCCAGAGAACACCACAATCAGCCTAGGGGCCTCCTATTGAGGGTCTCTGGTTAGGTCCAACCATTAACATGATAAATCCAATACTTCTAGCTAACGAATGACCAAGCCCGACTATAGCCAGCTCACCTGATCACTGTTAAGAAGGTTGCACTGAGCCATCATCGATGAGAGAGCAATTCCAGTAACTGGATGCACACCCATTCTATGGAACCGTCGATGAACACCAAGTTAAAGGACACATTACTAACTCACTTAATGGGAGGCTAAGATACCATCAACTCTTTGACTTAGTTTTTTTCAGGACCTAATAATTTTAGAGGATTTTAAGTTGTGATAGATGAAAAAGTGAAGAACATGGATCATCGTCTCACTAAACAAATCAGTTTTCAGGAGGGTTGAAACAACTCAACAATTGATCCATGGGCACCTACCGATCAGTCAGACTAATCAACCTAGGTGACATGGGTTAACTTGAGTTAATGAGCTTTTCTAATCAGTTCTGGTCGACTCGACTGGCCAGGTAGGTGAGATCATGGGTGAGTAACCGCCATTAACCATCTTTCCTAGACACCAACCAAGTTGGCTAGGAAAGAGGTAGCCTCATACAACCATGATCACAATGCCAAACCTACCTCGACACCAACCAGTTTACCAGACTCGATCAGACTAGCCTAAAGACTCGGGCTTCCAAGGAGCCACTAATTAGATCCATTTTAGATGAGTGGACTAACTTATCTAACTATTAGATAGTTCTAAAAGAAGGACCTTAATCAACTTTTGATTAGTCTTCTTATTATCCAGTTCAACTAAACATAGGTCTAACCCAAATTATGGACCCAATTAGATAGCTAACCCAATTAACCCAATTGGCTTATTTAAATGACATTAGGTTTCATAAACCCTAAGATAAATTGTCATTTAATTAATCATACAATTCAAAATTATTTGAATATAAGCCAATAATTTTTAATTAAAATAATTTTAATTAAAACATGTAAAACTCCTTTTACATATCAGTTCATGCATCATATCTAGTTAAATGCTTTTATAAATATTACATTACCAAAAACAAATTTATAAGTCATGCCAAAAATGTATCTGAATTAAAATAATTTTAATTCCTTTGATTTACTTAAAGGATCCTTCTGAAGAGGCCAACACAGACGAACCGCATCATGCCAAAGACACACGTTCATGGTGAAGGTCTCAACAAGTTTCTAAAAGTACTCTCTAATCATACCCTATGATTAAGATACACATACAAAACAATATATTAAACATTTTAATCTACTATACATGCAATCAAGATATGTTACTCCTAAACCTGGCTTTGATACCACTGAAAGAAAAAGTGGGTTGCGAGTGCCTACACCAAGCATGCAATAGCACAGGGAGCATGTATGTATTTTAAAACCATTTTAAAATTACAGTGGAAACAACCTACTCCGTACAAGATCTAACATATTTAAGATGCATGTACAGGCATAACAAGGCATAACATTGGCATGTAATATTTATAAACTATTTTATAAACTTAGATCCAGGCATGCATGAAAAACTAAAACCAAAATATTACCTTATTCCTGCTTGGAATAAACCAGGAATAACAATGGAATAGCTGGAATATCTGGAATAAACTTATTCCAGTCTTCTTTTTCCAACAACCTCTTGGAAAGTTCTTCACGTGTTCTCCAACAGTAGCAAGCCTAATCTACAAATGGCCAATTCTTTGGTCTCTCTTCCTGTACCAACAGCAAGGCAACAACTTGATGGAAGTTGCTTCAAAGGAGAGCTTTTGGATTGCTTGGATTATTGTCTTCCTCTTCTCCAAAAGCAGCAGCAGAAATTTTGCAATTCAATAGAGTAAGACAAAAACACAGTAGCTAAAGAGGTAGAATCGTCTCCCAGGTACTCAAGCGAATACCCTCTAGAGGGGGGACACGCCTGGGGTTCCTTTGATCCGGCTTCTCGCATGATGCTAGTCGCCGGAAGCTCTTGAATCGGTGAGAGGAGGATGAAGAACAAAATACTCTGTTTTGAAATCTGTTTTCACCAAAACAGTCCTTTCTTCCATCGATTGAGCACAACAAAATAGGGAATCAAAGCACTCTTTCACTCCCAGTCTCTCAACCAAACCCAGGCCCCAAAGACACCGGTGGAATGGAAGGTGGAAGCTGTCAAAGGGAGAATACTCTCAACATATTTTTTTTTCGGCACTTAGCATTTTCAGTGCCCAGAATTTTATAGTAGCAAAAATGGTGATTTGGGAAGCTAAAGAGACATGCTGGGAATCCAAAAGGCCACACGGTATTAGAACCAATTGAATACATATTCAATGAAGCAATCAAAAGCCACAAAACAGTGGATAAATCCCAGCCAAAACTAAGTGGAAGAGGGAGAGGAAAAGACGCCTTTAAAACCCCTATTCTCCCAAACCATAAAACTGTGTAGATGGTTCAAACTGGTTCACAACGGGTTTAAAAAATCCCAAACTGGTTCTAAACTGGTTCACTAGTTAATTAGATCAAAATTTAATTAATAATAGACTTGGTCAAGTCCCAGTTACCTAGAAATAATTTCTGGTGGACCCAAACAAATTCTGATCGACCCAAAATCGAGTCAATCCAAAGAGTGCTTAATCAAACCGTTACCAAAATGATTCTTAAACATAAATCGATACTTGGATCAAGGAGAGATCCTCTATGGCATGTGACCTCATAGGTTCGAACATAGGTGGTAGCACTAAAATAATTCCAATACCAGCACAAGATACCATCTAGCAATGGGTTCCAGCATCCGGATAGGTTGACGATGCGAGAGCAATCAATCGAACCTTTGGCATATGGTTACCGTATAATTCATCCCTTTGACCTCCAATGCTCAAGATGACCTAGGGTTAGACTGCCAATCCTAGCTAAGTCAATCCATAACATGTCTCAACCTTGCAAGTCCAGTGACTCCTCACTAGGACTACCCCGACCGAGGATTTGCTAAATTGGGACACTGTGAGACATTCAATCCAAACTACTTGGACAGGTCAATTCCATCTTGGTCCACCACTGCTCCATAAGTACTTGCCTATACCCAGAAACCTTCCATCATCGGATTAGAAATCCGGGTAGTCCAACACCAAAGCATAGGGAGTTGCTTGCAAGCTACCAAGATGACCTCAGGTCGGAGGGACACATATACCCATATCCAATCATGAGTATCTCTTTGGTATAAAGGGGCTACACGGAGTCACGTTTAATGAGATATCATATATCCCACTTGCAGATCACATCAATGTCACCACACTCCTTTGGTCAAGAGGACAACCAAATGATGTGAACCATAACAAACTACAATTGATACATTGTCGTCCAGTATAATGTATCCTTTGGTTGTGAACCTAGTTTAAGGACCACTCGATATATCCTCTCTATATCGAAGTCAGTGTAATCCAAGGGACTTCATAACATTAAAAGAGTTCATTACAAGAAAAAGTAAAAATATGATGTGCTGCCAAAATAATATTTCTTAATTCATATAAAGAGTACAATACTCAGCTCAACCGCCTACAGCCTAGGTGATTGGCTTTGGAACACATTCCCAACACTTGAGGCGACATTGGCCTGGCATATAGACTTGAGAAGTGGCCCAGGTGCATGATCAGCAATGGCCTGGATGGGATCTGGTGACTCTCCTCTCTTGTACTAGACTTGAACCAAAATACAGGACTCATAGGCTTGAGACAAGGGACACACTAGACTTTCTTGTCTCAATTTATTACATGACTCATTCTTCATTACATGACTCAACTGATAGACTAATTTTATTACAATACTTGGCTCACTTTAATATAAGTGACTCGGGACTAATGGACTACCAGACTCAAAACTCTAATCAGGACAACCATAACAGGTTTAGTAATCCTTTTCGGATCATGGTGCCCGCACCATCCTTTACTGCATCTGATGGTGCAATATACTCTACCTCGCAAATAGAATTAGCCATTGTATGCAGCTTGAAACTTTTCCAGTAGAGTGCTCCACCATTGAGGATAAATATAAAACTAGATACACACTTTCTATCATCACTATCCGACTGAAAACTGGAGTCAGTATATCCCACAAGTTTTAATTCTGAATCTCCATAAATAAGCCATTGGTCCTTAGTATTTCTTAAATATGTATGGATGTTCTTAACAATTTTCCAATGAGCTTCACCTGGGTTAGACTGGTATCTACTCACTACCCCTAGTGAGTATGCCATGTCTGGTCTAGTACATAACATGGCATATATAATAGTACCCACTGCCAAAGCATATGGAATCCTACTCATATGCTCTCTTTCTTCAGGAGTCATCACACAATCCTTCCTAGAAAGAGTAATTCCATGACCTATAAAAAGATAGCTCCTTTCGAAATTCTCCATGCTGAACCGCTTCAGCACAGTATCTATGTACATAGATTGGGACAGTCCCAGAAGCCTCTTAGATTTATCTCTATAGATCTTCATACCCAATATGTATGAGGCTTCACCCAAGTCTTTCATAGAGAATCAAGATGAAAGCCAGACCTTTATTCCATGTAATGCTGGAATGTCATTCCCGATTAAGAGAATGTCATCCATATATAAAACAAGAAATACAACTACAGAATCGTTTGCCCATTTATATACACGAGGTTCCTCTTCATTCCTAATAAAGCCATACGTCTTGATACACTTATCAAAGTGCATGTTCAAACTCCGAGAAGCCTGCTTCAGTCCATAAATGGACCTCTGAAGGTTGCACACTTTAGACTCATCTGTGGATATGAACCCTTCAGGTTATATCATAAACACCTCTTCTTCCAGCTCCCTATTTAGGAAAGCTGTTCGAACATCCATTTGCCAAATTTCATGGTATAAATGTTCTGCTATAGTAAGCATTGCTATAGGAAAAATCATCTCATCATGGTCAATAGCATAACACAAACGATACCCATTGGTAACCAGATGAGCTTTATAGGTCTCCACTTGTCCATCTGCACCTCGCTTCTTCTGGAAGATCCACTTGCACCCAATGGGTTTTATTCCTTCAGGTAGATCAACCAATGTCCATACATTATTGATTTTCATGGACTCCATTTTGGATTTCATGGCTCCCAGCCATGACTCAAAATTGGACCTTGGCATGGAATCCATATAGGTGATCGGATCCTCATTGTTCTCATCGAGCTCAATAGGATCATCGTCCTGGACCAAGAAATTATAGTATCTATCCGATTAACGTAGTACTCTACCAGATCTCCTTAATGGTTGCATAATGGGCTATCTATCCGATTAACGTAGTACTCTACCAGATCTCCTTAATGGTTGCATAATGGGCTCTAGATCTGATCTAATCAAATATGGTTCTATAATGGCCTTAGAGTGAGAAGGTTCTTCTATCTGTTGAACATCCCCAAGTTCAATCTTAGTAGCTTGAGTGCCTTCACCAAGGTACTCTCTTTCTAAAAAGATTGCCCTAAGACAGATGAACAACTTTTGTTCTTCAGGTAGATAAAAATAATGCCCTTTGGATTCTTTGAGATACCCAACAAAGAGACACCTATCAGACTTAGGTCCTAGCTTATCCATCTCCAAATGCTTGACATAAGCTGGACAACCACAAACCCAAAGGTGAGAGAGAGTTGTCTTACATCCAGTCCATATCTCATATGGTATCTTATCAATGGACTTACTTAAAACTCTATTCAGAAGGTAACATGCTGACTCAAGAGCATATGCCCAAAAGAATTTAGGTAGACTTGCTAAGCCCATCATGTATCGAACCATGTCCAATAGAGTTCAATTCCTCCTTTTAGGCATACTATTTAATTGAGGTGTCCCTGGAGGAGTCCATTAGGAGACAATCTCATTCTCCTCAAGATAAGTCAGAAACTCACTAGAAAGATACTCACCACCTTGATCTGATCGAAGGGTTTAATAAAATTTCTAGTTTGTTTTTCAACTTCATTATGATAATGTTTGAACATTTCAAATGAGTCAGATTAATGTCACATCAAGTAGTCATAACCATACCTTGATTGGTCATCTGTGAACGTAATGAAATAATTATACCCACCTCTTGCACTGATATTCATAGGTCCATATACATCAGTATATACTAGACTTAGAATATGACTGGCTCTTTTACCTTTTCCAGTAGAAGGTGACTTGGTCAATTTTCGAAGTAGACAAGATTTACAAGTTGGCAAAGATTCACTCTCAATGATATCTATGAGACCTTCTCCCACCAACTTATTTATCATGTTCTTGTTTATGTTACCTAGTCTATAGTGCTAGAGATAAGTATCACTAACTTTATCTAACCTAGGGCATTTATTAGCAGTATACAATACACTAATAGGCTATGATAGTACATATATGCCATTCTTCACTTGTCCAATCATCACATTAGAACCATTCAATGTGATCTTGCAAATATCATACTTTATAGATAATTCATAACTATCATTGGCTAACAGGACTGCAGAAATGATATTCACTAAAAAGGAAGGACAAAAATGATAATCATTAAGAATAACAGTACAAGACTCGAAATACAAAGAAATAGTTTTCAACGCTATAACTGGGGCTTGACTTCCATTCCCAACATTCAAAAACCTTTCACCACTTTCGAATCTCCTACTAACTTGTAGTCCCTGCAAAGAATTACAAATGTGGTAAGGACTTCCAGTATCTAATACCCAGCTAGTAGTATCATAAATGGAGAAACTACAAGGATTTATCATATAAATACTTTGACCAACAACAGCTTGCTGCTTTCCCTTGCTTTGATATTTGGGTCTAGGGTAGCAAGGTAAGCAGAACAGCTCTACTTCCAGTGACTCGGCTTCTTGCAGAAGCACTCTGCCCGACTCTTGTCAGCCTTCACCCTCCTAGTCTGACTATGTCTAAAACTTTGTACCTTCTTTGATGAGGGACAAACTCTAACATGATGCATGATGACATGAAAGAAAAGAACATAAAGAAGAATCATATTAAAGGAGCAATTATTTTAGTTTTTTTTTGTTGGTTTTGTTTCCGAAAGTTAGTCAAGAATAGGTTAGGGTTTCATGCAATAATTAAAATTATTGCCCAGGTGGCTTCCCAAGAGGGGGAGAATTGGGATTATAAAAACTTTAGCAAGTATGTGTAATTTAAAATCTTTTTATTGTTGTGGTGAACAATGCAATGTGAAAGCGAGTAAATAAATGCAATGAACTTAAACAAGCACAATCACGAACACAAGAAATTTATAGTGGTTTAGAGCAACCCACTCCTACATCCACTATCCAAGCACCACTTGCGATTTGCACTATATCCCACACCGGAATACATCAGATTGTTTTAACAGGCTCACAATCCAAACCTCTACACTTGATTTTACCAGGATCACCAAAGAAAACCCGCACTTGGTTTTAACACAGGCTAACCAAGAACCTAAATCCCTTTGATTTTAGAACCGGGCTCACCAAAGAAAACCCAAACTTAGGTTTTAATAGGCTCACCTAAATCTTTTAATACACTCTCTAGACATAGCCCCTTGTTGTTCTTAGAGAGAAGACAAGATAAATCAAATGTATAAAGCAACTTTACAACAAACCGAATTTGTTTGAGTGTTGTCGATGATGATCAAATCGAAGCCTATCTTTCAATGCTCTTGAATGCTCTTCAAGCTGCTTATTTACTTCTTTAAAAAGTTGGATTCAAGAATGAAAGTCAGTTGGTGAAGCTTTGAATCTTTTCTATAATGCTCTTGAAGTGAGTTGGTGAAAGACTTGAAAACTCTTTAACTTCCAAAGAATAATCAGTGAATAATCTATCAAAAATTGTTCAAACCTTCATAAATACTCCCTTTTATAGTCTTTAATCAAAACTAGCCATTATAGGGCCTAGGGAACTGAAATAGAGCCATTAGAGGGCTTTTGAAGTTCAAAAATGAGATTCTGTAACTAGCCGTTAGACTGTAAAAACCCGTCACTCGAGTCAACTCGAGGTCCATGAGTTGGCTCAAAGTCTCAAACAACCCAAAAAAAGTTTTGTGCAAGTCAGCTCGAACTCTCAATCAATACAAAATCAAATTCTGCATGAGTCGGCTCTTCAAGGCTGAGTCGGCTCGAAGTCACAGTCACCAACAAAACAAACTCTAGACGAGTTGGCTCTTCTGGGCTTGAGTCGGCTCGAGGTCTCTGAAACCAAAAACACAAGTTCTTCACGAGTCGGCTCTTAAGGCTCGAGTTGGCTTGAACTTTTGAAACTCTGAAAATTTTTGTGCCATGCCAAAACAAGAGTCGGCTTTTGGTCCATGAGTCGACTCTTACAAAAAATTCTTTTTAGGCTTCAAATTTCTCCAAACTTCTTCAATTCAAGATTCCAACAAGAGCAAATCTTCCAAAAAGCTTCAAAGAGCTTTCCAAACATGTATAACCTATTTGCACTCATTTTTTACTAATTTAGAGCCCTTTTTACAAGATTACATAGAAGAAAAAATTAGGGCTTTACAACTTGAAGTATACAAGAGTTCATACAATGTTGGAATACCTTTCAACTAGATGGAAAACCAACTAAACTAAAATTACATACTTTCTTGCAAAAACTTCTTGAATAATTGAAAGAATTAGTAAAGCATATATGCTCCAATATTTTGTAATCATAAAATCATTCCAAGGGTCAATAATCTCCTCCTTTTTGATGATGACAAAAAACTGGGCATGAAAAGATTTAAAACACTTTACAATTACCTGTAATAATATACTATGTATCATATTCACATGTATTAAAAAGTATATCAATGCAAACAAAGTGTCAAGTTGTTGTTGTTGAAGCGAAGAGTATCAAAACAATGTATCATTTGTATCATTCATGCACTAAGTATCAAATCATCATAATACTAACTTTGCATTCGAAATAAGTTTTAACAAAAGCTTAACAAAAGCTCCCCCCTTTCTTATATAACAATACTCTCTTCATATTTTCATGCTCAACTCATTTTTCATGCTCATCTCCCCTTTTTTCATATTTCATGCTTATCTCCCCCTTTTTGTCATCAACATAAAAGTATATAATTTAGGGAGAACATTAATTCACAAACTAAATCATTCACAATCATTTAAACATGTATCAAGTGAAACATAAGAAAAGATATATATATATATATTAACAGTGTCAGCACAAAGGTGATACATTACAAGAGTGCCAAAGCACACCAAAAATAGTATGACAAACAACAATAGAAAATACTAAACAATAAATCCTAAAAATCAAAAGGATGGACTAGGCTCATCATCACTGGGTTCATCTTCACTAGAAGAAGAACCAACCTCTAAAATACCAAGAGCAGGTTTAAATTTAGGGAACCTAGGTCTAAGGTCCCTAAGTCTAGTCCTAATAGGAGCTAAAGTCTTAGAAGTTCTAGGTTTAGATTTAATTAGAGGATCGGAAGAAATCAAGATAGGTGTCGGCCATCAAGAAAAAGGAACATCAGATAATGCAAGGGTGCTAGTAGTTGATAGAATCTATGTCATAAGAGTGTCCGATACGCTAGTGCTCAGACCCTAAGTACCAGTACCAAGCCCAACAGGAATAGCAGTTGTAGTAGAAATATCAGTAGAATGCTTTGCTTCTCCCTGTCCACAGTTCGTATCATGAATATCAGGTCCTGCTGAAGATGGAGGAGGTGCTGAATGACTGGCTATCCTAATTTTCTAAAGAATAGATAGAATATCCTAGAAGCCATCTCTTATCTCAGTTGAAGTGCTAGTATCTTGGCATCTATCTCTACCCTACCACTCTGTAGAGTAGAGATCTCATCCAGAATCAGCTGCAACCTGCTATCATCACCTGAACCATCAGCAATAGATCCTCTCATAGGTGAATGAGGTGTAGAAAGAGCTGGCTCTAAAGGTCCAGCCTCATCAGTCTGTGGCTCAACCTCAGTATCCTGTGCCTAACCAGTCTGATCATCATCACCTGACTCCTTGTCTGAATGTGTCGCTGGTAGTCCTGAAGTCTACCTGATCCATTATCCATCAACCTTCAGGAATCCCATCCTGGTCAATGACTTAACATTATATATGTCTGTATGAAGTAATGACCTGCTATCCTCACTAAACAAATCTACCTATGCATCCTGGAAGAGCAGAGTGAATACCATACCATAAGGAAGACAAGCTCGTGCCCTACGAGCTGCTTCTCGCATCTAGGAAATCATGATATAAGGTAAGTTGAGGGCCTCCCCCTTAACCAGACATCTCATAAACACCAGATCCCTTTTACTCACCCAATCAAACCTTCCAGTCCTACGTAGAAAAATATGGCTGATGATATTATGAATCAACCTCATTTCCAAAGAAAGATGATTAGCCCTAACATGTATAACACCAGTAACATCATTCCTCTCAAGAATTATCCTCAAAGTCTTCTATTTTTCCTTCAATATCAAAAAGCTCTCTCCTTCCTTCGGTATTTGAAGAATGTCACTTAATTTTTTCTCATTTATCTCAATATGCTTCCCTTTCATAATAGATTCCACATGAAATGCACCAAGGGACATATTTTCAAAGAATTGTCTTACTAAATTTGGAAATATAAGTAAATTCAACATACAAAATGATTTCCATCCTTGTGCATTGAGCCAATCACCAACTCTCAAATTTTCTTGCTTTACAAAAGTATAATCAACACAACATCCGGAAGTAACTTGCCTATTACCCATAAGAACAACCTATCTTGGAGCTTCCGGAGCCTCTTCATGTTCTTCTTGTGGCTCTACCGTGGGATGTGAAGTGTCAAGCCTCCTCTTGGTTCTTTTCTTCTCTGCTACGGTCTGCACAACCCTCTTAGGTTTTTTTCTATGGCTTTCTTAGGTGCCATTATTGTTGGATTAGGGTTTATAAAAGGTTTGGTGGAGTTCTACGGTTTTTCCTAGGTTTGGAATAGGGAACGATTGAAGTAGAATAAGAAAGGCAGAAAGAGAATGAATTTTGAAACCTAATGATGCCCTATTTAAAAAGGGTCAGCCCGACTCTCTAGTCGCCTTGACAGAGCAACAGGGTGCTCGAGTCGGCTCGAGCAAAAATCAAGGTTAAAGATTATAAAACTAAAAAATAATATTATATAGGTTATTTAGCACTATAGAAGGTGGTCATAAGCTCTAAAGTAAATTTTGAAACATCTAGATAATTTTTCCTTATTTTTGAAAAATTAGATCAAGAATTCTTAATATGGGTCACACAGACCTAACTCACCTCTAATCTTTTCGAATCTATCTTGGCTGAGAATTTGGTAAAAATATCAGCAAGTTGATCTTCTGTAGGCACAAATTCTAATTCTACAACATTATTCAAAATATGGTCTCTAATGAAATGAAGTCTAATTTCAATATGCTTGGTTCTAGAATGCTGAATTAGATTTTTAGATAAGTTAATAGCACTAGTGTTATCACATTTAATAGAAATTTTAGATTGGATAACATCATAATCTTCTAGCTGTTGCTTGATCCATAACACTTGTGCACAACAGCTACCCGTAGCCATATACTCTGCCTCAGCAGTAGATATGCTACAGAGTTCTATTTATGGCAGTGCCATGAAATCAAGTTGACACCTAGAAATTGACAAGTTCCACTTGTACTCTTTCTATCAATTTTATAACCACCATAATCAGTATCAGAATAACTAATTAACTGTAAAGATGAATGCTTAGAATACCATAATCCTATATTACATGTGCCTTTAAGATACTTAATGATTCTTTTAACTATAATAATGTGTGACTCTTTTGGATTTGATTGAAAACGTGCACACATACAAACACTAAAAAGAATATCAGGTCTATTGACAATTAAATAAAGTAGAGAACCAATTATACCTCTATATAATTTTTGATCAATAGTTGTGCCATTTTCATCTTTATCAAGTCTGCGTACAAGATTCATGGGTCTTCCAACTACTTTGCTTGATTTCATGCCAAACTTTTTGATAATCTCTTTAATATATTTGGCTTGGTTGATCAAAATTCCTTCCTTTGATTATTTGATTTGAAGCCTAAGGATGTAACTTAGCTCACCCACTAAATTTATTTCGAATTCATCCTGAATTAACTTAGCAAAATCTTGGCACAAAGATGCATTAGTAGATCCAAATATTATATCATCAACATAAATTTGAACAAACAAAATATCATTATTTTTCTTTTGAATGAACAGGGTGGTATCAACACTACCTCTTATAAAATCATTTTTGATTAAAAATTTACTTAATCTATCATACCAGGCTCTAGGTGCCTGTTTAAGACCATATAAAGCTTTATTCAACTTGAAAACATGATTTGAAAAAGTATGATCAATAAAACCAGGTGGTTGTTTGACAAAAACTTCTTCAGATAGAAAACCATTTAGAAAAGCACTCTTTACATCTATCTAAAATAATTTAAAGTTCATAAAATATGCATATGCCAAGAGTAATCTAATAGCCTCTAGCCTAGCTACTGATGCATAGGTCTCATCAAAATCTATTTCCTCTTCTTGATTGTAACCTTGAGCTACCAATCTAGCCTTGTTTCTAATCACATTACCTTGCTCATCTAGCTTGTTTCTATAAACCCATTTAGTGCCTATAACAGGGTAGTCATTTGCTCTTACTACAAGTATCCAAACATTATTTCTCCTGAATTGGTTTAACTCATCATGCATAGCTAACATCCAATTAGGGTCGATTTCAGCTTCTTCTATAGTGTGTGGTTCTACATGAGATACAAAAGCAATCAAATCATATGTATCCATGTGTACAGCTCTGGTTCTAACACCTTGAGATGGATCTTCTATAATAAGTTGTTTAGGATGTGAATGTACATACCTCTATTCTTTAGGTATATCTTCATGTTCTTTGCTTACATCTTCTTCATGTTGTTCACTTATTTGATTATCTTTGATAGTCATATACTTTAGTCCATGTTCAAGTATATATGCATCATCATCAGCATAATCTTCTTTTCTAGAAGATGTCATGTCAGTTTCATTGAAAATAACATAATTGATTCTTCCACAGTTAAAGTTCTTTTATTAAAAACTCGATAGGCTTTGCTATTTATAGAATAACCAAGAAATATAGCCTTATTGAATTTTGCATCAAACTTACTAAGATTATCTTTACCATTATTAAGAACAAAACATTTGCAACCAAAAATATGAATGTAATTGATATTAGGCTTTCTATTGTTCCACAGTTCATAGGAGATTTTTCTTATAATAGGTCTAATCAAAACTCTATTTAAAATATAGCAAGCAGTATTTACAGTTTCTATCCAAAAGTATTTTGGAAGATTTCCTTCATAAAGCATTATTCTGGACATTTCTTCTAAAGTTCTATTCTCTCTCTACAACACCATTTTCCTATGATGTTCTAGGAGCAGAGAAGTTATGATCAATACCATGCTTTGTGCAAAAGTGATCAAAATGTTGATTTTCACATTCTGTACCATGATTACTATGAATAGAAACAATAGAAAGACTTTTTAAGTTAGAAACTCTTTTGTAAAACTTTTTGAATACTTTAAAAGTTTCATCTTTATGTGCAATGAACAAAATCCAAGTGTATCTTGAAAAATCATCTACAATCACAAGGCCATACTTCATACCACCAAGGCTTGTTATCTTAGTAGGTCCGAATAAATCCATGTAAAGTAGCTCTAAGGGTCTAGTGGTAAAAATAATATTTTTAGATTTAAAACTCTCCCTCATTTGCTTTCCTAATTGACATGCATCACAGATATAATCAAAATTTGCTTCAAATTTTGGTAGACCTTTTACTAAATCTTTTGAAATAAGCTTTGCAATAGTATCCATACTGGCATGTCCAAGTCATCTATGCCATAGTAAACTTGATTTCTTGCATTTATCATTCACTACCACAAGACTTGTATTGCTTGACATAGCTAGATCATTAAGATCTACTACAAAATGTTACCAAGTCTATGTCCAATGATCTTTGTACTATAGTCAAGAGGATCAACTACTATACACATTGAAGACTTGAAGAAAACATTAAAACCAATATCATAAAGTTGGCTGATGCTTAAAAGATTATGCTTTAATTTTTCTACGAGTAGTACATTCTCAATGAGAGTAGGAGTAATTTTTATTTTACCAATATTGATTATCCTTCCTCTGCGATTATCACCAAAGGTTACCATGCTACCATCTTTTTATTCTAGGTTGAAGAATTGATCAATATCACCCGTCATGTATCTTAAACAGCCGCTATGAAGGTACCATCTTTTTTTTGCATTCATGGCTACAAGGCATTCCTGCAAAATAATCAAGTAATGGATTTAGGTATCCAAGCTTTATTAGGTCCTTGCAAGTTAGTAGGATTGGTTCTTTTGGAACCAAAATTTTTTAAATTTTTTTATTGTCATTATATTTCAAATGACATTCAACTGCTTTGTCACCAATATTATTACAAGCATAGTAGATAATTTTTGGCTTTGAATAAGAAGTGTATGATGATGCAAACTTAGGTCTACATTGCTTAGATGTAATGAACTTAGGAGCATAAGATGTTGATGTAGAAAACTTATTTGAATTTGAACTTCTATAACCGATTCCAAACTTGCTATTTGAAACTCTTTGATCTTTCAAAATCAGTTCAAGTTTGTTAGAGCTTAAAGTTAACTTTTCAACTAATGGTTTAAACTTTTGAACTTCCTATTGCAAGTTAGTATTTTTATTTTGTAATGTTTTATTCTTTTCAAGAAGTTCTTCCTTTTTAAACTGAATAGCTTTAAGTCTTTCATGTGTCAAATTTAATTCTCTTTGTAAAATCTTGTTTCTTTCACCAATTTTAATTTTATCTTTTTCGAAAGTATCACAAGTATTTTTTAAAGCTTTCATTTTTAAACCAGCCATTTTGTATTCAATTAATAGTTCATAAAAGGCATTATGCAGCTCATCATAAGTAAAATCTAAGTTAGGTTCAGAAGTTGTTACCTCATCCTCTAAACCCATAAGGTAGATTTGAGCCATCTTTGTTATATCTTCATCTTCTTCGGTTGATGGAGATTCATCACTATCGCTCTCCGCTGCAAGCATTGCTTTCTTTTTCTTTTGCTTGAATAACTTCTTCTTGAATTCTAGATAAGCAGGATGATGTGTCCTGGCTTCTTACATCCATAACAAGTTAGAGTTTGATCTTCGTCCTTGTCCTTTTCTTTGTCTTTTTCTTTTTCTTTTCCAAATTCTCCTCTTCTAAATTACTTTTTTCATCTGTTTATTCTTCTTCTGCCCATAAATCTCTTAAATTTTTTTGTAACTAGGGCGAATTCATCATCTTCCATATCATCATCAGAAGTTTCTGAATTTCCATCTTTGTCCTCTTCTATTGCTTTAAAAGCAATGGCCTTCTTCTTCTTTGAGTCTTCTTCATTCTTTGCTGCATGGCTAGCTCATACGTGATCAATGATCCTAGCAGCTCATCCAATGATAGGGTGTCTAAGTACTTTGCCTCTTGAATAGCTATAACATTTGCTTTCCATTTATCTGGCAAAGATCTCAAAACCTTTTGGACTAGATCAGTATTAGTATAATTTCTACCAAGACTTTTAAAACCATTTATGATATCAGTAAAATGAGTATACATAGCAGATATAGTTTCACTTCGATCCATTTTGAACAATTCATAATTGTGCACAAGAAGATTGATTTTTGAAGTCTTAACTTGTGATGTGCTCATGTGTGATCTCAAGCTTATCCCATATTTCTTTAATAGAATTGAAAGTAGAAATTTTGTTAAACTCATTTGGGTCCAAAGTGCAATTAAGTAAATTCATAGCTTTGGCATTCAGCTTGGCCAATTTCATATCATTCTCATCCCATTCCTTTTTGGTTTGGGAACTTCAATATCACTAATTCTAATGGTGGGTGTGTCAGGTCCTTTTAGAATTATTTTCCACAAATAAAAGTATATGGCTTGAATGTATATTTTCATCATAGCCTTTCAATATGTGTAATTAATTTAGTGAAAAGTGGAGGTCAATTTGTGGATTGGCCTTCGACCAAGGAGGTGCTCATGGGATGTGCCATCAATCTTTACTCTAAGAATTTTCAGAGACTATACTCTGATACCACTTGTTGCCCAGGTGGCTTTCCAAGAGGGGATGAATTAGGATTATAAAAACTTTAGCATGTATGTACAATTTAAAATCCATTTAGTATTGTGGTGAACAATGCAATGCGGAAGCGATTAAATAAATGCAATGAACTTAAACAAGCATAATCATAAACACAAAGAATTTAGAGTGGTTCAGAGCAACCCGCTCCTATGTCCAGTACCAAAGCACCACTTGGGATTTTCACTATATCCCCCACCAGAATATAGTCTGATTGTTTTAACAGGCTTACAATCCAAACCTCTATGCTTTGGTTTTATTAGGATCACCAAAGAAAACCCACACTTGGTTTTAACACAGGCTAACCAAGAACCTAAATCCCTTTGATTTTTAGAACCGGGCTCACCAAAGAAAATCCAAACTTAGATTTTAATAGGCTCACCTAAAAACATTTAATACACTCTCAAGACACAACCCCTTCTTAGAGAAAAGACAAGATAAATCAAATGTATAAAGCAACTTTACAACAAACCAAATTTGTTTGAGTGTTATCGATGAAGATCAAATCGAAGCCTAGCTTTCAATGCTCTTCAAGTTGCTTCTTTACTTCTTTAAAAAGTTGGATTCAAGAATGAAAGTCAGTTGGTGAAGCTTTGAATCCTTTCTAGATTGCTCTTTAAGTGAGTTGGTGAAAGACTTAAAAACTCTTTAACTTCAAAAGAATAATCAGTGAATAATCTATCAAAAATTGTTTAAACCTTCATAAATACTCCCTTTTATAGTCTTCAATCAAACTAGCCATTGTAGGGCCTAGGGAACTAAAATAGAGCTGTTGGAGGGCTTTTGAAGTTCAAAAATGAGATTCTGCAACTAGCCATTAGATTGTAAAAACCCATCACTCTAGTTGACTCGAGGTCCATGAGTCGGCTCAAAGTCTCAAACAACCCAAAAAAAGTTTTGTACGAGTCGACTCTTCTGGGTTGAGTCGGCTCGAACTCTCAATCAATAGAAAATCAAATTCTGTATGAGTCGACTCTTCAAGGCTGAGTTGGCTCGAAGTCACAGTCACCAACAAAACAAACTCTGGATGAGTCGGCTCTTCTAGGCTCAGACACCAAAAACACAAGTTCTTCATCGAGTAGTCTCTTAAGGCTCGAGTCGGCTCGAACTTCTAAAACTCTAAAAATTTTTGTGCCGTACCAAAATAGGAGTCGGCTCTTGGTCCTTGAGTCGACTCTTACATAAAATTCTTTTTAAGCTTCAAAATTCTCCAAACTTCTTCAATTCAAGATTCCAACAAGAGCAAACCTTCCAAAAAGCTTCAAAGAGCTTTCCAAACATGTATAACCTATTTGAACTCATTTTTTACTAATTTAGAGCCCTTTTTACAAGATTACATAGAAGAAGAAATTAGGGCTTTACAACTTGAAGTATACAAGAGTTCGTACAATGTTGGAATACCTTTCAACTAGATAGAAAACCAACTGAACTAAAGATACATACTTTCCTGCAAAAACTTATTGAATAA
Source organism: Areca catechu (assembly GCA_021397845.1). Classification (NCBI taxonomy): domain Eukaryota; kingdom Viridiplantae; phylum Streptophyta; class Magnoliopsida; order Arecales; family Arecaceae; genus Areca; species Areca catechu. The sequence continues at coordinate 362,946 of JAHSVC010000025.1, forward strand.
TTAAAAGAATTACTAAAGCATACATGCTCCAATATTTTGTAATCATCAAAATCATTCCAGGGGTCAACAAGAATCCTACCCATATGCTAGAAACTTTCAAAGAGATAAAAAAAATTAAGGATCCTACGGTTAAAAAACACCTATTAGGACATGCTTTAAACTTCAATAAAATAGATGAAAAGAGAAGAGAAGGGGTCTACATACCTAGCAATGATTGTCTTGATGTCATAGAAGAGATCTCTCAACTAGGATCGGTGCCTAGACGAAAAGGTCACTTTCTCGCTGATCTGTCAGCTTTTTATCAAATTGATTTGAGGCAAAGAAAACCTTCATCTGAGGGTTGCTTTTCTTGAGGGATCCTACAAACATCATGGGTTAGGATAAAAGATGATAAAAAAATTAGAAATAGGAAGTTGGAGGTGGAGAAGATTAGAAGAGGTGCTGGAGGCTAATTGGAGGCCTGGATTGATGTTGGATGCCAGGGGATGCTTGGTGGGGGTGGCCTTGGAGATGTAATGGATGCCTGGCTGCTTGAGGTGGGCATCATGGAGTGGAGAAAAAGGTCTGGTGGTTAGGGTTTGATGGAGGATGAGAGGTGGTGGCCTAGGTGAAGGTGGAATGGGCGACCAAGATGGAGGCAGGAAGTGGGCATCCTAGGGCTAGGTCTTTTTTTGCTTCTCTTTTTTTTGATAAATGCACCTCACGTGCCCTCCTTGCAGAGTGAATTTTGGGCCTCACACCCTCTCCCTCACGGAGCATCAATGCAGAAAATTGCACAGAAAAATAAAGAAAAGAACACTCTTTCATTAACTTTCATCATTTGTCATTACAAGAGGGAGGAGGGGTGGGGTATTTATAGAGATTCACCCAGCCCTATCCTTGTCAAAGTTGGAGTACAAGTTCTTGTCAAAGTGGGAGTACAAAATTTGAGTGGGAGAAGGAGTACAATGTTTGATTAGAATTAGAAGACTAGACTCCTTAAAGGACTGGGCTGCTAACTCCTTGTTGGACTTGGAAGCTTTGACGTTTCTCCATGGGCTTGGACTGGTATGAAATCTTCTTGGGCTTGGACTGCTTTGACTTCTCCACTCCCTGGTGGGCTTGGACTAGGAGTGGCACCAACCATGATTGGACTTTGACTGGGGCACCAACTTCTAGGCTTTGACTAGTGGGGCACCAAGCAAGAATGGGCCTGAGGGTGCACCCTTCAGTTGTGGGCCTTGGGTGCCATCCTTTGGAAGCTTGGGAAGCCATTGGCTTGGAGGTCTGGAGCACCATGTGCTAGTGGGCCTGGGTCAACTTGAAAATTGTCCAAGCACTAGGATCTCGGGGATTGAGTGGGGGTCTAGCAGCTCTCCTCTTGGTCTTGACTTGAATGAAAGAATACACAGTATAGAACTCAATGAACATACTTGTCTGGGCTAAAAACCACTGAACTCACTTGACACTTGATTGAACCGAAACAAATGGGCTCAAGCGATAGGACTCAATTGACTGAGTGAATTCAATTGGACTCAATTGACTTACATTTTTACAGGACTCAATTATAAATTACAGACTTCCCAACAATGAATTAGAGAAAAAATTTAGAACCTTGAAATTCTGGTCTGCTCTTGATGTCCTCATCTTTTTTATTCTTCTTATTCGTTTTCTTCTTTCTCCCTTTCCCAAAGAGATGATGCCCTGCTCCAGAATCTCCCACCAGATCACCAACCCCTTGTTGAGGTTGTGGTCACTCTCAAAGTCTACAACAACCCAACATCTCATGATAGTTTACTGTAAGCCTATTCATTCTGAAATTATAAAGAAAGACCTGGTAGGAAGGGGGCAAAAAATTTAGTATTGCATCCTTGCGAGCTGCTCGTGCAAAGAATATCTGAGTTTGCCCAAATGCTCAAATAACTCGATCAAGTACATTACATGATTAGTTACCGAAGCTCCATCATGCATACGCATGTTATAGATGGCAGAAGAGATCCTATATCTCTCCATATCATCTGGAGTGCCAAAAGACTCCTTCAACCTTTGAAGCATTTCTTCAGCTGGGCTTCCTCAAATTTGTGATTGAACTCATCATTCATCGCAGCCAACATGATACAATGCATCGAGGTGTGGTCAGAGATCCACTTCTGGTAAGTGTTCCTGACTGTCCCACGAGCATTGGGGGCTGGGATCTCAAGTGCCTGACTATTATCACATAAAGGATCCTCTCGTGCTCTAGGACTATCCTGTATTTTTGATACCAGCTATTGAAGTTAGGTCCAGAGAGTTTGTCACTATCCAATAATGACCGGAGCGACAAAGTGGTCGGATTATATGAAAAAAGAGAACAAGACCTATTAGTATATGAATTATTTCAAACAACCTAAAGACATGGATTTTAGTCTAAAGGTTTGTCTCACTATTTTATTCAGACTGGTAGCCTCTACACTCTAATATGAAGAATAACATTTATCTTTTAGTAGGTACTAGGATCCAATAGATTACATATGAGCTTGACTTTGGCCGGCCAACCCATATGCATCTAAAGGTAGATACAATACCAATTGCTTCTCCAAGCAATTCCTAGTATTCATTTTGCCCCAGGGGTCCTCACAATTGACCTTTGGGCCTCATATTGAAGGTCCTAGTTAGGTCCAACCATTAACATGATCAAATTCAATGCTTCTAACTAACCCATGATCAAGCCCGACTTTTGCCGGCCCACCAGACCACGTGTTAAGGTAGTCACACTGAGCCATCATATGCTGAATGGCAATTCCACTCGCTTGATGACCACCCATTCTTTGGAACTGCCGATGATCACCCAACTCATGGACTCATTACCAATCCAACTTAATGGGAGGCTAAGACCTAGGTTATCACATAACTTAGTCTTTTTATTGACCTAATAACTTAGAGGATTTAGACTTTGTGACATATGAAAAGAGAACACGAACCTTGATCGAGAAGACTCCCACCAAACTCTTAGAGGGTTTCAAGATCAAATTGGTCCACGGGCACCTTAAATCAGTCAGACTGATTAACCTTAGTTGATATGGATCAACTCGAATCAATAGATAGTCTAATCTGATATGTTCACCACATTAGCCATGTAAGTAAGATCAAGGGATGGGTTAAACAAAGTAAGCCTCTTGCCTTAGACACCAACCTTAAGTTGGCCAGGTAAGAGTTAGCCCCAAAGAACCTTGATCACCAATGTCAAACTTACCTTAGACACCAAATGGTTTATCGACTCAATCAGACCAACCTAAAGACTCGGGCTCACCACGAAGCCATCAATCAGGTCCATTTAGATGTATGGACTGATCTAACTAAGTATTAGAGAGATCTATAAAGGAGAGACCTAATTCAACTTTTGATTAGTTTTTTCTTTATTTATCCATTCATCTAAACCTAGGTCTAACCCACTTAAGAACCCAATTCTAGCTAACCCAATCAACCTATGGTTTATCAATCATGACTTAAGATTAGAATTATATCCTAAATCTTAAAGGGTTTTCAAAAATTACAACTTAATTCCTAATTAAGTGTAACATGCCAATTGAAATATTTTCAATTAAACCATATTTTGAAACTATTTCAAAACAAGTGAAACAATTTCTCAAAAAGTTGAAGTTTAAATTTACTATTTCAAGATTTTCTGGTCGAGTCGGCTCATGCAGGTTGAGTCAGTTCATCCAGAACATAAAACACAGATAGATTATGCTGTCTATAGAATCGAGTCAACTCGAGCAAGGGTCGAGTCGACTCATTTCATCAAGGTAGAAATAGTAACTTCAAATTTCATTCTTTTTCATTTGAACATTTCATAGTTTTAGATCATACATCCTTTAGATCTCATCTAAACGTAGCTATGATCTATCAGTCATAGATTAAAACCATTTTAACCTATCAAATCTCTCACTTTCTTCTTCATAAGGTCGTGACGCAGTGGCAACCCTACATGTTGCCTAGGTGGCTACCCAAGAGGGGAGTGAATTAGGTCCTTTAAAAAAATTTATGAAGGTAAAGTGTAATTTAAAATTCCTTTGTAAGTGGTAGGTGCTGTGATAAAGTTATAGAATACAGAAGCTAAATAAAGTAGAGAAAGCACAACACAAACACACTAAATTTATAGTAGTTTGGAGCTACCAAGCTCCTACATCGACTACCCAAGATACCACTTGGGATTTCACTATATTCACACACGAATACAGTAGGATTGTTTTACAGGATCACAATCCAAAACCTCTACACTTTGGTTTTACGGGATCACCAAAGAAAACCCAACACCCTTTGGTTTTGATAGGCTCAACAAAGAAACCTAACTTGGTTTTCACAGCATCACCAAGAACCCAAACCTTGGTTTTAATGAGGCTCACCAAAAACCTATTTGCTTTTCCAACCGGGCTCACCAATAACCTAATAATTCAAAGATTGAATTAAAAATAAATGCAACAATAAATGACAAACTCAAGTTGTTGGATAGTTGCTGGTGCAGCTCGTTGTAAATCCACTTGAATGTACTTGAATAAGCTTTAATGACTTCAGTGGCTTCTTCTAAAGTTGATTCAAGCTTTAGATCAGAGTTGTTAAAGGCTTGGATGCAGACTTGAATGCACTTGTGCTCCATCTCTTGTGGTTGGTTGGATATTCAATGAAGCTCTCACTTTTCTTTTTGAACTCTCTCCTTGATTATTTTTTGGTAGTTCAAATCCTTCAGATTTATAGTCTTCAATCATCCCAAGGCAATTCTAGCCATTATAGACTATTGGAGAATGATTTTTGACCGTTGGAGCACCTTTTGGCATTCAAAACAAATTCTGGAACTAGCCATTAGATACTTGGAAGCGACATTCGAGTCAGCTCGGATCCTTCGAGTTGATATGTCGAGTCACCATTTCTTCAATGCAGTCGGCTCTTTGTCCCAGGGCATAGAATGTCACTCTGGATGAGTTGGCTCTTTACAGCTCGGGTCGGCTCGAACTAGAATCTTGAAAATCTTGAACTCGAGGAGTTGGCTCGCTTCATCTTGGGTCAGCTCAATGCAGTTCGGGTCGGCTCGCTTTCTCAGGCTTTTGAAATTTGGTCTGGCAGAGTCGGCTCTTTCTAGGTCGGGTCGGCTCACCTGGCTGTTCTCAGAAAACTTTTAGGAAATAGACTTTGGAAGAGTTGGCTCGAAATGATTCTAGTTGACTCGGATTCACTAGAGTCGGCTCACTTTCCATCGAGTCGGCTTGGATTGCTGCATTCCAAAATCCTTGCTGCATGCCAGTAAGCAGAGTCGACTCTTCTTGTCTTGGGGTCGGCTTGAGTGTCTTCTTTAGGATTTTTATAATTTGAACTTAAAGAAAACTCTCACCAACTCTTTTACAATTTTACACAAACCAACTCAAGGCAAAATCTAAGGCACACACACTTATAGAAGTAACCCTTTTACTTGATTTTTTCTTAGCATTTTCATTGGGTTCTTCTTTACAAAAACTTACAACACAACTCAAGCAAGAAAATAGAAATGTAGGAGTTGAAGTTTGAACATGTTATACATTCTACAAAAACTTTGTCAAACACTTGAAGAGTTGTTAATACTAAATGTACATTCTCCAATGTTTGGTTATCATCAAAATCACTTATTTGGTCAACACTACATGCCATAGGAGAACCCTAGTGAATGGGAAGAGATGTCCTTTAACCATATTTCTCTCCTATGACCGGACGGCCATGGCAAATCCACCTTAATCCAAGTATTTGGTGAAGGAGATTGGATGGATTTCATACAAAAGCATTAAACTAGACATGCTCACAACCTGTGGCTCTGATACCACTGTTGGTATAAGTGGATCCTTGGGTGGTGGGCCTGATGCATGCAATTTGAAACTTTTTCTAAAAAGCATGGCACAACGAAAGATGATAAAATTATTTTATCAATATGTTAATCAAATTAACAAAGGCCCTAACATGGATCTTGATGCATCTAGAGAAATGCAAGTATGAAATTAAGCATACATTGTATGAAATTCAGAACTATTCTAGATTCACACAATGATACAGTAGATAACAATATGTCAAACATATAATCTAAAAGCATACCTCAGTGACAATCACCAGGGACTGCTCCAATCTACAAGTAGAACATCGGCTCTATGAGCAGCACGTGCGTACTGCCTCTACAGGTTGTTCACACCAAGGTATGGGATTCCTCCTCCTTTCTTTGAGGTGTTAGCCTCTTCGAAAATAGTATTGGCAGTAGGGACTCTTTCTTCAACTCCTTGAAGAATCACAGACTATTTCTTCAACTCCTTAAAGAACTACTAGTGAAGCAGAGATGAGAATCTTCAACTCCTTAAAGAACTACTAGTGAAGCAGAGATGGAACGAGACTCTTGAGAACCCTTCCCAACTCTCTATCCCTAACCTTCAACAGAAGGTGTGCACCGAAGAATCCCTCCCAAAACTCAATCCCCACTAAGAATCTCTCTAAGGGATCAAGGAAAAACTCTAACCAAAAGAGAAATTGGCAGAGTTTCTTGATCTTTCTCTCTATTCTTCAGCAAGCAAAAAAAGAAACCTGATAACTAAACGTGAACCAAATATGAACTTTTCACATTCAGATCTAGAGAGATTAAATGGATATTGGAGACCCTTGGGATTTGGGAAGTTACAAGCCCCTTGGAATTCAGCAACAGTAGCCATTAAAACATTGAAATGCCCATCATTAAGCCCACAACAGTTGTAGGCATTAATGAAGAAGTTTTGGTTTTGAGCATAGTCCGTCAATCGAGTCGACTCTCCTCGTGTCGACTCGACTAGGGTCGACTTGATTGGTAGTTTGACAACTCCTTGTCAAATAAGTCCAGAATGATTCTCAATCATTCCCAAGCCAACAAATCAAGAAGAAAGCCAACGGTGTGTGATCTCGCAGGTTCAAACACTAAATTGGTAGCATAGGAACATTTACAAAACTAGCCAAGTCACCATCTAGCAATGATACCAGACATTCGGATAGGTTGAAGGTTGTAGAGCAACAAGAACCTGTCAAACATGGAATACTACTGAACTTATTCCTTTGATCTCCTAATGCTCCAGATGGCTTCGGATTAAACTATCCAATCCTAATCAGTCCGTCTCAATATGACTCAAACAAAGAATCCCTATAACTCCTTACACGGAATGTCCTGGCCAAGGTCTTTCTCAATTGAGGCATATTAAGCATTCAATCCAAACCATTCGGAGAGATCAATTTTATCTTGATCTATTACTACAACAAAAGTACTTGACTGTACCTAGCAACCTTCTATCATCAGATTAGAAATCCGGGTAGTCTGGCACCTAAGCATAGTTAGTTGCTTGCAAGTTACCATAATGATCTCAAGTCAAAGGAATAATTCATGTCCACATTCTAATACAAATTCTCTTTGGCAGAAAGAGAATTTTGCATGAGGGTCACATTCAGTGAAGCATCAAACACAACACCTGATATCATGCCAGCATCTCCATACTACTTGTTAAGAGGACAACCAACAGACATGACATTAATGACCTACTCTCGATACATCATCATCGTGAAACAATGTATCCTTTGGTCGTGAACTAGTTTATGAACTACACGACGCATCCTCTCTACATTGCATACAAGGTAGCTCAAAGGAAATCATCACCAAAAGTTCAATTAGGAAGATGTTATGTGATGAACAACTAGAATAAACTTATTACTCAATTCAATAATTCATAAACAAATACATGAGTTATACAACCATCTACAACCTAGATGATTGGCTTTCAGAATACAATTCCCAATAGCACCCCAGGCCCAAGCCCAATGATGGGGACCTAAGAGTCTATTAGTGTCTCTTTAGTCCTGTGAGTCTTTTGTTTCAAGTTTTGAGTCCTGTAATAAGTTGAGCTATCTCAACCTCATGAGTCCAGTTAAGTCCTGTAAGATTGAGTTAGTCCAGTTTTGTACAAGAGGAGAGTTCTTAGCTAGGAGATTCACCAGGCCCCCCAACCAGAGCTAGCCTTCATGCAACTGGGCCCTTTCATGCCACCAAGCCCACAAGAGAGAGCTCCAGTCCAAGACAACAACCCACTGTTGACCATGTCCACCAGGATTTCTTGGCCCACAAGTCAGGGTTTCTTAGCCCTCAAGTCATGTACCTTGGGGTGAATCTATAAATACCCACCCCTCCTCTCTTGTATGAAACATCTTTTTTTTTACGAATACAAATTGAAAGTTATTTTATCTAAGTTTTTTCTCTCCAGATTGGAGTGGGTGTGAGGCCCATGTTCCTTGTTCTTGAGTGCTAGCCCTAGCTGACCTGCTCCCTCTTCTTCTTCTTCCAAGCAAGCCCTAATCCCATGGTGACTTCTACGCTCGCCAACAATCCCCGTTTTCCAGTCCCTCATCAACTTGGTATTAGAGCCTGAGGATTAGGGTATTGTCTTCTTTCTAAATGATCCCAAATTTCCGTCGCCAACAATTTTTTCCTCCCTTCATTTCTTCTTCCTCGTCGCTATTCTTTCCCCTTTCTAGTTCTTTTTTCTTCCCATTTAAGACCACCATCGAGCCGACTCCCTCATCACCACCGCCACCACAAACCTCCCCCCTTTTTTCATTGTTGTCTGAGACATCACCGTTCCACCACCAGATCCGCCATCTCCTCAACTCTGCCCCTTCCTCCCATCCGGAGTCATCCACCGGCCAAGTCGAGAGAGTGATGGGCTCTCCCCTCTATCTGCCATCATTGCTGATGCCATTGTAGCCACAATGAAATCCCAATGCCCTAAGCAAGTGCCTCCCTGTGGCCTTAGGTTGCACCTTTATCAATGGATCCCTTTCATTGCTACCGTCACAAAACCGTCGTCGGACTGTCATCAACACCACCTGCTACTTGGTACCCGAGAAGATGGATTGATACCTCGGCATGCCAATCACCCCAGCATGCCCATGCCCGAGCCGAAGGACCATGCAACTGTGCCACTCATCTCATCCGGCACATCCAATCCATCATCTTTACATCGGATCGATGCCATGCCATCCACCGGATCTCCTCCATTGCTAGCAGCCAACGACCGAGGATCCACCATCAAGTCTCCATCTCTGCCTAATCCAATGTCATGCATGCTATTCCTCCATCTCAAATCAATGCTTGTGCCCCACCAGACTTCCTCCCCTACTCCATCTTGCAACGGTCCATGAAGAAGCATCCATCATTGTTCTCAGTGCCATTGCCAATAAAACCCATCGGTGAAGCCTCCTCGCATGTTGCCAGCTCTCCAGTGCCATCGCCGGTGAGATCTGGCCAGAAGACCCCCCTGCTCCATTCCCCTTCGGACCATGGAGAAGAAGAGTCCATCGCACAAATGTGAAAGCACTCCTGGCCCATGTTGCTGACTTCAACCTGCATGCTCCTCAAAGTTGCACGATTCCCAAAGCAGCATGGATTTCAATACCGCACGGCTTCCAAAGTTGGATGGCTTTTAGAGCAGAGATGATTAAAAAAAAAGAAAAGAAGGTGAAAAAAAAATTGAACCTAGCCTCTTTGACTTTGATTTGATTAGTTTCGGTTCCATCAAACCCCCGTTGAGCCTGACTTGGCAGAGACGAGTTCTCCCCACCCCAGGGGAATGATGGGGACCCAAGAGTCTATTAATGTCCCTTTACTCTTGTGAGTCTTTTGTTTCAAGTTTTGAGTCCTGTAATAAGTTGAGCTGTCTCCATCTCATGAGTCCAGTTGACTCCTATAAGTTTGAGTTAGTCCAGTTTTGTACAAGAGGAGAGTTCGCAGCTAGGAGATTCACCAGGCCCCACCAACCAGAGCTGGCCTTCATGAACCTGGGCCCTTTCTTGCCGCCAAGCCCACAAGAGAGAGCTCCTGTCCAAGACAAAGACCCACTGTTGACAAGGTCCACCAGGGTTTCTTGGCCCACAAGTCAAGGTTTCTTAGCCCTCAAGTCATGTACCTTGGGGTCAATCTATAAATACCCACCCCTCCCCTCTTGTATGAAACATCTTTTTTTCATGAATACAAATTGAAAGTTATTTTGTCTAAGTTTTTTTCTCCAGATTGGACTGGGTGTGAGGCCCATGTTCCCTGTTCTTGAGTGCAGGCCCTAACTGCCCTGCTCCCTCTTCTTTCTTCTTCCAAGCAAGCCCTAATCCCCTGGTGATTTCTACGCTCGCCAGCGATCCCCTCTATCCTATCCCGCATCACCCAAGCCCCGAGCGGCCTTCATTCCTACCAGGCCTTGGCGGCCTACTCCAGGCCCATTCATGATTGGCGCCTTGGTCCACAATACAGTTGGCACCTAGGTTTTTGACCCGGTGGATTTCATCCCAACCCAGCAAGGAGTCAAGTAGTCCAAGCCAAAGAGGAGTCAATGTCCAAGTTCTACATGGAGTTCAATATTCAAGTTCTACCAAGACTTTAGTCTCCTAATTCCCCACAAACCTTGTGCTCCTTGTCCCATACAAACTTGTAATCCCACTTTGACAAGGAAAGGGCCATAGGTGAATCTATAAATACCCATCCCCTCCCTCTTGCAATGATTACCTTTGATGAATGAAAATTTGAGTGTTTTTTTATTATTGCATTTGTTCCTTGTGAACATCGACCTCCGTGAGGGAGTGGGCATGAGGCCTGTGTATCTTTCAAACTCTAGTTTTCCTAAACCCTAGCCACCCCTTTCTTTCCTCCACCAAGCAAACTTAGGCCACCCATCACCATCCATATAACCTTGGATGCCCATCATCATCTTCCTTCACGCCGCCCCACCCTCTTCTAATATTAGGCTGCCACCTTCAAACTCCTCCAAACCCTAGATGCCAAATCCTTTCTCTCCACTCCGGGCCGCCCCTCTCCAAGCCCAAGCACCCCACATATCCAGGCAGCCCCTCCAAGCCAGGCGTCCTCCATCAAATAGGCCAAGAATCCATCTCCTGCACCCCCAACCTTCTATTCTCTTCCAACTGCCTATTTCTTATTTTTCCTATCATTTTCAACACTAACCTTTGACGTTTACAGGATCCCTCAGGAGAAACAAACCTTAGATGAAGTCTTCCTTGCCCCCGAACTCAATTGATAAAAAGCTGACAGATCCGCGGGAGAAAGGCTTTGTCATCAAGGCACCGATCTGAGTATTGGGATCTCTTCTATGGCTTCATGTAAATCATTGCTAAGTAAATTAACCCAACCCTTCTCTCTTTTTTGAGTTTTTGAAGATGAGCATATCCTATAGGTGTTTCTTAACCCTAGGATCCTTTTTTTCTTTATTTCTTTGATAGTGTCTACACTACAACAAAAATAGAAAAAGGCCACCCTTTTTTCCTGACGCTTCTTGCTAGCGTTGGGATGCCTCGCTAACCTCCCAACGCTTTTTGCAACAATAAACAAATGGTGGATTTTAACGATATTTTTAAGCATCGTCGGGTTTCTCTTCCATCCCTGATTTCTTCCAATTATCTGATCCCTTTCGATCGATCCCTAAGACTATTGATCTGGCCATGGAACCTCCCTCTCCCTCCCTCACTCCCTCCCTCCATTCTCGGGTGATTCCGACACTACTTCCAGTGGATGGCAACTCCCTTCCTCCCTCCCTCCCTTCCCATTATCCGATCCCTTCTAATCGATCCCTAACCCTATTAATCTGGCCACGATACCTCCCTCTCCCTCCCTCCCTCCATTCTTAAGCAATTCCGGCACTGCTTCCCATGGACGGCAACTCCCTTCCTCCCTCCCTCCATTCTCAGTAGGTTATTCCTCCCATCCTCCCTCTCCTCATCGATTTTTGATGGATTCATGTATTTTTTTTATTCATTTCCCACCGCTAAAGTGAAGGTACGAAGAAGATCGATCTCCCTTCATTTATTTTACAAATTTTATGATTTTTTATGGGTAATTATTATTATTGTTATTCCAATAGATCCAGGCATAAGGTGAGCATATTTTTACCAAAAGAAAAAAAGAGGTGAGTAACGTTGTTCATGTCTTAGGACAGATGCTGATATTTTACCTTTATGGTTGAGCATGATTAAATGGTGATGGCTCACTAGTAGATTTTGTCATCAACCGGTAGATCCCAAAATGAGTATATATCAATTTCCAATGATAATCTATCTCGATTGTTGGTAGTTTTTTCGTCATATAGATCTACATGTTTTGTTGTTTTTTTCTTATCAGGTGCTTGACTGCTTGGATGATAAAGAAGCTTTCTAACTTATTTTGAATTTGGTTTAAGGTTTGTATATGGAGGCTATGATGATTTTGGGATGTATGATTTGCTGATTCAATTATTTCTAATGGTAGCAATCTTGGATGGCCTTCTTTTGTAGGAAACCAATTGTAGTCATTTTGATTTAGTTGTAGATTAAATAGTAGATCTGAGCCTCCTCGTTCTTTTTCTTTATTTATTATTCTAATTTTTTGGGTTAGGTTAATAGTTTTTTTATATAGTAAATAGGTTAAACAGGTTGGGTCAGGTTCAGTTGTACTATTAGGTTATTTGTCCACTTACTCTCTACTATATATAAATATATCTTGTAACTCCATGAAAAGAGAGTAATTGAGTATCCTAGGGATTCTATATATTGGGGGTTATGATTTGTGAGGGAATCTTATACTCTTTGATCTTTATTTTTTTTATAGCAAAGCTTTTGCATTGTGTTTGTCCGTGGATGCAAGTTAATTGATCAACTCATATAAATATTGTGTGCTCTTATTCTTCTCTTTCTATTTCTTGTTCTTTACTCTTTTTCCTTCTTATTTCATTATTCTCTTTGCCTATAGCAACATGCTACAATTATGAGCACAATGAATGTGGTCTTAGAAATTAAGTATTGGACTTCACATACCATCAATATATGCAATTATGAATCCATTCAAGCTATATGGTTGCTGGTATGTGCCTTTTGGTCCCTCATAAGGAAACTTCCTTGAAACTATGGTTTTTGGTATGTGCCTTTTGGTCCTCCCTACCTCCTCCATCTTCTTCGGTTCATTACTGGAGGTATTTGGCGACCTTTTTTTCTTGGTGTTTTTGATCGATGTGTTTATTTGTTAGATTACCGGATTTTGAACTGCATGTTAAGTAGATTGGACCATTTTGTGTATCAAGGAAAAAAATATTTTTAATGTGGATTTGGAACATGATTTAATTGAAAAAACTATTTTCAATGCTTGAATGATAGTATTGCAGTTCAATGTGCAACTTAAGGAACAACTAAAAATTTTATTTTACTGTGTGCTGCAGTTCCATTTTTCATTTGATATCCATTTCAATAGCACAATTTGAAGTAAAATGTTTATGCTTCACACGTGTAATGGCATAGTGCAATGTTTTGTCTCCAATGTTTCAAAACTTGAATGTTTCATGAGTTCAATATTTGGCTTAAAGTGCAATGTATTGCTTTTGTTAAATCTTTGGCTTAATGTGTAGTGCATTGTTTTGCTTAATGTTTGTCTCTGTTGAAACTGTATTACAATGTGTAGTGCAGATCTATGTTTAACTCAATGTGCATTTCAATGTTCTCTACAATTCCGTGTTTACTTCTACAAGTTGTTGAAGTGAACTTTCAATATATCAGTAGTGTGGTGTTTAGTTTGATGTTTAGTTAAAGGTTAAGCTTAATGGCACATATATCAATGTTTAGTTAAAGGTTTAGGTCAATGTTTCAATGACATATGTATTAAATAGATCACTAACCAAGATCAATGGCATGTGAATGTAAAACATTATTTTTATATGAAAGGCAGAGTTTCATCTTTAATGTTTCAGGTTCACAAGTATAAAAGACTGTAATGTGATACTTTGCAAATTATGATTTTAAGAGGGAGGAGTTTTTTTAAGATAGGTTCACAAGTACTTGAAGAACTGGTGATCTAACTAATTAAGCTAGGTTGATTGCATAGAATCATCTCAAGAAATTTTCAAGTAATACGATCAAAAACTTCTGCCTTTCTTGCCAACTTATAGCAGAAAACTAACCATATGTTTTACATGCCACAAATAACATCATGAAGGATCACCATTTCCAAATTCTATAAAGCAAAGCATTATGCTTTGTTCATTATGTTTCATGGGCATAGGAATGCAGTCTTGTTCTTGAATATATGAACCTGTTATCATGGATTTGTTATATATGTTCTTTTAAAGAGTCACTCAACATAATGAGGCAACCATATCTGTTGGTTTCATATACAATTTCTGAGTAACTTGTAGGTCTCTTGAAAGCTCACATTGATGATGTAGTACGATAGGAGAGGTTTCTAAGGAGAAAAAATCATTTGTCTACTTTGGTGAGAAGTTGATTGACTTTGTCCCAACTGTTGCTGGAGTTTCACTTGCTGAAGTACCTGCATTCAAGAAAGCATCAGGAGGTGCTCCTGAAAATGTTGCCGTTGGAATATCAGGACTGGGTGTGTCATCAGCTTTTATTGGCAAGGTAAGCGTGTCTACAATTTATGTTTGCATTCTTTTTAAACCAAGTGTAAGCTCTCTTCTTGGTGTTTGTACTCTCCTTTCGACCGAGGTTCATGCCAAATATTATTCACTTGCAAAAAGCTCGCTGCTTTAGATCCCTAGGTTCTAGCCTATGAGGAACTCACAAACTATATTTCTATTATGCTATTGGCAATCCACACGTGAGATTTTTAAAATCTCTAGATATATTATGAATTTCTAAAAAATTGTCAAAACATGCGTAAATGAGATGTATTTAGCATGTTTACATGGTGCTTACTTATTGTTATACCCAATCGGCTCACCTACGAACCAAACTGATGCCGAAATCCAATCGGCCCACTCCAATTGAGGTCCGATCGACCCACCCCAGCTAAGTTCCGATTGACCCACTCCTGTTGAGGTCCAATCAGCCCACTCCCGCTAAGGTATGATCGGCCCACTCCAATTGAGGTCCGATTGACCCACCCCAGCTAAGTTCCGATTGACCCATTCCTGCTGAGGTACGATTGACCCATTCCTGCTAAGGTCCGACCAACCCTCTTTGTTGAGGTTTGATCGGCCCACTCTTGCTGAGGTTCGATCGATCCATTCTTGTTGAGGTGCGACCGTCCCCCTCCTACTGAGGTCCGATCGGCCAATTCTTGCTGAGGTCCGACCGACCCCCTCCTGCAGAGGTACGATCGGCCAATTCCTGCTAAGGTCCGATCGACCCATTCCAGCTAAGGTCCGACCAACCCACTCCTGTAAGGTTCGATCAACCCATACCTGCTGATGTTCGATCGACCCATTCCTGCTAAGGTCCGACCGACCCACTTCTGCTGAGGTCCGACCGACCCACTTTAGAAGGGCTTGTATTGATCTAAAGACAGCCCTAGGGGACTCCAGAAGCCTCCTCCAACTAGCACCATAATTTTATTGCAACAGAACCCTGACACATCATTGCCACTACTACACTAGTCCCATGATGCTGCCTCATCGTGGTACCACATGGCCAATCCCGGATTCTACTAGGGGCAGATCAGTCATTTCATGCCTAGCCCCTAACAGATTCTAGTAACGTTCTTCACCTATATAAGGTAAATCGGGGGACTTTGGACGGTAAGGACTCTCTCCCTACTTCATAGGCTCATCTCCATGGATTCCTCTATTCTGTTGCCCTCAAGCTCCGGCTAAGTTAAGCATCGGAGTGTCCCCCACCGGAACACCACCTGTCCTTGGAGACTTTTTATAGGAACCGGGAGAGGAGCGCTCTAGCCAAAGTCAACTGAACCCAGTCTGGGAGAAGTTGCAACAATAGATTGGAGCTAAAGGAAGGGGCTCCTTTCTCTGAAAGAAGGAATCCACCCACTGAGCAGAGCAATGGCAAAGGAAAGAGCCCATAACACCTCTATTAGAAGAGGTCATTCCCCATCAAGGTCGAAAGGCCCCCTCAGAGAGATCGACGCCACCGAACCCACTGTCACTCTAGGACAACAGTAGTTCTAAACCCTTCTGAACCACATCGACACCCTCACTGTCGCGGTCCAGAACCTCCTGGATGCTGCTAATGGCAAATGACTGCCGCAGGCTGCATCCCAAACTAGTCATCGACTTGCTGCTGAGGGAAGCCGATAGCATGAAGTCCCTCAGCCCCATTCCTACGTTGCTCCAGAGCCCCAAAGGTCCTAGAGGGCTCATGTTGATGGGAAGAGAGTGAGGCTCGCCTTACCCACCTCCGCTGACTCAGTCCTCGACGGTGACCAGTACTGTAGCGAGGTCTCGAGAGACTACACTAGCAAACTCTAGCACATGGAGGAGCAGATCGTCGTGCTTGTCGATCGGCAAAAGGCCGATCGAGTGAAGGCGTACAACTCCCGCCTGCCTTTTTCTACTGAAATCATTGGGGAACCTATCCCCCCACTTCAAAATTCCTCAGGTGGAGGCCTACAATGGCACCACCGACCCACTAGACATATGGACACCAACAAGGCCCACATGATGGTGCAGGGCAACTCCGACGCCCTCTATTGCAATGCCTTCCCCACAACTCTCAAGAAGGCGAACAGATATGGTTCTCCGCCATCCGACCAAGTACGATCCATTCCTTCCCCGAGCTTGAAAAACTCTTTCTCTTCCATTTCAGGACTTGCAATCAGACACCGTGGAACACTGACTGCCTCTTCCTCATGCTGCAAAAGGAAGGAGAGACTCTCAAAAACTATATGGCCTGATTCAACTCAACGGCCATGGAGATCCTGGATCTCAATGAAGATGTAGCTGTGTCAGCCTTCAAGAGAGGGTTGCATTCATCCAGGCTCACATTCTCCTTGGACAAGAAGTTCCTGACAAGCTACTCTAAGCTATTGGCTTGGACGTAGAAGTATGCCCTGGTAGAGGAGCAGGCGGTGAGCTAACGCTAGGCTGAAGGGAGGTCGGCCCCCAAGAAGTGGAGCGACAAAGCTCATGAAGTCTGACCTCACAACGATGGCAACAATTTGGACCGACGCCGTAGCTCAAAGTTGAAGGACCTCCCTAGGAGTTTCGAATCTTATGCGCCCCTCTTCCTTTTGAGAGAGAAAATCCTCATGGAAATTGAGAACGAGACCTTCCTGCAAAAGCCTCATCTGATGAGGGGCCCCTGCACATCTAGGAGCAAGGACAAGTACTTCCGGTTCCACGAAGACCATGGACACAACACTGAAGACTACCTCCAGCTGAAAGATGCAATCGAAGACCTTATTAGAAGGGGGTATTTGCATAAGTACATCCGACCCCAAATGTATCGGGCTAAAACATCGACTGCCAGAGACCCCCCGGATGAGGTGGAGCTGCCCAACTAGCTTCATCGATGTCAAATATGCCAAGCATCCTGTCGGAGGTTATAACCTACTAGCTCAGGGTGGATCCAACCTACAAGCCCATCAGACAAAAGAAGAGGAGCTTCGCCCCTAAAAGATAGAAGGCGACTGATGAGGAGGTTAGAAAGCTCTCCGATGCTGGCTTCATCAAAGAGGCCCATTACCTCAATTGGCTGGCGAATGTTGTAATGGTAAGGAAAGCTAATGAAAAATGAAGGATATGCAGGGACTACACCGACCTCAACAAGGCTTGTTCGAAGGATAGCTTCTCCTTGCCAAAGATTGATCGACTAGTGGATGCCACAGCCGGTCATCAACTTTTGAGCTTCATGGATGCCTTCTCCAGCTCCAACCATATCAGGTTGCACCCAGAGGATGAAGAGAAGATAGCCTTTATTATCGATAAGAAACTATACTGCTACAAGATGATGCACTTCGGCCTAAAGAACACAGGTGCTACTTTCCAGAGATTGATCAACTAGATCTTTGAGAGGCAACTTGGAAGAAATATGGAGGCATTTGTTGATGATATGATAGTCACAAGCCTCCACAAAGCTAACCACAAAAATGAATTACAAGAATCCTTTGATACCTTGAGGTTTTATCAGATGAAGCTGAATCAGACCAAGTGCACTTTTGGGGTAACCTTCAGAAAACTCCTTTGATTTTTGGTCATGCAGAGAGGAATCGAGGTCAACTTTGACAAGATCAAAGCCATCATCGACATGGAACATCCGACCAGCAAGAAGCAAGTGCAGGAACATACGGAGTGAATAGCCTCTCTCAGTCACTTCATCTCTTGGTCCATTGAGAAGTTCCTTCCTTTCTTCAAGACTTTGCAGTGGTCGGATCGCTTTCAGTGGTTAGACGAGTGTTGATCAGCCTTTGAAGAATTAATAGATACCTGAAGACCTCTCCCTTGGTTGCAAAGCCTATGGAGGGAGAGCCCCTGGTGCGGGCACCAGACTCAGAAGAAGACTTCAGGCTCCATCTGGATCTCTGATTGACATTGCCCGAAGAATTAGGGTTTTCTGGTTTTGTAATAAGGGTTGACTTGGTCAACTCAATTTTAGTTTGAGTTTGTATTTCCCTGCAATTTAAATTTTGTTGAGTCATGTTGACTCAATACAAGTCCTAGTAGTGGTCTAGGTCTTCTCCAAGGTGCCACATTTTCTCCCAGGACCAAGCAAGTGGGCGCCACACTCCCAGCCACATGCCAGAGTCCAGGAGGTGCCACATCTCCATCCAGTGTGCCTTGGTCCCCACACCACAAGAAAGCAGGTCCCTTCTTTCATGCGCCACTTGGAGGAGAAATCCATCAAGATACCTCAATCCAAGGAGGAGCCAACTTCTTTCCAGATAAACCCAAGCCAGGATGGCAAGAATTTTTCTTGAAGAGAGGATCAAGGAGGTGCCCCATAATGTTCCATAAAAACCAAGTTATAAAAGGGAAGAGAGCATGTCTCGGGGAGAAAATCAAGGAGGCACCCAAAAGATTCCTAAAGTGCCAAAGCCATGAAAGGAAGAAGCCTAAACTTGTGGAGCAAGACTAGGAGGTGTCCAAAAGAGCCAAACCATGAAGGGAAAATCCTTGATTCATGGAGAGATACTAGGAGACACCCCTATAACCTGCCATTTGGAGATGATTTTCAAGTTTTCTTGGAGTTTTTGGGCTGCCCACTCATGGAAGGAGTCTTGGGAAAGAATTTGATGCCTAAAGTGTGGGTTAGTCCTATTAGTCCCACATGGGAAGTGTATGAAATTTTATTTCTTTGTTATGTCTATATATTCAACTCTATGTAACTCTTGAAAAAATGATGAATGAAATCAATTTCTTTGTGAGCAACTTTGTGTTTCTCTCTTCCGCACTTGTATTTAAGTGTTGAGCTCCGTGAGGGAGTAAATCTGGGTTCCCTAGGAACCTTGAGGAGGTGTGAGATCTCCAACCCCAAAACCCTAGCTTAGTCCACCCATCTCTACTCCACCCCACCAAACCCTAATTTTCCATCTACATCCCACGGCCCCTCTCTTCCACATAGAGGCCGGCAACTAGCATCCAGGTTCAGATCAACTATTTCAACTACAAAGCAAGTTCAACGAAGAGTCAGATCAGTATCAAGATCTCCGGAACTTCTACATCCAACAATCTTCATTAAGTCCTCAGGTCAGTGTCTTTCTTTGAGTTTCTGGTTCTTTTTTTTTTTTTTGTTCTTCTTCCAGATCCTGAGTTCGAGAAGAAGGCCAACCTTGCCATAGGACTACAATCCGAGGATCCATTGCAAAGATACCTCGTCTCCAAGGATCCTACAATCTGCTCGAGAGTGTCCTTCAATTGAAGCAACGAGAGATATCACAGTCAGGTATAAAACCTTCTCTTCTCTCTTTGTCTGTTTCTTGAAAGAGGAGTAAACCCTAGGTCTGGGTTTCTCAATCCCCAGCGATCCTACTTCTGAGTTACTCTGATAATCCACTCCTTTTAATTATGCTTTCTGTCATTTATTAGTTTCTTTCAACATTAGTTTATCTTTCTTTGAGTCATAGCCGACTTCTGAAAATAAATAAATAAAAAATACATTAATTTTAATTTGCTTCCGCATTCACATATCCGTTCTGCATCAATTTTGGTATCAGAGCTTTCGTCCTGCATCAATCTTGGTATCAGAGCCCTGTCTAGGGTTTCTGACTTGCTTGCATGTTTTGAGTGTCTCTCTTTTTTACTTTGTCTGCTCGAAGTAGACTCCCCAGGACATCCGGTCCTAGGAACGAAGTGAGGTGCAAGCCTCCTCTTCCCATTCCACGGGGTGTTCCTAGGGCATGTAGGGGATCCGCTGGGTTACAACTTCGTAGCAGGAATTGTAAACGGGGGAAGCGTTCTATTTTTGGTCTGTAACTACTCTGTTGTAGGAATTATTTTTCATTACAGGTAACTCCAAATTGTGTGATTTTTATTTTTCTGGAACCAGTATAATTGAAGCTATTTTACCTAATTTTATTGTGATTTATTGGTTTCCGTGAAATTTCTGAGAGTTAAATTACAGCAACTCTGTTTCTGTGTTTCTGCATTTCAATTTTTTTTTTGAGTGATCATCTCCTAATTCATCTTAAGGGCAATTGAGCATCTAAGATAAGGGGAGGAGTTGATAACCTCTCCTTAGCCCAAAACCACCACCCATTCATTCGATCCTAAGCCTAATTTTAAAATTTATTAGACTTAATTTGCCCTAGTGGGCTAGGGACACCAACAAGTCGGGTCTAGGCTAATGTTGAGTCAGTTTGTCTAGTTACTCTGTATGTGCTTTGTACTCAGTGTCTAGAATGGTGGTTCAGGGATTCTATCCCGAAGGGCTTGTGTGCTGGTCCGCCTACCTGGCCAATCTCTGATTGGTGTCTAGGATTGGCAATTAGGGACCTAACACTCCCCTTACACCTGCCTGGCTGAGTCCCGAGTTACTACAGACTAGCTTGCCACTCTGATTGGGCATCTAGTTTGGGCTCTAGGTCTAGTTAGCCCGTAGTCGTTTCAGTCGAGTCTCATTTGGTGTGCTTGCTTGCATCATCATGTCCACCCGGAACGAAGTACCCTACCAACCTGGTCAAACCCAACCTGATTTAGAGGCCATGATTAGAACTCTTACCGAAAGTATGACCAAATTGAGTCAGGATATGAATGAGGGTTTTGCCCAGTTTAGAGACCGAGCCCAGAGACTTAAGAAATGTAGACATCAAAATTGGACTCCTGATCCAAAATTTAATAGGCCCCAACCTCACCCATGCCAGGAGCCTAGGAGGACTTATACCGTGATCCCGAGCATAACCCTAGGAGCCTATATCCATACTTCGTTGACTCAGAAAAGGGACTTGTTAGGAACACCGAACCTTATGCACCCACTTTTGATGGAAGACAGGAGACATATATTAAGTGGGAAGAACAAATGGATCGGTATTTTGAGTGCACTAACATATCAAAATTAGGACAAATTAGGTTGGCCAAAACCAAGTTCACCAAACATGCTAGGTCACATTGGTATGCTATTGAGCATGAGTGTTATCAAAGAAAAGAGGAAATATATACTTGGAGAGATATGAGAAGTAAGTTGAGAGATAGGTACCTAGGTAGATCCTATGAGAAAAAACTTTTAGACCAATGGTGGTGCGGGCACCAGACTCAGAAGAAGACTTCAGAGCTCCATCTGGATCTCTGATTAACCTTGCCCGAAGAATTAGGGTTTTTGGTTTGTAATAAGAGTTGATAGATCAACTCAATTTAGCTTGAGTCTACATTACCTGCATTTTATTTTGTTGAGTCATGTTGACTCAGTAGTGGACTAGGGTTTCAACCTGGGGTGTTATATTTTCTCCCAAGGCCTAGCAAGTGGGCACCACACTCCCAGCCACACTCCCAGCCATACGCCTGAGTCTAGGGGGTGCCATATCTACATCCAGCAACCTTTGGTCCCCACTCCACAGATAGCAGCTTCCTTCTCTCATGCGCCAGATGAGGAGAAATCCACCAGGAGTCCACAAATCAAGGGGGTGGCCAAGACTTTCCCAAAAGAACCAAAGTAAGAATGGAAGAAATTCTCTTGGAGAGAACTTCAAGGAGGCACCCACTACCTACCAAAAAAAAATCGAAAACAAAGATGGGAAGGACCTTGACTTAGGGAGAAGAAAAGGAGGAGTCCAAAAGAGTTGATCCATGGAAGGAAAAAAATTCTCTGAAGATCCAAGCAAGGAGGTGCCATCTACCTGCCTTTTATAACCCTAATCAAATTTTTTTTGGTACCTTGGCCGACCATATGTGTATGAATTATCCTGATTTGTAGATCCCCTCCTTTAGTCCCACATGGGAAGATGTAAAACCCTACTCCCTTGTAAGCCTTATAAATTAAACCCCTCTTGTAAGTTTAAATCAATGAGATGAATGAAACCCAAATTTTTTTGTGAGCAAACTTTGTGTTTTCTCTCTTCCGCACTTGCATCCAGGTGTTGAGCTCCGTGAGGGAGTAAATCCGGGTTCCCCAGGAACCTTAAGGAGGTGTGAGATCTCCAAAACCCAAACCCTAGGTTAGCCACTCCACTCCCAAACCCTAGCCGCCATCACCCTTCTCTTTCCACCAAGCCCTAGCCTATCCCACCTCTCACGGCCACCCTCTCCAAGTCCAGGCTGACCACCAGCATCCATCTCCAGTCCGGATACTTCAGATCTACAGCAATTCTAAGAGGAAGTCAGATCAGCCTCCAGGAGAATCCTGATTTCAGCAACTTCAGCTTTCAAGTTCTTCAACCTGGTAAATCTTTTCTTGAGTATCTGAATTCCATCACTTGTTCCTCTTCTTTCCCAGATCTTGAGTCCAGGAGAAGCCGACCAAACCATAAGACCAGTATTGGAGGATCCATTGCGAAGATAGCCGACTCCGAGGATCCCACAATCTGCTCGAGAGAGTTCTTCCACCCAAATTCTGAGAAGATCACTGTCTGGTTGGTAAACCATCTCTCCTCTCTATTTCTGTCCTGTTGAAAGTTCAGAGCGAAATCCTAGGTCTGGGAGTTTCTCAACCCCCAGCGATCCGTTACTTCTGAACTACTCTGATAATTTAGTTTCATCTAAATTGTGCTTTCAATCCTTACCTAGTTTCCTTCAACTTAGTATAGCTTTACTTTGAGTCAAAGCCAATTTCTGAAATAAAAAAAAAAAAAAGAATTAATCTTAAATTTACTTCCGCATACGCTTCTTCATTCTTTGTTCTGCATCATTTTTGGTATCAGAGCTCTGTCTAGGGTTTCTGTTTGATTGCTTGTTTGAGTCTCTCTCTTTTTACTTTGTCTGCTCGAAGTAGACTCCCCAGGATGTCCGGTCCTAGGAACGAAGCGAGGTGCAAACCTCCTCTTCCCATTCCATGGGGTGTTCCTAGGGCGTGTAGGGGATCCGTTGGGTTACAACTTCGTAGCAGAAATTGTAAACGGGGAAGTACTCTGTTTTCAGCCCGTAATTGCCCTGTTGGAGGAATTATTTCTTTTACAGGTAACTCCAAATTTGGTGATTTTTATTTCGTTGAAACCAGTATAATTGAGTCTAATTTGAAAATTATCCCATGATTTATTGGTTTCCGTGCAATTTCTGAAAATTAAATTACTGCAACTTTATTTTTGTGTTCTGCAATCCATTTATTTTAGAGTGTTCATCTGTTAATTCATCTTAAGGGCATTTGAGCATCTAAGATAAGGGGAGGAGTTGATAACCTCTCCTTAGCCCAAAACCACCACCCCTTCATTCGAACCTAAGCCTTTAATCTAAAAAGTGATTAGACCTAATTTGCCCTAGTGGGCTAGGGACATCAACAAGTCGGGTCAAGGCTAGTGTTGAGTCAGTTTGTCTGGTTACTCTGTGTGTGCTTTGTACTCAGTGTCTAGAATGGTGGTTCAGGGATTCCATCCCGAAGGGCTTGTGTGCTGGTCCGCCTACCTGGCCAATCTCTGATTGGTGTCTAGGATTGGCATTCAGGGACCTAACACTCCCCTTACACCTGCCTGGCTGAGTCCTGAGTTACTACAGGCTAGCTTGCCACTCTGATTGGGCACCTAGTTTGGGCTCTAGGTCTAGTTAGCCCATAGTCGTTCAATTGAGTCTCATTTTGTGTGCTTGATTGCATCATGTCTACCCGGAATGGAGTACCCTACCAACCTGGTCAAACCCAACCTGATTTAGAGGCCATGGTTAGAGCTCTTATGAGAGTATGAACAAATTAAGTCAGGATATGAATGAGAATTTTGCCCAGCTTAGGGATCGAGTCCAAGTACTTGAGGAACCTAGGCATCGGAATTGGACTCCTGACCCAGATTTTAATGTGCCTCAACCTCACCCACACCAAGAGCCTAGAAGACCTTTATACCGAGATCCTGAACCTAATCATAGGAGGCCTGACCCAGAACCTGAGGATAGAGATGATAGGTTCATTCGGAACATCAAGTTAGATGCACCCACTTTTGATGGTAGTTTAAATCCTAAGGTGTATTCTGATTGGGAGGGTGAGATGGACCTGTACTTTGAGTGGTATGCTATGTCTGAGTAGAGGAAATTCAAGTTTGCCAAGATGAAATTAATACGTCAAGCTAGGTTATACTGGGGGAACATTGAGCTGACCACTAGAAGACGAAATGTAGAGCCCATAACCACTTGGCAGGGTATGAAAGAAAAGCTTAGAGACAAGTACCTACCCATTTCATACCAGCAAAATCTATTAGACCAATGGCAGACTTTGAAACAAGGGAATCGATCTGGGTCAGACTACATAACCACCTTTGATGAATACCTAATGAGATGTGATGTGAGTGAAGCCCATGAAGTCACTTTGTCTAGATTTAGGGCTGGGCTTAGGGAAGATATTAAGAGAGAGTTGTTTCTGAGAGAGGTTACTGACCTAGACCAAGCCTATCAGATTGCACTGAACACTGAGAAGTTTCAGAGAGGACCCATGCCATCTAGGGTTAGTGCCCCAATCCCAAGAAATGGACCTAGCCAGGTTACCCCTAGCAAGCCTAATCAGGGTATCCCCACCCCTAGGCCCATGCACAAAGGTAAGGCACCAGACACCCAGAGAACCCCTAGTATCGTCTGTTTTAAGTGCCAGAAGCCCGGTCATATCTCCACTCAGTGCACAGCCATAGCTTGTTTTAAGTGTCATAAGGTAGGTCATGTTTCTAGCCAGTGCCCTCGTAGATCCCTATATATAGAAGAGGGAGGAGAAGAGAATTTCGAGCCTAATGAGGAGTTTTAAGAAGTTTATGAGGCCGGAATGAATTTGGTTGATGAGTATGAAAGAGAGGAAGAATCCACTGAATCTGACCACTTAGGGGTTGTGAGATGCATCCTGTCCCAGACTAAAGTTCAGGAAGATTGGCGTAGGACTAACATCCTACAGACTTTCCTTAAACTAGGGGATAAGGTTTGTAAAATCATCATAGATAGTGGGAGCTGTGTGAATGCCATTTCTACTAGCACTGTCAAAATGTTAGGCTTAACCCCAGTTCCCCACCCCAACCCCTATAAGGTTTCTTGGGTAGACTCTACCTCTATACCCATCCAGTCTAGATGTCAGGTCCAAATCCAAATGCAATCCTATCAAGAGAAGATTTGGTGTGATGTCTTGCCCATAGGGGTGAGCAGTATAATTCTTGGAAGACCTTGGTTGTATGATCATGATGCCACCCTCTTAGGAAAATCCAACACCTGTGTCTTTAGTTTCAATGGGAAGAAAATCACAATCCATTCAGTCCCTCCTAAGGACAAGGTAGCTAAAGGAACCAGTAAGGTTAGGGAAATGAAGACTGGAGTGAACCTAATTAGTGCCAAGGATCTAGAACAAGAAATTCATAGTGGTTCACCCATTTGGATGTTGACTGCTAAGGAACTTAGGACTCCTACACCCTCAGAGCCTCCTCAGGAAGTTAAGCCTTTATTAGAAGAATTTGAGGATGTTTTTCCCGAGGATCTGCCAGACCACCTTCCACCTCTTAGGGATATTCAGCATTCCATAGATTTAGTCCCAGGAGCTACTTTACCCAACTTGCCCCATTATAGGATGAATCCATCTGAGCATAAAGAACTGCAAAAGCAGGTTGGCGAATTGTTGAGGAAGGGGTTCATTAGAGAGAGTCTTAGCCCTTGTGCAGTCCCTGCACTTCTAACCCCGAAGAAGGATGGCACGTGGAGGATGTGTGTTGACAGTCGTGCCATCAATAAAATCACAATCAAGTATAGGTTCCCCATCCCTAAACTAGATGACATGCTTGATATGATGGCCGGTGCCATGGTTTTTTCTAAAATTGATCTCAAGAGCGGCTATCATCAGGTTAGGATTAGACCAGGGGATGAGTGGAAAACAGCCTTCAAAACTAAGGATGGTCTCTTCGAATGGGTTGTTATGCCTTTTGGGTTGTCCAATGCCCCTAGTACTTTCATGAGGATTATGACCCAAGTACTTAGAGCTTTCATAGGAAAGTTTGTAGTGGTCTATTTTGATGATATCCTGATCTATAGTAAGACCCCTGCAGATCACCTAGGCCACCTTAGACAAGTCTGTCAAGTTTTGAGGAATGATAGTCTCTACGGTAATCTCAAGAAGTGTGAATTTATGACCAGTAGGATTATCTTCCTTGGATTTGTTGTAACCCCTGACGGCGTGGCTGCCGATCCTGAAAAGATTAGGTCCATAGTAGAATGGCCAAAGCCGACCAGTGTGCATGAAGTCAGAAGTTTCCATGGCTTGGCTACCTTCTATAGGCGATTCATCAAGGGGTTTAGTACCATAGTTGCTCCTATCATAGACTGCATCAGGAAGGGAGAATTTCAGTGGACCAAAGCAGCCCATAAAGCCTTCCTAGATCTTAAGGATAGGATGACCCAGGCACCCATTTTGAGACTACCGGACTTTTCAAAGGTATTTGAGGTTGCCTGTGATGCTTCAGGAGTAGGTATAGGTGGAGTCCTAAGCCAAGAGAACCATCCCGTAGCATTCTTTAGTGAAAAACTTAATGATGCTAAGCTTAGGTATTCTACCTATGATAAGGAATTTTACGCGGTAGTGCAAGCTTTGCGTTATTGGAGACATTATTTACTACCGCAAGAATTTGTGCTATTTTCGGACCATGAGGCTCTTAGATTCTTGAATTCTCAGAAGAAGCTTAACCCTAGGCATGCTAAGTGGGTAGAGTTATCCAGTCCTATACTTTTGTTTTGAAGCATAAGGCTGGGTCTGAAAATAAGGTAGCTGATGCCCTTAGTCGTCGATCTTTGTTGTTGAATTCTGTTAGGGCTGAAGTCATAGGGTTTGAGCAAATCAAAGAAGAATATGAGTCGTGTCCGGATTTCAAGACTGTATACCAGGATCTAACTCAAGGACCATCTAGTGAACATAAGGATTATTCCCTTTTAGATGGCTTTCTGTTCTTTAAGAATAGGCTTTGCATCCCTAGAACCTCTCTTAGGGAATTCATGATTTGGGAAATTCATGCTGGAGGTTTAGCTGGCCATTTCGGAAAAGATAAGACCACCCTGGCTATTGAAGACCATTTTTTCTGGCCTAGCTTAAAAAGAGATGTAGCACACATTGTGGCTAGGTGTCGGACCTGCACTGTTGCCAAACAGCGAAAATAGAACACCGGCCTTTATACCCCACTCCCTGTCCCAGATCGTCCTTGGCAAGATGTGAGCATGGATTTTGTGTTAGGTTTGCCTAAGACCCAGAGGAGGCATGACTCTATCTGTGTTGTAGTAGACCGATTTTCCAAGATGGCCCATTTCTTGCCTTGTTCCCAAACATTTGATGCGTCAAAGGTAGCCACCCTGTTCTTTAATGAGATAGTTCGACACCATGGCCTACCCAAGACCATTGTTTCAGATAGGGATGTTCGGTTCACCAGCTATTTCTGGAAAACCCTTTGGCATAAGTTAGGGACGAAACTTAAGTTTTCAACTGCCTATCATCCCCAGACTGACGGCCAAACTGAAGTAGTGAACCGTAGTTTAGGCAATCTGCTAAGGTGTCTTGTTGGTGAAAATATTAGGAACTGGGATTTGTACTTACCTAGAGCTGAATTTGCATATAATGACTCGGTCAATAGGTCTACGGGTAAGAGTCCATTTGAAATTGTGCATGGTTACAAACCCCACACACCTCTTGACCTAGCTCCTTTACCAGTCCACACACGGGTCTCCGAGTCTGTCGATGTTTTTGCACAGCATATAAAAGACTCGCATAAAGAAATTCAAGCCAAAATAAATTTAAGTAATGAAACTTATAAGAAATTGGCTGATTCTCAAAGGCGAGTCAAAACTTTTGACGAAGGAGACTATGTAATGATTAGGTTAAGGCCTGAACGGTTTCCTCCTGGAACCATTAGAAAGTTACATGCTAGGGGAGCTGGACCATTTAGAGTGGTAAAGAGAGTAGGATCCAATGCCTATGTGCTCGAGTTGCCTCCAGAACGAGGCATTAGCTCCACTTTCAACATTACAGACCTAGTAGAGTATAGAGAGCCAGCTATGATTCCCAGTGAGGCTTTTGAACCTAATCCTGCTCTTGAGAGTGAACCTGACCCTGTGTGTCCACCAACAAATTGGCCTGTGAGGAAAGAGCAGATTGAAAAGATCCTGGATGATCAGGTTATCTCTACTCGTAATCGAGGATACCATAGATACCTGGTCCGCTGGCTAGGAAGGCCAGATTTGATGACTCTTGGATCTCCCGAGAAGAGTTACAAGAGCTGGACCCAGACCTCTTGGAGAGATACCAGAGCCAACTTGATCCATACTTGACAGGGTCGAGTTCCTCCCACCCTGGGAGAATTGGTGCAGGCACCAGACTCAGAAGAAGACTTCAGAGCTCCATCTGGATCTCTGATTAACCTTGCCCGAAGAATTAGGGTTTTTGGTTTGTAATAAGAGTTGACTAGATCAACTCAATTTAGCTTGAGTCTACATTACCTGCATTTTATTTTGTTGAGTCATGTTGACTCAGTAGTGGACTAGGGTTTCAACCTGGGGTGTTACATTTTCTCCGAAGGCCTAGCAAGTGGGCACCACACTCCCAGCCACACTCCCAGCCATATGCCTAAGTCCAGGGGGCGCCATATCTACATCCAGCAGCCTTTGGTCCCCACTCCACAGATAGCAGCTTCCTTTCTCATGCGCCAGATGAGGAGAAATCCACCAGGAGTCCACAAATCAAGGGGGCGGCCAAGACTTTCCCAAAAGAACCAAAGTAAGAATGGGAAGAAATTCTCTTGGAGAGAACTTCAAGGAGGCACCCACTACCTGCCAAAAAAAAATCCAAAACAAAGATGGGAAGGACCTTGACTTAGGGAGGAAGAAAAGGAGGAGTCCAAAAGAGTTGATCCATGGAAGGAAAAAAAATCTCTTGAAGATCCAAGCAAGGAGGCGCCATCTACCTGCCTTTTATAACCCTAATCAAATTTTTTTTGGTACCTTGGCCGACCATATATGTATGAATTATCCTGATTTGTAGATCCCCTCCTTTAGTCCCACATGGGAAGATGTAAAACCCTACTCCCTTGTAAAGCCTTATAAAA
Source organism: Areca catechu (assembly GCA_021397845.1). Lineage (NCBI taxonomy): Eukaryota > Viridiplantae > Streptophyta > Magnoliopsida > Arecales > Arecaceae > Areca > Areca catechu. Next base: position 392,308 of record JAHSVC010000025.1, read on the forward strand.
TAAACTCCTCTTGTAAGTTTAAATCAATGAGATGAATGAAACCCAAATTTTTTTGTGAGCAAACTTTGTGTTTTCTCTCTTTGCACTTGCATCCAGGTGTTGAGCTCCGTGAGGGCAGTAAATCCGGGTTCCCAGGAACCTTGAGAAAGTGTGAGATCTCCAAAACCCAAACCCTAGGTTAGCCACTCCACTCCCAAACCCTAGCCGCCATCACCCTTCTCTTTCCACCAAGCCCTAGCCTATCCCACCTCTCACGGCCACCCTCTCCAAGTCCAGGCCAACCACCAGCATCCAGCTCCAGTCCGGATACTTCAGATCTACAGAAATTCTAAGAGGAAGTCAGATCAGCCTCCAGGAGAATCCTGATTTTAGCAACTTCAGCTTTCAAGTTCTTCAACCTGGTAAATCTTTTCTTGAGTATCTGAATTCCATCACTTGTTCCTCTTCTTTCCCAGATCTTGAGTCCAGGAGAAGCTGACCAAACCACAAGACCAGTATTGGAGGATCCATTGCGAAGATAGCCGACTCCGAGGATCCCACAATCTGCTCGAGAGAGTTCTTCCACCCAAATTCTGAGAAGATCACTGTCTGGTTGGTAAACCATCTCTCCTCTCTATTTCTATCCTGTTGAAAGTTCAGAGCGAAACCCTAGGTCTGGGAGTTTCTCAACCCCCAGCGATCCGTTACTTCTGAACTACTCTGATAATTTAGTTTCATCTAAATTGTGCTTTCAATCCTTACCTAGTTTCCTTCAACTTAGTATAGCTTTACTTTAAGTCAAAGCCAATTTCTGAAATATATAAAAAAAAAAAGAATTAATCTTAAATTTACTTCCGCATACACTTCTTCGTTCTTTGTTCTGCATCAAATGGTACCAATTGCGACAAGGTAATAGGCCTTGTCTAAATATATCGAGGACTTCCAGTGGTATGACATGAAATGCAATACCATTGAGACCGAAGCTCAAATCACATCGAGGTTTAGGGTTGGGTTACACCCAGACATTTATAGGAAGCTATGCCTTGAAAAGACCAATAAGTTAGACCGAGCCTACCAAGAAGCCCAAGACTATGAGTGGTCTTTAAGATATAACCAATCAAGTACTTTGGACTTAAAGCCAACCTCTACCAACTTGAGTCAAGTTCCGATTGATCCGACACCCGTAGTGAACCAGACTTTTGTTTGTCAATTCCCACTTGTGTCATCTCTTGACCAAAAGGATAACACTGAGAAGGAGTTAGGCATGGCCATCCCAAAATTAGTTGACCTGACCAGAGTCGTACTTAAAGAGGAATCAAAGGAGAATAGATTAGAACCTTTCAGTGAGATTGAGAAAGAAATATATGAGCCTGACATAAGTTTGTTAGATGAATATGAAGAAGAAGAATTTGAGGATATCTCCCCGATAATTCAATTAACCAACTCCTACCTGATGGGGTTATTGAGGGGACCCCTGCCACTCAAGGAATTCAGGAGCTAACCCTAAGAGAAGACCCTTTTGAGGAAGTTCAGGAAGAGAAAATTGCACCTAATGAGAGTTTAAGTGAGAATACCTCTGAACTCATTGAGGAATCCAAAGAAGACACCCCTGAGTCAAATCTGGTAGAGAAGTGTGAAGAAGGAAGGGGTTCACAAGAATTGCCCATTGAGAAGGTCCAAGAATAAGAAAAAGACAGTAGCTTAGAGGACTTTTTAGATAAACATTCCAAAGACCTTCCTGATAACCTTCCACCTTCTAGGAGCACCCAGCCTACCCTAGAACTTGCACTTGTAGACCCTCCTAGAGCAAATCATGAGGTTTGGATGTGTGCACCTATAGAACAATGTCCTCATTTTAAGGTCATCCTGAATAATCAAGGTTTGTTTCTTGTTTCTGATAAGCCATCTCAAAACTCTGATTCTTATTTCGTACCCTTCCCTGAATCTTCTCATGTTTCTAGAGCTATGGGATTACAGTTTACTGAGATCTCTAGGTTGCAAGACTCCTTAGAACCTATTAGGTTTGCCACCTACTTCTGGAAGACCTTATGGCACCTACTAGGCATCCATAATAAGTTTTCATGCTCTGCATGCCCTCCTCCGACCCAAGGTCAAACCTAGAGAGCCTTAGTTTGTTAGGTTTAGACCTAGGGTTCCTTTGGAATAAAGTCCATTCTTTAGGAATGCGTCGTTAGTCTAGTTTAGTTTTTTGACCCTTTACTAGGCTTTGGCTCTGATTTTGGTTTGATTAGAGCACCAGGAATTGGGATTTGTATTTTATCCAGGACTAAATTTGCATATAATGTTTCGATCAATAGGTCTATAGGATAGAGTCCCTTTGAAATTGTTCATGGATACAAGCCTCACACACCACTTGATCTGATTTCACTATTAGTCCACACACACAAGTCTCTTGATGCACTTGCATAGCATGTAAAGGACTTGCATAAAGAAATTCATGCCAAAATAAATTTAAGTAATGAAACTTATAAGAAGTTGGCTGATTCTCAAAGGCGAGTCAAAACTTTTGTTGAGGGAGACTATGTAATGATTAGGTTAAGGCCTGAACGGTTTCCTCCTGGAACTGTTAGAAAGTTACATGCTAGAGGAGCTGGACCATTTAGAGTGGTGAAGAGAGTAGGGTCCAATGCCTATGTGCTCAAGTTGCCTTCAGAACTAGGCATTAGCTCCACTTTCAACATTACAGACCTAGTAGAGTATAGAGAGCCAGCTGTGATTCCCAGTGAGCCTTTTGAGCCTAATCCTGCTCTTGAGAGTGAACCCAACCCTGTGTGTCCACCAACAAACTGGCCTGTGAGGAAAAAGCAGATTGAAAAGATCCTGGATGATCAGGTTATCTCTACTCGTAATCGAGGATACCAAAGATACCTGGTCCGCTGGAAGGAAGGCCAGATTCTGATAACTCTTGGATCTCCCGAGAAGAAATACAAGAATTGGACCCAGACCTCTTGGAGAGATACCAGAGCCAGCTTGATCCATACTCGACAGGGTCGAGTTCCTCCCACCCCGGGAGAATTGGTGCGGGCACCAGACTCAAAAGAAGACTTCAGGGCTCCATCTGGATCTCTGATTGACATTGCCCGAAGAATTAGGGTTTTCTGGTTTTGTAATAAGGGTTGACTTGGTCAACTCAATTTTAGTTTGAGTTTGTATTTCCCTGCAATTTAAATTTTGTTGAGTCATGTTGACTCAATACAAGTCCTAGTAGTGGTCTAGGTCTTCTCCAAGGTGCCACATTTTCTCCCAGGACCAAGCAAGTGGGCGCCACACTCCGAACCACACGCTAGAGTCCAGGAGGCGCCACATCTCCATCTAGTGTGCCTTGGTCCCCACACCACAAGAAAGCAGGTCCCTTCTTTCATGCGCCACTTGGGAGAGAAATCCATCAAGATACCTCAATCCAAGGAGGAGCCAACTTCTTTCCAGATAAACCCAAGCCAGGATGGCAAGAATTTTTCTTGAAGAGAGGATCAAGGAGGTGCCCCACAATGTTCCATAAAAACCCAAGTTATAAAAGGGAAGAGAGCATGTCTTGGGGAGAAAATCAAGGAGGCATCCAAAAGTTTCCTAAAGTTCCAAAGCCATGAAAGGAAGAAGCCTAAACTTGTGGAGCAAGACTAGGAGGTGTCCAAAAGAGCCAAACCATGAAGGGAAAATCCTTGATTCATGGAGAGATACTAGGAGACACCCCCATAACCTGCCATTTGGAGATGATTTTCAAGTTTTCTTGGAGTTTTTGGGCTTCCCACTCATGGAAGGAGTCTTGGGAAGAGAATTTGATGCCTAAAGTGTGGGTTAGTCCTATTAGTCCCACATGGGAAGTGTATGAAATTTTATTTCTTTGTTATGTCTATATATTCAACTCTATGTAACTCTTGAAAAAATGATGAATGAAATCAATTTCTTTGTGAGCAACTTTGTGTTTCTCTCTTCCGTACTTGTATTCAAGTGTTGAGCTCCGTGAGGGAGTAAATCCGGGTTCCCTAGGAACCTTGAGGAGGTGTGAGATCTCCAACCCCAAAACCCTAGCTTAGTCCACCCATCTCTACTCCACCACCACCAAACCCTAATTTTCCATCTACATCCCACGGCCCCTCTCTTCCACATAGAGGCCGGCAACCAGTATCCAGGTTCAGATCAACTGTTTCAACTACAGAGCAAGTCAACGAAGAGTCAGATCAGTATCAAGATCTCCGGAACTTCTACATCCAACAATCTTCATTAAGTCCTCAGGTCAGTGTCTTTCTTCGAGTTTATGGTTCTTTTTTTTTTCTGTTCTTCTTCTTCCAGATCCTGAGTTCGAGAAGAAGGCCAACCTTGCCATAGGACTACAATCCGAGGATCCATTGCGAAGATACCCCGTCTCCAAGGATCCTACAATCTGCTCGAGAGTGTCCTTCAATTGAAGCAACGAGAGATATCACAGTCAGGTATAAAACATTCTCTTCTCTCTTCGTCTATTTCTTGAAAGAGGAGTAAACCCTAGGTCTGGGGGTTTCTCAATCCCCAGCGATCCTACTTCTGAGTTACTCTGATAATCCACTCCTTTTAATTGTGCTTTCTGTCATTTCTTAGTTTCTTTCAACATTAGTTTATCTTTCCTTTGAGTCATAGCCGACTTCTAAAATAAATAAAAAAAAATACATTAATTTTAATTTGCTTCTGCATTCCACATATCCGTTATGCATCAATTTGGTATCAGAGCTTTCATCCTGCATCAGCCCCTATATATATACCTTTCGGCATCCGACGAGGCAGTGAGCTCCATCCTCATCCGGGTCAGAGAAAGTAATCAGCAAAGGCCTATCTACTATATCAGTAAAGTTCTCCACGATGTCAAGACAAGATACCCCAAGGTGCAGAAACTTGTTTACTCCTTGGTCATAGTGTTCAAACAATTGCGACCCTACTTTCAAGCACATCTGATTGTCATCCTATCCAATCAACCTCTCAAGGTTATCCTCAAGAGCCCTGGCACATTCGGTCGGCTTGCCAAGTGGGCCATCAAGCTTAGTGGATTCGACATCTCTTTCCAACCTAAGTTGGTCATGAAAGGTCAGGTAATCGCTGACTTTATAGTAGAGTGTACCTGGAGATAGGAGGCACCCTCACAAAAAGCCGATGCACCTGGGGATGACAATATTGAAGAAGCAGAGCCTGCATGGACCCTCCATGTGGATGGAGCATCCAACCATGCAGGCTACGGGGCGGGCCTAATCCTAGCCGACCCTGACGAACATAGCTTGGAGTATGCTTTACTCTTTGCATTTCAGGTATCAAATAACCAAGCAAAATATGAAGCCCTCCTTGCAATACTGAGAATAGCCAATGAGCTGAGCATCAGCCAGATCAGGGCCTTCTCCGACTCCTAGCTGGAGGTGAACCAGGTGAAGGGCGAATTCGAGATGAGAGACCCGACCGTGACCAAGTACTTGGGCAAGGTACAAAGCCTCGCGACTCAGCTTAAGTTTTTCAAAATTCTCCATATACCTCGATTGCAGAACTCCCGGGCGGATGCTTTGTCACGGTTGGCTACGTGATGCGGCACGCATATGATTAATGTTTTGAATATGGTGTTTGTAGAGCAATGAAACCAAATTATACTTAGCATTGTACTCATCTTAATAAGATTTAAGGATTATATGAAAAGGGACTATTACATGATTAGACACAACTCTAAAACTAAGAAGGAAGAAGATCTAGACAATAGGGGCTAATGATTGAGGACTTACCTTGATGAGTTTTCCAACCTTCCTATGATTCAAAACTTGAAACTACTGATGCTCTGGACTGGAGAACTTGGATAATAGTGATCAGAACCCTGGACTTGGGCTTCAGCTTGTTGGTCATTGTCAAGGGGAACCCTGTTCACAACTCAAGGACTTCGAAGGACCCTGCAATGAAGATCAAAGTTAAGGTTGAAGGATGCAAACATAAAGAAGGGATGGGAGAACTTGTGAATAAAGAAAAGATAGTTGAGAAGATCTGGCCAACTCCAATGCCTTTGCCTTGAGCTTGGATGATGAATTGCTAGGGAAGAGAGTGGCTTTGGGCTTGGAAGAAGAAGATAGGAAAAATTTCACACATAAAACTCAAGACAACTTCACTTCAAACTTCATTCATTTCCAAAATCAATCTCTTTTATAATGGGTGTCCAAGGCTTTTAATAGCCTCACAAAGCTAGCTTTAGAAATTTAAAAACTCCCCAAATCGAGGAGGATTACAAGGGGGGTTGGAGGATTTGGTGGAGAGTTTGGAGGGATGTGGGGGGGGTTGGAGGATTTGGTGGAGGACTTGGAGGGATGTGGCCAACCTCCTTAAATTTGAATCTCCCTTGTGGCACCCAAAGGGTGATGAGGTGGCTGGTGAAGTGGCACCTGATGACATGGCATGGTGAGGTGGTCTTCTACTTGGGTAAGAATGACATGTGGCGCCCAGTGGTCCAAGTTGATGGTCCTTTTCTCTTGCTTGGTTGATGTGTCTTCTCTTCTTCATGTGGTCAAATTCTGGGATCTAGAATTTGAGTCTTGTTGCTGGCTTTCATGGCTTTAAGACTTGATTAGACTTAACTCAATTGAATTAGACTTAACTCAACTGAATTGACTTGACTGACCTAGACTTTAAAACCTGAAATGGACTTACAGAAATGAAATTTTAAAAGTAATTACAAGACTCAATAAACACTCTTGATTTGAAACTCAAAATTAATTACAGGACTCTTGAAAAGGAAATGACTCTTGAAAAAAAAATATTTTTGAACTAAAGGATACAAGGTAACCTAATTATCTTCGATCCAAATTGGGATAAGGCTAACCTTGTTGGAGTGAAGTTTCTTTCGGCTTCTGGTGTCCACACCAATTCTCCTAGGGTGGGCAGAACTCGACCCAGTCGAGTATGGTTCAGTTTTTCCCTGGTAATGCTCGAACAAGTCTGGGTTAAGTCTTTGCAGGTCCTCTCGAGTAATCCAAGAGTTGTCGGACTCAGGTCGACCTTGCCATTGAACCAGGTATCGCTGATAGTCCTTATTCCTGGTAGTAATGATCTTGTCATCCAAGATTCTCTCAATCCTCTCTCTTTGCTCAGGTAAGGTTGGTGGTGGACACTCGAAAATATGTTCACTCTCAATGAAAGTTTCTGGCTCAAAAGGCTCACTAGATATTAGTAGTGGTTCTTTGTATTCTACTAGGTCTGAAACAATGAAGGTTGTACTAATACCCATATCAGGTGGAAGTTCCAAAACATATGCATTAGGCCCTATTTTCTTTAAGATCTTAAAAGGTCCCACTCCATGGGCATGCAGCTTCTTTATGGTTCCAGGGGGAAACCGTTCAGGGTTGAGCCTAATCATTGCATAATCCCCTTCACAGAATTCTTTAGCCCTCTTTTGTGAGTCAGCTAAGTGTTTGTAAGTTTCATTGCTCAGGTTGATCTTATTACTGATTTCTTTATGTAGATTTGTGACATGCTGTGCAAAAGACTCAGCAGACTCAGAGACTCGTGTGTGAATAGGTAGTGGGATTAGATCTAAAGGCTTCCTAGGCTTGCAACCATGGACTATCTCAAAGGGACTTTTGCACGTAGATCGAATGACCGAACTGTTGTAAGCGAACTCAGCACGTGGCAAGAACAAATCCTAGTTCCCTAGACTTTCTCCCACTAGGCATCTCAGCAAGTTCTCTAGACTTCTATTTACAACCTCGGTTTGTCCATCAGTCTGGGGATGGTAGGCAGTGGAGAATTTCAGTCTGGTTCCTAATAGGTACCAAAGGGTTTTCCAGAAGTAACTTGTGAAGCGGACATCGCTATCAGAAACAATGGTTTTTGGTAACCCGTGGAGTCTGACTACTTCATCAAGAAAGAGTTTGGCTATCCTAGAGGCATCGAAAGTTTGGGAGCAAGGTATGAAATGGGCCATTTTTGAAAACTGGTCGACCACCACAAAGATTGAATCATGTTTTCGAATGGTCTTGGGTAATCCTAGAACAAAGTCTATGCTTAGATCCTGCCATGGACACTCAGGTATAGGTAATGGAGTGTATAGCCCGGTATTCTTCTTTTGTTGCTTTGCAACAGCACATGTCCTACATCGGGCTACAAGGTTTGCTACTTGTTTCTTAAGACCTGGCCAGTAAAATTGTTCCTCAACAGCCAAGATAGTCTTGTTTCTTTCGAAGTGGCCAGCCAAACCTCCCGTATGTATCTCCCAAACTAAAAAATCTCTTAAGGAGGTTCTTGGGATGCAAAGCCTATTCTCTCTAAAAAGATAACCATCTAGAAGGGTATAGTCACTATGATCACTAGATGGTCCTTGACACAAAACCTGATAAATTTCACCAAAATCTGGACAGGTTTCGTACTACTCCTTAAGTCTTTCAAAACCTATGACTTCAGTACTGACTGAAGTTAAAAGTAACGTTCTACGACGTAGGGCATCAGCTACCTTATTATCGGTTCCTGATTGATGCTTTAGGACAAACGTATAGGATTGGATGTACTCTACCCATTTGTCATGCCTAGGATTTAGTTTCTTTTGGGAACTCAAAAACCTAAGGGCTTCATGGTCTGAAAATAAAACAAATTCTTGCGGTAGGAGATAATGCCTCCAATACCTTAATGCTTTCACTACCGCATAAAGCTCCCGATCATATGTGGAGTATTTCTTCCTGGCTTCATTCAATTTCTCACTAAAGAATGCTACGGGATCGTTCTCTTGACTCAGAACTCCACCAATACCTACTCCCGAAGCATCGCATGCTACTTCAAAGACCTTAGAAAAATCGGGTAGTCTTAAGACTGGTGCTTGGGTCATCTTATCTTTGATGTGAAGGAAGGCCTTATCAGCTGACTTCGTCCATTCAAAGTGGCCCTTCCTAATACAATCCGTGATAGGAGCAACTATGGTGCTAAACCCTCTAATAAATCTTCGATAAAACGTAGCGAGGCCATGAAAACTTCTTACTTCGTGAATATTATTGGGTGTTGGCCACTCTACAATTGCCTTAACCTTCTCAGGGTCAGCGGATACTCCTTCAGGGGTCACAACAAATCCTAGGAAGATAACTCTAGTAGTCATGAAAGCACATTTCTTTAGATTGGCATAGAGGTTATCTTTCCTAAGTGCTAAACATACCTGCCTCAGATGTTGTTGATGATCTTCTCTAGTCCTACTATAGACAAGTATGTCGTCAAAGTAAATGACAACAAATTTTCCAATAAAGGCTCGTAGGACTTGGTTCATGATTCGCATAAAAGTGCTAGGGGCGTTTGATAACCCAAAAGGCATGACTACCCATTCAAATAACCCGTCCTTAGTTTTAAAGGCAGTCTTCCATTCATCCCCTGGTCTAATCCTAACTTGGTGATAGCCGTTCTTCAGGTCAATCTTAGAAAATATAGTTGCACCGGCCATCATATCTAACATATCATCCAAGCAGGGGATGGGAAACCTATACTTCACTGTGATTTTATTTATGGCACGACTATCAACACACATTCTCCATGTGCCATCTTTCTTAGGGGTAAGTAAGGTTGAGACTGCGCATGGACTCAAACTCTCCCTAATGAATCCTTTCTTTAGGAGTTCTCCTACTTGACGTTGTAATTCTTGGTGCTCGATAGGGTTCATTCTATAATGGGGAAGGTTCGGTAGGGTTGCTCCGGGGACTAAGTCTATCGCATGTTGTATATCCCTAAGAGGTGGGAGTTGGTCGGGCAAGTCATCGGGGAACACGTCTTTGAACTCCTCTAGCACTTCACTGACTTCTGGAGGTTGTTCTTTTGAAAGAAGTTCTTGATAATCCTTAATGGTCAAAATCCAAACAGGTGACCATTGCTAATTTCTTTCTCCATTTCTCTAGTAGTGATCACGTTTATCCCCTTTTTCTTATCACTCAATTGTCTTGATCCTCTCTTAATGGGGTTCTTAGGTGGAGAAGAATGGATTACAATCTTCTTTCCATTATGAGTAAATGAGCACGAATTAGAACGACCATAGAGTGTTACGTCAAGATCGTACAACCATGGTCGGCCTAAAATTATGCTACTTACTCCCATTGGAAGTACATCACACCATACTTTCTCCAGGTAAGATTGGAACTGAATGGTTACTAGGCACCTAGACTTAATGGAAATCGTGGTTGAGTCTATCCAGGATACCTTATAGGGATTAGGATGGGGTACAGTGGGCAATCCTAGGTTTTTAACTATGTTGGTGGATATGGCATTGACACAGCTACCGCTATCTAAAATGACGTTGCATACTTTCTCACCTATCTTAATGAATGTCTGTAGGATGCTTGTCCTACGCCAATCTTCTTGGGTTTTAGCTTGGGTGAGAATACACCTAACCACTCCTAACAGATCTTGATCTACCAGGACTTCCTCATCCTCATACTCTTCAGCCAAGTTCTCATCTGCCTGGTATACTTCCTCCTCAAACTCACCTTGGGATTCTACGGCTTCCTCTTCTACTTCCCCTATGCGTAGGGCTCTATTAGGACAGTTGCTAGAATAGTGACCCACTTTGTTACACTTGAAACATGCGTTCTGAGTTCTTTGGATCTCAGGTGTTTTCCCCTTGTCATCTCTTCGGGTCACAGGCACATTAGGATTGGGTCGGTTGAATCTAGGCTGATTGGATCCTGACTGCTGATAAGGTGCACTAGTCCTAGGGGCTTCGGGCCTACAATAGACTGGACCACTATGGAATCTCTCAGCATCCCTAGCTATCCGATAGGCCAATTCTAGGTCATGTACCTCTTGCATGAACAATTCTCTTTGAATTTCTTCCCTCAGTCCGGCTCTAAATCTAGACAAGGTCACCGACTCAGATTCATCAACATTGCACCTCATAATGAATTCGTCAAACTTTGCTATGTACTCTGCGACACTCCTATTTCCTTGAGTAAGTCTTTGCCATTGATGTAGGAGTCTTTGGTGGTAGGACATAGGAAGGTATTTCTCCCTAAGCCTAAGTTTCATAGCTCGCCAGATCACTATGGGCACATCACCTCTCTGTCTAGTGAGTCTCTCAACATTTCCCCAATATAACCTAGCTTGGCGCACAAGTTTAAGCTTTGCAAACTTACACTTGCACTCTTCACTCATCTCAAACCAGTCAAAATACTGGTCCATCTCACCTTCCCAATCAATGTAGATCTTTGGATCTAAAACTCCATCAAAGGTGGGAGCTTCCAGCCTAATGTTATTCATGGTTTGGTCATCTTGATCAAAGTGAATTGGGGTGGGTCTCCTGACATTGGGTTCATAGTTAGGCTAATGATGGAATCTCCTTGGGTTGGGCTCGATGGTTTGATCAGGGTGGGGTCCTCTAGGAATTGGATCATAAAACTGATCTTGGGGAGCTCTCCTAGGTTTGTTTCATAGAGAGGGTTTTGATATGATATCCTTTAGGGTTCAATGGGGTCTCGAGCTCAGGTGCAAGACTAGGCTCAGGCTCAGTCTGGGCTTCATGATTGCTTTCAGGGATTCTAGCCTCTAACTGATCCAACATAGTAGTGATGTGGGCTAACAGCTCATTCATGTCTTGGTTGGTTTGTGCCATTTATGTTTTGTTTGGGCCAATTGCTCAGTTAAACTCTTAGTCAGTTGGGCCACTTGATCATTTAGGCCTTTGATCAAATTCCCTAAGTTTTGGTCCATGGCTACACTTGACTGGGCTTGGATTGGTGAATACGGTGTCCCTGCTCTAGTTGTCATGCATGCAAATGGACTCAAGTTCGAGCTAAGGTTTCCTAGACCTAGAGCACAAATTAGAAGTCTAATTAAGTGAACCAACTATCTAGTAGTACTCATGGGACTTAGCCAGGTAGGTGGAGGGGAGTGAAGGTCCCTGATTGCCAACCTTAGACACCAATCTGAGATTGGCCAGTTAGGCAGATAAATCACAAGCCCTGATGCACCAATCCTAGACACCAAGCCAGTAAGCACACACCAATTAGCTGACACAGTTAACTTGACCCTAACCTGAACCCAACTTGTTGGTGTCCCTAACCCACAGGGCAATTAATGCTCTACTCAATTTTAATTAATGGGCTGGGATCGATATGCTGGTTAGTGATTTTTGGGCTAGGGACAGGTGATGAAACCCTGACCCTATGTCAAATTGATGCCCTTAATTTGATTTCCCATAAGATGAATGAAATGCAAAGGTGCTGCAAAAGTGTGTTGCAGTTTGAAAGTGGTGTGGAAAACGTGATGAAAAAAATATCCAAAAATTCTGAAAAATTCACAGAGGATTTCTAACTTAAATGTTTCAATGAAGATAAAAGGAATTTTAAAACTAAAATCTATAGTACTCTAAGCAGATCCTACAAATGAAGATAAATAAAAAGGACAGAACAAAATCCTAATGATAGTGTCAAACTGAAGAGATTTTCATTTTTTTTATGATTTTTTTCTGATGATGAAATTTAATATGGTGATAACTGACTTAAAAAGGAGAAGAAAAAAAATATTTCAATAAAAAATTAGCGACATGCCTTTGGAGCTGCAGATGGATTACAGTAAATAGATGCAAATTTTCAGAAAACAGAACCTAATTAAACAAGTGCAATGGCTTACCCAAAACTTCAATCTAAAAATTCACGTCCGACCAGGGGCTCATTATTCCCATGGGTCGTGACAGTGTACTGGAGTACACCCACTCAGGAGGCGTGAATTTTAGATCTTGCTTGGATTTAAAGAAAACTATTCTACCCAAATGCAACCATGCTCTGATACCAAGATGATGCGGCACGCATATGATTAATGTTTTGAATATGGTGTTTGTAGAGCAATGAAAAATAATTATACTTAGCATTGTACTCATCTTAATAAGATTTAAGGATTATATGAAAAGGACTATTACATGATTAGACACAATTCTAAAACTAAGAAGGAAGAAGATCTAGACAATAGGGGCTAATGATTAAGGACTTACCTTGATGAGTTTTCCAACCTTCCTATGATTCAAAACTTGAAACTACTGATACTCTGGATTGGAGAACTTGGATAACAATGATCAAACCCTAGACTTGGGCTTCAGCTTGTTGGTTCATTGACAAGGGGAACCCTGTTCATAACTCAAGGACTTCGAAGGACCCTGCAATGAAGATCAAAGTTAAGGTTGAAGGATGCAAACATAAAGAAGGGATGGGAGAACTTGTGAACAAAGAAAAGATAGTTGAGAAGATCTGGCCGACTCCAATACCTTTGCCTTGAGCTTGGATGATGAATTGCTAGGGAAGAGAGTGGCTTTGGGAGTGGAAGAAGAAGATAGGAAAAATTTCACACATAAAACTCAAGACAACTTCACTTCAAACTTCATTCATTTCCAAAATCAATCTCTTTTACAATGGGCGTCCAAGGATTTTAATAGCCTCACAAAGCTAGCTTTTGAAATTTAAAAACTCCCCCAAATCGAGGAGGATTACAAGGGGGGTTGGAGGATTTGGTGGAGAGTTTGGAGGGATGTGGGGGGGGTTGGAGGATTTGGTGGAGGACTTGGAGGGATTTGGCCAACCTCCTTGAATTTGAATCTCCCTTGTTGGCGCCCAAAGGTGATGAGGTGGCTAGTGAAGTGGCACCTGATGACATGGCATGGTGAGGTGGTCTTCTACTTGGATAAGAATGACATGTGGCACCCAGTGGTCCAAGTTGATGGTCCTTTTCTCTTGCTTGGTTGATGTGTCTTCTCTTCTTCATGTGGTCAAATTCTGGGGTCTAGAATTTGAGTCTTGTTGCTGGCTTTCATGGCTTTAAGACTTGATTAGACTTAACCCAACTGAATTAGACTTAACTCAACTAAATTGACTTGACTGACCTAGACTTTAAAACCTGAAATGGACTTACAGGAAATGAAATTTTAAACGTAATTACAGGACTCAATAAACACTCTTGATTTGAAATTCAAAATTAATTACAGGACTCTTGAAAAGGAAATGACCCTTGAAAAAAAAATATTTTTTAACTAAAGGATATAAGGTAACCTAATTATCTTCGATCCAAATTGGGATAAGGCTAACCTTGTTGGAGTGAAGTTTCTTTCGGCTTCTGGTGTCCACACCAATTCTCCTGGGGTGGGTAGAACTCGACCCAGTCGAGTATGGTTCAGTTTTGCCCTGGTAATGCTCGAACAAGTCTGGGTTAAGTCTTTGCAGGTCCTCTCGAGTAATCCAAGAGTTGTCGGACTCAGGTTGACCTTCCCATTGAACCAGGTATCGCTGATAGTCCTTATTCCTGATAGTAATGATCTTGTCATCCAGGATTCTCTCAATCCTCTCTCTCTGCTCAGGTAAGGTTGGTGGTGGACACTCGAAAATATGTTCACTCTCAATGAAAGTTTCTGGCTCAAAAGGCTCACTAGGTATTAGTAGTGGTTCTTTGTATTCTACTAGGTCTGAAACATTGAAGGTTGTACTAATACCCATATCAGGTGGAAGTTCCAAAACATATGCATTAGGCCCTATTTTCTTTAAGATCTTAAAAGGTCCTGCTCCGCGGGCATGCAGCTTCTTTATGGTTCCAGGGGGAAACCGTTCAGGGTTGAGCCTAATCATTGCTTAATCCCCTTCACAAAATTTTTTAGCCCTCTTTTATGAGTCAGCTAAGTGTTTATAAGTTTCATTGCTCAGGTTGATCTTATTACTCATTTTTTTATGTAGATTTGTGACATGCTATGCAAAAGACTCAGCAGACTCAGAGACTCGTGTGTGAATAGGTAGTGGGATAAGATCTAAAGGCTTCCTAGGCTTGCAACCATGGACTATCTCAAAGGGACTTTTGCACGTAGATCGATTGACCGAACTGTTGTATGCGAACTCAGCACGTGGCAATAACAAATCCCAGTTTCCTAGACTTTCTCCCACTAGGCATCTCAGCAAGTTCCCTAGACTTCTATTTACAACCTCGATTTGTCCATCAGTCTGGGGATGGTAGGCAGTGGAGAATTTCAGTCTGGTTCCTAATAGGTACCAAAGGGTTTTCCAGAAGTAACTTGTGAAGCGGACATCCCTATCAGAAACAATGGTTTTTGGTAACCCGTGGAGTCTGACTTCTTGATCAAGAAAGAGTTTGGCTATCCTAGAGGCATCGGAAGATTGGGAGCAAGGTATGAAATAGGCCATTTTTGAAAACCGGTCGTCCACGACAAAGATTGAATCATGTTTTCGAATGTTCTTGGGTAATCCTAGAACAAAGTCCATGCTTAGATCCTGCCATGGACACTCAGGTACAGGTAATGGAGTGTATAACCCGGTATTCTTCTTTTGTTGCTTTGCAACAGCACATGTCCTACATCGGGCTACAAGGTTTGCTGAGGAAGATCCCTCTAGAGTTGTGCAAATCTGGAGCGCCCTTGACGAAGAAATCAGAACGAAGCTGATCCATTTTCTCAGGGACAACGCCGATGTCTTCACCTGGTCGGCTTCGAATATGCCCTGGATTCCCGTTGAAGTGATTACTCATCGGCTGGAAGTAACCCCTGGGTACAAGTCGGTGCGACAGCAGAAGAGGAGCTTCGCCCCCGAAAGATAGCAAGCTATTGATGAAGAGGTTCGCAAGCTCCTCAAGGCAAGGTTCATCAAAGAGGCCCGCTACCCCGAGTGGCTGGCCAATGTGGTAATGGTAAAGAAAGCTAGTGACAAGTGGAGGATCTGCATCAACTATACAGACCTCAACAAGGCTTGCCTAAAAGATAGCTTCCCTCTTCCAAAGATTGATCAACTGGTCGACACTACTGCCGGCCACCAGTTGCTGAGCTTTATGGATGCATTCTCTAGCTATAACCATATCAGAATGGATCTACAAGATGAGGAGAAGATGGCTTTCGTCATTGACAAAGGTCTTTACTGCTACAAGATGATGCCGTTCGGACTCAAGAATGCTGGAGCAACATTTTAAAGACTCATTAATAAGGTATTTGAAAAGCAACTGGGAAGGAATATGGAGGCCTATGTTGATGACATGATCGTCAAGAGTCTCCATTAGAGAGACCACATCCGTGACTTGGAGGAGTCATTCAGCACTCTCCGGTGCTACAAAATGAAGTTAAACCCTGTGAAGTGCACCTTCGGGGTCACGTCGGGTAAATTCCTCGGCTTCTTTGTCACCAAACGAGGGATTGAGGCCAACCCCGAGAAGATCCAGGCCTTGAAGGATATGCGACATCCCTCCGATAAAAAGGAAGTCCAACAGTTGACAGGGAGGATTGCCTCCCTAAGCAGATTTATCTCTCGATCCACTGAGAAATGTCTTCCATTCTTCAAGGTACTCCGACAATCAAAGGGCTTCGAATGGTCCGAAGACTGTCGCGCTGCCTTTGAGGAATTGAAGAAGTGTTTGGAGACCTCGCCATTACTCTCCAAGCCAAAAGAAGGCGAGGTCCGCTACCTGTACCTCTCTGCTTCAGATGAAGCAGTGAGCTCGGTTCTTGTCCGGAAAGAGGAAGATGGGTCCCACAAGCCGATCTACTACATCAGCAAGATCCTGCATGATGCAAAAATATGGTATGCAAGCATGCAAAAGCTGATCTACTCTTTAGTGATTGCGTCAAAGTGACTACGACCATATTTTCAGGCCCACACTATCATGGTGCTGACTGATCAACCTCTCAAGTCTGTTCTCCGATCTTCGGACACTTCTGGAAGGATAGCCAAGTAGGCTGTGAAGCTAAGCAAATTTGACATTAGCTTCCAACCCCGAGCGGCTATGAAGGCCCAGGTGCTCTCTGATTTTCTGGCCGAGTGCACCTGGAGGTCCGAAGATGAGGCCTCTTCGGATGAAGGAGAAGCCCCGAAGGAGATGAAGTCTGTTTGGGTGCTTCATGTGGACGGAGCTTCCAATGCTACCGGGTGCGGAGCTGGACACATGTTGGCCGAACCTGATGGCTAGATTATATAGTATGCACTCCGCTTCTCCTTCCACACCTCCAATAATCAGGCCGAATATGAGGCCCTACTCATCGGGCTTCGGATCGCCAAAGATCTGGGAGTCTGGCAACTCCGAGCCTTCTACGACTCTCAACTGGTTGTGAATCAAGTTAATGGAGAGTACGCAGCCAAAGATCCAACCATGGTGCAATACCTGGAGAAGGTTCAGGCCTTATCCTCTTAACTAGAACATTTTGAAATTATTCATGTTCCCCGATCAGAGAACTCCCGGGCATATGCGCTGTCTCGACTGGCAACTACAATGCCGAAGTCTCTCGGGCGCACCCTTGAAACTCCAAGCATTGCCAAAGAGGCTGCAGAGGTGCGCCAGATTGATGTTGAGCCAAGCTGGATGGATTCCATCATCAGATTCCTGAATAAAGGAGAACTGCCCGGAAATAAGGCAGAGGCCAAGAAGATCTGCTGGATGGCATCTCAGTACGTCATCTTAGACGAAACCCTCTATAAGAGATCATTCTCCTAACCACTGCTGAAGTGCCTTGTGTTGGGTTCCGGTGCAATGCAGCGAAAGTGTAATTTCAAAATTGAAACTAAATTCACACCAAAAACCCTAAACCAGGAACTCCTTAAATAAGACTAGAACATATGACAAGCATATCTATGCAAATTAGGATTAGGGTACCAACCTATAATCGCTAATTCCAACAAACTTGAAGTTGAAGGGGCTAACTGAATTCACTAGGCATCCAGGTGGCCGCCCTCCGATGGTGATCCACACAAAGCAATGATCAAGAAACACTATCTTTTTTTCAATGGTTTCTCCTATTGAGTTCTTCTTCCTAGAACTCAATTGCTTGGACTATGGCTTGAATTCTTCCACACAAGAGGTAGCCTCCCTTTCCTTGATCTCTTCTCCTCCTTCCACTAAGACCTTGGCCCTTTAGACACCCTTGTCTTGAAGAAAAGACCTTGTCCTAAGTGGATATAGGCTTGTCTTAAGTTGGAGGAGAAATTAAAACAATAATGTCTTAATGTAAGAAAGAAGGAATAAATCAGAACTCCTTTCTTTCCTTTACCGTCGAGACTTTCACTCTTATTCTTGTTCAGTAGCAGAGTTTCGATAGAGGTGTACTCTGTAAAGGAAACAGTGCAAGAGCAAGAAAAGAATGAAAGAGTCTTTAGGAGAGGAAGAAGGAATAAAAGAAAACATTACCTTATTCTGATTTTCCCGACCCTTTAAATAGATCTCAGATAGGCGACCACACACCTCTCCGTAAACATCCATCTCATGCCCTTCTCATTTTCTCATGCCCCTTCCAACTTTCTCACGGCCTTCCATATTAAACCCCATGGCCTTTCTTAAAGAAAAAGTCACGGTGTTTTAAAAAGAAAGGAGTCGCGACTTTTCATCTCCGAAGAGATGTTATTTCGCGCGACCGGGAAGCAACAGGCACTTTCTTCCTTTCTTAAAAATCATCAGCCATTGGATTCCCATCCAAGGGGGCATATCTGAGGTGCTAACTCTAAGAAAGGAGGCCGCCCCAAATAAAAACATCGAAGAATTAAGTGGGGCACGCCAAGAGTCCATGCGCCATGGACTCTTCCAAATGGCGTGCCAAGAGTCCATTAGCGCATGGACTCTTGGCATTTTGGCATGAAAAATGCTAAGGGGCGGGTGGGGGGCTAGCCTAGGTGCATGGCTAGCCAATAGGGTTAGCCATAATCCCTATTTTCACAATTAGGGTCTAATTAGATCCAATTAGAACCCAAATTGAACCAATTCGGAACCCTAATTCGAATCCGATTCGAATAGAAGCTAGGGTTTGCAACACCTGCTGGAGTGTTATCCTGTAAAGATGATTTAATTACAAATTAAACTCTTGATCAATCCTCTTAATTGTGTGACCCATTGGGTTCCACATCTAGCCAGCAGTGGGTTCGAATACAAGTTGACCTAATTTGATTAGAACTCTTTCTAATCGATTTAGGTCAAATCGGGCTTACCCGATTTGATCAATTAGGACTTTTCCTAATAAGTGATCTTTGAATTTGATCAACCCACAAGACAAGATTGACGTCTAGCAACATGTCATATCTACCCGGAAGATATGGAAATTCTGGTGAAATACCAAAATTACCCTTCAGTAGAGAGTTACCGTACAATTAAATCTTTCGATCAGCCTGCACCCAAAATATAACTATGGATATGGATATATGTCAAATCCAATATTATATTTATTTCTAGCTCAATCTTATAATGACGATCCGATTATCTTGATATTAGAAACCATCTCTAATATCTTCACTTTGATCAAAGATTCCCTGAATCATCATGCGATTGTTGACTAGCTGGATGCAATCTCCTCTTACTAAGAGTGATCGATTCCTTGTTGACCTACTCATTACCATCATATCCAATTCACCATTCCTAGTATCAATCCTGTGCATGAATCAGTGTCATGATTAGAATTGAACCAAAGGATGGGTTCATGTACATAAGGTACTTATGGCAGTCTCAGGTCAAAGGATTACTTGTACCACTCCCACTATGAGAACCTTCTATTGATATGTAGCTAAGACTCCATTAGATGTTCTCAAGTTGGATCATATCAGTGAACTCATTCTCCAATGAGCACCCACATCCCAGTATCAGTGTCATACATAAGTGACTGTGAGAGCAATCACCCTTTCCAGTATACATGGGATGTGCTAGTCTTACCGGAAAACCCTGATCCCCTACTCAGGGTTCCTTTGACTAGGAATATTTTAGGTTAAGGTTTTAAGACTTTAGATCTCACAGGTATGATCTCATCATAACCCTAAAATCATAGCCCTAATCTATGGGGTTCATCATATATAAACACAGCGTATGATGAAAAATAATGCCTTTATTAGAATATTGTCAATTACAATGGTTTGGGAGATACAACATAGATTGGCTTGTAGGGCATATCCCTTTCACCTTGGACCCACTGATGCAGATTATGCATTGAGAGATGTCCACGAGGTCATATGCGGGGATCACTTGGGAGGCAGATCTCTAGCATACAAGATTATTTGACAAGGGTATATTGGCCCTCCATCCAAAAGGACTTAGCTAATTTCGTGCAGAAGTGCGACCAATGCTAGAGGTATGCCAAAGTGCAGAGACAACCTGCGAGTCACCTGACTCAGTTGGCAGCCCCATGGCCCTTTGCCCAGTGGGGGATGGACATTCTTGGCCCATTCCCACCAGCATCAGGGCAAAGAAAGTTTCTCCTAGTGGCCATCGACTACTTCATGAAATGGGTGGAAGCCGAACCAATGGCCCAAATCACAGAGGGCAAGGTGGAGAGTTTTGTGAAAAACTCCATCATCTTCAGGTTCGGTATCCCACACATCATCATCACAGACAACGGGAGACAATTCGACAATCCAAAATTCAAGGACTTCTGTGCTCGGTACCATATCCAGCATCGACTAACATCCGTTGCACATCCACAGTCTAACGGAGAAGCCGAAGTCACCAACCGGACCATCCTCCATGGTCTAAAGACAAGGTTGAACACCGCCAAAGGGCTTTGGACCGAAGAACTAACCTCTGTTCTTTGGGCGTATAGAACTATCCCAAGAACAGCCACTGGCAAATCTCTGTTCAACCTAGCCTACGGTACCAAGGCTGTGCTACCTATCGAAGTCTCCCTATAGTCCCTAAGAATTGACAACTATGAAGAGCCTGAGAATTTCGATCGCAGAAGGGTCGATCTGGATCTGCTATCAAGCACCAGGCTACAGGCCCAGATAAGAATGGCGGCATACCAGCAAAAGGTCGCCAAGTACTACAATGCAAGGGTGAAGGAGCAAACTTTCTGCACGGGGGACATGGTATTGCGAAGAGCAGAAGTGTCCAAGCCAACAGAACAGTGTAAACTCTCCCCTAACTGGGAAGGCCCATATCAAGTCAAAGAAGTCATTCGACCAGGGACTTATTGACTCAAGACCCAGGAGGGGAACACCCTATCTCGGCCATGGATTGTACAAAACCTTCGCAAATACTATCAATAAAAAAGTTCCAAAAAACTCCTGTGCAATGCTCCTCAACCCTACTCGACTCAGAACGGCTAGTTGCATCGACTGAACGACAACAGCTCAAGTGACCCGATTTGAAAAATCGGTCAACTACTCAAAGGAGAGTCTGATCCACTCACCTTATCGATATGCTCGACGAGCGCAATGGATGGCCCAATCAGGCCACCAAAAAGATCAAAGGCGCAGGGAAGGTTTTCATAACCTACCCTACGGTGAATCCGAACACGTGCCGAGGGCCTGAACAGCCTACCTTAATCATGATAGAAAGTGCACAGGGATGATTTTCGTAACCTACCCTATGGTAAATCCGAACACATGCCTAAAAGGACCATTGTCGTCCTCTCTGTCAACAACAAACACTCTCAGAACGGTCCAACGGACCCTACTTCTTCCCTACAAACCGCAAGTGGTTTATGGAGCTTACATTATGGACAAATCGTGATGCAACACATCACAGCAAATACACGGGAAGAGGTAACAGAAAAGATCTTTCATTTCTTTCAATTTTTCTTACATAAAGAAAAGAAAAGAAAGAAAAAAGAAAGAAACTCTCCTATAAAGAGAGTAAGAAAAAGAAAAGAAAAAAACTCTCAAAAAGAGAGATAAAAAAAAAAGCAGCAGCAGTAGCAGCAACAACAGGTTGGGAAATTTGCATTAACTCCTCGACAGGTTTCTCCCGTATCGTTGGGGAGAGACAAGATGGGACGACGAAGGGCCCCCGGGGTTCTCGTCCGAACTTGAGTCCGACCCCTCATCAAAGTCAGAGTCGAATTTGTGGCCGGAGAGGGGAACGGAGGGTTTGATATTATCCAAGCCCTTCAGGTCATAAAACATAGAGGCTTTTCTCCGACACTCCCGAAACCCTTGGTGGAAGGAGTCCAGGGCCACCCCGATGACCTCATCCTTGAATGAGGCAGAAGTTTTGAAGTTTGCGACAGCCTCCGCTGCCTCCTTCTTCACCTCCTCCGTCGCCATGGTTGCCACCGTGACTTGGGCCCGGGCGTCCCTCAATTGAGCCTCCAGAAGGCGGACCTTCTTCTCGAGACGGTCAACCAGAGGCTCCTCCTCTTCGTCGACGGGCCCAGATGGCCCCAGACTTCGCTTCCTTTCGGGGTCAATAGCCCTCCTCTTCGCGGCACGATGAAGATTGGAAGTGCTGAACCTCATGGATATTGGAAAAAAGATACCAACAGAAATGATGGCCTTTGACAACGGAGGCAGGGTCCTATTTATAGAAACCCTGCACCCACAATCAACTGCAGGGAGGCACATCCCACGTCCTTCCCGACCAACTGAGAAGGCTCCACATGTCTGGGTGATGCTTCGAGAACCAGAAAGTCTCTTGGAAGCCATCCCCAGGACCGCAACCGCCATCACTTTGAATCCAGAGAAATCCGCATCATGCGACCGCATCATGTGACGGCATCATTAATGATCTCTTTTTGGGAAAAAAAGGCCCGGCGGCTCATAAGGCACAAGAGATCGCGATTGTACAAATTTCGACGTGCCACGTGGACAACGGTGATTCTAATCAAATCCCCTCCTAATTATTGATTGGCAAGGAAATGACTCATGTCCGCCCCAACAGACAAGCTAATCGGTCGAAGGAAGGCAACTCAATAGAGTTCTGGTCCGTTCAAGGATTCGTCCTTACCGACTGAACGGCCTTCAAAGGCTATCGTTCGACTAGGCCAAAAGAGAAACAATAGAACCATTTTAGGCTACACATGAACACATGAGGTACAACAATGCATATGCAAAGAAAGGAGAATTGATTCCAAAATCTGGAAAAATTGTAATACAAAGTTCATTGGCAATACAAAAAAAAAGAAGAAAATACATTCGGAGTGATCCAGGTCACTCAACATCAATAGGATAGGGCTCCACACCACAGGACTAGAGCAACCTATCTACTTGATCGGAGAAGGTCTCATCAATCTGGGCTGAGACGAGAGAACCTTCAGCCTGGACTCCTCCAGCCTGAGTCGCCCCCTAGGCCGAGATCAAAGCCGGGATCACCTCCGGGTTTTCGATTGGGATAGCAGCCTCCTCCGCCAGACATGGTGACTCCTCGACCTCCCCTACGGCTTCGGCCTCCTCCACTTCTTCTCCTTCCTCCCCAATTATGTTGTAGGAGGGGATCTTCGAAAGGTCGAGGTGAGGGAGGGTCTCCTTTACTTTGGAAAGCCCATCATTGAAGCCGTGATGGTAGGCATACAATGATGCTTCATTAATCTCTGTCTGAAATTGTGAAGACACCTTGAAGTCAGCCGCAGCATTGTCCATCTGCTTCCTTAAAGCTTCGGACTCCCTCTTGGCGGCTTCGGCCTCCCTCTTGGCAGCTTCGGATTCTAGGACCTCCTCTTCGGCCCTCCTAGAAGCCTCCTCCGCCACCTTGGACAGGCTTTCCATCCTCTCCTGGTTCTCCCTGGCAGTCTGCTCCAGGGATTCAACTTGCCTCCTGCTCCTGTTCCACCCTGCCTCTTGTCCCGCTATCCTCGAGTGGGCGCTTTTCAGTTCACCCTTCAGGTCGTGAACTTCATCGGTCACCCCGACAAGACGGTCCTCCATGGATTGCTTCAGCTCCTCGGCTACTTCTATGGTAGCCCTAGCAGTCTGAATCTCCTCCTTGAGGTCGTAGATGAGGCTATCTACGTTCCCCAAGCCTTCCACCATGAAGGTGAAGTCATAGACCAACTACATCAAAAAAGAAGAATCGAGGTAAAGTAACTCTTAAGGCAAGAGAGGCGGTGATAGTCATACCTGTTGCAGGGCGGCGAAGCCGGAATCGGAAACTTTGTGAAAGCTCCAGTTTCGAAGAATTTCCAGGCTGCGGGGCTGTATCGTATCCTTCAATGCCTGTCTGGCCTCCTCCGGGACCAGCAGCTCTCCCATAGGCGGGAGCTCCGAAGGGTTCGTCGGGCGACCTGCGGCTGGAGAAGCTCCATAGACGGACTCTCCTTCGACTTGCCATGCCTTGAACCTACCAGTGGTAGATGGGCAAACCGGCGGCACATCCACTCCTTGAGGCGGGCCCCCCGTTGTGTCAACTGGGGAGGCGACCACCGCTGGAGTCTCGATTGGGCAGGGCCTCGCTAGAACCTCTTCCACGGTCGCTGCATTTTCTCCCGAGATGCCTCGGGAAGATGAAGCGCTTTGGTCCCCTTCGGGACCATCTCTCTGAGCTTTCTTTCGAGCTGCAGACCTGGTGGAAGGGGCCTATGCCACCCTCCTCTCCGAAGTCTGGCGAAGCCAGCTCAAATTGCGCTTCATCTCACCACCTGCAGGCAAAAGGGATCACCTCAGTTAAATGAGCAACAATGAAACCTAAAGAAGAAGTGCAAAAATTTCCACTACTATACCTAGTGAGGGGAATTTACTGATTCCCGCTCGATGGAGGTTTCTCTCCTCCAACAACTCCCAGATGGGAGCAACTTCCGAGTTGGTCAGACAATCATAATCTGACTGATCGACCGCCAAGATTTTCTTTCCGTCATTGGCGGTCAGGTGAGGCTTCTTCCACTCAGTGTCGAAGCCCCTTGGATCGAAGGACAATACAAATACAAAGACGGGTTTCCATCCATGGATGGCACTGGGCATATCCTTAATCACCATGCGGCCCGATCTGGGACCGATCACCCACCATCAGTTGCTGTGGAAGTCCCTCTTGAGGATGAAAAGGGCTGAGAACAAGTTGGTCCTAGGCTCTACATTGGCGATGCTGCACATGACCAGGAACCCACAAATGTTCCTGATGCTGTTTGGGGTTAGCTGCACTGGCACCACTTGGTACAAGCGAAAAATCTTAACAAAGAAAGGGTGCAGGAGAAATCGAAGACCAGCCTTCAGGTAATCTTCGTATACATCTAGGCACCCAGGGGGAGTTTCGTTCGCCCGCTCCTCGAGGGCAGGGAGGAAGAAGGGAAATTTCTCAGGAATGCAGTAGCGTTCCCAAAGAAGGGTTGCCTTGCTCTAAGAAACCGAGCTGGGGACCGACTCCGGACCTACTATATCTCTGGCCCCCAAGGGCCCAACCTGCTTCTCCTGACTCTCTACAGTCTCTTCCATGACCAAGGAATGAAGCAAAGGGGTGGAAAAAGGATTCTACCTGAAGAATATACGGTACTCCAGAACAGTTTGGACAGAGACTGAGATGAGGTTGAAGAAGCTTTCTTGCCCAGACCTTCACTCTTCCCCAAAAGAAAAGTAAAGGTCTCTGGATCCCCGTAGAGGGTTAATTTGACTCAAGGTTACCCTGGGAGGTAACCCACTTATGACTGACCGCCAGGATAAGATCTATCCTTCATCCAACGGGCGGAGAACAACCACCACAACTATCCAAATCCCAACCAAAAGATTGCCTCAACCACTATGCAATGGGACGAGGAGAGATAGCCTCAGGGCCACCTACTCTTCCCCAATCAGGGAATGGAACCTGTCCACCATCTGATTCTCAAATCATGATGGGCAGCTCAATAGAGGTCCCGTAATCATTTACTGAGCTATCTCTCAGGAAGAAAGCGACAAGGCAATAATACTCTCACTTCTCGAGGCAGATCTTCGCTTTGACAACTGAGAGTATGGGGCAACTGTTGGGATATCCTGGTTCAGCTACGAACTAGGCTCCGGTTCGACTTATTGAAGCCCCGGTTCTCTGGACTACGAACTTCGGACTAAGTGAAGGCCAACTGTAAGCAGCTCAAGGCATCATATCGAACTACAACATCCGAAGGCTAGTCTTTCGGGTAGCACCTTCGGCCACGGTCGAAGTCTGAACTACTCATCGACTTCCAAAGACATGAACTTCGGTCCCCACCATAGACATGATCTCCTGCCTCGGGAAAATATCAAGCCTTCGTTCCATGAAAGGAGAAACCCAAAGCTTGAACTATAATCTGTTCCAAAAAGGAAACTGTAACCAATGGTTACAATTGACACTCATTATGCCATGATCATGGCATGTAATTCCTGCAGCCACGCCTCCGATCTGGCCAGAATCGCTCATTGATAACCCACGATCGACTATCATGGGAGTAAATGGCTCCCCATGATCTCCGGAAAAAGAGCGGGCCACAGACCGGAGGCCATCTTTTAAATATGGGTAAGGAGGATGGCTTGAGAGGTACGCGTGAATAATCTCGCACATACACATTTCTAATCTCCAAGAACACTTTTGCTCTTCCACTCTCGACATCTTCCCCATTCTGTGGCTAGAATCCGTCGCTGACTTAGGCATCAGAGTGTCCTCCGCCGGAACAACTCCTGCAAGGGACCTGTTTTGCAGGTGAACCAGGGAGCGGTCCTGCGACGTAGCGGCTCCGATCAGCCAATCCAGGTACTCCACGCCAACAGTATCCTTTTGATTTTGTCTTCCTCCCTTTTCCTCTCTTGGTGACGTTATGGTGAAGGGATCCAAATGATAGAGGTGACAAATGACCTTTTGCTGGGATGACATGTTAACAACAGGCTGATAAAATCTTACATTAAAATAATGGACAATAGATGCTTTGGTATTTCTTCAATTTATTATCTAAGGCAGAGCAATGTGGACCACTGATGTACCTAGATAGCTTAGAGATTTTTGGCTTGATACTTTGGGATTTATCTACTCTTGAGCAATATAATCTTCCGATTTGCTTAAAAAAAGCAGTGTAATGGCACGGTAATTTGGCACATGCACTATTTTATGAATAGAACTCTAGGTGGATGTCTTTGGTATAATGCAAGGATGAGTCTAAAACATGATTTTACAACTTTTAAAGCAAAAGGTACTTTCTAGAAAAAATGTGTTTGACGTTGATTCGGGAGTGCTTATACACGAAGAAAAAGATAAAAATGCGGTGTTAGAAGAAGACGGAAAATCTTGTTTCGACTTGTAGCTTTTTTTTTTTTTTGTGGAATCTAACTTGAAGTTCTGCACAAAGACTTTTTAAAGAAATAAAAGCAATACCGAATACATTCCAAGACTAAAAGAAAATTTAAAATGATTTTAAAATGACCTCTCTATTTGAACAACATAATTTTAAAATGATTATTTTATTTTTTTAAAAAAAATGGAATTCCTGATGCTTTAAAGCATCGGAATAACTCGGGAATAAAGTTATTCCTATGCTTTAAAGCATCGAAAATAAGTTTATTCCCGACACTTTTAAAAAGTATCAAGAATAACTTAGAAATAAAATTATTCTTGATGCTTTAAAACATCAAGAATAACTTTATTCCTGAGTTATTCTCGATGCTATAAAGTGTCGGGAATAAGCGTCGGGAAAAACTTCCTCCACTCTTAATTTTGCAATGATTTTTTTAAGCATCAGAAGGATTTTTAGCGATATTTTAAATCATCGGGAAAGGTCCATATTAGCATCGGGAATAACCAAAATGGTCGTAGTGCTAGTATATGGGTAGAACTCAAACCGTTACCTGAAAACCCTAACCTTGTCTTGCTTTCTTTCAGGAACAAAATCATTAAAAATCAAAAAAATATTATTCTCTTTAATCTATGTTTTTTCTTTTATGTTCATTCCTTTCATGTCATAAATCAGTTTAGAGTTTCCCTCATCAATTTTGGTATCAGAGCTTAGGATAGGGCATGTTCTTGCATCATAGTTTAGAATTTCTGCATGCTGAAATCTGCATATGCATTAAAACATGGACTGTTTTTCCATCAAAACAAATCTATTTTTCTCTGTTCTTTGCATCAATCATCCATATAATCAGTCCTTTAATTTCTATATTTTTTTTGTATTTCTCTGATCTGAAAATAGGATGAAATCTTCATGAGAATAAAAACCCTAAAAAAAAATTCTGCATGCTGAATTTTGCATACTAGTCCAAATCTAGGTCTAATTTTTCATTAAATTCTTTTCATTTTCCTCTGATTTTTGCATCAGTAGATCCCTATCTAGTACTCTTTTTTTTTGCAATTTTTAAAAAATTTTTGATCTGAAAACAGAAAACAAAATTTGCATGAAACCTAAAGACTAACTTGGTGAAATTTCTGCCTGTTAGATTAGGACTGAAACTTAACCAACCATTAAACCAATCAAACCCAAGACACTTTTGTTTGCACATTAATTAACAAAATTAAATCTTCCATCTCATAAAACACAAAGAAAAAAAAATTATTTTCTGATTTTTCCTGATTCTAGACTACATTAGGGTTTCATAAGTGTGGGAATCATTTTGCATAAAATTAATCTAAAGGCACTTTTACTTTATCAGATCAAGAAAGGATTTCATCACCTTTCCTAGGCCCAAAACAACCATCCTGCATTCAAACTCAAGTCTAATAAAATCAAGTAGAAACTTAATTGATTTAGGGACACCAACAGGTCGAGTCCGAGTTGTGTGAGAAAACTAATGCACTCAACCCTCCAATTATTTCTGGAAGCTGGTGTCTAAGGCCAGAGGTCCAGAGGTGAACATCCTAAGTGGACTAGTGGTTTTTAATTAGGACCTTGTGACAAGCACGGGGAGCCTCCCACCACTCCACCTCTTACCTGTCCAATAGAAGGATTAATTGTTGAGTTGGATGTAAGTTGAGTTGACTCACTCTACTTGGACTCTAGGTCTAGGAAACCTTAGAATGTTTGTGTGCTTGTTGCATGACTATCAAGTTAGGAGCCCAGTACCAGCAGTCTCAAACCCAAACTTAACCCCAACTGTACATGGAACCTAACTATGACAACTATGTTAGGATCATTACTGAACAGCTTGCCCAATTGACCTTATTGAATACCAAATGAACAATAGGTTTGACCAAAGAGATAGTCATTCAGGAAACCTAGAAAGAACTAGAAAGGCCCATACTAAACCTAAATTAAAGTCACCTCTGCCCATACCTCCCCACTCTAGGAGAGCCCAACACCCTGACCCATTATTGGAGCCCAACCATAGGAGAGCCCAACACCCTGACCTATTCTTAGAGCCCAACCCTAGGAGACCCCCACACCATGACCCAATCTAGAAACCCAATACTAGGGGAACACCACACCATGACCCATTCAGGGAACCCAACCCTAAGATAGCCCCACTCCATGATCCAATCTAGGATCTTAGTGCAAGGAGGCCCAATTATGATTCCAAAGACCAGGATTAGAGTGCCACTGGTACATTAGGTTATAAGCAACTACATTTAGTGGTGATCTTGATCTTGAGGATTATATTGATTGGAAAGTAGGTATGGATCTGTATTTTGAGAGGGAACTAATATTTGATGAAAGAAAGTTTAAGTTTGCTAAGCTTAAGCTAGTTCACCAGTCTAGAATCTATTGGGATAAGGTTGAAAGAATGACTAGACAAAGAGGAGAAATACCCATAACTACGTGGAGAGCCATGAAAAGCAAACTTAAGGAGAAGTACCTTCCTGCACCCTACCATCAAAGATCCTATAAACCTAGACCCTATGAACTTAGACCATATGAACCCATACCCTATGAATCCAGATCCTATGAACCCAGATCCTGATGAGGGACAGGATTCTAACATGATGCTTGATGACATGAAAGAGAAGAACATAAAGAAAAAATCAAATTAAATGAGTAATGATTTTTATGTTATTTAGGTTTAGTTCCCGAAAATAGCTAAGACTAGGTTAAGGTTTCAAGCAACAGTTAGAATTCCTACCCACATGCTAGAACTATCAATGAAATAAAGCAAGTAAAGGATCCTAGGTCTAAAATGGCCTATTAGGAGCATGTTCACCTTCAAGAAATCAGACAAAAAGAGATGGGAATTAGGTTTAACATTCTAGGCAATAATTTTTAGTTGTTATAGAAGAGATCGCTCCGCTCATATTGGTGCCTGGATGATCCGATCACATTTTCGCGATTTCGCTACCTTTTTATCAGCTTCATTCGAGGATAAAGAAGAATTCATCTAGAAGGCGTGGCACCGGAGGGATCCTGCAAATATCAGTGGTTAGTGATGTAGAATATAAAAAAAATACTAAACAGGATGGAAAGAAGAAGATTAGGCAGAAGAGAGGCTACAGGGGCTGGCGGCCTTGAATGAAGCTTGGGCATCTGGATCTTAGAGAGAGCTGATGGTGGGCATCTTAGGGCTCTTGCTTGGATGGACAATGGCTAGGATTCAGTAAGAAGAAAAATGAACAAGTCTCACACACTTCTGAAGAACACAAATTGTTATAAGAAAAATTCACCAGAGTTTTAATTCATGAAAAAATAGATTACAAGAGGGGGAGGGGTGGGGTATTTATAAATTCACCTAGGACCTTTTCCCTGTCAAAATTGGATTACAAGTTTGTATGGGACAAGGAGTACAAGATTTAACTAGAATTAGGAATACAAAGTTTGATTGAAATTAGAAGGCCTAAATTCTAGTAGGACTTGGACATTGGACTCCTTGTAAACTTGGAAGCTTTGACTTTTTTCCATGGGCTTGGGCTGGGATTGTTGACTCCATTATTGATTTTGATGATAAACAAAATGCTTAAGTATAAATTGAGTACTAACTATTTCTTTGAAGTGTGTTTTTATAGAAAAAGTTGCTCATCAATTCAACAAAACTTGATAGATTGTCAAACAATAAAAAAGTCCAAACTATGGATGAAAGATCAGTGTAAAGTGGACTTTGGTAATTGAAGAATGCTTGAAAGGACATGAGAGTTCAACACAATTTTGTTTTAGCAGAAGTTCAGTTATTTTTGAAGAAATCTCAGTCAAGTGTCGACTCAAAGTATCAACTCACAATCCAAGTGTCGACTCATGACAGTGAAAGTGTCGACTCAAGCCAGTACGCAGAAAGAGTTTTAGATGGCACAGCTGAAGTGTCGACTCATGCTAGTTAAGTGTCAACTCAAGGTGTCGACTCAAGAATCGGCTCATCGTCTAAGACTTTTTTGCTACAGAACTTGCTAAGTTGAAGACTTGCCTGAATTGTCAACACATGGATGTCGAGTGTCGACTCACTAGTGGAAGTGTCGACTCATCTGAGAATTTCAGAGAGCTTCAATGAAGATATTTAACTAGGTGTCAACTCATGGAATGCAAGTGTCGATCCTAAGTATCGACTCACTGCTTGAAGTATCGATACTTGGAGTTTTGGAATAATAATAGCTAGTTTTTCAAACATAGAACCTGCCCCTCTTAGCTCCCAATAGCTAGTTTTTCATGCCTAATGACTATAAACTGACTTGAGGGCTTGGAAAGGAATTTAAATGATTCAAATCAAATTTAAACACAAGTAGAATCAAGAAGATTAAGAGAGAAACACCAAGAGAAAGAAAAAGCAAGTGCATTCACTCCTATTCATTAAGAGCAACTACCTTCAAGCAAAAAGAAGTTTTCAAGTATTCAGAGCCTTCAATAGCATTCAAGTTCAACCTTCTTGAGCATTTATTGATGCTTCATCAAGTTAAAGGATGCACTACAACAAAGCTTCAAAGAGATATCCACTTTTATTAGAAAGCTTTCATTGTTTCTTTACTTCAAACTTATTCTTGTTGTAAAGATTTTTGGTTAGCCTATTAGAAAACCAAGGAGGTTGTTGGTAAGCTTTGAAAACCAATTAGGTTATTGGTTTGCCCACAAAACTAAAAGAGGTTGTTGGTGAGCCTAAAACCAATTAGATTCTTGGTAAGCCCAGAAAACCAAGTGAGGTTTTGACATGTGAGCCTTATAAAACATGTCGGGTTTGATTAGTGAGCCCGAAAACTAATCGGCTATAATCGATTGAGATTATAATGAATTTCCAAGTGGGCCTTGGGAGTGGATGTAGGTGTATTAGAAAGTACCGAACCACTATACTTGCTTTGTGTTTGTGATTGCTTGTCTTTTTCATTTGCTCTTATTCTTATTGCTTTTATATTTCCACTGCATACTCACTAAAAGCACTTTATACTTGCATTCATTATACTTAGGTTATTATTAGATTGGTTCGCACACTTGCATTTCATTTAAATTTTTTAGAGACCCAATTCACCCCCCTTCTTGGGTTGCTTACTAGGCAACAAGTGGTATCAGAGCCCTATTGATGCGGCACGGGATAGGGATAGGATCGTCGGCGAGCTAAGAAGTCGCCGAAGATTAGGGTATCCTAATTTTTTTTCTATTTTTTGATTTCTTTATGGTGGTGACGAAGGAAAAAATAGGGATGGAGGATAACGAGGATGGACTACCACGAACCCCGAAACCCACTCTCACAGAGAGACTTCACACCTCTAGGGCATTATACCTACCACCCACCTCACTACATGCAGTCTAGGGTATCTCACCTACCACCCATCTCACTGCAAGCGGAGCCCAGGGTATTTCACCTGCCACCCAGGTCACTCCTGGAGCCATGAGGGGGATTTCAAAGAACGTGGAGGAAAACGAAGATGGGGGGATAACTAGGGCATCATGCCCCTACGATGTCCCGAAGGACAAAGACAACATCAACACCCACAGGTGAAGATAAAATGGGCCATAGCCCTGAACAACAACTGCCAAACCAACTGACAAACCAAATCCCAAAAATTCAATTTCTTCTTGTTGGCGAGGATCCCATGTTTGGTCTGTGGGGGGTACCGATCTGATGAGCTTCAGCCATGGTGATCAGCTATTTTTGATTGCAGGCGGAAGGGACTGGTGGCTGACAAGGATTGGGAAAGAAACATACCCTAATCTAATCTATGGCTCTGATACCAAGTTGATGCGGCAAGCATATGATTAATGTTTTGAATATGGTTTGTAGAGCAATGAAACCTAATTACACTAGCATTGTACTCATCATAATAAGACTTAAGGATTATAAGAAATGGGATTTTTACTTGATTAGACACAATCCTAAACTAAGAAGGAAGAAGATCTACACAATAGGGGCTAATGATTGAGGACTTACCTTGATGAGTTTTCCAACCTTCCTATGATTCAAAATTTGAAACTACTGATGCTCTGGACTGGAGAACTTGGATAACAGTGATCAGAACCATGGACTTGGGCTTCAGCTTGTTGGTTCATTGTCAAGAGGAACCCTGTTCATAACTCAAGGACTTCGAAGGACCCTGCAATGAAGATCAAAGTTAAGGTTGAAGGATGCAAACATATAGAAGGGATGGAGAACTTGTGAACAAAGAAAAGATAATTGAGAAGATCTGGCCGACTCCAATGCCTTTGCCTTGATCTTGGATGATGAATTGCTAGGGAAGAGAGTGGCTTTGGGCGTGGAAGAAGAAGATAGGAAAATTTCACACATAAAACTCAAGACAACTTCACTTCAAACTTCATTCATTTCCAAAATCAATCCCTTTTACAATGGGCAACCAAGGCTTTTAATAGCCTCACAAAGCTAGCTTTTGAAATTTAAAAACTCCAAATCGAGGAGGATTACAAGGGGGGTTGGAGGATTTGGTGGAGAGTTTGGAGGGATGTGGGGGGGTTGGAGGATTTGGTGGAGGACTTGGAGGGATGTGGCCGACCTCCTTGAATTTGAATCTCCCTTGTTGGCGCCCAAGGGTGATGAGGTGGCTGGTGAAGTGGCACCTGATGACGTGGCATGGTGAGGTGGTCTTCTACTTGGATAAGAGTGACATGTGTCGCCCAGTGGTCCTAGTTGATGGTCCTTTTCTCTTGCTTGGTTGATGTGTCTTCTCTTCTTCATGTGGTCAAATTCTGGGGTCTAGAATTTGAGTCTTGTTGCTGCTTTCATGGCTTTAAGACTTGATTAGACTTAACTCAATTGAATTAGACTTAACTCAACTGAACTGACTTGACTGACCTAGACTTTAAAACTTGAAATGGACTTATAAGAAATGAAATTTTAAAAGTAATTACAGGACTCAATAAACACTCTTGATTTGAAACTCAAAATTAATTACAGGACTCTTGAAAAGGAAATGACTCTTGAAAATAAAATATTTTTGAACTAAAGGATTCAAGGTAACCTAATTATCTTCGATCCAAATTGGGATAAGGCTAACCTTGTTGGAGTGAAGTTTCTTTCAACTTCTGGTGTCCACACCACCTATTCTCAGTGTATAGGTCTAACCACCTTGAGTAAAGATCTATGGCAGCCCCTATTGTTACTAGTGTAGTTAAGGGATAAGCCTCAAATAGACCTCCATATTTTAATGAAACAAATTGTACTTATTGGAAAACTAGAATGAGAATTTACATGTATTCAATTGATTGTAATTTATGGAAGGTTGTTGATAAGGGTCATCATGTTCCTTTGATTATTGTCAATGGTGTTTCCATCCCAAAGTTCGAAGAGGATTGGGATGAAAATGACATTAAACAATCCGAGATCAATGCGAAAGCAATGAATCTCCTCTATTGTGCATTAGATCCTAGTGAGTTTAATAGGATTTCTATATGCACATATGCCAAGAAAATATGGGACACACTTGAAGTTATCCATGAGGGTACTGATCAAGTGAAGAATACAAAAGTAAACATATTAGTACACACTTATGAGATGTTCTGAATGGAACCAAATGAATCTATCACTGACATGTACACTAGATTCACAAACATAGAAAATGGCATGAGAAGTTTAGAAAAAATTATGTCTAATGCTGATCTTGTCAACAAAAATCTCAGGTCACTTCCAACTTCATGGGATCCAAAGTGAATGCCATACAAGAAGTAAAGGATGTTGACAAATTACCCTTGGAGCAATTGATGGGATCGCTCATAACTTATGAGCTAAATTTAAAGCAAAAATCTATGGATATGGACAAAAAAAAAGGGGGATAGCTTTCAAGTCTACTATTCATGAAGAATCCTCAAATGATGAATCAGAAGAAGAAAAAGATGAAAGTGAAGAAGCACTTCTAGCAAGGAAGTTTAGAAGGTTCATGAAAAGAAGGAGATTTTCTTGTAAGAAAAAGTTCCAAACAACCAAAGAGAAGGAATAAGAAAAGGAGGATGCAAAAGAAAAAAAGAAGGAGATACCTACATGCTTCAAGTGCAAGAAGCCTAGACACTACAAATTTGATTGCCCTCTCTTAAAGAAATCAAAAAAGAAGCTTAGGAAAAAAACTATGATGGCAACCTAGAGTGATAGTGAGGACTCCAGCTCAGAGGAAGAACAAGCTAAAATTGCAAATCTATGTCTCATGGCACATCAAGAACAAGAAGTGGTGTGCCTTGC
This sequence comes from Areca catechu, assembly GCA_021397845.1. Lineage (NCBI taxonomy): Eukaryota > Viridiplantae > Streptophyta > Magnoliopsida > Arecales > Arecaceae > Areca > Areca catechu. Next base: position 427,359 of record JAHSVC010000025.1, read on the forward strand.
AACCAAGGAAAACAAGAGACTATGGTATCTTGATAGTGGTTGTTCAAGACACATGATAGGAGATGTGAAGTAATTCACTTCTCTTGAAGCAATAAATGGAGGGAGTGTGACCTTCGATGATAATGGTAAAGGAAAAATCATGATATTGGTAAGATTTCACCTTCTACTTGTATTAGTAATGTACTTTTAGTTGAAGGTTTAAAGCATAATCTTTTAAGTATTAGTCAGTTTTGCGATAAATGTTTTCATGTTATTTTTAAATCATCTTATTGCATGATTGCTAGTCCTGATCAAAATGGAGTAAAATTCATTGGAAAGAGGCATGGTAATATTTATTTGGTAGATTTAGATAATCTATCCTTGCCTAATAAAGAATGCCTAGTTGTAATTAATTCTACTAAAGATGAGACTAGTTGGCTTTGGCATAGAAGACTAGGATATGCTAATATGTACTTACTTTCAAAACTTTGTAAAAAGGATTTAGTAAGAGATTTGCCGAAACTTAGTTTTGGAAAAGATAGAGTTTGTCAAGCTTGCCAATTTGGAAAATAAGTTAAATCATCTTTGAAACCTAAAGGTTTTGTTACTACTAATAGGCCATTAGAACTACTCCATATGGATCTCTTTGGATGAACTAGAATATCTAGTCTAAGTGGCAAGAGATATGGATTGGTTATAGTGGATGATTTTTCAAAGTTTACATGGGTATTCTTTCTTTCTCATAAAAATGAATCTTTTTCAGTTTTTGTAAAATTTTACTGAAAAGTTTCAAATGAAAAAGGTACTTCAGTTATTTGCATTCATAGTGATCATGGTTCTGAATTTGAAAATCAAGATTTCAAAAACTTTTGTAATAAGAAAGGTATTGAACACAATTTTTCTGCACCTAGGATACCTTAGTAGAATGGGGTGGTAGAAATGAAAAATCATACTTTAGAAGAAATGGCATGCATAATTCTTTTCAAAAATGATTTGCCATGATATGTTTGGGCTGAAGCAATTAACACTGCTTTTTATATTTTAAATCATGTTTTAATCCATCCTATTTTAAAGAAAACTCCTTATGAACTTTGGAATCAAAGAAAATTAACTTTAAAATATTTTCAAGTTTTTGGTTGTCAATATTTCATTTTGAATAATGGTAAAGACAATCTTAAAAAATTTGATGCCAAGTCTGATAAAAGTATCTTTCTAGGATATTCTACATCAAGCAAGGCATACAGAATTTTTAACAAAAGAACCCTAGTTGTAGAGGAGTCTTTACATGTAATTTTTGAAGAGTCTACTAACAAATCCTCCATAAAAGAGGATACTTCTGATGCATGTGCAGGTGCTGATAAGTTACAAAAGCTAACATTGGATGATCAACCCTATCAACAAAGTGAATAAGATCAAGACAAAAATGAAAAGAAAAAAGCCATACAATCCACACCAAAGCATCAACATCTAACTAAGGAGTGGAGATATGATCATGGACATCTTAAGGAATTAATCCTAGGTGATCCATCAAAAGGGATAAGAACATGATCTTCAATTAAAATGAATGTGATTATATTGCTTTTGTTTATCAAGTAGAGCCCAAATATTTTGAAGATGCTGAAAAAGATCCTAACTGGATAAATGCTATGCAAGATGAACTAATTCAGTTTGATAGAAATAATGTTTGGACATTAATAGAAAAACCATCAAATGTTTCTATTATTGGTACAAAATGGATGTTTAGGAATAAATTACATGAAAATGAAATTATAACTAGAAATAAAGCTAAGCTAGTTGCCAAAGGCTACAATCAGAAGGAAAGAATTTATTTTGATGAAACTTTTGATCATGTTGCTAGACTTGAGGCAATTAGACTACTATTAGCATTTGCTTGTTTTATGAATTTCAAACTTTTTCAAGTAGATGTTAAAAGTACTTTTCTAAATGGTTATATAGTAGAAGTTTTTGTAGAGCAACCACCTGATTTTGAAAATCGTGCACATCCTGATTATGTTTACAAATTGTACAAAGCACTTTATGGTTTAAAGCAAGCACCTCGAGCATGGTATGAAAGACTCAGCAAGTTTTTGACTGAAAATGAATTCTCTAGAGGCCATGTTGATACTACCTTATTTCTAAATAAGAAAAATGATGACTTATTAGTAGTACAAATCTTTGTTGATGATATTATTTTCGATGCTACTAATGAAATCCTTTGTCAAGAGTTTACTAATCTTATACAGGGTGAGTTCGAAATGAGTTTGATGGGAGAACTCAATTTCTTTCTCAGACTTTAATTCAAGTAAACCAAAGATGGAATCTTCATCAACCAAGCTAAGTATATAAGAGAAATCTTAAAGAAGTTTGGGATGGAGAGGACTAAGTCAATAGGTACACCTATGAGTCTCTCTTGTAAACTTGATAAAGATGAGCATGGTAAATCTGTTGATCAAAAATTATATAAAGTATGTTTGGCTCTTTATTATATTTGACTGCCAGTAGACTAGATATAATGTTCAGTGTATGCATGTGTGCTAAATATTAGTCTGATCTTAAAGAGTCTCATTTGTTGGCTGTTAAGCATATTCTTAGATACTTATATGGTATAATTGATATTGTTTTATGGTATTCTAGAGACTCATCTTCTGATTTAATTGGATTTTCTGATGCTGATTTTGCTAGGTGTAAACTTAATAGAAAAAGTACTAGTGAAATTTGCCAATTTCTTGGAGTTAAGTTAATCTCCTGGTTTAGCAAGAAACAAACTTCAGTTATACTATCCACAGCTGAGGCTGAGTATATTGCAGCAAGAACTTGTTATGCTCAAATCTTGTGGATTAAGCAACAACTTGAAGATTTTGGAATTAAACTAACTAAGACATCCATAAAATGTGATAATACTAGTACAATTTGCTTAACTAAAAATTTTGTTCAGCATTCTAGAAGAAAGCATATTGAAATTAGGCATCATTTTATTAGAAATAATGTTGAAAATAATGATGTTATGCTTGAATTTATTTCTACTGAATTGCAGTTAGCTGATATATTACTGAGCCTCTCCAAGTAGATCGGTTCAATATGATTAGAAGAGAGCTTGGGGTCATCAATCCTTTCGATTGAAAAATTCTAATCTTTGATCCATGAAAGATTAATTTTGATATCAATCATATTTAATTTCCTTGAATTTCACTGCAAGTCTATTGATTTTGATCATTGCTTCACTTTCTATTTTTCTTTGATTTTAAGTCAAAGTGTTGACACTTGAACGGCGACAAAACGAGATAAAAACCCGAAACGAGATGTTTTCCTGATCTTTTCTCTCCCAAATTGAGTCGACACCTGCCCTACCATTGTTCTATCCATTTCTTCCCTCCAATTTGCAACTCCAACCCTCTTAAATTCATGTTTGGGATGGTTTTTGATTCATTTTTGGTATTTTCCCTCTTCTATTTCATTTTTGGACTGTTAAAACACTAAATTTACTCTCCTCCTTGCATCAATCCATGATTTTGTGGTTGGGGCCTAGGAAGCAAGTTATCAGTCATCCTCGGTTATCCAATCAAGAAGAAGAAAGAAGAACAAAGGCCAGACATGAGCCAGTGCACCGGATGCCCCTGCTCGACCTCTTTTTCCTGCGGCTAGTCGGATGGGTACGAAGACCATCATCGGAGGACACCGTGTGGACTTCACGTTCATCGACCAGTAGCATTTTTGGATAGGCCAATGGCTCAAGGATGCTGGTTTGGTTCCATTCTACTCTTTGATAGAGAGATTTTACTCGGGCTTGATATAAGAGTTCTATGGATCTTTAGCTGGAGGTAGTGATGGATGGGTCTCTTAGGTCCATGGCAGAGATGTCCCAGTGACAGCAGAGATTCTGAGCAGAGTATGGGACATACCCATGAGAGGATATGTGGTTGATAGCTTAGTAGATAGGTTCAGTGGTCTTTGATGTATTTTCAAGATAGATGACCTGCCTGAGGGAGCCACTGTTGTTTCATCTAAACTTTCAGCTGAGATGAGGTTGCTACATCACATTGTTGCCCGGATCCTTCTACTGAAGACCGACCTATTTCGACTTCATCACACAAAGAGAGCTACTAGTGATGGTGTCTTTGGTTTAGCATGCTCTTGTTTGCCTACCAGTACTTATAGTACATCAGATGATGGAGGCATCTACGAGTCAGAGATTGTGTTTGCCCTATGGGATGGGCTTGACTTTGCTCTTCAGAGCTTACGGTGTTATTATGGATGATAAGCCCTACCGGATGTTACTGCACGCTGATGTCTATGATATCAATTCTCTTCACTGAATGGAGTATCAGCCAGTTAGAGGCTAGTGGGGATGACGAATATCAGGTTAGGCCACTGATAGAGATGATGATATAGCAAAGGAGGAGCGCATATTTTTGAGTGAGGCAGGACCTTTAGAGACACACATTGACATGCCTGAGATTTAGCTTGAGCCTTTAGCGTAGCCAGAGCCTGCTCCTCAGCCCGAGCCTGCACGATCAGATATTCTAGGAGCTTCTAAGAGTCTTGAAGAAAGAGTCGCTCGCATTAAGACAGAGATTATGATCATTCATCAACGAGTCGATAATTTTATTATGGAGACTAGAGAGAGCCATCGAGGCTTGAGAGATGGGATCTCTGCCATTCTATCCACTTTGAGTAGACCCTCTTCTGGGAGTGTTCCCGATACTTCAGCTCTAGCTAATTCTGCTCTAGTTCCACCTGCTCTGGGACCAGTCATGAATGATGATGACATGACTGACTCTGATGAGTTTGACATTCTAGATGTGATGACAGCGCCAATGCCGGAGATAGCAGCTGACCCTCCTAGGAGGTCCATTCATGATCTATTGAGTTCATCCTTCCAAACTCCTATCCTACCAACACCTCCTTCTAGACCAGCTGATCATTCTATCATTCCTATACTCACACCTATCATTTCTTCAATTAATACACCTGTTATTGTTTCTCTATCATTACATACATCTTCCCTTATCAAGGAACTAGGATTTTATACTCCTGGTTTCCATCATCTTGATTTCGGTCTTTTATTTGATCATACACCACATCCTACAATTTTTGGGACTGTCACTTCAATCAGTTCTTCTCCTGCTACTGACATAGCTTCTACCTCTTCTGCTCCAGCTAGAGGGAGGACTTATGTTAGATGCAGAGGATGAGGTCGTCATGTTCCATCCAAACCGACCTGGACTCATCTTTGTGATCGTCGATCTATGTGGCCTCGATCTCATGCTTTTACTGATACCGGACGATCGAGATTAGATCCTCAGATGATGAGGATAATGCTTAGGATGGTTTTTATATTAAGACAGTTTATATTTCTGCACTTGTTGTATGTTTCTTTTGATGTTTATTTACTCTTTTGTATCAATCTTCTACCAAATGAATGAACCATTTTCTTTTACTTCATGTTATGACTTTTAATGAATGAAATACTTTATTTAATTTCAGTGATTCAATGTTCTCCTTCATGAATGAGTGAATGACTTACATTTATGTTCGAGTTTATTGCCTTCTTCCTTCCATTTTAATGATAACAAAAAGGTGGAGAAATAAGTATAAATTTGAAGTGAATGAGAAATAAATATAAATAAGTAGAATGAGAGATAATTTCTTTTTTGCAAAATGCTTAAAATCTGAAAAATTTCTGTTCATTTTGTGAGGGGGAGTAATCCCTCCTTTAAATTGGAAAAATTATTTTGCTAAAATGTTCATATCCAATTTTTACTTTTAGATGCTTAAATTTTAGCTTATTGTCATTAAAAGATCTTTAAAAATCAATTTTACAGATCATCTCTTCAAGTGGAGTATTTATACTCTTCACAGTATTCTATTACTGAATTTATTACTCTTGAGCATGTTTTCTTTATAGTATCATGATACATGAATTTATTTCTTATATATATGTTCAAGCTCTGATACTCTTAGCTCAAATTAGTTTCAAGAGAGAATTTTAAAATCTATAATGAACATCTCTTTCCGTATTTCAATATCTATTGCAATAAGCTCTATGCACATTGAAAATTTTTCTTTAAAAGCTTATTATGGAATTTATACTTAAAGATTTTGTTATCATCAAAAAGGGAGAGATTGTTGACTCTGTTATTGATTTTGATGATAAACAAAAAGCTTAAGTATAAATTGAGTACTAACTATTTCTTTGAAGTATATTTTTATAGAAAATGGTGCTCATCAATTCAACAAAACTTGATTGATTATCAAACAATGAAAAGTCCCAACTATGGATGAAAGATCAGTTTAAAGTTGACTTTGGTGATTGAAGAATACTTGAAAGGACATAAGAGTTCAACACAATTTGGTTTCAGCAAAAGTTCAGTTATTTTTGAAGAAATCTCAGTCAAGCATCGATTCAAAGTGTCGATTCACAATCCAAGTGTCAACTCATGATAGTGGAAGTGTCGACTCAAGCTGGTATGTTGAAAAAGTTTTAGATGGCACGGTTGAAGTGTCGACTCATGCCAGTCAAGTATCAACTCAAGGTGTCGACTCAAGGATCAGCTCATCGCCTGAGACTTTTTTATTACATAACTTGCTGAAGTTGAAGACTTGCCTGAAGTGTCGTCACATGGAAGTCAAGTGTCGACTCACTAGTGGAAGTGTCGACTCATCTAAGAATTTTAGAGAGCGTCATTGAAAATATTTGAACTAGGTGTCGACTCATGGAATGCAAGTATCGATCCTAAGTATCGTCTCACAGCTTGAAGGGTCGACACTTGGAGTTCTGGGAATAATAATAGCTAGTTTTTCAAACAAAGAACTCGCCTCTCTTAGCTCCAATGGCAAGTTTTTCATGCCTAACGGCTATAAACTGACTTTGAGGCCTTGGAAAGGTATTTAAATGATTCAAATAAAATCTAAACACAAGTAGAATCAAGAGGATTAAGAGAGGAACACCAAGAAAAAGAAAAAGCAAGTGCATTCACTCCTATTCATTGAGAGCAACTACCTTTAAGCAAAAAGAAGTTTCCAAGTATTCAAGAGCCTTCAAGAGCATTCAAGTTCAACCTTCTTGAGCATTAATTGAAGCTTCATCAAGTTAAAGGAACCACTACAACAAAGCTTCAAAGAGATATCCACTTTTATTAGAAAGCTTTTATTGTTTATTTACTTCAAACTAATTCTTGTTGTAAAGGTTTTTTGATGGGGGACCCGAAACCCATCCGAGTTTCTCTTTTTATTTTTTTTTAATTTTAAATTTTTATAGTTATTCCCTCTATTCCAGCTATCCCATTTATTCCCATTTTATTCTAGATTTATCCCATTATTATTCCCAGCTTATTCCACCATCAACCTTCTTCAACCCATTCTGTTCATTTCTAAAACCTAGGCGCCACCCCTTCCCCCCGCATCCGGGATGCCCGACCCCCGGCCGCCCCGTCGGACCACCGCCGATGCTCGCCAGCCCTCGCCCTCGTCGGAGAAACCGCCATCACTGCCCACGCCCGTGGGAAGATGAACGGACGTGGGAGGCGTCCGTCCGCCAACCTGTGGTCGTGTTGCCCTGCACCGCCCCCGATCTGCTGCCCACCGCCGTTCCAGTCGCCCGTCGGCCCCCGCCCGGCCGCCGGTGGGGTCCGCCGCCGCCCATGCCCGTGGGAAGACGAACGGACATGGGAGGCATCCGTCCGCCCCGTGCATCTGCGTGACGTCGCCGCTGTGCCGCCATGCCACCCCGCCACCGCCACCCGCCCGCCGGCGCATTGCCGATCCGCCTCCCCGCCACCCCACCACCCCGTCGGCATCCTTGAGCCCCACGCTTGCGGAAGGCCGAATGGCATGCTCGTGCATGCCGTGCGACCGTCCCACCCCTGTGCCGCCGCCACCGTCCGCCGCCTGGCTGCCGCCCCGCCACCACTGCCCGCTGGCCGCGCTGCCGCCCGCTGGCCCCCGGCAGACCAGAGTTCAGGTTTTTTCCCCCCTGTTGCTCGACCGAGAAAGACCTGCACACTTCTCAAAGCAGCCTAAGAAGCCTCTGCATGCTTCTCAAAGCAACTGGAAGGAGATTGTATGCATGATTTTTGGAGTGGCATGACTTTAAGAGCGGAGTGGATTTTAAAATTCAAATAAACAGGATTTATTTGATATTTTTTTTAATGAATGTAATTTGGGAAATTTGGGATTTTGATTTTGAATTTGATTTCAAAATCAATGGAGGATTTCAGGGGATTTTATTTTGAATTTCAAAAGGGATATGGGCATTTATAAATACCCATACTCCTCTTGTAATAAAGTAGTTAATGAAATTGAGTTTTTGAAAGAGTTGTTGGTTCTGTCACCGTTTGGAGTGGGCTGAGGCCCATTTGCCTTCATCCTTCGGATGTCGAGGGGTGTGAGGCCCCAATGCCTTCGCTCCAGTGAGAGCGTCGAGGAGCGTAAGCCGCTCCAAGTCATCAGTGTCACCGTGCCTAATGGCGGGGTGTGATCTCCAAGTCATCAGCGCCTCCGTGCATGATGGCAGGATGTAATCCCAAATAAGGTCTTCGCTGCCAAATAGCTGATGTGGGGCTTGAAGCCCTAGGTACCCTTTTCCCCTCCATCTTTTTTTTCCTATCGGATCTACATCCTAGGTTCGAGTTTCATTCCCGTTCCCCCTCCATATTTCCATCTTTCCTTCGTCATCCCATCAAGAAAACTGAAAATCAAAAGAGTCTGGCTATTTTAGGATTTTCGGGGTCGTCCTATCCTAGTCCCGGGAGGCTACTTAGTCCTCCTACGATCCTTATTTGCTATAGGTTTTTTTTCCATTTTCGAATAACCCAGGTTTCTTCGAATCCGCCATCACCACATCAATTTTGGTTAACTATTGGAAAACCAAGGAGGTTGTTGGTTAGCCTTAAAATCTAATTAGGTTCTTGGTTAGCCCGCAAAACCAAGGGAGGTTGTTGGTGAGCATTAAAACCAATTCGGTTCTTGGTAAGCCCGAAAATCAAGTGAGGTTTTGACTTGTGAGCCTTATGAAAACAAGTGGGGTTTGATTAGTGAGCCCAAAAAACTAATCGACTATTGTCGGTTGAGATTATAGTGAATTCCCAAGTGAGCCTGGGAAGTAGATGTAGATGTATTGGAAAGCACCGAACCACTATACTTGCTTTATGTTTGTGATTGCCTATCTCTTTCATTTGCTCTTATTCTTACTGCTTTTATATTTTCACTGCATACTCACTAAGAGCACTTTACACTTGCATTCATTGTACTCAGGTTGATTATTGGATTGGTTCACATACTTGCATTTCATTTAAATTTTTTAGAGACACAATTCACCCCCCCTCTTTGGTTTCTTACTAGGCAACAGGGATGAAATCCTCTTGGGCTGCTTTGACATTCCATTCCCTGGTGGGCTTGGATGAAATCTTCTTTGATTGGTTCAAAGCTTGGGCATTTTGGACTGGGTCAAAGGCTTGGGCGCTAATTGCAGTGGGCTTGGGAGGGGAGGGCACCATATGCTTGAGGGCTTAGATCTAGGCACCACTTCCTTGAGGATCTGGACTGTGCACCATTCAACATGTGAGCTTGTGGGTTGAGGTGCCTTGGGCCTGGTATGCTAGGGTGCCATCTCCTAGAGGGCTTCGGCGACATGAAGGGAGTCCGGATGTTGGGCTGGTGACTTGAGTGTGGGTCCAAGGGTCCTCCTCTTGAATAAATTTACATGGACCCAAAAAGGCCTAACTGACAAGACTTAAAATAGGCCTAAATAAATAAATGGACTCACTGAATAGATAAACAAGACTCAATGGACTAACCAAGGAACTTTCACTGACGTAGTGAACCCAATTGGCTCACTTTGTTACAGGACTCACAAAATTTGGACTTCATTACAGGACTTAACAAAATTTGACCAACACATGACTTAGAGAACAAATTGAAACTTGAAGTTTATGTCTGATCTGATGTCCCCATCAGATCCAATGAACCCAGATCCTATGTACCCATATCCTATGAACCCAAGGAACCCATAACCCATAGATCTGAGCTCATATCCTATGAACCCAAGGGACCCAAAACCCTTAGTTGGCCCCAATCCCATTGGATTAATTCCCTTAGATATGTGTCCAGTACTAGGCTAGTTCCCCTTAGCCAACCCAAACCTGATAGGGTTAGTACCTCTGAGTATAGCCTAGTTTCCTTAGTCAACCTGAACCTAATAGGATTAGTACCCCTAGATATAAGCCCAGTATTAGTCCACTTCCCCTTAGTCAACCTGAACCCACTAGGATTAGTGCCATAAATTAGAAACTAAGAGCAAGCCAAATTCTCCTGAGTCGACCCACCCATACTATCCCAACTATTCCTATGGATAACATTGAAGAAGAACTATATGAAGCAGGAACAGACCCAATAGATGACTATGAGGGAGAAGAGGAAACACCTATGGCATACCTAGAATTGGTTGACCAAGAGAATCCCCAGACTGAAATTGTATTAGAAGAACAGTTAAAGAAAGAAAACCCAGATACTGCTACTAGAACTTACCTGAGAAAACCCTAGAGGAGAGCAAAATTATAGAGTCTAGTCCTAAAATTCAAGAACCCAAAAATTTATTGAGGACATAATTTCTTTAATCCGGTACCCTCAGGGTAAAGTCACTTCTTTGATCCCAATTGAAAATCTTTTCCCTGAAATTAATGACCCATTCTTCCATCAGGCAAACCGTATAGACGTACATCAAACACATAAAGTAAACCTTATTAGTCTAGGACTAATCCCTGAAACATCTTCTTATATCCTATCCTATCCGATCAATCCCGAACCACCTTATTTTTTACCCTACCAAGCTAACCCTGAATCCAGCTCTTATTTCCTACCCTTTCCTGAAGCTTCTATGTTTCTCTAACCACTAGATTGCATTTTATAGAGGTTAGCAAGTTGCATACATCCTTTGAGCAAGTTAGGTTTGCCACTTACTTCTTATGTCTTTATTCGAAGTCCATGCACCATTCTCATCGGCATGTCACCCACCGACCAAGGATCAGACCCAGTTATAATTTAGGGTTTAGTCGAGTCCGTAGTCCATTAGGTATTGGTTGAGTTACTTTCCTGCATGTTGGTATGAGTCATTTGCTTGCATGAGGTGTTAGTCTGCATCAAGGAAATTAACCATAAGAATAATGTGAGCAATGTTTTCATAAAGACGTGGTTAATTCCCGAAAAGAGTCCAAGAGTTCACTAGGGAGATTATGCAATGATTAGGTTACATACCCGTAGTGCTGGACCATTCAAAGTGATAACGAAAGTTGGACCTAATGTCTAAGTTACCACCTGAATTAGGCATTAAACTCAACCTTCAATATCTCATACTTAGTTGAGTATAGGGAGCCGGCAATGATACCTAGTGAGTCTTTTGGACCTAACCCTTTCTTTGAGAGCGAACCCATCCCTGAGTATCCACTAAATTAACCTAGGAAAGGAAAATGATTGAGCGTATCTTGGATGACCAAGCCATTAGTACCCGGATCAACTTCTACCACGTCACTTGGTTCGTTAACAAGGTCGACCGAGATCTGAGGATTCATGGATCACTCGAGAGGATCCGCAATGCCTCATCCTAGATCCACAAGAACCGAATTGACCTTTTACTTGACAGGGTCGAGTTCCTCCCACCCGGGGAGAATTGATGGGGACATCAGGAGCAGACCAATATTTCAAGGTTCCAATTTTGATCTCTACTTCATGTGATGGGAAGGTAGCCATATTTTTGTGTGTCTAGGGTCATTTGATCAATTGAGTCATGTAATAAAGTTTGAGCCATGTAAGAAAGTGGGACAAGTGAGTCAAATTGAGCCCACTTAGTCCAATGAGTTCCTTGTTTCCGTCCAAATTGAGTCCATATAATTTTCATTCAAGTTAGAATCAAGAGAAGGGTCATCAGATCAGGAGAGTCACTAGGACTCACTGAGTGAGGCTTCACGCACCCAACCAGGCCTCCACTTAAGCTATCCCAGTCCTTCCTAAGTGATGGTGCCTCCCAAGCCCAGAACCAAGAAGTCCTTGGCACCCCAATCCATGAGGAAGTGGTGCCCCAGGCCGAAGCCCAAGCCCCTAGTGCCCTTCATTCCTACCAGGCCTTGGCACCCCACTCCAGGCCCATTCATGATTGGCGCCTAGGTCCACAAGACAGTTGGCACCCAGGTTTTTAACCTAGTGGATTTCATTCCAGCCCAGCAAGGAGTTAATGTCCAAGTTCTACAAGGAGTTCAATATTCAATTTCTACCAAGACTTTATTCTCCTAATTCCCCTAAAACCTTGTACTCCTTGTCCTATACAAACTTGTAATCCCACTTTGACAAGGAAAGGGCCCTGGGTGAATCTATAAATACCCACACCCTCTCTCTTGTAATGATTAACTTTGATGAATGAAAATTTGAGTATTTTTTTCTTATTGCCTTTGTTCCTTGTGAACATCGACCTCCGTGAGGGAGTGGGTGTGAGGCCCATGTATCTTTCAAACTCTAGTTTTCCTAAACCATAGCCGCCCCCTTCTTTCCTCCTCCAAGCAAACTTAGGCTACCCATCACCATCCATATAACCTTGGATGCCCATCACCTTCTTCCTTCAAGCCGCCCCACCCTTTTCCAATCTTAGGCCGCCACCTTCAAACTCCTCTAAACCCTAGATGCCAGATTTTATCTCTCCACACCAGGTTGCCCCTCTCCAAGCCCCAATGCCCCACATATCCAAGAAGCCCCTCCAAGCCAGGCTGATAGAAAAGTGCCCTAAGAGCCAATCATTATAAGGACCTTTTTGCAAACTTCCAGCTCATGTATGACATATTTTTCATATTAATAAAGGCATTTGATTCATCATATACTGCTGTGTCATGTTTTTATTGATTATGATGAACCCCATAGAGTAGGGCAATCAAATTAGGGTTATGATAAAATAACAATGAGACCTAATTTTTATAAATCCTAATATAGAATGTTCCTAGTAATTGGACCATCGATTCGAGGATCGATGAATCCAGAAAGACTACCTTATCCTTTGTATACTCAGTTGATTAGGGTAGTTGATCTCACAACCACTTGTGTAAAGACACAATACAAGGATAAGGGTGCTCATCAGGGTATGAGTATACTGGACTGATACACACCAGGACTACCTTATGAAAGTTTTACTACTTGTCAAAAGATAGATCCCAGAGTAGAAGTTGTGCATGTGATCTTTAGACCTGAGGTCACCATGGTTCCTTATGCACACTAAGCCATACTTTGGTTCATACTCATTCATGATATTGCAACATGTACGGGATGTTCTGGGTATGGTGGAAGGTGTATGAAGGATGTGAGTGGACCAACAAGGAATCGATCTTTCCTAGTAAGAGGAATTGTTATCCTATACAATCTCTTCAGTGAGTGACTCAAGGAGCCTTTGATCAAAGCAGGATGAGATTAGAATTGGTTTCTAATCAGTCATCAGCTGAGTCCTTATGATTGAGACGAGATTCGATATGATTAAGTGTTAGGGTTTGACATATATCCATAACTATCACTTAATTAGGATAATGGGAGATCGAAAGATTGAATTGCATGGTAACTTACTACTGAGGGATACTTTGGTAATTTTCATAAAATTTCTTATCTTCCGGGTAGGCATGACACATTGTTAGACAACAATCTTGTCTTGTAGATTTTTATGAACCAATTAATTTGGTTTCATGAGTCAATTCGATGTGTGATTTGAATTGGACAATTAGGTGAGCCAATTTGACCTAATTAGGTCAATCGGGTTTGATCATATCGAATCGGCTGAAACCTAAACCTACTGCTGGCTAGATGTAGAACCCAATGGGTCACACACATTAGGGAGTCAGCCTAGGAACTCAATTGACATTTAATTAGGGTCAAGGGATCCTAATTGGTTCGCTAGATTACACACTAGTATGTGTAGGCTGACCTAATCTCCTAACCCAATTGAATTGGGTCTGAAAGGTTGCTAAATGGACTAACCAATTTATGGGAGACCTAGATCAGGTTGAGTTCTAGGTGGGATGAATTTATCAGATTTTATCTGATATTTTTTGGACATTTTATGCACCATATATGAAGAGTCCAAAAGGCATGGGACTCTTGATGCCTAAGTGACACCTCTGCATTCAAAAGGCGCACAAGGACCAATTGATTTCCAATCTGAAAACAAATTATATGGTTGGAAGGTAGACTTAATGCCCTTTCATATGACACCCATATTGCATATACTTTGACTAGGTCAAAGGTATCATATGGCATGGAGAAGTTGGTGCAATGTGAAGAGTCGCGTCTCTTCACTTTGGCGCTAATTTAAGTAAGCAGAGTCCTTCTGCTTTAAGTCATTTTGAATCATCGATGCTTCTCATTCATAAGTCACATCCCTTGGATTCGTTTTAACTAGAAATGCCAAGTGGCAAAGGGAGAAGTCGGATAAAAAATTGAAGGGACTTGAATTAGGCGGTTGGCGCATAAAGGGACATGGTGTTTCAAGATAAGACTCCTTCTTAGTGAAGGGTCTTATTTGATTTGTGTTTGGACAGATCAAAGGCTAATAAGAAGGCTTATCTAGTACCTCCTCCTCTCCTATAAATAGCCATCAGTATTTGTTCCAATGGAATATATTTTGGTTTCTTTCTTACACTCTTACATCAATCCACCTTGTCTCTTCCTTCCCTTGTTAGGACATAGGTCTTCCTTTAAGACAAGTCCACCATTTTAAGACAAGGATTTAGGAAGAGAATTAAGAAGTCATAGAAAGAGAGAAAAGAGATTTTGGAGAGGGCTTAGAGTGCTCTACTGGAGGGCGAAGGTCTAAGCAAGGTAAGGAGAGGCTGTCGAAGGAAGAAAGTCCATCGAAGAGTCCTAATTGATCAAGCAACCTACAAGGGAGAGGTTCCTAGGTTTGATTCCTGTGTGGATCACCGTTGGAGGGCTTGCACTTGTGAGCCTCATATAAAGGATTGGGTTTCAGCGATCCAGGTATGTTTTTCTGACTCCATTTATGTTTCATTAATTGGTATTACATAAGGGATTCCTGGGAATTAGGATTTTCTAGCCAATTAGGGTTTCATGCTTTGAATTTTTATTTTCAAATTCACTTTCGCATGCTACATGATTCTCGGCACCCTGAGAGAATTCCCATCAATGGTATCAGAGCCATCCTTGTGGCATACTAGTTATGAACTATTTTTGGAGTTTTATGAAATTCCACTACCGAGTTGACCCGACCAAATTCATATGCATGATTTCTGGTTTCTTTATAAAATGACATGATAGTGCTATTGTATGAAATTTTGCATATTAGGATAATATATTTAATTTCAATTTTTATGAAATGCTTGATACTATGTCAAGTATGAAATTATGCATGTTGATTGAACCAAGTAACTGCTTTGGATTGGGTTAGTCACCATTGCCGTCCGGTCATAGGAGCCAAGTAGGGTTTAAAGGCCCTCTCCTCCCAATCAATGGGTCTCCTATGGTGTGTAGGGGTGTCGCTATGGCCATATCCCATGAAAAAGTGAGGTGAAAGGTATATTTATGTATCTATCATGCCTTGATATGCATATTAGCTCTAATATGCTTGTTTAACATAACATGTTATGTTATGATGTTATGTTATGATGATATGTTACATGTTTATATATGTTATAAGCATAGTAATCATGATAATTTTTAATGTGTTTTGAGACCATCAAAAGCCCTCATCAAAATAATATTTAGTCATAGCAAAAAACTTAGTCATGATGTAAAACCAATTAGGGTTTGATCAGCCAATTGGTGTCTAGGCAAGTGGTTCTGGGAAGGTAAAGGGAATGAGATTTTTAATTGGTTCCATTGTCTGACCTGGCCAATTTAATTGGTGTCTAAGGAAAGCAACGGGGGGACCCCTCACCCCTCCCGCTCACCGAGCCAATTTGGTCACATCTAAATCCTATTTTGGTAATGCTGATTGGTTAAGTAAGCTATAATTGCCTTCCTTCATGCTAAGCCAGATTCATGTCAAGGCTATAGTAGGTTTGTTGTGTGACACAATGCCTACTATAGGATTTGATATGAAATTTATCTTGGTGCACTTAGTGCTTTATGGCATGACTGGAGTTGTTGCTTTGTTATGTGACACAAGGGCAACAACGTTCAATCATGGCTGTATAGAAATGAAGGGTTTGACTAAACTAAACATCATAGTTTGGTATGTAACACAAGGCTATAAGTGTCTTAGAGGTAAAAATAATTGTTATGAATTGCATGGGTTGTAATTGGAAAGGTTGTCCTACCTTTGAACTCATTAGTGTTTGTTGTGTGACACAAGGCACTAATGAGGGATCAACATCTCAACCCCACTAAAGAAACCAGGAAGGTTTCTCGCTTACCATAGTTGAGTGTTATGGTATTCGAAGAAAATAGTGAGAGACATAATTAGATATAAAGTCCATATCTAGTTATGAATGTCATCATTGAGTGGTCTGCTAATATTGTTCTTTAATTAAATATGACTTTAAACTTATCACTAAGGGGCATCTCGGATGCCAACAAGTTAACCAGTCCAAATTATGTGGACTGGCAGAGGAACCTGAGGATTGTTTTGACTCAGGAGATGCTTTCATATATACTTGACTCTCTGGATCTAGTGGTGATTGGGAGGATGCATCAGAGGAAGAAATTGCCACATACAAAATATGGCAAAATGATAGGACAACTATCAGGTGCATCATGTTGGCCTCGATAAGCAACGAGCTCCAAAGGCAACATGAAGGTATGGAACCTCAATCCATATTGCTCAATCTAAAGGAGTTTTATGGAGAGCAAAGTAGGGCTGCTCGATATGAGATATCGAAGCAGTTGTTCCGAGCATGGATGAGTGAGGGTTCACTTGTGCAATCCCATGTTCTGAAAATGATTGACTTGATCACTCGATTGGGTCAATTAGGGTTTGTCATGGATGGTGAACTCAATCAGGACTTGATCCTATAGTCACTTTCCGATTCCTTCTATCAATTTGTTCTTAACTACCATATGAACAAACATAATACTTCATTGCCAGAGCTATTTAACATGCTTAAGACAACTGAGAGCCACTCTAAAGGAGATAAGGCTCAGGTGCTTCTTGTTGATAGAAAGAAGCAAGCAATGAAGAAGGGTATGAAGAGAAAACTCAACCCTAAGAAGAGCATCCAGAAGAAGAACAAGAAAGTTAAGAAGGCTGATGGAGCCTGTTTCTATTACGGCAAGACTGGGCATTGGAAGAAGAACTGCAAGATTTACCTTGCAAATATGAAGCAAGATGCAGGTTGTGCATCTAAAGGTTAATACATGATACAAACTAATTTATCATTGAGTGCTTCCATTTCTATTTCATGGGTATTGGATACCGCATGTGGATCTCACATATGCAATTCATTGCATGGACTCCACAGAATTAAAAGCCTTAAGAGATAATGACAATATAACATATCTCTGGCACTATCGATTGGGTCATATCAGTGAGTTAAGGATAAACAAGTTAGTCAAAGATAATTACTTTGACTCTAATGATTTCCAATCATTAGAAACTTGTGAATCTTATCTCAAAGGAAAAATGACCAAGTCTCCATTCACTGGACATGGAGAGAGGGTAACTGAATTGTTAGGTCTAATACGTACTGATGTATGTGGACCTATGTCAACTCAGGCTAAGGAGGATATTCTTATTTCATCACTTTTATTGATGATTTATCAAGGTTCGGTGATGTGTATCTTTTAAAACACAAGTCTGAAGCCTTTGATAAGTTTAAAGAATATCAGAGTATGGTTGAAAAATAAACTGGATTTAGTATTAAAGCTCTTCGGTTTGATAAAGGAGGTGAATACCTATCTGGTGAGTTTCTGAACATCTCAAGGACAAAGGAATTATATCTAAATGGACCCCTCCTTGTAAATCCGAGTTAAATGGAGTAGTCGAAGAAGAAATTGTACCTTGTTAGACATGGTGAGGTCGATGATGAGCTTCACAGATCTTCCTACTTCCTTCTGGGGACATGCCCTAAATACTGCTGCATATATATTAAACAGGGTTCCATCTAAATTAGTGAATGGCACTCCATATAAATTATGAAATGACAAAAGACCAAATCTTAAGTATTTGAAGATTTGGGGTTGCCATGCTTATGTCAAGAATACCTTTGGATATAAGCTAAGTGCAAGGGCTGATAAATGCAGGTTTGTTGGTTATTCAAAAAGGGTGTTGGATACCTCTTTTATAATGCTGCTGAATAAAAAATAATTGTCGGTAGGCATGCTACATTCTTGGAACTAGAGTTTATCCAAGAAGGATGTAGTGATTCTTCACTTGAGTTATGTGAAGAATATAACTAACAAACCAGTGAGCCTTCAAGAGAAGTTTCTTAACCAGAGGTTCTTGTGGATCAAGAACAAACACAATACACACTTCCTATTTGAAGGTCAGAGAGGGTGCGGGGAGCACCTCTCAGATATGGTTTTGTCATTGGAGATTATAATGAAGCCAGTATCATACAGGATGATGATCTTGTGACCTATTCAGAAGCTATCAAGAGTAGATACTCTGACAAGTGGCATGGCACTATGAAATCTGAAATGGACTCCATGATTCTAATCAGGTTTGGACTTTGGTAGATCCACCTTAAGGAATTAACCCAATAGGGTGTAAATGGGTCTTCAAGAAGAAGATTGGAGCAAATGGTCAAGTTGAGATTTACAAGGCTAGCTGGTAGCAAAAGGTTTCTGACAAAAATATGGTGTAGACTATGATGAAACCTTTTCTCCAATAGCCATGCTCAAGTCCATTCGGATACTGCTTGCCATAGTAGCATACCATGACTATGAGATCTGGCAGATGGATGTAAAGACAGCTTTCCTTAATGGAAACCTTGAGGAAGAAGTCTATATGTCACAGCCAGAGGATTTTATCTCAAGTCGGAGACCAAATCAGGTATGCAAATTAAAGAAGTCCATTTATCGACTTAAGCAAGCATCGAGGAGTTGGAACATCCATTTTGATGAAACAATCAAAGGATTTGGTTTTGTCAAAAATGTGGATGAACCATGTGCGTACAAGAAGACAAGTGGGAGTGCACTTGTTTTCTTGGTTTTGTATGTGGATGACATACTGATTATTGGGAATGATATCCCAATGTTGCAGTTGATTAAAAATTGGCATCATCGAAGTTTTCAAAAAAGGATTTGGGAGAGGCATCTTATATACTAGGTATAAGGATTTATAAAAATAGATCCAAAAGAATGTTGGGCTTATCCCAATTCAGGTACATTGACTTAGTGTTGAAGAGATTCAACATGGATGGAAGTAAGAAATGTTACTTGCCTCTAAGTCAAGGCATATATCTCTCTATGAAAATGTCTCCTAAGACATTAGAAGAAAGAGAGAGGATGGCTATGATTCCTTATGCTTCGGCTGTAGGATCAATAATGTATGCCATGTTATGTACCAGGCCTGATGTCGCTTATGCCTTGGGCATAGTGAGCAGGTTTCAGGCAGATCCAGGGGAAGATCATTGAAAAGTTGTGAAAAATATTCCTAAGTACTTGAGAAGGACTAAAGAGATTTTTCTAGTATATGGAGGATCTGAGTTGAAACTAGAAGGTTGTACAGATTATAATTTTTAATCAGATCCAGATGATAGCAAATCCACATTAGGATATGTCTTCACCCTGAATGGTGGTGCAGTACAAAGCAGCCAATAGTTGTTGACTCAGTCACTGAGGCAAAGTACATAGTTGCTAGTGAAGCCATGAAGGAAGCTATCTAGATGAAGAAATTCATCATGGAATTGGGCATGGTTCCTGATGTACAACAGCCAGTGCCATTATACTGTGATAACACTGGGGCTGTTGCACAAGCTAAGGAACTAAGGTCTCATCACAAGTCCAAGCACATTTTAAGATGGTTCCACCTCGTTCAAGAGACCATTGAAAGATAAGATGATAACATTAAACGAGTTGACACAAAGAACAATATAGCAGACCCATTCACTAAAGCATTAGCCAAGCATCAGTTAGATCATCACTTATATTGTATGGGCATAAAATACAAGGACGATTTGCTTTAGTGCAAGTGGGAGTTTGATAGAAAAGTTTTCTAAGAGCTAATCATTATGAGGGCCTTTTTGCAAACTTCCAGCTCATGTATGACATATTTTTCATATTAATAAAGGCATTTGATTCATCATGTACTGTTGTGTCATGTTTTTTTTGATTATGATGAACCCCATAGAGTAGGCAATGGAATTAGGGTTATGATAAAATAACAATGAGACCTAATTCTTACAAACCCTAATCTAGAATGTGCCTAGTCATTGGACCATCGATTCGGGGATCGATGAATCCGGAAAGACTAGCTTATCCTATGTATGCTTAGTTGATGAGGGTGGTTGATCTCATAACCACTTGTATAGAAATACTAATACAAGGATAAGGGTGCTCATCAGGATATCAGTACACTGGACTGATTCGCACTGGGATTATCTTATGGAAGTCTTACTACTTGTCAAAAGATAGATCCCAGAGTAGAAGTTGTGCATGTGATCTTTAGACCTGAGGTCACCATTGCACACTAAGCCATACTTTGGTTCATACTCATTCATGCCATTGTGACATGTACGAGGTGTTCTAGGTATGGTGGAAGGTGTATGAAGGATGTGAGTGGACCAACAAGGAATCGATCTTTCCTAGTAAGAGGAATTGTTATCTTATGCAATCTCTTTGATGAGTGACTCAAGGAGCCTTTGATAAAAGCAGGATGAGATTATAATTGGTTTTTAATCAGTCATCATCTGAGTCCTCATGATCTAGATGAGATTTGATATGATTAAGTGTTAGGGTTTGACATATATCCATACCTATCACTTAATTAGGATAATGGGAGATCGAAAGATTGAATTGCATGGTAACTTACTACTGAAGGGTACTTTGATAGTTTTCACCAAATTCTTTATCTTCCGGGTAGGCATGATATGTTGCTAGACATCAATCTTGTCTTATAGGTTTTCATGAACCAATTGATTTGGTTTCATGAGTCAATTCGATGTGTGATTCGAATTGGACAATTAGGTGAGCCAATTTAACCTATTAGGTCATCGGGTTCGATCGGATCGAATCGGCACAAACCTAAACCTATTGCTGCTAGATGTGGAACCCAATGGGTCACACACATTAGGAAATTGGCCTAGGAACTCAATTCACATTTATTTAGGGTCAAGGGATCCTAATTGGTTAGCTAGATTGCACACTAGCATGTGTAGGCTGACCTAACCACCTAACCCAATTGAATTGGGTCTGAAAGGTTGCTAAATGGACTAACCAATTTATGGAAGACCTAGACTGGGTTGAGTCCTAAGTGGGATGTATTTATCAGATTTTATCTAATATTTTTTAGATATTTTATGCACCATATATGAAGAGTCCAAAAGGCATGGGACTCTTGATGCCTAAGTGACATCCTTACATTCAAAAGGGCGCACAAGGACCAATTGACCTCCAATCTAAAAAAAAATTATATGGTTTGAAAGTAGACTTAATTCCCTTTCATATGGCATCTATAATGCATATACTTTGACTAGTTCAAAAGTGTCATATGGTATAGAGAATTTGGCGCAAAGTGAAGAGTCGCGTCTTTTCACTTTGGCACTAATTCAAGTAAGCAGCGTCCTTTTGCTTTAAGTCATTTTGAATCACCGATGCTTCTCATTCATAAGTCATGTTCCTTGGATTCATTTTAACCAGAAATGCCAAGTGGCAAAGAGAAAAGTTTATAAAAAATTGAAGGGATTTGAATTAGGCAGTTGGCGCATAAAGGGACATGATGTTTCAAGATAAGACTCCTTAGTGAAGTGTCTTATTTGATCTGTGTTTGGACAGATCAAAGGCTGATGAGAAGGCTTTTCTGGCCCCTCCTCCTCTCCTATAAATATCCATCGGTATTTGTTCCAATGGAATATATTTTGGTTTCTTTCTTTCTTACATCTATCCACCTTGTCTCTTCCTTCCCTTGTTAGGATATAGGTCTTCCTTTAAGACAAGTCCGCCATTTTAATACAAGGGTTTGGGAAGAGAATTAAGAAGTAATAGAAAGAGAGAAGAGAAATTTTGGAGATGACTTAGAGTGCTCTATGGAGGGCGAAGGTGTTGAGAATTCAATTCCAAATCCAACTAGATTTTGTAAACCAAAACTTCAAGAACAGCTTTGTTCCTAATTAAGAACGAACGCCCTGATCTACAAAGCAATGCGGAAGCGTATCACCAGGTTATGGATGACCATCTGCCAGCAATCTCCATTGATGATTATGGTAGAATTCAGGTCTATGAAGATCAACAATACCAAGAACGGAAGAAGAGAAAAGAGAGAAAAGAGAGAAGAGCACCAAAGGAATTTTCATGGGAGAAAGGGATTTCCACTTCCAAGAAGTTCATTACACGATCCTACATCTTCTTATGAGAATACAATATATATATGCCTCAGTCACACATGCCTGAGATCCCAAAAACTCTCCCAACTGGCACCATGAAAAATAGTTCACTCATCATCCAAGCCAACCCGAGACACTAGAATCGACTAGGCCTTGAAACCGAGATGACTCTAATCATCAGAGCTGATTCTTCTAGACCACAGGATTGACAAACTGTGAAATGGATCCGACTCGAGCTCATTTGAGCCGACTCATCTAGACCACAGGTTTTTGACTATGCAATCGAGCCGACTTGAGCTCATTCAAGCCGACTCGTTCAGTCCATAATCACCTGTTCTGAGACATGCCAACCAACAAGTCAATTCTTATAATAGAAAAGCCGACCCTAAGACCCAGAATGACCAAAATTGAGACTAAACACCTAGGACTCATACTGAACTCAACCCTAGCCCTAGACACATCATGGAAAACCATGATAGACAGATCAACACATGCATATTGACCCAACTAGCCATGAATGCATCACCTGAGACTTAACAATATCCATCTTGGTGCTTCAAGACTACATATGCAAGACTCCTCAAACCCATTAACCACATATTCAAGAGTAGAAGCTATCCCTTGGTAGAGCCTTTGTAAGTGCATCCACCTGGTTCTCTATCGTATGAACCTTCATCAGCACCACTTCTCCTTCCTCCACCAACTCCCTGACTCTGTGGTACCTCACATCTATATGCTTGGTCCTAGCATGATAGACTAGGTTCTGTGTCAAGTGTATGGCACTTTGGCTATCACTATGCAGGACCACCATACACTGATTCACCTCCATTTCAAACAATAGCCTTCTCAGCCATAATGCTTCCTTTGCAGCTTCAGTAATCCTTATATACTCCACTTCTGTTGTAGACAAAGTAGTAATAGGTTGAAGGGTTGATCTCCAAGAAACCGATCCATCATACATGCAGAAGAGATAACCTGTTGTAGACCTTCTTGTATCAAGATCATCTGCATAGCTTGCATCAACAAACCTTTCAAAGGACCTGAATCCTCACATGATTCTATGGAGTTCCATCCACGTTCTTCAGGCTGCCTACCAAATACCAGTCCATGTCTTTGAGTTCCTTGCAAATATCTCAAAATCACTTCAATGCCTTCTAGTGTTCCTTCCTAGGATTAGCCATGTACCTGCTCACCTGGCTTACAGCATATGCTATGTCTGGCTTGCAACAAACCATAGCATACATCAAACTTCCCACTGCACTGGCATATGGAACTCTTTCCATGTACTCTTTCCCCTCCTCTGACAGGGGGCACTATTTTTTCAAGAAAGAAATATGCCCTAGTAATGGTGTTTCCACAGGTTTGGCCTTATCCATCCCAAACCTTTCAAGTACCTTTTAATGTACCCATCTTGTGACAAATGGAGTATTCCTTCATATCTATCTCTGCAAATCTCCATTCCAATGATTTTTGAGCTGATCCCAAGTCTTTCATCTCAAATTCCTGAGATAATGCTCTCTTTAACCCTTTCACAGCTGTTATACTTCTGCTGGCTATCAACATATCATCCACATACAGAAGTAAATACAGAGCATCCATAGTATCCACATCCTTCACACAGACACAATGATCATGTTCACATCTGAGAAATCCAAGGCTCATGATAAATGTGTCAAATCTATGATACCACTGATGAGGTGATTGTTTCAATCCACACAATGACCTCTGAAGTAGATATACCTTGTTCTCCTGTCCAATCTCAACGAAGCCATTAGGTTGTTTCATATAGATTTTCTCTTTTAGTCTTCCATGTAGAAAGGCTGTCTTCACATCCATCTGCTCCAATTCCAAATTCTGTTTTGCCACCAAAGACAACAACACCGGAATTATAGTATGGCATACCATAAGATAAAACACTTATGTGTATTGAACTCCTTCCTTCTGTGAGTATCCCTTTGCTACCAATCTTGCCTTGTATCTCACTCTACCTTGCTCTGAAGGTAATGATTTCTTAGTGAACACCCATTTGGAGCCAATAGCATGAGCATCTCTAGGTAGATCCACCAGCTACCAAGTCTAATTCCTCCTAAGAGATTCCATCTCTTCCATCATGCCTTACATCCATGACTCTTTTCAGGACTTTCCATGGATTCTACAAAACTTTCTAGATCTCCATTCATAGATATAAGAGCATATGAAATTGCTTCATCCATGCCATATCTAACCTACTTCTGGATTGTGCGTTGAGGCTTATGCAATGCCACTCCCCTTGCACTGTCGTGCAAGTCTTCTGTTTGTGGCTCCTCCTGCACTTCCTTTGAACAGCTGATTCTTCTCACCTCTCCTTCACTCTGGTGAATCTTTCCTATCCAACTCCACCTCAACTGAAACTCCATTTCAGGCGATATTGAAGGCTTATCCTCCACCAGTGACGGGCTCTCATTGCTGTTCATCTTATTGATCACATTTCCTGTTGCAGTTCCGATTTCTCCAAGATGCTCCTCTCATCAAAAATGACATCCCTGCTGATCACCACCTTTTGAGACTATGGATCCCATAATTGGTAACCTTTGACTCCTTGTGGATACCCTATAAATATCTTCTTTGACTTAGGTTCCAGCTTGCTTCTTTCAGTTGCCTCCACATGAACATAAGCTGGGCAACCAAAAACTTTCAGGTGGCCAAGCTCCACCTTCTTCCCACTCCAGGCTTCTTCTGGAAGTCCACCATCCAACTTGAAGTGAGGAGACTTGTTTATGAGAAAACATGCCAGAGTAATAGCATCATCCCCAAAATGTTTCGACAATGATGAATGCAGCCTCATACTCCTTACCCTCTCCAATAGTATCCGGTTCATCATTTCCGCGACAACATTCTACTATTGAGTCATCCTTACTGTGTAATGGTGTTTGATACCATTTTCCTTACAGTAACTTCTAAACTCTGTACTAGAGTACTCCCCACCATTATCAGTCCAAAGGTACTTTACATGCCTTCCTGTCTCCTTCTCTACTTCAGCTCTCCAAGCTTTAACCGAGCAAATACATCTAATTTTTCTCTCATCAGATTCACCCATAGTTTCTAGAGAAGTCATCAATAAAGGTAACAAAAAACCTTGCTCCACCTCTGGATAAAATAGATGCTGGTCCCCATACATCCAAGTGCACCAAATCCAACACTCCTTCACTTGGCTTGGTACAAACAGCAAATTTTACTCTATGCTGTTTACCAAAGATACATGGCTCACACAGGTCATTTCCATCCTTTTTCAAAGTTGGGATGTTCCCTCTTCTGCTTAACTCCATGAGCCCTCGTCATTCATATGACCCATTCGATAATTCCTGTGCCACTGCAAGGACTTCGCACTATCACTTATCACTGAGCCTTCCATCCTGTATAGATTGTTGCTCAGTCTTCTTCCTCTCATTACCACCAAAGCTCCTTTTGAAATTCTCAAACATCCACTACTAGATTGGAAACTAAAAGCATATCCCTGCTCTTCGAAGTAGTCCAAAGAAATCAAATTTTTTTTAATTCTGGTACATGTTTGACATTTGATAGAGTCCTTATCACTCCATCATACATCCTTACCCTAATAGTGCCTACTCTAGCTACCACATAAGGGTGATCATCACCAAGACTTACACTACCTCCATCTGACCTGTCATAGGTGTAAAACCAATCCTAATGTGAGGTATAGTGGCATGAGCATGCAGAATCCAAAATCCAAGTATTCTTCTAATCCACTAATCCATCTGATACAACTAGTACTCCTTCTCCATTACTTTCCAAAGTATTAGAACCACTAGTGTTGGCTTTCCCCTTTTCTATCTTTTAAAGAGGACAATTCTTCCTGATATGTCTAAGTTGACGACACTTATAACATTTCACACTTTTGTGGTTCCGAGACTGAGATCTACCCTTGGACTTTTTCCTAGTTCTTTCCTTGGGTCTTCCTTGCCTCTCATTCATAGGAAGAACCTCTAAATTAGGATTACCTTTGCAGATCATTTTTCTTTGCTTATTGGATTTGAGCACACCAATAACCTCTTCATAGTTTAGGGTTTCCTTCCCATAAACCAAGTTGTTATGAGACCATCATACGATCTAGGTAGTGAACACAACAGCAACAATGCCCGATCTTCCTCGTCTATCTTCACATCTAGACTCATCACTTCAGAACAAACCTGATGATCCTCTGAATGTGAGCAACTAGGTCTCCTCCTTTAGACATTTTTAAGCTATATAATTGCTTCTTCAGCCATAGCTTGTTCGTCATGTTCTTTCTCATGTATGTGTTCTCCAGTCTTCTCCAAAGACCTTTTGTAGTAGTCTCTAAGCATACTTCAGGTAAAACCTGATCAGCCAAACACATCCTGATGGTGCTGAAAGCAATCTCTTCTAACTCTTCCATTCTTCAACACTAATCTTTTCTGGTCTTTCTTTAACCAAGACCTTGTAGATTCTCTATTGAACCAGCAAATCTTTAACTCTTTGCTGCCACAGGATGAAGTTTCCCTTGCCATCGTACTTCTCAAAATCTACTTTGAACCCACTTGATACCATTACCATAATCAAGAATTCAGGAGATCTGAAAATCGTACTTTCAAGAAGCCTTACTTTCAACCCTCTGATCTTGAGATCTTCCTTCCATGAACCTTGCTCTGATACCAAATGTTAAGAATTCGATTCCAAATCCAACCAGATTTTATGAACCAAAACTTTAAGAATAGCTTTGTTCCTGATCAAGAATGAATGCCCTGATCAACAAAGCAATCATGGAAGCATATCACTAGGTTATGGATGACCATCTGCTGTAATCTCCATTGAAGATTACGGTAGGATTCAGGTCTATGAAGATTAGAACATCAAGAACCGAAGAAGAGAAAAGAGAGAAAAGAGAGAAGAGAACCAGAGGAATTTTCACTAGAGAAAGGGATTTCCACTTTCAAGAAGTTCGTTACACCATCCTACAACCTCTTATGAGAATACAATATATATACCTCGATCACACATGCCCGAGATCCCAAAAACTCTCCCAGCTGGCACCGTGAAAAATAGTTCACCCGTCATCCAAGCCGACCCGAGACACTAGAGTCGACTAGGCCTTGAAACCGAGATGACTCTAATCATTAGAGCCAACTCTTCCAGACCACAGGATTGATAAACTGTGTAACAAAGCCGACTCGAGCTCATTCAAGCTAACTCGTTCAGTCTACAATCACTTGTTCTGAGACATGTCAACCAACAGAGTCGACTCTTACAATAGAAGAGCCAAACCTAAGACCCAGACTGACCAAAACTAAGCCTAAACACCTAGTACTCATACCGGACTCAACCCTAGCCCTAGACACATCATGAAAAACCATGATAGACCATATTAACACATGTACATTGACCCAACTAGCCATGAATGCACCACTCGAGACTTAACAGAAGGTTAAGCAAGGAAGTAGAGGCTGTCGAAGGAAGAAAGTCCATCAAAAGAGTCCCATTGATCAAGCAACCTATAAAGGAGAGGTTCCTAGGTTTGATTCCTGTGTGGATCATCATTGGAGGGCTTGCACTTGTGACCCTCATGGAAAAAATTGGATTTTAGCAATCCAGGTATGTTTTTCTGATTCCATTTATGTTTTATTAATTGGTATTACATAAGGGGTTCTTGGGAATTAGGGTTTTCTTGCCAATTAGGATTTCATGCTTTGAATTTTTGTTTTAAAAATCACTTCCGCATGCTACATGATTCCCGGCACCCTGGGAGAATTCTGATCACAGGCATCCTCCATCAAACGGGCCAAGAATCCATCTCCTGTGCCCCCAGCCTTCTATTTTCTTCCAACTGCCTGTTTCTTATATTTTCTATCATCTTCAACACTAACCTTTGACGTTTTTAGGATCCCTCAGGAGAAATGAACCTTGGATGAAGTCTTCCTTGCCCCCGAACTCTATTGATAAAAAGTCGATGGATCCGTGGGAGAAAGGCTTCATCATCCAGGCATCGATCTGAGTGGAGGGATCTCTTCTACAGCTTCATGTAAGTCATTGCCCTGTAAATTAACCCAACCCTTCTCTCTTTTTCTGAGTTTTTGAAGATGAGCATGTCCTATTAGTGTTTCTTAACCATAGGATCCTTTTTTTTTCTTTATTTCTTTGATAGTTTCTAGTATGTGGGTAGAACTCTAACTGTTACATGAAAACCCTAACCTAGTCTTACTTTCTTTTGGGAACAAAATCATTAAAAATAAAAAAAATATTGCTCTCTTTAATCTATTTTTTCTTCTTTATGTTCATCCCTTTCATGTCATGCATCAGTTTAGAGTTCGTCCCTCATCATTATCTCGATCGATGAAATGGCATGGTCTTTTTCTTTTTTCCACCAACTCCTATGTGCGCGCCTTTCCCGAGCCTTAGTTACTTTAGGTTGGCTCTGAGGCCTTAGGATCAGTGTGAAGGTATCTGAGAACATTCTGCTCCCATTCTCCCGGCCTTGAAATCATGCAAGCCCGAGTGTAGGACCTTTGGATCTTCTCGCCTTGCCAAGCTATGAGTCAAGTGGTAGATGGTTGGATTTCAAGGGTCTCCTAGCTGACATCTCTAGACTGTGAGCAAGGTAGCAAATGCCAGGCTTCGTAAGTCTCCCAGCTTGAAGGTGCCGAACTATGAGTCAAGATGTAGATGACAGGATTCTAGGGTTTTTTGGCTGATATCTTTGGACTATGAGTAAGGCAATAGATGCTGGGCTTCATATGTCACCTGGCTTGAATGTGCCGAACTATGAGTCAAGTGCTAGAAGGTGAGATTTTTGAGGTTTCTTGGCTGACATCTCTGGACTGTGAGTAGGGTAGCAGATGCAAGGCTTCGTAAGTCTCCTAGCTTGAAGGTGTCGAACTATGAGTCAAGCGATAGATGGCAGGATTTCTAGGGATTTCCAGTTGACATATCCAAACTATGACTAAGGCAATAGATATAGGGCTTCGTATGTCTCCCAACTTGAAGATGTCAAACTATGAGTCAAGCAATAAATGGGAAGATTTCAGGGGTTTCCTGGTTGACATCTTCGGACTGTGAGTAAGGCAGTGGATGCCGGGCTTTATAAGTCTCCCAGCTTGAAGGTGCCGAACTATGAGTCAAGCGGTAGATGAAGGGATTTCTTGGATTTCCTAGCTGAATCTCCGGACTGTGAGTAAGGCAGCAGATGCAAGGCTTCGTAAGTTCCTGGCTTAAGAGTGTAGGGCTTCGTAAGTTTCCCGACTTAAAAGTGCGGGGCTCCGTAAGTTTCTAGCTTGAAGTAAGGGGCTTTGTAAATTTCCCAGCTTGAGGTGCAGGGCTTCGTATGTTTCCTGGCTTGAGGTACGGGGCTTTGTAATTTCCCGGCTTGAAGTATGGGGCTTCATAAGTTTCATAGCTTGAGGTGCGGGGCTTCATAAGTTTTCTGGCTTGAGGTGGGAGGCTTTGTAGGTTTTCCAACCTGAAGTGCGGGGCTTCGTAAGTTTCTTGGAATTAGATGTGGGGCTTTGTAAGTTTCTCGACTTTTTCTACTAGACTTGGAGTCGGATGGATACATTTTTGCATAGGCAAAAGACAATATTGCACCAAAAAGAAACTTTAATGATTGAGAAGATATCTTACATCATTGGTAGTATGTTCTTAAGTTGTTGCATTCCATGTTTGCATTAATCGGGCACTATTGTGCTCGGCGAGGTAGTAGGCTCCACCTGGTAGTGCCTTGTCCATCTTGTAGGGGCCTTCCTAGTTCGAGGAGAGTTTGCTGTATTCTTTCGGTTGGGATGCTTCTATTTGCTTGAGGACAAGATTGCCTAGACGGAATGCCTTAGGCCTCATGCAAAAATTGTAGTATCATGCTACTCATTGCCGGTGGCCTGCCATCTAGAGTCGAGCTTTGTCTATCATCTCATCCAGTAGATCTAGGTTAAGGAAGAGATGAGCCAGATTCTCAGCTTCATCATACTGTGCCACCCACAATGTGGGTAGCCCAAGCTCTACCGAAATCATAGCTTCAGTGCCGAAGACAAGGTTGAAGGGCATCTTACCGATGGATGTGCGAGGTGTAGTATGGTAAGCCCACAGCACACTGGGCAATTCTTCGGCCCGTTGACCATTGAGCTCATCCAGCCTCGTGTAGATCCCTTGTAAGATGGTTCGGTTTATCACCTTGGCCTCCCTGTTGGTATGAGGATGAGCCACCGAGGTGAAACGATGATGGATGTTGAGGTTGGCACAGAACTCCTCAAAAGCCTGATTGTCGAACTACCGTCCATTATCCGTGATGACTAAGTAAAGGAGCCCAAACCAGTAGATGACAAACTTCCAGAAGAAGGACCTGACCTTTGCCTCCATTATCCAAGCCAGGAGCTCAGCCTCAACCCACTTGGTGAAGTAGTTGATGGCCACAATCAAAAATTTTTGTTGACCGAATGCGATAGGGAAGGGATGGTGGGGACACCGGAGGCACTAGAATAAGACAGAGGCTTTTCAACCCTCTGTGAATTGATCAATAATTTATGAGTCCATCTGTAATAAGGGCTTAGCCTATCTGAGTCCATTTTAGTTGTTATTTGAGTCTTTTGAGTTTCAGTTCTGTACTAGTCAGCTCAGTTGAGCTATTTCAGTCTAGTGTTAGTCAGCTCATGTCGAGCTAATTTTATTTTTTTGAGTCCTATTCAACCATATTGAAGACTCAAGACCACATAATACAAGTGAATACCAAGTCCAAACAGATTGAAGACATGGAAGTATAGCCCAAGTCCAACCCAGCTTGAAGATTTGAAGACCCTAGAAGGAAAATTCAGAAAACCCTGATTCCTTGCAGATGCCCTCCAGATGCCCAGATTCCCTTTCAGATGCCAAAATATATTTATATACCAAGGCATCCAGATTTTAGAGGTCCATCTGCATCCTAGCCCAAAGAAATCAAGCCTAGGCACCAAGCCCAAGCCCCTAAGAAGCAAGATACCAGGGAATATTCCTGCTACCTGGCTACCAGGCCACCCCAGCTTCTAGAGGCCCAAACCCATGCGCCTGTAGCCCCTTTGAGCCGGCCTCTTGCTGCTTCTAGAAGCCCAACACACCCCCCCTAGGCGTCCTTGGAGTGTTGGCCAAGTCAAGAGAATTTTTAGGAATTTTTTTTACCTAATGTTTCCTTATTTTCTAGCTAGGGTTTGATAGGGAAAATGATTCTTATGTAAAGACTTATGTGCCCTTACTTGGAGCCCAAGGTTAAGGGTCTATTTAAAGGACCCTAGCCTCTTGTATGAAGGGAGATTTTTTGATATATGAAATAAACCTTGAGTTCTTCAATTGCTTTGTGTGATTACCCTACTGTGTGCATAAAGGGGTTTGAGAGTTCTTCTTCCCGGTGTTTGCAATCATCTTCTTGCCGCCAACCATCCTTCCAACCCATCCAAAACATTCTTTCCTTTGCTATTTTCCTTTATTTTATTGATCTCCTTTGAGTTTTCTAACCCTTGACAGGTCATTTGCAGGTTCCTGAGTTCCTACGTATCAAACGACTCCAGCCACGCCTCAATCGGACCACCGAGCAGAAAGCCGGGTATCCGCGGGTCTTTGGCTCGATTTTCCAGGCCGCATCCATCGAGGAACGAGAGATCCCTTCGCTGCAATCTTCACCGAGCACTTCAGACATTGTCGGTACACCCCCTCTACCTCCAGTCTTATTATTGTAGGAGAACTTGCCCTAACCGAGGCTTCTCAGCCCGGTGATCCTTCTTTAGTACTTTTCTAGTTCTAATCTGCATGATTGGCTTCAAAAATTCATACAAAATCCCCTACAACTAATTTTGATCTAAAATTTGGGAATTAGTCACCTAACCTCACATATAAAGCATACAAAAGGAATTTCATGCATATTAGTCCCCCATCATTTGGTATCAGAGCATAGATTAGGGCTTATTTTCTGTAATTTTTCAGTCCATATATGCTCTGTTATTTAAATTATTTCTCCCTGATCAAAATTCTAAAAATTTTTAATTTATTTTTTTGATTCATCATAATTCACAATAATTTTCAGAATTTTTGCAGATTTTATTATGGCATGTTAAAGTTCTGCAAGCCAAAATACAGCCTGCAAATTTTCGGCTCTATTTTTTTCAGCAAGACAAGTTTGGAAGTTTTAAGATTTTGTTTAGCATTTTTTTTATATTTTTAATTTTAGTATATTTCTTGCATATTAGGCCATAATTTGAAAGTTTTCTTCTATTTAAGAAAATACCAAAAAAAAAATACATATTCTCCAAAAATACCAAAAAAAAAAATCTAAAACCTAATTTGCATCATCATCTGCCTGCCATCATTGCATAATCTACCTTTAAGGGCACTCTTGCTATATCAGATAAGGGGAGGAGTTGATAACCTCTCCTTAGCCCAAAACTACATCCCTTGCATTCAGTCCCAAGCCTTAACCTAAAATCGATTAGACTTAATTTGCCCTAGTGGGCTAGGGACACCAACTGGTCGAGTCCGGTCTAAGTGTCAGATCATTATGTCAAGCTAACCTGTATGTGCCTTGTGTTCAGTGTCTAGAATGATGGTTTAGGGATTCAATCCCTAAGGGCTTGTGTGCTAGTCCGCCTACCTAGCCAATCTCTGATTGGTGTCTAGGATTGGCAATCAGGGACCTAACACTCCCCTTACACCTGCTTGGTTGAGTACAAGGTTACTATAGGCTAGTTTGCCACCCTGATTGAGCATCTAGTTTGGACTCTAGGTCTAGTCAGATGTAGTCGGTATGATCGAGTCTTGCATGAGCACTAGATCAGGGGTTTCATATCACCCACCTCCTTCACAAATGTCTGAACCCATGGAAAATTTGCAAGCCCAAATAAAAGCACTCACTGAGCAACTAACCCAATCCATGGCCCAGTTAACTCAGTCTCGTACCCAAACCAACAATAGAATTGACCATCTTACCAATAGGTTTGACCAGTTAGAAGGCCATGTAGGGACCATACAAAGAACCCATGGGTCATAGTCTGAGCCAGATCCTGAGTCCCCTCAACCTAGGAGGACCCCAAACCCTGATCTATACCATGATGTCGAACCTAGGAGAGCCCCTTATCCTTACCCGTACTACAATCCTCTACCTAGGAGGACCCCAAACCCTGATCCATACCGAGAGGTTGAACCTAGGAGAGCCCCTCAGCCTGACCCATACTATAATACTGAACCTAGAAGAACCCCTTACCATGACCCTTATTATGATACTGAACTCAGGAAAACCCAATACTCTGACCCATATAGGGAGTCCAATCCTAGGAGAACCCAATACTCTGACCCATATAGGGAGTCCAATCCTAGGAGAACCCAATACTCTGACCCATATAGAGAGCCCAACCATAGGAGAACCCAATATTCTGACCCATATAGGGAGTCCAACCCTAGGAGAACCCAATATCCTGACCCATATAGGGAGCCCAACCTTAGGAGGACCCCATACCATGATCCATCCTTAGAACCTGACCATAGAGCTGACCCAAAATCCTATGATCCCAGATCCTATAATCCCATGACCCATAGATCTGCACCCTTGTCCTATGAGCCCAGAGAACCCATAACCCATAAGTATCAATCTAGTACTAGTCAGGTTTTCCTTAGTCAACTTGAACCCCATAGGATTAGTACCCCTAAATATGAACCCAGTAGTGAGCCACTACCCCTTAGGCAACCTGAACCTACTAGGACTAGTGTCCATAATCAGAAACTAGGACCTAGCCAGTTTTCCCCTAGCCGACCTTCTCCAACTATTCCTGAGATTGACACGGCTTACATTAACGTGGAAGTGTATGAAGCTGATGCGAGCCTAGTGGATGAGTATGAAGGAGAAGAGGAGACACCTTTAGTAGACCTAGAATTAGCTGACCCAGTAGATACCCAGGTAGAAACCAACCCAGAGCTAGTTGACCTTGACCACATCCAACCTAAAGCTATAATGGAAGACAAATAGAGGAAGAGAACCAGGTACTGCTGCTAGAGCCTTACCTGAGGAAACCATAGAGGAGAGCCAAATTATAGAGTATAGTCCAAAAATACAAGAACCAGAAGAATTTATTAAGGACCTGATCTCTTTGAATCAGTACCCTCGAGATGAGCCCCCTCCTATAGTTCCCATTAAGGACATCTTCCCTGAGATTAATAACCCATTCTTCCATTATACAAACCTCGTAGATATATCGCAACCCCGTAAGGTGAACCTCATTAGTCTAGGATTAGTCCCTGACATGCCTTCTTTTATTCTACTTTATCCAACTAACCCGGAACCTTTTTCTCCACCCTACCAGAGTAATTTGAACCCACTTCCTATTTCCTACCCTTTCCTGAGTTTTCTCATGTGTCTAGAACTATTAGGTTACATTTTGTTGAGGTTACTAGGTTGCAAGGATCCATAGAGCCCATGTCATTTGCTACCTACTTTTGGCAGACCCTTTGGCACTTATTTGGAGTTACTAGCAAATTTTCTTCTGCATGTCATCCATCAACCATGACTCATGCCCCCATGCCCAAGTGGTAGTTAAGACCTAATAAACCTTTTAGTCGAGTCTGTTAGGTGTAGGTTTGAGTCATTTGCATCATCTTGTTAGGAGTCTGCATGTGCCTATCATGTTCACCACCCGCACTAATGTTAAAACAACTGGCTAATTCCCGAAGAAGGATCAAAGAATTGATGTAGTGGATTCTATCTTGGTTAGGCTTAGGCCTAAAAGAAGCTTTATGCTCGCAGAGCCGGTCCTTTTAATGTGATAGAGAAGGTTGGATCAAATGCCTAGGTGTTAGACTTGCCTTCGGATTTGGGCATTAGTTCTACCTTCAATATTATAGACCTGGTTGAGTATAAGGAACCGACAGCGATACCTAGTGAGGCCTTTGAACCTATTCCTTTTTATTGTCAGTGACCCTAACCCAGAGTGTCCACTAATAAATTTGGCCTGAGAGAGGAGAACGGATCGAGTGTATCCTGGATAATCAAGCAATTATGACCCGAGGCTGCGGTTATCGATGCTTCTTGGTCCGATGGCAAGGCCGGCCAGAGTCGAACGATTCGTGGATTTCTCGAGAGGACTTGCAGCACCTGAAAGGGATTTGCCCTACAAGCCAATCTATGTTGTATCTCCCAAACCATTGTAATTGACAATATTCTAATAAAGGCATTATTTTTCATCATATGCTGTGATTATTATTATATGATGAACCCCATAGATTAGGGCTATGATTTTAGGGTTATGATGAGATCATACCAGTGAGACCTAAAGTCTTAAAACCTTAATCTAAAATATTTCTAGTCAAAGGAACCCTGAGTAGGGGATCAGGATTTTTTGGTAAGACTAGCACATCCTATGTATACTGAATAGGGTGACTGCTCTCACAGTTACTTGTGTATGACACTAATACTAGAATATGGGTGCTCATTAGTGAATGAGTTCACTGAAATGATCCAACTTGAGAACATCTAATGGAGTCTTAGCTGCATGTCAATGGATGGTTCTAATAATGGGAGTGGTGCAAGTAATCCTTTGACCTGAGACTACCATAATTATCTTATGCACATGAACCCATGCTTTGGTTCAATCCTAATCATGACACTGAGACATGCACATGATTGATACTGGGAATGGTGAATTGGATATGAAGGTAATGAGTAGGTCAACAAGGAATCAATCACTCTTAGTAAGAGGAGATTGCATCTAGCTAGTTATCAATCGGATGATGATTCAGGGAATCTTTGATCAAAGTAAAGATATTAGAGATGGTTTCTAATATCAAGATAATTGAATCATCAATATAAGATTGAGCTAGAAACAAATATAATATTGAATTTGACATATATCCATATCCATAATTATATTTTGGGTGCAGGCTGATTGAAGGATTTAATTGTACGGTAACTTTCTACTGAAGGGTAGTTTTGGTATTCACCAGAATTTTCATATCTTCCGGGTAGACATGACACGTTGCTAGACGTCAATCTTGTCTTGTGGGTTGATTAAATTGAATGATCACTTATTAGGAAGAGTCCTAATTGATCATAATCGGGTAAGCCCGGTTTGACCTAAATCGATTAGAAAGAGTTCTAATAAAATTAGGTCAACTTGTATTCGAACCCACTGCTGGCTAGGTGTGGAACCCAATGGGTCACACACTTAAGAGAATTGATCAAGGGCTTAAATTTGTAATTAAATCATCTTTGCATGATGACACTCTAGCAGGTGTTGCAAATCCTAGCTTCTATTCGAATAAGATTCGAATTAGGGTTCTGGATTGGTTCAATTTGGGTTCTAATTGGATCTAATTAGACCCTAATTAAGGTTATAGGGATTATGGCTAACCCTATTGGCTAACCATATATCTAGGCTAGCCCCCCACCCACCCCTTAGCATTTTCATGCCAAAAATGCCAAGAGTCCATGACACATGGACTCTTGGTGCGCTCCGTAAAAAAAAAAAAAGAAGAAAAAAAAAAACTCCGTGTTTTATATGGGGTGGCTTTTCCTTCTCTCTTTTAGTGCCTCAATTGTCCCCCCTTGGATTGGAATCCAAGGGTTGATGTTTTTTTGAGAAAGGCAGAAAGCATTCGTTGCTTCCCGGTTGCGCGAAATAACATCTCTTCGGAGATTAAAAGTCGCGACTCCTTTCTTTTAAAAAATATTACGATTTTTCATTTAAAAAAAGCCGTGGGATTTATCCGGAAGGCCGTTAGAAGGAAGGATGCGGTGTGAGAAAATGAGAAAGGGCATGAGAAGTTTTTCACAAAGAGATGTGTGGGCGCCTCTCTGAGATCTATTTAAGGGGTCAGAAAAATCAGAACTCGGTAATGTTTTTAATCCTTCTTCCTCTCCTAAAGACTCTTTCTCTCTTTTCTTGTTCTTGCACTATTTCCTTTATAGAGTACACCTCTGTCGAAATTCTGCTACTAAACATGAACAAGAGCGAAAGTCTCCGACGGTAAAGGAAAGAAGGAGTTCTGATTTTGTTCTTTCCTTCTTACATTAAGACATCCTTGTCTTAATTTCTCCTCCAATTTAAGACAAGCCTAAATCCCCTTAGGACAAAGTCTTATCTTCAAGACAAGAGTGTCTTAGAGGGTCAAGGTCTTAGTGGAAGGAGGAGAAGAGATAAAAGAAAAGGAAGGCAACCTCTTGTGTGGAAGAATTCCAGCCATAATCCGAAGAATTGAGTTCTAGGAAGAAGAACTCAATAGGAGGAACCATTGGACAAGAAGATAGTGTTCTTGATCATTGCTCTGTGTGGATCACCATCGGAGGGCGGACACTTGGACGCCTGGTGAATTCAAATAGCCCGTTGATCTTCAGGTTTTAAGTCTTCATAAATTAGAATTAGCGATTACAGGTTGGTATTCTAATTCAATTTGCATAGAAATGTTTGTCTTCATACATTCTAGTCTTATTAAGGAGTTCCTGTTTTAGGGTTTTGGTGCATATTAATTTCAATTTTGAAATTACCCTTCCGCTGCGTTGCACCGGAACTCTACAGTGGTATCAGAGCCACCTTAATTAGGACTATAATTTATGATAGTTTGTATGTCACATCTTAGAGTTTTTTTTTTAATTCCTAATATGTTACTACACTTAGCATATCTTTGATTGCATATATGTTTTGATGTATGCTACTAGTTAGGGTCTTTCATTCAAACCCTAATTATTATAGAGATATGTTTAGTTTTTAAGTCATCATATTGAAATAAGGTTGCCCTGGCATAATGGTGGATCCATTATGTGGTAAATGGTTGTCCTAGTATGATGACACACTTAGCATATATTTGTTCATAAAAGTGATATGTTGATTGTGATACATTCTATAAGGATGTGCTGGCAATTTATAAATCCCTCTCTTAAAAATTATATTAAGTCTTAGTATATTTAACTAATAAGCATCACTAGTCATGATGTATAATTGATCATTCGGTGTCTAGAAAGGTGGTTCTGGGAAGGTAAAGAGAATTATGGTTTTTAATTGGTTCCGTTGACTGACCTGGCTAATTTTTATTGGTGTCTAGGAAAGCAACGAGGGGACTCCCACATCTCTTCTACTTGCCTGGCTAATTTGATTAAATTTAAATCTTGACTAAAATGCTTAGTGTTAAAAATTCTATATATTGGCCTTCCTTCATGCTGGATCAATATTGTGTTATGAACCACATTAGGTTTGTTGTGTTATCTGCAAGACCTAATATGGTGATTGACATAATACTAGTCTAGTGCATAGAGATGCTTACAGCATATTCAGTATAATGCTTTGTTATGTTATCTACAAGGCAATTATATTTAAATATTGACTGTAAAGAAATGAAAGGGTCTTGACTAACTAGAACATTATGGTTTGTTGTGTTTTCTACAAGACTAATGATGTTCTAGAGGCCAAGTAACTTTTTGAGAATTATATGAGATATAATTGGAAGAGTTTCCTACCTTTGAGCTTATAAAAGATTTGTTATGTTTTCTGCAAGATTTTTTATAAGTTATTAGGATCTCAATCTCACTAAGAAAAACCTATCAAGGTTTCTTTTTTTCTCGATTATCATAGTGAGGGCTATGATTTTTTTTTGATAAAATGGTGGGAGACAAAATTAAATTAAAGACCAAATTTAATTATATATGTCATTTCATGGTTGTTTGCTTATGTATTGTTCTTTGTTAAATGTAGATAAATGGCATCTTCATTATCACTGTGAAGTATCTTATATACCAACAAACTGACTGGTCCGAACTATGTCGACTGGTTGAGAAATTTAAAGATTATGCTGAGTTCAGAAAAACTTTCTTATATTCTAGATACCCCTAGTTTTAATCCACTAGGGGATGACACCACAGAGGAAAGTATGAATTATTAGGAACATTGTATATGTTCCCTTGTTATTAAAACAAGGATATGTAATGGATGTAACGAGCACTGGTTGCTCGATAATGTTCTAATAAAATTGTTTGTTCTGGCATATTTAGCAATGGGCTCTTAACTCTTTCTTCCAATAATATTGTTTTTCATGTCAATAATAAAAGAAAAAGAGAAGACTTTAATGATACTTTACTTTGGCATCATCGACTTGGTCATGTTAATGAGTCTAGGATAAGCAAGTTATACAAGGAAAAATTCCTTGATCCTTATGAGTATGAATCATTAGGAACTTGCAAATCATATCTCATGGATAAGATGACCAAGACTCCATTTACTGGACATGGAGAAAGGTCAACTGAGTTATTAGGACTTATACATACTGATGTATGTGGTCCAATGACAACTCAGGCCAGAGGTGGATACTCATATTTTATCATATTTACAGATGATTTATCTAGGTTCGGATATGTGTATCTTATGAAACATAAATCTGAAGCCTTTGATAAATTTAAGGAGTATCAAAGTATGGTCGAAAAATAAACCGGAAAAAGTATTAAAGTTCTTCGGTTTGATCGTGGAGGAGAATACTTATCCACGGAGTTTTTAGACTATCTTAAAGTTAATGGAATTCTTTCTGAATGGACCCCTCCTTATACACCACAGCTAAATGGTATAGCTGAAAGGAGGAATCGTACCTTATTAGATATGGTACGATCAATGATGTGCTTCACAAATTTACCCATTTTCTTCTGGGGTCATGCCCTAGAAACTGCTATTTACATTCTGAACAAAGTATCTTCTAAATCCGTTGTTAGTACTCCATATAAAATTTGGAGTGGAAAGAAATCGTATCTTAAATATTTTAAGGTATGGGGATGTCCAGCTTATGTTAAAAGAAATTTTGGACATAAGTTGGAAGCTAGAGCGGATAAATATCTATTTGTAGGATATCCTAGAGAGGGTAGAGGATATCTGTTTTACCATCCAACTGAACAAAAGATTTTTGTCAGCAGACATGCCACTTTTCTAGAAAAAGAGTTTATTTTAGAAAAGGGCAATGGTAGAACTATTGAACTTGGAGAAGTACAAGAAACATAGATAGACAATTCTCAATCAATAGAACGTATAGTTAGATCAGAACCAGAACACAAAACTCCTCCCTATAGGTCTGATAGAGTGTCACGGGCACCTGAGAGTATGGGTTTATTATTGAAAATAATGAAGCCCAAGTCATTCAAAATGATAAACCTCTGACCTATACGGAAGCTATCTTGAGTACTGATTCAGATAGATGGCAAGAAGCCATGGAATCCGAGATAGACTCTATGTATGTCAACCAAGTATGGTCTTTGGTCGATGCATCAGAGGGTGTTAATCATAATGGGTGCAAATGGATCTATAAGAAAAAGTTTGGGGCTGATGGTCAAGTTGAAACCTATAAAGCTAGATTATTGGCAAAAGGTTTTAGACAAAAACAGGGAATTGATTATGATGAAACATTCTCACCTGTTGCCATGCTCAAATCAATTCAGATTTTACTTGCTATAGCAGCATACCACGATTATGAGATCTGGCAGATGGATGTGAAGACTGCATTCCTCAATGGTTTCCTTGAGGAAGAAGTCTACATGTCACAGCCAGAAGATTTTATTTCAAAGAATAAACCTAATCAAGTATTCAAGCTAAAGAAATCCATTTATGGATTAAAGCAAGCTTCAAGGAGTTGGAACATCCGCTTTGATGAAACTATTAAAAGGTTTGGTTTTATCAAAAATGTGGATGAACCCTGTGTTTATAAGAAGACTAGTGGAGTGCCATAGTCTTCTGGTTTTGTATGTAGATGACATACTCCTCATTGGAAATGATATCCCAATATTACAATCAGTCAAGGTTTGGTTATCAAACCAGTTTTCCATGAAAGATTTGGAGAAGCATCATATATACTAGGCATTAAGATCTATAAGATAGGTCTAAGAGGATGCTAGGTTTATCCCAGTCTAGGTACACTAACTTAGTGCTGAAAAGATTCAGCATGGATTGAAGTAAAAGAGGATATCTTCCTATGAGTCAAGGCATACATCTTTCCAAAAGGATGTCTCCAAGACACCTGAAGAAAGAAATAGAATGAATTCTATACCTTATGCTTCAGCAATAGGGTCCATAATGTATGCCATGTTATGTACCAGGCCTGATGTGGCATATGCTTTAGGCATTGTTAGTAGGTTTCAGGCTGATCCAGGAGAGGATCATTGGAAAGTAGTTAAAAATATTCTTAAGTACCTGAGAAGGACTAAGGATATTTTCCTGGTTTATGGTGGTTCCGATATTAAACTAGAAGCTTATTCTGATTCTAGTTTTTAATCAGACCCTGATGATAGCAAATCCATTTGGAATATGTTTTTACCCTAAATGGTGGAGCAGTGAGTTGGAAGAGTACCAAGCAGCAGACTGTAGCTGACTCAACCATAGAGGCAGAATACATAGCTGTCAGTGAAGCCGCCAAGGAAGCAGTCTGGATGAAGAAGTTCATCACAGAGTTGGGTGTTGTTCCTGAGATTGAAAACCCAGTGCCACTTTACTGTGACAACACTGGAGCTGTTGCTCAAGCTAAGGAACCAAGAGCTCATCATAAGTCCAAGCACATTCTAAGACGCTTCCATCTCGTTCGAGAAATAGTAGAAAGACAAGATGTCTATATAAATAGAGTTGATATAAAGAACAACGTAGCAGACCTATTCACTAAGGCACTACCACAGCGAGAGTTTGATCGCCACCTCGAGAGTATGGGATTAAGATTTAAGGGCGATTGGCTTTAGTGCAAGTGGAGATTGAAATGGATATGCCCTACAAGCCAATCTATGTTGTATCTCCCAAACCATTATAATTGATAATATTATAATAAAGGCATTATTTTTTATCATACGCTGTGATTATTATTATATGATGAATCCCATAGATTAGGGCTATGATTTTAGGATTATGATGAGATCATACTAGTGAGACCTAAAGTCTTAAAACCTTAATCTAAAATATTCTTAGTCAAAGGAACCCTGAGTAGGGGATCAGGGTATTTTGGTAAGACTAGTACATCCTATGTATACTAAATAGGGTGACTGCTCTCACAGTCACTTGTGTATGACACTAATACTAGAATGTGGGTTCTCATTAGTGAATGAGTTCACTGAAATGATCCAACTTGAAAACATCTAATGGAGTCTTAGCTGCATGTCAATGGATGGTTCTCATAGTGGGAGTGGTACAAGTAATCCTTTGACCTGAGACTTCCATAAGTACCTTATGCACATGAACCCATGCTTTGGTTCAATCCTAATCATGACACTGAGACATGCACAGGATTGATACTGGGAATGGTGAATTGGATATGAAGGTAATGAGTAGGTCAACAAGGAATCGATCACTCTTAGTAAAAGGAGATTGCATCTAGCTAGTTATCAATCGAATGATGATTCAGGGAATCTTTGATCAAAGTAAAGATATTAAGATGGTTTCTAATATCAAGATAATTGAATCATCAATATAAGATTGAGCTAGAAACAAATATAATATTGGATTTGACATATATCCATATCCTTAATTTTATTTTGGGTAGGCTGATCGAAGGATTTAATTGTACGGTAACTTTCTACTGAAGGGTGGTTTTGGTATTTCACCAGAATTTTCATATCTTCCGGGTAGACATGACACGTTGCTAGACGTCAATCTTGTCTTGTGGGTTGATTAAATTGAATGATCACTTATTAGGAAGAGTCCTAATTGATCATAATCGGGTAAGCCCGGTTTGACCTAAATCGATTGGAAAGTGTTCAATCAAATTAGGTCAACTTGTATTTGAACCCACTGCTGGCTAGATGTGGAACCCAATGGGTCATAACTTAAGAGAATTGATCAAGGATTTAAATTTTTAATTAAATCATCTTTGCATGATGACACTCTAGCAGGTGTTGCAAATCCTAGCTTCTATTCGAATTAGATTCGAATTAGGGTTCCGGATTGGTTCAATTTGGGTTCTAATTGGATCTAATTAGACCCTAATTGAGGTTATAGGGATTATGGCTAACCCTATTAGCTAACCATGTATCTAGGCTA
Source organism: Areca catechu (assembly GCA_021397845.1). Taxonomy (NCBI): domain Eukaryota; kingdom Viridiplantae; phylum Streptophyta; class Magnoliopsida; order Arecales; family Arecaceae; genus Areca; species Areca catechu. The sequence goes on from JAHSVC010000025.1 coordinate 470,782, forward strand.
GCCCCCCACCCCTCCTTAGCATTTGCACGCCAAAAATGCCAAGAGTCCATGCGCTAATGGACTCTTGGCATGCCATTTGGAAGAGTCCATGGTGCATGGACTCTTGGTGCGCTCCGTAAAAAAAAAAAAAAAAGAAGAAAGAAAAACTCCGGTGTTTTATATGAGGCAGCTTTTCCTTCTCTCTTTTAGCGCCTCAATTGTCCCCCCTTGGATTGGAATCCAAGGGTTGATGTTTTTTGAGAAAGGCAGAAAGCATTCGTTGCTTCCCGGTTGCGCGAAATAACATCTCTTCGGAGATTAAAAGTCGCGACTCCTTTCTTTTAAAAAACATCATGATTTTTCATTTAAGAAAAGCCGTGGGATTTATCCGGAAGGCGTGAGAAGGAAGGATGGGCCATGAGAAAATGAGAAAGGGCGTGAGAAGTTTTTCACGAAGAGATGTGTGGGCGCCTCTCTGAGATCTATTTAAGGGGTCAGGAAAATCAGAACTCGGTAATGTTTTTAATCCTTCTTCCTCTCCTAAAGACTCTTTCTCTCTTTTCTTGTTCTTGCACTATTTCCTTTACAGAGTACACCTCTGTCGAAACTCTACTACTGAACAAGAACAAGAGCGAAAGTCTCCGATGGTAAAGGAAAGGAGTTCTGATTTTGTTCTTTCTTCTTACATTAAGACATTCTTGTCTTAATTTCTCCTCCAATTTAAGTCAAGCCTAAATCCCCTTAGGACAAAGTCTTATCATCAAGACAAGAGTGTCTTAGAGGGTCAAGGTCTTAGTGGAAGGAGCAGAAGAGATAAAAGAAAAGGAAGGCAACCTCTTGTGTGGAAGAATTCCAGCCATAATCCGAAGAATTGAGTTCTAGGAAGAAGAACTCAATAGGAGGAACCATTGGACAAGAAGAAGTGTTCTTGATCATTGCTCTGTGTGGATCACCATCGGAGGGCAGACACTTGGACGCCTGGTGAATTCAAATAGCCCGTTGATCTTCAGGTTTTAAGTCTTCATAAATTGGAATTAGTGATTACAGGTTGGTATTCTAATTCAATTTGCATAGAAATGTTTGTCTTCATACATTCTAGTCTTATTAAGGAGTTCCTGTTTTAGGGTTTTGGTGCATATTAATTTTAATTTTGAAATTACCCTTCTGCTGCGTTGCACCGGAACTCTACGAGACCTCAACCCAGACCTCCTCGATAGATATGTGAGCCAGCTTGATTTTCACTCGACACGGTCGAGTTCCTCCCACCCCGGGAGAATTGGTGGGGACACCAGAGGCACCAGAATAAGATAGAGGCTTTTCAACCCTCTATGAATTGATCAATAATTTATGAGTCCATCTATAATAAGGGCTTAGCCCATCTGAGTCCATTTTAGTTATTATTTGAGTCTTTTGAGTTTCAGTTCTGTACTAGTCAGCTCATGTTGAGCTAGTTCAGTCCAGTGTTAGTCAGCTCATGTCGAGCTAATTTTATTTTTTTGAGTCCAATTCAACCATATTGAAGACTCAAGACTACATCATACAAGTGAAGACCAAGTCCAACCAGATTGAAGACATGGAAGTATAGCCCAAGTCCAACCCAGCTTGAAGATTTGAAGACCCCAGGAGGAAAATTTAGAAAATCCTGATTCCTTGCAGATGCCCTCCAGATGCCTAGATTCCCTTCCAGTTGCCAAAATATATTTATATACCAAGGCATCCATGATTTTAGAGGTCCATCTGCATCCTAGCCCAAGGAAATCAAGCCCAGGCGCCAAGCCCAAGCCCCTAAGAAGCAAGATACCAGGGAATATTCCTGCTACCTGGCTACCAGGCCACCCCAGCTTCTAGAGGCCCAAACCCATGTGCCCGAGCCCCTTTGGGCCGGCCTCTTGCTGCTCCTAGAAGCCCAACACACCCCCCCTAGGCATCCTTGGAGTGTTGGCCAAGTCAAGAGAATTTTTAGGGATTTTTTCTATCTAATGTTTCCTTATTTTCTAGCTAGGGTTTGAGAGGGAAAAGGATTCTTATGTAAAGACTTATATGCCCTTACTTGGAGCCCAAGGTTAAGGGTCTATTTAAAGGACCCTAGCCTCTTGTATGAAGGGAGATTTTTTGATATATGAAATAAACCTTGAGTTCTTCAATTGCTTTGTGTGATTACCCTACTATGTTCATAAAGGGGTTTGAGAGTTCTTCTTCCCGGTGTTTGCAATCATCTTCCTGCCGCCAACCATCATTCCAGCCCCTCCAAAACTTTCTTCCCTTTGCTATTTTCTTTTTTTTCTTGATCTCCTTTGAGTTTTCTAACCCCTGACAGGTCGTTTGCTGGTCCGAGTTCCTACGAATCCAACGACTCCAGCCACGCCTCAATCGGACCACCGAGCAAAAAGCCGGGTATCTGCGGGTCTTTGGCTCGGTTTTCCAGGCCGCATCCATCGAGGAACGAGATATCCCTTCACTGTGATCTTCACCAGGCACTTCAGACGTTGTCAGGTACACCCCCTCTACCTCCAGTCTTATTATTGTAGGAGAACTTGCCCTAACCGAGGCTTCTCAGCCCCGGCGATCCTTCTTTAGTACTTTTCTAGGTTCTAATCTGCATGCTTGGCTTCAAAAATTCATACAAAATTCTCTACAACTAATTTTGATCTAAAATTTGGGAATTAATCACCTAACCCCACATATAAAATATACAAAAAGAATTGCATGCATATTTGTCCCCTATTAAGGGACCTAAGATGTCCAGCCCCCACTAGACGAATGCCACGGAGCAGATAGTTAGGAGAGTGGAGCGCCGGCTGCCATTGGATGTGGGCATGATGTTGATAATAGTCAAACTTCCTCATGAAGTTGGTAGCGTCTTCTCACATAGTCTCCTAGAAGTATCCTTATAGAGTGCCTTATAAGCCATGGTCCTGCCCCCCACATGATTGCTGCAGATGCCTTCATGTATTTCTTGGAGCACGTAGGTGGCTTCTGAGGGCTTTAAGCATTTCAATAGGGGTAGGAGTAAGACCTCCGGTACAGCTACCCATCCATCATCATATACTGTGCAGCCTTGTTCTTGAGGAGGGTAGCTTCCTTTCGATCCTTGGGTAGGGTGCTGGTCGTGATATACTTGATGTACGGGTCCATCCAGCTAGCTTCAGAGGTGACTCGGTAGACTTCTGCTATGAACTCATAGCTAGGGGCTTCGAGGTACTCGATGAATGTATACCCCGCTAATGGGTCCATTAGGGTGGCCAGTTTGGAGAGGACATCAGCCTGGGCATTCTTCGCTCATGGGATGTGGGAAATGCTGAAGTGCTGGAGGTTCGCCATGTATGACCGTACCTTGTCCAGGTACATCACCATCATGGGATCCCAAGTTTAGTAATCATCGGAGACCTAGCCTATCATGAGTTGAGAGTCAGTGAAGACCTTCAATCTCTTGATGCCTAACTAGCAAGACACCTTTAGCCCTGTGAGGAGTGCCTCATATTCAACTTGATTGTTGGTCACCCTGAAGAGGAACCACAATGCATACTCCACCATGACCCCATCGGAGTTGGTGAGGATGAGGCCAGCTCCGCTCCCTTCGGCATTGGATGCGCCGTCAACATGAAGGATCCACATCATCGCTTTCGAGGTTGGGTCTGGCCAGGCTCGGCTTGCTGGTCCATCACCTCATAGTCCTTATCTGCCCAGGTGCATTCCACCAGGAAATCATCTAGGACCTGGACCTTTTGCACCAATCACGGGTGGTAGGTGATATCGAACTCATTGAGCTTTACCACCCACTTGGCTGGGTGCCTCGACATATCAGGACAGCTTAAGATAGCCCTCAGAGGCTGATCGGTGAGGATAGAATGGGGTGCACTGGGTAGTAGGGCCTAAGGTACTACGCGACATTATTAGTGCAAAAATGATCATTTTAGATCAGGTGTACCTGGTTTTCATATCATGGAGTAGCTTGCTAGAGTAGTAGACTGGTCACTTGGAGCTGTTCTTATCAGTGCAGACCAGCACTAGCTGATCGCTTCAGGTGAGACCACTAGGTACAAGGGGAGCTCTTCCCTAGGCTCCGACGTTGACAGTAGCGGTGGGGAGGTGAAGAGCTTCTTTAACCCCTTGAATGCCTCCTGGCACTCTTTCATCCAAGTGAAGTCATTCATCTTCTACATCACCTTGAAGAATGGCTGGTAGTGCTCGGTGGAATGTGAGATAAAGAAGCTCAATACCGTGATGCGTCCAGTCAAGTGCTAAACTTCTTTGTTGGATACGGGATGTCACATGTCAATGATTACCTGGATCTTCTCAAGTTTGGCCTCTATTCCCCTTTAGGTAACCATGAACCCTAGAAACTTTCCTATCGTGATGCCGAATGTGCACTTGGTAGGGTTCAACTTCATCTGGTAAAGGCAGCGGTTATCAAAAGCTTTGCCAGATCAGTAATGTGATTTGAGTCCAGGCCGCTCTTGACAAGCATATCGTCTACATAAACCTCTATGTTGTGGTCGATCTGGTCTTTGAAGACTTTGCTGGCCAGATGGTGGTACAAGGCCCGTGCATTCTTGAGACTAAAAGGCATCATCTTGTAACAGTACATCCCTTGGTCGATCACAAATATTATGTGATCATCATCCTCTGGATGCATATAGATATGATTATATCCGGAGAATGCATCCATGAAGCTAAGGATCTTGTGGCCCGAGGTCGCATCCACCAATTGGTCAATCTTGGGAAGTGAAAAGCTATCCTTCGGGCACACTCGATCGAGATCGGTGTACTCTACACCAATCCTCAACTTCCTAGAAGCTTTCCTAACCATCACCACATTGGCAAGCCAATCAAGATACTGTACCTCATGGATGAAGCCTGCTGCGAGAAGCTTCTCAACTTCTTCATTGATCGCTTTCTATTGCTTTGGAGAGAAGATTCTTTTCTTCTACAGACTGGGCGATAGTTGGGATCGACATTCAGCTTATGGGTGATCACTTCTAGAGGAATGCCAGGCATATTGACGGTGATCCAGGCGAAGACATCCATGTTGTCCTGCAAGAAACTAAACATACTAGATCTCTCTTATTCAAGCAGCAGAGCTCCCACATGTATCATCCTCGAGGGGTCCTCTCCCAAGGGAAAGGACAATAAGGGCTTAACTAGTTTGCCCTTCGACTCTGGCTTCATCGATTCGGCTGGTCAATGACTGGGCTCGGATTGGCCTCTCATGATCCTAAGACAGTCTGCAGACAGTGCTGGACTGGCTGGCATGACTCTCTTATCTCCTCGACCCCCAAGGGGTAGGGTACTGAACGAGGAGATGCTTTGTGGAGATGGTTGCATCAAGCAGGTTGAGTCCGGGATGCCCCAAGATTGCATTATAAGGTGAGAGAAGCCTTACTACGGCGAATGTTGTCAGCATAGTACTTTGTCGAGGTAGGGTCCTGATGATTATTGGGAGTGTAATCTCTCCCTCAACTCCAACTGAATCTTCGATGAAGCCCACTAAGGGCATGAATACAAGTTTTATTTAGTAAGCAGACAAGTTCATCCTTGCAAAAGCATTATAAAAAAGGATATCTGTAGAGCTTCTACTATCAACCATGATTCTATTTACAAATGCTTTGCTATCATCATTTCCATGATGACAGCATCATTATTTGGGTTATGCACCCCGATCAACCCTTCTTTCATGTAGGGGAGTACATCATCACTCTTCTCTCTCCCCCTAGCCCTCTTTGGGGTTCTCCCTGCCCCTTACGAGATCATTCCTACCTGCTTCTCAGTGGGCTGGTTGTTGATGGCGAGCAAATGGGGCTCTTCACTCCGGGTCACTAGGGACACTACTCCATCCATGTACTTTCTGAGGTAGCCATGCTTGATCAGATCTTCTATCTCCATTTTCAGGTGGTGACACTTCTTGATGTTGTAGCCATGGTCCTGGTGGAAGCGGCTATAGTAGGACCGGTCGCATTTAGCAGATGGCCTCAGAGGAGGAGGACGATGCAGGAAGTGCTCAACCTCAATTTCCATCAGTATCTTCACTCTGGGGTAAGGAGAGGAGTGAACTTCTTCTCTTTGATGGGGTCGGCTCTGGGCCTTGGTCTCAACCACGGGGCTGGCACGATCTTTGAGGCTAAAGGGCTGGAAGCATCTCCCATGGCCTATCTCTTCAGTGGCTTCCATCCAACTCCCTCCTGGTGTGGTCGGTCTTTCCACATGGATGTACTTATGGGCCTAGAGGAGGAGCTCCGAGTAGGTCTTCGAAGGCTTCTTGTCGAGGGAGTAAGTAAAGCGGGAGGTCCGTAGCCCTCTCTTCAAAGCCAGCATAGTAGCCAGCTCATCGAGGTGGTAGATCTCCAAGGTGGTGGCCTTGAACCGAGACACAATCCCGGAGGGACTCTTGATCTTATTGACGGATCGAGAAGAGGCTATCAGTCTCCCGTGGCATCTTCCTGCATGCATCAAAGTGCACCAGAAACTTTTTCTCCAACTGGGAGTAGTCAATACTTTCCAACTCAATTTTGGAGAATCGGGCTCGATCAGCCTTTTATAAGATGGCCGAGAAGGTGATATAAAGAAGAGCATCATAGCCCCTGGACCTTCATAAGGGCCTTGTAGCTTTCCAGGTGGTCCAGGGGGTCGGTTGTCTCGTCATAGAGATCAACCTGTGACATACAAAATTGACTGGGATCGGTTCCTCTTGGATTGTACAAGAGAAAGGGGGTGGGCATCGTAACTCACAGTCTCACTGGGGGAGCCCTGGATCTCTACAAACTAGCGGGATAGATCAGCCCATTTGCACTCTTGCTCTTTGAGGTGCCTCTCTGCCTGGTGATGGATGGCCTCGTCAGTGGAACCCTTAATGGAGGCCGTCAGGGTGAAGGAGGTGCAGAGTGGGGGAACTCTCGCCTGATTTCCTAGCCACATCGATGCCACTGCTGGGAGTGTGCACCATGGTCTGAGACTGAGGAGCGGATCTCCTGAACCAGTCAGGCCATTGTGCTACCTCTTTTTGGCCACTGGTGGTCTCCTCTCTAGTGGGAGACCGCATGCAATGGCCCCTCACGGAAGGACCGCAGGATGGTGTGGGATCGGTAGCATGGGCCACCGACATCCCAAGCTATGTTGTGTTGCCAGGGACCGGTGTTTCTAATGAAGCTGGCACACCGCCTCAACCAGGGCATGGACCTGCTAGGCTAGTGCGGTGATTTGGGGGTTCACCGGAGTTGGCAGTAGTTGAGCGGGGTGCTCCCTCTCTGGCTCTGATCACCATGATAGGGGTCCCCCGCTCTACTAGAAGAAGCCTTGCATGCTCATGTTGTCACCATGGAGCTTTAGGCTTCTATAGATGCTTTGCTGGTGGTGGGGGACACGCTGTCAGACTTCCTATATCACTGGAGCTCTAGCACTCTGCTTCGCCCCTACTCGGTGCACCAATTTGTTATTGCCAAGATCACCATGGCTTACAAATCCATCATGGTGTGGATTTATCAGGTTCCTATCGAGTGTGGTTCCTCTCTTTCCCGGTCAACTCCTTGGCTCGATCACCTTGCAAAAAAGAGGAGACCCAGGGTGGAGATTCCGGCAAGGACACTCCAATGATCAAGTCAGATGGGACGATCAAGGGAACAGAACCTTTATAGTGGAGAGCTTGGGGACTCTCTGCGTAGAGGATGAAGATAGAATTGAGATGTAAGGACAAGGTGGAGTTGGGATCAGAGAGCTTGGAGGTTCTCTTGGCTGGTTCCTTGCCCGCTAGCTCTCTATCTCTTACCCGTTGCCTCTCTCTCCCTCTCGGGGATTCTTTTTTCAGTTTTATATGAGAACAATGGCCCATACTGGGTCTAGGGCTTCACTGAGATGCCCTTTTCTTAGTGCCCCCTTTGGGGGGTTCTTTCATTGCCCACATTCCTCCACTTGTTGGACCAGTCTTTTGAAGGAGATCCTCCAGTGGGGGTGTTCGCCAACGTGGCACGGACCTTGTCCCTCTGGTGGTGCAGTTCCCCGTGCGAGAGGTGGGTGCCATACCACTGAGCCCTGAGCCATGATGAGATGTTTCTATTCCCACAGGAACCATTGGAGCATTGCAGTGCCTAGGGGCCTTAATGAAATACTCCTCTTGGAGGAGGTTCAGGTTTCATGTCTCGAGTGTTGAACCCCCCGCTGCATGGTTATCGATGTGGTGGCATGCTACAGGACCTGGGGCCTGGTAGAGCATGCATTATGCAGAGCATGCGGTTGGCATGTTGCAGAGCTTGAATTTATGGTAGGGCATGCACCACCTCTCGAGGTTGCGGGTGACCAGGAACCTCCTTGCCAAGGTTTGAATTTCTGTTGATCCCTCCCTCCTCTGCTGATAGCGGGAACTCTGGCCTCCGCAAGGTAGGGGGAGCCCTGCTTCAGGAGCCCTGACTTAGGAAGCATGAGCTCGACCCCAACTAGGAGCTGGCCTCAGAGGGAGAGCTCTCCCTATAAGCATGACCCCGGCTAGGAGCTGGCCTTAGATGGAGGGCTCACCTTATGAGCACAACCCCGGTGAGAGCTATCCTTGGCAGGAGGGCTCGCCTTGGTAGCATAAGCATGACCCCGATCTGGAGCTAGCCTCAGATGAAGGGCTTGCCCTATGGGCATGACTCTAGTTGGAGCTGACCTTGGTAGGAGGGCTCATCTTAGCAGCATGAGCATGACCCCGATTGGGAGCTGGCCTCAATCGGAGGGCTTGCCCTATGAGCATGACCCCGGTTGGGAGCTGACCTTGACAGGAGGGCTTGCCTTGGCAGCATGAGCATGACCCCAACTGGGAGTTGGCCTCACATGAAGGACTCGCCCTATGAGTACGACCCTGACTAGGAGCTGACCTCGGTAGGAGGGCTCGCCTTGACAGCATGAGCATGACCCCAGCTGGGAGCTGGCCTTAGATGGAGGGCTAACCAAAAGCACGACCCTAGCTGGGAGCTGATCTTGACAAGAGGGCTCATAACGGTAGCATGAGCATGACCCTGGCCGAAAGCTAGCCTCAGATGGAGGGCTTGCGCTATGAGCATGATCTTGACTGAGAGCTGACCTTGGCAGGAGGGCTCCCCTTGAAAGCATGAGCATGACCCCGATTGGGAGCTGGCCTTAGATGGAGGGATCGCCCTATGAGCACGACCCTGGCTGGGTGCTAACCTCAGTAGGAGGGCTCGCCTTGACAACATGAGCACAATCCCGGCCGGGAGCTAGCCTCAAAAAGAGGGCTCATCCTATGAGCATGACCCCGGCTGGGAGCTAACCTCGGTAGGAGGGCTCGCCTTTACAACTTGAGCAGGACCCCGACCGGGAGCTGGTTTAGATGGAGGGCTCGCCCTCTGAGCATGACCCCGGCTATGAGCTGACCTTAATAGGAGGGCTTGCCTTCGCTCTTTGTTTGGCCACCATGTCCATGTGGTGGATCTCTTGCTAGCATGGCTGCTAGCAGGGGCTTAATGTCAACGAATGTGCTACATCACAATTGACCTAATTAGATTAAATCGAGCTGATTCAAGTTGCCAATTAGAACCAACTTCCAAATTGACACATAAATCCAACTAATTTGATTCATGAAAACCTACCAGACATGATTCATGTCTAGCAATATGTCATGCCTATCCAGAAGATGAAAAAATTGATTAAAATTATCAAAATACCCTTTAATGAAAAGTTAATTTGTAATTCAATCCTTCGATCTCCCTTTTTCTCGAATAAGTGATGGGTATGTAGAATTGTCAAATCCTAGTACTTAATCCTTTTGAATCTTAATTCAACAATGAAGACTCGATCGATGAAAGATTAGAAATCCTTTCTAATCTCATCCAACTTTGATCAAAGACTTCCTGAGTCATAATCGAAGAGATTACATGGGATAAGTCTTTCTCTTACTAGGAGTGATCGATTCCTTATTGATCCACTCACATTCTTCATGCATAATCCACCATATCCGAGAACACTCCATACATTACTCTTTGTCATGAATGAGTATAAACCAAAACATAGCTTTATGTGCATAAGGAACCATGGTGATCTCAGGTCTAATGATCACTTGCACAACTCCCACTATGAGAACCATCTTTTGACAAGTAGTAAGACCTCTATAAGATGTTCTCAAGACAGATCAGTTCAGTAAACTCATATCCTAATGAGCACCCACATCCTTGTATTAGTGTCTCTACATAAGTGGTTGTGAGACCAACTACCCTCTTCATCGAGCATAACAAGATGTGTTACTCTTTTCGGAAACATCGATCATCGAATTGATGATCCAACAGCTAGGATCATTTTAGATTAGGGTTTATACGAACTTAGGTCTCATCATTATGATCTCCATCATAACCCTAATTTCATTGCCCTAACCTATGGGGTTCATCATAATCTTGATAAGATGGAACAATATGATGAATCAATAATTGCCTTTATTAATAAGTAATATCATACATTAGTTGGAAGATTATAGAAATGCCCATACAAAGATTGGCTTTTAGGGCATAATTCTTTCATACACTTTTGTAATCGACCCTTTGCAATGCTATTAAAAAAATATAATGTTACCCACAAGTTAGGCCACACCTTAACATCCTTAAACTAGTGAGAAAGTAGAAGTATCCAATAGACTAATCAAACAAATCATGGAGAAAATTATTGTTAATGCTAATAGAAAGGATTTATCTTTGAAATTAGTATATGCACTCAAGGAATACTGCACTGCCTTCATGACCAACATAGGAATGTCTCCCTTTAGGATTATGTTTGAAAAACCATGCCACTTGCTTATTGAGTTAAAACACAAAGCCATGTGAGCTATCAAAAAATTAAACATGAACTTGGACATAGCTAGAAACCATAGGAAACTTCAAATTAATGAACTAGAAGGACTTAGATTTGAAGATTACGAGAATGCCAGGATCTACAAGAAAAGAATAAAAGTATTTCATGATCAAGCAATTCTTAGAAAATCTTTTACTCCTAGATAGAAAGTTCTCTTATATAATTGGAGGTTACATCTTTTTCTTGGAAAGCTTAGATCTATATGGACAGGACCTTTTTTAGTTAAAGAAGTATTCTCTTATGGGGCTATAGAAATCAAAAATCCAAGCAATGGTATTGTTTTCTAAGTTAACGGTCAATGATTAAAACCATTCTTTGAGATACCCATAGAATATATTGAGAATGCCATGGTTCTCTATGAACCAGCATATCTTGGTTAATATGCTATTAATAAACTTAGTACTCTCAGAGGTAAACTAGCTCCCTTCTTTCTTATTATATTTTTTTAGTATGGTTGGTTTATCAGATCCTGATTTAGATGATCTTCATTGGCTATGTTGGGAGGAGAGATCAGTAAAAGTTTCACCTCACGTGTCTTCATTTCCTTTTATTCTTATTATGCTTACATTAAAAAATTACTTTTGTTTATGGGGGAATAAAAATAAAAATTAAAATATATTTAGAGCTACCTTTCGCCTTCATATTCTTACACTTGTCATGTCTCAAATATAAGGTAAATCATATACTTTTGATAAGTAATTGATTGAACAGTCTAGATAATTTTTAAAATACTAAGGGACAAAATATGATAGCTTAAGTAAAAAGATATGTAAGAATGAAATCAATTTCTAGATAATTCTAACCTTTCTATTTACATCAAGAAAGAATATACTTCTTGGATATGTATGGATATTGATAAATGCAAAGTTTTTTAATTAAAAAATATAGAGAGAGATGATAAAAGCAAGTTCTAAATATTGTTCTATCGAATAACCGAACCTCTTTAACTATGTAAGCATTGAGTCTTGCATCAAAAAGTGGAGATGTGAGGAAGTCCATTTTGTAGCCAACTCTGATCTATAGCCTTTTTTACTCAAGCAAGTAAGTCCGATGGTGTTCTACACCTAGTGCCCTCAGGCCAACTAGTTTGGGAGAATTTGGTTAAAAACTCATTACAAGGATCAGATAAAAAACTTAAGAGGTCAAGGAATTGCATGGTCTATATTAAAAAATAAATAATAAAATAATAATAATAAATAATAGAAAGAACATACTTATACTAAAATAATATTTCATCCTCCTTTGGAGTATAAGATTTAGAAATAATTATAGGAGTTGGTTAAGAGTTATCTTGAAAAAAATAAGGAGTTCGTACTTAACCAATTTACTAAAAGCTATTAATATTCCAATGACTTGTTTCATTAACTATCTGATGGGAAATCTTCTACTTACAAAAAAGATGTGAGAAAAACCTTTGAGTCTGAGCAAACTTGTGTCCGACATTGAGAGATTTTGGTAGCCCCTTCAATTATTTTCTAATAAGTAACTCACGAACTATCTTTTAATCTTACTCGAGGATGAGTAACACCCATAGTAGCATTAATTTATAGACCAAATTATCTTTATTTATTTAAAATATTGATGCTTCTTCTTGTATTTTGCAGGAAAATGGTGCACCAAAATAAAGAACCCCATCTGTAGGCCTAAAGGATATAAATTGGAGCCCAAACGATGAACAATTAGAGCCTAAAACTCAACCTATACATAGGCCAAAAAAGTCCATATAGGATCCAGAATCAAGCTTAACAGGGCCCAAAAATCACTTTAAAGGTGGCCTAAACAAGCCCACATGATAACAATCCACCATGGACTAGCAACTTGGCCCATAAGGAGCCTTCATGTGGTCCACCAAAATTTGAAGCAGATTTGGGACAAGATTCATCAATGAATTTGATGTAGATTGGGGCTAGATTCAATAATGAATTTGAAGAAGATTTGAGGCCATCTTCATCAATAAAGGAAACAAGGAATTTGGACTAGATTCATCCAAAATTTGATTATTTTTATATTTTTTCAGTCCTACATCAAAAAAATGTAAATAATCCTTCTCACCTCGCACCTATAAAAAAACATGTATATCTCCTAAAAAAATATGACTTCTTAACTTTCTTCCACCCTATAATACATGAGAAGGAGATTAAGCTTAGAGAAAAAGAGCCTTTGTCAAGTTCTAATTTTTTTTTTATGTTCAAATTCCAAGCCTAGTTAATGGTTTAGGAGTTAAGATTTTTTCTATATCAGCAAAGTTTATTTATCAATAATAAAGTTAGATTTTTTTTTAATTTAATTTTTATAATTCTTTTATTTTTAGTGATTTGATTATTTTAAATTTTTATAATTTAATTTCTTGTAATTTTTAATTTCAGCACTAGGATAGTTTAATTTATGCAAATATTTAAAATTCTATAATTTATATTCTAGCAATTATATAGAATTTATTTTTAAAATAATTCTTAGAACTTTACTATAAATCATATGTAGCTAAGCAATCCTTCTAGGATTTGTGATAAAGCTAGATTATAATTACGAGCCATTTTTTTTATTTTCTTTTCAAGCTTTAATTTTTTTAGAGTTCTTCTTCTTTTAACCTTCTTGCCAAGAACTTTAATGGGTTATTGTTGGATTTTAATCCTTTCATAATTCATACTTGATTCGATGTAAAAAGGTTAATTGGTAGAAGGCTCATAATCTTTCAAATCCTTTCTCTTCTTTCTTATGAAAATATTTGATGGATGATTGTTGGGTTAGAGTCCCTTCATAGTCCATAATTGGATAATACAAGAGAAGTAGTTAAAAGGAGGTCCCTTAATCAGGGTTCATGCTTGTTCATGCATTGCACCTTAATCAAGGGATATCATAAGAGAAACCATAGAAAGGGTGTGAGGCCTGGTGTTATTGGGTCGATGTTGGGCTGAAGTCGGCAGCCCTTGCCACGGAACGACCGGCGAAAGAAGCGGTGAAGGCGGTCGACGGCGCTGGGGGATAAGGATCTTCCTCAGTTTTAAGGGCTCCTCGCATGCCTCTGCTCTAGCCAGACCTCTCCTCCTCTGGTGGATGTTGAAGCCAATGCCGATTTCGTCAGACGATTCCTCATATGCCCCGACTAATTTGAAGGCCATCTTCCTCTGGTGGCCACCAAGTTTGATGTCGACCTCACCAGTAAGTACCCTATCCTTTAATTTCCACTCGAGGTGGGATCATGTAGTGGCGGTCGGCGGGAACCTGTCTCCTCTTGAGCGTGGGCTCGAGCAGGGACGATCGGCCAGGGGGGGCAGACTTCGTTTTGGGTTCTCGGTGGGTGGCCGGACAACCGTCGAAGGAACTACCAGTCCCTTCCTTCCCTTCCGACGGTCTTTCCCTGGTGATCGATCACGATGATCGCCGCCATTCCTTTCGGTTTCCATGGAGGGGGAGGGGCTTGCTCGGCCTGTTAACAGAGAAGGATCGACTCTGTTAACAGGGGGTTGGGCCAGGTTTTGTGTTGGGCCAGGCCTGTTTCTGAGATGGGTCGATCCTGTAAAGGTACCATTTGGAAAATAATAATAAAATAATATATGTAATAAAATAATAATTAATAAATAAAAGAAAGGTGGGGAAGGGAGGAAAATAACTGTTAGTAGAGGATGTCCCAAGAAGTTTAGTTTATATTTAATTTCTTTTTAATTTGTGATTCAGGATCGTCGTTGTCTCTGGAAGATCGGGTCTAGGGAATTGAACTGCACGTTGTTGATGGATGCTCTTGGGTAAGTTATTTTGACCTTTGATATGTATGCCAATATATATATATTTATAACTTAGTAGATATATGTAATATATCTACATTTGATTGCATTGGATTGCGTGCATCATGTTGGTGTGGGTATATTATGGGATTGCTTTGGATTGCGTGCATCGTGTTGATGTGGATGCATTGTGCTGGTGTGAGTATATTGTGTTGGTGTGGATATATTGTGGGATTGCTTTGGATTGCATGCATCGTGTTGATGTGGATGCATTGTGTTGGTGTGAGTGCATTGTGATGGTGTGAGTGCTCTCTAATCTGACTATGATCATACGAGAACCTAGTCTCCTTTTGGGCCTCCAGCAGGGCTATTGCTGGCACATGACCATTGAGCAGTATGTGACACAGAGCTAGTTGCCTTATTTTAGCCATGCGTGGTGGGCACATGCAGAGGATGCATGTTTCTTGTATGATACTCAGAGCTAGTTTTGCCTTTTGGGCCTCTAGCAAGGCTATTGCTGGCACATAACTGTTGAGCGGTATGTGACACAGGATCTAGTCTCTTTCGGGGTGAGCCATGGGCCGATCGTGGCCATAGTCTGAGGGACTAGGAGAGTTAAGTAAATGGTTGGCCATCCATAGTCGTGTCGTGTTAGTATCGTTTGCATTTAAGTGTACACATTGCATAGTATTGCTGGCATATTATTTTGAGATGGATATCTTGTATGTGTGTTGTATATGTTACTAGTTGTTATTGACATATTTGTATATGTACATTGGAGGTGATGATAACTTACTGAGCCTATTTAGCTCATTCCCTATTTTCTTGTTTTTGTTGCAGATCCGGAAAATTAAGCGAGCTTGGGATCAGTCAGTGAGAAGCTAGGGTTTAGGTGTTGATCTTTGAGTTTATATAAAATTTTAGTTAAATTTTATGATTAATTCTTGGAATCAATAAATAATTAGTGAGATATGTTCCTTACCACTATTTGGATATTGTATTGAAAGTTAGGCCTGGCATGATCTCTAGGGTGATACCTAGGGTTGTGCGGCCGGTCATGTAGCCGATCCTAGTTCTGGATTCGGGCATGACAAAGGGTCTCTAAATCATTGGTTTAGTAGATTCAAAAATCCTAGATCTTTTAAATTATCTATTTCTTGAATTATTTAATTTATTATTTTAAGAATATTTGGCAAACAACCTCCCCCCTACTTTGTTAAAGCTTGCTTGAGTAAGGGTTTGAACATAGTTCAAACATCCAATTTCTCATGAGGTTAACCCATACTCATCGGATGTGCTACATTGCACACCATGCACTTACAATACAATTTAAGATAGATCAAGTTTTTGGTACCGTTGCTTGGAAATTGACATGTTTTAAATTGTGTTGTAAATTCTTGTTCTTCATGCTTTTAATTTATTTTTAATTTGAAGTTTCTAACTTTTTTATCTTGCTTTGTTGGAAATTGGTGAGTGATGAAAACCAAGTACATAATCTAACCTTTTCCCTTTCTTTAAGCATACTAATTTGATCTTAGTTAGTATTAATTTTTAATTTAAACTTGTATGTTCTCATTATTTATGCATAAGTATTTTTAAATTACTTTAAGTGCACAAACCTAAACAAGATAAGATAGCGATTTCATCACCCTTCTTTAGCCCACAAATAAGTCCCCACATTTGCATTAACCCAGCCTATAAATAAAATTAATTAGATGTTGACCCTAGGAACATCTTGCTCATTAGGATAAAGACATATAAGAGTTGCACCAAGCTAGTTTTGATCATTGAATTGGTATCTAGGAAAGTGGTTCAAGGATCTTAATCCCAAAGAAAGGTAGTTCTTTAATTGGTTTCATTTATTGACCTAGCCAATCTAATTGGTGTTTAAGGAAAGCAACCGGGGGACCCCACCAATCTTACACTTACCTAGCCAAGTTAGCAAATTAGGGTAAACATAGTGCTCGATAGTTGACTTGGAATATTTAGGAGCTGTCTTGGTTTAGGTTGACACTAGGATAAAATTTATTTTATTGCAAAACTTGTTTGAAAATAAAAAAAGAAAAAAAATTCACTAAGATCCCATCTTTAGAACTCTTCCTTCTCTCTTCTCTATTTTTTAAGAAATTTAAAATATATAAAATAAAAAAATATAAATTTTAAAAAAAGATATAGTGAATATAGTGAATTCTCCATTTTTTGTATGGGGAAGGATATCAAGTCGACTAGATAGAATATATTCAATTTTTGTTTCAAATCCTACAATCTTTATAATGGATGTAACAAATCAGCCCCAAACCATTAAGAATTTATGTTATCCAGTAGGTTCCATCCAACCTTCTTGCTTTAGGTTGCCCTAACCTACTATAAAAAATTTTGAAATTAAATCTCAAATCATTAATATGCTTCCAAAATTCATGAAAATAGAGGGTGCATACATATTCATTAGGGAATTTGAAGAGGTTTGTGCAACTATAAGGCTACAACAATTGTTAGAGGACAAAATTAAGCTAAGATTGATTAACTTTGCCCTTAAGGACAATGCCAAAATATGGCTCATAGTCTTCCAAATCAATCTATTAAAACCTAGGAGGGCTTTGTAAGAGTATTATTGAAAAAGTACTTTCTCATCATAAAATAGCTAGAATTAGGAATGAGATAAACCAATTTTACCAACTAGTCGGTGAGTCATTCTAGAAGTACTTTGACCATTTTAAGAACCTCTTAACCTAATGCCCGCACCATGGAATAGAGACCTAGAGGCTATGCTAAATAGTTTATGAAGGGCTAGACTTAAATTCTAAAATCATGTTAGAGTCCATGTGTCAAGGTCAATTTATGTATAAAGAACACAATGAAGCTTGGCAATTTTTAGAAGACTTAGCTGAGAAAAATTTATAATCATAAATAACTAAGAAACTAGAAAGATCCACATCCTAGAGAGTTAGAATGCAAAAATATAGACTTCCCTAGCTGCAAAGGTCAAAACTTCAATCTTGATACATAGGTTAAAGGCCTTAGAACTACAGAGACTAGATAGTGTAAACCAAGTATTTGCACCGATGTATAATGGATGCAATGCACCAGACCATATCGTTGAGGAATGTCCTTTCTCGATGAACCTAATTAAGAATGGATGTGCACAGGTAAATACCACATACCAGTGACCAATGAACAATCCCTATGTACCTAGATATAACCAAGATGGAGAAATCATACAAATTCTCAAGGTCATAGTACAAAAATATAGGTGGTCCAAGCTTTAACCAGCAAAACCTAAAGCATAATTTTATGATGAACAACCTATCACCACCAGGCTTTAATAATAACAATAAAAATAAACTTAATTCTTTTAAGAAAGCTAGGAAGTCCTAGCCAAATTCAATGTTGACAACAATGTCATATTGAGTAACTTTATGTAAACCATGGGCCAACTCCTGAACGTAAACTCCTAGGCCATAGCCCACATGAAAATGTAGGTGGGTCAGCTAGCATCTACCATGAGTGAACGAGAATGAGGTAGGCTACTTAGCCAACCTTATCCCACCCAAGAATCCAAAATGGTCCACGATCCTAACAAAAAAACTATGTTAATCAAGTGAATGCTATTCACTCTTTAAGATAAGGAAAATAAGTGGATAAAAAGGTAGGTACATCTGATACTAGAGAGAACTCATTTACTAAATCACCTAATGAACAACTTGCCTTATAAACTCACACTCCGGAAACTGATAGTACACCAAGCTCGGTACCCACAGTTCTTAGAGCTCCTTTTCCAAACCGACTAAGGTCCAAAACATAATAAGAACATTTGGATAAAATGTTAGAGATGTTTAAACAAGTCTGGGTGAATATTCCTCTATTTGACATGATCCAATAAGTTCTAACTTATGCCAAATCTTTAAAAAACCTTTGTACTAAGAAAAGGACCACTAATGTATCGAAGAGAGCATTCTTAGTAGAAAACATAAGCTCATACTTATTGAGTTATTGATGTGGGACTAGGCTAGGAGGATCGTTGGAGAGCTGAGAAGTCTTTAGGGATCAGGTCAAGAAGGGGATAATTAGGGCCTCACACCCCTTAATGTCCCGAAGCACAAAGGCATACTAGGGTCTCACACCCCTCAATGTTCCAAAGAACAAAGGCAAACTAGGGCCTTGTACCCTTCAATGCTCGAAAGCGAAGGCATAGGGTCTCACACCCCTCGATGCCCAAAGGCGAAGGCAAGATGGGCCTCAACCCACTCCCTCACAGAGGTCAACATTTCAAAGAATGAAGGCAACACTATTGGGCTTCTCACCCTCCACATGGGGGGCAACACTATTGGGCCTCTCACCCTCCCCATGCAGGGGTGAACAAAGCAACAATCTTCTAAAAACTCATTTTATTCTTCACCACCTTTCAAATACAAGAGGGGATGCCTTTATATAGGCTTACAAAATTTAGGACCCATGTAAGGATATTCATGAAATTTTATTTTGGAATCCTAAACCAATGCAACTTTGAGATCCGTGCAAAGTTGCTTCTATATCTGGATCTGTGCAAGTCCTCTTGTGACCGTGGAACAGAGAGATCAATGGATGGGGTGGAGGATGAGAAGGCCGTGGATAGGACGGTGGGGGCGAGGTGGAGGGCAGACAGGCCAGAGGGGTTGGAGCACCACAGCACAAGGATGTGGCCCAGGATGTCAAGCTCATAGGCGAGGTGGAGGGCAGATGGGCCAGAGGTGTTGGAGTGCCATAGCATGAAGATCTGGCCCAGGACGTCGAGCTCGCAGGAGAGGTGGAGAGCGGACGGGCCAGAGGGGTTGGAGTGCCACAGCATGAGGACGTGGCCCTGGATGTCGAGCTCACAGGCGAGGCGAAGGGCGGATGGGCTGGAGTGGTTGGAGTGCCACAACATGAGGATCTGGCCCAGGACGTTGAGCTCGCAGGCGAGGTGGAGGGTGGATAGGCCGGCGGCTTCCAGGGACGGCCATGATGGCATGGGGTTGGGGGTATGCCATTGATTTTCTATTTGAGCGCCGATCATGAGGATTTGGAGGAGATGGTCGGCCGGACTCGGAGGTGATGCAGACGACGGTGAAGGTCACCATGGAAGCAGGGCAGTAGGACAGGCGACGGGCTTCGGTGGGCTCAACTGGCATCAGTGGTGATCATCGACTGGGAACGGAGGAAATGGGACTTGGATCTGGGCGGAGAGGTAGAAGATGTTGATAGGGATAAGTCAATGATAACCAGGAATAAAGTAGTAATAGTGGGGATAGGTGGAATAGCTGGAATAAAAAAATATAAAAAATAAAATAAAATAAAATAAATATGGGAGAAAAAGAAAAAATCCTGATAGGTTTTGATGTCCCCATCATTCTCCTGGGGTAGGAAAAACTCGACTCTATCGAGTCAGGCTCGATATTGTAACTTTTTTTTTCTAACCCTAATCCTCCCTTGCTTTGATACAAAATTGATGTGGGACTAAGAGATGCTAAGATGCATGCTGATGCAAATGATTTCTCTTATTAAATGTTTTTTAATTTTTTGATGGATTTAAGGATTTCTGAAAACAAGCAAAGAGCAAATCTAGAGATTCTAAAATGATAAGAACTTTCTAGCATGCAAGATAGCCCCTAAACAAAGATAAGGAGAGGACCCCAGGATTGAGAAATCCCATAGGACTTAGCTCTTAGATCAATATCTACTTAGGAGTTTATGGATGCAAACCTTGAAAAACTCTGATGTGGTCAAGCAAGGTCAATAAATCTTGTATTCAGCTGAAATGGTTCAAGCCCGAGTCTACTTGAAGATTGGGCCCAAGCCTGTTTGAAGAAAGAGCGGTCATTGAGTCTAGTCCAATTATTAATGAGTCAAGCCATCTCCCAAGCCTTGAAAGATGCCACTTCAGTCCTTGAGCACCACCTCATCCATCCCATGTGGCACCACATCACCATGACAAGTGGGCGACCAAGGCAAGAAGGAAATGCTAATTTTTGTGGATGCCATTCCTTGATCCTTTCCTCCCTTTTCTCCCCCTATCAAGCCTCTTTCTAAAGGAGCCATGGGCAGCCAAGGAAGAAAATTCAAATGGGAGACTACATTCCTCCCTTCTCTCCCCCAATCATGTTTCTCTCCAAAGATGGGTGGGCGACCAAGGAAGGTCAATGGGCAATGAAGATTTGTAAAGACATGTCCCTTGCTTCAAGCCCCCATATCAAGCCTTCTTTCCAAAGTGCTTGGTCGGCCATGAAAGAAATTCATTGACCAAAGGGCACCAACTCAAATCTTGAAGACAACATCCATATTTCAAGCCCCAAATCAAGCCATGCCATCAAGCAAACAAGACCTTGGTCAGCCAAGAGGAGAAGAAATCAGAATATGGGCACCCTCTTCATGAAAACTTGTAATGTTTTTCATTTAAATTTTGAATGGGTCTTAAGGTGCCTATATAAAGGGCCTTACCCCTCCTTTGTTTAAGCTAATTTTGAATGAATGAAAAAAAATCTTGAGAAGTCTTCTTCTAGCCCTTGTCTTCTAGACTAGGAACTCTGAGAGGGAGAGCCTTTGTCCTTCAGGACATCGAGGGATGAGAGGCCCTGAGTTACTATCCTTCTATGCAAGCCACCTTCCCACTTTCAAGTTTGGAGGCCATCTGGAAGATCCACCTAGACGCCTTGTAAGAAGAACCTCCTCGACCACCATTCTCAACTTTTTTCCATCATTTCCTACTTGTTTCTTGATGATTTCTATCCCTTCACTTGGATGCTCGTAGGTCCTCCATGTGCGATGGACAACGCGTCGGTCTCCTTAGCCTTCACGATCATTGGACGGAAAGCCAGTGAATCCGTAGGGTTAAAGGCTTGATCCTCCAGGCCACATCAACGAGAGTGAGTGAAGTCGGCATCGGTTACATCAAAGTTTTTCAAGGTTTGCATTCATAAACTCCTAAGTTGATATTGATCTAAGAGCTAAGTCCTACAGGGTTTCTCAATCCTAGGGTCCTCTCATTATCCTTGTTTAGGGGCTATTTTGCTTGCTAAAAGTTTTTATCATTATAGAATCTCTAGATCTGCTCTTTACTTGTCTTCGAGAATCTTTAAATCCATTATAAACTTAAAATAACAAAAAGAAGAATCATTAGCATGCATCTTAGCATCTTAGTCCCATATCATATATGCGTATAAAATATAAGGATCCAGGATCTTTGATAATTTCATGTGTTATTGGAGAAACCAACATTAAGAATGCCTTACAAGATTTAGAGGCCAGTGTGAATATTCTATCCTATTCAGTTTACGAGCAATTAGGATTGGAAATTGTTCAATCCACAGGGATTATGTTGCAATTAGCAAATCAATCTTTTAGGATCCCTAAGGAAATGGTTGAGGGATTTTTATGTAATGTTGGTAATTTTATCTTCCTTGCAGATTTTATCATCTTAAAAAATGAACCAATGTCAAATCCCAATAATTATATCCCAGTTATATTAGGAAAGCCATTCTTAGCTACTACTGATGCTGAAATTAACTACCAAAATGGACTTATGAAGATATCTTTTGGGAACATGATCATTGAATTAAATGTATTTAATCTAGAATAAGAAACCAACCAAATGCTAATGCAAATGTAATCCAAGATTAAATTTATGAATCCATTAACATTAGTGATGAGGAAGTCAAACTAGAATCAAGTTTCTGGCTGGTGCATGAACCTAAGAAGATCAATGAAATATCTATTGACAATTGGATCATCCAAAGATGGGAGCCTGCCACTAAACCACTCATGGAAATGGCTAAACCATCTCCTAAGCCATCAATAGAGAAGGAATCCAAATTAGATTTCAATCCCCTCTCCAAGCACCTTAAGTATGCATATTCAGGACCATTAGAAACATTGCTTATAATCATTGCATCAGACCTAAATCCTAAACAAGAGGAGGAATTGTTAGCAGTCTTGATAGCAAATTGAGAAGCATGGATTGGACCATGGTAGATATTAAGAGAATAATCCCTTCCATAGTTCAACATAGGATATATATAGAGGAAGAGGCTAAACCAATTGAGATACCTAGAGAAGACTTAACCCAGCCATAAAGGATGTAGTCAAGAAAGAAATTTTGAAGTAACTTGATAACGAAATTAGTTATCCCATCTCTGATTGCTCATGGATAAGCCCTTACAAGTGGTACCCAAAAAGTTTATGATAACTACAGTCCAAAATGTGGCAAATGAACTATCCTAACTAGAACCCAAATGGAATGGAGGGTTTGTATAGACTATAGGAAACTAAATGCTATGACAAGGAAATATTACTTTTGTTTGCCATTTCTTAATCAAATTCTAGAAACGGTAGCTGGATAAGAGTTATACTATTTTCTTGATGGATACTCTGGCTATAATCAGATCCTTATAGCCCTTGAAGACCAAGAAAAGATTACATTCACTTATCCATCTAGAACATTTGCCTATAAGGTGCATGCCCTTTGGGTTACGTAATACACAGACAACCTTCCAAAGATATATGATCAGCCTTTTTCCTAATATGGATGAATGATTTTTTGAAATTTTTGTAGATGACTTTCATTTGCTATTTATTGATCAAATAGTAAAAAATTTAGTTGGACAAGAGTTTAACTATTTTTTTGATAGATACTTTGGCTATAATCAAATCCCCATAGCCCTTGAAGACCAAGAAAAGAATACATTCACTTGTACATTCAGTACCTCTGCCTGCCCTTTGGGTTATGTAATGCACCGGCAACCTTCCAGAGATGTATGATCAACCTTTTTTCTGATGTGGTCAAGTAATTTCTTGAAATTTTCATGGATAACTTTTTTATTTTTGGCCCTCTTTTCAATGAATGTGTAGATTATCTGATTTTAGTCCTAGAAATATGTAAGGAGAAGAACTTAGTTCTTAATTGAAAAAAATGTCAATTCATGGTTAAGAAAGTTATAGTTCTTAGCCATGTAATATCAGAAAAGGGAATAGAAGTTGACAAAGCTAAAATGGACTTGATTGCGAGCCTTCCACCACCCAAGTTAGTCAACGAAATTCATTTATTTTTAAAGCATACTAGATTTTACAAAAGATTCATTACCAATTTTAGCAAAGTGGCTCGATCATTTTTTTCCTATTGGCCAAGGAAAAAAGTTTGAGTTCACTCCTGAGTGCCTAGAGTCTTTTGAGTTTCTTAAAAAAGCACTCATTTTAGCTCCCATTATTCATCCACCTGTCTGGACTAAACTCTTTGAACTAATGAGTGATGCATCTGATCATGCTATAGGCACAGTTTTTGGTCAAAGGAATAATAAGCTACCTAGAGTTATTTTTTATGCTAGTAAAATCTTAAATAATGTGCAGCTTAATTACACTACCATAGAAAAGGAGTTCCAGGCCATTGTCTTTATCCTAGAAAAATTTAGGTCTTATTTAGTTGGGTCACTCACTATTGTTTACACTGTTCACTTAGCCATTAGATATCTCCTAGCAAAGAAAGATGCCAAGGCACACTTGATACAATGGATTTTACTCTTTCAAGAAAATGATCTTGAAATTAAGGATAAGAAAGCAATAAAAAATGCAGTAGTTGATCACTTGTCCCAAATCATAGTCATACCATCTAATGAACCACATGTCAATGCATTTTTCTCGAATGAACAACTCATGTCTTTGTCCACTAAACCATGGTATGCTGATATTGTCAATTATTTAGCCATTGGTAAAATTGCCTCTCACTGGATCACTCAGGACAAACTCAATTTTTTTGCTTAAGTGATGTACTTCATTTGAGATAATTCATACTTGTTCAAATAGTATCTTGATAAAATCATTAGAAGATATATTTTGGATTATGAGGTTAGAAGTGTTTTATCATTTTATTATGATCAAGCATGTGGTGGTCACTTTGCATTCAAGAAGATAACTACCAAAGTCCTCCAATGTAGATTTTATTTATCAAATTTATTTACAGAAGCACATAAATATTGTAGAAGTTATGCTAGGTGTCAACAAATAGGAAGGATCACCAAGAGAGACATGATGCACTCAATCCAATCTTGGCGGTCAAAATTTTTGATGTGCGGGGGATTGACTTTATAGGACCATGTTCAAACTTCTTCGAAAATCAATATATTTTAGTAGCTATCGATTATGTCTCTAAATGGGTAGAAGCTATTCCATGTAAAACTATAGATAGCAAAGTGGCTATGAAATTTGTTAAATAAAATATTCTCTCTCCTTTTAACACTCGTAGAGCAATCATTAGTGATCGAGGGACACACTTTTACAATCGACCCTTTGCAACATTATTGAAAAAATATAATGTCACCCACAAGTTCACCACACCTTATCATCCTCAGCTAGGGGCAAGTAGAAGTATCCAATAGACAAATCAAATAAATCCTAGAGAAAAATGTTAATGCCAATAGAATGGTCTGGTCTTTAAAATTAGTGGATGCACTTTATGCTAAATGTGTATGCCTTAAAAGACAAGTTGGCTGACTCATTATAATTTCTTGGATATCAAATTATACTTAATTAAATTCTTATCAATAAAATTAGGTATCTTTTCATTCATATTTTTGTATATTTATGAATCATCCATGGAGTTAATGGATAATGTCACAAATTCTCAAGAGTTAAGAATTTAAGACATATGTCATTATAGGTTAACACCTAGATACTCTAGGTCATTGGATCATCACAAGAACAATGATCGAACCATCAAGATTGGTGCATAGATCACTTTTTTTTTCTGGGTTGACAAGTCTTGAGTCTATAGTATGGGGATATTGGAGTAAAAGTACAAGTAGTTGATAGAGAACAATGGTATTAAACATGACCAAAAGACAAGAAGTCACATAGATGTCTAATCACTCATCAGTGACTTCTCGAGTTGTAATTATGTAAGTAGTTCCTTGACTTGTGGTACCTTCGTCACTCATAATACGGTTGATGTAGTTTGACAAACAAATAAACATAGTCCCTAGCTATATGGGGCCTTGTAGTATGTTGGCTACTGTAGGTTTACTATAGGAGTACGAAGTGTACCTATAGGGAATCTATCGAGCTTGGTAGAAGTGGAAAAGTTTTATTTGTTCAAAGAGGCTGAGTCCTTGAGTTTGTGGCCATAGAAGTTTGATAATGTAAAGGAGTTTCTATAGGAATCAAGATCATGCTCGAGTCAATGAAGTCTAGCATATGATGAATGCTTGGGGCTTGACGTGAATCTATGACCTACATTCTGTCAGGATTTTCGATAAAGAAACTTGGTCACATGGAAACTACACCTAGGGGTTCATCCTTTTATTCTACTGTGTTACTACCATTTGATCACTATCGTAGCAGTCAAAAATAAAACCTACTTACTACTATATCTAGTATAAGTCAAGATCATATTCTTGGAGATCATGGATAATTATTTCATGAAAAAGAGCAAAAAAAATTATTTGTAGAGGATTAGATTGAAAGTAGTAGTTATTAAAAGATAGCAACTAATTAATTTATTAAATCAAGATAGCAAGAGAAGTAATCCAGGAATATGGATCCACCATGCAAATAGGTTTTATCTTCTTTTCTTTATATTGCAATAACAATAATTCTTATAAATTCGGTGTTAGAATAATTTATCTCTTATTGGAATGGGATATATCCAAAGATCACGAAATGTTTGATTCAAGTATAAACATCTAACTGATTTTCAAGGTTAGGGATTTAATCTATCATACCACGATCTAACTCTCTTAGGCACATACTATATACTGAGATCATGGCACGTCGATAAAGGGAGTAGGCTGTGTATGCTATATCAAAACCTTAATCAGAAAAATAACTCAAAAGATATATAAAAGAAGAGCATTATTTTTATTGCATAGGAACCAAGTACAAAAAGAGAAATTAAACTTGGTTCTGGCTTAATCTTCATCCCAGGTTGAAGGAGTCTAGCAGTGCATCTCTACCACCAGCATGTCCTCCATAATTCTTCTTTTTCCTAAGCCTAATACTATCATCTAAACAAGAGAGTAAGAAAATAAATTAATACAAGATTTTCTATCAAAATTGATGCCTGGACTAATAACTGGGATCTTCCTTTTATAGAGCTCATCCAGGGCTTTAACCTAGTCAAATTTTGAGTCAATCTAGCTTAAAATTGATCATATATCGCGAGAAGAATTCTCGGCCATTGATTTGATGCTTGATGGATTGATTGCCACTTCCTTCCTTCTCGGGCAAATAGAGTCCCAACCTCGTCGAATCCAGGAGAGGGTGGTCTCCGATGGTGTTGATGAAAGTGGAGGTGGCGAGGGACATCTCTAGTGGTCGACAGCTCAAAGTGGTGATGATGGTCCATGGATAGGGTCATGGACCAGAGTTCTTGGCTATCATGGACTGCTCCGAGCATTTGTAAACTGAGCAATCAGTCCACCATGGACTGACTACTCTAAAATCCATGCTTTTTCTTAAATAAATCTTTAACTTTGATTTTGGGTCCATTTGAACTTCGATTTGAATAAGGGCTGGAACTGGGCCGGCCCAAAGCCCATTGGGCTGGACCAGTCAAAAATTGGATCATGTTTTGGACCATATTTTAAGAATTTTCAGACCGAATCCAGGCATCCCTTTGGCCTAAAAATTAAATGGACTCTATTTTACAGCCCGAAGTCCAGGCCGATATGCTTAAAATTTGGTCCGAAGCATAAACCGATTTTGGACCAGCCCAAAATTTATTGAGCTAGCCCAGCCTAGTTCCAGGCAATGGACTTTGGGCCGGCTCAGTTCCAGCCCTTATTTGAGAACTTTTTATACCGTTGGACTCCAAAAATCAAATTCTTTCAATCCATGGATTCCTTTTCTATAAAACATTAATAAAAGTATCAATTTTTAATAAATATCAAGTTATTAATAATTATTCTAATGGTTAAATTAGGATAATTAATATACTTATCGCACCCCTCAACTTAATCATTGCTAGTCGCTTAGCAATGTAATTATAATATAATCATGTATCATTAAGATCTTCCTTTATAAAATTAGATCTATGCTTAAGGTTAAAAGAAGCTAGCTAGTATCACTAACTAAGCATTAAATTTTTTAAGTAAATTTCGTAGTCATGACTATTAGAGACTTTTTTAGAATTCATCCAAAGATCTACAACATTTGTATTTGTGATGTCTAACTTAGTATTTCAGTACTAGCTTGTAAAGAATAATGGTGTCTTCACTTATCACCTACTTTAGTTAATTATCTATACACCTCCAAATTAAGCATATGAGCTTAGGTAGCTTTCACACTGCTTGAGTTTTGTTTCTCTTTTTCTATTTGTTTTTTTGGTGATATCTTCACACTGCCCATTTTTGACACAAGCAATAATGCTTACATAGGTGAAGCTGCCCGGTTACTCAATGGGAAATCAATGTTTAAAACTTACCTTTTTTCAGCAGGTAGCTCTTTCCTCAAATTCATGTTTCTTTTAATGGGATGTATATAAATTGCCAATTTTCAATAATAATTGAATCTCCAATTGACCTTAAAACCAATATCTATTTTATCTCATCAGTGTGCATGTGTGATGGAAATGCTAATAGCCTTTAAGAGATTTAAGTAGGTTGCTAAAAGTCTGACAGCTAGTCTACTCAGCTCGCTACAGTAATTAGCAAATACTTTCTAACTCTATTACCTTTTCCTAGTCTATGTCACTCAAGAATTTCTTTCATGATACATGATTTATAAATTTTTTTCAAAATTTTAAAAATATTCAAGGTGCTTTCAAGATATTTTTCAAAAAGATTTTCCCTTACCCCCCCAACTTAATTTTCATTATCCTTAATGGAGTAAGGAAGAATAAAATAAGTAGAGATACCACCTGGATGAGATATGCATCGTGTAATGCCAGGAGTGACCATGTGGAGCAGTCCCTTATTCCTAGAAATAAGAATTACTAAAGTAGAGGTCAAAAAATAATAAAAATTTGGGTTGCCTCCCAAAAAGTACTAAGTTTAACATCTTTAGCAAGACATCATGGCTTACTCTAGTTTGTATTGAATCATAACCTCCCTAACTTCTTCAATGATTAATTCCAAGAATGGCTTTTGGTGTTATCCATTAACTTTGAAGATAGCACAATTACTTGGATTTTCAATTTCTATAGCTCTATGCAGGAAGACTTCTTTCATTATACATGGGCTAGTCCATGTAGATCTCAATTTCTTTAGAAATAGGTGAAGCCTTCAATTATATACGAGAACTTTTTGCCACGAGTAAAAGATTTTCTAAAGATAGGTTCATCATGAAAGGTTTTAGTTCATTCCTTATAAATTTTAGTGTTCTCATATGCTTCGTTCCTAATTTCAAGTTCATCCACCTATAACTTTCTCTGGCCTCCAATTGCATCCAAATCTATGTTCAGTTGTTTTATGGCTCACATTGTCTTATGTTCTAATTCTATTGGCAAGTGAAATGCCTTACCAAACACAAGTCTATATGGAGACTTCCTAAATTGGTCGTAAAGGTAGTGTGATATGCCCATAGTGCATCCACTAGCATCACTAACCAATCTTTTCTATTGGAGCTCATAGTCTTCTCTAGGATCTGTTAGATTTGTCAATTAAAAACTTCTACTTGCCCACTCATTTGTAGGTGATAGGGTTTGGACATCTTATGGGTGATGCTATACTTTTTCATAAGTGATGCAAAGGATTAGTTGCAAAAGTGTGTTCCATGGACACTGATGATAGTCCTTGGAATATTAAAGCGGGAGAGCATATGTTCCTTGAGAAATTTAACAACAATTTTGCTATAGTGGTTTTGCAGGGTATAACCTCTACCCACAGGATACATAATCTATGGCTATCAAAATATACTTGTTTTCAAAAGATTTTGGAAATGGTCCCATGAAGTTAATTTTCCATACATAAAAATTTCTATGATCAATATTGGATTCATTGGCATCATATCCCTCTCTATGATCTGGCTTATTTGTTTGCATCTAACATAACTTTTATAATATTTGTAAGCATCTTTAAACAGGTTAGGCTAGTAGAATCCACATTAGAGCACCTTTGTTACTATCTTTTTAGCTCCAAAATGATCGCCACAAGTTTGGTCATGGTAAAAGGATAAAATGCTCATAACCTTTTAACATGGGATGCATCTCTGATAATAAGGTTAGGATATTATTTAAATAGATATGGATCATCCCAAATAAAGTATTTTACATGGAAAAAAAATTGATTTTTATCTTGAGCATCTAGTGCATCAAGATTTTACTAGTGGCTAAGTAATTGACTATGTCAGCATACCATGGTTCCATGGTAGCAGACATAAGTTATTCATCTAGAAAGGACTCACTGACAGATCTTCAATAGGTATGCCACTAACCTAGACAAATTATCGGCCACTATGTTTTCAGTACCTTCTTTATCTCTGATCTTTAGGTGAGATTTCTGTAAGAGTAGGATCTATCAAATTAAGTATGCCTTAGCATCCTTCTCTGAAAGAAAAAGCCTAATGGCAGAGTGATCAGTATAAATGACTAAACGAGACCCCACTAAGTAAGACCTAAATTTTTCTAATACAAATATCATAGCTAGAAATTATTTTTTGTGGTGGAATAGTTGAGCTATGAATCATTCAAGGTCTTACTAGCATAGTAGATCACTTGAGGTAGCTTATCAGTTTTTTGATCTAGGACTGCTCCTATGACATGATCAAATGCATCACACATGAGCTCGAATGGTTGAGTCCATACAGGTGGGTAAATGATTGGGGCTGAGATTAATTCTTTCTTTAAATATTCAAAAAAATTGAGACATTTAGATGTGAAGTCAAATTTGACTTCTTCGGCTAATAGGTTAGCCAATTGTCAAGCCACTTTGCTAAAATTCTTGATAAATCTTCCGTAAAATCTAGCATGTCCATGGAATGATCTTGTTTTTTTGATTGATTTAGGTGGAGGGAGATTTGTGATTAGATCTACCTTGGCCTTATCTACTTCTATACCCCTATTTGAAATCACGTGGCCAAGGACTATACCTTCTTTCACCATAAATTGGCACTTTTCTTAATTTAGTACTAGATGCTTTTTCTTACATCTTTCCAAGATAGTCTAAGATGATATAGGTATTCTAAAAAAGTAGATCCAAAAATGAAAAAGTGATCTATGAAAATCTCAAAGAACCATTCAACCATATCAGAGAAAATACTAATCATGCACCATTAAAAAGTGGATGGTGCATTATGCAAGCTAAAGGGCATGTTTCTATAAGTGAAGGTTCCATATGGATAGGTAAATGTTTTCTCTTGATCCTCCAGGGCTATCACAATTTGGTTGTAACCAAAGTATCCATCCAAAAAATAGTAAAAGTCATGCCCTACTAATCATTCTAGCATTTGATCTATAAAGGGCAGAGAAAAGTTGACCTTCGTAGTGGCAATATTTAGTTTTCTATAATTGATGCACACCCTTCATCTAGTTTGAATTCTTATTGGGACCAACTCATTATTGTCATTTTGGATCACTGTAACTCCTGACTTCTTAGATACTACTTGCATAGGACTTATCTAAGAGCTATCCGAAATAAGATAAACTATATCATTGTCAAGGAGTTTGATAATCTCTTTCCTTACTACTTCTTTCATGGCTAGGTTAAGTCTACTTTAGGGGGTCTCTTGTAGGCTTAGCGTCCTACCCTAAGTGAATCTTGTGTTGAATGATTGAGGGGCTAATCCCCTTTTATATCAGCTATGGTCCATCCTAAAGCTTTTTTATTTTCTCTAAGGACATTCAATAATTTCCCTTCTTAGGAGGAGTCTAGGTCAGTAGAAATAATCATTGGAAAGGTTTCTGATCGACCTATGTATGGATATTTAAGGTGCTTGGGAAGTGGTTTCAGTTCTAATTTGGGTGGTTCCTCCATTGATGGTTTGGGTAATGGTTCGGGTATTTTCTCAAGTGGTTCAATTAGAGGTTCACATCTTGATTTTCCATCAATTATGGCAACCTCATTAATTTTCTCCCTATCTTGGTTTATGCAGATTTTTAGGTCAATTTCTTCATCACTGAGGTCAATTGGATCATAAACAGTATCCTGAATACAATTTATGTCACTCATTTAATGTGTATTGATAAAATTGAAAATGTTAAGATTGATTGACATATTCCAAAAGGAAAGTTTCATTAGTCCATTTTGGCAATTGATTTGGGCATTAGATATGACCAAAAATGATCTACCTAAGATAACTAGGATGTGGCTCATTGGGTTCATCACTGGTTCAGTTTCTAGAATCATAAAGTCTATCAGATAAATGAAGTTACTAATCTTGATCAACACATCCTCTACTATTCCCCTGGGTACTTTCAAAAATTGATCTGTTAGTTATAGGATCATTCCCATGAGATTTAGTTCTCCTAATCATAGTTGCTCGTATACTGAATATGGCAATATATTGACACTCACCCCAAAGTCTAATAGAGCCCTATTTATGAGGGAGTTTCCTACAATGCATGACATAGTGGGTGACCCTGGATCTTTGTATTTAACTAGCATGTGGTTTGACAGGTAGGAGCTCACACTGGCTGCCAGAAAGGCTCTCTTGGGTACATTGGCGATCTTTTTCTTGGTACATAAATCCTTAAGGAATTTAGCATAGGATGGGACCTATTGGACCATGTCCAGTAAGGGGATTATCACTTTAACCTAATTAAAGACGTCAAAAATCTTATTGAATTGGACTGAATTTTGGTTGGGCTTAAGTTTATATGGGAATGGTGCTACAACCTTGACTTTTGATCATCAATTTTTGGCATGGGATCAACTGGTGGGTTGGGCATCACATTAGACTTTGATGCCTTTGGTGTTTCAGGCTGACCTTGTGACTAAGTTGTTCAGATGGTGAAACCTCTAATTCTTCTTCTTCATATGTACCTACCTAATTATCTATTTGTTTTCCAGATCTTAATATATGAATGGCATTTAGTTGGTTTATCTAGGCTCCTTGTTTTGAACCTTGAATGCTTAGGTTTCTAGGGTTAGCCTCGGACTAACTCAGTACTTTACCTCATTCTCTCTCACTTATGGTTGTGGCTAATTGACCTACCTGCATCTCCAAATGAGCTCTAGCCTGGGTATCAGAGGATAGTTTTTGCCCTGTGTTTTGTATAAAGTTATTCAGGATGGCATTGGTTTTATTAATCATGGCATAAGTTTTAGCTTAGGACATAGGGTTTCTAGGGCTTTGTTTAAGGAACTAAACCTCTTTTCACTCTCATTTACTAGCAGGTTGTTTTCTGTGAATTGGGCCTTAGGTTAGGCTGGTTGAAGTTGGGCCACTTGCACTAGGACCTTGTGACAAAGAAAAGTTTGGATGGTTCTTCCACCTTGGGTTGTAGATTGGTGCATAGGGATTGTTGGTTGTTCTTTGATATGTTGTATTTACCTGTACACAACCATTTTCAATTTGGATCATGAAGTGGGGGCACTCTTCTACTACATGCCCTGGCTTATTGCATCTAATGCATACAAGTGTAGACACTTGGCTTACTTGATTTATAGGGGCCTATCCCTAGAGTTTCTAGACTTGCTCTATCCTATGAATCAGAGACTCTATCTTAGCCTCTTCAGCTATGGATGGAGAGATTTGGTGCATACCACATCTCGATGGTGTGGGTTTAGATTTTCTAGTTCCCTCCCATTGTAGGCTCTTTTTTGCTAAATTCTCTAGAAACTGCCAGGTTTCATTGGATGGTTTTTGCATAAAGTTGCCCTAACACATCGACTCGAGCATGGTTCTGGAGTTCAGGTTTAGACCTTCATAAAATGTTTGGCATAACCTCCAAGTGTCTTTCCCATGGTGTGGACATTGGCTCAATAGGTTCTTAATAGGTCTAAACATTTCCAAAAGGCTCTCCTAATTTATAAAATTGGGCAAATTCATTTCTCAACATGGTAGTTTTACGGTGTGGAAAGATTTTTTTCAAGAATGCTTTAATGAAACCCTTCCATATTGAGATTGACTGTATAGGTAAACTATACAGGCACTTATTGGCATTTTCCTTAAGGGCAATATTAATCAGCCTAAGTTTCACAACATCTTTTGAGAGTTCATGCATTCTCATAGTATCACACACTTCCTCAAATTC
This sequence comes from Areca catechu, assembly GCA_021397845.1. Lineage (NCBI taxonomy): Eukaryota > Viridiplantae > Streptophyta > Magnoliopsida > Arecales > Arecaceae > Areca > Areca catechu. Next base: position 504,436 of record JAHSVC010000025.1, read on the forward strand.
TTTAATGAAAATGTAGGCATCCTTAATTCTTGTGAATTTAGGGAGCATGTTGATTATCTGAGGCTTAATCTCAAAATTGGCAGCATTTGTTTGGGGTAGTCAAATGCATTATGGTTGGGCTGATCCAATTAGGTAGCAGTAGTCTCTTAGGCTAAGGGTTCCCAATTTTTCCATGGTTAATTCTTCTTGGTTAAGGATAGGATTTAGATCTATTCTTTCTAATCGACTAGACTTCCTTTTTCAAGTTGCAATTTTAACTTTTTTTATATTATTTGGAAAAAGAGGGGAGAAAAAGATGGAAGAAAGAGAGAGAAGTCTAAAGGTGATAACTTAAGGAGTACTAAATCTAGAGATGATATAGAAGAGTGTCTTAATTTGGTTAGATTTATATTAGCAAAACAATTTACCAAGCAATGAACTCTCTATCCTAGGGTTAGGGTTATCCTATGTCTAGATAGCTCCTAACTACCAAGATTAACTTTGAGCCTTCGAAGTCAGATATTAACTAGCCACTGGCCAAGTAAGGATAAGGTCAGTGGGGATCCCTCCATTGCTTTTCTTAGATACAAAATAAATTGGCCAGGTCAGACAATAGAACCAATTAAAGAACTACCATCCTTCAGGGCTGAATCATCCTTAAAATCCTTTTTTAGATACCAGTTAACTAGTTAATTCTAAGCTAGTCCAAATCTTAGGGTCCCTAATCCAGGAGAGCTTAAAAATCCTTAGGGACCAATATCTAATTAATTTTAAATTAAGGCTTAAATCAATGTAGTATGAATGGTGGTGGTTTGTCGACTAAGGAAGGGTAATGAACTTATCACCTTAGGTTGTTTAGGGGTTATACCCTTAAAGTATTTTATGAAAATGCAATCTGAATCAAGGTGTCTAAACAAGTTAGGAAGTTTTTAAAGTTTATTATTTGTTTCCTTAAATTAATTAAATTTTATGGAAAGTGTCTTATGGTTTTTTTTTGGGTTATTTAAGGTAGTTTAATTAAAAGAAAAGGTTAATTAGGTTAGGAGTTAACTTGTGCAAAGAAGGAAGGTAAATTTATTTGTTTATGTTAACAAGAATAAAAGAAAATATACTAATCAAGGTAACCAAAATAAAAAAGATAATCGAACTAAAAAGAGCAATAATTATTTTTTTACTTTTTTTTGTAAAATAATCATGCCTAGATTCCCTGATAATGGTATCAAAATTTGATTGCTATTATAGGTAGTCAAAAATAAAACCTACTCACTACTATAGCTAGTGGTGAGTCGGGATCGTATCCTCGGGGATTAAGGCAATTTTTCCTAGAAAAGAGCAAAAAAAAAATTATTTGTAGAACATTAGATTAAAAGTAGTTGTTATAAAAAGATAGCAACTAATTAATTAACTAAATCAAGACAACAGGAGAAGTAACATGGAAATCTAAATCCACCATGCAAACAGGTTTTATATTCTTTTCATGATGTTGCAATAACAATAATTCTTGAAAATTCAATGTTAGAATAATTTATCTCTTATTGGGCACAGGCCATATCCAGAGACCATGACATGACTGCTTAAAGTATAAACATCTAATTGATTTGCAAAATTAGGGATCTAATAATATACCATACTATGATCTACCTCTCTTTGGCACATACCATATCTTGAGATTAGGCACATCAATAGAGAGAGTACGCCATATATGCCAGATCAAAATCTTAATAAGAAAAATAACTCAAAATGGTAAGGACACTAGATTATACCAAGACTGCAAAACCCCAATTTGGTTCTCTGATTAATGTGTTGGGAAGTCAGTCATGTTTTTTCACTTGAGTCTTGTAATAAAAAGTGAGTCCATTTGTTTTAGTCCAAGCAAGTGAGTCCAATTTAGTCCATTAAGTTCAAGTGAGTCCTGTAATTTTCATTCAAGTCAACATCAAGAGGAGAGTCAGTAGGCCCCCACTGAATGAGGCTTCATGCACCTAACCAGACCTCCACTCAAGCCCACTGGCATAGGCGCCCTCTAAGCCCATCAGTCTTGGCGCCCCAGTCCAAGCTCACAAGAAGTGGTACCCCAACCTAAGTCCATAAACAGTTGGTGCCCCAGCCAAAGACCATAAGCAGTTGGCACCCAAGCCCAATCCAAGCCCACATGGAATTCATGCCCCAGCTCTGCAAAGAGTCAAGCAGTCCAAGCCCAAGAGGAGTCAACTTTCCTAGTCCAACAAGGAGTTCAACCTCCAAGTCCCATAAGGGCTCCAATCTCCTTATCCTATTCAAACTTTGTACTCCTTGTCCCACTCAAATTTTGTTCTCCCACTTTGATAGGAATTTGTACTCCAACTTTGACAGGGAGAGGCCTAGGAGATCTATAAATACCCCTCCCCTCCTCCCTCTTGTATGGTTGAATGATGATGATTAATGAATGAGAGTTCTTCTTTATTTTCCATGCTTGTTAGCATTGATGCTTCATGAGGGAGAGGGGGAGAGGTCCAAATTTTCAATCCGCAAGGAGGGCACGTGAGGTGCAACCCAACCAAAACCAACCCACTATCATCTTCTCTCAAACCCTAGCCATCCCCTTCTTCTTCCATCCTTGGCCACCCCCTTCACTCATCCTCCAAACCCTAGGTTACCCTCCCATCTTCCAGTCCAGGCCGCCAGCTGTTTCTCCAAATCCAAAGCATATGAGCTCTTCCCTTCTACTAGGAGTCCCGATGTCCATCACATCCTCCAGGCTGTCCCTCCAAGAGTCCAGGTGTCCTCCATCAAATAGGCCACCAAGCATCTTCCAGGGCACCCTTCTACCTTCCCTCTACTTTTTAACCCCTGATTCAATTTTTTCTATCTTCTACATCCCTAACCCTATGTGTTTGCAGGATCCCTCTAGTTCCATGAACCTTGAAGGAAGTCTTCCTTGCCCCAAAACTAGCTGATAAAAAGCAGGCACATTTGTGAGAAATTGGCTTCTTCATCCAGGCACGAATCTAGAGTTGTGCAACCCCTTTGTTTCAGAGGCTGATAATCATTGCCAGGTATGCAACCTAAATTGCTTCTCTCTACTTCTGATTTGTTGAAAACTAAGCATGTCCTATAGTCGTTTCTTAATCCTAGAATTCTTCTTTTCTTTATCTCTTTGATAGTTCTTAGTACGTGGGTAGAACTTAGTCCTTACATGAAAACCCTAACTTAATCTTAGCCTTTTTTGGAAATCAAACCAAATAAAAATCTGAAACCCTTGCTCACATAATCCGAAATCTTTTTATGTTCATCCCTAGCATGCTTGCATCCCGCATCAATTTTATGTCCCACATCATTTTTGGTATCAGAGCTTAGGATAGGGCATGTTCTTGCATATTTTCTTAAACAAAAATATCAAAAAAATCTCTGCATGCTGAATTATGCACATTAGTAGTCTAAACCTAGGGCTAGTTCTTCATTAAAACCTTGCTATTTTTCATCAATTTTTCATCAGTCAATACCCTAAGTAGTTTTCTTATTCTTTGTAATTTTATTTTAATTTTTAGATCTGAAAATAGGAAAAAAATCTGCATATAAAAAAACCTTAACACAAAAACTGCCTTGCTTAAATTTCTGCAACATTAGTTTAGGGCTGAAATTTGTTTGCATTAAACCCCTTCAAACATAGCTTTCTTTAGACTTAATTAACTAATATTAATCTTCATTAAATCTGCCACTAGCCAAAAAAAATAGAAAGAAATATATTTCTGCATATTTTATGATTTTAGTTTCATGTTGCACTTTAGGGTTTCCGGTGTGTGCATGCATCCATAAACCAACTTAAGGGCAATTCTACTTTGTCAGATAAGGGAAGGATTTCATCACATTTCCTTGGCCCAAAACAACCACCCTGCATTCAAACCCAAGCCTTAATTAAAATCAAGTAGCAACCTAATTGAGATAGGGACACCAACAGGTCTAGTTTGTGGTATTGTAAGAAAGCTAATGCACCCAATCCTTCCATTATTTCTTGAAACTGGTATCTAGGAAAGAGATCTAGAGGCAAACGCCCTAAGAGGACTTGTGGTTTTTAATTAGGACCCTACGAGAGCTAGGGCAGCCTCCCACAACCCCACCTCTTACCTAGCCAATGGAAAGGGTAATTGTTGAATTAGTTGTAAGTTGAGCTGACTCATTCTACATGAGCTGCTAGGTCCTGTAAACCTTAGAACGATATGTGTGTTTGTTTTATAACCACAAGATTAGGAGTCTAACCCTACCAGACTCAACCCCAACCCAATTGACCATGGAACATAACTACGAAACATTTCTGAAGACTATGACTAACCAGTTTGCCCAATTGAACAATAGGTTTGACCAATTGGATGGATGTATTGGAAACCTAGAGAGGACCAGAAAGACCCATACTGAGCCTAAACTTGAGACACCATGTTCGCACCCCCCAACCCTAGGAGAGCCCCACGCCATGACCCAATTTGGGAGCTTAATCTAAGGAGACCCAATTATGTTTTCATGGACCAGGATAAGAGAGCCTTTAGGAACATTAGGTTAGAAGCACCTACTTTTGGAGGCGATCTTGATCTTAAGGTTTAGATTGATTAGGAAAGAGGTATGGACCAGAACTTTGAACAAGATGAGATGACCAAAGAAAGGAAATTTAAGTTTGCTAAACTTAAGTTAGTTTGCCAAGCTAGACTATACTAGGGGATGTTGAAACAATGACTAGACAAAGAGGAGACATGCCCATAGCTACCTAAAGAACCATGAGGAGCAAACTTAGAAAAAGGTACCTAGCCTTGTCCTATGAGCCTAAGGGACCCATAACCCATCGATACCTACCCATGTCCGATGAGCCCAAGAAACCCATAACCCATCGATTTGAACCCATGTCCTATGAGCCCAAGAGACCACTAACCCATCAATTTGAACCCATGTCCTATGAGCCCAAGGAACCCATGACCCATCGACCCAAACCCAATAGGATAGTACACCTAAATATAATCCAAGTACTAGTCATGTTCCCCTTAGCCTACCCATCCCTGCTACCCTATTAGTACAGAAGGCTGACATTGAAGAAGAAGTCTATAAGGCTGACCCAGAATTAGTTGACCAGGAAAGTATTAAGACTCAACCTATATTGGAAATCCAATTAAAAGAAGAAATCTGTGAGGAGTGTAACCCTACTACCATGATGGCCTTACCTGAGGAAATCCTAGAAGAGAATCATATTATAGAGCCTAGTCCTGAAATTCAAGAACCAGAGAAAATTAGTGAGGACTTGGTCTTTTCAATTCAATACCCTCAAAAGGAGTTCATTCCTTTAGTCCTGATCAAAGATGCCTTGTCTAAAAGCACTGACTCATCCTTCCATAAGGTGGACCTTTTGTTGCCTGTAGATTATTATCCAAACCTTAAGGTCAACCCAATTGAGCCAAAACTGTTCAACGAACCCTCTTCCTATTTTCTACCCTTTCCTGAGGCTTCCTATGTTTCTAAGACTATCAGGTTACATTTTGTTGAGATTAGTAGGTTGCATTAGTCTTTAAAATATGTTAGATTTGCTACCTATTTTTGGAAAACCTTATGGCATCTATTAGGATTCCATGCAGAATTTTTATCTGCATGTCATCCACCAACCAAGGGTCAAGCACAGAGTTGTAGTTGAAGACTTAATAAATTTCTTTCCATAGGAATGCATAGTCGATCCTTAGGTGTTAGTATGAGTCATTTACCCTACATGTTAGAGATCTGCATCAGAAAATTAGCCATAAGATTAATGTGAGCAATGAAATTTATAAACACATGGTTTATTGAAGAAAAAAGTCAAAGAGTTTGTTGAGGGAGATTTTGTAAAGATTAGGCTTAGACCTGAGCAGTTTCCTCCTGGGATTCTGAAATTTTACATGCCCGTAGAGCTGGACCCTTCAAAGTGATAAAGAAAGTTGGACCTAATACCTATGAGCCTGAGTTACCACTAGAATTTGGCATTAGCTCAACCTTCAATATCTCAGACTTAGTTGAGTATAGGGAGCCAGCAATGATGATGAGGACATCAAGCAAAGGGAAATAGATTTCAAGCAAATCTTGCAGCTATGAAGGTCTTCTAATCAACATTTTCATGGAGAAAGCAAGTCCATCTCATTGAAGCTAAAACATGGTTAAAAGAAAGCCCTAGCACTTAAGCAATTCACTTTTGAAAAAGCTACTTCCATGAGCCAACTCAAGAAGGAGAGTCCCCAGTTTTCAAGTGTCGACTCATGCACCTTGAGTCGACTCAACCTATCCTTGAGCTGACACTTCATGCACCTTGAGTTGACTCAACCTATCCTTGAGCTAACACTATCCCTTTGTCAAGCAATTTTTCCATGACACTTGGGAGATCATCAAGCCTTTTTTATTTCCCACTTGAGAGTTTATTGCATCACTTGAAGCACCACTTGAAGCACACTTGAAGAGTCTTGGATGCCATCCCTTATGACATTTGGAAGTTCCATGTTGATTACTCTTGGATGCATCCTTGGATGCCATGTGGAAACATCTCATCCTGCCACTTGGAAGATCACTTTTATTGAAGACACATGGAAGAATCCCTTGATGACACATGGCAAGCTAAGAAGGCACCACTTGGAAGTTTGTTGCAACAAAAATTTGTTATTAACTATTTCTTGTTGGAAGTTGTAACCAATTTTAGTTAAGACCACCTAATCTAGTGGTTAGCATAACTAATCCATGGATTAGTTATATTTTAATCATTTTTTTTGGATGAATTTTTTGGAAATTCCTTGGGCTATAAATAGGGCAAAGCCTTCCCTCTTGTATTGATTCCATTTAGAAATGAAATTGAGATGATATTGAGTTTAGATTTCTTCTTGAATTATAGTCTAGTTTCCTTGTGTGGAGAGGGTGAGATGCCTATTAATCTAGGTAGTTTTCTTCATTCCCTAGTCCTAGAGTAAGGTCAATCCTTGAGGGAGAGGGTTAGAGGCCCATTTGATGCTTCAAAGTAGCCCTTCCAAGGACTTTGAGGAGTGTACCAAGAGGAAGAAGAGAAGAGCTTGCTGCCTAGCTTCAAGCCATTTCCAAACTTTCCTTCCTTTGTTTTCCTTTGATTTATTTCCTTCCATCTTTGTTTCCATGCCCTTATTACTAGTTCATTGCAGGTTCTCTCAGGGATTCAAGTTGATGATGAAGGTTTCTTGTCATGATCTAAGTGCAAGGTAAGTTCATAAGTTGAAGAAGTTCTAGTCTTACCATCTAATCCTCTTTCCTAGAGTTTTGTATGAACCCTTCCACTAAAAATATTTTAGCCATCATTGTTGGTAGGAAAACTCTTCCTAAGCTTCATTAGATCTAATCATTTGAAGGTTAACTTGCCCTAGTAGTGATGGTTTCCTTGCCATGAAGATTCTAATCTTTGTTTTGAACTAGATCTACATTGTCAGTGTTTTAACTTAGATAAACTAGTCTCCTTATGAAAATTCTTTCCTTGGATTAATTTAGCCCATTTATTTGATAATTAATTGCTCAAGTTTGCTTTCTGGTTAGCTTGCTAAAACTCTTCATCCATCATTTCATTTGTCCCGCATCAATTTTTGGTATCATAGCTTATGGTTTACTAGGTCAAGTTGCTGAAATTTTGTTCCCTTCATGTGTTGCTTGCCTTCAAGTCCAAAATTCAAATCCAAAATTTGAGATTTAAATTTTAAAATTTAAGATATAAAATTTTAAATCCAAGATCTGAAAGTCTTAATTTAAATTTAAATTTTTTTAATATTTTTAAATTTAAATTTTAAATTTTTAATCTATTCAATTAGAGGTTTGCTGATTGTTGAAATTTCTATACTAGCACCAACCCGAGTTTTTCTTGAATTTTTAGTATTTCTTTTAAAAAGAAAAAAAATCAAAAAAAAATCTTTTGCTGCATTTTAGGAGTTTGGGATCTGAAATATAAATTTTTTAAAAAAATTTTTGATGCGGAACGATGCGATACGGTGTAAGATGATTTAATTTTAGTCTAAGATGTTTTAAAGAGCAATGATCATAGCAGTAAAGCAACTAAATGTAACAGATTAAAGAAATTAAAGAAAGTAACAATCTACTTACCTGCAAGCTGATCTGCAAGTTATAAAGAGTAAGGACCCGATGGCTAGAAACCATCTAAGATTAGGCTATTCCATGCTTCAACTACCAAATCTAATGAGAAAGGATTGGTTGCTTATCCCAATAGAGATTCTCTTTGACTCGGGATAGATCGGCTGCTTGGTCGCTCAAACTCGCAGCAGGATGAAGATCGGGACTTCAGATTTCAGATCTACCATCAGATCTTGGTTCGGAAGCAAAGGTCCGTCCTCTAAAGTCCTCGAACACCTGGGATCTACAAAGAAGGGAGCAAGCAAAACTTTATGAATGAAGTTAATTCGGTTCAAAATGGAAAAAAAATGAAGGGTTGGATGCGTAGAGCTTGAAGAAGATCGGTAGCAGCTTGTCAAATCTGGCAGAATCTTCATTCAATGACCTCACCGCCTTGAGCTCTCAAGGACCTCCCCGCCTTGAGCTCTCAAGGACCTCCCCACCCTTAGAGAAAATCACTAAAGCCTAACCTAGCTTTGTGGAAGAAAAATTGTAGCATTTCATTTCATGAATCAATAATTCAATTACAAGGGATATAGGGTCCTATTTATAGGGTTCTTCACACATGAAGATATCATAGGACTCTTTTGAACTCAAATTACATTTAAATTTAAATACTCCTTGGCTTCTTGGCTTCTTCTTTGAATTTGAAATTTAAATCCCTTTTTTTTCATGGCTTGGGTGACTTCATGAAAAAATGTGCGACAAATGGAGATGGGGTGCTAATCTTCTTCTCATTTGGCGCAAATCCTTCTCAATCTAATTTTTGAATCCTTCTTGATCGGCAACAAGGGATAAGAAATAGCTTCAAAGGTTTGAATCATTCATTTGAATTTGAATTTGGATGAAGATGTCTCCTCCTTTGAATTTGAAAGTAGATAGAAGATAACTCCTCCCTTTGAATTTTGGATGTAGATAGAAGATAACTCCACTTATCTTGGACTCTTCCTCCCTTTAAATTTTGAATGAATCATGGGTGGGCGTCATCTGAAGTGGGCGATAATGAGAGGGGGGCACCAGATGAAAAGCAGAGTCCTGCTTTACTCCTCTTAAATGGGCGCCTCCTTAAAATCTTAAATGAGCGATGGAAAATAAATAGGATGGGGCGCCTCATTGGATAAGGATGACTTTGTCTTGACATCCAAATGTCCGAATGTCTTGATGTCTGGATGTCCGATGTCTAGATGTCTTGATGTCTGAATGTCTGGATGTCCGGATGTCTGATGAAAAATTGGACAACCCCTTTTTGACCTAGAATTGATCGACCAAGGTGATGATAACTTGGGTCTTGGATACTTATGACACCCGTTGACTTATTCAAGCACTAATTACAAGACTCAAATTGGACAATTCACCAACAAAGTAAATTAATGCTATTTACAAGACTCTTAAACCAATTGATGGACTCAATTGGTAACTCAACAATCCTAATTGAACAAATTACACTCAATTTGATCAAATTACAACTCAATTTGACCTAATTACAAACTTAAAACAACTAGGACTCGAGTGCTTTTTGTAATGAACACATGGACTTACTCATTGGTGATCCAAATTGAATTGGAAAAGGTTTGCTTCCTCTTCCTGACTCTTGTGTCCTCACCATATTGTTGCCTAAAATTTTTAGAGTTTAAAATTCAGATTCTTAGTTTGTTTCCTAGAAGCTGTTCAAATTCTATTTTTCCCTCCCTTATGTTTAATTTTCAAAAAAATTTAAAATATTTTTTCTGAATTTCAAATTTGAGATCTGAGTTTTATATGTCAAAATATGATGATTCCTATTTAAATTTCAAATTTTAGAAGGGTATTAAATTTGATATTCGAATTTTGAATCAACGTAGTTGGAAGTTTGTTAAGCTGCTAGAATCTTCTAGTAATCACTTCTCATAACAACTTCTGTAACCAAATTTTGAAATTTTTTGAATTCAAAACTTAAAATCTGAGATCTTAATACTAAGATCTAACTAATCCACTTTTAATTTCAAATTTTTTGAAATTTAAAATTTAAACTTTGAATTTTCAAAACTAGTTAGTTGGAGGTTAGTTAAGAGGCTAAGATTTTCAAACAACCACTTTTACCTCCAAGAATGAATTTTCAAACTATAATTCAAAATTTAAAATTTAAAATTTGAGTTTTAAAATTGAGATTTCCAGATTTGAAATTTTCAATTTAATTTTTAAATATTTGAAACTTTGAAATTCGGGTTTGACTCATATGTTTGTGCTAGTCTACATAACTTGTTAGCTAGTTGGTTATTTGTGCATCCATTTTAAATTCATTTTAAGGGCATTCAATATAACATGAGGGAAAGAAGTAATAACCTTTCCTTAGCCCAAAACAACCATCCATCATTGTACATTGACCTAATCTTAATTAAAATTGAGTATGAACCTAAACTAGGGACACCCAGAGGTCAGGTTCAAGTGCAAGATGAGGCAAAGTGCTATTTGAGTTTGTACTTACTGCATAGAAAATGGTGTCTAAGGCTAGAGGTCCAATGACAAATGTGCCTTAAGCGGACTTGTGGTTCTTTAATTGGGTCCTCGTGAGAGCGAGGGTGGCCTCCCGCATTCCCACCTCTTACCTAGCCATTGGAAAGGGTAATTGCATCCTTAATTAGTACCTAGTTAAATCTTGTATTTTGAACTTCTAGGTCTAGGAACCCTAAAAGCTAGGTTTGTATTGTTTGTCTATTAGGTCAACAGCTTTGACCAATAGTCCTATACTTAGTCTAGTTTACCATGGACCCCAATCTTGAATTCTTTATGAGGACCATGACTGAAAAGTTTGATACCCTAACTAATCAATTAGGTTCAATGAACAAAGAGTTAGGACAAATGGACAACCAAATCGGGAACCATACTAAGCCCAAATCACCTAGTCCACCTCTCCTTGGTTCAAGATCCCAATGTTATGATCTCACCCCTGAGTATAATCCTAGATACCTCTTCCAAGATTTTGTAAATGAGGAAAAGAGAGTCTTTAGGAGCAATCAACCCTATGCACCAACTTTCGATGGAAATTTAGATGCTGAAGTATATGTCAATTGGGAGAAGAAAATAGATCAATACTTTGAGTTCGATGAAATGTCAGAAGTAAAGAAGTGTCAATTTGCCAAATTAAAGTTAGTCCAACATGCTAAAATATATTGTGGAGAAGTTGAGCATAAAAGTTATTATAGTGGGGATAAAATAATTACTTGGAGAGATATGAAGAGTAAACTGAGAAAAAAGTACCTAAGTAGATATTTTGAGCAAAGACTTTTAGACCAATGGTATAGATTGAGATAAGATGATGCTACTGTATTTGAGTATATTTCTAAATTTAATGAGTTTGTCGGGAGATGTGGCACTGTCGAATCTGAGGTAATGATCATATCTAGATTTTGAGCTGGTCTATGTAAGGACATCTAGTGAGAATTGTTTTAATGGAAAATTCACTACCTAGAAGAAGCTTATCAAAGTGCTAGAAAATTTGATACATTTTAGAAGGAACTCTTGATTAGTCGACCTAAGTCCAACAGGAATAATACATCTGGACATAGGCCTAGTTCTAGTCAGATTCCTTCAAACAAACCAACTCCTATTATCCTAGTAGTTTGAAAGGAAGAAATCCTTGAACCCAATAAAGAGCCAAAAGTAGAAATATATGAAGCTGAATCCAGTCTTATAAATGAATATAAAGAAGATAAAGAAGAGACTATGATGCGGGACGGGATTCTAATATGATGCAGGATGATATACAAGGGATGAGGATGAAAAAAATTAGATGAAAGCAAGCAAATATTTTTGGAGTTTTTTAATGATTTTGATTCTCAAAACTAGCCTAGATTGGGTTATGGTTATCCAGTATCAATTAGCATCCTACCCACATACTAGTTCAATCAAAAAGAAAAGAAAATCAGGATCATATGTCTAAGAAGGCCTATTAAGAGCATCTTCACCTTCAAGAAATCAGAAAAGTGAGAAGGGAAGGGGTCTACATACCTAGCAATGATTTGCATGATGTCATAGAAGAGATCTCTTAACTCAGATTGGTGCCTGGATGATCCGGTCACTTTCCGGTGATTCTGCTAATTTTTTATCAGCTTCGTTCGGAGGCAAGGAAAATGTCATCCAAGGGCATGGTACTGGAGCGATCCTGCAAACATCAGGGGTTAGTGTCAAGGATGATAGAAAAAATATAAAATTGGAAGAAGATGGAAGGGGGAAGAGAGGGGCCGTTGGCGAGGCTGGTGGCCTGCTTTAGAAGATGGATGCCTGGTCTTGGATGAGGGTGGCCTGGCAGCAAGGAGGGCATCTTAGTTTGAAGAAGAAGGCTGGATGGCTTGGCTTAGAGGGAAGAGAGAGATTAGTAGGGGTGGCTAGGGTTTGTAAAGCTAGGGCACTGAAATCTCACACACATACTTCCAAAGAACACAATTGTCACAAAAAAATTTACTAGAGTTTTAATTCATCAATAAGAGATTATTTTTACAAGAGAGAGAGGGGGTGGGTATTTATAGGCTCACCCAAGTCCTCTATTTATTAGGATTGGATTTCATAGTTTGTTAAGGAAGAGGAATACAAAATTTGAATAAAATTACAATTCCATGTTGACTTGGAAAAGGAATTCCTTGTTGGCTTGGGAAAGGAATATTCGCCTGTTGACTTGGTCTTCTATTGGCTAGGGCACCTACTTGGACTGGGCTTGGATCTTGGGCATCCTATTGTGATGCAGAACAAAAGAGAAGATGATGCGATGCTGAAATAAATTAAGATTAATTCTCTTTTTTTTTTATATATTTCAGAAATTGGCTTTGACTCAAAGGAAAGCTAAACTAAACTGAAAGAAACTAGGTAATAACTGAAAGCACAATTTAAATAAAACTGGATTATCAGAGTAGTTCAGAAGTAACGGATTGCTGGGGGTTGAGAAATCCCCAAACCTAGGGTTTCGCTCTGAACTTTCAATAGGACAGAAATAAAGAGAAGAGATGGGTTACCGACTAAACAGTGATCTTCACAGAGTTTGGTGGAAGAACTCTCTCGAGCAGATTGTTGGATCCTCGAATTCGGATATCTTCGTAATGGATCCTCCAATACTGGTCCTGTGGCTGAGTCGGCTTCTCCTGGACTCAAGATCTAGGAAAGAAGAAGAACAAGTGATGGAATCAGATACTCAAGGAAGAATTTACCAGATTGAAGAACTTGAAGGTTGATGTGCTAAAATCCAGATTCTCCTGGAGGTTGATCTGACTTCCTCTGGGAATTGCTCTGGATCTGAAGTATCCGGACTGGACCCGGATGCTGGGGTCGGCCTTGACTTGAAGAGGATGGCCGTGAGAGGTGGGATATGCTAGGGCTTGGTGGAAAGAGAAGGATGATGGGCGGCTAGTGTTTGGGAGTGAAGTGGCTAACCTAGGGTTTGGGGTTTGGAGATCTCACACCTCCTCAAAGTTCCTGGGGATCCCGGATTTACTCCCTCACGGAGCTCAACACCTGGATGCAAGTGCGGAAGAGAGAAAACACAGAGTTTGCTCACACAAAAACTTGAATTCATTCATCAGTTTACTTTCAAATTTACAAGAAGGGTTTAATTTATAGGACTTTACAAGAGAGTAGGGTTTTACATCTTCCCATGTGGGACTAAAGGAGAGGATCTTCAAATTAGGATTGTAGGATCAATCCCTACACATATGGCCAGCCAAAGGTTCCAAAAAAATTTGATTTGGGTTTTAAAAGGAAGGTAGATGGCGCCTCCAAGCTTTGTTCTTCAAGAGAGGATTTCTTTCCTTCCATGGCTCAACTCTTTTGGACTCCTCCTTTTCTTTCTCCCTAAGTCATGGTCCTTCCCATCTTTGTTTTGGATATTTTTGGTAGGGAATGGGCGCCTCCTTGAAGTTCTCTCCAAGAAGAATTTCTTCCCTTTCATAGCTTGGCTCTTATGGAAGGTCTTGGGCCACCCCCTTGATTTGTGGATCCCTGGTTGCTTTCTCCTCAAATGGCGCATGAGAGAAGGGAGCTGCTATCTATGGTGTGGGGACCAGAGTATACTGGATGGAGATGTGGCACCCCCTGGACTCAGGCGTGTGGCTGGGAGTGTGGCTGGGAGTGTGGCACCCACTTGCTTGGCCTTGGGAGAAAATGTGACACCCCAGGTTGAAGTCCTAGACCACTACTGAGTCAACATGACTCAACAAAAATAAATTGCAGGGAGTACAGACTTAAGCTAAAATTGAGTTGATCAAGTCAACCCTTATTACAAGCCAGAAAACCCTAATTCTTCGGGCAAGGTCAATCAGAGATCCAGATGGAGCTCTGAAGTCTTCTTCTGAGTCTGGTGCCCACACCAATTCTCCTGGGGTGGGAGGAACTCGACCCTGTCGAGTATGGATCAAGTTGGCTCTGGTATCTCTCCAAGAGGTCTCGGTCCAATTCTTGTAATTCTTCTCGGGAGATCCAAGAGTCATCAGAATCTGGCCTTCCTTGCCAGCGGACCAGGTATCTTTGGTATCCTCGATTACGAGTAGAGATAACCTGATCATCCAGGATCTTTTCAATCTGCTCTTTCCTCACAGGCCAGTTTGTTGGTGGACACACAGGGTTGGGTTCACTCTCAAGAACAGGATTAGGCTCAAAAGGCTCACTGGGAATCACAGCTGGCTCCCTATACTCTACTAGGTCTGTAATGTTGAAAATGGAGCTAATGCCTAGTTCTGGAGGTAACTCGAGCACATAGGCATTGGATCCTACTCTCTTCACCACTCTAAATGGTCCAGCTCCTCTAGCATGTAACTTTCTAACGGTTCCAGGAGGAAACCGTTCATGCCTTAACCTAATCATTACATAGTCTCCTTCATCAAAAGTTTTGACTCGCCTTTGAGAATCAGCCAACTTCTTATAAGTTTCATTACTTAAATTTATTTTGGCTTGAATTTCTTTATGCAAGTCTTTTATATGCTATGCAAAAACTTCGACAGACTCGGAGACTCGTGTGTGGACTGGTAAAGGAGCTAGGTCAAGAGGTGTGTGAGGTTTGTAACCATGCACAATTTCAAATGGACTCTTACCCGTAGACCTATTGACCGAGTCATTGTATGCAAATTCAGCTCTAGGTAAATACAAATCCCAGTTCCTAATGTTTTCACCAACAAGACACCTTAACAGATTGCCTAAACTACGGTTCACTACTTTGGTTTGGCCATCAGTCTGGGGATGATAGGCAGTTGAAAACTTAAGTTTTGTCCCTAACTTATGCCAAAGGATTTTCCAGAAATAGCTGGTGAACCGGACATCCCTATCGGAAACAATTGTCTTAGGTAGGCCATGGAGTCGAACTATCTCATTAAAGAATAGGGTGGCTACCTTAGACGCATCAAATGTTTGAGAACAAGGCAAGAAATGGGCCATCTTGGAAAATCAGTCGACTACAACACAGATAGAGTCATGCCTCCTCTGGGTCTTAGGCAAACCTAACACAAAGTCCATGCTCACATCTTGCCAAGGACGATCTAGGACAGGGAGTGGGGTATAAAGGCCGGTGTTCTATTTTCACTGTTTGGCAACAGCGCAGGTCCGACACCTAGCCACAATGTGTGCTACATCTCTTTTTAAGCTAGGCAAGAAAAGTGGTCTTCAATAACCAGGGTGGTCTTGTCTTTTCCGAAATGGCCAGCTAAACCTCTAGCATGAATTTCCCAAATCAAAAATTTCCTAAGAGAAGTTATAGGGATGCAAAGCCTATTCTTAAAGAACTGAAAGCCATCTAAAAGGGTATAATCCTTATGGTCACTATATGGTCCTTGAGTTAGATCCTGGTACACAGTCTTAAAATCCGGACACGACTCATATTTTTCTTTGATTTGCTCAAACCCTATGACTTCAGCCCTAACAGAATTCAACAACAAAGATCGACGACTAAGGGCATCAGCTACCTTATTTTTAGATCCAGCCTTATGCTTCAAAACAAAAGTATAGGACTGGATATACTCTACCCACTTAGCATGCCTAGGGTTAAGCTTCTTCTGGGAATTCAAGAATCTAAGAGCCTCATGGTCCGAAAATAGCACAAATTCTTGCGGTAGCAAATAATGTCTCCAGTAACGTAAAGCTTGCACTGCCGCATAAAATTCCTTATCATAGGTAGAATACCTAAGCTTATCATCATTAAGTTTTTCACTAAAGAATGCTACGGGATGGTTCTCTTGGCTTAGGACTCCACCTATACCTACTCCTGAAGCATCACAGGCAACCTCAAATACCTTTGAAAAGTCGGGTAACCTCAAAATGGGTGCCTGGGTCATCCTATCCTTAAGATCTAGGAAGGCTTTATGGGCTGCTTTAGTCCACTAGAATTCTCCCTTCCTAATACAGTCTGTGATAGGAGCAACTACAGTACTAAACCCCTTGATGAATCGCCTATAGAAGGTAGCCAAGCCATGGAAACTTCTAACTTCATGCACATTGGTCGGCTCTGGCCATTCTACTATGGACCTAATTTTTTCAGGATCGGCAGCCACGCCGTCAGGGGTTACTACAAAACCAAGGAAGATAATTCTATTGGTCATGAATTCACACTTTTTGAGATTACCGTAGAGACTATCATTCTTCAAAACTTGACAGACTTGTCTAAGATGGCCTAGGTGGCCTGCAGGGGTCTTACTATAGATCAGGATGTCATCAAAATAGACCACTACAAACTTCCCTATGAAAGCTCTAAGTACCTGGGTCATAATCCTCATGAAAGTACTAGGGGCATTGGACAACCCAAAAGGCATAACAACCCATTCATAGAGACCATCCTTAGTTTTGAAAGTGGTTTTCCACTCATCCCCTGGTCTAATCCTAACATGATGATAGCCGCTCTTGAGATCAATTTTAGAAAAAACCATTGCACCGGCCATCATATCTAGCATGTCATCTAGTCTAGGGATGGGGAACCTATACTTGATTGTGATTTTGTTGATGGCACGACTATCAACACACATCCTCCACGTGCCATCCTTCTTCGGGGTTAGAAGTGCAGGGACTGCACAAGGGCTAAGACTCTCCCTAATGAACCCCTTCCTTAACAATTCTCCAACCTGCTTTTGTAGTTCCTTATGCTCAGATGGATTCATCCTATAATGGGGCAAGTTGGGTAAAGTAGCTCCTGGGATTAAATCTATGGAATGCTGGATATCCCTAAGAGGTGGAAGGTGGTCTGGCAGATACTCGAGAAAAACATCCTCAAATTCTTTTATCAAAGGTTTAACTTCCTGAGGAGGCTCTGAGGGTGTAGGAGTCCTAAGTTCCTTAGCAGTCAACATCCAAATAGGTGAACCACTATGAATTTCTTGTTCTAGATCCTTAGCACTAATTAGGTTCACTCCAGTCTTCATTTCTCTGACCTTATTGGTTCCTTTAGCTTCCTTGTCCTTAGGAGGGACTGAATGGATTGTGATTTTCTTCCCATTGAAACTAAAGACACAGGTGTTGGATTTTCCTAAGAGGGTGGCATCATAATCATACAACCAAGGTCTTCCAAGAATTATACTGCTCACCCCCATGGGCAAGACGTCACACCAAATCTTCTCTTGATAGGATTGCATTTGGATTTGGACCTGACATCTAGACTGGATGGGTATAGAGGTAGAGTCTACCCAAGAAACCTTATAGGGGTTAGGGTGGGGGACTGGGGTTAAGCCTAACATTTTGACAGTGCTAGCAGAAATGGCATTCACACAGCTCCCACTATCTATGATGATTTTACATACCTTATCCCCTAGTTTAAGGAAAGTCTGTAGGATGTTAGTCCTACGCCAATCCTCCTGAACTCTATTCTAGGACAGGATGCATCTTACAACCCCTAATTGGTCAGACTCTGTGGATTCCTCCTCTCCTTCATACTCATCGACCAAATTCATTCCGGCCTCATAAACTTCTTCTTCAAACTCTTCATTGGGTCCGGAACTCTCTTCCTTTGCTTCTTCTATGTAAAGGGATCTACGAGGGCACTGGCTAGAAACATGACCTACCTTGTGGTACTTAAAACAAGCTATGGCTGTGCACTGGTTGGAGATATGACCGGGCTTCTGGCACTTAAAACAGATGATACTAGGGGTTCTTTGGGTGTTAGGTGCCTTACCTTTGTCCATGGGCCTAGGGGTGGGAATACCCTGATTAGACTTGCTAGGGGTAACTTGGCTAGGTCCATTTCTTGGGATTGGGGCACTAACCCTAGAAGGTATAGGTCCTCTCTGAAACTTCTCAGTGTTCAGTGCAATCTGATAGGCTTGGTCTAAGTCAGTAACCTCTCTCAGAAACAACTCCCTCTTTATGTCTTCCCTAAGTCCAGCCCTAAACCTAGACAAAGTGACCTCATGGGATTCACTCACATCACATCTCATCAGGTATTCATCAAAGGTGGTTATGTAGTCTGATACAGATCGGTTCCCTTGTTTCAAAGTCTGCCATTGGTCTAACAGGTTCTGCTGGTATGAAATGGGTAGGTACTTATCTCTAAGTTTCTCTTTCATACCCTGCCAAGTGGTTATGGGCTCTACATTTCATCTTCTAGTGATCAGCTCAATGTTCCCCCAGTATAACCTAGCTTGACGTACTAACTTCATCTTGGCAAACTTGAACTTTCTTTCCTCAGACATGGCATACCACTCAAAGTACTGGTCCATCTCACCCTCCCAATCAGAATACACCTTAGGGTTTAAGCTACCATCAAAAGTGGGTGCATCTAATTTGATGTTCCGAATGAAACTATCATCTCTATCTACAGGTTCTGGGTCAGGCCTCCTATGATTAGGTTCAGGATCTCTGTATAAAGGTCTTCTAGGCTCTTGGTGTGGGTGAGGTTGAGGCACATTAAAATCTGGGTCAGGAGTCCAATTTAGATGCCTAGGTTCCTCAAGTACTTGGACTCGATCCCTAAGCTGGGCAAAATTCTCATTCATATCCTGACTTAATTTGTTCATACTCTCAGTAAGAGCTCTAACCATGGCCTCTAAATCAGGTTGGGTTTGACCAGGTTGGTAGGGTACTCCATTCAGGGTAGACATGATGATGCAAGCAAACACACAAAATGAGACTCAACTGAATCGACTACGGGCTAACTAAACCTAGAGCCCAAACTAGATGCCCAATTAGAGTGGCAAGCTAGCCTGTAGTAACTCAGGACTCAGCCAGGCAGGTGTAAGGGGAGTGTTAGGTCCCTAGATGCCAATTCTAGACACCAATCAGTGATTGGCCAGGTAGGTGGACCAGCACAAAAGCCCTTCGGGATGTAGTCCCAGAACCACCATTTTAGACACTGAGTATAAAGCACACACAGAGTAACTAGCCAAACTGACTCAACACTAGCCTTGACCCGACTTGTTGATGTCCCTAGCCCACTAGGACAAATTAAGTCTAATAAATTTTAAAATTAGGCTTATGATCGAATGAGGGGGTGGTGGTTGTGGGATAAGGAGAGGTTATCAACTCCTCCCCTTATCTTAGATGCTCAAATGCCCTTAGGATGAGTTAGGAGATGTTCACTTGAGATAATTGAATTGCAGAACACAAAATCAGAGTTGCAGTAATTTAACTCTCAGAAATTTCATGGAAACCAATAAATCACAGGAAAATTATGTAAAATAGCTTCAATTATATTGGTTCCAACAAAACAAAAATTATACAATTCAAAGTTAACTGCACTAAGAAACAATTTCTGTAATAGGGTAGTTACAGACTGAAAACAGGGTGCTTCCCCCGTTTACAATTCCTGCTACGAAGTTGTAACCTAACGGATCCCCTACACGCCCTAGGAACACCCCATGGAATGGGAAGAGGAGGTTTACACCTCGCTTCGTTCCTAGGACCGGACGTCCTGGGGAGTCTACTTCGAGCAGACAAAGTAAAAGGAGAGAGACTTAAAACAAGCAAGCAAAACAGAAACCCTAGACTGTGCTCTGATACCAAAAATGATGCAGAACAAAAGAGAAGATGATGCGATGCGAAAATAAATTAAGATTAATTCTCTTTTTTTTTATATATTTCAGAAATTGGCTTTGACTCAAAGGAAAGCTAAACTAAACTGAAAGAAACTAGGCAATAACTGAAAGCACAA
Organism: Areca catechu; assembly: GCA_021397845.1. NCBI lineage: Eukaryota > Viridiplantae > Streptophyta > Magnoliopsida > Arecales > Arecaceae > Areca > Areca catechu. Next base: position 524,609 of record JAHSVC010000025.1, read on the forward strand.
TTTAAATAAAACTGGGTTATCAGAGTAGTTCAGAAGTAACGGATCGCTGGGGGTTGAGAAACCCTCAGACCTAGGGTTTCGCTCTGAACTTTCAACAGGACAGAAATAAAGAGAAGAGATGGGTTACCGACCAGACAGTGATCTTCACAGAGTTTGGTGGAAGAACTCTCTCGAACAGATTGTTGGATCCTCGGATTCGAATATCTTCACAATGGATCCTCCAATACTGGTCCTGTGGCTGAGTCGGCTTCTCCTGGACTCAAGATCTGGGAAAGAAGAAGAATAAGTGATGGAATCAGATACTCAAGGAAGAATTTACCAGATTGAAGAACTTGAAGGTTGATGTGCTAAAATCCGGATTCTCCTGGAGGTTGATCTGACTTCCTCTGGGAATTGCTCTGGATCTGAAGTATCCGGACTGGACCCGGATGCTGGGGTCGGCTTTGACTTGAAGAGGATGGCCGTGAGAGGTGGGATATGCTAAGGTTTGGTGGAAAGAGAAGGATGATGGGCGGCTAGGGTTTGGGAGTGAAGTGGCTAACCTAGGGTTTGGGGTTTGGAGATCTCACACCTCCTCAAAGTTCCTGGGGAACCCGGATTTACTCCCTCACGGAGCTCAACACCTGGATGCAAGTGCGGAAGAGAAAAAACACAGAGTTTGCTCACACAAAAACTTGAATTCATTCATCAGATTACTTTCAAATTTACAAGAAGGGTTTAATTTATAGGACTTTACAAGAGAGTAGGGTTTTACATCTTCCCATGTGGGACTAAAGGAGGGGATCTTCAAATTAGGATTGTAGGATCAATCCCTACACATATGGCCGGCCAAAGGTTCCAAAAAAATTTGATTTGGGTTTTAAAAGAAAGGTAGATGGCGCCTCCAAGCTTTATCTTCAAGAGAGGATTTCTTTCCTTCCATGGCTCAACTCTTTTGGACTCCTCCTTTTCTTTCTCCCTAAGTCATGGTCCTTCCCATCTTTGTTTTGGATATTTTTGGCAGGGAATGGGCACCTCCTTGATGTTCTCTCCAAGAAGAATTTCTTCCCTTTCATAGCTTGGCTCTTATGGAAGGTCTTGGGCCGCCCCCTTGATTTGTGGATCCCTGGTTGCTTTCTCCTCAAATGGTGCATGAGAGAAGGGAGCTGCTATCTGTGGTGTGGGGACCAGAGTATACTGGATGGAGATGTGGCGCCCCCTGGACTCAGGCATGTGGCTGGGAGTGTGGCTGGGAGTGTGGCGCCCACTTGCTTGGCCTTGGGAGAAAATGTGACACCCCAGGTTGAAGTCCTAGACCACTACTGAGTCAACATGACTCAACAAAAATAAATTGCAGGGAGTACAGACTTAAGCTAAAATTGAGTTGATCAAGTCAACCCTTATTACAAGCCAGAAAACCCTAATTCTTCGGGCAAGGTCAATCAGAGATCCAGATGGAGCTCTGAAGTCTTCTTCTGAGTCTGTTGCCCGCACCATATTGTGGGCTTGGGCAGCAAATGGGGCGCTTCCGAGTGGGCTTGGGTAGCCCCCAAATGGGCTTGGCGCATCGGCTGGGAAAACCTGGTCGCCCACTTCTATTTGGACTGGAGAAGGACTGGTGCATCATCTTCTAATGGGCTTCTAGGCTAGGGCACCTGGAACTTGGAATATTCCCTGGTATATTCAAGTATGGAGGCTTCATGGGCTTGGACTCTGCTCTGACCTGGGAGGGCCTTGTAACTGCTTTGGCTGGTGATCCTTCTCTTGCATAAAACTGGACTAACACAAACTTACAAGACTCAACTGAACTCACTAACTAGGATAAGTGGACTCACTCAACTTTCAAATGGACTCAAATACTAGGACTCAAGAAACTTATGAGGTTGAGACAAGGGATTCACTGGACTCAATTGAATTTCTTCCCTAAACTTATTACAAGACTCAATTGATGGACTTTATTACAATACTTAGGAAAAATTGACCAACACATGACTTAGAGAACAAATTGGAGCTTGAAGTCTATGTCCGATATGATATCCCCATCAATTCTCCAAGGGTGGGAGGAACTTGACCCTATCGAGTAGGAAGGTCGATCTGGCTCAAGTATTGCTCTGATGGGTCTAGGTTGAGACATTACAGATCCTCTCGAGTGATCGACGAATCATCAAAACTCGGTCGACCTTGCCAATGAACCAAGTGACATGGAAGCCTTTGATCCGGGCACTAGTGGCTTTGTCATCCAAGAAATGCTCAATCATTCCTCTTACAGGCTAATTTGATGGTGGACACTCAGGGTTGGGTTCGCTCTTAAAGAAAAGGGTTAGGCTCAATCTCACTGGGCATCATTGCTGGCTCCCTATACTCTAGTAAGTCTGAGATATTGAAGGTTGAGCTTAATGCTTAATTAGGTGGTAACTAAGGTACTAGGTCCATTCTTCTTTATAACTTTGATGGATCCAGCTTACAGGTATGTAGCCTAATTGTTACAAAATCTTTCTAGCGAACTCTTAGTCTCTTTTTGGGAATTAACCATATTTTTATAAAAACACATTGCTTACATTAAGCTTATGATTAATTCCTCATGCAGATCTCTAATCATGCAGTGCAAATGACACACAACAACTCCTATTGACATGCAGACAAAACACCTAATACGGGCAAATGACTCATGCCAACACTTAAAGATATGCAATCTCGACTAACTCTAAACTACAGTTGTGGGGTTTGACCCTTGGTTAGGTGGGTGACATGCAGATGAGAACTTGACATGCACTCCTAACAGATGCCATGGGGTCCTCCAAAAGTAAGATGCAAACATGACATGCATAATGAATGAATGCAACATGCTTACTTCTACAAAATGCAATCTAGTAGTGAAAAAAATATATGAAGTTTCATGAAAGGGTAGAAAATAAAAGGTTGGTTCAGGGTTAATCTGGCAGGGTAAGAAATACAAAGATGGTTCATGGTTAATCGTAAAGAGTAGAATACAAGATGGGATTTCAGGGATGAGTCCTAGACTAATGAGGTTGACCTTATAGGGTTGAGGTATATCTAAAAGCTTTGCATAATTGAAGAATGGGTCACTAATCTCATGGAAGAGATCTTCAATGGAAACTACAGGAGGGGATTCATTATGAGGGTATTGATAAGCCAAATCCTCAATAAAGTCTTCTGGTTCATGAAATTTAGGACTGGGTTCTACAATTGGGTTCTCTTATAAAGTTTCCTCAGGTGGTGCTCTAGTAACAGGATCTGGGTTCCCTTCCTCTAACTGCTCTTCCACTACAGCTTCAGTTTTAGTAGGGTCAAGGTTAACTAACTCTGGGTTGGCTTTGGTTTGGATTGGGTCAGGGTTAACTAACTCTAGGTTGGTTTCAGTTTGGGTATGGTCAGGATCAGCTAATTCTGGGTTGGCTTTGGTCAAGGTATCACTAGGTCAACTAATTCTAGGTCTTCTATAGGTAACTCTTCTTCTTTTTCCTCATACTCATCCACTAAGCTCACATCAACTTCATATGTCTCCTCTTCAAGGTCATTCTAGTGAACCAATGGGATGGTAAGAGAGAGTTGGCTTAGGAAAAATTGACTAACACTAGGTTCACATCTAGGGGTACCAATCCTATGGGGTTCAAGTCGACTAAGGAAAACTGGGCTATACCCAAAGGTACTAATCCTATCATATTCGAGTTGGCTAAGAGAAATTGGCCTAGTACTGGACTTATATCTAGGGGTACTATTCCTATTGGATTCAGGTCGACTAAGGATCATGGGTCCCTTGGACTTATAGGATAGGGGTACATAGGATTTGGGTTCAGAGGATCTGGGCATAGGAACTAGGTTCATAGGATTTGGAATCAGGTCTATAGGTTATGGATCTCCGAGGTTCAGCTCTATGGGTTATAGGTTTTGAGGATCTGGTTTCATAGGATCGGGATTCAGGGTGTGGGGCTCTCCTAGGGTTGGGCTCTGAGTATGGGTCAAGGTATTGGGCTCTCCTAGGATTGGGCTCTTTGTATGGGTCATAGTATAGGGTTCTCCTAGAGTTGGGCTTGGGTTTAGGTCTGGGATGAGTTTTAGGGGTCTTCTCTAGGTTTCCTAATTGGTTCGCTCCCTGGTCAAACCTACTGGTGAAGTGGTGAAGCCTATTGGTCACTTGGTTATTCGATTGGGTCAATCGGTCAAATCTATGATTCAGTTGGGTGGTTAATTGGCCAAGCTGATTTTGGGATTGGGTATTCATTTGGTTTATATGGGTGGTCAATTGGATGATAATCTGGTCACTTATGGCATTAAAAAGAGTCTCAAAACTGGGCTCCATGGTTGAATTGGGTTGGGGTTTAGACCGTTGGTATTGGGTTCCTAACCTAGTGGTCATGCAATCAATCAGTCAAGGTGTTATGATGCTGTCAAGCACACATGGTTACTATGCACTACAGTTTGCTAGACCTAGAGTCAAAGTAGAATGGGTCGACTCAACTTACACTTAACTCAACAACTAATCTTTCCACTAGCCAGGTAAGAGGTGGGGTGGTGGGAGGCTCCCTTTGCCTATGACAAAATCCTAATTAAAAACTACCAGTCCACTTAGGGCATTTGCCTCTGGAACTCTAGCCTTAGACACCAGTTTTCAGTAATAGTTGGAGAATTGAATGCACTAGTTTACCCACACAACTCGTACCCGACCTGTGGGTGTCCCTAGCTCACTAGAGCAAATTAGGTTGCTAGTTGATTTTAATTAAGGTTTGGGTACAAAAGCAAGGTGGTTGTTTTCGGTCCAAGACATGTAATGACCTGCTATCCTGATTTGAGATAGCGAAAGTGCCCTTAAGATTAGTTTAGATGAGATGATGTAAAAAATGAACCTGATGCAGTCTAATAACAAAACAAAAAATAAAAAATAAAAAAATTTCTTTTATGAGGTGGAAACTTAAATTTGAGTTGGTTAAGTTATTAAACAAAATTGGCTTTGGTTTGGGGGGGGCAGTTTGGATGTAAGTTAGGTTTGGTTTAGTCAAGTATGCAGAATTAGCAGAAATTAAAATTTTTTTATTCAGATTTGATGCAGAAATTAGCATGGATTTCAATGCAAAAAAATTCTACAAAATCTACAGAATAGAGAATGAATGTGAGGAATCATCCTACCAAATTTCATACAATAAAAAATGGAATGATGATGCAAAACCTAGGGTTTCTAACTGGGTGCAGGAAAACATAAAATTCTAGCTAGGGTTTCTAAGATGCTAATTTTTTGTAATTTTCAGTCCTGTAAAATCTGGTAAAAATATCAGTAAAATAGAGGACTCAAAAGAGGTGACGTGATACAAATTTCAGAGAAAAATAAAATACCTAAGATAATGAATGAGATCAAGGTGTGGACTTCTGATAAAGAGTTTAGAGGTGCAAAAATTTCAGACTACAGTGAGGGTTTGAGTTATGGATTTTTTTCTAGACTGTTTTAAATATGAAAATTTCACAAAAAGCACAAAAAATAGAGGACAAGACAGATACAAAATGAAGTTAAAATTGGAGAAAAATAAAATCTTTTTGATGGATAAACAATCCTTTGTTTTGACTAGTTATGTAGAAAATAGTATGCAGAAATCTAGACTACGATGCAAGAACATTCCCTAATCCTGCTCTGATACCAAAATTGATGAGGGACATGATTTTAATATGATGCAGGATGATATGCAAGGGATGAAGATGAAGGAAATCAGATTAAAGTAAGCAAATATTTTTGAATGTTTTTTTATGGTTTTGATTCCCGAAACTAGCCTAGATTAGGTTAGGGTTATTCTGTATCAATTAGCATCCAATCCACATGCTAGTTCGATCAAAAAAAAAAAAAAATTAGGATCCTAGGTCTAAGAAGGCCTATTAGGAGCATGTTCACCTTCAAGAAATCTGAAAAAGTGAGAAGGAAAGGGGTCTACATACCTAGCAACGATTTGCATGATGTCGCAGAAGAGATCTCTTAACTCAGATCAGCACCTGGATGATTCGGTTACTTTTTCGTGAATCTGCCAGCTTTTTAACAGCTTCGTTCAGAGGCAAGAAAAATGTCATCCAAGGGTGTGGTACTGGAGGGATCCTGCAAACGTCAGGGGTTAGTGTCAAGGATGATAGGAAAAATATAAAACTGGAAGAAGATGGAAGGGCGAAAAGAGGGGCCGTTGGACAGGCTGGCGGCCTGCTTTAAAAGTTGGATGCCTGGTCTTGGATGAGGGCGGCCTGGTAGCAAGGAGGGTGTCTTGGATTGAAGAAGAAGGCAAGACAGCTTGGCTTAGAGGGAAGAGAAAGATTAGTAGGGGCGGCTAGGGTTTGTAAAGCTAGGGCACTTAAATCTTACACACACACTTCCAAAGAACACAATTGTCACAAGAAAATTCACCAGAGTTTTAATTCATCAATAAGAGATTATTTTTACAAGAGGAAGAGGGGGTGGGTATTTATAGGCTCACCCAGGTCCTCTCCTTATTAGGATTAGATTACAGAGTTTGATAAGGAAGAGGAATATAAAATTTGAGTAAAATTACATTTCCTTGTTGACTTGGGAAAGGAATTCCTTATTGGCTTGGGAAAGGAATATTCCCCTGTTGACTTGGTCTTCTCTTAGCTAGGGCACCTACTTGGACTGGGCTTGGATCTTGGGCATCCTCTTGTGGGCTTGGGTAGCAAATGGGGCACCTCCAAGTGGGATTGGGCAGCCCCTAGATGGGCTTGGTGCATGGGCTGGGAAAACCCTAGGCGCAACTTCTATTTGGACTGGAGAAGGCCTGGGGCACCATCTTCTAATAGGCTTCTTGGCTGGGGTGCCGGGAACTTGGAATATTCCCTGGTATATTCAAGTATGAAGTCTTCATGGGCATGGACTCTGCTCTGACCTGGGAGGGCCTGGTTACTGCTTTGGCTGGTGATCCTCCTCTTGTATAAAACTGGACTAACACAAACTTACAGGACTCAATTGAACTCACTAAATTGGGACTAATGGACTCACTCAACTTACAAATGGACTCAAGGGACTTATGAGGTTGAGACATGGGATTCACTGGACTAAATTAGACTTCTTGCCTCAACTTATTACAGGACTCAATTGATAGACTTTATTACACGACTTAGCAAAAATTGACCAACACATGACTTAGAGAACAAATTGGAGCTTGAAGTCTATATCTAATATGATGTCCCCATCAGACTAAGCCCACTAAAAATTAGAGGGAAAATCTCCTGAATCTATTAAAGAATTTAAAGACGAAATAGAATTAAAGTCTTGTACAAATGAAGGGCTAGAAAGAGAAGATCCTAAACCTATTGAAGAACTTTAGGAAGAAGTTTATGAAGCTGGGTCTAACCTTATGGATGGGTATGAACAAGAACAATTGCTCGAGGATAAAATAATTACTCAACCTAAAGAAATCAACAACAGGAATAATTAACTTGAAGAAAATGATGTCTAGGGACAAAACCATGAAGAGCAATCCGAGGAGATAATTGAGGATCCATAATTAATCATTGTTGAGGATTTAGATCTAGAGATTAATGAAGGATCACCTAATGGGGTATTGACCATCAAAGAAAACCTAGAACCCATTCCAAAGGATCAAACCCAAGAAATTGTAGAATCGTTAAAAGATTATCAATATGTATTCCCTGATTGTTGCCCTGAGCCTGAATCACCCTTCTAGAATATCCCAAATCCTAGTCCACCAAGCTAGGACATCCACCATACCATTGATCTAGTCCTAATAATATTCAATAGTTACTTTTGGAAAATATTATGGCATTTATTAGGTAACAAATTAAGATTCACTATCACCTACCTAAAGTTGTGTGCCAGAGTCTTCAAAGCCATTTAAGAAAATATTGGAGATTGGAAACTTTTGTTTCCTAGCCCAACAATAAAGTTTAGCCCATAGATAAAAAAGTCCATTTGAGCTTGTTTTGTTTTTGGTGTCATTTGTGTTTAGTCATTTGTCTTTTGTCATTTAGTATCATCTGTGTTTGTCTTTTGTTATCCAATATTATTTGACCTTTCCATGCATAAGTGTCCATGATTGCGAGAGTCATATGCATAGCATGGTTAGTAAGAAAATTTGAGCAATGGAATTAACTAGCACATGGCTAAATTTTTTTAAGAGCTTTCATGAAAAGACTACATGAAAAGTTGCAAACTTGTGGTATAGGTCCTATTCAAATATCAAAGAAATTTGGACCTAATACTCATGTGCTTAAATTACCATCTGACTTTGGTATAAGTTCCACTTTCAATATTTCATACCTAGTAGGGTAAAGGAACCAACTATGATACCTAGTGAGTCTTTTGGGACTTAATCTAATTTTTGAGAGTGAACCAATCCTTGAGTATCTACCACCCAAATCAGTGTCATAGGAATGAGATAATTTAGATAATAAGACTATTACTATCCAAAACAAAGACTATCTACACTATTTGGTTCATTGGCAAGGTCGACCTAAATTAGAAAACTCATGGATCACTAGAGAGAATCTTCAATGGAACAGTCCAGACCTACTAGCCTATTATCAAAGTCAAATTAACCCATACTAGAAAGGATCGAGTTTCTCTCTACCCCGGGAGAATTGATGGGGACATCAAGCAAAGGCAAATAGATTTCAAGCAAATCTTGTAGCTATGAAGGTCTTCTAATCAACATATCCATGGAGAAAGCAAGTCCACCTCATGGAAGCTAAAACATGGTTAAAAAAAAGTCCCAGCACTCAAGAAATTCACTTTTAAAGAAGCTACTTCTATGAGCTGACTCAAGAAGGAGAGCTCCCAATTTTCAAGTGTTGACTCATGCACCTTGTGTTGACTCAACCTATACTTGAGCCGACACTTCATGCACCTTGAGTTGACTCAACCTATCCTTGAGCCAACACTACCCCTTTGTCAAGCAATTTTTTCATGCCACTTGGGAGATCATCAAGCCTTTTTGATATGCCACTTGAGAGTTTATTGGAGCACCACTTGAAGCACCACTTGAAGCACACTTGAAGAGTCTTGGACGCCATCTCTTATGACATTTGGAAGATCCATGTTGATTATACTTGGAAGCATCCTTGGATGCCATGTGGAAACATCTTATGCCGCCACTTGGAAGATCACTTTTATTAAAGACACATGAAAGAATCCCTTGATGACACATGGCAAGCTAAGAAGGTGCCACTTAGAAGTTTGTTGCAACCAAAATTTGTTATTAACCATTTCTTGTTGAAAGTTATAACAAATTTTAGTTAAGGCCACCTTATCTAGTGCTTAGCATAACTAATCCATAGATTAGTTATATTTTAATATTGATTTTGTTGACCCCTAGAATGATTTTGATGATTACAAAATATTGGAGCATGTATTTGATACTAACTCTTCTCAAATTGTTTAAGAAGTGTTGCAAGAATTGGTTACCTTTGTTTAAAATGGTTTTCAAATTTACTTAAGGGTAACTTAATTGAGTTTGTAAAAGTCCTAACTTATGAGTACTGTAATCATGTAAATGGGCTTAAAATTGTGAAAATTTGATAGAGTATGCAGATTAGCTTCTAATTGATTCAATGTTGAAGATTTTTGGAGAAGCTTGAAGCAATTTTTTAAAGACTTGCAAGAGCCGACTCATGATGGCACGGCACGGAGAAAGTTTCAAAGTTTCAGAACCAAGACCCGACTCCCAGTTCAAGAGCCGACTCTTCCAGAAAAATATTTTTTGAAGTTCTGAGAACTAGAACTGACTCCTAGTCCAAGAGCCGACTCTAGGAATGTTTTGTCTTGACTGAAAGCTAGAAGGCAAGAGCCGACTCTAGCTTGAAGAGCCGGCTCCCACAAAAATTTGTTTTTGGCCTGTCTGAGACTTCGAGCCAACTCCTAGAGCTCGAGTTGGCTCATGGAGCCGTTTTCTGCACTCCAATAGCTAGTTGCTGAAATTGAAATTTGAACTCCAATTCATCTCCAATGGCCATTTCACGAATTTCAAGGCCCTACAATGGTCATATCTCATGAAAAACTATAAAGGAGATTATTTTTGAAGGTTTAAATAATTTTTGGAGATTTATTATTGAATTTTCTTGAGAAATCAAAGAGCTTTCAAGTCACTCAACTACCTACCTCAAAGAGCATTCAAGTTGGATTCAAAGCTTCACCAACTCTACTCCATCATTGAATCCACTCATTAAAGAAGGGAAGAAGCAGCATTGAAGAGTATTGAAGAGCACTCAAGGTTTGACTTCATCTTGATCTACATCCGCAACACCAAAACAAACTTGGTTTGTTATAGTTGCTTAATTACATTGTCTTTATCTTTGTTTGCTCTCTAAGAACAGCAAGGGAATGTATCTTAAGAGAGAGTTAAAGGTTTTTAGGTGAACCTTGTAAAACCTAAGTTGGGTTCTTGGTTTTCTCGGTTTAAAATTAAGTGTTTGGGTTTTCTTTGGTAATCCCATTTAAAACCAAAGGGAGTTAGGGTTTCTTTGGTGATCTCGTTAAAACCAAAGTGTATTGGTTTAGGATTTGAGCCTGGTAAAACAATCCGACTGTATTCCGGTTGGGAGATATAGTGAAAATCCCAAGTGGTCCTTGGGTAGTGGATGTAGGAGCTGGTTGCTCCAAACCACTCTATTTCTTGGTGTTTGTGATTGTACTTTCATTGTTTTATTGCTTCAATTTATTTACTTCCACTTTGCACACTTCACTTCTACACTAAAAGAATTTCAGAGTGCATATACTTGTAAAAGTTTTTTTAATCCCAATTCACCCCCCTCTTGGAAAGCCACCTAGGCAACAAGTGGTATCAGAACAGAGTCTCTAAAAGTTAGTTAGAATAAAGATATATGGCACATCCCATGAGCACTTATTGGTCGAAGGTTAATCCACAAATAGACCACCACTTTTCATCGAAATTAATTATGCTTTTTTGAAGGCAAGAATGAAGATATACATTCAAGCCGTAGACTTTCACTTATGGAAAATTATCATGAAAGGACCTCACACACCCACAATTAAAGTTAATAATGTAAAGGTTCCCAAACCATAAGAGGATTGGGACGAGAATGATATAAAATTAGCTGAATTGAATGCCAAAGTAATGAATTTATTGTATTGCGCTTTGGATCCAATTGTGTTTAACAGAATTTCAACTTGCAATTCTGCAAAAAAAATTTGGGACAAATTAGAAATCATACACGAAGGCACTTCTCAAGTTAAGACATCAAAAATCAATCTACTTGTGCATAATTATGAGCTATTTAAGATGGATCATAGTGAGACCATATCTGCTATGTATACTCATTTTACTGATATCATAAATGGTCTCAAGAGTCTGGGTAGAACTTATTCTAATGCTGATATTGTCCAAAAAGTCTTAAGATCTTTGCCAGATAAGTGGGAAGCCAAAGTCACAGTAATTCAAGAAGCAAAGGACCTAAATACACTGCCACTAGATGAACTACTTGGATCCTTAATCACACTTGAATTGGCTGTGCAATAAAAAACTGAAGAAGATACAAAAAGAAAGAATACCATTGCATTTAAAAGCTACTAAGGATGATAAGAATAAAGAATCTGATTCATCAGATAATGATGATCTTGGAAATGATAAAATTACCCTAGTCATGAGAAAATTTAAAAGGTTTATGGGCAGAAGAAAAATGAATAGATGGAGAAAGCATTATAAAAAAGGTGACTTTGGAAAAAAAAAAGATAAAGAAAAAGATAAAGAGACAGATAAAGATCAAGTACCTATCTACTACAAAAGCAAGAAGCCAGGACGCATCCATCCTGATTGTCCTGAAGGGAAGAAAAAGATATTCTCTAAAAAGAAGAAGAAGGCAATGCTAGCTACTTGGAGTGATAGTGATGAAACTACATCCACTGAAGAGGATGAAGAGACAACAAAAATAGCACAAATCTGTCTTATGGGTTTGGAGGATGAGGTAAGCACTTCTGAACCTAATTTAGAATTCACTTGTGATGAATTGCATAATGCTTTTTGTGAACTATTGATAGAATACAAAAAAGCTGGTTTAAAAATGAGAGATTTAAAAAATCAATGTGATGTTTTTGAAAAAGACAAGAATGAATTTTGGGAAAGAAACAAAATCTTACAAAGAGAATTAAATTTGCTTTGTGAAAGACTTAAGATTGTTCAAGTTGAAAAAGAAGAGCTTTTTGAGAAAAATAAGGAACTGAAAAATGAAAATGATGATCTAAAGAAAGAAGTTCAAAAATTGAAACCCTTAGTTGAAAAATTAACCTTAAGTTCTAACAAACTTGAATTAATTTTAAAGGATAAAAAAAAATAAATAATAAATTTAGAATTGGTTATAAAGGCTTTATTTCAAACAAATCTTCAACTTTTACTTCATATGCTCCTAAGTTCATTAGTTCAAAACGTGTTAAACCTAAGTTTGCATCATCTCATGGTTATTATTCAAATTCAAAGATTGATGCTATGCATGTAATAATATTGGTCATAAAGCATTTGAATGTCATTTGAAATACAATGGCAAAAAGAAAATTAAGAAAGTTTGGGTTTCAAAAGGAACTATTTCCACTAACTTGCAAGGACCCAAGAAAGCTTGGGTCCCTAAATTTATTAAATGATTATTTTGCAGGGATGTCTTGCAGCCACAAGCATAAAGAAAAGATGGAATTTGGATAGCGGCTATTCAAGACACATGACTGGTGATGCTGATCAATTTTTCACTCTAGAACAGAAGGATGGTGGAATGGTAACATTTGGTGACAATAAAAAAGGAAGGATAATCGGTATTGGTAAAATCAAAATTTCTCCTTCTACATTTATTGAAAATGTGTTACTTGTAGAAAAGTTAAAGAATAATCTTTTGAGTATTAGTCAGGTATGTGACATTGGTTTTAATGTATTCTTCAAGTCATCAATGTGTATAGTAGTTGATCCACTTGACTCTAGTACTAAGTTCATTGGACACAGACTTGGAAATATTTATGTGGTAGATCTTAATGATCTAGCTATGTCAAGTAATACAAGTCTTGTAGCAATGAATGACAAGAGCAAGGAATCAAGTTTACTATGGCATAGGCGACTTGGTCATGCTAGTATGGACACAATAGCTAAACTTATTGTAAAAGATTTAGTTAAAGGTTTGCCAAAGTTTAAAGTTAATTTTGATTATGTTTGTGATGCTTGTTAATTAGTAAAACAAGTGAAGGAGAGTTTTAAATCTAAAAACATAGTTTCAACTTCTAGACCCTTAGAGCTACTTCACATGGACCTATTTGGACCTACTAGGACTAGCAGCCTAGGTGGTATGAAATATGGACTTGTGATTGTAGATGATTTTTCAAGATATACATGGGTTTTGTTTATTGCACATAAAGATGATACTTTTAATGTATTCAAAAAGTTTTACAAAAGAATTACAAATTTGAAAAACTTATCTATCATTTCAATTCGTAGTGATCATGGCACCGAGTTTAAAAATCAGTATTTTGATCATTTTTGTACAAAGCATGGTATTGATCATAACATTTCTGCACCTAGAACACCACAGCAAAATGATGTTGTAGAAAGAAAGAATCGTACTTTGAAAGAGATGTCCAAAACAATGCTTTGTAAAGGAAATCTTCCAAAATACTTTTGGGCAGAAACTGTTAATACCGCATGCTATATTTTAAACAGAGTTTTGATTAGACCTATTATCAAAAAAAATACCTTATAAACTTTGGATCAATAGAAAACCAAATATCAAATATTTTCATGTTTTCGGATGTAAATGTTTTGTTCTTAACAATGGAAGAAACAATCTTGGTAAATTTAATGCAAAATCTGATGAAGCTATTTTTCTTGGATATTCATTAAATAGTAAAGCCTATCGAGCCTTCAATAAAAGAACTTTGACTATTGAAGAATCTGTTTATGTTGTTTTCAATGAGTCTGACATTACATCTTCGAGAAAGGAAGATTTTGCTGATGATGATGCAGGTACACTAGAACATAGAATGAAAGACTTGACCCTCAAAGACAAATAATCAGGTCAACCACATGAAGAAGAGGTGAGTAAAAAGCATGATGATTTAACTAAAGAATGGAGGTATGTACAATCACACCCTAAAGAACTAATTATAGGAGACCCATCTCAAGGTGTTAAAACTTGATCTGCACTTAGAGTGCACATAATTTAATTGCTTTTGTTTCTCATGTAGAACCACATAATATAGAAGAAGTCGAAACAGATCCTAATTGGATATTAGCAATGCATGATGAATTAAACCAATTTAGGAGAAATAATGTTTGGACCTTAGTAGAAAGATCCAATGATCATCCTGTTATAGGCACTAAGTGGGTTTATAGAAATAAACTAGATGAAGATGGAAATGTAATTAGAAATAAGGCTAGATTGGTTGCACAAGGATATATTCAAGAAGAAGAAATAGATTTTGATGAAACTTATGCACCAGTAGCTATATTAGAAGCCATTAGATTGCTACTAGCTTATGCATGTTTTATGAACTTTAAATTATTTCAAATGAATATAAAGAATATATTTTTGAATGGTTTTTTATCTGAAGAAGTTTTTGTTGAGCAACCTCCTGGTTTTATCGATCATACTTTTCCAAATCATGTTTTCAAACTGAATAAAGCTTTATATAGTTTGAAACAGGCACCTAGAGCCTGGTATGATAGATTGAGTAAATTTTTAATTGCAAATGAATTTGTAAGAGGTAGTGTTGACACCACACTATTTATTCAAAGAAAGAAAAATGATATTTTATTGTTCAAATATATGTTGATGACATTATCTTTGGATCTACTGATGAATCTTTGTGTCAAGACTTTGCTAAGCTAATGCAGGGAGAATTCGAAATGAGCTTGATGGGCGAATTGAGTTACTTTCTTGGACTTCAAATTAAATAAACTAAAGAAGGTATTATGATCAACCAAGCCAAGTACATTAAAGAAATAATCAAGAAGTTTGGCATGGAATCAAGCAAGGTAAATGGAACACCAATGAGTCCTACTTGTAGACTTGATAAAGATGAGAATGGCACAAATGTTGATCTAAAGCTGTACCAAGGTATGATCGGATCATTACCTTATTTAACAGCTAGTAGACTTGATATTTTATTTAGTGTTTGTTTGTGTGCACGTTTTCAATCTAATCCTAAAGAATCACACATCACAACTGTTAAACGAATTATTAGATACCTGAAAGACACTTGTAATATAGGTTTGTGGTATTCTAAGCACACATCACTGAAGTTAATTAGTTATTCTGATGCTGATTATGGAGGATGTAAAATAGATAGAAAGAACACAAGTTGTACCTGTCAATTTCTAGGTGTTAACTTGATTTCTTGACACTGTCGCAAATAGAACTCTGTAGCACTATCGACTGCTGAGGTAGAATATGTAGCTGTTGGGAGCTGTTGTGCTCAAGTGTTATGGATCAAGCAACAACTAGAAGATTATGGTGTTGTCCAATCCAAAATTCCTATTAAATGTGACAATATTAGTGCTATTATTTTATCAAAAAATCGAATTCAGTACTCACGAACTAAGCACATTGAAATTCGACATCATTTTATTCGTTATCATGTTTTAAACAATGTTGTTGAACTAGAATTTGTACCTACTGAAGACCAATTAGCGGTCATTTTTACTAAACCATTAAGTCAAGATAGATTTGAGAAAATTAGAGGAGAATTAGGGCTATGTGACCCATTTTAAGCCTATTTGACCTAATTTTTGAAAATTAAGGAAAAATTAACTAGAAATTTTAAATTTTTCTTTAGAGCATAGGACAATCTAGTTTAGACTATAAAAACCTTTAGACACTGAGTTTGACCCTTTCTGACCTTTAGTTAGAATTTTTGCTCGAGTCGACTAGAGTTCTTAGGGCTCTCGGCGAGCCGACTCGCAGGTCGGGCCTGAAAGGGATATGCCCTACAAGCCAATCTATGTTGTATCTCCCAAACCATTGTAATTGACAATTTTCTAAATAAAGGCATTATTTTTTTATCATACGCTATTTTTTTTATTATATGATGAACCCCATAGATTAGGGCTATGATTTTAGGGTTATGATGAGATCATACCAGTGAGACCTAAAATCTTAAAACCTTAATCTAAAGTAATCCTAGTCAAAGGAACCCTGAGTAGGGGATCAGGGTTTTTCCGATAAGACTAGCATATCCCGGGTATACTGGAAAGGGTGACTGCTCTCATAGTCACTTGTGTATGACACTAATACTGGGATGTGGGTGCTCATTGGAGAATGAGTTCACCGATATTATCCAACTTGAGAACATCTAATGGAGTCTTAGCTACATGTCAATAGAAGGTTCTCATAGTGGGAGTGGTACAAGTAATCTTTTGACCTGAGATTGCCATAAGTACCTTATGTACATGAACCCATTCTTTGGTTCAATCCTAATCATGACACTGAGACATGCACAGGATTGATACTGGGAATGGTGAATTAGATATGAAGGTAATGAGTAGGTCAACAAGGAATCGATCACTCTTAGTAAGAGGAGATTGCATCCAGCTAGTCAACAATCGCATGATGATTCAGGGAATCTTTGATCAAAGTGAAGATATTGGAGATGGTTTCTAATATCAAGATAATCGGATCATCATTATAAGATTGAGCTAGAAAAAAATATAATATTGGATTTGACATATATCCATATCCATAGTTATATTTTGGGTGCAGGCTGATCGAAAGATTTAATTGTACGGTAACTCTCTACTGAAGGGTAATTTTGGTATTTCACCAAAATTTCCATATCTTCCGGGTAGACATGACACGTTGCTAGACGTCAATCTTGTCTTGTGGGTTGATCAAGTTCAAAGATCACATGTTAGGAAGAGTCCTAATTGATCGAATCGGGTAAGCCCGGTTTGACCTAAATCGATTAGAAAGAGTTCTAATCAAATTAGGTCAACTTGTATTCGAATCCACTGCTGGCTAGATATGGAACCCAATGGGTCACACACTTAAGAGGATTGATCAAGAGTTTAATTTGAAATTGAATCATCTTTGCAGGATAACACTCTAGCAGGTGTTGCAAACCCTAGCTTCTATTCGGATCGGATTTGAATTAGGGTTCCGGATTGGTTCAAATTGGGTTCTAATTGGACCTAATTAGACCCTAATTGAGAAAACGGGAATATGGCTAACCCTATTGGCTAGCCATGTAGCTTGGCTAGCCTCCCCACCCGCCCCCTTTATTTTTCCACGCCAAATACCAAGAGTCCATGCGCATATGGACTCTTGGCGCGCCATAAGGAAGAGTCCATGGCGCATGGACTCTTGGCGCGCCCCAAAATTTCTCCAATGTTTTTATTTGGGGCGGCCTCCTTCTTAAGCAATTAGCGCACCATCTCTCCCCCCTTGGATGAGAATCCAATGGCTGATGGGATTTTGAGAAAGAAGGAAAGTGCTAACTCCTCCTGGGCACGCGAAATAACATCTCTTCGGAGATGAAAAGTCGCGACTTCCTTCCTTTTAAAACACCACGATTTTTCCTTTAAGAAAAGCCGTGGGATTTAATCTGGAAGGCCGTGAGATGGGTGGATTGGGCGTGAGAAATAGGAAAGGGGCGTGAGACAAAGTGGAATGGGGTTTACGGAGAGTTGTGTTCTTCTGAGAAGACATCTCTCTGTAATCTATTTAAACAACAGAGGTCTCGGGTGTTTATACTAATGAACAACAGAGTTTATTTTATTGTCTTTTCTTTCCAGGAAACTGATTCCTCCTTAGCTTGTTTAGGACAAAGAGAGTTTCCCTCTTACAGAGTTCTTTTCTCTGTTAAAACTCAAATCCAAAACAAGAGATAGGAAGAATCTCTTAATCGGTAAAAGAAAGGAACTCCTACTCTGTTTCTATTTCCTTTACTTTAAGACATTAGTGTCTTAAATCCATCTCCTCCTTCAAGACAAGAGTTTTATTCTTAGGACAAGGTCTTAAGAAAGGGAAAGGAAGAAGGAAGAAAGGAAGTAAGGAGCCCCTACCCTGAAGTTTTAGAGCCATAGTCCTCTTGAGTTGTAGGATAAGAATTCAAGTGAGGGAATTTTGAAGAAGCTTGCATCTTGATCAATCATCTTGTGGATCACCATTGGAGGGTGGACATTTGGACGCCTGGTGAAATCAAAAGAAGCATTCAACACCAAGTTCTGATTCTACATCAAAATTGGACTTAGCATTAAAAGGTTGGTGCCCTAATTCTAACAATGTTAGTTTGTATGTTTTAATTCTGAATAAGGAGATCTTGGCTAAGGGATTTTGGTGCCAATTTCATCATTTTTGAAATTGCACTTCCGCTGTGCTACACTGGAATCCCCAACAGTGGTATCAGAGCCATCCTTATTACAGTTAAAACATATGAAAATTATTTATATGCATTTTTGTTGTAGTATCGTAATTAGGGTTTTAAACCCTTGAATGCTGACACACTTAGCATAATTTAAGGAATGCATATATGATAATTAATGTTTTGATGTATGCCACTAATTAGGGTTTTTCACTCAAACCCTAATTATTATAGAGATATGATTAGTTTTGAAGTCATCATACTGAAATAAGGTTGCCCTGGCATAATGGTGGATCCATTATGTGGTAAATGGTTGTCCTAGTATGATGACACACTTAGTACATATATGTTTATCAGAGTGATATCATTATGATATGTTTCTATAAAATGTGCTGGCAATTTTATAAAGCCCTCTTCTTAAAATTATATTAAGTCATAGTATATTTAACTAATAAGCATCACTAGTCATGATGAACAATTGATCATTCAATGTCTAGAAAGGTGGTTCTGGGAAGGTAAAGAGAATCGTGGTTTTTAATTGGTTCCGTTGACTGACCTGGCCAATTTTTATTGGTGTCTAGGAAAGCAACGGGGGGACTCCCACATCTCTTCCACTTGCCTGGCCAATTTGATTATATTTAAATCTTGACTTATATGCTTAGTGTAAAAAAATTCTATATGTTGGCCTTCCTTCATGCTGGATCATTACTGTGTTATGAACCACATTAGGTTTGTTGTGTTATCTGCAAGACCTAATAGGGTGATTGACATAATATCGGTCTAGTGCAAAAATATGCTTACATGTATTCAGTATAATGCCTTGTTGTGTTATCTGCAAGGGTATTATATTTGAGTACTGACTGTATAGAAATGAAAGGATCTTGACTTAACTAGAACATTATGGTTTGTTGTATTTTCTGCAAGACTTATAATGTTCTAGAGGCCAAGTTATTGAGAATTATATGAGATATAATTGGAAGAGTTTCCTACCTTTGAACTTATAAAAGATTTGTTGTGTTATCTGCAAGATCTTTTATAAGTTATAAGGATCTCGATCTCACTAAGAAAAATCGATCAGGGTTCTTCTCGATTATCATAGTGAGGGCTATGATTTTGATAAAATAGTGAGAGACATAGTTAAATTGAAGACCTAATTTAATTATGTAAGTCATTTCATGGTTGTTTGCTTATGTATTGTTCTTAATTAAATGTAGATAAATGGCATCTTCATTATCACTGAGAAGCATCTTAGATAACAACAAATTGACTGGTCCAAACTATGTGGACTGGTTGAGAAACTTAAAGATTGTACTGAGTTTAGAAAAACTTTCCTATATTCTTGATACCCCTAGTCTTAATCCACTAGGGGATGATGCCACACAGGAAGATGTGGCCATATACAAAATGTGGCAGAATGACTCCCTCACTGTCAAGTGTATCATACTGGCCTCTATGACCAATGAGTTACAGAGGCAGCATGAAAGCATGGATACTCAATCCATAATGCTCAATTTAAAGGAGCTTTATGGAGAACAAAGCAGAACTGCTAGATATGAAATATCTAAGCAGTTATTCCATGCTAGGATGACAGAGGGTACATCTGTTCAGGATCATGTCCTGAAGGTAATTGACTTAATCACCAGATTGAGTCAATTAGGGTTTATTATGGATGGGGAGCTGAATCAGGATTTAATCCTGCAATCACTCCCAGAGTCATTTTCTCAGTTTGTCTTGAATTATCACATGAACAAACTGAACACTTCCTTGCCTGAGTTGTTAAATATGTTAAAAACAGCAGAGAGCCACGTTAAGAAGAAAAGGCTCCACTTCTTCTTGTTGATAAGACCAATAAGAAGAAATCGGGCAAAAAGGGTTTTAGTAGGAGGCTAAACCCTAAGGGTGGCATCAATAAGAACAAGAAAGGAAAGAAGGCCTCAAAACAGTCAACCTGTTTCTTTTGCAGCAAAGCGGGACATTGGAAAAGGAATTGCAAGGCTTACCTTGCAACTATGAAGCCTGGTGCGGCAGACGCACCAAAAGGTATGTATGAGATACATACTATATTGACATTAAATTCTTCTATATCAAATACTTGGGTATTGGATATCGCTTGTGGTTACCATATATGCAAATCTTTGCAGGACCTCCACAAGCTTAAAGTATTGAAGGAAGGCGACTTCAATCTCTACGGTGCTGGTGGTGATATCATCCAAGCAGAAGCTGTAGGGACCTATATTCTGAAGTTGCCTTCAGGGAAGATCTTGGAGCTAGAGAATTGTTACTATATGCCAAAGATTATTAGGAACATTATATCTATTCCTTTGTTATTAAAACAAGGATATGTAATGGATGTAACGAGCACTGGTTGCTCGATAATGTTATCTAATAAAATTATTTGTTCTGGTATATTTAGCAATGGGCTCTTAACTCTTTCTTCCAACGATAGTATTTTTCATGTCAATACTAAAAGGAAAAGAAAAGACTTTAATGATACTTTACTTTGGCATCATAGACTTGGTCATGTTAATGAGTCTAGGATTAGCAAGTTATACAAGGAAAAATTCCTTGATCCTTATAGTATGAATCATTAGGAACTTGCGAATCATGTCTCATGGGTAAGATGACAAAAACTCCATTCACTGGACATGGGGAAAGGTCAACTGAGTTATTAGGACTTATACATACTGATGTATGTGGTCCAATGACAACTCAGGCCAGAGGAGGATACTCATATTTTATCACTTTTACAGATGATTTATCTAGGTTCGGATATGTGTATCTTATGAAACACAAATCTGAAGCCTTTGATAAATTTAAGGAGTATCAAAGTATGGTCGAAAAACAAACCGGGAAAAGTATTAAAGTTCTTCGTTCTGATCGAGGAGGAGAATACTTATCCACGGAGTTTTTAGACTATCTTAAAGTTAATGGAATCCTTTCTGAATGGACCCCTACTTATACACCACAGCTAAATGGTATAGCTGAAAGGAGGAATCGTACCTTATTAGATATGGTACGATCCATGATGTGCTTCACAAATTTACCCATTTCCTTCTGGGGTCATGCCCTAGAAACTGCTGTTTACATTCTGAACAAGGTACCTTCTAAATCCGTTGTTAGTACTCCATATGAAATTTGGAGTGGAAAGAAACCATATCTTAAATATTTTAAGGTATGGGGATGTCCAGCTTATGTTAAAAGAAATTTTGGACATAAGTTGGAACCTAGAGCGGATAAATGTCTATTTGTAGGATATCCTAAAGAAGGTAGAGGATATCTATTCTACCATCCTACTGAACAAAAGATTTTTGTCAGCAGGCATGCCACTTTTCTAGAAAAAGAGTTCATTTTAGAAAAGGGAAATGGTAGAACTATTGAACTTGGAGAAGTACAAGAAATACAGATAGACAATTCTCAACCATTAGAACATATAGTTAGGACAGAACCAGAACATAAAACTCCTCCTCGTAGGTCTGATAGAGTGCCACGGGCACCTGAGAGGTATGGGTTTATTATTAAAATAATGAAACCCAAGTCATTCAAAATGATGAACCTCTGACCTATACGGAAGCTATCTTGAGTACTGATTCAGATAAATAGCAAGAAGCCATGGAATCCGAAGTAGACTCTATGTATGTAAACCAAGTATGGTCTTTGGTTGATGCACCAGAGGGTGTTAATCCTATTGGGTGTAAATGGGTCTATAAGAAAAAGATTGGGGCTGATGGCCAAGTTGAAACCTATAAAGCCAGATTAGTGGCTAAAGGTTTTAGACAAAAACAGGGAATTGATTATGATGAAACATTTTCACCTGTTGCCATGCTGAAATCAATTCGGATTTTACTTGCTATAGCAGCATACCACGATTATGAGATATGGCAGATGGATGTAAAGACTGCATGCCTCAATGGTTTCCTTGAGGAAGAAGTCTACATGTCACAGCTAGAAGGTTTTATTTCAAAGAATAAACCTAATCAAGTATGCAAGCTAAAGAAATCGATTTATGGATTAAAGCAAGCTTCCAGGAGTTGGAACATCCACTTTGATGAAACTATTAAAAGGTTTGGTTTTATCAAAAACATGATGAACCCTGTTTTTATAAGAAGACTAGTGGGAGTGCCATAGTCTTCTTGGTTCTGTATGTAGATGACATACTCCTCATTGGGAATGATATCCCAATGTTGCAATCAGTCAAGGTTTGGCTATCAAACCAGTTTTCCATGAAAGATTTGGGAGAAGCATCCTATATACTAGGTATTAAGATCTATAGAGATAGATCTAAGAGGATGCTAGGTTTATCCCAATCTAGGTACATTGACTTAGTGCTGAAAGATTCAGCATGGAAGGAAGTAAAAGAAGTTATCTTCCTATGAGTCAAGGCATACATCTTTCTAAAAGGATGTCTTCTAAGACACCTGAAGAAAGAAATAGAATGAATTCTATACCCTATGCTTCGGCAATAGGATCCATAATGTATGCCATGTTATGTACCAGGCCTGATGTGGCATATGCTTTAGGCATTGTCAGTAGGTTTCAGGCTGATCCAGGAGAGGATCATTGGAAAGCAGTTAAAAATATTCTTAAGTACCTAAGAAGGACTAAGGATATTTTTCTGGTTTATGGTGGTTCTGATCTTAAACTAGAAGCTTATTCTGATTCTAGTTTTCAATCAGACCCTGATGATAGCAAATCCATTTCGGGATATGTTTTTACCCTAAATGGTGGAGCAGTGAGTTGGAAGAGTACCAAGCAGCAGACTGTAGCTGACTCAACCACAGAGGCAGAATACATAGCTGTTAGTGAAGCCGCCAAGGAAGCAGTCTGGATGAAGAAGTTCATCACAGAGTTGGGTGTTGTTCCTCAAATTGAAAACCCAGTGCCACTTTACTGTGACAACACTGGGGCTGTTGCTCAAGCTAAGGAACCGAGAGAGCACATTCTGAGACGCTTCCATCTTGTCCGAGAAATAGTAGAGAGACAAGATGTCTACATAGATAGAGTTGATACAAAGAACAATGTAGCAGACCCGTTCACTAAGGCTCTACCACAGCGAGATTTTGATCGCCACCTCGAATGTATGGGATTAAGATTCAAAGGCGATTGGCTTTAGTGCAAGTGGGAGATTGAAAGGGATATGCCCTACAAGCCAATCTATGTTGTATCTCCCAAACCATTGTAATTGACAATTTTCTAAATAAAGGCATTATTTTTTATCATACGCTATTTTTTTATTATATGATGAACCCCATAGATTAGGGCTATGATTTTAGGGTTATGATGAGATCATACCAGTGAGACCTAAAATCTTAAAACCTTAATCTAAAGTAATCCTAGTCAAAGGAACCCTGAGTAGGGGATCAGGGTTTTTCCGATAAGACTAGCATATCCCGGGTATACTGGAAAGGGTGACTGCTCTCACAATCACTTGTGTATGACACTAATACTGGGATGTGGGTGCTCATTGGAGAATGAGTTCACTGATATGATCCAACTTGAGAACATCTAATGGAGTCTTAGCTACATGACAATAAAAGGTTCTCATAGTGGGAGTGGTACAAGTAATCTTTTGACCTGAGACTGCCATAAGTACCTTATGTACATGAACCCATTCTTTGGTTCAATCCTAATCATGACACTGAGACATGCACAGGATTGATACTGGGAATGGTGAATTGGATATGAAAGTAATGAGTAGGTTAACAAGGAATCGATCACTCTTAGTAAGAGGAGATTGCATCCAGCTAGTCAACAATCGCATGATGATTCAGGAAATCTTTGATCAAAGTGAAGATATTAGAGATGGTTTCTAATATCAAGATAATCGGAACATCATTATAAGATTGAGCTAGAAATAAATATAATATTGGATTTGACATATATCCATATCCATAGTTATATTTTGGGTGCAGGCTGATCGAAAGATTTAATTGTACGGTAACTCTCTACTGAAGGGTAATTTTGGTATTTCACCAGAATTTTCATATCTTCCGGGTAGACATGACACGTTGCTAGACGTCAATCTTGTCTTGTGGGTTGATCAAGTTCAAAGATCATATGTTAGGAAGAGTCCTAATTGATCGAATCGGGTAAGCCCGGTTTGACCTAAATCGATTAGAAAGAGTTCTAATCAAATTAGGTCAACTTGTATTCGAATCCACTGCTGGCTAGATATGGAACCCAATGGGTCACGCACTTAAGAGGATTGATCAAGAGTTTAATTTGGAATTGAATCATCTTTGCAGGATAACACTCTAGCAGGTGTTGCAAACCCTAGCTTCTATTCAGATCGGATTCGAATTAGGGTTCCGGATTGGTTCAAATTGGGTTCTAATTGGACCTAATTAGACCCTAATTGAGAAAACAGGAATATGGCTAACCCTATTGGCTAGCCATGTAGCTTGGCTAGCCTCCCCACCCGCCCCCTTTATTTTTCCACGCCAAATACCAAGAGTCCATGCGCATATGGACTCTTGGCGCGCCTTAAGGAAGAGTCCATGGCGCATGGACTCTTGGCGCGCCCCAAAATTTCTTCGACGTTTTTATTTGGGGTGGCCTCCTTCTTAAGCAATTAGCGCACCATCTCTCCCCCCTTGGATGAGAATCCATGGCTGATGGGATTTTGAGAAAGAAGGAAAGCGCTAACTCCTCCCGGGCGTGCGAAATAACATCTCTTCGGAGATGAAAATTCGCGACTTCCTTCCTTTTAAAACACCACGGTTTTTCCTTTAAGAAAAGCCGTGGGATTTAATCTGGAAGGCCGTGAGATGGGTGGATTGGGCATGAGAAATAGGAAAGGGGCGTGAGACAAAGTGGAATGGGGTTTACGGAGAGTTGTGTTCTTCTGAGAAGACATCTCTCTGTAATCTATTTAAACAACAGAGGTCTCGGGTGTTTATACTAATGAACAACAGAGTTTATTTTATTGTCTTTTCTTTCCAGGAAACTGATTCCTCCTTAGCTTGTTTAGGACAAAGAGAGTTTCCCTCTTATAGAGTTCTCTTCTCTGTTGAAACTCAAGTCCAAAACAAGAGATAGGAAGAATCTCTTGATCGGTAAAAGAAAGGAACTCCTACTCTATTTCTATTTCCTTTACTTTAAGACATTAGTGTCTTAAATCCATCTCCTCCTTCAAGACAAGAGTTTTATTCTTAGGACAAGGTCTTAAGAAAGGGAAAGGAAGAAGGAAGAAAGGAAGTAAGGAGCCCCTACCCTGAAGTTTTAGAGCCATAGTCCTCTTGAGTTTTAGGATAAGAATTCAAGTGAGGAAATTTTGAAGAAGCTTGCATCTTGATCAATCATCTTGTGGATCACCATTGGAGGGTGGACATTTGGACGCCTGGTGAAATCAAAAGAAGCATTCAACACCAAGTTCTGATTCTACATCAAAATTGGACTTAGCGTTAAAAGGTTGGTGCCCTAATTCTAACAATGTTAGTTTGTATGTTTTAATTCTGAATAAGGAGATCTTGGCTAAGGGATTTTGGTGCCAATTTCATCATTTTTGAAATTGCACTTCCGCTGCGCTGCACTGGAATCCCCAACAGGGCCAAAGCTTTTTAAGTAGGGTTTCCATATTTCCTATTCATTATCTTTTCTAGGTTTTGACCGTTTCATTATAGCTGACTCCTCATTCTATACAAGGAAACTCTCCAAAAACCCTCTCAAACCACTTCAAATCTTTAATCTTTTCAAAATGGCACCTCGCAAGGCTGTGGCAAAGAAAGCAAGGAGAGTAGTTCGGTCTATGGCTGAGGAACGGAGGAGCAAGAGATGATTGGACACTTCAATTTCGCAAGAGGATCAGCCGATTGAGCAAGAAGAAGATGTTCCAGCACCCCGGCAAGTCATTCTTATGGGAAATCGACAATTCACCCCTGGTAGGTGCATCGATTTCAGTTTTATAGAACAAGAACAGTTGAGTATTGGTGCTTGGCTTGAAAAACAGGGTTGGAAGGATTTTTGTCAATTGAATGTTCCAACTTATCCAAACTTGGTTCGTCAATTTTTTGAGAGCATGTCATTGGGAGCTTTTCATATGAAGGAACAGTGAATGGGAAATTCATAGATATAAGTGAACATAGGCTTTCAAATTTACTGAATATACCTAAAGAAGAAGAATGCTATTTAGTTATGAAGGAAAAAGTGAAGACACTTAGACTCATTTTAGGAAGATCTAACGTGAAAGGGATTATTCATGTAAGTGCAAATCAGCTCTCATTAGAGATGAGGCTGTTGCACAATATCATTAGTCAGATTTTCTTATCCAGGACGGGGAGATTTGACTGGGTTAGCAAGAGAGATCTTATATTCATGAGGTGACTGATTGAGGGGAAGCCCCTCAACCTTCTATTTATTATGATTTCTCAGATGAGAGAGGCTGTACATGGGGCACGAGCCTGTTTGCCTTACGGGATGGTGTTTACTTTGCTATTCCAAGATGCTGATATTGATCTTACTGGAGAGGACTGCCGTCTGTTGCTGCACACCGACAGGTACACAGTGAATCCCTAACCAGAATGAGATTTATTAAAGTTGATGGAAATTGGATCAGAAAGATACCAGGTGTTCTTGCAGCTCATTCAGAGGATTCAGATGATGATGCACAGGCTGCTTAGGGACATGGTGAGAAGATTGAGGGATAGACTGATGAGGCTGGACAATCCGAGCCAGCTCCTGCTTCACCTCACTCACCAATCAGGACTCCAACTGCTGCTAGACATGACTAATGATAGATTTCAAAGAGTCTTAGAGAAGATTTCTTGTCTCAGGACTGACACTGACAGGAGGATTAGTTCACTTCAGTCTAAGATGCAGCAGGGTTTTCATAATATTATGGCTTTATTGAGATAGCTATCTATGGCCAGCCAGCATGCACCTTCTATTGGCACAGTGACTGGCACGGGCATTGGGACTGGTACTGGCACTCATGCTGAGCAGGGACAGGCGACACATTGCATTGATGCACCTTATCATGCCACACCTGCTGTTGGTGAGCCTCAGGATTGTATGGTGGCTGCTGGATCTACAGATGTTGGAGTGACTCCTGCTACTCAGATGCTTTCGTCCACCAGCACTTTGGCCTTATCTGTTGATCCATCTACTGCCAGACCTACACCTATCTTTATTTCATTAGAATCAAAAACCAAAGCTAAACCTAAATCAAAAGTAACTAGGACTTCTACACCTACTAGGACTAGGATTAGGGATCTCTGCCCTAGGTTCCCCAAGTTCAAACCTAGTCCAGGTATTCTAGAGGTTGGTTCCTCCTCTAATGAGGAAGAACCTGATAGTGATCCTAGACCTTCATTTTGATGTTTAGGTTTTTATCTTTTTTTGAGACTTTATGTTGTTGTATTTTATTATGTCGTGGCACATTTGTAAAGTATCACATATGCTATGTACTGGTTTATTTCACATATATATATATATATACTTCACTTATTATGATACATGAATTAATATTATGAATGAATTAATGTTATCATTGAATGCCCATTTCTCATATATTTTTGTTGATGACAAAAAGTGGGAGAATGGGGAGACTATGTGTGGCATGAAAAAGAAAAAGCTATATTGATTCATGGAAGCTATGCTAATTCATGAAAATTGCTCAAGAATTGTTTACAAATGCTATATGTTATAAAACTTTGATGAAATGAATGGTTGATTCTGTGAAATTTGATGAAACCTAAGTTTACTTCAAAAGTTTGAAAATTCTATAAGTTATGATACACATTGTATAGTTAATACCCTTGATACATCATGTATCGATACATCATGTTATGATACATATGATACATCATGTTTCAATATACTTGATACACATGATATTTAGTATTCAATTCTATACATTTGATACATTATAGCACAGTGTATCGATACACTGATACCTAACCTATATGATATGCATAGACTTGAAAATACTGCAATTGTAAAGTGCTTTTAATTTTTTTAATCACGCCCAGTATTTTGTCATCATTAAAAAGGAGGAGATTATTGACCCCTGGAATGATTTTGATGATCACAAAATATTGGAGCATGTATTTGATACTAACTCTTCTCAAATTGTTTAAGAAGTGTTGCAAGAATTGGATACCTTTGTTTAAAATGGTTTTCAAATTTACTTAAGGGTAACTCAATTGAGTTTGTAAAAGCCCTAACTTATGAGTACTGTAATCATGTAAAATGAGCTTGAAATTGTGAAAATTTGATAGAGTATGTAGATTAGCTTATAATTGATTCAGTGTTGAAGATTTTTGGAGAAGCTTGAAGCATTTTTTTAAAGACTTGCAAGATCCGACTCATGGTGGCACGGCACGGAGAAAGTTTCAAAGTTTCAGAACCAAGACCTGACTCCCAGTTCAAGAGCCGACTCTTCCAAAAAAATATTTTTTGAAGTTCTGAGAACTAGAGCTGACTCCTAGTCCAAGAGCCGACTCTAGAATGAATGTTTTGTCTTGACTAAAAGCTATAAGGCAAGAGCCGACT
The DNA here is from genome assembly GCA_021397845.1 of Areca catechu. Classification (NCBI taxonomy): domain Eukaryota; kingdom Viridiplantae; phylum Streptophyta; class Magnoliopsida; order Arecales; family Arecaceae; genus Areca; species Areca catechu. Next base: position 553,380 of record JAHSVC010000025.1, read on the forward strand.
CTAGCTTGAAGAGCCGGCTCCTACAGAAGTTTGTTTTTGGCCTGTCTGAGACTTCAAGCTAACTCCTGGAGCTTGAGCCGGCTCGTGGAGCCATTTTTTGCACTCCAATGGCTAGTTGCTGAAATTAAAATTTGAACTCCAATTCGTCTCCAATGGCCATTTCAAGAATTCCAAGGCCCTACAATGGTCATATCTCATGGAAAACTATAAAGGGGATTATTTTTGAAGGATTAAATAATTTTTGGAGATTTATTGTTGAATTTTCTTGAGAAATCAAAGAGCTTTCAAGTCACTCAATTACCTACCTCAAAGAGCATTCAAGTTGGATTCAAAGCTTCACGAACTCTACTCCATCATTGAATCCACTCATTAAATAAGGAAAGAAGCAGCATTGAAGAGCATTGAAGAGCACTCAAGACTTGACTTCATCTTGATCTACATCGGCAACACCAAAACAAACTTGGTTTGTTGTAGTTGCTTGATTACATTATCTTTATCTTTGTTTATTCTCTAAGAATAGCAAGGTGCTGTATCTTAAGAGAGAGTTCAAGGTTTTTAGGTGAACCTTGTAAAACCTAAGTTGGGTTCTTGGTTTTTCTGGTTTAAACCAAGTGTTTGTGTTTTCTTTGGTAATCCCGTGTAAAGCCAAAGGAAGTTAGGGTTTCTTTGGTGATCTCGGTAAAACCAAAGTGTATAGGTTTGGATTGTGAGCCTGGTAAAACAATCCGACTGTATTCCGATTGGGGGATATAGTGGAAATCCCAAGTAGTCCTTGGATAGTGGATGTAGGAGCCGATTGCTCCGAACCACTCTATTTCTTGGTGTTTGTGATTGTGCTTTCATTGTTTTATTGCATCAATTTATTTACTTCCACTTTGCACACTTTACTTCTACACTAAAAGAATTTCAAAGTGTACATACCTGTAGAAGTTTTTTTAATCCCAATTCACTTTGAAGGGTCTAGCTCCATGGGTATGGATCCTAATTAGTACAAAATCTCCCTATCGAACTCTTCGAACTCTTTACGGGAATTAACCATGTTATTTTATAAATCATTGCTCACATTAATCTTAGATTAATTCCTCATACAGATCTCTAACATGTAATGCTAAAGACATATAACGACATCTAATAATATGCAGGCAAATGACTCATACCATTACCTAATGGACTACACACTCGACTAAACCTCTAACTATAACTGGGTGTCTGACCCTTGGTTAGTGGATGACATGTAGATGAAAACTTGGCATGAACTCCTAATAGATGCCATAGGGTCTTCTAGAAGTAGGATGCAAACCTAACATGCTCAATGGACTTATGCAACATGCTAACCTGTACAAAATGTAATCTAATAGCTCTAGAAGCTTCAGAAGCCTCTAGAAAAGGTAGGAAATAGGAAGTGGTTTCAAGGTTAGCCTAGTAGGGTAAGAAATAAGAAGATGATTCGAGTTTGATCGGATAGGATATGATAAAAGAAGAGGTTTCAGGGATTAGTCTTAGACTAATGAGGTTGACCTTACGGGTTTGATATACATCTACAGGGTCCACCTTATGGAAGAATGGGTCATTAATTTCAGGGAAGATATCTTCAATTGGGATCAACGGAGTGACTTTACCTTGAGGGTACCGGATTAAAGAAATCATGCCCTAAATAAGTTCCTCAGGTTCTTGAATTTTGGGACTAGACTCTATAATTTGGCTCTCCTCCAAGGTTTTCTCAGGTAAGGCTCTAGTAGCTGTATCTGGGTTCTCTTCCTCTAACTGTTCTTCCAATATAGCTTCAATCTAGGTATCTACCTGGTCAACTAATTCTAGGTTAGCTCTACAGACTTCTTCTACAATGTCAGACATGGAAACTAATGGGGTAGTGTTGCCTAGAGATGATGCAAACCAAGATGGGGGGTGAATTGGGTCTTTCAAAAATTTAAACAACTATGTGCTAGTCTTGATATATTTGTGAAGCAAAGTGATTAAGCTCAAAATGAATATGCAGTGAATAATAGCAAATTAAATACAAGAAATAAAAAGCAAGTAATAAAGAGAGCAATCACACACAAATACAATGTTTTATAGTGGTTCGGTGCACTCCAAGGTACCTACATCCACTCCCAAAGTTTTTCTTGGGAATTTCACTATAATCACCAAGATTACAGTCGATTAATTTTTTGAGCTTACTAATCAAAACCCAACTTGTTTTCTCGGACTCATAAGTCAAAACCCCTTGTTAGTTTTCTAACTTAGGTTAACCAACAACCTGCAATGGTTTTACAGGTTCACCAATAACCTATGTTAGTTTTATGGGATCACCAACAATCTTGTTGATTTTGTAACTTAGGCTTACCAACAACCTTGTTGGTTTTCATACAAGGCTGACCAACAAACCTCTTTGGTTTTCTAAGGCTCACCAAAAATATTTAATAAACAAAGTAAGCACAATATGAAAAGAATACAAGAAAATGCTTTCTTAAATAAAGCAAGTATCTCTTTGAAGCCTTTGAAAGTTGATGAAGAAGCTTGTCTTTAATTTGTTGAAGCCTTGAATGATGCTTGAGGATGTGAGCTTTGGATGCTCTGTTTGAAACATGGAAGCTTGAAGGCTTAAAACACTCAAAATTTAAATCCTTGAAGTGTATGGAATTTTTTCTCTCAAAGGATTGCTTTTCCATTTGATTTTTGGTATTTATATAGCTCTCCAACCCATAGATGATTGTTTATGACCATTGGAGATGAAAAACTAGCCGTTTGAAGCAAGTTGGAAACAATTCTGCACTTCTGAAAAACTAGTCGTTACACCAAGTTTCGATATTTGAATTTTCTGAATTTTTTTCATGGTCGACCTTTTGAGTCTACACTTCCTATGAGTCAACCTCATGAGTTGACACTTAGGTTAGCTCAAGGCAAAAATTTTGGTTTGACACTATTCTGTCTTTTTCTTGTTCTTAGGCCTTGTATCGATACTTTGAGTTGACACTTGAATGTGCCAGTGCTAAGACTTGCTTAAACTTCTCCAAAATTGATTTTTAGCCTCTTCAAGTTCTTCCATATCAATTCCAAAGTCTATATACTTTATTTTCTATTAATTTAAGGACTTTCTTCAACTGAAAACATGAATTTCTTCAAAAAACATGGATGAGTACTAAGATCTGATAAACACACCTAAAAAATATAATTAGTATTCATATGTACTTAAGTATTTTGTCAATCATCAAAATCAAGATCAGAGTCAACAATCTCCCCCTTTTTTATGATGAAAAAATCTTTAAGTATATGAACAAGATAAGCTTAAAGAGATTAATAATAAGATAAACATGTAGCTCAAAAACAATGAGTATCAAGCTCCCTCTCAAAATATGATTTCAAATATATTTTCAAAAATCATTCAAGATTTTTTATACATTCTTTCCTTTTGCTAATTCATCCCTTAAAATTAAAATATTTTGCTTTCTTCTCTCCCTTTATATACTTTCTTTTATTTCTCTTATAACTTTTCATGTTTATCATATCATTCTCCTTTTCATACATAACATATTTCTCTCCCTTTTTGTCATCATAAAAAAGGATGAAAGATAATACAAAATAAGAATGAAGGTGAAAAGAATAGCAAGTAGATCATTAAAAACAATACATGAAATCAATTAATCATGGTATCGATTAAATATGATACTAGTTGAACATGATACCACAAAATGAGATGTACATGCAAAAAATAATTCAATGTATATTTGCTCTAATATGCATAACTGATAGAAAAAAACAATCTATTCACCTTACTTGTCCATGGGATAAGGCCACTGTGACACCCCAACACGTCATAAAAGACCCCATTGAATGGGAAGAGAAAATCTTTAAACCCTACTTAGCTCCTATAATCGGATGGCCATGGTGACTAACCCAATATGAAGCAGTTACTAGGAGCTCTTTTCTCTTTTTTTTTAAGATTCTTAATAAATCTTGATACCAATTGAATGTAACTCCTCTCAAAGGATTAGATTTGAAAACAAGGAGGAGTATCAGAGTAATATAAGTAAAGCATGATATCAAGAAAATATACAAAGCATCATATGTATATAATGACAACAAATCTTTGGATGCTCCTCCTAAATGTTATTCCACCTTAAAAATATGCATTCATTGAAAAATAAAATAGGAAAGCACAAGTATATCATAATTTTAGGCAATTTCAGATATGAACATAAATACTAAGTCTGAAAGCAAATATTTGAATTTCCAAGATATACAAAATTTTCAAAATACAAGGGATTGATCATCATGATTTCAAATTTATTTGAAATGATTTGATATCTTTACAGATGCTAGAAGTAATTTAAGGGCAAGTCTAGCTACTGAAGTAAGGATTTATTAATATACGTACCTTCTTCTTAAATGTAACCCTTAACTACCAGTTCTAGTCTTGATCCAAATTATTTCTAACTTAAGCATAGATGCCAAAAAATGTATATATTTCATGAAAACATATAAATCATAACATTTCACTTGAAATAGTTTAAAACTATATTAATCAAAATCAAGTGAAAGTATAATAATCACAAGTTTAATCATGAAAGCATGAAATCCATCAACATCAATAAGTTCATGATCACAACAAATGACTATTAGTCTAAACTTGATTCTAATTAATCAATTAAAATAGTTTTCAAAGCAATATGCAACTTTAAAAATATTTTTCATGAGGTAATTTAAGATACATTAATCAAAATCAAGAGGTCTTATAATCACAAGTTTTATCATGATAGCATGAAATTCATCAACATCAAAAAGTTCATGATCATAATCAACGACTATAAGTCTAAACTTAAATCTAATTAAGCACCTTTCAAAATATTTGATAACATGAAAATTATTAACTGCAACATTTATAAAATAAAAGGACAAATATATAACAAGTTTTATTGCAATTACATTTTTCATATGGTAGGAGATATTTAGAATTTACCAATATGTATAATCCTTCATTTACCATTTAGTCCAAAATGTAGTAGGTCCACTTCTTTAAATTGTCTTGTATGCCCACTTTTCAAAAACTTTTTTTTTCATGTTGGGCTGCAAGACATTCCTGCAAAACATACTAAGTAAATAATTTTGGTACCCAAACTTTCTTAGATCATTTAGGATTTAGTAAATATGGTTCCTTTTGGAACCCAAACTTTTTTTAATCTATAGGATATGCATTAAATCCAAATTTTTTATAATTAAAGCATGCAATATTGGAAGAAGTAGCAACGAAGAAATTCTTGTTTTTCAACTCATGAATTTTGTTTTCTTTAAAAGCTCATCAATTAATACAAAAATCTTGGATCTTTTTAGAATTTCTATTTCATTCAATAAAATATTTTTCTCATTTGAAAACTTATTACATAATTTTTTTAAACCAACATTTTCTTTTTCTAAAATTTCTTTTTCTTTAGAAAGATTACTCTTATCATTTTCTAGAACATCAATATTTGTATTGAAATCATTATTTTTATTAACAAGATTGGTGTTCACATGAGAAAAAGAATCTACATATCTTTTTAATTTTTTGTTTTTAATTTTTAGCAATTTGTATTCATGCACAAGATCATTGAATGCATCATGTAATTTATTAAAGGTAAACTCATATTTATTTTTAGCACATACCTCTTCTTCATTTGTCATGAAGCAAAGATGGGCAACTTCTTGTTCTTCCTCCGAACTAGAATCTTCACTATCACACCAAGTTGACATTATTATCTTAATTTTTTCTTGGTCTTGAGGGCTATTATCTTCTTTTTTTCGTGATTAGCAACCACTTACTTTTGCCATAAGTCCACCTCATAGGTCATGAGTGAACAAATGAGCTCCTCCAATGGTAGGGTTTTAATATCTTTGGTTTCTTGGATCGCCATTATCTTTGGATTTCATGATATTGGCAAAGACCTAAGAATTTTATTAATGAAATCAACATTAGTATAAACTTTGCCAAGACTTTTCAATTCATTAATAATATTCATAAATCTTTCATATATATTCATAATGCAGCATTTTAAATATTTCAAAAAAATGTACAAGCAAATTAATTTTAGTATTCTTCATTTGAAGAGTACCCTTATGAGTAACCTCAAGTGTATCTTTATTTCATTCGCTGTTTCGCATGTGTAGGTCCTAATAAATTCATTAGGGTCCAATGCATAATAAAGCAATTTCATTGCTTCGGCATTAAGCTCAGATTGCATAATGTCATTTTCACTCTATTCCTCTTCAAGTTTTGAAATGGAAATGCCATTAACCAAAATGGAAAGAATATGTAGACTATTAGCAATCATTTTTCAAAGATAATAATCTATATATTGAACATAAATGTGCATGCATATTTTCTAATATGTGTAATTTATGCCATTGAAAAATAATGGTTAAACACTAAAACCTACAATGGTTGCCATGATCTTTTAACTCAAAACCATTGGATTCTTTATAAAGCACCAAGTTTAGATACTAACGATTTTGTGTTCCAGGCTCTGATACCAATTATTGCTCAGAGATGATGCAACCCATGAGGGGGATGAGTTGGGTCTTTCAAAAATTTAAATAATTATGTGCTAGTCTTGATGTATTTGTGAAGCAAAGTGATTAAGCATAAAATGAATATACAGCAGATAATTGCAAATTAAATGCAAGGAATAAAGAGTAGGTACTAGAGAGCAATCACATACAAATACAAAGTTTTATAGTGGTTCGATACACTTCAAGGCACCTAAACCACTCCTCAAGTTCTCCTTGGGAATTCCACTATAATCATCAAGATTACAGTCGATTAGCTTTCCAGGATCACTAATCAAAACCCAACTTATTTTCCCGGGCTCACAAGTCAAAATTCCTTATTGGTTTTCTAACTTAGGCTAACCAACAACCTCCGATGGTTTTACGGGTTCACCAATAACTTATGTTGGTTTTACGGGATCACCAACAACCTTGTTAGTTTTGAAACTTAGGCTTACCAACAACCTTGTTGGTTTTCACAGAAGGCTCACCAACAAACTCTTTTCGTTTTCCAAGGCTCACCAAAAACTTTAATAAACAAAGTAAGCATAATATCAAAAGAATACAAGAAAAAACTTTCTTAAATAAAGCAAGTATCTCTTTGAAGCCCTTGGAAGTTGATGAAGAAGCTATTCTTCAATTTGTTGAAGCCTTGAATGATGCTTGAGGATGTGAACTTTTGTGCTTTGTTTGAAACTTGGAAGCTTGAAGGCTTAAAACACTCAAAATATGAATCCTTGAAGTGTATAAAAATTTTCCTCTCAAATGATTGCTTTCCCATTTGATTTTTGGTGTTTATATAGCTCTCCAACCCATAGATGACTATTTATAACCATTGGAGATGAAAATCTAGCCGTTTGAAGCAATATGGATCAATTCTGTACTTTTAAAAAACTAGCCGTTACACCAAGTGTCGATAATTGAATTTCTTGAATTTTCTTCATGAGTCGATCTCTTGAGTCGACACTTCTCATGAGTCGACCTCATGAGTCGATACTTAGGTCAGCTCAAAGCAAAAATTCTGGTTTGACACTATTCTATCTTTTTCTTATTCTTAGGCTTTGAGTCGATGCTTTGAGTCGACACTTGAATGTGCCAGTGCTGAAACTTACTGAAACTTCTCCAAAATTGATTTTTAGCCTCTTCACATTCTTCCATATAAATTCCAAAGTCCGTATACTTGATTTTCTATTAATTTAAAGACTTTCTTCAATTGAAACATAGATTTCTTCATTTAACATTGATGAATACTAAGATCAGATAAACACACTTAAAAATATAATTAGTACTCATATGTACTTAAGTGTTTTGTCAATCATCAAAATAAAGACCAAAGTCAACAATCTCCCCTTTTTTGATGATGACAAAACCTTTACGTATATGAATAGGATAAGCTTAAAAAGATTAACAATAAGATAAAATATGTATGCTCAAAATTAATGAGTATCAAGCTTCCCCTCAAAATATGATTTTAAAAATATTTTCAAAAATCATTCAAAATTTTTTATATGTTCTTCCCTTTTGCTAATTATTCCCTTAAGATTAAAATATTTTGCTTTCTTCTCTCCCTTTTTGTACTTTCTTTCATTTCTCTTATAATTTTTCATGTTTATCATATCTTTTCCCTGTTCATACTTAATATATTTCTCCCCCTTTTTGTCTTCATGAAAAAGGGTGAAAGACCATACAAAATGGGAATGAAGGCAGAAAGAATGACAAGTAGATCATCAAAATCAATACATGAAATCAATTAATCATGGTACCAATTAAATAAGATACTAGTTGAAATGATACCACAAAATGAGATGTACATGCAAAAAATAATTCAATGTATATTAGTTCTAATATGCATAACTGATAGCAAGAAACAATCCATTCACCTCACTTGTTCATGGAATAAGGCCACAGTGGCACCCCAACACGTCATAAGAGATCCCATTGAATGGGAAGAGAGGGTCTTTTAACCCTACTTAGCTCTTATGATCGAACGGCCATGGTGACTAACCTAATCCGATGAAGTTACTAAGAGCTCTTCTTTTTTTTTTTTAAGATTCTTAATAAATCTTGATACCAACTAAATGTAACTCCCCTCAAAGGATTAGATTTGAAAATAAGGAGTATCAGAGCAATATAAGTAAAGCATGACATCAAGAAAATATACAAAGCATCTTATGTATATAATGACAACAAATCTTTGGATGCTCCCTCTAAATGTTATTCCTCCTTAAAAATATGCAATCATTGAGGAATAAAATATGAAAGCACAAGCATATCATAATTTTAGATAATTTCAGATATGAACATAAATACTAAGTTTGAAAGCAAAGATTTGAATTTCCAAGATATACAAAATTTTCAAAATGCAAGGGATTGATCATCATGATTTCAAATTTATTTGAAATGATTTGATATCTATACAGATGCTAGAAGTAATTTAATAGCAAGTCTAGCTATTGAAGTAAGGATTTATCAATGTGCATACATTCTTCTTGAATGTAACCCTTAACTACCAATTTTAGTCTTGATCTAAATCATTTCTAACTTAAGCATAGATGCAAAAAAATGTATATATTTCATGAAAATATATCAATCATAATATTTTATTTGAAATAGTTTAAAACTATATTAATCAAAATTAGGTGAAAGTCTAATAATCACAAGTTTAATCATGAACGCATGAAATCAATCAACATCAAAAAGTTCATGATCACAACAAATGACTACTAGTCTAAACTTGATTCTAATTAATCAATTGAAATAATTTTTAAAGCAATATGCAATTTTAAAAATATTTTTCATGAGGTAATTTAAGATACATTAATCAAAATCAAGAGAAGGTCTTATAATCACAAGTTTAATCATGATATGATGAAATTCATTAATGTCAAAAAGTTCATGATCATAATCAATGACTATAAATTTAAACTTGATTCTAATCAAGCACCTTTCAAAGTGGCTAATAACATGAAAATGATTAACTGCAACATTTATCAAATAAAAGGATAAATATATAACAAGTTTTATTTCATCTACATTTTCTATATGGAAGGAGATGTTTAGAATTTATCAATATGTATAATCTTTTCTTTACCATTTAGTCCAAAATGTAGTGAGACTACTTCTTTAAATTATCTTGTATGCCCACTTTTCAAAAACTTTCTTTTTATATGTTGGATTGCAAGACATTCCTGCAAAACATACTAAGTGGATAATTTTGGTACCCAAACTTTCTTGTATCCTTTAGGATTAATAAATATGGTTCCTTTTGGAACCCAAACTTTTCTTTATCTATAAGGATATGCATTGAATCCAAATTTTCAATAATTAAAGAATGCAATATTGGAAGAAGTAGCAACAAAGAAATTCTTGTTTTTCAATTCAAGATTTTTGTTTTTCTTTAAGAGCCCATCAATTAATATAAAAATTTTGGATCTTTTCAGAATTTCTATTTCATTAAACAAAATATTTTTTTCATTTGAAATCTTATTACATAAATTTTTCAAATCAACATTTTCTTTTTCTAAAATCTTTTTCTTTAGAAAGATTATTCTTATCATTTTCTAAAATATCAATATTTATATTTAAATCATCAGTTTTATTAGCAAGATTGGTTTCCTAAGAGAAAAAGAATCTACATGTCTTTTTGATTTCTTGTGCTCAATTTTTAGCAATTTGTATTCATGAACAAGATTATTGAATGCATCATGTAATTCATCAAAGGTAAAATCATATTTATTTTTAGCGTATACCTCTTCTTCATTTGCCAGGATGCATCATGAATTCACTATCACTCCAAGTTGCCATCATTGCCTTGATTTTTTTCTTGGCCTTGAGAGCTATTATCTTCTTCTTCTCTTGATCAGCAACCACTTCCTTTTACCATAAGTTCAACTCATAGGTCATGAGTGAACTGATGAGCTCCTCCAAAGGTAAGGTTTCAATATCTTTGGCTTCTTGGATCGCCATTATCTTTGGATCCAAAGATATTGGCAAAGACCTGAGAGTTTTATTAATCAAATTAGCATTATTATAAACCTTACCAAGACTTTTCAATTCATTAATAATATTCATAAATCTTCCATACATATCAGATATAGATTCATATGCAGCATTTTAAATATTTCAAAAGAATATACAAGCACACTAATTTTAATATTCTTCACTTGAAGAGTACCCTCATGAGTAACCTCAAGTGTATCCCATATTTCCTTCGCTATTTTGCATATGGAGATCCTAATGAATTCATTAGGGTCCAATGAGCAATAAAGCAAGTTCATTGGTTTGCCATTAAGCTAAGATTGCTTAATGTCATTTTCATTCCAATCCCCTTCGAGTTTTGGAATGGAAATGACATTAACCAAAATGAAAGAATTATATGGACCATTAACAATCATTTTCTAAAGATAATAACTATAGATTGAATATAAATGCACATGCATATTTTTCAATATGTGTAATTTATGCCATTGAAAAATGGTGGTCTAACACTAATACCTACAAGCGTTGCCATGATTTTTTAACTCAAAATTGTTGGATTCTTTGCAAAGCATCAAGTTTAGATACCAACAATTTTGTGTTCCGGGCTCTGGTACCAAGTATTACCCAGAGACGATGCAACCTAAGATAGGGGATGAATTGGGTCTTTCAAAAGTTTAAACAATTATGTACTAGTCTTAATATGTTTGTAAAGCAAAGTGATTAAGCTCAAAATGAATATGTAGTGAATAATAGCAAATTAAATGCAAGGAATAAAGAGCAAGTAATAGAGAGCAATCACAAGCAAACATAAAGTTTTATAGTGGTTCAGTTCACTCCAAGGCACCTACATCCACTCCCTAAGTTCTCTTTGGGAATTCCACTATAATCACCAAGATTACAGTCGACTAGTTTTCCTGGCTCACTAATCAAAACCAAACTTATTTTTCCAGGCTCACAAGTCAAAACCCCTTGTTGGTTTTCTAACTTAGGCTAACCAAAAACCTCCGATGGTTTTACGGGTTCACCAACAATCTATGTTGATTTTAAGGGATCATCAACAACCTTGTTGGTTTTGTAACTTAGGCTTACCAACAACCTTGTTGGTTTTCACACAAAGCTCACCAACAAACCTCTTTGATTTTCCAAGGATCACCAAAAGTCTTAATAAACAAAGTAAGCACAATAAGAAAAGAATACAAGATAAAGCTTTCTTAAATAAAGAAAGTATCTTTTTGAAGCCCTTGGAAGTTGATGAAGAAGCTTGTCTTCAATTTGTTGAAGCCTTAATTGATGCTTGAGGATGTGAACTTTAGATGCTCTCTTTGAAACTTGGAAGCTTGAAGGCTTAAAATACTCAAAATATGAATCCTTGAAGTGTATGGAATTCTTTTTCTCAAAGGATTGCTTCTCCATTTGATTTTTGGTGTTTATATAGCTCTCCAACCCATAGATAACTGTTTATGATCGTTGGGGATGAAAAAATAGCCATTTGAAGTAAGTTGGAATCAATTCTGTACTTTTAAGAAACTAGTCATTACATCAAGTGTCAACACTTGAATTTCCTGAATTTTTTTCATGAGTTGACCTCTTTAGTCGAACTCATGAGTCGACACTTAAGTCAGCTCAAGGCAAAAATTCTGGTTTGACACTGTTCTATCTTTTTCTTGTCTCAGGCCTTGAGTCGATACTTTGAGTCAACACTTGAATGTGCCAGTACGGAAACATGCTGAAACTTCTCCAAAATTTATTTTTAGCCTCTTCAAGTTCTTCCATATCAATTCCAAAGTCCATATACTTGATTTTCCATTAATTTAAGGACTTTCTTCAACTGAAAACATGGATTTCTTCATTCAACATAGATGAGTACTAAGATTTGATAAACATACTTAAAAATATAATTAGTACTCATAGGTACTTAAATATTTTGTCAATCATCAAAATCAAGACCAGAGTCAACAGGTAGCAGGGAAGAGTTGGCTAAGGATGCTAGGGTTATGTCCAGGGGTACTAATCTTTTCAGGTTCGAGTCAACTAAGGAGAACTTGACTAGTACTTGGTTGATAGCTAGGGGTACTAATCCTATCAGGTTTGGGTTGACTATGGGAAACTTGACTAGTACTTGGTTGATAGCTAGGGGTACTAATCCTATCGGGTTAAGGACGACTAAGGAGAATTTGACTAGTACTTGGCTGATATCTAAAGGTACTAATCCTATTAGGCTCAGGTCGATGGGCTAGGGGTTCCTTGGGCTCATAGGACATGGGTTCAGACTGATGTGTTATGGGTCTCTAGGGCTTATAGGATATAGGCTTAAATCTATGGGTTATGGGTTCCTTGGGTTCATAGGATATGGGCTCTGATTGATGGGTTATGGGTTCCTTAGGTTCAAAGGATCTAGGTTCATAGGATCTGGGTTCAAAGGATCTGGGTTAGTACCTTTCCCTAAGTTTGCTCTTCATGGCTCTCCAGGTAGCTATAGGTATTCTTCCTCTGTTTCTAGTCATCCTTTCAACCTTGTCCCAATAGATTAGCCTGGTGAACTAACTTGAGTTTGGCAAACTTAAACTTCCTTTCTTCTGAAATTAGTTTCCTCTCAAAATACTTATCCATACCTTCTTTCCAATCAATATAATCCTCAAGATCAAGAACACCATTAAAAGTAGGGGCTTCTAACCTAATATTTTTAGTGGCTCTCTCATCCTAGTCCATAAAATCATAATTGGGTCTCTTATGATTAGACTCCTAAATTAGGTCATGGTGTGGGGGTATCCTAAGATTGGGTTCCTAGATTGGGTCATGGTGTGGGGGTCTCCTAGGATTGGGAGGTGTAGGCAAAGGTGACTCTAGTTTAGGTTTAGTATGGGCCTTTCTAGTTCTCTCTTGGTTTCCTAAACGACCTTCTATTTGGTCAAACCTATTGTTCATTTGGGTATTCAATTGGGCAAGCTATTTAGTAATGGTCCTAAGGTAGGTGTCAGAGTTAGGTTCCATTGTCAAATGATATTGGGTTTGGGTTCGAGACTACTAGTACTAGGCTCCTAATCTAGGGGTCATGCAATCAAGCACACAAATCGGACTAGGGGTTTGCTAAACCTAACAGCCCAAGTAGAGTGAGTCAACTCAACTTACACCCAACTCAATAATTAATCCTTCCACTAGCCAGGTAAGAGGTGGGGTGGTGGAATGCTCCCCCTGCTTGTCGCAAGGTCCTAAATAAAAACCACCAGTCTACTTAGGGCATTTGACTTTGGACCTCTAGCCTTCGACACCAGCTTCCAGTAATAATTGGAGGGTTGAGTGCACTGGTTTTCTCACAAGACTTGAACCCGACCTGTTGGTGTCCCAAGATCAATTGGGTTTCTACTTGATTTTAATTAGGCTTGGGTTCGAATGTAGGGTGGTTGTTTTGAACCCAAGAAAGGAGATGAAATCCTTCCTTGATATGATAGAGTAAAAGTGCCCTTAAGATGTTTTAAGTATGATGCACACATGCAACCCTAATGTAGCTTGAGTCTAAAAATCAGAAAAAAATTGCAAAAAATTAAAAAAAATTTTGTCTGATTTTGGTGTAAATAACAATCCTAATACTAATTAGCAACAGCAAATTTACATTTAAAAGGCTTGGGTTTAGGGGGGTTTGATGGGCGATTAAGTCCAGTCCTAATCTAAGCATGCAGAAACTTCAGCAAACAAGTTTTTTAGAGTTTTCTTTTTATGCAGATTTTTTTTGATTTCAGATCTATAAAATTAAAATAAAATTGTATAAAATAATAAGAATAAACAGAGATTAATTTATGCAAAAATCAGAAGAAAATAGTAAGGTTTCAAGGGGTAATTAGCCCTATGTTTAGACTACTAATGTAGAAATCAGCATGCATAATTTCAGCAAACAATGTTTTAGGGTTTTCTAGATGCAGGGTTTTGTTTTGTTTTCAGATCAAAAAATAACAAAAAAATTGTAGAAAACAGAGAACTAAATGTGGGGTTAAATTCTTAGGGATTTATGGCTAGTATGCAGATTTCGGCATGCAGAAATTTTCCTAGGTATGATGCAAGACATGCCCTATCCTAAGCTCTGATACCAAAATTGATGAGGGACGAACTCTAAACTAATGAATGCAAGGGGATGACATGAAAGGGATGAGAATAAAGAAACAATTCAAATTAAAGAAAGCAATTATTTCAGATTTTGTTTGGTTTAGTTCCCGAAAATTGTCAAGACTAGGTTAGGGATTTCTTGTAACAGCTAGAGTTCTACCCACATGCTAGAAACTATCAAAGAGATAAAGATTAAGGATCCTAGGGTTAAGAATAACCTACAGGGCATGCTTCAAAATTTAATAAATCAGACTAAGAGAGAAGGGAAGGGGTCTAAATACCTAGCAATGATTTCGTTGAAGTCGTAGAAGCAATCGCATCATTCGGATCAGTGCCTGGATGATGAAGCAGCTTTCTCACAGATCTGTCAGCTTTTTATCAGCTAGTTTCAGGGGCAAGGAAGACTTCATTCAGTGGGCATGGAACCGGAAGGATCCTACAAACATCAAGGGTTAGAGATGTAGAAGATGGAAAAAATAATTAACGAGAAGTTGGAAGAGGATTGAAGGAGAAAAAAATTGCTGAAGATGGCAGCTTGGATTGATGGAGGATGCTTGGCTTGGTGGGGTGACCTGGAGTAGGAGGACTCCTAGCCTCCTGGCAGAGGAGAAGAACTTACATGCCTTGGGCTTGAAGAAGAACTAGCGGCCTAGGGTTTTGATGGGAGAAGAAGGGGCGGCCAAGTGGTGGATGAAGATGATGGCGTGTAGGGCTTAGATGAAGAGGGGCAGCCTAAGATGAAAGATGGAGTGGGACAACCTAGGGCTAGGGTTTGGATAGATAGGTTGCACCTCACATGCCCTCCTTATGAAGTGAAAACGGGCCTCACACCCTCTCCCTCATGGAGCTTCAATGCATAAACATGCATGGAAAACAAAGAAAACTCTCATAATTTTTCATTCAATCATTCATTAGTTACAAGAGGGACGAGGGGTGGGGTATTAATAGATCATCCAGCCCTCTCCTTATCAAAATTGGCTCTCCTTATCAAAATTGGAGTACAAGTTTGAATCAAAGTGGGAATACAAGTTTCTGTCATAGTGGGAGTACAAAGTTGAATAAAATTAAAAGACTGGTCTCCTTGAAGGATTGTGCTGGCTGACTGCTTGTTGGACTTGGAAGCTTTGACTTTTCTCCATGGGCTTGGACTAGCTTGAAGTTCTCTTGGGCTTGGATTGATTGACTTTTCCTGGATTGGGCTTGGACTGATGAGGTGCCAACATGGACTTGTCTGGGCGCCAATGCATGTGGGCCTGGAGGGGTGCCATTCAATGTGGGCTTGGGAGGGGCGCCAAGTATGAAATTGGCCTAGAATTGGGGCGCCAACTGGTGGGGACCTGGGAGTGGGGCGCCTAGGGCCTGGGGCTGGGAGCTTGAGTGGGGGTCCAGGTGCATGAACTGGGATGGCTTGTGTAAGGGTCCAGTAGCTCTCCTCTGTCTTGACTTTAATAAAAGAAGCCACACTACAGGACTCATATGAACACACTTGAATGGACTGAAACAAATGGACTTAAGTGACTTAACCCTATTCAATGGACTTAATGAACTCAATTGGCTCACTTTATTACAGGACTCGATTGAAAAATTAATAGACTTCCCAACACATAAATTAGAGATCTTTATGGAACCCTGAAGTTCTTGTCTGATCCAGATGTCCCCATCAAAGGAGAGTCACCAGACCCCCATTGAATGAGGCTTCATGCACCCAACTAGACCTCCACTCAAGCCACTTAAGCCCACCAGCATTAGCACCCTCCAAGCCTATCAGCCTTGGCACCCCTGTCCAAGCTCATAAGAAGTGGCGCCCCAACCCATGTCCATAAGCAGTTGGCACCCCAACCCAAGTCCATAAGCAATTGGTGCCCCAGCCCAGTCCAAGCCCATAAGGAATTCATGGCCCAGCCTAGCAAGGATTCAAGTAGTTCAAGCCCAAGAGGAGTTAACTTTTCTAATCCAACAAGGAGTTAACCTCCAAGTCCGATAAGGACTCCAATCTCCTTGTCCTATTCAAACTTTGTACTCCTTGTCCCACTCAAATTTTGTACTCTTATTTTGATAGGAATTTGTACTCCAACTTTGATAGGGAAATGCCTGGGAGATCTATAAATACCCCTCGCCTCCTCCCTCTTATAAGGAAGAATGATGATGATTAATGAATGAGAGTTCTTTATTTTCCATGCTTGTTAGCATCGATGCTCTGTGAAGGAGAGGGTGAGAGGTCCAAATTTTTACTCCATAAGGAGGGCTTGTGAGGTGCAACCCAACCAAAACCAACCCACTATCATCTTTCCTCAAATCCTATCATCCCCTTCTTCCATCCTTGGCCGCCCACCTTCACTCATCCTCCAAACCTGATGCGGGATGACTCTAAGACTGCTAAACATGCATGAAAAATAGTAAATTAATTTTTTTATGATTTTTATAATTATATTTGCAGGTTAGATTTTTAAAATAAAGTAAAAACTAGCGAAAAGACAAGCATTGCAAAGAATCATCGGATCGTAGGCAAACTCATGCAAACTAATGGAATAGCCAGGACCCGAGAGTTGAGAAACTCTCAACTTATGATAGTTAACTTCAAGCAAATCAGATAATAAAGGAAGGGAATGTTTTACACCAGTCAGAGATTGAAATTCAATAGTATAAGAGATCACTCACAACTTTGATCGGAGCCTGGAAGAAGAAGCCTCAGTTCCCTTGAATCTGATGGCTGATCTCGGCAGTCCGGGCAGCAAAGAAGGCCTCCTCAGTGGAGGAGAAGCACCTCGGGGATCATGCAAGTGTCAGAGGTTAATTAAAGCAGCAAATAAAAATTAGAAAAAGAACTAGGATTTGAAGGAAACCAGAATTAGGGTTAGAAGATGGCAGCCGGGGAAGAAGAAGATCCTGGTCTTGGATGGCAGCAAGGGATTCAATTCCTTGGGTGTGGCTGATCTCCAGGGATGCAAAGGGATGCTAGGGCAGTAGGGTTTTAAACCAGGAACACAAGGAGAGCACTCAAAGAGAAAACCAAAATTCAAACACAAGGTAATAAATCACAATTTCAACAAGGTTTACTCATAAGAAAAAGATGCTTACAAGAGGGGGAGGGGTGTGGTATTTATAGAGTTCCCATGCCCTCACTAACCATGGTTACACTTGGGTTACAAAACCTCTTCCAAATTGGAATACAAGTCCTTTCCTAGCTAGGTTAGAATTATAAGGTGTAAAGGGATCTGGAATCCTAACTAGGTTAGAATAGACTTGGTCTTCTCCTCTTCCACTTCAACTTGGACTTGGTCAAACAATATTGGACGCCCCTCATTTGGGTTTGTGAGCTTTAGGACAGCAAGGGGGAGGTCGGCCATGAGCTTGGAGAGTTGGGCTTGGGCCCCCTGGAAGCTGGGGCGCCTGGTTCCCTAGGTTGGCATATTCTCGGCATCAAAAGGGAATCTTGGTTCTCCTTGCCTGGGCTTACTTCCTGGGCTTGAATTTGGAGGCCTAGAGTTCTGGGATAGCTTGGTAAATATGGGCTCCTATCATATGGAATATTCTGGAAGCATCTAAGAGAATCTGGCATCTAAAATGGTACCTAGGAAAAATCAGGGCACAATCAGGGCACCTGCTTGTCGATTGAGCTCCCCTAAGCTGAGGTCTGGTGAAACTTCAAAATAGCGTAGCCTCCTCTCTTGTATAAGAAGTGAACTCACACTGGTATACAGGACTCCATGTATTGGACTAGGTTGAGGGTTGAGACAAATCAACTAACCTAAACTTATTACAGGACTCAATTCTAGTTGATTACAAAATTTGACACATGGCTAGGTAAACCAAATAGGGCCCATAATCTGTGTCTGATCCTGGTGCCCCTACAAATTCTATCGGGGCGGGAGGAACTTGACCCCATCAAGTGTGGGATAACTTGGCTTTTTAGTGCTCGAGTAGGTCTGGGTTGAGGCGCTGCAGATCCTTACGGGTGATCCACGAGTCCTCAGATTCTGGCCAACCTTGCCACCGGACCAAATACCTCTAATAGCCTCTATCTTGGATACCGATAGCTTGATCGTCCATGATTCTCTCAATCTTTACCTCACTTAAAGGCCAAATTGGATGGTGGACACTCTGGGGTGGGTTCTCTCTCAAAGAAAGGAAGTGGCTCAAGGGGCTCTGGTTGGGGCACTAGGATTAGACAAAGATTATTGAGCCCTATTTGGTTTACTTAGTCATGGGTCACAATTTTTTAAGAAAGTAAGATTGAATTGTAATAAGGTGAGACTAGTTGATTTATCTCGATCTAGTCTAGTATATTGAGTCCTGTACATCAGTTATGAGTATAGTATGAGCTCAATTTTTGTATAAGAGAAGAGGTTACCCTATTTTGGAGTTCTACCAGGCCACATCCAGGAGTGAGAGGACACTATTTCAGATTATTGGATTTTGTGTGACACCACAGGCTCTGAGATGCCTTCAGGAAATCTTGATTCTTTTCAAATGCCCTCCAAATGCCCAGATTCCCTTCCAGATGCCAGGGTGTATTCCTAGACCAGGGCATCCATCATTCCAGAGGTCCATCTACATCTTACCCAAAGAAATCAAGCCCAGGTGCCAAGCCCAAGCCATTAAAAAAAAAGATACCAGGGAATATTCCTGCTACCAAGCTACCACGCCACCCCAGCTTCCAAAGGCCCAAGCCCATGCACCCAAGCCCCTTTAGGCTGGCCCCTTGCTGCCCCTAGAATCCCAACAAGCCCTCCTAAGCATCCTTGGAGGGTTGACTAAGTCCAAGCTCAAATGGAGGTGTCCTTAAGTGAGAAGGAGAATTCTAGTCTAACCTAGTTAGGATTCCTAGTTCTTTTAAGCTTTGTAATCCTAACCTAGCTAGGAAAGGACATGTAATCTAACTAGGAAAGGCTTGTTAACCTATGTGTAACCCTAGTTAGAGAGGGCATGGGAACTCTATAAATACCCCACCCCTTCCCCTCTTGTAATTATCTCTTTCTTATGAATACAACTTGCTAAAACTTTGTGTTATTGCCTTGTGATTGGTGTCTTTGTTTTGGTTCTTTACTTTGAGTGCTCTCCTTGTGTGCCCTAGCCGAGTCCCTGCTACCCTAGCTTCCTTTTGCATCTTTGGAGATCAGCCATGCCTAGAGGAAGATGCCATAGCTGCTGCCCCAATCAAGCAACTGCTTCTTCCCTGGCACATCGATACCTAAACCTACTTCTTTCAATTCTAAACCCTGGTTTCTTATTCCTTTGTTTAATTGCTATTTTGATCGACCTTGATGCTTGCAGGATCCCCAAGGTATTTCACCTCCTCTGAGGAGGCTTTTCTTGCCTTCTGACCGAGTCTAGATCAGCCATCTGATTCAAGGAACCAAAGCTTCTTCTCCAGGCTCCGATAAGAGTGTGAGTGATCCTTTCCACCGCAAAGTTTTCAATATCTGACTGGTAAGAAACCTTCCCCTCTCTTATTATCTAATTTTGATGAAGATAAACTATCTTAAACTGGAAGTTTCTCAACTCTCGAGTCCTAGCTATTTCATTAGTTTGCATGAGTTCACATGCGATCCGATGATTCTTTGCACTGCTAATCTTTCCACTAGTTCTTACTTTTTTGGGAATCTAACCTATAAATAAAATTTTAAAACTCACAAAAAAATTATTTTACTATTTTTCATGTATATTTAGTAGTCTTAGAGTCATCCCGCATCATTTTGGTATTAGAGCGGGATTAGGATAGTTTTTATCTATTTTGTATTCACAAACCCTAATTTTTGCATTTTGTTCACTGCATTAGGTATCTAGGTTTCATCTTATTTTGGCATCTTAAATATTTTATTTTTTTTTGAAATTTTTCTTGCATGTCCTATGTTCTATCCAAATAATTATTAAAATTTTTAATTAATTTTATAGAAAACCTAAATCATAAAAATCTGACATATTAGAAACCCTAACTGAATCTTGATAATTTTTGTAGCAATCCAAAAACCCAGGATTTGCATCATCATATGATTTTTTTGTTCTGCATGAAATTTGGTAGGTTTCATCATCACCTTCCATCCTCTATTCTATATTTTTTTTGATTTTTTTCTACATCAGGATCTGTGTCAAACTCTGCATCAAGAAAACCCTAATCCTTTGATTTCTGCTAAATTTTGCATCTTGACTCAACCTAACCTATTCAACTTCCACACACCCCAATCCCAAGCCAGACTTTGTTTGCTAATCCCAGTTAACTTGAACCTAACCTAACACATCATAAAATAATTAAAAAAAAAAATTATTTTTTTTTATTGTTTTTAGATTGCATCAGGATCATCGATTGCCATCATCTTTAACCTAATCTTAAGGGCAACTCTATATCTTAGATCAGGGCAAGTTTTCATCACCTGTCCTGGGCCCAAAACAACCATCATCATACTAGCCCAAGCCTAATTAAAATCAATTAGACCTAATTTGCCCTAGTGGGCTAGGTGACATCCAACAGGTCGGGTCCAAACCGTGTGGGCCAACTAGTGCATTTAATCTTGTGGCTATTACTGAAAACTGGTGTCTAAGGTTGGGGATCCAAAGTCAAATGACGTAAGTGGACTGGTGGTTTTTAATTAGGATCCTATGACAAGTAGGGTGAGCCTCCCACCACCCCACCCTACTTGGCTAGTGGAAGGATTAGCTATCGGGTTAGGTGTAAGTTGAGCTGACCCACCTAGTTTCTAGCTCTAGGTCTAGGAAACCCTAGATTATACTAGCTTTTTCTCTCTCTTTTGCATGCTTGGTTGCATCATTTCATTTTGATTATTGATTTGTTGCATGACCACTAGATTAGGAACCCAATACTAGAAGTCTAAACCCCAACCCAGTTCAACCATGGAGTCTAGTCTTGAAGCACTCATAAGAACCATGAATGAATAATTGAACCATAAACTTGGCCAAACCAATACCCAGATGACCCAATTGACCCAATCCCAAAACCAAATGAACCATAGATTTGACCAAATAGACCAAAGATTTGACCAAATAATCCAAACCAATAACCAGGCAACCCATAGGATTGACCAATTAACTAATAGGTTAGACCAGGTGGAAAATATATTAGGGACCATATAACGCTCCCAGGGGTCTAATGCTGAACCTGAACCAAACCCATCCTGTTCTACTTCTCAAAACCCTAGGGGAGCCTAAAATCCAGACCACTTTATGGAGCCCAACCCTAGGAGAACCTAGACACAAAAACCATTTGTAGAGCCTAATCATAGAGGAGTTCAACCTCAGGAACCATACCAAGAGCCTAACCATAGGAGAGTCCGAAACCCTGACCACACCCAAGTAGTAGCCAACTTAAAATTAGCTAACCTTAACCATAATTAGTTAGTGGCCGACCCATAATTAGATAATCCAGATCACACCCAAGCTGCAATGGAAGAGCAATTAGATTAGACTTTAGAAGAGGATCCAATTATAGAGCTAGTCCTAAATTTCATGAGCCAAAAGAGTTTATTGAGGACTTGGCTTATCTCTCCTAGTACCCTCAAGATGAAGTCACTTCCTTGATCCCAATTGAAGATCTTTTTCCTGAAATAAGTGACCCATTCTTCCAGAAGGCAAATCCAGTAGATAGACACCAACTCCTTAAGGTCAATCTTATTAGTTTAAGATTAATCCCTGACATCCCTTCTTATATCCTAGTCTTTCCAATTAACCCTGAACCCTTTTCTTACTTTCCACCCAATTAGACTAACCCTGAACCCACCTCTTATTTTCTACCATTTCAGGAAACTTCTTCTATTTTCTTTATTATCAGTTTGTATTTTATAGGAGTTTGCATGTTGCACTCGTTCATTATTCATGTCATGTTTGCATCTTACTTTAGGAAAACCGTATGGAACCTAGTAGGAGTACATAGTAAGTTCTCATGTGCATGACATGCTAGGGTCAAATCTAAAGAGTTTATAGTTTGTTAGGTTTTGTCCCTTAGAGTCCAATAAAACATCCTTTGATAGGGATGTCTACTATTAGGTATTAATTGAGTTCAATAAATGCACAGCTTGAATTACATGTCTAAACCTACACAACCCTCTGCACAGCATATGCATATAGAAATTAGTCAAAGCTGAACATAACTAATGAACTAAATAACAACTTGGCTAATTCCCAAAAGAGAGATAAAGAATTTTGCAGGGAATTTTGTAATTGTAAATGAATTTTCTGCTCGCAAAGCTGGCCCATCCAAGATAATGAAGAGTAATGGACCCAATGCATATGTACCTGAGATATCACCTGATTTAGGTATTATCTCCACCTTCATCATCTCAGATCTTATAGAGTTTAGGGAGCCAGCAGTGATACCCAGCGAGCCCCTTGAGCCACTCCCATTTTTTTGACAGAGAACCCACCCTAGAGCAACCACATATAATTTGACATTTTAGTGAGATAAAGATTGAAAGAACTATGGATGATCAAGCTATTGGTACCCATGATAGAGACAGTCAGTGGTACTTGGTCTAGTGGCAAGGTCGGCCAGAATCTGAGAACTCGAGGATCACCCGTGAGAATCTGCAGCACCTCAACCCAGACCTAATCGAGCACTATGAGAGCCAAGTTATCCCATACTCTATGGGGTCGAGTTCCTCCTGTCCCGGAGGAATTGGTGGGGGTACCAGGATCAGACACAGATTACTGGGCCCTATTTGGTTTACTTAGTCATGTGTCATAATTTTGTAAGAAAGTAAGATTGAGTTGTAATAAAGTGAGACTAGTTGATTTGTCTCGACCTAGTCCAGTATATTGAGTCCTGTACATCAGTTATGAGTCCAGTATGAGCTTAATTTTTATATAAGAGAAGAGGTTACCCTATTTTGGAGTTCCACCAGGTAACATCCAGGAGTCAGAAGACACTACATCAGATTATTGGATTTTGTTTGACAACACAGGCTCCAAGATGCCTTTAGGAAACCCTAATTCTTTCCAGATGCCCTCTAGATGCCCAAATTCCCTTCCAGATGTTAGAGTATATTCCCAGACCAGGGCATCCATCATTCCAGAGGTCCACCTACATCTTAGCTCAAAGAAATCAAGCCCAGGTGCCAAGCCCAAGCCCTTAAGAAGCAAGATACTAGGGAATATTCCTGCTACAAACCTACCAGGCCACCCCAGCTTCCAGAGGCCCAAGCCCATGCACCCAAGCCCCTTTGGGCCGAACCCTTGCTGCCCCTAGAAGCCCAACATGCCCTCCTAGGCATCCTTAGAGGGTTGACCAAGTCCAAGATCAAATGGAGGTGTCCTTAAGTGAGAAGGAGAAGACTAGTCTAACCTAGTTAGGATTCCTAATTCTTTTAAGCTTTGTAATCCTAACCTAGCTAGGAAAGAAAATGTAATCTAACAAGGAAAAGGCTTGTTAACCTATGTGTAACCCTAGTTAGAGAGGGCATGGGAACTCTATAAATACCCCACCCCTTCCCCTCTTGTAATCATCTCTTTCTTATGAATACAACTTGCTAAAATTTTGTGTTATTGCCTTGTGATTGGTGTCTTTGTTTTGGTTCTTTACTTTGAGTGCTCTCCTTGTGTGCCCTAGCCAAATCCCTACTATCCTATCATCCTTTTGCACCTTTGGAGATCAGCCATGACCAGTGGAAGATGCCCTAGCTACTGCCCCAATCAAGCAACTACTTCTTTCCCGGGACATCCATACCTAAACCTAGTTCTTTCAATTATAAACCTTAGTTTCTTATTACTTTGTTTAATTGCTGTTTTGATCGACCTTGATGCTTGCAGGATCCCCGAGGTGTTTCACCTCCCATGGGGAGGCTTTCCTTGCCTTCAGACTGGGTCTAGATCAGCCATGTGATTTAAGGAACTGAAGCTTCTTCATCTAGGCTTCGATCAGAGTGTGAGTGATCCTTTCCACCGCAAAGTTTTCAATCTCTAGCTAGTAAGAAACCTTCCCTTCTCTTATTATTTGATTTTGATGAAGATAAACTATTTTAAACAGGGAGTTTCTCAACTCTCGAGTCCTGGCTATTTCATTAGTTTGCATGAGTTCACTTGCGATCCGATGATTCTTTGCACTGCTAGTCTTTCCACTAGTTTTTACTTTATTTTAAGAATCTAGCCTGCAAATAAAATTATAAAACTCATAAAAAAAATATTTTACTATTTTTCATGCATGTTTAACAGTCTTAGAGTCATCTCGCATCAGGCTCGCTGGGTATCACTGCTGGCTCCCTAGACTCTATAAGATTTGAAATGATGAAGGAGGAGCTAATACCTAAATCAGGTAGTATCTCATGCACATAGTCATTGGGTCCATTGCACTTCTTTATTTTGGATGGGCCAGCTTTGCGAGCAAAAAATTCCTATGCATCACATATTCTTCTTCATAAAATTCTTTATATTTCTTTTGGGAATTAGCCAAGTTATTATTTAATTCATTACTTAGGTTTAGCTTTTGGCTAATTTTCATATGCATATGCTATGCAGAGGTAAGTGCAGGTGCAGATAATTCAAGGTTGTGAATTTATTGGACTCAAAACTAATACCTAAAAGACTCGATTAAACCTTCCTATCAAAGGAAGTTTTATTGGACTCTAAGGGACAAAACCTAACAAATTATAGACTCTTTAGGTTTGGCCCTAGCATGGCATGCACATGAGAACTTACTATGTACTCCTACTAGGTTCCATAGGGTTCTCCTAAAGTAAGATGCAAATATGACATCCTTCAAGAATGAATGCATCATTCAAATTCCTATTAAATGCAACCTAATAGTAAAGAAAACAGAAGAAGTTTTTAGAAATGGTAGAAAATATGAGGTGGGTTTAGGGTTAGTCTGATTGGGTGAAAAGTTAGAAAAGGGTTCGGGATTAATTTGATAGACTAAGTATAAGAAGGGGTGTCAGGGATTAATCCTACACTAATCAGGTTGATCTTAAGGGGTTGGTGTCTATCTACTAGCTTTGCCTTATGGAAGAATGGGTCACTAATTTCAGGGAAAAGATCTTCGATTGGGATCAAGGAAGTGATTTCAAGTTGAGGGTACTGGGTGAGATAAGCCAAGTCCTCAATAAACTCTTTTGGCTCAGGAAATTCAGGACCAGGCTCTACAATTGGTTCATCTTCTAAAGTCTCCTCAATTGCTCTTCCATTGCAACTTGGGTGTGATCTGGTTTATCTAACTCTGGGTCAACCACTAACTGATTATGGTCAAGGTTAGCTAAATCTAGATTGGCTACTACTTGGATATGGTCAGGGTCAACTGATTCTCGGGTGGCTTCTACCTGGGTCTCTATTGATTCAACTAACACTGGATTGGCTTCTACCTGGGTTTGGTAATAATTAACTAATCCTGGGTCTTCTATAGGGTACTTTTCTAGATCTTCAATAGACTCATACTCCTTTACCAGACTTGGGTTAGCCTTATATATTTCTTCTTCTAAGTCACTTGGTGAACCAATGGGGTGGTAAGAGGGGTTTGGCTAATGGGAAATTGATTGCGGTCTGCCGTAACAGAGGTGGGTAAACTAAGGGTTATGGGTTCAAAGGTTATGGGTTTAAAGGTTATGGGTTCAAAGGTTATGGGTTCATATCTAGGGACTATGGGTTCCTGGGGTTCAGCTCATAGGTCTTGCCTAGGGTTCCTATTTGGTTGAATCTATGGCTCATTTGACCAAGCTTAGTATTGGATAGGTCAAACCTATTGCTTATCTGGGCTAACTGGTTTTGAGATTGGGTAGTTAATTGGGCAAGCTGGGCTTGGGTTTGAGTATTGGCTTGGTTCATTTGGGTAAGCTATATTAGGATGGCCTCCAAAGTGGGATTCATGGTTGAGTTGGGCTGAGGTTTGGACTTTTGATATTGGGTTCATAATCTAGTGGTCATGCAACAAATCAAACAATCAAAATAAAATGATGCAACCAAGCATGCAAAAGAGAAAGAAAAGTCTTGTATAATCTAGGGTTTCCTAGATCTAGAGCCAGAAACAGGGTGGGTCAGCTCAAATTATACATAACCCAATAGCTAATCCTTCCACTAGCCAGGTAGGGGGTGGGAGTGTGGGAGGCCCCCCCTTCTTTTGTAGGGATCCAATTAAAAACCACAACACCACTTAGGTCATTTGACTCTGGACCCCTAGCCCTAGACACCAACTTTCAGTAATAGCTAAAAGGTTAAATGCACTAGTTGGCCCACACAGCTCGGACCCGACTTGTTGATGTCTCCTAGCCCACTAGGGCAAATTAGATCTAATTGATTTTAATTAGGCTTGGGTTAGTATGATGATGGTTGTTTTGGGCCTAAGACAGGTGATGAAATCTTGCCCTGATCTGAGATAGAGAATTATCCTTAAGATTAGGTTAAGAATGATGGCAATCGATGGCCCTGATGCAATCTAAAACAATCAAAAAATAAAATATATATTTTTAATGATTAATGATGTGTCAAGTTAGGTTTAAGTTAACTGTGGTTATCAAACAAAGTTTGGATTGGGATTGAGGGTTTGGTAGTTGATTAGGTTAGGTTGAGCCAAGATGAAGAATATAGCAGAAATCAGTGAATTGGGGTTTCAGTGGTTGCAGAGTTACAGATCTCTTTCTTATGAATACAACTTGCTAAAATTTTGTGTTATTGCCTTGTGATTGGTGTCTTTGTTTTGGTTCTTTACTTTGAGTGCTCTCCTTGTGTGCCCTAGCCAAATCCCTACTGTCCTATCATCCTTTTGCACCTTTGGAGATCAGCCATGACCAGTGGAAGATGCCCTAGCTACTGCCCCAATCAAGCAACTACTTCTTTCCCGGGACATCCATACCTAAACCTAGTTCTTTCAATTATAAACCTTAGTTTCTTATTACTTGTTTAATTGCTGTTTTGATCGACCTTGATGCTTGCAGGATCCCCGAGGTGTTTCACCTCCCATGGGGAGGCTTTCCTTGCCTTCAGACTGGGTCTAGATCAGCCATGTGATTTAAGGAACTGAAGCTTCTTCATCTAGGCTTCGATCAGAGTGTGAGTGATCCTTTCCACCGCAAAGTTTTCAATCTCTAGCTAGTAAGAAACCTTCCCTTCTCTTATTATTTGATTTTGATGAAGATAAACTATTTTAAACAGGGAGTTTCTCAACTCTCGAGTCCTGGCTATTTCATTAGTTTGCATGAGTTCACTTGCGATCCGATGATTCTTTGCACTGCTAGTCTTTCCACTAGTTTTTACTTTATTTTAAGAATCTAGCCTGCAAATAAAATTATAAAACTCATAAAAAAAATATTTTACTATTTTTCATGCATGTTTAACAGTCTTAGAGTCATCTCGCATCAGGCTCGCTGGGTATCACTGCTGGCTCCCTAGACTCTATAAGATTTGAAATGATGAAGGAGGAGCTAATACCTAAATCAGGTAGTATCTCATGCACATAGTCATTGGGTCCATTGCACTTCTTTATTTTGGATGGGCCAGCTTTGCGAGCAAAAAATTCCTATGCATCACATATTCTTCTTCATAAAATTCTTTATATTTCTTTTGGGAATTAGCCAAGTTATTATTTAATTCATTACTTAGGTTTAGCTTTTGGCTAATTTTCATATGCATATGCTATGCAGAGGTAAGTGCAGGTGCAGATAATTCAAGGTTGTGAATTTATTGGACTCAAAACTAATACCTAAAAGACTCGATTAAACCTTCCTATCAAAGGAAGTTTTATTGGACTCTAAGGGACAAAACCTAACAAATTATAGACTCTTTAGGTTTGGCCCTAGCATGGCATGCACATGAGAACTTACTATGTACTCCTACTATGTTCCATAGGGTTCTCCTAAAGTAAGATGCAAATATGACATCCTTCAAGAATGAATGCATCATTCAAATTCCTATTAAATGCAACCTAATAGTAAAGAAAACAGAAGAAGTTTTTAGAAATGATAGAAAATATGAGGTGGGTTTAGGGTTAGTCTGATTGGGTGAAAAGTTAGAAAAGGGTTCGGGATTAATTTGATAGACTAAGTATAAGAAGGGGTGTCAGGGATTAATCCTACACTAATCAGGTTGATCTTAAGGGGTTGGTGTCTATCTACTAGCTTTGCCTTATGGAAGAATGGGTCACTAATTTCAGGGAAAAGATCTTCGATTGGGATCAAGGAAGTGATTTCAAGTTGAGGGTACTGGGTGAGATAAGCCAAGTCCTCAATAAACTCTTTTGGCTCAGGAAATTCAGGACCAGGCTCTACAATTGGTTCATCTTCTAAAGTCTCCTCAATTGCTCTTCCATTGCAACTTGGGTGTGATCTGGTTTATCTAACTCTGGGTCAACCACTAACTGATTATGGTCAAGGTTAGCTAAATCTAGATTGGCTACTACTTGGATATGGTCAGGGTCAACTGATTCTCGGGTGGCTTCTACCTGGGTCTCTATTGATTCAACTAACACTGGATTGGCTTCTACCTGGGTTTGGTAATAATTAACTAATCCTGGGTCTTCTATAGGGTACTTTTCTAGATCTTCAATAGACTCATACTCCTTTACCAGACTTGGGTTAGCCTTATATATTTCTTCTTCTAAGTCACTTGGTGAACCAATGGGGTGGTAAGAGGGGTTTGGCTAATGGGAAATTGATTGCGGTCTGCCGTAACAGAGGTGGGTAAACTAAGGGTTATGGGTTCAAAGGTTATGGGTTTAAAGGTTATGGGTTCAAAGGTTATGGGTTCATATCTAGGGACTATGGGTTCCTGGGGTTCAGCTCATAGGTCTTGCCTAGGGTTCCTATTTGGTTGAATCTATGGCTCATTTGACCAAGCTTAGTATTGGATAGGTCAAACCTATTGCTTATCTGGGCTAACTGGTTTTGAGATTGGGTAGTTAATTGGGCAAGCTGGGCTTGGGTTTGAGTATTGGCTTGGTTCATTTGGGTAAGCTATATTAGGATGGCCTCCAAAGTGGGATTCATGGTTGAGTTGGGCTGAGGTTTGGACTTTTGATATTGGGTTCATAATCTAGTGGTCATGCAACAAATCAAACAATCAAAATAAAATGATGCAACCAAGCATGCAAAAGAGAAAGAAAAGTCTTGTATAATCTAGGGTTTCCTAGATCTAGAGCCAGAAACAGGGTGGGTCAGCTCAAATTACACATAACCCAATAGCTAATCCTTCCACTAGCCAGGTAGGGGGTGGGAGTGTGGGAGGCCCCCCTTCTTTTGTAGGGATCCAATTAAAAACCACAACACCACTTAGGTCATTTGACTCTGGACCCCTAGCCCTAGACACCAACTTTCAGTAATAGCTAAAAGGTTAAATGCACTAGTTGGCCCACACAGCTCGGACCCGACTTGTTGATGTCTCCTAGCCCACTAGGGCAAATTAGATCTAATTGATTTTAATTAGGCTTGGGTTAGTATGATGATGGTTGTTTTGGGCCTAAGACAGGTGATGAAATCTTGCCCTGATCTGAGATAGAGAATTACCCTTAAGATTAGGTTAAGAATGATGGCAATCGATGGCCCTGATGCAATCTAAAACAATCAAAAAATAAAATATATATTTTTAATGATTAATGATGTGTCAAGTTAGGTTTAAGTTAACTGTGGTTATCAAACAAAGTTTGGATTGGGATTGAGGGTTTGGTAGTTGATTAGGTTAGGTTGAGCCAAGATGAAGAATATAGCAGAAATCAGTGAATTGGGGTTTCAGTGGTTGCAGAGTTACAGATCTCTTTCTTATGAATACAACTTGCTAAAATTTTGTGTTATTGCCTTGTGATTGGTGTCTTTGTTTTGGTTCTTTACTTTGAGTGCTCTCCTTGTGTGCCCTAGCCAAATCCCTACTGTCCTATCATCCTTTTGCACCTTTGGAGATCAGCCATGACCAGTGGAAGATGCCCTAGCTACTGCCCCAATCAAGCAACTACTTCTTTCCCGGGACATCCATACCTAAACCTAGTTCTTTCAATTATAAACCTTAGTTTCTTATTACTTTGTTTAATTGCTGTTTTGATCGACCTTGATGCTTGCAGGATCCCCGAGGTGTTTCACCTCCCATGGGGAGGCTTTCCTTGCCTTCAGACTGGGTCTAGATCAGCCATGTGATTTAAGGAACTGAAGCTTCTTCATCTAGGCTTCGATCAGAGTGTGAGTGATCCTTTCCACCGCAAAGTTTTCAATCTCTAGCTAGTAAGAAACCTTCCCTTCTCTTATTATTTGATTTTGATGAAGATAAACTATTTTAAACAGGGAGTTTCTCAACTCTCGAGTCCTGGCTATTTCATTAGTTTGCATGAGTTCACTTGCGATCCGATGATTCTTTGCACTGCTAGTCTTTCCACTAGTTTTTACTTTATTTTAAGAATCTAGCCTGCAAATAAAATTATAAAACTCATAAAAAAAATATTTTACTATTTTTCATGCATGTTTAACAGTCTTAGAGTCATCTCGCATCAGGCTCGCTGGGTATCACTGCTGGCTCCCTAGACTCTATAAGATTTGAAATGATGAAGGAGGAGCTAATACCTAAATCAGGTAGTATCTCATGCACATAGTCATTGGGTCCATTGCACTTCTTTATTTTGGATGGGCCAGCTTTGCAAGCAAAAATTCCTATGCATCACATATTCTTCTTCATAAAATTCTTTATATTTCTTTTGGGAATTAGCCAAGTTATTATTTAATTCATTACTTAGGTTTAGCTTTTGGCTAATTTTCATATGCATATGCTATGCAGAAGTAAGTGCAGGTGCAGATAATTCAAGGTTGTGAATTTATTGGACTCAAAACTAATACCTAAAAGACTCGATTAAACCTTCCTATCAAAGGAAGTTTTATTGGACTCTAAGGGACAAAACCTAACAAATTATAGACTCTTTAGGTTTGGCCCTAGCATGGCATGCACATGAGAACTTACTATGTACTCCTACTATGTTCCATAGGGTTCTCCTAAAGTAAGATGCAAATATGACATCCTTCAAGAATGAATGCATCATTCAAATTCCTATTAAATGCAACCTAATAGTAAAGAAAACAGAAGAAGTTTTTAGAAATGATAGAAAATATGAGGTGGGTTTAGGGTTAGTCTGATTGGGTGAAAAGTTAGAAAAGGGTTCGGGATTAATTTGATAGACTAAGTATAAGAAGGGGTGTCAGGGATTAATCCTACACTAATCAGGTTGATCTTAAGGGGTTGGTGTCTATCTACTAGCTTTGCCTTATGGAAGAATGGGTCACTAATTTCAGGGAAAAGATCTTCGATTGGGATCAAGGAAGTGATTTCAAGTTGAGGTACTGGGTGAGATAAGCCAAGTCCTCAATAAACTCTTTTGGCTCAGGAAATTCAGGACCAGGCTCTACAATTGGTTCATCTTCTAAAGTCTCCTCAATTGCTCTTCCATTGCAACTTGGGTGTGATCTGGTTTATCTAACTCTGGGTCAACCACTAACTGATTATGGTCAAGGTTAGCTAAATCTAGATTGGCTACTACTTGGATATGGTCAGGGTCAACTGATTCTCGGGTGGCTTCTACCTGGGTCTCTATTGATTCAACTAACACTGGATTGGCTTCTACCTGGGTTTGGTAATAATTAACTAATCCTGGGTCTTCTATAGGGTACTTTTCTAGATCTTCAATAGACTCATACTCCTTTACCAGACTTGGGTTAGCCTTATATATTTCTTCTTCTAAGTCACTTGGTGAACCAATGGGGTGGTAAGAGGGGTTTGGCTAATGGGAAATTGATTGCGGTCTGCCGTAACAGAGGTGGGTAAACTAAGGGTTATGGGTTCAAAGGTTATGGGTTTAAAGGTTATGGGTTCAAAGGTTATGGGTTCATATCTAGGGACTATGGGTTCCTGGGGTTCAGCTCATAGGTCTTGCCTAGGGTTCCTATTTGGTTGAATCTATGGCTCATTTGACCAAGCTTAGTATTGGATAGGTCAAACCTATTGCTTATCTGGGCTAACTGGTTTTGAGATTGGGTAGTTAATTGGGCAAGCTGGGCTTGGGTTTGAGTATTGGCTTGGTTCATTTGGGTAAGCTATATTAGGATGGCCTCCAAAGTGGGATTCATGGTTGAGTTGGGCTGAGGTTTGGACTTTTGATATTGGGTTCATAATCTAGTGGTCATGCAACAAATCAAACAATCAAAATAAAATGATGCAACCAAGCATGCAAAAGAGAAAGAAAAGTCTTGTATAATCTAGGGTTTCCTAGATCTAGAGCCAGAAACAGGGTGGGTCAGCTCAAATTACACATAACCCAATAGCTAATCCTTCCACTAGCCAGGTAGGGGGTGGGAGTGTGGGAGGCCCCCCCTTCTTTTGTAGGGATCCAATTAAAAACCACAACACCACTTAGGTCATTTGACTCTGGACCCCTAGCCCTAGACACCAACTTTCAGTAATAGCTAAAAGGTTAAATGCACTAGTTGGCCCACACAGCTCGGACCCGACTTGTTGATGTCTCCTAGCCCACTAGGGCAAATTAGATCTAATTGATTTTAATTAGGCTTGGGTTAGTATGATGATGGTTGTTTTGGGCCTAAGACAGGTGATGAAACCTTGCCCTGATCTGAGATAGAGAATTACCCTTAAGATTAGGTTAAGAATGATGGCAATCGATGGCCCTGATGCAATCTAAAACAATCAAAAAATAAAATATATATTTTTAATGATTAATGATGTGTCAAGTTAGGTTTAAGTTAACTGTGGTTATCAAACAAAGTTTGGATTGGGATTGAGGGTTTGGTAGTTGATTAGGTTAGGTTGAGCCAAGATGAAGAATATAGCAG
The DNA here is from genome assembly GCA_021397845.1 of Areca catechu. Lineage (NCBI taxonomy): Eukaryota > Viridiplantae > Streptophyta > Magnoliopsida > Arecales > Arecaceae > Areca > Areca catechu. The sequence goes on from JAHSVC010000025.1 coordinate 586,715, forward strand.
AAATCAGTGAATTGGGGTTTCAGTGGTTGCAGAGTTTGATTCAGATCCCGATGCCAAAAATAATCAAAAAAAATCTGAAATAGAGGATGGACGGTGTTGATAATTCCTACAAAATTTAATTCAGAACAAAAATCATATGGTGATGCAAACCTAGGGTTTTGTTTGACTACTATAGAAATTATCAGGATTCTGTTAGGGTTTCTATTATACCAAAGTTTAGAGACATAGATTTTCAATAAAATTAATTAAAAATCTTGATAATTACTAGGACAGAGCAAAGGATATGCAGTGAAAATTTCACAAAAAGATAAAATGTTTATGATGCCAAAATCATATGTAAACTAGACACCTAATGCAGTGGATAGAATGCAGAATTAGGGTTTGTGAATGTGAAGCAAATAAAAAAACTATCCTAAACCCGCTCTAATAGCAAACTAATGTAGGGTGACTTTAAGACTGCGAAACATGCATGAAAATAATAAAATAATTTTTTTATGAATTTTATAATTTTATTTGCATGCTAGATTTCCAAAATAAAGTAAGAACTAGCGGAAAGACTAACAGTGCAAAGAATCATTAGATTACAGGCAAACTCATGCAAACTAATGGAATAGCTAGGACCCAAGAGTTGAGAAACTCCTAGCTTAGGATAGTTAACTTCAAGCAAATCAGATAATAAGAGAAGCGAAGGTTTCATACCAGTTAGAGATTGAAATTCAATAGCAGAAGAGATCACTCACAACTCTGATCGGAGCCTGGAAGAAAAAGCCTCGGTTCCCTTGAATCTGATGAATGATCTGGGTGATCTGGGAAGCAAAGAAGGCCTCCTCAGGGGAGGTGATGCACCTCAGGGATCCTGCAAGCATCAGAGGTTAATCAAAGCAGCAAATAAAAATTAGAAAAGGAACAAGGGTTTGAAGGAAATCAGAATTAGGGTTGAAGATGGCAGCTAGAGAAGAAGAAGCTCCTGGTTTTGGATAGTAGCAACGGCTTCAATTCCTTGGGTGTGGCTGATCTCTAGGAATGCAAAGGGATGCTAGGGCAGCAGGGATTCAATCTAGGAACACAAGGAGAGCACTCAAAGAGAGAACCAAAACTCAAACACAAGGTAATCAATCACAATTTCAACAAGGTTTATTTATAAGAAAAATATGCTTACAAGAGGGGCAGGGGTGGAGTATTTATAGAGTTCCCATGCCCTCACTAACCATGGTTACACTTGGGTTACAAGTCCTCTTCCAAATTGGAATACAAGTCCTTTCCTAACTAGGTTAGAATTACAAGGTGTAAAGGGATTAGGAATCCTAACTAGGTTAGAATAGACTTGGTCTTCCACTCTTCCACTTCAACTTGGACTTGGTCAAACACTCTTGGACGCCCCTCCTTTGGGCGTGTGGGCTTTAGGGCAGCAAGGGGGAGGATGGCCATGGGCTTGGAGAGCTTGGGCTTGGGCCCCCTGAAAGCTAGGGTGCTTGGTTCCCTAGGTTAGCATATTCTCGGCATCAAAAGGGAATCTTGGTTCTCCTTGCCTGGGCTTGCTTGCTGGTTTGAATTTGGAGGCCTGGAGAGCTGGGATAGCCTGGTAAACATGGGCTCATGGCATATGGAATATTCTAGAAGCATCTGAAGGGAATCTGGCCCCTGAAATGGTACCTAGGAAAAATCAAGGCACAATCAGGGCACCTGGGTGTCGATTGAGCTCCCCTAAGATGGTGTAACTGTTTCTGGCTTCAGAATGAGGTCTGGTGGAACTACAAAATAGTGTATCCTCCTCTTTTGTTTAAGAAGTGAACTCACAATGGACTCATACTGGTATACAGGACACCATATACTGGACTAGGTTGAGGGTTGAGACAAATCAACTATCCTCAATTTATTACATGACTCAATTCTAGTTGATTACAAAATTTGACATATGGCTAGGTAAACCAAATAGGGCCCAGTAATCTGTGTCTAATCCTGGTGCCCCCACCAAAACCCTAGGCCGCCCTCCCATCTTCCAGTCCAGGTCACTAGCTATTTCTCCAAATCCAAAGCATATGAGCTCTTCCCTTCTACCAGGATTCCCGACGTCCATCACAACCTCCAGGCCGCCCCTCCAAGAGTCCAGGCATCCTCCATCAAATAGGTCTCCAAGCATCTTCTAGCGCACCCTTCTACCTTCCCTCTACTTTCTATCCCCTAATTCATATTTTTTCTATCTTCTACATCCCTAACCCTACGTGTTTGTAGGATTCCTTCAGTGCTATGAACCTTACAGGAAGTCTTCCTTGCTCCTAAAACTAGCTGATAAAAAGTTGGCGCATCCACGAGAAATCGGCTTCTTCATATAGGCATGAATCCAGAGTTGTGAGACCCCTTCATTTCATAGGCTGATCTTCATTGCTAGCTACGCAACCTATATCTCTTCTCTCTACTTCTGATTTGTTAAAAACTGAGCATGTTCTATAGTAGTTTCTTAGCCCTAGGATCCTTTTTTTCTTTATCTCTTTGATAGTACTTAGTATGTGGGTAGAACTTGTCCTTACATTAAAACGCTAACTTACTCTTAGCCTTTTTCGGGAATGAAACCAAATAAAAATATATAACCCTTGCTCACATAATCTGAAATCTTTTTATGTTCATCCCTAGCATGCTTGCATCCTGCATCAATTTTATGTCCCGCATCACAAAAGATCTATAAAAAAAGCATATTATTTTTATTGAATAGGAGTCAAGTACAAAAAGAAAAATAAGACCTAGTTACAGGCTTCATCTTTGTCCCAAGTTGGAGTTTAGCCATGCATCGTTGCAACCAACATCTCCTCCATAATTCTCCTATTTTCCAAGCTTAATACAGTGATCTAAATAATAGAGCATGGAAATAAATTAATATAAAATTTACTATAGAAATAGATTCCTAGACTGTTGCCTAGGGCCCTCCTTTTATAGAGCTCATCTAGGGCTTTCTCCTGGTCAAATTTGAAGGCAATCTAGCTTAAAATTGGCCATATATCTCGAGGAGAGTTCGCAGTCATTGATCTAATGCTTGATGGATTGATCGCCACTTCCTTCTTTCTTAGGCAAATAGAGTCCCAACCTCGCTAAATCCTGGATGCCCTGATCTCCTTCTTCAACTAGGATTTAGACACCTTGCTTCTCTCAATTTCAATGGTGTAGATAGACGGTGACGTGAGGTGGTGGATGGCAATGGGAGGTAGTTGTTGGAGTTCTCCTAGGAACAGAAAATTACAATCGAACAGGCATCAACAGCCTATCACAGTGGAAGCAGATATTAAAACAATTTATATCTAATCATGCAATTCATAAATAACTCTAATTTATTTTTCATAAATTCCTAACATGCTGCAGTATATGAGAAAAATGTCAGATCTAAAATAAAATTATTTTAAGCATAAAATACTTACCTGGATCACTTTCGGGCCTGTTATGAAAAGTGTGCAGATCTGCTACTGAAAATCGGGATTCTGTTGGAGCCGCACAAACGCCCAGCCTTTGCTGGTATCCACACGAAGCCCTCATAACTGAGTCATAGAGGGTACCAAACTACAAGATCCTTGTAGCCCTCTGCTCTTTTAACAAATTGTCCGCTTTAAAAACTATGCCGATCCGAATCCAGACCGGCTTTTGGCTTGTCTTGCAAATTGGATTATGCAAGATTTTGGACCCTTTCCTCTCTTCTTCTTCTTATAGAATCACTCTCTATATCTCTCAGAAAGAAGAAGGAAACAAATAAAAGGGAGAAAAGGACTTGGCACCAGGAGAGAGAACCTTTGGTGAAAAATGCCCAAGGAGAAGCTCACAGCCAAAGATAAATATTCATGGTGGAAGGAGAATATTTTTCATGCCAATTGTGATCTCTTTGGTCAGCCACCTTTCTTTTTTTTTAAATTTAAGTTCTCCCATCCCAACAAAACAAAACACCAGTATTTCATTTTATCTGGTTAGGATTTAAGAGTAGTGCAAGAGAAGGACTCTTCCCTCTTTTAATATTTTTCATGCCAAACTCTTTACGCCCACCTATTATTCACGCCTCCTCTCTTTGTTGCCCAAACATAAGGGGCCCACAAGGTTGGCACATGGAGGGAGGGGGAGACATGGAGAGAGAGTTCCAGTCCAACTGGACTCTAGGTCATGGTCCAAATGTAGTGATTTGATAGTGAAATCGAAGATGATTTTAAATCCGATTGAACCATTTTGAAGCGGACATTGACCCAACTCAATTAGGATTAATTAATTGAGTCTAACTCAATTAAATTAAATTAAATTTAAATTAATTAATAATTAATCCATAATAATTAATTGTAACATTTATAATTAGGTCGAATATTAATTGTAACACTTATAATTAGGTCCAAATTGATTTGCTGATTGGTTACTTGAGCTCCTAATGATAGAAAAATGCCCTAAGAGCCAATCATTGTATAGGCCTTTTTGTAAACTTTCAACTCAAGTATGACATCATTATTTATAATAAAGGTATTAGATTCATCATATACTATTGTGTCATATTTTTGACTATGATGAATCCCAAAGAGTAGGGCAATGGAATTAAGGTTATGATAAAATAATAGTGAGACCTAATTCTTATAAACCCTAATCTAGAATGTTCCTAGTCATTGGACCATCGATTCGGGGATTGATCAATCTGGTAAGACTAGCTTATCCTATGTATACTCAATTGATGAGAGTGGTTGGTCTCATAGGCACTTGTGTAGAGACACTAATACAAGGATAAGGGTGTTCATTAGGTTATGAATACACTGAATTGATCCGCATCAGGACTATCTTATGGAAGACTTACTCCTTGTCAAAAGATAAGTCCCAGAGTAGAAGTTGTGCATGTGACTTCAGACTTGAGGTCACCATGGTTCCTTATGCACAATAAGCCAAACTTTGGTTCATACTCATTCATGGCATTGTGACATGTACGGGGTGTTCTGGGTATGGTGGAAGGTGTACGAAGGATGTGAGTGGACCAACAAGGAATTGATCAATCCTGGTAAGAGGATATGTTATCCCATGTAATCTCTTCGATGAGTGACTCAAGGAATCTTTGCAAAGTGGGATGAGATTAGAAGTGGCTTCTAATCAGTCATCAGTTGAGTCCTCATGATCGAGCTAAGATTCAATATGATTAAGTGTTAGGGTATGACATTTATCTATACCCATCACTTAATCGGGATAATGGGAGATCAAAAGATTGAATTACATGGTAACTTACTACTGAAGGGTATTTTGATAATTTTTACCAAATTCCTCATCTTCCAGGTAGGCATGATATGTTGCTAGACATCAATCTTGTCTTGTGGGTTTTCATGAACTAATTAGATTGGTTTCATGAGTCAATTCAATGTGTGATTTGAATTGGACAATTAGGTGAGCCGATTTGACCTAATTAGGTCAATCGTGTTCGATCAGATCAAATCTGCTCAAACCTAAACCTACTGCTGGCTAGATGTGAAACTCAATGGGTCACACACAATAGAGAGTTGGCCAAGAAAGTCACTCATGGTTTAATTAGGGACATGGGATCCTAATTGGTTAGCCAGATTGCATACTAGCATATGTAGGCTAACCTAATTCCTAACCCAATTGGATTGGGTCCAGTTACTTGCTATTTGGACTAACCTAATTAAGGAAAACCAAAATTAAATTGAGTCCTAAGTGGGGATAGCCAAATCAGAGCTTGATCTGATTTTATTTTGTTATTTTGGACATCTTATTGAAGAGTCCAATTGAGTTGGGACTTTAGATGCCAAAATGATACCTTGGCATTCAAAAAGGCCTAAAAGAGTCTATAGTCCTCTGATCTGAAAAATATTTATATGGATGGAAAGAGAACTTAGTACTATTTCTTTTGACATGCATATTGCATATGCTTTGACTAGTCAAAGGTTGCACGGGGTGTAGATAAAGTTGACCATAAAAGGACTCTTTGCGCCTCATGGGGCGCGGGTGATGAATATGCGCACAAAAGGACAAGAGTCCTTCTATAGATGAAGCACTCCAGTGTTTCATCAAGGGGTGCCTCTCATCTTATCCCCATGCCCTTTGGATTTAAATGATCGGTCGAAGAGAATACGAGGGTGGCATGAAATGGGAAAAAAGAGTAGCGCGCGTAGATGAAGAGTCACGTCTCTTCATCTGTGCATGGTTCTGAGGCAGAGTCCTTCTGCTCTCGGGACTCTACTCTTCCCACGGTTTTTAAATTTGAAATGATGCCTCCATCCATTCTTCTTAATCGCTAAATGCCACATGGCACATGGAGATTTAATCTGGAAAGGGAAAGAACACTGATAAGACTACTCAATCCTAAAGAGTCTTATTAGATATGAAATAACATATCTGATAAAAGATGTCGGGATGGTTTTTACGCCCCTTGAAATATTATTTAAAAGGGGTACGGTGAAACAAGATGGAGAGTTTTCGGTCATCAGATAACAGGAGTCCCATTTTCTTGAGAGTCTGTCAGTCGAGTGTTCTTCTACTCCCTCCTTACTTTAGGACAAGACTTGTCTTGTTAAGACAAGGTCTTTTCTACTCGGACAAAGCTTAGTTTTAGGACATAAGCCTAAGGGGTCCTAGAGGAGGGTTGTCCTAAAATCAAGAGTCGTTTAGGATTATGTCCAGAGAGCCCTACAGTAGGACAGGGTGTCCATAGTGGTCAAAGGTCAAAAGGCTGACAAAAGAGTCCTATTGAAGCAAGCAACCCTGGTAGGGATTCTTCCTTGGTACCATTCTCATGTGGATCACTGTTGGAGGGCTTGCACTTGTGAGCCTCAAGGAAACGATTGGATTTTAGCAATCCAGGTATATATTCTGACTTCATTTATGTTTCGTTGATTGGTATTACATAAGGGGTTCCTGGGAATTAGGGTTTTATAGCCATATTAAGGTTTCATGCTTAGAATTTTTTGTTTTGAAATTCACTTCTGCATGCTGTATGATTTTCAGCACCCTGGGAGAATTCTTATCAGTGGTATCAGAGCCCTCCTTGTAGCATACCAATTATGAATCATTTTTGAAGTTCATGATTTCCACATATCGAATCGATCCAATTAGTGATCGAGTCGACTCGAATCCTGTCATGTTGACTGTAGCAGAATCTTGTGATGAAAATGCATATTAGGGTTAATATGTCTGATTTCTGGTTTCTTCATGAAAAATGCATGTTTATGCATTGATGTGAAATTTTGCATATTAGGGTAATATGTTTAATTTCTATTTTTCATGAAATGCATGTTATCATTTCAAGTATGAAATTATGCATGTTGATTGAACCAAGTAACTACTCTAGATTGGGGTTGCCATAGCCGTCCGGTCATAGGAGTAAAGTTGGGTGTAAATAGCCCACTCTGTCCATTCTATGGTTTTCCTATGGCGTGTAGGGGTGCAACTTTGTGGTAATTTCCATGAATGAGTGAGGTGAACGGTATTTTACATCAATCATGTCATGTTTTGTATATTAAGGTAATATGCATGTTATCATGCTATGCATATTATGGTAATATGCTTGTTGTCATGTAATGCTTTGCATATTAGGGTAATATGCTTGATTACATGAAATGTTTTGCATATGTTAGAGTTATATGCAATATAACTTATTTGTTATATTATGGTTACCATGTTTATGTTTATACTTGTAGTTATAAATGTAATTATCATGATAGTATTTAGAATGTGTTTTGGAGACTATTAAAGTCCTCATAAAAATCATTTTTAGTCATAGTAAAAAAATTAGTCATGATGCAAAATCGATTAGGGTTTGATCAGCAGATTGGTATCTAGGCAAGTGGTTCTGGAAACGTAAAGGGAATGAGGTTTTTAATTTGTTTCGTTGACTGACCTGGCCAATCTAATTGGTATCTAAGGAAAGCAATGGGGGGATCCCCTCACCCCTTCCACTCACCTGGCCAATTTGGTCATATATAAATCTTAATTTGGTAATGCTAATAGGTTAAGTGTACTATATTTTACCTTCCTTCATGCTAAGCCAAATTTATGTCAAGACTATAGTAGGTTAGTTATACATACAAAAGGCCTACTCTAGGGTTTGATATAAGATTTGTCTTGGTGCACTTAGTGCTTTATGGCATGGTTGGAAATGTTGCTTTATTGTGCATACACAAGGGTAACATTATTCAATCATGGCTATATGGAAATGAAGGGTTCGACTAAACTAAGACATTATGGTTTGTTGTGCATACACAAGGCCATAAGTATCTTAAAGGAAAAGATAATTATTGAGAATTGCATGGGTTGCAATTGGAAAGGTTGTCCTACCTTTGAACTCATGTGTGTTTGTTGTGTATACACAAGGCACTCATGAGAAATTAGGATCTCAACCCCATTAAGAAAACCAAGAAAGGTTTCTCGTTTACCATAGTTGAGGGTTATGGTATTTGAAGAAAATAGTGGGAGATATAATTAGATAGAAAGTCCTTATCTAGTTATGGATGTCATCTTGAGTGGTCTGCTGATATTGTTCTTAAATTAAATGTAAGACATTTATTTTTATGGCTTCAAATTTATCATTGCATGGTATCTTGGATGCTAATAAGTTAACCAGTTCAAACTATGTGGACTGTTTGAGGAAGAAGACTGATGGAGCTTGTTTCCATTGTAGCATTTTTGGGCATTGGAAGAAGGATTGCAAGAATTGTCTTGCAAATGTGAAGCTAGATGCAAGTAGTGCATCTCGAGGTTTGTACATGATACAAACCAATTTATCATTGAGTGAATCTATTTCTAATTCATGGGTATTGGATACCGCATGTGGGTCACATATTAGTAAATCTTTACAAGGACTCCATAGAATTAGAAATTTGAAGAAAGGTGACTTCAAATTAAATGGGGCAAGTGGAGAACCCATATATGCTGAAGCTATGGGCACCTATCTTCTGTTATTACCTTCGGATAACATCATAAGGTTGGAAGAATGCTACTATGTACCAAATATTGTAAGAAACATTATTTCTATACCCTTGTTGTTACAACAAGGATATAAATAAGTGTAAAGAGTAGTGGCTGCTCCATTCTTCATAATAATACAAAATTTGGGCATGGTTGCTTTGTGAATTGTCTTCTAAATTTAGTACTCAATGATGAAATACTTCTTGTAGAAGACAAGAAGAGAAAAAGAGATAATGTCAATGTCACATATCTCTGGCATTGCCAGTTAGGTCATATCAATGAGTTAAGGATAAATAAGTTAGTCAAAGAGGATTACTTTGACCCTGATGATTTTCAATCATTAGGAACTTGTGAGTCTTGCCTCAAAGGGAAAATGACCAAGTCTTCGTTCACTGGATATGGAGAATGGGCAACTGAATTGTTAGGTCTTGTACATACCGATGTGTGTGGACCTATGTCAACTCAGGCCAGAGGAGGATATTCTTATTTCATCACTTTTATTAATGATTTATCAAGGTTCGATTATGTGTATCTTATGAAACACAAGTCTGAAGCCTTTGATAAGTTTAAAGAATATCAGAGTATGGTTGAAAGACAAACTGGACTTAGAATTAAAGCTCTTGGGTCTGACCGAGGAGGGGAATACTTGTCTATTAAGTTTTTGAACTATCTCAAGGACAAAGGTATTATTTCTAAATGGACCCCTCCTTATACACCCCAATTAAATGGAGTGGCAGAAAGGAGAAATTGCACCTTGTTGGACATGGTGAGGTCCATGATGAGCTTCATAGAAGCCATTTCCTTCTGGGGACATGCCTTGGAGATTGCTGCATATATATTAAACAGGGTTCCATCTAAGTCTGTAAGTAGCACTCCATTTGAGTTATGGAATGGTAAAAGACCAAGTCTTAAGTACTTAAAGATTTGGGGTTACCATGCTTATGTCAAGAATAACATTGGACATAAGTTAAGTGCTAGGGTTGATAAGTGTAGGTTTGTTGGTTATCCAAAAGAATGTAAGGGATACCTCTTTTATAATGCTACTGAGTAAAAGATAATTGTCAGTATGCATGCTACATTCTTGGAACAAGAGTTTATCCAAGAAGGATGTAATGATTCTTCACTTGAGTTGTGTGAAGAATAAAACCAACAAATCGATGAGCCTTCATGTGAAGTTCCTCAAAAAGAGGTTCTTGTGGATCAAGAATAGCCACAATACACACCTCCTCTCCGAAGGTCAGAGAGGGTGTCGGGGAGCACCTTTCAGATATGGCTTTGTCATCGGGGATGACATTGAAGCCAGTATCATACATGATGATGATCCTGTGACCTATTCAGAAGCTGTCGAGAGTAAGGACTCCGACAAGTGGCTTGGTGCCATTAAATCTAAAATGGACTCCATGTATTTCAATCAGGTTTGGACCTTGGTAGATCCACCTAAATGAATTAACCCGATAGGGTATTAATGGATCTTCAAGAAGAAGATTGGAGCAGATGGTCAAGTTGAGACCTATAATGCTAGGCTGGTAGCAAAAGGTTTTAGACAAAAACATGGTATAGACTATGATGAAACCTTTTCTCCAGTAGCCATGCTCAAGTCCATTCGGATACTGCTTGCCATAGCAGCATACCATGACTATAAGATCTGGCAAATAGATGTAAAGACTGCTTTCCTCAATGGAAACCTTGAGAAAGAAGTCTATATGTCATAGCTAGAGGGGTTTATCTTAAGTGGGAGACCAAACCAGGTATGCAAGTTAAAGAAGTCCATTTATGAACATAAACAAGCATCGAGGTGTTGGAACATCCATTTTGATGAAACAATCAAAGGATTTGGTTTTATCAAAAATATGGATGAACAATGTGTGTATAAGAAGACAAGTGGGAGTGCCATTGTTTTCTTAGTTTTGTATGTGGATGACATAGTGATCATTAGGAATGACATCCCAATGTTGCAATCGATTAAAACTTGGCTATCATCAAAGTTTTCCATGAAGGATTTGGGAGAAACATTTTATATAATGGGTATAAGGATTTATAGAGATAGATCCAAGAGCATGCTGGGCTTATCCCAATCTAGGTACATTGACATAGTGTTGAAGAGATTCAACATGGATGGAAGAAAGAAAGGTTACTTGCTAATGAGTCAGGGCATCAACTCTCTAAAAAGATGTCTCCTAAGACATCAGAAGAAAGAGAGAGGATGGCTATGATTTCTTATGCTTCGGCTGTAAGGTCGATTATGTATGTCATGTTATGTACCAAGCCTGATATCACTTATGCCTTGGGCATAGTGAGTAGGTTTCAAGCAGATCCAGGAGAGGATCATTGGAAAGCTATGAAAAATATTCTTAAATACCTAAAAGGACTAAAGATATTTTTCTAGTATATGGAGGATCTGATTTAAAACTAGAAGGTTATACATATTCGAGTTTTCAATCAGCTCCAGATGATAGCAAATCCACATCGGGATATGTCTTCACTCTGAATGGTGGTGCAGTAAGTTGGAAAAGTACAAAATAGCCTACAGTAGCTGACATAGTCATTAAGGCAGAGCACATAGCTGCTAGTAAAGCCGCAAAGGAAGCTGTCTGGATGAAGAAATTTATCATGCAATTTGGTGTGGTTCCTAATGTACAATAGCCAGTGCCATTATACTGTGATAACACAGGGGCTATTGCACAAGCTAAGGAACCAAGGTCTCATCACAAGTCCAAGCACACTCTAAGACGGTTCCACCTCGTTCGAGAAATTATAAAAAGACAAGATGTTGTCATCGAATGAGTTGATACAAAGAACAATATAGCAGACCGATTCACTAAAGCATTAGCCAAGCAGTAGTTAGATCGTCACTTGGATTGTATGGGCATAAAGTATAAGGGAGATTGGCTTTAGTGCAAGTTGGAGTTCGATGGAAAAGTGTCCTAAGAGCCAATCATTGTATGGGCCTTTTTGTAAACTTCCAACTCAAGTATGACATCATTATTTATAATAAAGGCATTTGATTCATCATATACTATTGTATCATGTTTTTGACTATGATGAACCCCATAGAGTAGGGCAATGGAATTAGGGTTATGATAAAATAATAGTGAGACCTAATTCCTATAAACCCTAATCTAGAATGTTCCTAGTCATTGGACCATCGATTTGGGGATCGACGAATCCGGTAAGACTAGCATATCCTATGTATGCTCAATTGATGAGGGTGGTTGGTCTCATAGCCACTTGTGTAGAGACACTAATACAAGGATAAGGGTATTCATTAGGTTATGAATATACTAAACTGATCCGCACCAAGACTATCTTATGGAAGTCTTACTCCTTGTCAAAAGATAGGTCCCAGAGTAGAAGTTGTGCATGTGATCTTCGAACCTAAGGTCACCATGATTCCTTGTGCACACTAGCCATAGTTTGGTTCATACTCATTCATGGCATTGTGACATGTATGGGGTGTTCTGGGTATGATGGAAGGTGTACGAAGGATGTGAGTGGACCAATAAGGAATTGAACAATCCTGGTAAGAGGATATGATATCCCATGTAATCTCTTCGATGAGTGACTCAAGGAATCTTTGCAAAGTGGGATAAGATTAGAAGTGTCTTCTAATCAGTCATCAGCTGAGTCCTTATGATTGAGCTAAGCTTTGATATGATTAAGTGTTAGGGTTTGACATTTATCCATACCCATCACTTAATCAAGATAATATGAGATTAAATGATTGAATTGCATGGTAACTTACTATTGAAGGATATTTTGATAATTTCCATCAAATTCTTCATCTTTCGGGTAGGCATGATACGTTGCTAGACGTCAATCTTGTCTTGTGGATTTTCATGAACCAATTGGATTGGTTTCATGAGTCGATTCGATGTGTGCTTCGAATTGGACAATTAGGTGAGCCAATTTGACCTAATTTGGTCAATCAGGTTCGATCAGATCGAACCGGCTCAAAACTAAACCTACTGCTGGCTAGATGTATAACCAAATGGGTCACACACAATAAAGAGTTGGCCAAGGAAGTCACTTATGGTTTAATTAGGGTCATGGGATCCTAATTGGTTAGCCAGATTGCATACTAGCATATATAGGCTAACCCAATTCCTAACCCAATTGGATTGGATCCGGTTGCTTGCTAATTGGGCTAACCTAATTAAGGAAAACCTAAATTAGGTTGAGTCCTAAGTGGGGATAGCCAAATCAGAGCTTGATCTGATTTTCTTTTGGTATTTTGGACATCTTATTAAATAGTCTATTTAAGTTAGGACTCTAGATGCCAAAATGATACCTTGGTATTCAAAAAGGCCTAGAAGAGTCTATAGTCCTTTGATTTGAAAAATATTTATATGGATGGAAAGAGAACTTAATTCTTTTTCTTTTGGCACCAATAGTGCATATGCTTTGACTAGTCAAAGGTTTCATGGGGTGTACAAAATGTTGACCATAAAAGGACTCTTGGCACCTCTTGGCGCGCGAGAGATGAAGGTGCGTGTAGAAGGACAAGAGTCCTTCTTTAGTTGAAACACTCTACTGTTTCATCAAGGGGTGCCTTCTCATCTTATCCCCATGCCCTTTGGATTTAAATGACTGGTCAAAGGGAATAAGAGGGTGGCATGAAATGGGAAAAAAGAGTAGCGCACGCAGATGAAGAGTCATGTCTCTTCATCTGCACACGGTTCTAAGGCAGAGTCCTCCTTGCATTCTTCTTAGCTGGTAAATGCCACATGATACATGGGGATTTAATCTAGAAAGGGAAAGAACACAGATAAGACTATTCAATCCTGAAGAGTCTTATCAGATATGAATAACATATCCGATAAGAGATGTCGGGATGGTTTTCACGCCGCTTGAAATATTATTTAAAGGGGGTATGGTGAAATGAGAGGAAGATTTTTCGGTCATCAAAAAATAGGAATCCCAATTTTTCGAGAGTCTATTAGTCTGAGTGTTCTTCTACTCCCTCTTTCTTACTTTAGGACAAGACTTGTCTTGTTAAGACAAGGTCTTTTCTACTAGAACAAGGATTGGTTTTAGGACATAAGCCTAAGGGATCCTAAAGGAGGGTTATCCTAAAATCAAGAGTGGATTAGGACTATGTCCAGAGAGCCCTACAGTAGGACAGGGTGTCCTACAATGGTCAAAGGTCAAAAGGATGACAAAAGAGTCCTGTTAAAGCAAGCAGCCATAGTAAGGATTCTTCCTTGGTACCATTCTCATATGGATCACCGTTGGAGGGCTTGCACTTGTGAGCCTCGAGGAAAAGATTAGATTTTAGCAATCCAAGTATGTATTTTGACTTCATTTAGGTTTCGTTGATTGGTATTGCATAAGGGATTCCTAGGAATTAGGGTTTTCTAGCCATATTAGGGTTTCATGCTTAGAATTTTTTGTCTTGAAATTCACTTCCGCATGCTGCATGATTCCCAGCACCCTAGAAAAATTTCCATCAACTAATGTGTGTGACCCCTCAGGTCCTATCCTGTCTGGTAATGAGATATGCTATAATCTCAATTATACATCATCAAAACTCCTTTCGATGGACTAAAATAATTTTAGCTCAACCCTAATTAGGATCATCGATCCGAGAATGATCCTAACGGGATCTCATAATGCACTAGTGACACCTAGCAATATGCAGTGGCAACCCAGCAGAATAAGATTGGAATCCCAAGGTGTAGTTATCATGTGATTCAGTTCCTCTATCAAAATCCTGACTTGATGTTGGTTACAGATACTCGTCAAACCCTTCAGTCATATGCTTAACCTAATTGACTCAAGTCCAATTGTGATATTAATGAAAACACCTTTTCATGATTACCCTGCTATGGCCATAGACTTCTTGACTTAGTCTCATTAAGTTTACATAGGATTATACCATATTACTAAGGCTGATAGATCCATACAAGTGAACACCCTACTCCTACAATAAACTTACTACAGCCAACGAACACCGCAAGGTCCCATATGGATAGGAACCATGCGATTGTGCTGTCAAATTATAGCAACCTTATTGTAATTATTCACACGACTATAGCATTAGAAAGTTATCGACCGGTGATCTCTAATTAGAAAGATCCGAATAGTTGGTACTCTAAAGATGCATAGACAAGCTATTGGATGGGATGTTTATGAAATAAGGGATAATGATCTTAAAGATTTATAGCTAATTTTTCTATATTTGGCATTACTTTCGAGGATCACCTCCAAAATCTATCTTTTATTCTGAAATGATGTATAGAGATAGACTTACAATTAACTTGAACAAAGTGCCATCAAAAAAGGATGATGTCAAGACACATCATACCTGAGAATGGGATTAGGATAGACATTTCTAGAGATAGAAAAATTTTCAAGCCCCCAACCACTCTCGACCTAACACATACAATCCTTTCCTAATTTTAAACCAAATTGTTATAAAGTTTTTAAATCTTGGTCTAGCATGCTTGCTCGTTGTACTCTATGGATTAGGGATGCTCATCATCAAAAACTTTACGAATGCTTTTCTGCCATGATGACAAGGCTTCCTGATTGGTCCTATCTTCAGAAAATCTAGAGGGACGTATCCAAATTCAATATCAGTGACACTCCATCTAGCATCTGACTAAAGATGTTAAACTTAGCGCTGGTTAGGAGGTAACCCAACAATCTCATCTTTCTTTTTTTAAGTGTACTTATAGGAACTTAGGTGGCAGAACAAGAATCCGGTACTTCATGAAGCTCTCAACTTCCAAAGCACATTCACCCAAGGTGTATCCTTTCCTATTATATCATTTATTTTCTTTCTAATTGAGGATAATGTCGATTAAGTTATGGGGGAAGAAAAACTTGACTTTGATCTTCGAGTATGGTTAGAAATGATCATATTATGTGTACTTAATTATTGTCTCGAATTGGAGTCATATAGGCACCTTAATTAATGATTGATTAATGGTCTAGATAATGCTAGAGATGCCTAGGGATAAATTATTAATGAAACTCAATAAAAATGGCAAAGTTTAGATCATAAATAATTTCTTGGAGCAATTTTAAACCTTCTGACTATTGATCTCAATGAAGAATCTACTTTATGGGGGTATAAATTAAAAAGTCAAGTATGCTAAAGTTTTTCTTATTTTTTTGCCTAAAAAAATGAGAAAAAAATAGTTAGTCCTGCCTCACAGCTTTGCTTGAACTATTACTGAATAACCAGGTCCTATCGCCTAGATAAGCGTTGTTGTTCTTATCAAAAGGTGAGAAGGTCAAGAAATTTGTTAAGCAATAGTACCTTCCTGAGTAACCAGACTCCTTTGCTTAAGTAAGCATTATGGTTCACATCGAAAAGGAAGAATACTAACACTTAAGAGGATTGGACATGACACTATACATTAAAAAAAAAGAGAGGGAAAACTAGCTAGCAGAAAGGTACTGAACTAAACCCCTGGAAGTGAGAGGATTCAAAGAGTAAGGTGAAAAGTTGGCAAAAGAAGAACTTTAGAAATCTTTATGGGCTCTACCCGACCACTAATTGAGTTGAATTAATAATCTGATGAAGTATCTCAGTAGTGGTCTAACTAGGTATCATCTACCTTTAGGGCTGCTTAAGCTAACATCTAATTCAAGGATGGGTTAATACACATGGATAATCTATCTGCTTTACTCAAGGATGAGCAAAGTTCAAGTTGGGGGTGTGATAACTACCTTATACACATATATAAAAGTATAAATTTAATAATCAAATTATCTTTATTTATTTAAAATTGATACTTTTATATATCATTTATAAGAAAGGAGAGTGCCAATGTGAAGAGCTCAATTAATGGGTTAAAATGAAACAAGTTTGAAGTGAATCAAGCTTGAAATGAACCCAGAATAAATTTTTAAAGGATTAAAAAAGAAAAGGCACTAATTTTGGAGCAGCCGATCCACCATGGATCGGTCTCTCAGTCTGTTGCATGCCTGACGGTCCATGAGCAGCCATGGTCGCGGTCCATGAAATAGAGCCATGGACCACGAAGCCTATTTCGAGCCGAAACTTGCAAGGAAGACTGACCCGCTACTGCCCAAGCCCCCGTCACCTCCCTTGCCGGCCAGAGAAGCCTCCAATGGTCGAAAAAATGGCCAAAACTTGCTGCTCCTCCTCTCTTTACACTGCTACTCCATGGTTCTTCCCAAGACCGCCAAACCCCCAGCCTAGTCATCGTCGGTTGGAGAAGTTAGCGGCGTCCTTTCCCTCACTGCCAAGAAGGCCCTCATGGCTGGAATTTATGCAATAATCATCTTATCACTACCAATCTCCCGGTCGTTCCCCTTCCTGAGATCCCCATCATCAACCATGCCAAGTCGTCGATCACAGCAGCCCCTCTCGATGCTGCCCGTCATCGACAATGCCACACCGACCATCGCTGGCCATGCCTTTACTATCCAAGAAATTATTTGAGCTGCTGGTCTGCTAGAACGATGATAACTAACTGGGAGTTAAACAATTGGGTCATTTGTTTAAGCCACGGAGATGACATTGGAGCTGTGTTTGTTGGATGTAGTGGAGACCATTGGAGCAGTCCGGTCAGCCATTGGACATAGCTGGAGGTCAATTGGAGCTCAATAGAGAGTTGTTAGAATGTTGGGATGCAGTTGATCGAGAATGGAGTTTGTTGAACTGTCGGATGGTGGAACTAAAATTGGTTGAGAGGAGGTCTATAAAAGGGAGTTCAGTGAGTCCAGTTCAGGATCATCCGGGGGGTAGTCTAGTCCAGAGCCATCAGTCTGATTCCCCCCTCTTCTCTCCCTTCTCTGTTATATAATTCCTCCTCTTCTATTCCTCTTCTATTCTTCTTCGGTTCCTTTCTATTCTTCTTCTATTCCTCACAATCCCTCTTCTATTCCTCTCTATTCCTCTTCTATTCATTTTCTATTCCTCTCTATTCTGATGTGGGACAATTATGTAAACCTAATCTACTGATTATTAACCTAATTAATAGTGAAAAAATAGTAATTAAGATTTTTTAAAATTTTTGGATTTTTAGAGACTCAAAGTATGTAATTAGGGAACTAGTCAATTAGTTTATACCCGCACAAGTAGATCTAACAAAGTAACTAAAAAAAAAAATCAGGATTTGGTGGCTAAGAAACCATCATAAACTAGGGTCTACTTTCAAAAAATTCAGAAACTAAATAGTAGAGAGGGTTTTTGAATTTTACCAACGTTGAATTTTTTCTCTAAAGTAGATCTGTTGGAACTCTTAGAATCTCATGGCTGGGCTTCAAGATTTCGATCATCGGGCTCCAATCTTTCGTGATATCAGTTCCAAGGCAAGAACACCTAACTTTAGTTCCTGATCACCTGCAATAACTCAACAAAAGAAGATCGATCAATTAGAATGAAGCAAAGAAGGAAAAGGATGGATAATAAAAGAGAAGGGGGAAGGAAGTGGTCGGCTAGGATTTTTTCGATGTCTAGATAAGTAGGATAACTAGGGCCTCACACCCCATGATGCTTCGAAGAACAAAGGAAAGGGCCTCACACCTTGCGATGCACATAACAAAAGAAATAATTCAACAGAATGTCATTGTATTTCATCAATAATCTTTAATAATATAGGGGGGTTGATGGAGTATTTATAGACCAACAATCAGAGATGTAAGGGTTACAAAGACTAGTGTTTCTTTCCCTCGGGCAACAACTCTTGGAGACCTTGCTCTGGGCATCTTGGACTCTTGCTCTTGGGCTAATCTGGGACTCTCTCCAAGATAGGCGACATCATGGAATTCTCCATCCAAGTTGGCGCAAAGGTTGAGGATTGGTGAAGTGTCATCATGAAAGGCCAAGATTGCTTCATGGGTTACCTTGATTGCGATACTCTGGAGTTTGGATGATGTGGGCTCCTGTAGGATGGTGGACTCTTCAGTCTGGATAGAAGAAAACTCAAGAGTTCTTATAGGATTCTTGAGTTCTCTAATCTTGAGCAACTTGGAACCTGTTTGATCAAAGCACTAGAGGTAGAAATACACTGAATTTCTTTCACTTGGGAAATCAACTAGGCTTGAAACTCTTAGAAGTTGGCATCAAAGAGAGGAAGAAAAGCTTGGCCGACTCGAAATTTTGGCGTGAAACATTTGAGTGGGAGTGTGCCAATTTGGAGAATCCTTCTTATTTACTTATCTTAAAATTAAGTGGCACCATTTAATTCTTGAATGCATGACTTGGCATGTGGGATGTCCAAACATAAGTGACATACCATGTGATAATGTCCTAGGTGATGTGGCGAGTGCTGTCCAAAAGTCATGTGATGTTGTCCAAATTCTAGAAAAAGGTGGTACTAAGAAGTAGTTGCATATGAACAGTGACTTGGGCTAGCACATGGAGTCACATGGCTTGTCTTGAGCTAGCACATGGAGTCACATGGGTCTAGACTTGGGTCCCCCTTGTATTACAGGACTTAACTAATAATTACAAGAGTCAACCAACTAATTAATTAAAGCCCAACTTGATTAAATTGATCAAGAGGCATAACCAAGTAAACAAACATGGTAAATAGGGTTTGGCCCCAAAATAGGTTTTGACACAATTGATAAATAGGATTTTTATACAAACCCTAATTGGTAAAAAGGGCTAACTGACACTGGACCATGTATAACCCAATTAAAATTTGGTTTTTTTTATAGACTTAATTTTGGGTCCAGGGGTTTTGACAGGGACTTAATTTTAGGGTTTAAGACTAAACCTAGCTAAGCTAAAATAACAAAAATTAAAGATAAAATATTTACAGGTAAAAAGGGTTTGGGTTCAAGGCTTTATTCACTGGTGATCCACAAAGATGTGGGTTTGACGTGTCAATCTTTTCTGGCCTTGGTGTCCGAACCATATTCCCCCTCTTCTATTCCTTTTCTGCTCCATATTATATCTTCTTATCTTCTATCTCTCTTCTTTCCTGTTTCAACTCCTTTAATTTCCACTCTCTTCCAACTCCCTAAAGTCCCTGAGAGCATGTGCATAGGGGACAAGAGAGGATCAATTTAAAATGAGTTAGTGTTGAAGTGCGAGAGGGAAGAGCTGGTTCTTTAGTCTTTTATGTTTCTTGTTCTGTAATAAAAGAGTACGGTTTTCTGTCTACATTTATTCGTTTTCTTTTATTTGTCTTTTATTATGCTTTATTATTAGATTGATTTTAAGACAATTCTTGCTTTCCAAAGATGTGCCTTGATTTGTTACGGATACAGGGCATGCCAAGGAAAGAAGAATTGGATACCTAGTGCCTCTTGAAGATGCGCTGTGATCTATTATGGGTACGGGGAGTGCCAAGGAAACATAGGTAAATTTCTAAAGCCAATTACATTTTGGTTGTAAAAGAAATACAATTTAGCATTACATAATCACTCTTCCTCTCCTGAAATACTCACTCCCACTTGCTTCACCTTAAAAGTAGGTTATTTCTTGCTCACTTTTATTTTCTCACAACAATAATTATTTTTCTTTTCTTTTTAAATCATAACTTAGCCCTAAGGTTACTAAGGATACGATCCTGACTCACCCTAGCTATAGAGTTGAGTTGGTAAATTATTTTGATCGCCTATAATAGCGATCAATGGTCCATAGACAGGGTCATGGATCGGAGTCCATGGTTGCTGTGGACTGGGCCCAACATCCGTAGATCGAGCAATCAATCCATGATGGACCGGTCACTCTAAAGTTCATGCTTTTTCTTAAATAAATTTCTAACTTCAATTCTGGGCCTATTTGAACTCCAATTTGAGTGTCGTCTATGCTGTTGGACTCCAAAGATTGATCTCTTTCAATTTATGGACTCCTTTTCTATAAAACATTAATAAAAGGTATCAATTCTTAGTAAATATAAAATAATTAATATTTATTTTAATGGTTAAATTTGGATAATTAATATACTTGTTACATATACTGCTAGGTATCACTACTAGATTGTGGGACTCACTTTGGTCAATTTTGGATCAACAATCTATTTTAGGGTTAAGATGGAAATGTTTAGTTCATCAAAAAGGATTTCGATGATACTATGATAGAGATCAAGGTATATCTCATTATTAGATAGAATGAAATTTGAGGGATCACACATAATAGTGGATTCACTTGATCAAGGCTTGGATTAAGTTTAGTAACAGCTATTTTTATAAAGGTTACACACTTGGTAGCTATAATTTTTGGTATCTACTAATTTTGATACTGCTAATTTTGACTGTTGGGAATTGTGTGTCTCAAAGCCAATCATCTAGGTTGTAGACGGCTGTGCGACTTATGTATATGTATATGAATTATTGAATTGAATAAAAAATTTATTCTGGTTGTTTATCACATGACATCTTCCTAATTGAACTCTTGTGTAATGATGTCCTTTGAGCTGCCTTGTATGCGATGAAGAGAGGATGCGTCATGTAGTTCATAAACTAGTTTATGACCAAAGGATACACTATTCCAGGATGATGGTGTATCAAGAGTAGGTCAGCGATGTCTTATCTGTTGGTCATTCTCTTAACCAAGTAGCATGGAGATGCTGACATGACATTAAGTGTTGTGTTTGACACTTCACTAAGCATGACTCCCATAAGAGATTCTCTTTTTACCAAAGAGAAGTTTTGCATTAGAATGTAGATATGAATTATTCCTTTGACTTGAGATCACTATGGCAGCTTGCAAGCAACTCACTATGCTTAGGTACCGGACTACCATGATTTCTAATCTGGTGATGGAGGGTTGCTGGAAAGTCAAGTACTTATATAGCAATAGTAGGATCAAGATAGGATTGATCTCTTTAAATGGTTTGGATTGAATGCTCATTATGCCTCAATTAAGAAAGACCTTGGCTGGGGCATTTCTTGTAAAGAGTTACAGGGATTCTTTGTTTAAGACATATTGAGATGGACTGATTAGGGTTGGGCAGTTTAACCCTAAGCCATCTGGAGCATTAGGAGATTAAAGGAATAAGTTTAGTGGAATTCAATGTTTGACAAATTCTTGTTGCTCTGCAACCTTCGACCTATTTGGATGCCAGGTATCATTGCTAGATGGCAACTTTGGCTGGTACTGAAAATATTCATGTGCTACCAGTTTAGTATTTGAACCTACAGGGTCACACACCATGGGGGTTTCTCTTGATTTGGTGGCTTGGAAATGATTGAGAATTGTTTCGGACTCATTTGATAACGAGTTGTCAAAACTATCAATAGAGTCGACACGAGGCGAGTCGACCTGTTTGATGGATTTCCTAAAAAATCTGAGAATGCTTCATTGATGGCTATAAGCATTATAGCAATCAATGATTGGCATTTCTTTTCATGTGTCATAAAATTTAAATCCTTTAAATTATTAGGTCCATAAAAAGACTAAGTTATGTGATAGCCTAAGTCTTAGCCTCCCATTAAGTTGGATTGGTAATGAGTCCATGAGTTGGATGATCATCGATAGTTCCAAAGAACGGGTGGTTATCAGGTGAGTGGAATTGCCATTCAGCATATGATGGCTCAGTGCAATTATCTTAACACGTGGTCAGGTGAGCAGGCCAAAGTTGGGCTTGATCATGAGTTAGTTAGAAGTATTGAATTTGATCATGTTAATGGTTGGACCTAACTAGGATCTTCAATAGGAGGCCCAAAGGCCGATTATGAGGACCTATGGGGGAAAATAAATACTAGGAATTGCTTAGAGAAGCAATTGGTATTGTACCTACCTTTAGATGCATATGGGTTGGTCGGACAAAGTCAGGCTCATGTATAGTCTATTGGATTCTAGTACCCACTAAAAGATAAATGTTATTCTTCATAATGAAGTGTAGAGGCTACTAGTCTAAATAAAATAGTGGGAGAAACCTTTAGACTAAAATCCATATCTTTAGGATGTTTAAAATAATTCATACACTGATAGGGCTTGTTCTCCTTTTTTAGATAATATCGACCACTTTGTTGCTCCGGTCATTACTTGATAATGACAAACTCTTTGGACCAACTTCGATAGCCGGTATCAAAAACTTAGGACAGTCTTGGTGCACGAATGGATCATTTATGTGATAATGGATCTGGCACCTGAGATCCCAGCCCCCAATGCTCATGGCATTGTCAGGATACTTACTAAAAGTGGATCTTTGATCGCACCATAGTGCGTTGTATTATTTTGGCTACGATGAACGACGAGTTCAGTCACAAATTTAAGGAGGCCCAGCCAGAAGAAATGCTTCAAAGGTTGAAGAAGTTTTTTGGCACTCCGAATGACATGGAGAGATATCGAATCTCTTCCACCATGTATAACATGTGTATGTGCATTGGGGCTTTCGTAACTAATAATGTAATGTACACGATCGAGTTATTTGAGCACTTGGGTAAACTCGGATGTCCTTTGCATGAGCAACTCGGTAAGGACATGATATTGAATTCTCTGTCTCTTTCCTATCAGGTCTTTCTTGATAATTTCAAAATGAATAGGCCTGTAGCAAACTACCATGAGATGTTAGGGTTACTACAGAAATATGAGAGAGACCACAACCTCAATAAGGGATTAGTAAATTTGGTGGGACGTTCTGGAGCAGGGCATCATACCTTTAGGAAAGGGAAGAAAAAGAAAAAGAATAAGAAACATAAGAAGGTACAAAGTACTGAACAAAGTCAGATTAGGAGGGTAAAGGTTGACAAGAGTCAGGCAGAGTGCTTCTTCTGCGAGAAGCCGGGTAATTAGAAGCAGAACCGTTCTACTGACATTGCTTTTCTAGACCCGAACAGGCAAAGGAAGGGAAAGCAGTAAGCTATTGCTGGTCAAGGTATTTATATGATAAATCCTTGTAATTTCTCTATTTGTGATACTACTAGCTAGGTATTGGATACCAGAAGTCATTACTATATTTGCAATTCATTGCAGGGACTTCAAGTTAGTAGGAGATTCAAAAGTGGTGAAAGGTTTCTAAATGTTGGGAATGGAACTCAAGCTCCAGTTCTGGCATTGGGAACTATTTCATTTTATTTCGAGTCATGTACTGCCATTCTTAATGATTATCATTTTTGTCCTTCCTTTTTAGTAAATATCATTTCTGTAGGCCTGTTGGCCAAAAAAGTTATGAATTATCTATAAAGAATGATATTTGTAAAATCATATTGAATGGTTCTAATGTGATGATTGGATAAGTGAAGAATGGTATATATGTACTATCACAGCCTATCACTGTAATGTATACTGCTAATAAATATTCTAGGTTAGATAAAGTCAGTGATACTTATCTCTGGCACTATAGGCTAGATCATATAAATAAGAATAGAATAAATAGGTTGGTTGGAGAAGGTCTCATAGATATCACTGAGAGTGAATCTTTACCGACTTATAAATCTTGTCTGCTTGGAAAAATGACCAAGTTACCTTTTTCTGGAAAAGGTGAAAGAGCCAGGGATATTCTAAGTCTAGTACATAGTGATGTATGTGGACCTATGAATATCAGTGAAAGAGGTGGGTATAATTATTTCATTATATTCACAAATGACCAACAAGGTATGGTTATGTGTACCTGATAAGACATAAATTTGACTCATTTGAAATGTTCAAATGCTATTGTAATGAAGCTGCAAAACAAAATGAGAAGTTTATTAAAACCTTTTGATCAGATCGAGGTGGTGAATATCTTTCCAGTGAGTTTCTGACTTATCTTGAGAAGAATGAGATTCTCTCTCAATGGACTTCTCCTGGTACACCTCAATTAAATGGTGTGTCTGAAAGGAGGAATTGAACTCTGTCGGACATGGTTCGATCCATGATGGGCTTAGCAAATCTGCCTAAATCCTTTTGGGGATATGCTCTTGAGTCAACATCCTACCTTCTAAATAGAGTTCCAAGTAAGTCCGTTGATAAAATACCATACAAGATATGGACTGGACATAAGCCAACTCTCTCTCACCTTTGGGATTGGGGGTGTTTGGCTTATGACAAGCATCTGGAGATGAACAAGCTAGGACCTAAGTCTTATAAGTGTCCTTTTGTTGGGTATCTCAAAGAATCAAAAGGGTGTTATTTCTATCTACTTGAGGAATGAAAGTTGTTCGTTAGTCTTAGAGCAACCTTTTTAGAAAGGAAGTACCTTAGCGAAGGCACTCAAGCTGCTGAGACTGAACTTGGAAAAGTTCAATAGATAGAAAAACATTCTCACTCTAAGGCCACTATAGAACTAGATTTGATTAAATCAGATCCAAAGCCCATAGTGCAACCATTAAGGAGATCAAGTAGAGTACCATATCAACCGGACAAATACTGTGGTTTCTTGGTCCGAGATGGTGATCCTATTGAGCTCGATGAGAACAATAAGGATCCGATCACCTATATGGATGCAATGTCAAGGTCTAATTTTGAGTCATGGCTGGGAGCCATGAAATCCAAAATGGAGTCCATGAAGATCAGCAATGTTTGGATATTGGTTAATCCACTTGAAGGGATAAAACCCACTGGGTGCAAGTGGATCTTGAAGAGGAAATGGGGTGCAGATGGGTAGTTGGAGACCTATAAAGCCTGTCTGGTTGCCAAGGGATATCGTCAGCATTATGGTATTGACTATGATGAGATGTTTCCCCTGTGGTAATGCTCATGTTCATTCAGATTATTCTTGCTATAACAACACACTTAGATTATGAAATATGATAAATGAATGTCCGAACAGCTTTCCTAAATGGTCAGTTGGAAAAGGAGGCGTATATGATGCAACCTGAAGGGTTCACATCCATAGATGAGTCTAAAGTATGCAAGCTTCAGAAGTCCATTTATGGACTGAAGCAGGCTTCTCGGAGATGGAATATGTGTTTCAATAAGTGTATCAAGATGTATGGCTTTGTTATGATAGAGAGGAACCTTGTATATATAAATGGGCAAATGGTTTTGTAGTTGTATTTCATTTTTTGTATGTGGATGACATTCTCCTAATCGGGAATGACATTCCAGCATTGCAAGGAATAAAGGTCTGGCTTTCATCTCAATTCTCTTTGAAAGACTTGGGTGAAGCCTCTTACATATTATGTATGAAGATCTATAAAGATAGATCTAAGTAGCTTCCAGGACTATCCCAATCTATGTACATAGATAATGTGCTGAATGATGGAGACCCGAGAGTCTAGTATGTTTTATTTTGAGTCCAGTTGAGTCCATTTAGTCGAGTCTAGCTATTTTTAGTCCAATCCAGTGAGTTAGATTGAGTCCTGTAATTTTCATTCATGTCAAGATCCAAGAGGAGATAAGCAGATCCGGAGAATCACCAGGCCCCCCAACCAGAGCTGGCCTTCATGCACCTGAACCCTTTCATGCTTCCAAGCCCACAAGAGAGAACTTCAGTCCAAGACAAAGGCCCACTGTTGACCAGGTCCATCAGGGTTTCTTGGTCCACAAGTCAGGGTTTCTTAGCCCTCAAGTCATGTACCCTAGGGTGAATCTATAAATACCCAACCCCCTCTTGTATTTTTTTATGCTAAGAATGAATAAGACTTCTTAAGTTCCGTGTGAACTTTTCACGGTATCTATGTGATCCCTAAGGCATCTGTGTGAGCCCTTGGTTGTGTGCTTGTCCTTCTAGGAAAATCTGTGTGAACCCTAGTTATCTTTCGCCCTCTCTTTCTTTTTCCTGTAAACCCTAATCCCTGGTGACTTCTATGCTCGACAGCGATCCATCCCCGTGCATCTGTCCTGCATCAATTTTGTATCAGAGCTAGAAGATTTAGGTTTTTCTTCTTCTTCTCGGCTCTGCATCCTTCATTCCATCCAGATTTTCCCCTTCCCCTCATCCGAAGAATAATCCTCTTCAATAGCAAAGGATCCTCTCCCGTGCCCCTCTCGACCACCTCACCATCCCTGCTCCCCTGCCAGAAGCTGACCGTCTCCATCGCTTGCAGCCAAACAAAATAGCTACCATCTGGTAGCTGATCAACGATGGACTTCCCAGGGCTGTCCAAGCACAGAGGACCAACTTTAGAAGCCTCATAGATGGGCCCATGTCTCCGCCCTCATCTGCAATGCCCTCGACCGCACGCACCTCCAAGGCCAATGATTGTAGAAAGGACGGGGAGAAGCCAGCATGAATGGGAGCAGCAGTCGGCGGTGGCCCTCCTCCGTCTCTTTCTCCTCCGTGCAGCGATGCTCCTAGCCTACTTCCGGCCATTGATGGCGGAGGTCCTGGTGACAGAAATCTGATTTCATGGGCGGATGATCATTCCCTTCGTCGAGTTCAGCTTCTCTCACTACCACGGTGATGGATGCTGCCCACCCAGATCTGATCGACATCTCCACCGGATCGCCTCCCCTCCACCACCGACCGCGGTCGAAGCACCGCCCGATTCCTCTGGCATGCCAAATTATTCATCTCCCCCAATGGAACCTATCGGATCCCCTTCGACCATGACTCCCACAACCATCGCCCAGCCACCATCGACATCGATTGGAATCCAATCGCCCCTACTACCGAGATGTTGGACACCCTGCCCATCTCCCTCCACCCGCTGACACCCAGCAACCATCCCACTCATCGCTGGACCACCAAACGGAGCCTAAGTTTTTCCCTAGAACTTGCAGATCTCCCATCTGGCCTTCCCCTTCATCGTTCATGGCACTGATCGGGACCCTCCACCGCATGTGCCCATGGTCGCCACACGCTCACAGCCGGACCGTCTCCAGTCATCGGCAACACCCATCAGGAAGCCTTCCCCTGTTCGGCCTGCATCAATCATCCATGGAGTGGAAGAAGCCTGCACAAATGTGAAGGCATTTCCCTTAACTGTTGCCGACTTCAGCACACGATTTCTGGAGCAGCACAATTTTTGGAGTAGCACATATTTCAACACCACACGACTTCCAAAGTTGCACAGTTTTTAGGACAAAAATGAAAAAAATAAAAGAAGTTGAAAAAAAAATAAAAATAAAATTGGGTGAACCCAGCATCGTAGTCCTTTTTTTATTAGTTTCGGTTCCATCAACCCCGCTGAGCCTGACTCAATGGAGTCGAGTTCTCCCTACTCCAAGGGAATGATGGGGACCCAAGAGTCTAGTATGTTTTATTTTGAGTCCAGTAGAGTCCATTTAGTCGAGTTTAGCTATTTTCAGTCCAATCCAATGAGTTAAATTAAGTCCTATAATTTTCATTCATGTCAACATCCAAGAGGAGATAAACAAATCCAGAGATTCATCAGGCCCCCCAACCAAAGCTAGCCTTCATGCACCTGGACCCTTTCATGCCGCCAAGCCCACAAGAGAGAGCTCTAGTCCAAGACAAAGGCCCACTGTTGACCAAGTCCACCAGGATTTCTTGGCCCATAAGTCAGGGTTTCTTAGCCCTCAAGTCATGTACCTTGGGATGAATCTATAAATACCCCACCCCCTTTTGTATTTTTGTATGCTATGAATGAATAAGATTTCTTGAGTTTTGTGTGAACTTTTCAGGATATCTGTGAAATCTCTAGGGCATCTGTGTGAACCCTTTGCTGTGTGCTTGTCCTTCTTGGGAAATCTGTGTGAACCTTAGTTATCCCTCTCTTTCTTCTTCCTGCAAACCCTAATCCCTAGTGACTTCTATGCTTACTAGCGATCCATCTTGTGCATTTGTCCCACATCACTAAAGTGGTTCATTATGGAGAATTTCAAAAGAGGCTATCTTCTGATAGATCATGAAATTACTCTTTCCAAGAATGATTGTGTGACAACTCCTGAGGAAAGAGAGCATATGAGTAGGATTACATATGCTTCGACAGTGGATTCTATTATTTATGCCATGTTATGTACTAGACCAGACATGGTATACTCACAAGGGGTAGTGAGCAGATACCAGTCTGATCCAGGTAAAGCTCATTAGAAAGTTATTAAGAACATCCATAAGTATTTGAGAAATAGTAAGGACCAATGGCTTATTTATGGAAAGTTGTTAAGAACATCCATAAGTGGTGTAGAATGTAAAATGAAACTATGCAACCCTAATGGAAATTAGCAAATGATTAACCAAGCAATTCCCTATTTGCATATAAACAACTCAACATAAACTATCAAAGAGATCTAGTGAAGAAGCTCAAAAGATCTAACATAAACCTAGTGATCGAGACTCTCAGAATAAGAAAGGAATAGGACCAGAAGAGAACCACGCAAGCCAAGCTAGGTCTAATTTAACATTGCAGACTTAATCAACACTAGACATACCTGACATTGGCCCTTCAATTAGAATAGATTCACTCTTGAAGAGGTCTCCCGGATGACATTAACATAATACCACTGAAGGCTCCTCTTGTCTTCTGGATCTATGGCAAGTAAACCTTCCTCTTGAAGCCAGAATCCCGGAGAACCCTGCAACAAAGAAACCCTAAGATGAGTGACTTAACAAGCAATCAACTAGAGAAAAGAAAGAAGGGTGGAAGAGGCATTGAAGGAGTTCCATCTTGGCGTCATGGTGGAATGCTTGAAGTGGAGTAGGTTGGTCGCCTTGTGATGATCTTCTTGATTCACCCTTGAACGCTGGAGCTAGTTTGAAGTTATGAAAGAAGAGGAAGTCTTTAGCGTTGGGAATGGAAGAAGGAAAGATTAGGGTTGGCGTGGAGGAAGAGAAAGGCTAAGCTACCACATAGACACATAGGAAAAAAACACATAGAGGAAAAAATACCAACTTCATTCATCAACCATCCTCTTCACAATGGGGCATCCCATAGCTTAAATAGAAGCCTTACAACATTTTTAAAATTTGAAAACCCATAGGATTAGGAGGATTACAAGGGGGGTTGGAGGATATGGTGGCATTTGTTGCTTGAAACTCCTTCAAAGCTTGACATGTGCAACAAGGTGGGGACCACTGATGCAGAACGGAAGCTCTGATACCAAAAATGATGCAGAACGAAAGAGATGATGCAAAAAAATGATGCAGAACAAAAACAAAGAAGCGTATGCGGAAGTAAATTAAGATTATTATTATTATTTTTTTAATATTTTGAAGTTGGCTTAAACTCAAAGAAAGTTAAACTAAATTGAAAGAAACTATATAATAATTGAAAGCACAATTCAAAGAAGCTAAGTTATCAGAGTAGTTCAGAAGTAACGGATCGTTGGGGGTTGAGAAACTCCCAGACCTAGGATTTTGTTCTGAACTTTCAACAGGATAGAAATAAAGAGAAGAGATGGTTTACCAACCAGACAGTGATCTTCACATAATTTGGGTGGAAGAACTCTCTCGAGTAGATTGTTGGATCCTCGGATTCGGCTATCTTCACAATGGATCCTCCAATACTGGTCTCGTGGCTGGGTCGGCTTCTCCTAAACTCAAGATCTGGGAAGAAGAAAAACAAGTGATGGATTCAGAGGCTCGGGGAAGGATTTACCAATTCGAAGAACTTGAAGGCTGATGTTGCTGAGATCCAGATTCTCTTGAAGGCTGATTCGACTCCCTCTGGAAAGAGCTTTGGATCTAAAGTATCCGGACTGTAGCTGGATGCTGGTGGTCGGCCTGGAATTTGAGAGAGAGGCCGTGAGAGGTGAGATATGCTAGGGCTTGGTGAAAAGAGAAGGGTGAGGGGCGGCTAGGGTTTGGGAGTGAAGTGGCTAACCTAGGGTTGGGGTTTTGGAGATCTCACACCTCTTCAAGGTTCCTGGGGAACCCGGATTTACTCCCTCACGGAGCTCAACACCTGGATGCAAGTGCGGAAGAGAGAAAACACAGAGTTTGCTCATAAAAAAAAAAGTTGGTTTCATTCATCAGATTATTTTCAAACTTACATGGGGTTTAATTTATAGGCCATTACAAGAGAGTAGGGTTTTACATCTTCCCATGTGGGAATAAAGGAGGGGGTCTTCAAATTAGGATATCAATCCCTACTCATATGGCCGGCCAATTAATTCCAAAGTTTATTGAAGCTTCAAAAAAGAAAGTGGGTGGCGCCTCCTTGTCTTGACCTCCAAGAAAATATTTTTTTCCTTCTATGCTTGGCCTTATCTGGAAGTGTTTGGGTGCCTCTTAACCTTGCCCTCCAAGAGAAAATTTGTTGCCTTTTATATCTGGCTTTAGTTGGAATGGTTAGGGCGCCTCCTTACCTTGCTTTTCAAGAGAAATCTCCTTCCTTCCATGGCTCAACCCTTTTTGGATACCTCCTTTTCTTTCTCCCCAAGTTATGGCTCCTTCTAACTTTGTTTTGAGTATTTCTGGCAGGTAATGGGCGCCTCCTTGAATTCCTCTCCAAGAGAATTTCTTCCCTTTTTATAGTTTGGTTCTTTTGGGAAGTCTTGGGCCGCCCCCTTGATTTGTGGACCCCTGGTGGATTTCTCCTCAATTGGCGCATGAAAGAGGAGAGTTGCTATCTGTGGTGTGGGGACCAAAGCCTGCTGGATGGAGATGTGGCGCCCCCTGGACTCAGGCATATGGCTGGGAGTGTGGCTGGGAGTGTGGCGCCCACTTGCTTGGCCTTGGGAGAAAATGTAACACCCCAGGTTGAAACCCTAGTCCACTACTGAGTCAACATGACTCAATAAAAAATGCAGGTAATACAGACTCAAACTAAAATTGAGTTGATCAAGTCAACCCTTATTACAAGCCAAAAACCCTAATTCTTTGGGCAAGGTTAATCAGAGATCCAGATGGAGCTCTGAAGTCTTCTTCTGAGTCTGGTGCCCGCACCAACCACTTGATGAGGTGGCGGTGTCCTTTGGAGCTCTTGACATGTAGCATAAAGTGGGGACCACTTGTTGAGGTGGCGACATCCATTGGAGCTTTTGACATGTGGCACAAGGTGGGGGTCACTTGATGAGGTGGCTTCTTCTTGTCTTGATGCTTCATGGACTCATCGATTGGGCTTGATTTAATTGGACCCAACTCTCAATTACAGGGTTAACTAAGATATTAAACCAGACCCAACATGGACTCGAAATTAAATACAAGATTATTTGGACTCAAAAAAAGAAAAATTACAGGACTTCTCTTTAGCTACTCCAACCACAAGGACTCGGACTTGACCTAAATTGGTTGGAGTCTTTTCCTGATTCTAGTGCCCACATCAATTCTCCCTGGGTGGGAGGAACTCGACCCTGTCGAGTAAGGATTAGCCTAATAAGCTTCTAATGCATCTGGATCGATTTGTTGTAGGTCCTCTCGGGTGATCCAGGAGTCTTCAGAATCAGGACATCCTTGCCATCTAACCAGATAACGTTGGTAGCCCTTATTTCTAGTGGTAATGATCTGGTCATCCAAGATCCTTTCAATTTTCTCCCTTCGCTCAGGAACACTCGGTGGTGGGCATTCTTTTGTGGCTTCACTCTCAAAAGAAGTATTATGACCAAAAAGCTCACCAGGTATCAATGCAGGTTCTTTGTATTCTTTTAAGTCTAAAACGTTAAATGTTGAACTAATGCCATGACTTTGTGGTAATTCTAATACATAAGCATTTGGTCCAATTTTCTTTATTATTTTGAAAGGTCCGGCTCCCCGGGTATGGAGTTTCTTCATAGTTCCCGGCGGAAACCTTTCAGATTTAAATTTGATTATGACGGAGTCCCCTTCATTAAATTCTTTTAACCGTTTATGTGAATTAGTCATATGCTTATAGAGTTCATTACTCGATTGGATCTTTTGGCTAATCTCCTTATGTAATTCCCTAATATGCTATGCATATGACTCAGCAGACTCAGACACTCGTGCATGTGTGGGTAATGAAGCTAGGTCTAAAGGTTTCCTAGGTCTGTATCCATGGATCACTTCAAACGGACTTTTCCCAATAGACCTATTAACTGAGCTGTTGTAGGAAAATTCAGCACGAGGAAGTAATAGGTCCCAGTTTCCCAGGTTGTCACCAACTAAACATCTCAATAGATTTCCTAAGCTTCGGTTTACTACCTCGATCTGGCCATTGGTTTGAGGATGATAGGCAGTAGAGAATTTCAGCTTGGTACCGAGCATGTGCCAGAGGGTTTTCCAGAAATAGCTAATAAATTTGATATCTCTATCAGACACAATGGTTTTGGGTAAACCATGAAGCCTAACGACCTGATCGAGAAAAAGCTTGGCCACCTTCGAAGCATCTAAAGTTGAGAACAAGGAATGAAGTGAGCCATCTTGGAGAAATGGTCGACAACCACAAAGACAGAATCATGCTTCCTAGACGTCTTAGGGAGGCCTACTACAAAATCCATGCTGATATCCTGCCATGGACAATCAGGGACAGGTAAGGGTGTGTACAGACCGGTGTTCTATCTTTGCTGTTTTGCAACAGCACAGGTACGGCACTGAGCTACAATTTGGGCCACATTTCTTTTGAGACCAGGCCAAAAGAATTGGTCTTCTATTGCTAAGATGGTCTTATTCCTACCAAAATGTCCTGACAAGCCTCCAGCATGAACTTCCCAGATCAGAAATTCCCTAACAGAGGTCTTGGGAATACACAACTGATTTCCTTTGAAATGGTATCCATCTAAAAGGGTATAATCACTATGCTTACTAGATGGTCCTTGTTGAAGGGATCGATAGATGTTACCAAAATTAGGGCATGTATGATACTCCTCTTTCAATCTATCAAACCCTACTACCTCAGTACTCACAGAAGTCAACAACATGGAACGACGACTCCACGCATCGGCAACCCTATTTTCAGTACCGGCATGATGTTTCAGTATGAACGTATAAGCTTGTATGAACTCTACCCATTTCCCGTGCCTAGGGTTCAATTTCTTCTAAGAACTAAGGAACCTAAGAGCTTCGTGGTCAGAAAATAGGACAAACTCTTGTGGTAGAAGATAATGCCTCCAATAACGTAATGCCTGAACTACCGCATACAGCTCCCTATCATAGGTGGAATACCTTAGTCTCGCTTCATTTAACTTTTCACTGAAATATGCTACTGGGTGATTCTCTTGACTCAAGACACCTTCAATTCCTACCCCAGAAGCATCACAAGCAACCTCGAACACTTTGGTAAAATCGGGTAACCTCAAGACGGGTGCATGTGTCTTTTTTTCCTTAATTGTTAGGAAGGCTTTGTCTGCTGCTTTAGTCCACTCAAAAGTTCCCTTCCTAATACAATCAGTGATTGGAGCCACTATCGTACTCAACCCTCTAATGAATCTCCTATAGAAGGTAGCTAAACCGTGGAAACTACGAATATCATGGATGCTTTTGGGTACAGGCCACTCTACTATGGAATTAATTTTCGCAGGGTCAGCGGACACTCCTTCAGATGTGACTACGAATCCTAGAAAGATAACTCTATGTGTTAAGAAATCATACTTCTTGATATTGGCATAGAGGCTATCCTTTCTAAGGACTTGGCAAACTTGCCTTAGGTGGGTTAAATGGTCTGCCTTAGTCTTGCTATAGATAAGAATGTCATCAAAGTAGACCACCACAAATTTTTCGATGAAAGTTTTCAACACCTGATTCATAATTCTCATAAAGGTGCTGGGTGCATTGGACAGACCGAACGGCATGACTAACCACTCATATAATCCCTCTTTAGTCTTAAAAGTGATCTTCCATTCATCTCCAGGCCTAACCCTAACCTGGTGATAGCCACTCTTTAAGTCTATCTTGGAAAAAATCGTTGATCCGGTTATCATGTCTAACATATCGTCCAGTCTTGGGATTAGAAACCTAT
Source organism: Areca catechu (assembly GCA_021397845.1). Taxonomy (NCBI): domain Eukaryota; kingdom Viridiplantae; phylum Streptophyta; class Magnoliopsida; order Arecales; family Arecaceae; genus Areca; species Areca catechu. The sequence continues at coordinate 621,185 of JAHSVC010000025.1, forward strand.
ATTTGACAGTAATCTTGTTGATGGAATGGCTGTCTACACACATCCTCCAGGTGCCATCCTTCTTAGGGGTTAACAAGGCAGGGATTGTACATGGGCTTAAACTTTCTCTAACAAACCCCTTTCTAAGAAGTTCACTAACTTGCCTTTGTAACTCCTGATGTTCAGTTGGATTCAACCTATAATGAGGCAAATTAGGTAAAGTCGTGCCAGGGACTAAATCTATGGCATGCTGTATGTCCCTTAAAGGTGGAAAACTATCGGGTAGGTCCTCGGGAAACACGTCTTCAAATTCTTTCAATAATTGGACCACCTCTTGCGGGTTTTTTACAGGGGTGTGGTCCTTAGTTTCCTTAGCAGCTACCATCCAAATAGGTGCTCCCTCATTAATGTCTTTTTCTAATTCTCTTGCACCTATCAAATTTAATCCAATCCTTTTTTCTTTCAGGCTGCTAGCTCCTCTTTTGGTGTTGTCCTTAGGCTGGGTTGGATAAATGACAATTTTCTTGCCATTGAAATTGAAAGCACAGGAATTTGATCGACCAAAAATTGTCACATCATGGTCAAACAGCCATGGCCTACCTAGGATGATGCTACTTACTCCCATAGGGAGCACATCACACCAAATTCGTTTCTAATAGGACTGAAGTTGGATTCGGACCTGACATCTCTGCTTGATTGGGATAGAAGTGGAATTGATCCAGGATACCTTATATGGATTGGGATGTGGTTCAGTAGATAATCCTAGACTCTTGGCTACGCTAGTGGAAATGGCATTGACACAGCTTCCACTATCGATCACGATCTTACAGACCTTTTCTCCTATTTTGACAAATGTATGTAGGATGCTAGTCCTACGCCAGTCTTCCTGCTCTTTGGTCTGTGTCATGATACATCTCACAACTCCTAACACATCTGATGAGTCTACATTTTCTTCATCTCCTTCATACTCATCAGCTAAGCAATCCACTGCTTCATAAACCTCCTCTTCATTATTCTCCAGGGGTTCTCATTCTTTTTCTGCTACCTCCCCTATATGTGAAGCTCTAGAGGGACATTGGCTCAGGAAATGACCGGATTTACGACACTTGTAGTAGACTCGCTCCCTCTCACCTCGAACTTCAGGGCTCCTTCCTTTGTCTTCTCTAGGAATTGGAGGAATGGCAGGGTTGGGTCTAGGGGTTGGATTCGAGCTGGGTCTTGGTCTATTGGCTGTATTAGGGACTGAACTAGGTAGACTAACAGGAGGATTAAACCTAGTGGGCTCTGGTCGCCTAAATGAAGATCTCCTCTGATACCTCTCATAGTCCATGGCAACTTGGTATGCCTGTTCTAAATCATGGACTTCTCTCAAAAATAACTCCCCTTTAATATCTTCATTCAATCCTGATCTAAACCTCGATAAAGTGGTTCCTCAGACTCGACTACGTTGCATCGCATTACAAACTCATCAAATTTAGCAACGTATTCAGAAACTGTCTTATTTCCTTGTGTCAATCATTGCCACTGATCTAACAACCTTTGCTGATAAGACATAGGCAAATATTTCTCTCTAAGCTTTCTCTTCATGTCTCCCCAGGTCGCTATAAACATTTCTCCAATACAACCTAGCCTGACGGACTAGTCTGATTTTGGCAAACTTGAATCTTCTCTCTTCAGACATATCAAACCAGTCAAAATATTGGTCTATGTCAGCCTCCCAGTCTATGTACACCTTAGGATCTAGGCTTCCCTCAAAGGTTGGTGCATCTAGATGGATATTTCTTAAGGCCCGATCATCCTGATCAAAAGTATCATGGCGAGGTCTTCTAGGATATGGCTCTGGAGTGTGATCAGCATAATCCTGATGTGGCCTTCTATGAATTGGATCAGATGTATGTTCCTGTCGTTGGGATCTAGGGCGAACTGAAGGTAATCTGGGTGAAGGTGGTTCAGTTGGGGTCAACCTAGATTTCTCTAGGGTTCCTATCCTTTCCTCGAACTGATCAAACCTAGCATCCAAACGTTCCAATCGCTCAATCATAGATCTCATAAGGGTTTCCATACTAGTGTCCATGGATGAACTTGGTTGGTCTTGTGAAGGGTGGTAAGGAGTTCCTGATCTAGTTGTCATACAAACAATTAGACTCAAACTCGGGCTAAGGATTTCTAGACCTAGAGTACGAATTGGAGATCTAATTAAAAGGACCAACTAGCTAGTAGTAACTTATGTGACTTAGCCAGGTAGGTGGGAAGGGGAGTGGAGGTCCCTGTTCTGCCAACCTTAGACACCAATCTGTGATTGGCCAGGTAGGCTAATTAAAAAGACCAACTAGCTAGTAGTAACTTATGTGACTTAGCCAGGTAGGTGGGAAGGGGAGTGGAGGTCCCTATTCTGCCAACCTTAGACACCAATCTATGATTGGCCAGGTAGGCGAACCAACCCACAAGTCCTAATACACCAATCCTAGACACCAAGCCCTTAAGCACACACCAATTAGTGGACAAAATTAACTTGACCCTAATCCGATCCCGACACGTGGGTGTCCCTAACCCACTAGGGTGATTTGGTCTAATTAGTTTTAATTAAGGATTGGGATCGAGATGATGGGTTGTGGTTTTGGGCTAAGGACAAGTGATGAATTCTTGCCCCCATATCATATTGATGCCCTTAAGATGTTTTCAAATGAATGCAATTTTTTTTTTATTTTTTATTTTTTTTGTGTGTGTTTTATGAGCTGACTTAATTATTTGACTTGATTAGTTTTCAAACAATTTCAAATTCAAACTTAAATTTTAAAATTTAAATTTCAAACTTCAAGTTTCAGATTCTAGAATGTCAGAATTCAAAATTTAAAATTTAAAATTTAAAATTTGAACTTCAAATTCAAAAATTTTCTGAGATTGGTTCTTGCTGGAATTTCAGTTCAGACTGAATCTCAGAGAGTATTTCGAATGCTAGAAATTTTAACAATCAAAATAAAATCTAAAAAATTGTTGAAAAATAATATGAATTATGAAGATCCTATCAAATCAAAAATAAGAAAATTTAGATCTGTATATAAAGAGAAACAATAAAAAAAACAGACCATGTACTGTAGACTATTTCAGCAGGACAGAAGATTGAAGTATGAATTTTCATTTTTTTTGTATTTTTTTTCTGATGATGAAATTTAATATGATGATAACTGACTTGAAAATGAACAAGAAAAAAAATATTTGAACAATAAATTAGTGACTTTACTTTGGAGCTGCAGATGGATTACAGTAAGCAGATGCAAATTTTCAGTAAACAGAACCTAATCAAACAAGTGCATTGGCTTACCCAAACTTCAATCTAAAAATTCACGTCCGGCCAGGGGCTCATTATTCCCATGGGTCATGACAGTGTACTGGAGTACACCCGCTCAGGAGGCGTGAATTTTAGATCTTGCTTGGATTTTAAAAAAAATTAACTAGATAACAAGTAAGCATGCAACATATCTAAATGCAGGAAATTATCCGACCATGCTCTGATACCAAGAATTGTGTAGAATGTAAAATGAAACTATGCAACCCTAATGGAGATTAGCAAATGAATAACAAAGCAATTCCCTATTTGCATATAAACAACTCAACATAAACTATCAAAGAGATCTAGTGAAGAAGCTCGAAAGATCTAACATAAACCTAGTGATCGAGACTCTCAGAATAAGAAAGGAATAGGACCAGAAGAGAACCACGCAAGCCAAGCTAGGTCTAATTTAACATTGCAGACTTAATCAACACTAGACATACCTGACATTGGCCCTTCAATTAGAATAGATTCACTCTTGAAGAGGTCTCCCGGATGACATGAACATAATACCACTGAAGGCTCCTCTTGTCTTCTGGATCTAGGGCAAGTAAACCTTCCTCTTGAAGCCAGAATCCCGGAGAACCCTGCAACAAAGAAACCCTAAGATGAGTGACTTAACAAAAAATCAACTAGAGAAAAGAAAGAAGGATGGAAGAGGCATTGAAGGAGTTCCATCTTGGCATCATGGTGGAATGCTTGAAGTGGAGTAGGTTGGTCGCCTTGTGATGATCTTCTTGATTCACCCTTGAACGCTGGAGCTAGTTTGAAGTTATGAAAGAAGAGGAAGTCTTTGGCATTGGGAATGGAAGAACGAAAGATTAGGGTTGGCGTGGAGGAAGAGAAAGGCTAAGCTACCACATAGACACATAGGAAAAAAACACATAGAGGAAAAAATACCAACTTCATTCATCAACCATCCTCTTCACAATGGGGCATCCCATAGCTTAAATAGAAGCCTTACAACATTTTTAAAATTTGAAAACCCATAGGATTAGGAGGATTACAAGGGGGGTTGGAGGATATGGTGGCATTTTTTGCTTGAAATGTGGGGAGTTGGTGGATATGGTGGCATTTGTTGCTTGAAACTCCTTCAAAGCTTGACATGTGGTGCAAGGTGGGGGCCACTTGATGAGGTGGCGGTGTCCTTTGGAGCTCTTGACATGTGGCATAAAGTGGGGACCACTTGTTGAGGTGGAGACATCCATTGGAGCTTATGACATGTGGCACAAGGTGGGGGTCACTTGATGAGGTGGCTTCTTCTTATCTTGATGCTTCATGGACTCATGGATTGGGCTTGATTTAACTGGACCCAACTCTCAATTACAGGGTTAACTAAGATATTAAACCAGACCCAACATGGACTCGAAATTAACTACAAGATTATTTGGACTCAGAAAAAGAAAAATTACAGGACTTCTGTTTTGCTACTCCAACCACAAGGACTCGAACTTGACCTGAATTGGTTGGAGTCTTTTCCTGATTCTAGTGCCCACATCAATAAGTATCTGAAAATATTTGTTTGCTTCAATCCAGTTTTTTTCATGTTCATCCCTTGCATATCATCCTGCATCATGTTAGAATCCCGTCCCTCATCATGTCACCTTTTCCCACACCTCCCAACCCTAAGAGAATCCCACGCCCTGACCCATTCTTAGAGCCTAACACTAGGAGATCCCTACACCCTGACCCATTCTTGGAGCCTAAACCTAGGAGAGCCCAACACCTTGACCCCTTCTTGGAGGCCAACCATAGGAGAGCCCAACACCTTGACCCATTCTTGGAGCCCAACCCTAGGAGAGCCCAACACCCTGACCCATTCTTGGAGCCCAACCATAAGAGAGCCCAACACCCAGACCCATTATTGGAGCCTAACCATAGGAGAGCCCAAATCCCTGACCCATTCTTGGAGCCCAACCATAGGAGACCCCAACACCATGACCTAGTCAAGGAGTCTAATCATATGAGACCCAATTATGATTTTATGGACCAGGATGAGAGAGCCACTAGGAACATTAGGTTAGAAGCCCCTACTTTTAGTGGTGATCTTGATCTTGAGGATTATATTGATTGGGAAGAAGGTATGGATCAGTATTTTGAGAGGAAACTAATATTAGAAGAAAGAAAGTTTAAGTTTGCCAAACTCAAGTTAGGTCGTCAGGCTAGAATCTACTGGGATAAGGTTGAAAGGATGACTAGAAACAAAGGAGAAATACCCAATACCCATAGCTACTGGAGAGCCATGAAGAGCAAACTTAGGGAAAGGTACCAACCTAGATCCTATGAACCTAGATCCTATGAACCCAGATCTTTTGAACCTAGATCTTATGAACCCAGATCCTATGAACCCAGAACCTATGAATCCAGATCCTTTGAGCCCATGTCCTATGAGCCCAAGAGACCCATAACCTATAGGTCTGAACCCATGTCCTATGAGCCCCATAAACCATCAGTCTGAACCCATGTCCTATGAGCAGAGGCAACCCATAACCCATCCATCCAAACCTAGTTTGATTAGTATCCTTAGGTATGAGTCCAGTACCAGTCCACTTCCCCTTGGTCGACCCGAATCCCATAGGATTAGTACCCCTAGATATGAGCCCAATATTAGTCCACTTCCATTTAGTCAACCCGATTCCATAAGATTAGTACCCCTAGATATGAGCCCAATCTTAGTCCACTTTCCCTTAGTCGACCCACCTCTACTACCCTAGTTGTTCCTAAGGGTAACATTAAGGAAGAAGTCTATAGAGCTGACCTAGAATTAGTTGATCTGGTAGATACCCAGATTGAAGCTATGCTGGAAGAACAGTTAGAGGAAGAGAACCATGACCCTGTTACCATGGAAGCTTTACCTAAGGAGACACTAGAAGAGAACTCCATTATAGAGCCCAGTCCCGAAATTCATGAACCAGAGGAATTTATTGAGGACATGGTTTCTTTAGTCCAATACCCTCAGGATGAAGCCACTCCTTTAGTCCCAATTGAAGATCTCTTCCCTGAAATTACCGACTAATCCATCCATACAGTGAACCTTCTAGATCAATGTCCATACATTAATGTCATTCCCTTGATTCAAGAACCAGTTGATGCATCCTCTTCCTATTTCATACCGTTTTCTAAAGCTTCCTATGTTTCTCTAACTATTTGATTGCACTTCATTGAGGTTAGCAGGTTGCATCAGTTCTTTGAACCTATTAAATTTGCTACCTAATTCTGGCAGACCCAATGGCATCTATTAGAAGTACATATCAAATTTTCATCTGCATGTCACCCGCCGACCAAGGTCAAGCACATAATTGAAATTGAGGACTTAATAAATTTCTTTCACAAGGAATGCATAGTTGAGTCCATTAGGTGTTTTGTATGAGTCATTTGCCCTGTATGTTAGAGATTTGCATGAGGAATTAATCAGAAGATTAATATGAGTAATGACATTTATAAAAACATGGTTAAGTCCTGAAGAGTTTGCTAGGGAGATTTTGTAATGATTAGGCTATATATACCCATGGAGCTAGACCCTTCAAAGTGATAAAGAAAGTTGGACCTAATGCTCAAGTTATCCCCTGATTTGGCATTAGGTCGACCTTCAATATCTCAGACTTAGTTGAGTATAGGGAGCCAGCAATGATACCCAGTGAGCGCATAGGACCTGACCCTTCCTTTGAGAGCAAACCTATCCCAAAGTGTCCACCAACAAATTAACCTATCAAAGGAAAGGATTGAGCATATACTGGATGACCAAACCATTAGAACCCAGAACAAAGGCTACCAACATCACTTGGTTTGTTGGAAAGGTTGACCAAAATCTGAGGTTTCGTGGATCACTCGAGAGGATCTGCAATGCCTCAACCCAGACCCACCAGAGGCAGATTGACCTTTACTCGATAGGATCGAGTTTCCTCCCACCTCAAGAGATTGTTGGGGACATCAGATCAGACAAAGATTTCAAGCTTCATTTGGGTCTCTGATTCATGTTAGGAAGTTAGTCTCATTTATTTTGTTGAGTCTAGGGACATTGAGTCTTGTAATAAAGGCTGAGTCCTATACAAATGTGAGCTAGTTGAGTCCTGTTTAGTTAGTTGAGTTGAGTCCCTTTGTGTTTTAGTCCAGTCAAGTGAGTCTTGTAATTTTAGTTTTCATTCAAATCAATCTTAAGAGGGGAGTCATCAGACTAGGAGAGTCAACAGGCTTCACTAAAGCCCAGGGAATGAAGCTTCATGCACCCAACCAGGCCTCCATTCAAGCCACTCAAGCCACTAGCATTGGCACCCTAGTCCCCCCGAGGAACTCGAGCCCAAGCCCACCAGGAGGGCCGTCCCAATCCAAGTCCATAAGTGTTGCACCCCCTCCCAAGGCCTTGATCCAGTCCAAGAAAGTAGGCACCCAAGGCTTTGACCCAATCTAAGTGGTTGTCATCCTAGCCCAGCAAGGAGTCAAGCAGTCCAAGCCAAAGAGGATTTGATGTCCAAGTTCTATAAGGAGTTCAACATTGAAGTTCTGCAAGGACTCCAATCTTCTAATCCCACTCAAATTTTGTACTCCTACTAATCAAATTGTGTACTCCCACTTTGATAAGGAAAGGGCCCTAGGTAAATCTATAGAAACCCCACCCCTCCTTCCTCTTGTGATGATGAATAGTTGAATAAAAAATTATAAGAGTTTTCTTTGTTTATTTTTCATGCATGTTTATGCATTGATGCTCCATGAGGGAGAGGGTGTGAGGCCTGTTTTCACTCCGCAAGGAGGGCACATAAGGTGCAACCCCAACCAAACCCTAGCTGCCCCATCACCATCCCATCTTCCCCTTGGCCGCCCCATCATATTCTTCTATCAAGGACACCCATCCCATCCTCCCAAAACCTTAACCACCAGGGATCTTTCTTCTAACCCAGGATGCCATCTTCCAAGCATATTGGCACCCACTTCAAGCCCAGGCCACCCACCACAAGCAGCCCAAAGCATCATCAATGACCAGGCAACCCACATCCAGCCAGGCATCCACAAGCTCCAAGCTTCGAGCCATTTGCAGCCCCTCCTCCCACCTCTTCTCTTTTCCAACTTCTCGTTCCTTATTTTTCCCATCTTTTGCTTCCCTAACCTTTGACATTTGCAAGATCCTTCCAATGCCATGCCCTCTGGATGAAGTCTTCCTCCCCCAAAACTAGCTGATAAAAAGCTGGCGGATCCGTGGGAAAGCTGCTTTGTCATCCAGGCAGTGATTTGAGTGTTGAGATCTCTTCTATGATATCAAGAAAATCATTGCTAGGTATTTAGACCCATTCCCTTCTCTCTTAGTCTGATTCATTGAATTTTGAAGCAAGCCCTATAGTGGTTTCTCAACCCTAGGATCCTTTATCTTTATCTCTTTGATAGTTTATAGCATGTGGGTAGAACTCTAGCTATTATGCAAAATCCCTAACCTTGTCTTGACAATTTTCGGGAACTAAACCAAATAATATATGAAAATAATTGCTTTCTTTAATCTGAATGTTCTTTCTTTATGCTCTTCACTTTCATGTCATCTCCTTGCATGCAGCAGTTTAGAGTTTGTCCCTTATCAATTAGGCACCTTCAAGTCGGGTCCTCCATCAGGCTCGCACTCCTAGTCGTGCTCAAAGTTCGAAGATAGCGGCAGGGCAAGCCACCATCTATTGCATGACTCATAGTTCAGCACCCTTAAGCCGAGCCCCCCATCAGGCTCGCACTCCTCACTGTGCTCATATTTTGGAGGTGGCGGCAGGGCAACCCACCATCTACCGCTTAACTCACAGTTCGGTATCTTCAAGCTGGGTCCCTTCATCAGGCCCGCGGTCCATGCCGTGCTCGCAGTCCAGAGGTGGCGACAGGGCAACCAACCATCTACTACTTGACTTATAATTCATCACCTTTGAGCCGGGTTCCTCCATCAAGCCAACACTCCCTGCCATGCTCACAGTCAGGAGGTGGCGGCAAGGCAACCCGCCATCTACTGCTTGACTCATAGTTCGGCACCCTCAAGCTGGGGCCCCCATCAGGCCTACACTCCTCATCATGCTCGTTGTCCGGAGGTGGCAACTAGGTAGCCTACCATCTATCGCTTGACTCACAGTCCAACACCCCAAGCCTGGAAACTCCACAAGCCCTGCATCCACTGCCTTACTCACAGTCCGGAGATGTCTGTTGGCAAACCAAGGAGTCCCTCCATCTATCGCATGACTCATAATTTGGCACCTCACACCGGGATACTTATTAAGCCTCTCACTCAAAGTCAAAGGGACGGGGATGAGATGGCCCCAGAAATTCTGGTGCCAATCCTAAGTTCTCATTGCTCGCCTGGAGAGACTAAGGCCTGGGAGAGACATGCCTACATTTTCAATGGCCCCAAAGTTCATCCACTTTCCATGCAAAAAGGAGGAGCCACTAAGCAAAGAACGAAGTCTAGGATGGATATTTTGGTCAAGTTGGACTACATCCTCATTACAAAGCTAAGTCCCTTGAATACCTTAAAGGGTTCCTTTGAAGTCCCCCCCTCGAAAAAAATAAGGGAGAAGAACAATAGCCATAAAGAAAGGGGCCTTTTCATTACTAAATCTTTTCTTACATCCTATGAAGGTTCCCGATAGGCCATGAAATCCTTCAAAAATCTAAGTTATAAGGGAAAGAAGGACGTGCGAGAGGTAAGGGAAGAAAAATTTTCATTAATCAAAAGTCTCTTACACTGTGAAGACCCTTGATAGGACGAGGAATCTTTCAATGGTTTAGTTAAAAAATGGAAAGAAGGAGGCTTGAAACACCCTCGACGCTCTTCACTTGACCAATGGGCAGGTCCTCTCCGACTCTGGACTCTTCCCCTGGGCCCGGCGCACCCTCAGCACCATGGTTATCCTGTTCCACAGCACACCTCCCCCGGGCACCAAAGGTACAGGCAGGACTGGCCAAAGACATTCCAGTTTATTCTGCCCGAGAAGGCGGACACTCTTCTTCTCTTGGATTCCCCATAATAAGGGTCAGGCACCACATTAGCCACCCCATCCTTTGAGGTCACTGATCTTGTGATTCCAAGGGCAGCTTCAGTGGCTTCTTGTTAGGCCATCTCCATCAACATCATGGTGGTCGTGGCCTTCTCCATAGCGATCATGACTATGTCCCTGTTTTCCTCTTTCCTCCTGGAGGTGGTGTCGAGCTCAGTAGGTTCCTTATCCAAGATCAGACATCACCACTGGGATGCTGGTTGGCCCCTCCAGAAGGGTCATTATCTGGCCCATAATGCCAGTCGGCGCTTCCTAAAGGGTCATTATTTGGCTCGCAAGCTCTTGAGACCGGGCAGCTTGGGCCCAAAATTTGTCTAGCCCCATGTCTGGGTGATGGCTCTGACTCATTGACACTTGACAAAAAAGAAGCAAGAAGAAGGGGGCTTGAGGAGAAGGAAGGAGACTCTATAGAACCTTGGCCCCTAGCACTCGAAGGTCCTTTAGAAAGGCAAGGGGACAGGTCCCTTGAAATAAAGTATGCCGCCCACCATCGCCTTGATCCAAATGAAACATTCATGATCTTCTAATCAGAGGACCGAGCATAGCATCACTTCATTAGTATGAGTGTGCGATCTTCGGGATGTGGGCACTCAAGGCATTAATGGTGCATGGGGCATGTCCCTAAATGTCAACATGGTCATTACTCTCTTTGCCCTGAGCGATACTTCATCCTTCAGGCCTGGAAGTGGTGGGCATCTGATATGGCACATCCGCTGACATGGAGCCTCTAATGGTGGCCCCACTAACAAAGAGTCTGCCACCCGAGCACGATGGCCAAACCAAAGAACTAAGGTGAGCCCTCGTGCTAGGGTCAGCTCCCATCCGGGGTTGTGCTTATTGGGCAAGCACCCCATATGAGACTTGTTAGATGTATGCCCTAAAAGCCAAGTTGGCTTAACACATTATAATTTTTAGGGCATGAACTTTGTACTTAATTTTTTTATTAATAAAAGGGCATTATTTTCATTCATATTGATATGTCTTGTCCATGGAGTTAATAGGCAATGACACATATTCTCAAAAGTTGAGAATCTGAGGCATGTGCCTTTATAGATTAACTGCTAAAAGCTCTCGATTATTGGAATATCATGAGGATGGTGATTGATCTGCTAAAATCGATGCACAGATCACTTTCCTTTTATGGATAGATGAGTCTCTGACCTACAATATGGTGACACTAGAGTGATAGTGTAGGTAGTTGATAGAGATCAATAGTACTAAGCATGACTAAGTACAGGAAGTTATACGGATGACTACTCACTCGTCAATAACCTCCTTGTTGCAGGACAATATGCAAAAATTAATCTACTAATTATTAAGCTAATTGTATGATATTAACAGCAATTAATTTTTCTATATTTTTTGTTTTAAAGACTCAAAGTAAATAATTAAGCAAACTAGTCAACTAGTTCTAAAGCCCGAAAGATAGATCAAGCAAAACTAACTAGGAATAGGACTTGGTGATTAAAAAATCACCTTAAACTAGGGTAAAAACCTTCAACAAATCAAAATTAAGAGCAAAGCAAGTGGTTTTATTTTACCAATGGTGAATATAATTCTCTGATTATAGATCTGATTGGACTCTTGAGGATCTTGCGGCAAGAATTCCAGATTTCTATTTCAGGCTCCGATCTTCAGCTCTACTGGTTCCAGGGCAAGAAGCACCATCATGTCCCATCTCGATCTCCTATAATCAGTCAAACTCTCAACAAGATGGTGTAGGAAAAGGAAAGGAAAAAAACTCAAAGGAAGTGGAAAAGGGAAGAAAAAGCTAGAAGGTGGCTAGGGTTTTTTGATCGTTGGATATGTAGGGCCTCACACCTCACGATTCTCCAAAGATCAAAGGAAGGGCCTCACACCCCGTGATGCACACGGCAAAAGAAATTTTGATAGAATGTCAGCTTTATTTTATATATATGGAATTAATAATACAAGGGAGGGTTGATGGGGTATTTATAGACCATCAACCAGAGGTGTAAGGAGGTGGGGACATCGCCAGAATTAATCCCAGAGAAGCACTGATCCTGGAGTAGCACTGATTTTAATAAATTCAAATTCAAAAAAACTAGTTGATTAGGATTGGTTGTTTGAAATTTGATTTAGGATTTAGTTAGTTTTGGTTGGTTAGGACTGAGATATGGATAGGCATTATCTTATCCTTATCTTGTATTTGAATTTGAACCATCCATATCCTTTTATTTTGTATTCAAATTCAAATGAGCGTTGGAAAGGTCTATAAAAACCATCCTCAGTTCTTTGTAAAAAAATAGTTTAATGAAAAAAAATGACTTTTTGTATAAAAGAGTGATTCTTTTCTTTCACTTTGTAAGGAGAGGGTGTGAGGCCCAATCCCTGGACATGATGATAGATCTTGTCTAGTTATCCCATTCCTTGATTTCATCTTCTATACCCCTCCTTATCCTCTGAGATTCACCCGAACGCCTCCAAGTATCGAGGTGGGTGGAATGCCCTAGAGGTGAGAGGTCTCTTTGTTAGTGTGAGTCCCAAAGTCCATGAGTTCCAAACCTTAAGTCTTCCATCCCTAATATTCCTTCGCCACCTCTAAAAAAATACAAAAAAAAAATAGTAGTACCCTAATCTAGGTGACTTCTAGGCTCACCAACGATCCTACCCCTTATCTGTCTCACATCATAAGGGTTACAAAGAGTAGAATTAATTCTTCTTGGGCAGCAACCCCTTGAATTCCTTCTTCTGGTGTCATGACTCTTGACTTTGATCTCCCTTGGACTTCATCCATGCTTGGGCAACAAAATATGATTAACATCATCCTTGATGGGTGAACTTGATGGATGGTGATGTGTGGCCAAGATGGATTCTTGAGTGGCCATGAGAGGTGGACTCTGGAGTCTGGATGATGAGGGCTCTTGTATGAGAGTGGACTCTTCAATTTGGATAGAAAAAATCTCATGAGTTTTAGTGGGATTCTTGGGTTCTTGAAATCTTGATTTCCTGGACTTCATTGCTTTGAACTCTTGAAGTAAGAAAAACCCTTGAACCTTTCCAACTTGGGTGTCCCTTTGAGATAGAATTGCATTGATATGGGAAATGAGAATCTAAGTGGTGTCCTCCCTCTTGGAATTGGTGACAAAAGAAAGGATGGGTGGTGCTAAGGCTTGGACTCCTGCTTTATTCATCTTAAAAATAAATGGCACTAATTTCTTTCTCATGTGGCTGACCAAGGCAAGTGACATGGCATGTGATGTTGTCCCATTGAGGTAGGAAGTGATGTCCAAACATGTCATGTGATGCTCAAAATCTTGAAAAGGTGGCACCAAGAAGTGGTTGTCGCGGCAAGTGACTTGGGCTAGCACATGGAGTCATATGGCTTGACTTGAGCTAGCACATGGAGTCACATAGGTCTTGACTTGAGTGCACATGGTGTCTTGATTTGGGTCCTCTCTTGTATTACAGGACTTAACTAACAATTACAAGACTCAACCAACAAATTAATTAAAGCCAAACTTGATCAAATTGATCAAAAGGCATAATCAACTAAATAAACTGGGTAAATAGTGTTTGGCCCAACAAGGTTTAAAATAGGTTTTGACACAACCTGATAAATAGGGTTTATACACAAATCCTAATTGGTAAAAAGGGCTAACTAACACTGGACTATTATAGCAGAATTTTTGATCCAATTGAAATTGAGATTTTTTTACAGACTCAATTTTAGGTCTAGGGGTTTTTACAGAGACTCAATTTTGGGGTTCAGGGCTAAACCCAACTAAGATAAATAACAAAATTTCAAGATAACTATTTACAAGTGAGGTTTGGGCTTAGGGATTCATTCATAGGTGATCCACAGAGATGTGGGTTCGACCTATCATTTTCTTCTAGTCCTGGTGTCTGCACCATTTCTGATGCTGTAGTTGTGTGAATAGTTCTTTAACCTAGATGGTCTTAGCTACTCATAATAAGGTTCTTGTAGTTTTACAGAACAAATACATGGTTCCTATCCATATGGGACCTTGCGATGTTCGTTGCTTGCAGTAAGTTTTTTATAGGAGTAGGGTTTTCACTTGTATGGATCTATCAGCCTTAGTACTAAGGAATAATTCTTTGCAGCTTAATGTGACTAAGTCCAGAATTCTATGGCCATAGCAGGGTGATAATGAAAAGGTGTTTTCATTAGTATCATAATTGGACTTGTGTCGATTAAGTTAAGCATATCATTGATGGGTTTGACGAGTATCGGTAACCAACATCATATCAAGATTTTTGATAGAGGAACTGAATCACATGGTAACTACACCTAGGGGTTCCAATCATATTCTGCTGGGTTGCCACTACATACTACTATGTGTCACTAGTGGATAGTGAGAGCCCATTAGGATCATTCTCGGATTGATGATCTTAATTAGGGTTGAGCAAAAATTATTTCTGTTCATCGAAAGGAGTTTCGATAATGTATAATGGAGATTATAGCATGTCTCATTATCAGACAGGATAGGACCTAAGGAGTCCTCTTTTACTCCTCTTAATTTTCAACCAGTTGAAATTAAACACCAATCTTTTAGCTTTGTGGGATGGGAGAATTAAATTAGAAAAAGTGAGAGGGGTTGGCCGACCAATTGACTTCTACTTTTTGGTGTGAATATTTCTCTTGGGCGTTAATATTCTTCTTGGGCATCAATAGTAGATAATCTCCCTCCTTGAGAGCCAAGTTCTCCTCTGTTGACCCCTTGAGTGATTTTGATAATAACAAAACATTGGAGCATGCACATATATTACTAACTACTCTCAAGTGTTTCACAAGTTTTGTTAGATGATTTTTATTGATTATCAATTGCTCCTACTTTATTCTATTGAGTGTGTTTAGTAATATTGTATGAGTGTTATGTAAAGAAGAACTCCTTAAAAAACCTTTTAAAATCATGAAGCTGGGTTACTTCTATGATTGTTGTGCTTTAGATTTAATTAGAGTTGGTTCGTATCGAATGTTCGAGAGTTTTGGTGAGAGTGTTCTCAAGTCTAATTATAAAATTCCTGAAGAACTCACTTGAGCCGACACAACCAGAAGAAGAGCCGACTCTATCTCGTGGCACGCACTGAGGATTCTGGCATGCAGCAATATGAGCCGACTCGAGTAAATCCGAGTCGAATCAAGTAAATTTGAGTTGACTCATCCAGAGTCCAATTTTGAAGTTTTCTAAGAACAAGCCAGGTGACTCATCCCCAACAAGAATGAGCCAACTCTGCCAGAACAAATTTTTAAGACTTGTGAAAGCGAGCTGACCTAAACTACAACAAGCTGACTCCTCCATAGTGAAGAATTCTAATTCTGAGAATTTGAGTCAACCCACGTAGAAGCGAGCCGACTCCTCCAGTACAATGATTTCAATGATGAGAGTTCTAGCTAACCCGAATAGAAATGAGCCGACTCATCCAGAGTGTGGTTTCTGTACCATGAGACAAAGAGCCAACTCAACTGAAGAAGTGGCGACTCGACCATTCAACTCGAAGGATCCGAGCCACTCGAGTGTCGATTCCAGGTTCATAATGGCTAGTTCCAGAATTCTTTTTTGAATGCAAAAAGGTGCTCTAACGCTAGTTTTCGAATCCCAATGAACTACAATAGCTATATCCTTACAGATAAGTACAAGAGACCATATAAAGGGATTTAAAAATAGTGATTAAAGAGAGAGGATGCTTAATTGAATCCAAAATAAGTGAGCATAAGTGAGCATAAGTGAGCATTCAAGATAGTCTTTATTCTTCACCAACTCCCATCTAAAGATTGAAGCATTCATTGAAGAAAGAAAGGAAGCCTCTCAAGTGCATTAAAGAAAAGTTAAAGAAGGCTTCATTAGTGCAACAGCGGCAACTATCCACAATGAGAGTTTGTCATTTATTGTTGCAATTACTTTCAACTACTTTGAGAGTTGTTTGGGTTATTGGTGAGCCCGATTTAAAACCAAATAGGTTCTTGGTGATCCTGTGTTAAAAAAAGAGTTGTGTTTCTTTGGTGCTCCCGTTTTGAAACCAAAAGGACTTGGGTTCTAGGTGATCTTGTTTAAAACCTAGTGTAGGTTTGGATTATGAGCCTGTAAAACAATCCTACTGTATTCAGGTGTGAATATAATAGAAATTCCAAGTAGTAGTGGATAGTGGATGTAGGAGCGGGTTTACTCCGTACCACTATAATCTTTGGCATTTGTATTATTGCCTTTCTCTTTCCTTTTAGCTTGTGTTTTACATTCATAATTATAGCACTTTCACTAAGAGAAGTTAAATTCTTAAAGCACATATTTGCAGTAGTAATTATTTTTTAAAAAAATCCAATTCACCCCCCTCTTGGGTATCCACCTAGGCAACAACTGGTATCATAGCAAAGTCTCTGAATACACTAGAGTATAGATTGATGGCTCATCTAATGAGTACGTCCCTAGCCAAAGGCCAATGAACCAATAGACCTCCACTCTTCACAGGCACCAATTATGCATATTGGAAAGCTAGGATGAAAATATATATTCAAGCAGTTGATTTTCAGTTGTGGAAGGTCATTCTGAAGGGTCTACATATCCCCATGGTTAAAGTTGATGGAGTGGACGTTCCAAAACCTGAAGTGGATTGGGATGAACATGACATGAAAATGGGTGAGTTAAATGCCAAAGCAATGAATTTGCTATGTTATGCTTTGGGCAGCAATGAGTTTAATCAAATTTTCATTTTCTATTCTGCAAAGAAAATTTGGGATAAACTTGAGGTGACCCACGAAAGAACTTTCCAAGTGAAGTCCTCAAAAATTAATCTTCTTGTACATAGTTACGAATTATTTAAAATGGATCCTAATGAAACAATCTCTACCATATTTTCACACTTCACTGATATTATTAACATCTTAAAAAGTCTTGGGAGGGTATATTCCAATGCTGACCTTGTACAAAAGGTTTTAAGATCTCTTCCAAACAAATGGAATCCAAAAGTGACCTCCATCCAGGAAGCAAAAGATCTGATACTTTACTGCTGGATGAACTGCTAGGATCCCTCATCAGTCATGAATTGACCATGTAGCACAGAACTGAGAATGATCAAAAGAAGAAAAAATTGATTGCCTTCAAAGCTGCAGTGGATTCAAGAAAGGATGATGATGAATCAGAAGAAGAATGCTCCTCCACTAAAAATGATATGGAAGATGAAGATGTTTCTATGGTCGTTAAGAATTTCAAAAGGTTCTTGGGAAGAAGGAAAGGAAGAAACTATAGGAAATTCCATAAGAACAAAGAATATAGCAAGGAAAGGGCCAAGGAAAAAGCGATGGAAAAAGAAGTGCCCGTCTGCTACGAATGCAAAAAACTAGGACACATTCGATCAGATTGTCCTTTGCTGATAAAGAGCACCAAGAAAAAGAAAAAAAGAGCTATGGTAGTGACATGGAGCGACAGCGAGGCGTCCACATCTACTGAAGAAGAAGAGACCATAAAAATCGCGAACTTCCATTTAATGGATCTTGAGAATGACGTATCATCCTCTAAGCTTCAAACTTAATTTACTTATGATGAATTGAATTTTTTTTTTTAGGATTTACTTATTGAATTCAAGAAAGCTGGGGTTAAAATTAAATCCTTGAAAAAACAAAATGATTTATTACTAAAAGACAAGGATGAAATTTCAGAAAAGAGTAATATTTTGCAAAAAGAACTAAATATTTTTTTTGATAATGTTACAACTTTTAAAAGTGAGAAGAATGTTTTAATTGAGACAAACAAAGTTTTAGTTGCTAAAAATAATGATTAAAAAAAGGAGGTTGAAAAGCTTAAGCCTCTTGTAGAAAAACTTACGTTGAGTTCTAATAAGCTTGATCTAATTCTAAAAGAATAAAGAGATTAAAAAAGCAAAGCTAGAATTGGATTTAATGCTTTAAATGCCAAAGGAATTTTAGCAACAAAATTTGTATCTTCAAAATCTTCAGCTTCAAACACTAAATCTTAAAAAGCTTTTGGTTCATTTCCTTCAAATTCTGTTTTAAAAGGCTTAAAGTACATTTCTAAGATTTATGTTCAAAAACTTTCAAGCCAAACATATCCATTTCTGCATCTGTTAATGCTTCAAAGTATGCTTCATTCAAAAATGACAAAATTGTTTGCCATCATGTCATAGATTTGGGCATAAATTTCACCAATGCAACTCTTTGAGAAATTCTAAGATTGGTGCAATGAAATTCAGAACTATTTGGGTTCCAAAAGGAACCAAGTTTGCTAACCCGAAAGGATCCAAGTTAGCTTAGGTACCTAAAACCACTCCTTGATTGTTTTTCAGGATTGTCTTGCAGTGCTGAATGCTAAGAAATGATGGTATCTAGATAGCGGCTGTTCAAGGCATATGACCAGTGATAAAGACCAGTATATCACCTTAAAAATGAAGGGAGGATCGGTTACTTTCGATGATAATGGCAATGAAAAAATAATCAAAATCAGTAAGATCAAAATAACCTCCTATACTTTTATTGAAGATGTATTACTAATAGACAAATTGAAGCATAATCTGTTAAGTATTAGTTAACTTTGTGATAAAGGTTTCAAGGTTGTCTTTGAATCATCTATGTATATTGTAACTAACTTCTTGATCCTAGCAATAAATTCATTAGTCATAGACTTAGAAATATCTATGTGGTAGATCTAAATGATCTAGCCATGACTATTAGTTCCAGTCTAGTAGCAATGAATGCTAAGACCAAGGAGTCTTATTTACTTTGGTATAAATAATTAGGTCATGCAAGCATGCATACAATTGCCAAATTAATTTCAAAGAATCTAGTTAGACATTTGCCACATTTTAAAGTAAATCTTGATTATGTATGTGATGCTTGTCAATTAGGCAAAAAAACTAGGAAGAGCTTTAAATCGAAAAGTATAATATCAACTACTAGACCCCTTGAGCTACTTCACATGGACCTATTTAGACCAACTAGGACCACAAGCACAGGTGGTATGAAATATGGCCTTGTGATTGTAGATGATTTTTCTAGATTCACATGGATATTATTTATCGCACATAAAGATGAAACCTTTAATGTATTTCAAAAATTTTATAAAAAAGTTTCAAATGAGAAAAATCTTTCTATTATTTCTATAAGAAGTGATCACGGGACTGAATTTCAAAATCAATTTTTTGATGAATATTGCACTGAGCACGGTATTGATCACAACTTCTCCGCTCCTAGAACACCACAACAAGATAGTGTTGTAGAGAGAAAGAATAGGACTTTGGAAGAAATGGCCCGAACTTTGTTGTGTGAAGGCAATCTTCCAAGGTACTTTTGGACAGAAGTAGTGAACTCTGCCTGTTACATAATGAACTGTGTTTTAATACACCCAATTTCAAAGAAAACCCCCTATGAGCTTTGGAATGGAAGAAAACCTAATATTAACTATTTTTATGTTTTTGAGTGTAAATGGTTTGTGTTGAATAATGGTAAAGATAACCTAGAAAAATTTGATGAATCCATATTCCTTGGTTATTCACTGCACAGCAAAGCATATAGAGTATTTAATAAGAGGACTCTTACTATAGAAGAGTCAATTCATGTTGTTTTTGATGAAGCTAACCCCTCACCATCTACAAAAGATGAGTGTGTAGACAATGATGCAGGTACACTCCAAAAGGAGATGGAAGATCTAAGCATACAAGACAAGCCAACACAAGATGGAAATGAAGTGGTAAGGATCTTACTGATTTACCAAAGGAATGGAGGTATGTAACTTCACATCCTAAAGATCTAATTATTAGTGATCATTCTCATGGTGTTAGGACTAGGTCTGCACATAGAGATGCACATGACTACCTAGCCTTTGTTTCACAAATTGAACCCATAGTTTAGAAAAAACTGAAACTAACCCAAACTGGATGATGGCCATGCATGAAGAATTAAACTAGTTTGAAAGGAATAATGTTTGGACTCTTGTTAGTAGACCTCTAGACCATCCCATCATAGGAACCAAATGAGTCTATAGGAACAACTTAGATGAGAATGGTAAGGTTATGAGAAATAAAGCAAGGTTGGTAGCTAAAGGGTATAACCAGGAAGAGGGAATAGATTTTGAAGAAACATATGCACCTATAGCAAAACTTGAGGCCATTAGATTACTTCTTGTATTTTCTTGCTACATGAATTTTAAACTCTTCCAAATGGATGTCAAAAGTGCTTTTCTAAATGGATTCATTTCTGAACAAGTTTTTGTAGAACAAACACCAGGTTTCAAAAATCATGCTTTTCCAAATCATGCGTTTAAACTAAATAAAGCATTATATGATTTGAAACAAGTACCTAGGGCCTGGTATGATAGACTTAGCAAATTTCTGCTTGTAAATGATTTCAAAAGAGGAAATGTTGATAAAACACTTTTCATTAAGAAAAAAGGGAATGATATGTTAGTTGTATAGATTTACGTTGATGATATCATATTTTGTGCAACAATGAAAACCTTTGTAGAGAATTTGCTGAGTTGATGCAGGGTGAGTTTGAAATGAGCCTTATGGGTGAACTCAACTACTTCCTTGGATTACAAGCAAAACAAATAATGGAAGGGATCCTTATAAACCAAGCAAAGTATATCAACGAAATAATCAAGAAGTTTGGTATGGAGACAAGCAAAGAGGCTAGCACATCCATAAGCCTTACCTGCAGACTAGACAAAGATGAAGATGTTTGCAACATCGATCAAAAGCTTATCAAGGTATGATTGGATCGTTGTTATATCTTACTGGCAGTAGACCTGATATCTTGTATAGTATATGTGTGTGTGCTCGTTTTCAATCAAATCCTAAGGAATCACACATGCATGCTATTAAAATAATTATCAAATATCTAAGAGGTACAAGTAATTTAGGTTTTGGTATTCTAAAAAAACTTTGTTAAATTTAATTGGTTTTTCGGATGCTGACTATGCTGAATGTAAAATTGATAGAAAGAGTACTAGTGGAATATGCCAATTTCTAGGGTTGAATTTAATCTCATGGCATTATAAGAAGCAAAACTCCATAGCATTGTCTACTGCTGAGGCAGAGTATGTTGCTGCTGGTAGTTGTTGTGCTTAAGTGCTTTGGATTAAACAACAGCTAAAAGATTTTGGTGTTACACAATCTAAAATTTCAATCAAATATGATAACACAAGTGCTATAAATTTAACAAAGAATCTTGTTTAGCATTCAAGAACAAGCACAATGAAATTATGCACTATTTTAGAAGAGATCATGTTTTGAATAATGATATTATACTTAAATTTGTGCCAACTGAAAACCAACTTGCTGATATTTTTATTAAATCTTTAAATTATGATAGGTTTGCAATGATTATATATGAGCTAGGTTTGTTTGACCCTCTTTAGAAACCTTAACCTGATTTCCCTCAAACTTAAGGAAACATTATCTAGATAGCCTCCACATTCCATTTCTATCTATGATTTTTTATAATGTAAAAGTTTTGAGTAAGGCTTCAATTTAGTTTTTGTGCTCCCTCTGCTCGAGTCGACTTGAGAAGAAGTCATGTTGGTCAAGCTGGCTCGGATGTCGGGCCGACTCTTTCTTAAGTCGAGCCATAGTTTTCTTTTTTCATTACATTTCTTTCTTCGACTCCTTGTCCCTTCCCTTCGAAACATCTTTTCCAAAAACCCTTCCCCTCCAAATCACCTCGAATCACTGTGTCTTTGCGAGAATGGCTCCATGAAAAGTTGTTGGGAAGAGACCTCGTTGAGAATCTGAGCAAGCTCTACAAGAAAGGCACTCCAAGTTCTATGAAGACAGCTCGTCACAGATTCCAGCTCAACTTGTTGAAGAACCGAGCTCCCCTTCTCCTCGACAGCAAATGTCCTTGGGAATAAGACCCATCACGATAAGGAGATGGATTCTATTTGGATTTCTAAAGACATAGGGTTGATTGATGGAGATTTGATTGAAAACCAAGGTTGGCATTATATGTGTTCCTTAAATATTCTCACTTATCCAAACTGGTCAAGGTATTTTATGAAAATTTCAGAGTTGGAGAGTAGCATGTTGAATCTGTTATGAAAGGAAAAAGGATTATAATTTCTGAAGAAATTCTTGGCAACATGTTGGAAATGCCTTTTGAAGGGACTGGACACTTAGTTTTAAAAGACAGGGCAAAGGCACTACAAACAGTGTTGGAATAGGCTAAAGTGAATGAAATTGGCATTTTAAAGGCTAGCTCCTTATTAGCAGAAATGTGACTCCTTCACAGTTTTATCAATCGAATCTTCTTACCTAGAATGGGATGGTTTGACTGGGTAAGTGAGAGCGATTTATGTTTTATGGAGCTTTTGATTCATGGAGACAAGATAAATCTTCGAGCAATCATGTTATCTCAAATGAAGGAAGCAATCAGAAAGGTAAAAGCTTGTCTGCCATATGGCATGATACTGACATTGTTCTTCCAAGTTGCAAATGTAGATTTATTTGATGAAGATAGCAGATCACTTCTTCATACTGATATATACTGTTGAGGACACCAGGGCCAAAAAATATCGACAGGTTGAACCACATCCTTGTGGATCACCTGTGAATGAAACCTTGGACCCAACCCTTTTATTCATGTAAATAATTTATTTTTGTTATTTTGGATTAGTTAGGGTTAGCCACTTTTACCAACTAGAATTAGAGTTTTATTTATTTATCCTTTTAGGCTAAACCCCTTTTACCAAGTTGAACTACGTATTTACATGTCTTGCCCTTTAGATCAAATTGGATTCCAATTGATCAAATAGGACTTTAGTTATTTATTGAGTCCTGTAAAAATTAGTTGTTGAGTCTTGTATTATAGGGAAGACCAATTATAATACCCATGTGACTCAAATCAAGACCCATGTGCTAGTTCAAGATAAGCCCATGTGACCCATGTGCTAGCACAAGCTCTTGTCATACACTAGCCTATTTTACATGTCAACTTTGCATGATTTCAGGACTACTATTGTCACGTCACCAGGGGGACAATGACACATGGCCTACCACTCAAATTTGGACAAGCTACACTCATCAAGGTAATTTCTTTTGGTCGGCCTATAAAAAAGGTGCACAAAATTTTTAAGAGGAGTAATTGTGAAGGACTTCACCCAAATGGCGCCCTGCTACTCATAATATTTCACGCCAAAGTGAGAAGTCGGCCAAGCATTCAAAGGAGTTTGGAAATTTTCTCTCACCTAATGTTGGAGGTCCAAGGGTTCCTAGCATTCCATTCAAATAAGCTGCTAACTGTTCAAGCTTCAAGGATTCTAGAATTTCAGCAGGACTCTAGAGTTCTCTCCAATCCAGACTGAAGAGTCCAGGCAGCTCTAGAAGAATACATTATCAAGACACTGAAGTCCAATCATCGTGACCAACCCAGAAGCGATCATGACCCTCCATCAAAGTCTCATCTTGGTGCCAACTATGGATAGGAGTCCATTTTTTTTCATCTAGCAGGAGTCCAGGCAATGTAAACTTGAAGTCTGGAGTTGTAATGAAACTCTTGTATTTGAGTCCCTCACTTCTTTGGTTAGGGTTCTATAAATACCCCTACACCTCCCCCCTTGTAATAAATGAATATTTAATGAAATGAAATAAAACTCTGCCGAGTTCTTCTTCCAATTCTTTCTAGCTGCGACTGCGAATAGGTGCTAGGTGTGACACCTAGAACACTTGGGTGCGACATCCAAGTTCTACCGGGGTGCGATGCCCTGTTTATGCATCCAATCCCTCCATCAGATCTGATCCCTAAGTCTCTTCAAGGCCTTCATCCAATGCTTTGAAGAGATCCTAGAAGCCAACCAACAACCCTAGTGCCAGCCTTCCTTCTAGTTTTTGATTTCCAACATTTAATTGCTATTTTTGGTATTTTTTTAGCAGATTCTCTTGAGATCCGACTCTGAAGATCGGCGTCCATGCTTTGGAATTAGTTCGATCAAATCCGGATGCCAGGAGCGATCAGTTTGGAGTCCGATTTTTCAACCCTAGAGTATAGTGATCCAGATCTTCATCAGAGGAGTTTTTAAGCATATCGGTAACTCAAGATCCTTTACCTTCCTACAGATCTGATGTTAGAAAGTAGGAACCCAATCTAGGGTGGTTTCTCAATCGCCGTAATCCATCTAATTAATTATTTTGTTAGGTATGCATGCGGGGATAGAATCTAGTATTTAGTTGCTTGCTATAGATTCTTTTAACGTATTGTTTAATAGGCTGTCAGGTTAATGAACATTTGCTCTCGATTAACATAAAATTTAAATCAACCTTTAATACTGCATCGCATCCGTGTCCCGCATCAAATTTGGTATCAGAGCCGATTAGGTTAATCTTGCATTTAGTTAAATTCTTCATCTTGGCCTTCCAGTATATGCTCTATTATTTTAATTGTTTCTACATGTATAAAAATCAAAAAAATATGAAATTTATTTTTTTAGCTTCCTTGAAATTCATTATATTTTCAATAGTTTTTTTATAATTTATAGTTTTCTGTGAAAACTACAGTTCTCTGTTTTCGGCATAGAATAGGTTCTACCAAAAAAAAAAAAAAAAAATCATTAGGGTTTAGTTTTATTAGTTGCTTGTTGCATTCATTTTCTATTTGATTTTTAAGGGCATACAATATAACATAGGGGGAGCAGTTCATAACCTTTCCCTAGCCCAAAACTACCCACTTTGCATTCGAGCCCAAGCCCTAATTAAAATTGATTAGAACCTAATTGCTCTAGTGAGCTTAGGGACACCAATTGGTCGGGTCTGAGTTAGTGTCAATTCAATCGTGTCAACTAAATCTGTGTGTGCCCATTTCTTGGTGTCTAGAATGGTGGTTCAGGGATTACGTCCCAAAGGGCACGTGAGCTGGTCCGCCTACCTGGCCAATCTCTGATTGGTGTTTAGGATTGGCAATCAGGGACCTACACTCCCCTTACACCTGGATGGTCAAGTCTTGAGTTACTACAGACTAGCATGCCACCTTGATTAGGCATCTAGTTTGGACTCTAGGTCTAGCTATCCATAGACGATTAGGTATTGTTTGAGTGCATTGTATCCTTGCATGACTACTAGGTCAGGAACCCCATACCAGGTCCACCAGGACCAACCTAGTACATCCATGGACCCCACGATGGAAACTTTCATGAGATCTTTGACTAAGAAAATGAGGCAGCTTAGTGCTGAACAGAGGCAGTTTAGTGCTAGAGTCGACCAGAGGTTTGATCAAATGAATGAAAGAATAGGTTCATTAGAAGGATCCCGTGTGTCTCAACTTGACCCTACACCACTGGAATTTACCCCACAGTATGGTCCAGGATCCCAGCTTCCAGAGCTTACACATGATCCAATCCCCAGACATCAAGCCCAACGTAGAGAGGCCACACCTGATCCAATTCCAAGGCATCTAGCCCAACGTATAGAGGTTACACCTGATCCTATTCCTAGGAGGTAGTAGTATAACATAGATGATCAAGAAACACAAGCCCTTAGTAGTATCAAACTAGAAGACCCTACATTCGATGGTACTTTAGATCCCAAGATGTACTCTAATTGGAAAAGTGATATGGATTAGTACTTCGAATGGTACACCATGTCAGAAGAGTGTAAGGTTAAATTCGCTAAGTTTAGGTTGATCCAACAAGCACGATTGTATTGGGGTAACGTGGAAAGGTTAAGCCGATAGAGAAAAGACCCACATATAGCGACATGGGAGGACATGAAACTCAAATTAAGGGCCAAATACCTACCATTCTCCTATGAACAAAGGCTTTTAGATCAGTGGCAGAAGATGACCCAAGGAAATTATACAGTGTCCGAATACATAGCCATTTTCGATGAGTATGTTATGCGGTGTTGTGTGTCCGAGTCTGAGTCGGTTACATTGTCTAGGTTTAGAGCAGGCCTGAATAAGGACATTAAGAGGAAACTGATTCTAAGAGAAGTGAATGATTTAGAACATGCCTATCAGGTTGCTAGGGATGCTGAGAGATTTCCAAAAAAACCTACCTATCAATCTGATTCATCTAAATTTAATGCCCCTTGAAATAGGCCAAACTAGAATCGAATCCCTGCAAATCGACCTAGACCCAATCCCCAGCCCATTCATAGAGATGACAAGGGTAAGGCACCTATGGTTCAGAAAGATCGAAACCAAACCCCAATATGCTTTAAGTGTAATCAGACTTGTCATTATGCTGCCCAATGTCCATCGCGAGCCTTACATATAGGGGAACCTGAAGTAGAGGACCCTGAGATTAGTGACCCTTATGAGGAAGAGGTTTATGAGGCTGAAGCTTAGTTAGTGGAGGAATATTAAGAGGAAGAAGAGATCTTAGACTCAGACCGATTAGGAGTGGTCAGATGCATCCTGACTCAAACTAAGAGGAATGAGGATTGGCATAGGACTAACATCCTACAGACCTTTACTAAAATAGGGGATAAGTTATGTAAGGTCGTAATTGATAGTGGGAGTTGTGTCAATGCAATTTTTACTAATGCAGTTAAGAGCCTAGACTTACCAACTATTCCACACCCGACCCCCTATAAGGTATCCTAGATCGATGCAACCAACATTTCCATTCGGTTGCGATGCCAGGTTACAATTTAGGTACAATCCTACCAAGAAAGAGTCTGGTTCGATGTTCTTCTGATGGGGGTTAGCAACATCATTTTAGGAAGACCTTGGTTGTATGACCACGATGCCACCCTGTTTGGACGATCGAATCGTGCGCATTTCACCATCTAGGAAAGAGGATAGTGATTAATGCGACCCTACCAAAGGATAATGTTAAAAGAGGGTCATGTCACTTAAAGGAAAAAGAGTCTAATCTAAATTTGATCTCTGCAAAGGAGTTAAAATGAGAAATCGATAGAGGGTCACTAGTTTGGATTTTAGTTACCAAGGAAGCTCAGGATCAACCAAAACTAGAATGCCTTAAGGAGATCCTAGATTTATTAGAGGAATTCAAAGATGTCTACCCTGAAGATTTATTGGATCAATTGCCACCATTAAGAGATATTCAACATGCAATTGATTTTGTACCAGGAGGCACATTGCCAAACCTCCCACACTATAGGATGAACCCTACGGAACATCAGGAGCTACAACGACAAGTAGGGGATCTTATGAAAAAGGGATTTATTAGGGAGAGTTTGAGTCCTTGTGCTATCCCAGCACTTTTGACTCCTAAAAAGGATGGCAGTTGGAGGATGTGCATAGATAGCCAGGCTATTAACAAGATTACGATAAAGTATCGGTTTCCCATACCCTGACTTGATGACATGCTAGACATGATGGCCGGATCGACCATCTTTTCAAAAATTGATTTAAAAAGTGGCTACCATCATGTGAGAGTTTGAATCGGGGATGAGTGGAAAACGGCTTTCAAGACCAAAGATGGCCTATATGAGTGGTTGGTGATGCCCTTTGGATTATCAAACGCCCCAAGTACATTTATGAGGGTTATGACTCAGGTGTTACGATCATTTATTGGAAAATTAATGGTCGTATATTTTGATGATATCCTCGTATACAGTAAGACTAGGGAAGATCACTTAAACCACCTCCGTCAGATTTGCCAGGTCCTTAGGAAGGAAGCTTTGTTTGCAAACCTTAAGAAATGTAGCTTCATGTCAACCAGAATCATCTTCTTATGTTTTGTAGTAACACCAAAAGGAGTAACCGCCGACCTTAAGAAAGTGAAATCTATAGTTGAGTGGCCTATACCTAGGAATGTTTATGACGTTCGAAGTTTCCACGGGTTAGCTACCTTCTATAGGAGATTTATCAGAGGGTTTAGCACGATTATTGCTCCGATCACCGACTGCATTAGGAAGGGTGAATTCGATTGGACTAGAGCTGCCCATAAAGCCTTCCTAGAGATCAAAGATAGAATGACTAACGCACCAGTTTTAAAGTTACCCGACTTCACCAAAGTCTTTGAGGTTGCCTGTGATGCATCAGGCGTAGGAATAGGAGGGGTATTAAGTCAGGAAAATCATCCTGTTACCTATTTTAGTGAGAAACTGAGTGATGCCAAGTTGAAATATTCCACATATGATAAAGAGTTGTATGCGGTAGTACAAGCTCTTAGGTATTGAGGCATTACTTGCTACCACAAGAATTCGTTCTCTACTCTGATCACGAAGCACTTCGCTTCTAAATTCTCAAAAAAAGTTAAACCCTAGACATGGCAAGTGGGTTGAATTTATACAAGCCTATACTTTTGTCATAAAGCACCATGCTAGAAGTGAGAATAGGGTAGCTGATGCACTTAGTAGGAGAACAATGTTGCTGAATTATGTGAGTACCGAAGTAGTCGAATTTGAACGATTAAAGGAAGAATATGAATTTTGTCCGAATTTTGGAAAGATTTATGAATCAGTGAAGCTAGGGCCATCCACTGAATTTAGTGAGTATGTCTTAAGGGATGGTTATTTATTCAAGGGAAATAGGTTATGTGTTCCCAAGACATCACTTCGAGACTTTCTTATTTGGGAGATACATGCAGGAGGTTTAGCAGGATACTTTGGGCGTAATAAAACTATCTTGGCTATAGAAGATCAATTTTATTGGCCAAGTCTAAAAAAAAATGTTGCCCAAGTGGTAGCCTAGTGTAGGACTTGTGCTGTAGCTAAGCAACCTAGACAGAACACTAGACTATATACCCCACTCCCCATCCCAGATTGCCCATTGCAAGACTTGAGTATGGACTTTGTCTTAGGTTTACCTAAAACTGCTAGGAAACATGATTCTATCTTCATGGTAGTAGATAGGTTTTCTATGATGGCCCATTTCATCAGATGTTCCCAAACTTATGATGCATCTAGAGTGGCCAAATTATTCTTGAACGAAGTGGTTAGGTTACATGGATTGCCTAAGGCCATTATGTCGGACCGAGATGTTTGGTTTACTAGCTACTTTTGGAAAATCTTATGGCATATGCTAGGAACCAAATTGAAGTATTCTACTACCTACCACCCCAAAACGGATGGCCAAACTGAGGTAGTAAATCAGAGTTTAGGGAACCTGTTGAGGAGTCTAGTGGGAGAAAATACTGCTAATTGGGATCTATGTTATCGAGAGTGGAGTTTGCTTATAATAACTCAGTCAACGGATCTACAGGGAAGAGCCCATTTGAAATCGTTCATGGATACAAGCCTAGGAAGCCATTAGATCTGATTCCCTTACCTATTCTGCATGCATATCTGAGTCAGCTGAGTCTTTTGCACAGCATATAAAGAACTTGCATCAAAAAATAAATAAGAAAATTAAAGAGAGCAATGATTCATATGCACGAACGGCTAATTTAAGCAAAAGGTTCAAAGAGTTTAAAGTAGGGGACCAAGTTATGATCAGGCTCAGGCCTGAACGATTTCCATCTGGAACTGTCAAAAAATTACAAGCCCAGAGTGCGGGAACTTATAAAATAATTGATAAGTTTGGACCTAATGCCTATGAGATAGACCAACCTTTAGATTTGGGTATAAGTCCAACTTTCAACATATCAGATCTTGTAGAGTATAGGGAGCCGATGTTGCTACCTAGTGAGCCTTTTGGGCCTGATCCTGTTCTTAAGAGTGAACCAACCCATGAGTATCCAATAGCTAAATCCACAAATTAGAGAGACAGGGTTGAACGAATTCTGGATGACAAGATGATTGTTATCTGGAATAAGGACTACTAGCGATACTTGGTTCGTTCGCAAGGACATCCCAAGTCTGATGATACCTAGATAACTCGGAAGGATCTGCAGAAGATCACCCCGGACTTGCTAGAAAGTACTTGAGCCAGTCTAACCCTTACTCGACGGGGTCGAGTTCCTCCCACCTGGGGAGAATTGGTAAGGACACCAGGGCCCGAAAATATCGACAAGTTGAACCTACATCCTTATGGATCACCTGTGAATGAAACCCTTGACCCAACCATTTTATTCATGTAAATAATTTATTTTTATTATTTTGGATTAGTTAGGGTTAGCCCCTTTTACCAACTGGAATTAGGATTTTATTTATTTAGCCTTTTAGGCTAAACCCCTTTTACCAAGTTGAACTACGTATTTACATGTCTTACCCTTTTGATCAAATTGGGTTCCAATTGATCAAATAGGACTTTAGTTATTTATTGAGTCCTGTAAAAATTAGTTGTTGAGTCTTGTATTACAGGAGAGACCAATTATAATACCCATGTGACTCAAATCAAGATCCATGTGCTAGTTCAAGACAAGCCCATGTGACCCATGTGCTAGCACAACCACTTGTCATATGCTAGCCTATTTTGCATGTCAGCTTTGCATGATTTCAGGACTACTATTGTCACGTCACCAGGGGGACAATGACACATGGCCTACCACTTAAATTTGGACAAGCTACACTCATCAAGACAATTTCTTTTGGTTGGCCCATAAAAAAAGGCGCACAAAATTTTTAAGAGGAGTAATTGTGAAGGAATTCTCCCGGATGGTGCCCTGCTACTCATAATATTTCATGCCAAAGTGAGAAGTCGGCCAAGCATTCAAAGGAGTTTGGAAATTTTTTCTCACCTAGTGTTGGAGGTCCAAGGGTTCCTAGCATTCCATTCAAATAAGCCGCTAACTGTTCAAGCTTCAAGGATTCTAGAATTTCAGCAGGACTCTAGAGTTCTCTCCAATCCAGACTGAAGAGTCCATGCAGCTCTAGAAGAATACATTATCAAGACACTGGAGTCCCATTATCATGACTAACCCAGAAGCGATCATGACCCTCCATCAAAGTCTCATCTTGGCGCCAACTATGGATAAGAGTCCATTTTTTTTCATCTAGCAGGAGTCCAGGCAATGTAAACTTGAAGTCTAGAGTTGTAATGAAACTCTTATATTTGAGTCCCTCACTTCTCTGGTTAGGGTTCTATAAATAACCATACACCTCCCCCTTGTAATAAATGAATATTTGATGAAATGAAATGAAACTCTCCCAAGTTCTTTTTCCAATTTCTTTCTAGCTGCGATGGCTGATAGGTGCTAGGTGTGACGCCTAGAACACTTGGATGCGACGTCCAAGTTCTACCGAGGTGCGACGCCCTGTTTATGCATCCAATTCCTCCATCAGATATGATCCCTAAGTCTCTTCAAGGCCTTCATCCAATGCTTTGAAGAGATCCTAGAAGCCAAACAAGGAAGAAGATCCCCGGGAGAACCAACAACCCTGGTGCCAGCCTTCCTTCTAGTTTTTGATTTCCAATGTTTAATTGCTATTTTTGGTATTTTTTCGGCAGATTCTCTTGAGATCTGACTCTGAAGATCGGCATCCATGCTTTGGAATCAGTTCAATCGGAATCCGGATGCCAGGAGCGATCAGTTTGGAGTCTGATTCTTCAACCCCAGAGTGCAGTGATCCAATCTTCATTAGAGGAGGTTTTTAAGCGTATCGGTAACTCAAGATCCCTTTCCCTTCCTCTAGATCTGATGTTAGAAAGTAGGAACCAAATCTATGGTGGTTTCTCAATTTCTATGATCCATCTAATTAATTATTTTGTTAAATATGCATGCGGGTGATGTAATCCAGTATTTAGTTGCTTGCTATAGATTCTTTTAATGTATTGTTTAATATGCTGTTAGGTTAATGAACATTTGCTCTCGATTAACATAAAATTTATTTCAATCTTTAATACTGCATCGCATCCGTGTCCCGCATCACATACACTGCGAAATCTCTATAAAGAATGGGATATCTGCTCTCTAAAGGCACCTGGAGGAAGAAATTTGATGCTCTAGCTGATACCGAAGAACAAGAAGAGGAAGGTGAGATGCAGGCAGGTGAGGACACTTCAGCTCCTATTCCTGAGCTATAGCAAGACTCACCTGTTCAACCATCTTCTGATGCTCCTATACCTGACATTGCTCCTACTGCTACTCCTACACCTGCTACTGTTCATCACATTGACATCTCATAGCAGCTTAGTAAGTTTTCAGAAGAATTATTAAGTTCTTTTGGGTCTATGATAAGTTATCTTAAATCTAAAGTGGACCAAGGACTTAATGAGTTTAGAGATGAATTAAATCAAGTAAAAATGAGAGTGGGAGCTATTGAGAAAAAATTGGAGAGAGAAGACAATTATACTGAAGACTTGGGCATACTAAGAGGAGAACATGGAAGGCAGAGAGGCTCAGCAGAAGCTTATGCAAATGTTCAAGCTTCAGAAGTACTTTCACTACAAAAGGAGGTTGGAGAGATCAAGGCCACAATGCAAAAGTTGACTTCTTCCAAGGATACAAAGAAGGTGGGAAGTTAGTCGAAGACTATCAACAATTTTTTATGGAAGTTATTGACTAAGGTTGAAGAGCTTCAGGCAGCTCATTGTGCACCTACTGCAGGACCTTTTGATCCAACTCCCATTTCTTCTATTCCACCCAAAAGACCTCCTCGTAACATGCAAACTAGTTCTATAAAACCTACAAAAACTAAGGGAAAGTCAACTGATGTTATCTCTTATGATTCTAGTGATAGTGACTAGAATCTTTCCTTTCCTTTTTTTTCTTTTCTAAACTATGCATATTTTAATATCATCTCAATGTACTGAACTTTGATGAAGGAAATGAATATTTTAATTTTGGGTACTTGTGTACTAGAGTTGTTATTTTTGCTTTGATTGATTCAAATGCTATATTTTTTTAATAGAATATCTTCATAATTTTGAGAAGGTTAAATTATCTCAAACAAATCTTAAAAACATTCTCAATCTCTTTCAAAAATGAGCTTTACTAGCTTCACCTTTTTGATATATGATAAAAAGGGGGAGAAATTTATGTACTTGCATGAAAAGGATAAAATCTATATGCTTTGATACATAATATGCTCTATTGATATGCTCAGATACATGAACATTAATCTTTTAGGATATGCTATGATACATGAAAATTTCCTTAGTATATATGCTCTAATACATAAAATTTTCCTAGAAACCTTGATACATGAGCTGTGATACATGAAAACATTCTTGAAAGACTTGAGAAATATACTTTATTAGTTATGTTCTATTACATTGTCTAGCATGGAAAGTTTGTTAAAGCATGGAGTATCTTATTGAGGGGGAGATTATTTCTCACTGCTCTGATTCTTTATCTCTCTCGTTACCACTAACATGCTCTAATTTTCCTTCCATGATCTGACATTAATGATAGTTGAGCATGTCATAAAAAGGTATTGTTGAAAATTAGTGTCAATTCTTTCTATAATTGTTTATACCTTCTTGCAAATACAATTATACAAGTAAATATAAAGTTTTATCTTATCTTTTCATGCTCGGTATTTTGTCATCATCAAAAAGGAAGAGATTGTTGACCCCTTGAGTGATTTTGATGATAACAAAATATTGGAGCATTCACATTTATAAATAACTACTCTCAAGTGTTTCAAAAGTTTTGTAGGATGATTGTTATTGATTATCAATTGCTCTTACTTTATTCTGTTGAGTGTGTTAAGTAATATCGTACAAGTGTTACATAAAGAAGAACCACTTAAAAAATCTTTTAAAATCATGAAGCTGGGTTACTTCTATGAGTGTTGTGCTCTAGCTTTAATTAGAGTTGGTTTTTATCGAATGTTTGAGAGTTTTGGTGAGAGTATTCTCAAGTCTAATTGTAAAATTCCTGAAGAACTCACTCGAGCCGACCCAACCAGAAGAAGAGTCGACTCTATCTCATTGCATTAACCGAGGATTCTGGCATGCAGCAATCTTTGCCGACTCTAGGGAATCCGAGCCAACACGAGTAAATCCTAGCCGACTCAAGTAAATCCGGGCCGACTCATCCAGAGTCCAATTATGAAGTTTTCTGAGAATAAGCCAGGTGAGTCATCCCCAACAAAAATGAACCAAATCTGCCATAACAAATTTTGAAGACCTGTAAAAACAAGCTGACCTGAACTACAACAAGCTTACTCCTCTAAAGTGAAGAATTTTGATTATGAGAGTTCGAGTCAACCAAAGTAGAAGCGAGCTAACTCCTCCAATATAATGATTTCAATGATGAGAGTTAGAGTCGACCAAAATGGAAATGAGCCGACTCGTCCAGAGTGTGGCTTCTACACCCTGAGACAAGAGCCGACCCAGCTGAAGAAGTGGCAACTCGACCATTCGACTCGAAGGATCCGAGCCAACTCAAAGGATCCAAGTCGACTCAAGTGTCGATTCTAGGTTCACAATTGCTAGTTCTAGAATTATTTTTTGAATGCAAAAAAGTGCTCCAATGGCTAGTTTTGAATCCGAATGAACTACAAAGGCTATATCCTTCAGAGATAAGTACAAGAGACCATATAAAGGGATTTAAAAATAGTGATTAAAGAGAGAGGATGCTTAATTGAATGCAAAAAAAAAAAGGAAAGGAGTTTGTGAGCACAAGTGAGCATTCAAGATAGTCTTCATTCTTCACCAACTCCTATCTGAAGATTGAAGCATTCATTGAAGAAAGAAAGGAAGCCTCTCAAGTGCATTACAGAAAAGTTAAATAAGGCTTCATCAATACAACAATGGCAACTATCCGACAACGAGAGTTTGTCATTTATTGTTGCAATTACTTTCAACTACTTTGAGAGTTGTTTGGGTTATTAGTGAGCCCGATTTAAAATCAAATAGGTTCTTGGTGATCCTGTGTTAAAACCAAGAGTTAGGTTTTTTTGGTGCTCCCATTTTAAAACCAAGGGGACTTGGGTTCTAGGTGATCCTATTTAAAACCTAGTGTAAGTTTGGGTTTTGAGCCTGTAAAACAATCCTACTATATTCGAGTGTGAATATAGAGAAAATTCCAAGTGGTATCTTGGATAGTGAATGTAGGAGCGGGTTTGCTCCGAACCACTATAATCTTTGGGGTTTGTATTGCTACCTTTCTCTTTCCTTTTAGCTTGTGCTTTACATTCATAATCACAGCACCTTTCACTAAGTGAATTTAAGGGGTTCATCAATAATAAGAATATATACTTTGATTAACTAACTTTATTTTTGCAGCTATAGTTAATAAAATCTTGAGCCATAAAACAAGTCCCAAATTTTCATGAAGCATACTCATGAGTCAACACATGGAAGAAGACAATTTTTCATGAGTCGACTCAAACTCAAAGCATGATGGAAAGCCACCTCTTCAAAGCCCAATTCAAGACATGACTTGAAGCCAAAATTTTCACATGGGGGGACACCTCATTAAGAAACCTTGGGGAAGAAGAAATTACACTACATCAAGACTTTAATGGAAAAATAATGATACCTTCCAATAAGTGACATGTGAGGTGCCACCTCTAATGACACCTAAGCCCTCACATCAGCTTTTGACAACCACATGAAGACCTTCTAGAATGATACAAATCAAGTGGTTGTAACATTCTACCAATAATTTTTTTAGTTAAATTCACTTACCTAAAAATTATTGAAGCCAACTAAGCCATCCTTATCCCCTCCTCTCCACTCTTGGACGAAATTCCTAGCATCAGAGCCTATAAATAGGGCCCCTAGGCTCTCGTTGTATTCATTCTATGCTATGATTTGAATTAATGAAAGGATTGTTTCCTTGTGTTCTAGTTTTCTTGAGTTCTTGTTTGGAGTGAAAGTTCTCTAGCTAGTTTGAGTGTGTAGATCCTTATCCAAGGAGAGAATGAGAATTTTCTAAGTTTGAGTTTGAGAGTGAAGAGTGCTTTTACAAGGAGTAAAGGATGGGATGCCCATTGATGGATCTATGATCAAGCTCCAAGTCCCAAGCTGCCAGCTATTTCTTCTTCTTCTTCTTTTTTTCTTTGTTTTCATTCCAACTGCAATTCTTCTTCCATGTCTAATCCCAAATTTCTTTATAGGTTCTCTCAGGTTTCTAGGTCAAGGATGAAGGTCTCCAAGCCATAAATCAAGGCCAAGGTGAGTCTCAAAGTAGAGAGTGCCAATCTTGACTTCTAGACCTCAATTCTTGAGTGATGAGAGCTCCTTCTTCCATCAAATAATTAGCCATTATTGTTTGTAGGAAAACTTTTCCTAAGCTTCATTAGATCTAATTATTTAAAGGTTATCATGCCCTAGTAGTGATGGTTTTCTTACCATGAAGATCCTAATCCTTATTTTGAACTAGATCTACATTGCAGGACTTAAAAATTGGATCAACTAGTCTCCTTATGAAGATTTTTTTCTCGGATTTATTTATCCCATTTATTTGATAATTAATTGCTCAAGTTTGCTTGCTGGTTAGCTTACTTATACTCTCTATCCATCATTTTGTTTTCATCCTCCATCAATTTTTTTTTGGTATCAGAGCTTATGGTTACTAGGTCAAGTATTTAATTGCTGAAATTTCTGTTCTAGTATTCACCTAAATTTTTTATAAATTTTAGTATTTTTTATATTGATCAAAAAAATCCAAAACAATACATTTCTAGTACCTTGGTGTCTTAGTATTTGAAATATAAAATTTTAAAAATATTTTTTTTTTATTTCTGGATTTAAAAATATGAGTTATTAGATCATTTCTGAAGTTATGTCCAGAATTCTGTTTCTGCCTTCCATTTCATTTAATTTTAAAAATATATATATTTTTTTTAAAATTTTAAATTTTAGTATAAGATTCATACTTCAAGTTTTTTTATTTTTCACTAGATTTTTGAATTTTAGAAGGATTTAGAATTCAAAATTTGAAATTTGAATTCAGGTTGTTAAGAGTAAGCTAAACTGCTGGAACCTTCTAGTAACTATTTTCAAACTACCTTTTCAACCAAAATTTGAGATAATATGAAGTCTAAACTTTAAAATACGAGAGTTTTGATTTGAGTGCTAACCAAATCAATTTTATTTTAAATTTTTAGATTTTTATAAAAATTAAATTTTGAATTTTTAAAACTAGCTAGTTGAAAGTTGTTCCCTACTGAGATTTTCTTTTACAACAAGCTTTCAAAACGAGTTTCTTAACCATATTTCAGGAATTAAATTTTAAAATTTGGAATCTAGAATCTTCACTAAGAAATTTAATAAGTAAAACTTAAATTTAATTTTTTTTAGAATTTTAAAATTTTAATTTTGAGTTTTTAAAACTAGTTGACTAGAAGTTGTTATGGCTAAAACTATCTTGCAACAACTCTAACTTCTAGAATAAATTTTTAACCCTAATTCAAGATTTAAATTTTAAATTTTAATTTCTAAATTCTAGACTTCAAAATCTAAATTTTCCAATTAAATTTTTGAATTAAATTTTTTTTTTTAAATTCATGTTTGAATCACATATTTGAGCTAGTATAGATATCTTGTTAGCAAGTTGATTGT
This sequence comes from Areca catechu, assembly GCA_021397845.1. Classification (NCBI taxonomy): domain Eukaryota; kingdom Viridiplantae; phylum Streptophyta; class Magnoliopsida; order Arecales; family Arecaceae; genus Areca; species Areca catechu. The sequence continues at coordinate 658,734 of JAHSVC010000025.1, forward strand.
TTGTGCATCCATTTCTAAATCCAATTAAGGGCATTCAATCATAACATAAGGGAAGGAGGTCATTACCATTCCTTGGCCCAAAACAATCACCCACATTTGCATTGACCTAAACCATAATTGAAATCGAGTAGGCACCTAAAACTATGGACACCTACAAGTCAGGTTCAAGTGCAAGATGAGACCAAATATTAGTTGAGTTTGTACTTACTTCTTGAAATTGGTGTCTAAGGCAAGAGGTCCAATGGCAAACGCATTAAGTGGACTTGTAGTTTTTAATTAGGACCTCATGAAAGCGAGAGGAGCCTCCCGCAACCCTACCTCTTACTTGGTCAGTGGAAAAGGTAATTACAACTTTAATTAGTACTTAGTCAATTCCTGTATTTTGAACTTTTAGGTCTAGGAGCCCTAGAAGTTAGATTTGTACTACTTGCCCATTTGATCTGAAGCCCTATACCAACAGTCCTACACATATCCATGGATCCCAATCTTGAATTCTTTATGAGGACCCTGACTGAAAAATTTGATACCCTAATTAAACAATTAGGACAAGTAAATAAAGAGTTAGGGCAAGTAAATAATCAAATCGGGAACCTCAAAAGAGATCGCTTGACCTGTACTAATCCTAAATCACCTCCCATTGATCCAAGAGTCCATTGTCATGATCTCACTACTGAGTATATACTTAGATACCCCTGTCAAGGCTTTGTAGATCAGGAGGAGAGAGTCTTTAGGAGCAATCGACCCTATGCACCCACTTTTGATGGAAACCCTGTGGTGTATGTCGATTGGAAGAAGAAAATGGATTAGTACTTTGAGTTTGATGAAGAAAGGAAGTATCAATTTGCCAAATTAAAGCTAATCCGACATGCTAAGTCATATTTAGAACATGTTGAGCATAAAAGTTATTATAGTAGGGATAAAATAGTTACTTGGAGAGATATGAAGAGTAAGTCAAGGAAAAGTACTTAGGCAAATCTTATAAGCAAAATCTTTCAACCCAACGATACAAATTAAGACAAGATGATGAAACTGCAATTAAATGTATTGCTAAATTCAATAAGTATGAGGGAGATGAAGAAGAGACTAAACCCATGGAAGAATTAAAGGAAAAATCTCCTGAACCTATTCAAGAACAATTACTTGAAGATAAAATAATTATCTAGCCTAAAGAAATCAACAATGGGGATGATCAAAATGAAATCCAAGGACAAAACCATGGAGATCAATCTGAGGATAACATAGAAGATCTGGAATTAATTGATGTTAAAGGTTTAGATCTGGAGATCGATGAAGGATAACATATTGGGGTATTGACCACCAAAGAACAAAACCCGATGGATCAGCCCCAAAAAGCTATAGAGCCTTTGAAAACCTTGTAAAATATTTTTCCTAACAATTTTTCTATACCTGATTCCCCATTTCTGAACATCAACCATCCTGATCCATCATTACATTTCATTCACTTTTTTATCCCATCCGGCTGGGACATCTACCATACCATTGATTTGGTCCCAATGATATTCAACAGTTACTTTATTAACACTCTTTAGCATATGTTGGGAGCCAAATTAAGATTCACTCCCACCTACTTGAAGTTTTGTGCCATAGTCTTCAAAGCCATTTAGGGAATATTGAAAATTAGGAACCTTGTTTCCTAGCCCAACAATAAAGTTTAGTCCATAGATAATAAAGTCCATTTGAGCTTGTTTTGTTTTTATTTGTCTTTTACCATTTAGTATCATTTGCATTTGTTTCTTGTCATTTGGTGTCCCATGCATAAGTATCCATGATTACGAGAGTCATATGCATAGCATGATTAGTAAAACAAATTTTGAGCAATGAAATTAACAAGCTTATGACTAAATTTTGTAAAGAAAGCCAAAGAATTTCAGGAAGGAGACTGTGTTGATTAGGTTCATAACATTATACGCCCGTGGTATAGGTCATTTTCAAAATAGTAAGGTAAATTGGACCTAATATGTGCTAGATATACCATCCAACTTTGGTATCAGTTCCACTTTCAACATTTTAGATATAGTAAAGTATAAGGAACCAACAATGATACCAAGTGAGCTATTCAAGCCTGATTCTACCTTTGAGAGTGAACTAACCCTTGAGTGTCTACTAGCCATATTACCAAAGAGGCAATATAGGAATGAGCGAATCTTAGATGACAAGATTATCACTACTCAAAACAAAGGCTATCAACGCTACTTAGTTCACTGTCAAGGATGACCTGATTCCAAAGATTCATGGATCACTCAAGAGGAGTTATAAAGAATTGACCCTGACCTCTTAAAGTATCACCAAGCCAGATGAATTCCTACTCGATGGAGTCGAGCCTTTTTTTCACCCTAGGAGAATTGATGGGGACATCAATAATAAGAATATATACTTTGATTAACTAACTTTTTTTTTGCAACTATAGTTAATAAAATCTTGAGCCAAGAAATAAGTCCTAAATTTTCTTGAAGCATACTCATGAGTCAACACATGGAAGAAGACAATTTTTCATGAGTCGACTCAAGCTCAAAGAATGATGGAAAGCCACCTCTTTAAAGCCCAATTCAAGTTATTCAAGCCCAATTCAAGCCAAGACTTGAAGCCAAATTTTCATATGGGGGGACACCTCATCAAGAAACCTTGGGGGAGAAGAAATTACACTGCATCAAGACTTTTATGGAGAACATAAAGATACCATTCAACAAGTGACATGTAGGGTGCCACCTCTAATGACACCTAAGCCTCCACATCAGTAATTGACAACCACATGAAGACCTTCTAGAATGTCACATGTCAAGTGGTTGTAACATTCTACCAATAATTTATTTTTAGTTAAAACCACTTACCTAAAAATTGTTGGAGCCAACTAAGCCATCCTTATCCCTCCTCCCCACCCTTGGATGAAATTTCTAGCATTGGAGCCAATAAATAGGGCCCCGAGGCTCTCATTGTATTCATTCTATACTATGATTTGAATTAATGAAAGGATTATTTCCTTGTGTTCTAGTTTTCTTGAGTTCTTATTTGGAGTGAAAGTTTTCTAGCTAGTTTGAGTGTGTAGATCCTTATCAAAGGATAGAATGAGAGTTTTCTAAGTTTGAGTTTGAGAGTCAAGAGTTCTTTTGCAAGGAGTAAAGGATGGGATGCCCATTGATGGATCTATGATCAAGCTCCAAGTCCCAAGCCGCCGGCCACTTTCTTCTTCTTTTTTTTCTTTGTTTCCATTCCAACTCCAATTCTTCTTCCATGTCTAATCCCAAATTTCATTACAGGTTCTCTTAGGTTCCTAAGTCAAGGACGAAGGTCTCTAAGCCATAAATCAAGGCCAAGGTGAGTCTCAAAGTAGAGAGTACCAATCTTGACTTCTAGATCTCAATCCTTGAGTGATGAGAGCTCCTTCTTCCATCAAATAATTAGCCATCATTATTGGTAGGAAAACTTTTCCTAAGCTTTATTAAATCTGATCATTTGAAGGTTAACTTGCCCTAGTAGTGATAGTTTTCTTGCCATGAAGATCCTAATCCTTATTTTGAACTAGATCTACATTACGGGACTTAAAAATTAGATCAACTAGTCTCCTGATGAAAATTTTTTTCTTAAATTAATTTAGCCCATTTATTTGATAATTAATTGCTCAAGTTTGCTTGCAGGTTAGCTTGCTTAAACTCTCTATCCATCATTTTATTTTCATCCCCCATCAAGAAGTTAAATTCTAAAAGCACATATATGTAGCAATAATTATTTTTTAAAAAAATACTAATTCATCCCCCTCTTGGGTAGCCACCTGGGAAACATCCTCTCCCTTTTATTTATTTTCTCCTTCCTTGTATAAGATCTAGAGAGATATTCTACAAGAGAAAGAAGAAAGAAAGAGGTCTTACATCTTGCAAATCTCAGTTTGCATGATAAAAGCCAGTTCAAGAAAAGCCAATCCAGATTCAAATTGGCACAGCTTTTAAAGTGGCTGATTTGCTGAAAGAGGAGAAGGCTGCAAGGATATAGCAATCTGGTGCTCTCTATGACTCGGTTATGTGAACTCTATGTGGATACCAGTAGAGGCTGAGCAATTGTGCGGCTCCATTAGAATTCCGATTTCAAAAGCGATTCAGCATGTTTTTCACAGCAAGCCAGGATAGCGATCCAGGTAAGTTTTTTATGTTCAAAATTTTTTTTTTTTAGGATATGATATTTTTCTCATATATTACAGCATGTTAGAGATTTATAATGAATAAATTAGATTTATTTATAAATTGTGTCATTAGATATAAAGTAGTTTTTTTTGTCTACTTTCGCTGTGTCAGGCTTTTGATGCCTGATCGATTGCAATATATTGTTCCTGGGAGAAGCTCAATATTGATATCAGAGCCATGGTTCTCCTTTCTTTAACATACATGGATAAGAATCAGTTCTGAAACTTATTCAGATCAGAAAGATAGATGATGATTGTATCAAATCTATGCTAAATATAAGATTGTTCTAGCAAAGAATTGTTATATTTTATAAATTATTTTCAAAATTAAAATCTTAATTTTTAGATCTAAAATTAAATGTTATAATCTAAAAATTAATTGATCAAAGGTTACACAAAGTGATTATAAGGTTGTCCTGCTATAGGGTTTACCCCCTATAGTGTAAATGTTGTCCTAGTTTGATGTATACCTGGTTTTGAAAAAGGGTTTTCAAAATTGTTGATTAATTTATGATTACATATGTGATGTGTTATTAATCATGTTTTAGATATATTTAATTACATTAGATGTAGTTTAATTATATGATCTAACATATTGATGTATCGATGCACCAAATTAGGTTTGGATCTTAAATTTGATTAATGATCATAAGCCATAAATATCATGCACTTGAATCTATTTTAAAATTGATTTGATATAGAAAATCCAATTAGGTGCATGAGGATTTGGGTTGAGCAAATTTGGTCTAGTCACCTTAAAATTGTTTTTAGATGATGTATGGTTAGATCGATTCATTTGATTGTGAATCGATAAGTTAAGACCTAATTTGGCTCAGTGATGAGCCCAGATCACTAGATTAACCTAATTGAATCTTATCAATCAATTGGTATCTAAGGAAGGTTTTGATCATGGTTTCTGATTGGGGCTAACACTTTCTCAACCAACTCATTTGGTGGAAAGAGGGTATATGGCCGAACCCTCCCATGTATCAAATTGAACTGGCCAATTTGGTTTATTAAGTTTTCAATAGGGTCACTTTTGATTTGAGTTCACCCATGCTAGCTATTTTAAGTCTGACATGAGATTATGCTGACTTAATGTAATTGGTCAGATATGATTTGGATGATCAATTTAGAAGAGACCTGAACCTAAGCTTCCCATAAATAATAAGTCTTAGATCTTCCACCATTGTAGGTGTACGGGTATCCTACTAGTGTTGATTATTCTTGACTGGTTATAGTGGTCTAGTTGCATTGGGAAGACACAACCACCCTATTAAGCATGAGATGTTGCTAGGCATAGATGAGGTTGGGCCTAATAAATGAGCATGTTGAGGGACTCAATGATGGATTTGTTTAGTAGGAATGGTGGGTTTGACTTAACTAATGATTGGACCAATAAACGAGCATGTTAAGGTTCCATGATTTAGAGACCAAGATGCTATAATTTTTATTAGATGGATAAGAGTTGGCCACTTATTGATATAATGTGTAACCAATAACCGGGCACGGTGAGGTGTCGCACATCAATAGAACCATAGTACCCACTAGAAAACTAGAGTCATAGGGTTTCTGCATCTCCATGGCGAGTGTAAGAGATCCGAGAAAATAGTGGAAGTTCTAAAATTATTTCTTAAAGAACCTAGAATAATTTTAATAATTAAGTATAAACATCTAATTTGAATCTTCTACTCTTGTAGTTAACCATGTCTGCTTCATATCTTTTAGTTCATATTCTAGAGACAAACCGACTTGTAGTCCTTAATTTCAAAGATTGGTTGAGAAATATCAAAAATTTTTGAGTTCTGCAAAGTTGGGCTATGTGCTTGACCAGGAACCCCCTGTCTTACCTGACCATCCAAATGCTTGTCAGACAACTGTATATGAAAAATGGATGGAAGATGATAATAAGGTTAAGTGTTACATGTTGCCTCAATGTCAAATGAATTGCAAAGCCAACATGAGAATATACCAACTGCTAAATCGATTCTGATTCACTTACAAGAGTTAAATGGTGAACAAAGTTGGATTATGTGCTTCGATGTGTCGAAAAGGCTTTTCAGCAATAATATGCATGAAGGGTAGGCAATCCACGATCATTGTTTGACAATGATCAAGGAAATAGAATAGCTTGAGAAGCTAGGCATTCCTATTCACAAGGAGCTTCGGTAGATTTGATCCTCTAGTCCTTGACTAGTTCATAAGCTCAGTTTGTTATGAACTATAATATGAACAAGTTGAATTCCACCTTACTTAAATTATTGAACATGTTGGAAAGCAATGAGGGGACCCTGAAGAGTTCAAGGGGCTCTGTTTTATTTGTGGAGCAGTCTTTCTCCAAAAGAAAATCTACTTGGAAGAAGAAAAAACTTGCAAAGAAGCAGAAGAAGGAGAATAAACAGAAGAAGAAAACTCCTAAGAAAGCCAAGGTTAGAAAAGGAAAATGTTTCCACTACAATACAAATGGCCACTGGAAAAGAAATTGTCCTCTCTACCTGGAAAGCTTAAAGAAACAAATGGAGGATGCACCTTCTGAAGGTAAGTCCATACTCGTTATTGAATCTAACCTAACGATTTCATCTACTTCCAATTGGATTTTAGACTCTGGCTCTAGTGCTCATATATGCATGTCAATACATGGCCTAGAAAGAAGTAGAATGCCAAGAGAAGGTGAGATGGTCTTACATATTGAAAATGGAGCAAAAGTTGTTGCACAAGCTATTAGATCATATTCTTTGGTGATACCTTTAGGGTTTAGATTTGTACTTAGTGATTGTTCTTTTATGCCTGGAGCTAGTAAAAAATTGATTTCTTACATTCATAAAGATTTTTATAATATTTATTTGAGAAATAAATTGGTTGCAAAAGCCATTTTAATTGATAGTCTCTATCATTTGCATGCCGATGCATCTTTGAATATTAACGAGAAAATTAAAGTGAATGCTATAGGACATAAACATGCTAGAGATGACATAAATGATAAATATACATAGCATATAAAGCTCATCATATAGATGAGGATAGAATTAACAAACTAGAAAGAGATGGGATCCTAGATTCAATTAATTCCGAATCATATCCACCTTGTGAGTCATGTCTTCAAAGAAAAATGACAAGTTACCCTTTGTAGGACATGGGGAGAGGGCCACAGAATTGCTTGCTCTAGTACTCACTGATGTGTGTGGTCCATTTAATGTGCAGTCCAGGGATGGTTTTTTCGTAACCTTTACTGGTGATTGTTCACGGTATGGTTATATGTTTCTTATTAGACACAAGTTTGAAGCATTTAAAAAGTTCAAGGAATTCAAACAGGAGGTAGAAAAATAAATAAGTAAAACCCTTAAGGTTCTTCTATCAGATCGGGGAGGTGAATACCTTATTAGGGAATTCTTAGGTTATCTTAAGGACAATGGCATAGTCTCACAATGGACTCCACCTAGTATGCCTCAGCTCAACGGAGTGTCTCAAAGGACAAATAGGATACTATTAGATATGGTCCGATTCATGATGAGCTTCACTAACTTGCCTTTATTTCTTTTGGGATACGCCCTAAAAACTTCAATCCATATTCTAAATAGAGTTCCATCTAAATCTGTTACTACCACATCATATGAGATTTTGCATTGTAAGAAACCAAGTCTTGCTCATTTCAATATTTGGGGATGTCCAGCCTATGTCAAAAGACAAATGGCAGATAAGTTAGAATCTAGATCTATGAAATCTCGGTTTATAGGATATCCTAAAGAAACTTTAGGATATTACTTTTACCTTCTAGAAGATCATAATGTGATTATGAGCAGACATGCCATATTTCTTGTAAAACAGTTTATTCAGGAAGGTGGTAGTGGGAGGCTAATTGAGCTCGATGAGAAAGTCTCTGAAGAGTAGCTAGCTATAGATCAGATCGAACCCAATCAACTAATTTACATAAATTCTCTTCCACCTCGAAGGTCTATTAGAGTCTCCAAACCTCCTGAAAGGTACTTGGATATGCTTACAGAGGATATAAAGGAAATATTTCTTTTTGGGGACAAGGATCAATTGATTGATCTTAAGACTTATGATGAGGCGATGTTAGACATCGACTACGAGAAATGGTTGAAAGCTATGAAGTCAGAAATTGAATCAATGCATTCTAACCATGTATGGTCCTCAGTGGATCCACTGGAGGGTATTATACCTATTGATTTTAAATGGATCTACAAAAGAAAAATAGGTGCAGATGGAAAGGTGGAGACCTTTAAAGCTAGGTTAGTGGCGAAAGGGTATTGTCAACGTGAAGGCATTGACAATCATGACACCTTTTCACCAGTAGCTATATTGAAATCCATCCGTACATTGCTTGCAATTACAGCATATCATGATCATGAGATATGGTAGATGTGAAAGGAAAGTGCCCTAAAAGCCAATCTTATGTAAGGGCATTTTTGTAATCTTCTAACTCCTGTATGATATTTAATATATTAATAAAGGCATATTGTTTCATCATATTACTGTGTCTTATCTAAAGATAATGATGAACTCCATTGGTTATGGTAAATGGAATTAGAGTTATGATAGAAATCAAGACAGTGAGACCTAAGTTCCTGTAAACCCTAACCTAAAATGTTCCTAGTCGATGGACCATCGGTTAGGGGATCGATAAGTCTGGAAAAGACTAGCTTATCCTATGTATGCTCTGATAAGAGGGTGGTTGGTCTCACAGCCACTTGTGTAGAGACACTAATACAAGGATAAGGGTGCTCATTAAGGTATGAGTTCACTGAACTGATCCACACCGGGTCTATCTTATGGAAGTCTTACAACTTGTCAAAAGATAGATCTCAAAGTAGAAGTTGTGCATGTGATCTTTAGACCTGAGGTCACCATGGTTCCTTGTGCACACCAAGCCATGTTTTGGTTCATACTCATTCATGACATTAAGTCATGTACGGGGTGTTCTCGGATATGGTGGAAGGTATAAGAAGGATATGAGTGGACCAACAAGGAACCGATCATTCCTGATAAGAGGAATTGTTATCCTAAGTGATCTCTTCGATTGATGACTCGAGGAGTCTTTGATCAAAGCAGGATGAGATTAGAAATAGTTTCTAATCAGTCATCAACTGAGTCTTCATTATCGAATAGAGATTTGGAATGACTAAGTGCTAGGGTTAGACATTTATCCATACCCATCACTTAATCGGGATAATGGAAGATCGAAAGATTGAATTGCACGGTAACTTTCTACTGAAGGATATTTTGGTACTTTCCATCAAATTTTTCATCTTCCAGGTAGGCATGATACATTTCTAGAGGTCAGTCATGTCTTGTAGGTATTCATGAACCAATTGGATTGGTTTCACAAGTCAATTGGATGGACAAATCGAATTGGCAATTTAGGTCAACTCAATTTGACCTAATTAGATCAATCGAGTTTGATTAGTTTGAATCGATAAATCTAAACCCACTGCTAGATAGATGTGGAACCCAAAGGGTCACACACATTAGGGAGTTGACCAAGGAAGTCATTTATAATTTAATTAGGGTCAGGGGATTCTAATTGGTTAGCTAGATTGCACACTAGCATGTGTAGGCTAACCTAATTCCTAATCCAAGTCATTTGGGTCAAGTTGCATGCTAATTTGATTAACCAATTTAAGAAAGACTTAAATTGGGTTATGTCTTGATTAAGACAACCTTTATCAGGTTTTATATTGATTTAATTGGACATAAAACGCCACTTGGACTAGAGTCCAAGTCGACATGGACTCCTTGGGTGCATATGTGCGCACGCCAAGGAATAGATCATAGAAAAGACCAAGAGTCCTTCTACAGATGAATCACTTTGGCTGTTTCATCATAGACACTCTTAGAACATATCCCCATGCCTCTTAGGATTATTTTTGACCGGTCAAATCTTTTTGAATTGACATGAAGTGACATGGAAAAAGAGCGCGCACATAAAGGGACGCATCTCTTCATTTTATGCACGGTCTAAAGTAGTATCCTTCTGCTATCAGGACTCTTCAAATTCTTTGATGCTTGGAGATTGAAAAGGCACCTCTTGGTTTCCCAAAGACTGGTACTTGCCATGTGGCAAGTGAGAAATCATCCGGGAGTGAGAAGGGATGTGGATATAAGCTTTGGTGCTTGAATCAACATATTGGATATGATTTTTCAAGCCAGATAACTTCTCTTCGGTCTTGAAAAATCATATATATTAAGTTGATAGCTGGAGACATCACATGCCCCTCTTGAAGCTATAAATAGGTGTGATGTTATGAGTTTCAGAAGAGTTCTTGACCATAGTTTATTCTGAGTATTTTTCCTTCCTCCCTCCTCCATAAGACAAACCTTGTCTCTTTAAGACAAGGTTATTTTTACTAAGACAAGTCTTAGCATTTAAGACATAAGCCTAGAATGTCCTATAGGAGGGCAATCCTAAATCCAAGAGTGGTTTCGAAAAGCATTCAGAGTACCCTACAAGAAGGTAGGGTGTCCTACAAAGGCCAAAGTCCAGAAGGCTATCAAGAAGAGTCCTAGTCAAGTAAGCAACTGAAGTAGGAGTTCTTCCTTAGGTCAAGTCCTATGTGGATCACCCTCAGAGGGCTTGCACTTGTGAGCCTAGTGGAAAGAAGTGGGAAATAGCATTCCAGGTATTTATCATGAACCATATTAGTGACATATATTAGTTGTATATGAATGAGGGGATCTTGGGATTAGGTTTTATAGCCAATAAGGATTTTTCTTTGTGCAAAATTTTGAAATCTAATGCATCATACATGCATGATGACCCTTATGAAACCCATCAGTGGTATCAGAGAAACCCTCAATTCATTCAATTAATTGTCATTTATATGATCAAATGCTTATTAGATAGCTAGTTTGGTCAAAGTTTTTTTGATGCATGCCATTACTTAGGGTTCAGTAGAATGTTGTATGGTTATGGAAAAATAATCATAGTTTGATCTTTGCCATTGGATTAGGGGCTGTTATTCTTAAACCCTAATCTATGTATGATATTAAATATTATCATGAAAAGAGCATGTTATTGTTTCAATATGATATTATGCATATTGCTAATCAAATGCATCTTAATAACATGTCTTATCCTAGTAACTACTTTGGATTGGGTTAGTCACCATGGCCGTCCGATCATATGGGTAAAGTAGGGTTTACAGGCCCTCTCTTCCCATTCAATGGGATCTCCTATGGCATGTTGGGGTGTTGCTGTGGCCATGTCCCATGAATAAGTGAGGTGAACGGAGAATTGTAAAATCATGCCATGATTTGCATATTAAGATAAATATGCTTGATGGATAATCATATTTTTGCATATGCTGGATTGATATGCTTTTGTTTATACTTGTTGTTATGAACAATAATGACATGATTATTTAGGATGTGTATGAGACCATCAAATCCCTCATAAAAATATATTAGTCATAGTATAAACTCAATCATGATGCAAAACTGATTAGCATTTGATCAGCCAATTGGTGTCTAGGCAAGTGGTTCTGGGAAGGTAAAGAGAATGAGGTTTTTAATTGATTCCGTTGTCTGACCTAGCCAAATCAATTGGTGTCTAAGGAAAGCAACGGGGGGACCCCCTCACCCGTTCCACTTACCTGGCCAATTTGGTCATATCTAAACCTTAACTTGGGAATGCTAATTGATTGAGTATACTATAATTGGCCTTCCTTCATGCTAAGCCAAATTAATATCAAAACTATAGTAGGTTTGTTGTGTAACACAAGGCCTACTCTAGGGTTTGATATAAAATTTGTCTTGGTGCACTTAATGCTTTATAGCATGGTTGAAAATTGTTACTTTCTTGTGTAACACAAGGGTAACATTATTGTGTAACACAAGGCCTACTCTAGGGTTTTATATAAAATTTGTCTTGTTGCACTTAGTGCTTTATGGCATGGTTGGAAATTGTTGCTTTGTTGTGTAACACAAGGGAAACATTATTCCATTATGGCTATATAGAAATGAAGGGTCTGACTAAACTAAGACATTATAGTTTGTTGTGTAACACAAGACTATAAGCATCTTAGAGGAAGTTTATTTGTTGAGAATTGCATGAGTTGCAATTGGAAAAGAAGTCCTATCTTTGAACTCATGAGTGTTTGTTGTGTAACACAAGGCACTCATGAAGAATTGGGATCTTAACCCCACTAAAGAAACCAGTAAGGTTTCTCGCTTACCATAGACTGAGGGTTATGATATTCGAATAAAATAGTGGGAGACATAATTAGATATAAAGTCCATATCTAGTTATGAATATCATCTTGAGTGGTCTACTGATATTGTTCTTAATTAAATGTAGGATTTTTATAATGGCTTCAAATTTGTCACTGCGAGGCATTTTGGATGCCAACAAGTTAACCGGTCCTAATTATGTGGACTGGTTGAGGAACCTGAGAATAGTTCTTACTCGGGAAAAACTTTCTTATATTCTGGATTCTTCGGACCCTGAGTCGATCAGAGAAGATGCATCAGAGGAGGAAATTGCCACACACAAAATGTGGCAAAATGACAGTACAACTGTTAGGTGCATCATGTTGGCCTCGATGAGCAATGAGCTTCAGAGGCAACATGAAGGTATGGAACCTCAGTCCATATTGCTTAACTTAAAGGAGCTATATGGAGAGCAAAGTAGGGCTGCTCGATACAAGATATCGAAGCAGTTGTTCCGTGCATGGATAAGTGAGGGTTCATCTGTACAAACCCCTGTATTAAAAATGATTGACTTAATCACTCGATTAGGTCAATTAGGGTTTGTGATGGATGGTGAACTCAATCAGGATTTAATCCTACAATCACTCCAGATTCCTACTCTCAGTTTGTTCTTAATTATCATAGGAACAAACTAAATATATCTTTTCCTGAACAACTAAATATGTTAAAGACAACAGAGAGCCACTCAAAAGGTAATAAGGCTCATCTTTTTCTCATTGATGGGAAGAAGAAACAGGTAAATAGAAAGGGCTTGAAAAAAAAGTTCAACCCCAAAAAGAGCATCCGGAAGAAGAAGAAAGTCAAGAAGGCAGTTAATGATAGAGCCTATTTCCATTGTGGCAAGCAGGGGCATTAGAAAAAAAATTGCAAGACATATCTTGCAAGTGTGAAGCCAGATGCAAGTGAAGCATCTAAAGGTTTTGTACATGATACAAACTAATTTATCATTGAGTGCTTCCATTTCTAATTCATGTGTATTGGATACCGCATATGGGTCTCATATCTGTAAATCTTTATAGGGACTCCACAGAATTAGAGAATTGAAGAAAGGTGATTTCAAACTATATGGCGCTTGTGGGGAAGCCATGTATGATAAAGCTGTAGGCACCTATCTTTTATTTTTACCTATGGATAATGTTTTAAAGTTAGAAGAATGCTACTATGTACCGGATATTGTAAGAAACATTGTATCAACACCCTTTGTTGTTACAACAAGGATTTGAGATAAATGCAAAGAGCAGTGGCTGCTCTATTCTTCATTGCAATAAAATATTCTGACATGGTTATACTATAAATGGTCTTCTGACATTAGAACTCAATGATGAAATATTACTTATTGATAACAAGAAGAGAAAGAGAGATAATGTTAATGTCACATTTCTCTGGCATTGCTGGTTAGGTCATATTAGTGAGTCAAGAATAAACAAGTTAGTCAAAGATAATTACTTTGACCCTTATGATTTTTAATCATTAGGAACTTGTGAGTCTTGCCTCAAGGAAAAAATGACCAAGTCTCCATTCACTGGACATGGGGATAGGGCAACTGAGTTATTAGGTCTTGTGCATACTGATGTGTGTAGACCTATAACAACTCAAGCCAGAGGTGGATATTCTTACTTCATCACTTTTATTGATGACTTGTCTAGGTTTGGTCATGTGTATTTAATGAAACACAAGTCTGAAGCCTTTGATAAGTTTAAAGAATATCAAAGCATGGTTGAAAAACAAACTGGACATAGTATTAAAATTCTTCATTTTGATCGGGAGGTGAATACTTGTCTGGTGAATTTCTAAACCATCTCAAGGACAAAGGCATAATCTTTGATTGGACCCCTCCTTATACATCCCAATTAAATGGTGTGGCAGAAAGGAGAAATCGCACTTTGTTAGACATGGCGAGGTCCATGATAAGCTTCACAGATCTTCTCATTTCTTTCTGGGGACATGCCCTGGAGACTGCTGCCCATATTTTGAATAGGGTACCATCTAAGTCAGTGATTAGCACTCTATATGAGTTATGGAATGGCAAAAGACCAAATCTTAAGTACTTAAAGATTTGGGGTTGCTATGCTTTTGTCTAGAATAATTTTGGACATAAGTTTAGTGCTAGGGCTGACAAATATAGGTTTGTTGGTTATCCTGAAGAGGGTGTTGGATACCTTTTTTATAACACTACTGAACAAAAAGTATTTGTCAGTAGACATGCTATACTCTTGGAGCAAAAATTCATCCAAGAAACAAGTAGTAATTCTACACTTGAATTAAGTGAAGAACAGAACTAACAACCTGATGAGTCGTCAAGTGAAATTCCTCAACCAGAAGTTCTTGTAGATCAAGAACAGCCACAATACACACCTCCTCTTCGAAGGTCAGAGAGGGTGCGGGGAGCTCCTCTTAAATATGGCTTTGTCATCGGAGATGTCAATGAAGCCAGTATTATTCATGATGATGGTCCTATGAACTATTTGGAAGCTGTTGAGAGAAAAGACTCTGATAAATGGCTAAGTGCCATGAAATCTAAGATGGACTCTATGTATTCCAATCAGGTATGTACCTTGGTAGATCCACTTGAAGGAATTAACCCAATAGGGTGTAAATGGATCTTCATGAAGAAGATAGGAGCAGATGGTCAAGTAGAAACCTACAAGGCCAGGCTGGTAGCAAAATGTTTTAGACAAAAACATGGCATTAACTATAATGAAACCTTTTCACCTATAGCCATGCTCAAGTCCATTTGGATATTGTTTGCAATAGCTGCATACCATAATTATGAAATCTGGCACATAGTGTCAAGACCGCTTTCCTTAATTGAAATCTTGATGAAGAAGTCTATATGGCACAGCCAGAGGGTTTTGTCTCAAGTGGGAGACCAAACCAAGTATGCAAGCTAAAAAAATCTATTTTTACACTAAAACAAGCATCGAGGAGTTGGAACATCCACTTTGATAAAATAATCAAGGAATTTGGTTTGGTCAAAAATATGGATGAACCATTTGTGTATAAGAAGACAAGTGGGGGTGCACTTGTTTTCTTGGTTTTGTATGTTGATGACATACTAATCATTGGGAATGATATCCCAATGTTACAATCAATTAAAACTTGGCTATCATCAAAGTTTTCCATAATGGATTTGGGAGAAGCATCCTATATACTGGGTATAAGGATCTATAGAGATAGATCTAAGAGAATGCTAGGCTTATCCCAGTCTTGGTACATTGATTTAGTGTTGAAGAGATTCAACATGGATGGAAGTAAAAGGGGTTACTTATCTATGAGTCAAGGCATACATCTCTCTTAGAAAATGTCTCCTAAGACATCAGAAGAAAGAGAAAGGATGGCTATGATTCCTTATGCTTCGATTATAGGATCAATTATGTATGCTATGTTATGTACCAGGCCTGATGTTACTTATGCCTTAGGCATAGTGAGTAGATTCCTGGCAGATCCAAGTGAGGATCATTGGAAAGCTGTGAAAAATATTCTTAAATACCTTAGAAGGATTAAAGATATTTTTCTTATTTATGGAGGATCAGAGTTGAAACTAGAAGTATATACGGATTCTGGTTTTCAATCAGATCCAGATGAAAGCAAATCTATATCAGTGTATGTCTTCACCCTATATGGTGGTGCAGTAAGTTGGAAGAGTACAAAGCAGTCAACAGTAGCAGACTTAGTCACTGAGACAGAATACATTGCTATAAGTGAAGTCACGAAGGAAGTTGTCTGGATGAAAAAATTCATCATGGAATTGGGCATGGTTCCTGAAATACAACAGTCAGTACCACTATACTGAGATAACACTGGAGCTGTTGCATAAGCAAAGGAATCAAGGTCTCATCATAAGTCCAGTACATCCTAAGACGTTTCTACCTCATTCGAGAAATCATAGAAAGACAAGATGTTATCATTGAACGAGTTGATACTAAGAAGAATATAGTAGACCCATTCACTAAATCATTACCTCACCAGCAATTTGATCGCCACTTAGATTGTATGGGCACAAAGTACAAGGGCGATTGGCTTTAGTGCAAGTGGGAGATTGAAAGGAAAGTGTCCTAAAAGCCATTCTTATGTAAGGACATTTTTGTAATCTTCCAACTCTTGTATGATATTTAATATATTAATAAAGGTATATTGTTTCATCATATTGCTGTGCCTTATCTAAAAATTATGATGAATCGTATAAGTTATGGCAAATGGAATTAGGGTTATGATGGAAATCATGACAGTGAGACCTAAGTTCTTATAAACCCTAACCTAAAATGTTCCTAGTCGATGGACCATCAGTTAGGGGATCGATAAGTCCAGAAAAGACTAGCTTATCCTATGTATGCTCTAATAAGAGGGTGGTTGGTCTCACAGCCACTTGTGTAAAGATACTAATACGAGGATAAGGGTGCTCATTAGGGTATGAGTTCACTGAACTGATCCACACCAGGACTATCTTATGGAAGTCTTACTACTTGTCAAAAGATAGATTTCAAATTTGGAGTTGTGCATGTGATCTTTAGACTTGAGGTCACCATGGCTCCTTGTGCACACTAAGACATGTTTTGATTTATACTCATTCGTGACATTAAGTCATGTACGGGGTGTTCTTGGATATGGTGGAAAGTGTATGAAGGATATGAGTGGCCAACAAGGAATTGATCATTCCTGGTAAAAGAAATTGTTATCCCAAGTGATCTCTTCGATTGATGACTCAAGGAGTCTTTGATCAAAATAGGATGAGATTAGAAGTAGTTTCTAATCAGTTATCAGCTGAGTCCTTATTATTGAACAAAGATTTGAAATGACTAAGTACTAAGGTTTGACATTTATCCACACCCATAACTTAATCGAGATAATGGGAGATCGAAAGATTGAATTGCATGGTAACTTTTTATTTAAGGGTATTTTGATACTTTTCATCAAATTTCTCATCTTTCGAGTAGGCATGGCATGTTGCTAGATGTCAATCATGTCTTGTTGTTATTCATGAACTAATTGGACTAGTTTCATGAGTCAATTCGATGGATAGATCAAATTAATAATTTAGGTCAGCTCAATTTGACCTAATTAGGTCAATCGGGTTTGATTAGTTCGAATTGGCTAAACCTAAACCTACTATAGGCTAGATGTGGAACCCAAAGGGTCACACACATTAGAGAGTTGACCAAGGAAGTCATTCATAATTTAATTAGGGTCATGGGATCCTAATTGGTTAGCTAGATTGCACACTAGCATGTGTAGGCTAACCTAATTCCTAACCCAAGTCGATTTGGGTATAGTTGCTTGCTAATTTGATTAACCAATTTAAGAGAGACTTAAATTGGATTATGTCTTGATTAAGACAAACTTTATCAGGTTTTATCCTGATTTAATTGGACATGAAATGCCACTTGGACTAAAGTCCAAGTCAGCATGGACTCCATGGGTGCATATGTGCGCGTGCCAAGGAATAAATCGCAAAAAGGACCAAGAGTCCTTCTGCAGATGAATCACTTGTAAGGTTCGGTGGCAAGGCGGAATTATAGATTTCAAAAATTTTTATCTTTATGAAATCTTCACCAAACCTTCAACCCAAAATCTCCTTAAAAGAATTAAAACATATAAGATGTTTATATAAGATTTTAATCTTATATTAAGATACTAACCTGTATCGCAAAATCCAAACTCTGAATCTCCACCAGGTGCCCAAATGTTCACCCTCCAATGGTGATCCACACAGAAAAACAATGAAGACAACAAATTCTATTTCTTGGTTCCTCTTCTTGAATTCATTTTCAAGAATTCAATTCTTGGACCTTTAGGCTGAAATTTTCTTTCTTGAAAATTTTTTTTCTTCCTTCTTTCCTCTTCTTGAATTTTCTTCAAGAATTCCCTTTCTTGAATCCCTTTTCTTGAATTGAATTGGAAAAAAAATTAAGACAGGCAAAATCTTAATTCAAGAAGGAAAAGAAGAATAGATCCTTTCCTTTTTCTTTCCTTTACCGTTCAAGACCTTCTTCTTATTCTTGTTTAGGGTCAGAGTTTCGACAGAGGATACCTCTGTAAGGGAAACAATACCCAATAAGAACAAGAAGAAGGAGAATTCTGGAGAGGAAGAAAGGGAATTGGATCTCTGAACTATGTTACGTGAAAACCCCCGAGAACCCCAACCTTATTTATAGATCTCAGAGGGGTGTCATCTCGAAACAACGCAACCCTCTGAAACCCCAGGGATCACGATCCCTCATTTCTCACGTGTCCCCTCAACCAAAAATCATGATTCTCTGATTTGATTTTCGTTTTTCCGACGAGGAGGACTCTCGGAAAAACTTCAGGAAGAATCGCGACTTTTGGAGATGGATTTGCGATCGAAAAGTGACGGATCTTTTCCTTAATTTTTTCTGGCCATCAGATCCAGATCCAAGGGTGCCAGACAAGGATCTGAAATGCCCATATTCAGAAATTTCTCCGACGTTTTTTCTTCTCACGCGTTTTAAGAGAAGTCCACGCGCGTGGACTTTCTTTCTTTGCGCGCGCGGGTGAGAGAAGGGAGGGGGCGGCTTGGAGAGAGGGTCTCAGTGAACTAAGCTCACTTGGGTTCAGCCATGGGTTAGCCCAATGTCCTAAAAAATAAATTGGACCTTAATCTGGTTCAATTAGAACCCAATTAAGCCCAATTCGGAACCAAATTCGAATCTGATTCGAATAGAAATTTGGTCTGCAACAAATGCTAGTGTGTTTATCCTGCAAACATGATTTAATTCTAAATTAAATCCTTCATCAATTTTCTTTTGTGTGTGACCCATTGGGTTCCACACCTAGCCAGCAGTAGGTCCGAGTGCTATTTGACTTAATTCGGTTAGATCTCAACTAAGCCGATTTAGGTCAACCCAAACTAGCTCGATTCGGTCAATTAGAATCTAATTCAAATTGACTGATTTGAATTACCATGACTCAATCATATACCTACAAGACAAGATTGACGTCTAGCAACGTATCATGTCTACCCGGAAGATATGGAATTTTGGTGAAATTACCAAAATACCCTTCAGTGGTGAGTTACCGGGCAATTCAGTCGTTTGATCAACTTGCATCCCGAATATGATTATGAATATGGATTCTTGTCAAATCCAATTTTCATATTCATCCCTAGCTCAATCTTTATAATGATGATTCATTAATGAACCATTAGAAAATAACTCTAATGTTCATACTTTGATCAAAGGTTTCCTGAATCCATCATTTGAAATTAGCTGGATGCTATTCCCTCTTACTAGGGCTGATCAATTCCTTGTTGACCTACTCACAACCTCCATATACAATCCACCATAACCAGTATCACCTCGTGCATGACTCAGTGTCATGATTGACTGCGAACCAAAGTATGGATTCATGTATATAAGGTACTATGATAGTCTCAGGTCAAAGGACCACATGCACTACTCCCACTATGAGAATTATCTATTGACAAACAGATAAGGTTCCATTAGATATTCTCAATCTGGATCAATTCAGTGAACTCATTCTCTAATGAACACTCACATCCTAGTATTAGTGTCAAACACAAGTGACTGTGAGATCAGTCACCCTTATTACAAAACATATATAGGATGTGCTGGTCTTGCCGGAAACATTGATCCCCAACTCAATGTCCCATCGACCAGGAATATTTTAGATTAGGGTTTTAAGGCTTTAGGTCTCACTGGTATGATCTCATCATAACCCTAGAACCATAGCCCTAATCTATGGGGTTCATCATAAAATCAAAAAGACACAGCAAATGATGAAAATAATGCCTTTATAAAATGTCAATTCATTGATTTTGGGATCAAAATTACAATATTTCAATTGGCTTTCAGGGCACAATCTTTCAATCTCCCACTTGCACTAAAGCCAATCGCCTTTAAATCTTAACCCCATACAATCAAGGTGGCGATCAAACTCTCACTGTGATAGAGCCTTAGTGAATGGGTCTGCTATGTTGTTCTTCGTTTCTACCCTTTTAATGCAGACTTCTTGTCTTTCGATAATCTCTCGAACGAGATGGAAGCGTCTCAGAATGTGCTTTGATTTGTGATGAGCTCTTGGTTCCTTTGCTTGAGCAACAGCCCCCGTATTATCACAGTAAAGTGATACTGGACCTTCAATCTCAGGAACTACGCCCAACTCTGATATGAACTTCTTCATCCAGACAGCTTCCTTGGCAGCTTCACTAACAGCAATGTACTCTGCCTCAGTTGTTGAGTCAGCTACAGTTTGCTGTTTAGAACTTTTCCAGCTTACAGCTCCTCCATTAAGGGTAAAAACATACCCAGATATAGATTTGCTGTCATCTAGATCTGATTGAAAACTAGAATCTGAATAAGCTTCTAGTTTAAGATCAGATCCTCCGTATATTAGAAAAATATCCTTAGTTCTTCTTAAGTACTTAAGAATATTTTTCACAGCCTTCCAATGATCCTCTCCTGGATCAGCCTGAAACCTGCTGGCTATACCTAAGGCATATGCCACATCAGGCCTAGTACATAACATAGCATACATAATAGACCCTACTGCCAAGCATAAGGTACCGAATTCATTCTATTTCTTTCTTCAGGTGTCTTAGGAGACATCTTCTTAGAACGATGTATGCCATGACCAATAGGTAAGTAACCTCTTTTACTTTCCTCCATGCTAAATCTTTTTAGCACTTGGTCAATGTACCTAGACTGGGATAAACCTAGCATCCTCCTAGATCTATCTCTATAGATCTTGATGCCTAGTATATAAGATGCTTCTCCCAAGTCTTTCATGGAAAATTGTTTAGATAACCATACCTTGACCGATTGTAACATTGGGATATCATTCCCAATGAGGAGTATGTCATCTACATATAGAACCAAGAAAACTATGACACTCCCACTAGTCTTCTTGTACACACAAGGTTCATCATCATTTTTGATAAAGTCAAATTCTTTGACTGTCTTATCAAATCGGATGTTCCAACTCCTAGATGCTTGCTTTAATCCATAAATAGATTTCTTTAGCCTACATACCTGATTAGGTTTAGTCTCCAAGACAAAACCTTCTGGCTGTGACATATAAACCTCTTCCTCAAGGAAACCATTGAGGAATGCAGTTTTCACATCCATCTGCCAGATTTCATAATCATGATATGCTGCTATAGCAAGCATGATCCGGATAGATTTGAGCATGGCAACAGGAGAAAATGTTTCATCATAATCTATTCCCTGTTTTTGTCTGAAACCCATAGCAACTAATCTGGCTTTATAAGTTTCAACTTGGCCATCTGTCCCAATCTTTTTCTTATAGACCCATTTGCATCCAATAGGGTTAACACTCTCTGGTGCATCAACCAAAGTCCAGACTTGGTTGACATACATGGAGTCCATTTCGGATCTCATGGCTTCCAGCCATTTGTCTGAGTCACTACTTATGACAGCATCCGTATATGTTAGAGGTTCATCATTATCAATGATTCGGGCTTCATTATTTTCAATAATGAACCCATACCTTTTAGGTGCATGTCGCACTCTATCAGACTTACGGATAGGAGTGGTGTGTTCAGGTTCTATACTAACTGTGTTATGATTTTGTTGAGATGTATCTACTTGTTGAACTTCTTCAAGTTCAATATTTCTCCCACTGCCCTTTTGTAGGATGAATTCCTTTTCCATAAAAATGGCATGCCTACTGACTAAAACCTTTTGTTCAGTAGGGTGGTAGAATAGATATCCTATACTATCTTTGGGATATCCAACAAAAAGATATTTTTCTGCTCTAGCATCTAGCTTTTGTCCAAAATTTCTCTTGACATAAGCTGGACATCCCCATATCTTAAGGTGCTTAAGATTGGGTTTCTTTCCCCTCCCTAACTCATATGGAATACCAGATACAGATTTAGATGGTACTCTATTCAAAATATTAGCCGCTGTTTCCAAGGCATATCCCCAGAAAGAAACAGGTAAGTCTGTGAAGCACATCATGGATCGTACCATATCTAATAAAGTATGATTTCTCCTTTCAGCAACACCATTTAATTGTGGTGTGTAAGGAGGAGTCCATTCAGAGATGATTCCCTTTTGTTTAAGGTGATCAAGAAACTCGGTGGATAAGTATTCACCTCCTCTATCTGATCAAAGGATCTTAATACTTTTTCCCGTTTGTTTCTCTACCATACTTTGATACTCTAAAAATTTTTCAAAAGCTTCGGACTTATGTTTCATTAGATACACAAATTCGTACCTTGAAAAATCATCAGTGAATGTGATGAAATATGAGTATCCACCCTTGGCCTGAGTTGTCATAGGTCCACATACATCAGTGTGTATGAGTCCTAATAACTCTGTTGTCCTTTCATTATGTCCACTAAATGGAGTCTTGGTCATTTTACCCATGAGACATGATTCACAAGTTTCTAATGATTCATAGTCATAAGGATTAAGGAATTTTTCCTTGTATAACTTGTTAATCCTCTGCTCACTAATATGTCCAAGACGACAGTGCCAAAGTAAAGTATTGTTTACTTCATCTCTTTTTCGTTTATTACTAACATGTAGTATATTGTCATCAGAAGATAAAGTTAAGAGACTATTGCAAAATATGCCATTAAATATTATTTCATTAGAAAAACTGATTGAGCAGCCACTGCTCATTACATTCATAATATATCCTTGTTTAAATAACAAGGGTACAGATATGATGTTTCTAATGATTCTAGGCATAAAATAACAATTCTTTAACTCTAAAATCTTCCCAGAAGGCATCTTCAACATATAAGTCCCTACAGCTTCTGCTTGGATGGAATCTCCTCCAGCACCGTAGAGCTCGAAGTCGCCTTCCTTCAAAACTCTAATGTTCTGTAGTCCCTGCAATGATTTGCAGATATGATGACCACAAGCAGTATCCAATACCCAAGAGTTTGAATTAGAAGAGTCTAATGACAAAATTGCATGTATCTCATACATACCTTTTGGTGCATTACTAGCACCAGGCTTCAGACTTGCAAGGTAAACCTTGCAGTTTCTTTTCCAGTGACCCGGCTTACCACAATGAAAGCAGGTCATTTATCCGGAGGCCTTCTTTCCTTTCTTTTTCTTGATGCCCCCTTTTGGGTTTAACCTCCTCTTGGAACCCTTTTTGCCTATTTTCTTCTTGTTTAAACCATCCACAAGAAGAAGTGGAGCCTTATTTTTCTTTAAATGGCTCTCCACTATTTTTAACATATTCAACAGCTCAGGCAAGGAAGTGTTAAGTTTGTTCATATGATAATTAAGAACAAACTGTGAAAATGACTCTGGGAGTGACTGCAGGATTAAATCCTGATTCAACTCCCCATCCATAACAAAATCCAATTGACCCAATCGGGTGATTAGGTCAATAACCTTTAATACATGGTCTTGTACGGATGTACCTTCTGTCATCCTTGCACGGAATAACTGCTTAGATATTTCATATCTTGCAGTTCGACTATGTTCTCCATAAAGTTCTTTTAAATTGAGCAATATGGAGTTTGTGTCCATGCTATCATGTTGCCTCTATAACTCATTGGTCATAGAGGCAAGCATTATACACTTGACAGTAAGTGAGTCATTTTGCCACGTGTTATATGTGGTCTTATCCTCTTGCGAGGCATCTTCCCCTAATGGTTCCAAGGTTGGGGTATCAAGAATATAAGAAATTCTTTCTTGGCTGAGTACTATCTTCAGGTTTCTCAACCAATCAACATAGTTTGGTCCAGTCAATTTATTTGCATCAAGAATGCTACGGAGTGAGAGTGAAGAGGCCATTTAATCTACATTAACAAACAACATTACATAAGCAGACAATCAATGTTGACAAAACATAATTAAATTAGGACTTTAACTTAATTATGTCTCCCACTATTTTATCAAGCATCATAACCCTCAATGTGATGATCGAGAAAACCCTAATTGGTTCTCTTAGTGGGGTTGAGATCCTAATTCCTTATAAAAGACCTTGTGTGTACACAACAAATCTTATATAAGTTCAAAGGTAGGAAAACTCTTTCCAATTGTAATTCATACAATTCTCAACTTATCTTGGCCTCTAAAATATTAATAGCCTTGTGTGTACACAACAAACTATAATATTTTAGTTAAGTTAGACCCTTCATTGCTATATAGTTATGATATTAATCATAATACCCTTGTGTGTACACAACAAAGTATTATATTAAATCATTCCATAAGCATCAAATGCACCAAGAAAAAATTATGTTAGTCACCATAAAGAAAAAAGGCCTTATATGTACACAACAAACCTAATATGGATCATAACATAATAATGACTTGGCATGAAGGAAAGCCATACGTAGTGAATATTACACTAAGCATATTAATCAATAATTAAGTTAATCATACCGGCCAGGTAAGTGGGAGAGTGGTGGGAGTCCCCCCGTTGCTTTCCTTAGACACCAATAAGAATTGGCTAGGTCAGTCAACGGAACCAATTAAAAACCACGTCCTCTTTACCGATCATGAACCACTTTTCCTAGACACCGAATGATAAACTAATCATATTGATTATTTTTGCTTTTGGTATATGACACTACAACTTAATATGTTGTTAAAGAGGGCTTTATTAAAACAAAGCACATTCTAGCAAATATGTGCCATAGTGTGCCATCATACTAGGACAACCATTTACCACATAATGGATCCACCATTATGCCAGGGCAACCTTACTTCAGTATGATGACTAGAAGGCTAAACATATCTCTATGCAAATTAAGGTTTAAGTGAAAACCTTAATTAGTGGCATACATCAAACATATATGCATAATTAACACAAAAATGTGATTGGTGTGTCATCATACTAGGACAACCATTTACCACATAATGGATCCACCATTATGCCAGGGCAACCTTATTTCAGTATGATGACTAGAAGGCTAAACATATCTCTATGCAAATTAAGGTTTAAGTGAAAACCTTAATTAGTGGCATACATCAAACATATATGCATAATTAACACAAAAATGTGATTGGTGTGTCATCATACTAGGACAACCATTTACCACATAATGGATCCACCATTATGCCAGGGCAACCTTATTTCAGTATGATGACTAGATCTCTATGCATATCTCTACAACAATTAGGGTTTGAGTAAAAACCCTAATTGGTGACATTATAACAAACATATATTACATCTCATGTTACTTATATAAATATGCATCTAAAAATTCAGAATATATATTTTAATCTTAATAAGGAGGCTCTGATACCACTGTAAGGTTCGGTGGCAAGGCGGAATTATAGATTTCAAAAATTTTTATCTTTATGAAATCTTCACCAAACCTTCAACCCAAAATCTCCTTAAAAGAATTAAAACATATAAGATGTTTATATAAGATTTTAATCTCAAATTAAGATACTAACCTGTATCGCAAAATCCAAACTCTGAATCTCCACCAAGTGCCCAAATGTTCACCCTCCAATGGTGATCCACACAGAAAAACAATGAAGACAACAAATTCTATTTCTTGGTTCCTCTTCTTGAATTCTTTTTCAAGAATTCAATTCTTGGACCTTTAGGCTGAAATTTTCTTTCTTGAAAATTTGTTTTTCTTCCTTCTTTCCTCTTCTTGAATTTTCTTCAAGAATTCCCTTTCTTGAATCCCTTTTCTTGAATTGAATTGGAAGAAAAATTAAGACAGGCAAAGTCTTAATTCAAGAAGGAAAAGAAGAATAGATCCTTTCCTTTTTCTTTCCTTTACCGTTCAAGACCTTCTTCTTATTCTTGTTTAGGGTCAGAGTTTCGACAGAGGATACCTCTGTAAGGGAAACAATACCCAACAAGAACAAGAGGAAGGAGTATTCTGGAGAGGAAGAAAGGGAATTGGATCTCTGAACTATGTTACGTGAAAACCCCCAAGAACCCCAACCCTATTTATAGATCTCAGAGGGGTGTCATCTCGAAACAACGCAACCCTCTGAAACCCCAGGGATCACGATCCCTCATTCCTCACGCGTCCCCTCAACCAAAAATCATGATTCTCCAATTTGATTTTCGTTTTTTCGACGAGGAGGACTCTCGGAAAAACTTCAGGAAGAATCACGACTTTTGGAGACAGATTTGCGACCAAAAAGTGACGGATCTTTTTCTTAATATTTTCTGGCCATCAGATCTAGATCCAAGGGTGCCAGACAAGGATCTGAAATGCCCCTATTCAGAAATTTCTCCAACGTTTTTTCTTCTCACGCGTTTTAAGAGAAGTCCACGCGCGTGGACTTTCTTTCTTGGCGCGCGCGGGTGAGAGAAGGGAGGGGGAGGCTTGGAGAGAGGGTCTCAGTGAACTAAGTTCACTTGGGTTCAGCCATGGGTTAGTCCAATGTCCTAAAAAATAAATTGGACCTTAATCTGGTTCAATTAGAACCCAATTAAGCCTAATTCGAAACCAAATTCGAATCTGATTCGAATAGAAATTTGGTCTGCAACACATGCTAGTGTGTTTATCCTGCAAACACAATTTAATTTCAAATTAAATCCTTCATCAATTTTCTTTTGTGTGTGACCCATTGGGTTCCACACCTAGCCAGCAGTAGGTCCGAGTGCTATTTGACTTAATTCGGTTAGATCTCAACTAAGCCGATTTAGGTCAACCTAAACTAGCTCGACTCGGTCAATTAGAATCTAATTCAAATTGACTGATTTGAATTACCATGACTCAATCATATACCTACAAGACAAGATTGACGTCTAGCAACGTATCATGTCTACCCAGAAGATGTGGAATTTTGATGAAATTACCAAAATACCCTTCAGTGGTGAGTTACCGGGCAATTCAGTCCTTTGATCAACTTGCATCCCGAATATGATTATGAATATGGATTCTTGTCAAATCCAATTTTCATATTCATCCCTAGCTCAATCTTTATAATGATGATTCATTAATGAACCATTAGAAAATAACTCTAATGTTCATACTTTGATCAAAGGTTTCCTGAATCCATCATTTGAAATTAGCTAGATGCTATTCCCTCTTACTAGGGCTGATCAATTCCTTGTTGACCTACTCACAACCTCCATATACAATCCACCATAACCAGTATCACCTCGTGCATGACTCAGTGTCATGATTGACTGCGAACCAAAGTATGGATTCATGTATATAAGGTACTATGGTAGTCTCAGGTCAAAGGACCACATGCACTACTCCCACTATGAGAATTATCTATTGACAAATAGATAAGGTTCCATTATGGTACGGGCACCAGACTCAGAAGAAGACTTCAGAGCTCCATTTGGATCTCTGATTGACATTGCCCGAGAAATTAGGGTTTGTAATAAAGGTTGACCTGGTCAACCAGTTTATTTATTTTATTGAGTCACCATTTAAATTTTGTTGAGTCATGTTGACTCAGTGCAAGTCCCAATGTGGTTTCAATTTCGTCCAAAATGGTGCCACATTTGTCTTCCAATCAAATCAAGGTTCAAGCAAGTGGAGGCCACACTCCAAGCCACACGCCCAGCCACACTCCGAGCACACGCCAGAGTCCAGGAGGCGCCACAGAGGCATCCCAGTGTCATGGTCCCCACATCCAAAGAAGAAAAAATCAAATTGGAGGCAACTTTAAAGGAGGCGCCCATACCTGCCTATTTTACCTAAGCAAAGAAGGAAGAAGAGTTCTCTTGGAGAAGAAATCAAAGAAGGACATCCAACCTACTCCTAATTGAAGTTCAAATCAAAATCAAAGAGCTTAACTTGGAGTGGAAGAAAAGAAGAAATACCATAAGAAGAAGAGGACTCCAAATCCAAATCCAACTCCAAAGGAGGCACCAAAAAAATTTAAAAAAAATTCCTTTATGGCCGTCCCAATTTTTTTTGAACTCTTGGTCAGCCAAGAGAGAAGATTTTCTACCTAATCTAGTGGTTGGAGGAGTTTAGTCCCACATGGGAATTTGTACAAGCTTGGAGAAAATTTTAGGTCTATATAATAGACCTCTCTTTGTAACTTTAGAAAATCAATGAAGAAAATTATTTTTTGCTATTCTCTTGTGTTGAGTGACCTAGGTTTCTCTTCTTCCGCACTATTCTAAGTGTTGAGCTCCGTGAGGGGGTAATCCGGGTTCCATTGGAGCCTTGAGGAGGTGAGAGATCTCCATCTTTATCCAAAACCCTAGGTTAGCCACTTGAAATTCCAAAACCCTAGCCACCCTTCATTATTTTCAATCCATCAAACCCTAGATCCATCCATCTCCCATGGCCTCTCTCTCTCTACAAGTCCAGGCCATCCACCTTCATCTAGATCCAGTCCGGCTACTTCAGATCCAAAGCAAGTTCCAAGGAAAATCACATCAACATCCAGGAGAATCCAGTTTTCAGCAATTTCAATCTTCAAGTTCATCAACCTGGTAAATCTTTCCCTTGACTCTCTGATTCCATCAATTGTTTTTCTTCTCTTCCAGATCTTGAGTTCAGGAGAAGCCAACCCGCCAAAGGACCAGTATTGGAGGATCCATTACGAAGATATCTGAATCCGAGGATCCAACAATCTGCTCGGGAGAGTTCTTCCACCAAAATCTGTGAAGATCATTGTCTGGTTAGATAAACCATCTCTCCTCTTTATTTCTGTTCTTTTGAAAGTTCAGAGCGAAACCCTAGGTCTGGGAGTTTCTCAACCCCCAGCGATCCGTTGCTTCTGAACTACTCTGATAATTTAGTTTCCTTAAAATTGTGCTTTCAATTATCATATTAGTATCTTTCAATGTTAGGTTAACTTTTCTTTGATTTGAAGCCAACTTCTACAAACATATAAAAACAACAAAAAAATTAGTTAATCTTAATTTACTTCCGCATTGCATTCCTTTATTTGTTCTGCATCATTTTTGGTATCAGAGCCCAGTCTAGGGTTTCTGATTTGCTTGCTTGCTTTGATTGTTCTCTTTTTATTTTGTCTGCTCGAAGTAGACTCCCCAGGACGTCCGGTCCTAGGAACTAAGCAAGGCGCAAGCCTCCTCCTCCCATTCCACGGGGTGTTCCTAGGGCGTGTAGGGGATCCATTGGATTATAACTTCGTAGCAGGGATTATAAACGGGGAAGACAATCTAGTTGCAGCCCGTAATTGCCCTGTTTTCTTAATTATTTCTCCCTGCATAAAACTCTGAATTGCATTATTTTTGCTTCGTTGAAACCAGTATAATTGAACCTATTTTCCATAATTTTTTTGTGATTTATTGGTTTCGGTAAAAATTCTGAGAATTAAAATACAGCAACTCTATTTTTTGTGTTCTGCAATTCAATTCTTTTTGGAGTGATCATCTCATAATTTACTTAAGGGCAATTGAGCATCTAAGATAAGGGGAGGAGTTGATTACCTCTCCTTATCCCAAAACCACCATCCAATCATTCGAACCTAGACCTAATTTAAAATCAGTTAGACCTAATTTGCCCTAGTGGGCTAGGGACACCAATTGGTCGGGTCTAGGCTAGTGTTGAGTCAGTTTGCCGAGTTATTCTGTGTGTGCTTAGCACTCAGTGTCTAGAACGGTGGTTCAGGGATCCATTCCCGAAGGGCTTGTGTGCTGGTCCGCCTACCTGGCCAATCACTGATTGGTGTCTAGGATTGGCAATCAGGGACCTAACACTCCCCTTACACCTGCCTGGCTGAGTCCTGAGTTACTACAGGCTAGCTTGCCACTCTGATTGGGCATCTAGTTTGGACTCTAGGTCTAGTGATCCAGTAGTCGATTTAGTCTAGTCTCATTTTGTGTGCTTGCTTGAATCATCATGTCTACCAGAAACGGAGTGCCATATCAACCTGGTCAAACCCAACCTGATTTAGAGGCCATGATCAGAACTCTTACTGAAAGTATGGCTAAAATGAATTAGGATATGACAAACACTGTGGCCCAGTTTAGTGCACAAATTCATGAGGATCTTACCCAACTTAGGGACTGAGTCCAAGTACTTGAAGAACCTAGACATCAGAATTGGACTCCTGACCCTGATTTTAATGTACCTCAACCTCACCCACATCAGGAGCCTAGAAGGCCTTTATATAGAGATCCTGAACCTAATCATAGGAGGCCTGACCCAGAGCCTGAAGATAGAGATGATAGGTTCATCAGGAACATCAAATTAGATGCACCCACTTTTGATGGTAGTTTGAACCCTAAGGTGTATTCTGATTGGGAGGGTGAGATGGACCAATACTTTGAGTGGTATGCTATGTCTGAGGAGAGGAAATACAAGTTTGCCAAGATGAAATTAGTGCGTCAAGCTAGGTTATACTGGGGGAACATTGAGCTAACCACTAGGAGACGGAATGTTGAGCCCATAACCACTTGGCAGGGTATGAAAGAAAAACTGAGAGATAAATACCTACCCATTTCATACCAGCAAAACCTGTTAGACCAATGGCAAAACCTGAAACAAGGAAACCGATCTGTCTCAGACTACATAGCTACTTTTGATGAATACCTAATGAGATGTGATGTGAGTGAAGCCCACGAAGTCACTTTGTCTAGATTTAGGGCTGGACTGAGGGAAGATATCAAGAGAGAACTATTTCTGAGAGAGGTTACTGATCTAGACCAAGCCTACCAGATTGCACTGAACACTGAGAAATTTCAGAGAGGACCTATACCTTCTAGGGTTAGTGCCCCAATCCCAAGGAATGGACCTAGCCAAGTTATACCTTGTAAACCTTTTCAGGGGACTTCTACCCCTAGGCCCATGGACAAAGGTAAGGCACCTGACACCCAGAGAACCCCTAGTTCAAATATCACCTGTTTTAAGTGTCAGAAACCAGGTCACATTTCCAGTCAGTGTACTGCCATAGCCTGTTTCAAGTGTCATAAGGTAGGTCATGTTGCTAGCCAGTGCCCACGGAGATCCCTTTACATAGAAGAGGGAGAGAATGATAATTTCGAGCCCAGTGAAAAATTTGAAGAAGAAGTTTATGAGGCCGGAATGAATTTGGTTGAGGAGTATGAAGGAGAGGAGGAACCCAATGAATCTGACCAATTAGGAGTTGTAAGATGCATCCCATCCCAGAATCTAGTTCAAGAGGATTGGCGTAGAACTAACATCCTACAGACTTTTCTTAAATTAGGGGATAAAGTATGTAAGATCATCATAGATAGTGGGAGCTGTGTAAATGCCATCTCTACTAGCACTGTCAAGATGTTAGGCTTAATCCCAGTTCCCCATCCCAACCCCTATAAGGTTTCTTTGGTAGATTCTACCTCCATACCCATCCAGTCTAGATGTCAAGTCCAAATCCAAATGCAATCTTATCACGAAAAGATTTGGTGCGATGTTTTACCCATGGGGGTGAGCAGTATAATTCTCGGAAGACCTTGGTTGTATGATCATGATGCCACCCTCTTAGGAAAATCCAATACCTGTGTCTTTAGTTTCAATGGGAAGAAGATTACGATCCATTCCGTTCCCCTAAGGACAAGGTAACTAAAGGAGCCGGTAAGGTTAAGGAGATGAAAACTGGAGTGAACCTAATCAGTGCTAAGGATCTAGAACAAGAAATTCATAGTGGTTCACCCATCTGGATGTTGACTGCTAAG
The DNA here is from genome assembly GCA_021397845.1 of Areca catechu. Classification (NCBI taxonomy): domain Eukaryota; kingdom Viridiplantae; phylum Streptophyta; class Magnoliopsida; order Arecales; family Arecaceae; genus Areca; species Areca catechu. The sequence goes on from JAHSVC010000025.1 coordinate 690,673, forward strand.
GAACTTAGAACTTCGGAACCCTCAGAGCCTCCTCAAGAAGTTAAACCTGTGTTAAAAGAATTTGAGGATGTCTTTCCCGAGGATTTGCCAGACTACCTTCCACCTCTTAGGGATATCCAGCATGCCATAGATCTAATCCCAGGAGCGACTTTGCCCAACTTGCCCCATTACAGGATGAATCCATCTGAGCATGAAGAACTGCAAAAGCAGGTTGGAGAATTATTGAGGAAGGGGTTTATTAGAGAAAGTCTTAGTCCTTGTGTAGTCCCAGCCTTACTAACCCCAAAGAAAGATGGCACGTGGAGGATGTGTGTTGACAGTCGTGCCATCAATAAAATTATAATCAAATATAGGTTTCCCATCCCTAGACTAGATGACATGCTTGATATGATGGCTGGTGCAATGGTTTTTTCTAAGATTGATCTCAAAAGTGGCTATCATCAGGTTAGGATTAGACCCGGGGATGAATGAAAAACTGCTTTCAAAACTAAGGATGGTCTTTATGAATGGGTTGTTATGCCTTTTGGGTTGTCCAATGCCCCTAGTACCTTCATGAGAATTATGACCCAGGTACTTAGAGCTTTCATAGAAAAATTTGTGGTGGTCTATTTTGATGACATCCTGATCTATAGTAAGACCCCAGCAGATCACCTAGGCCACCTTAGAGCAGTCTGCCAAGTTTTGAGGAATGAGAGACTCTACGGTAATCTTAAGAAGTGTGAATTCATGACTAGTAGAGTTATCTTTCTTGGTTTTGTAGTAACCCCTGACGGCGTGGCGGCCGATCCTGAGAAAATTAGGTCCATAGTAGACTGGCCAGAGCCAACCAATGTGCATGAAGTTAGAAGTTTCCACGGCTTGGCTACCTTCTATAGGCGATTCATCAAGGGGTTTAGTACTTTAGCTGCTCCTATCACTGATTGTATTAGGAAGGGAGAATTTCATTGGACTAAGTCAGCCCATAAAGCCTTCCTAGATCTTAAGGATAAAATGACCCAGGCACCCATTCTGAGATTACCCGATTTTTCTAAAGTATTTGAGGTTGCCTGTGATGCTTCAGGTGTAGGAATAGGTGGAGTCCAAAGCCAAGAGAATCATCCCATAGCATACTTTAGTGAAAAACTTAATGATGCTAAGCTTAGGTATTCTACCTATGATAAGGAATTTTATGCGGTGGTGCAAGCTTTGCGTTACTGGAGACATTATTTGCTACCGCAGGAATTTGTACTATTTTCGGACCATGAGGCTCTTAGATTTCTGAACTCCCAAAAGAAGCTTAACCCTAGGCATGCTAAGTGGGTAGAATATATCCAGTCCTATACTTTTGTCCTGAAACATAAGGCTGGAGTTGAGAATAAGGTAGCTGATGCCCTTAGTCGCCGATCTCTGTTATTAACTTCTGTTAGAACTGAGGTCATAGGGTTTGAGCAAATCAAAGAGGAATATGAGTCTTGTCCGGATTTCACAACTGTGTATCAGGATCTAGTTCAAGGACCATCTAGTAATCACCAGGATTATACCCTTGCAGATGGTTTTTTGTTCTTCAAAAATAGGCTTTGCATCCCTAGAACTTCTCTTAGGGAATTTTTGATTTGGGAAATCCATGCTGGAGGTTTAGCCGGCCATTTTGGAAAAGACAAGACCATTCTAGCTATTGAAGAACACTTTTTCTGGCCTAGCTTGAAAAGGGATGTAGCTAATATTGTAGCTAGATGTCGAACCTGCGCTGTTGCCAAACAGCGAAAACAAAACACTGGTCTTTATACCCACTCCCTGTCCCAGATCGTCCTTGGCAAGATGTGAGTATGGATTTTGTGTTAGGTTTACCTAAGACCCAGAGGAGACATGATTCAATCTTTGTCGTAGTCGACCGATTCTCTAAAATGGCCCACTTCCTGCCTTGTTCCCAAACCTTTGATGCGTCTAAGGTAGCCACGCTTTTCTTCAATGAGATAGTTAGACTCCATGGCCTACTAAGACAATCGTTTCAGATAGGGATGTCCGGTTCACCAGTTACTTTTGGAAGACCCTTTGGCATAAGTTAGGGACAAAACTTAAGTTTTCAACTGCCTATCATCCCCAAACTGATGGCCAAACTGAAGTAGTGAACCGTAGCCTAGGAAATCTGCTGAGATGTCTTGTTGGTGAAAACACCAGAAATTGGGATTTATACCTACCAAGGGCAGAATTTGCATACAATGACTCGGTCAATAGGTCTACGGGTAAGAGTCCATTTGAAATTGTACATGGGTACAAACCTCACACACCTCTTGACCTAGTCCCTTTACCTGTCCACACTCGAGTCTCCGAATCTGCTGAGAATTTTGCACAGCATGTAAAAGACTTGCATAAAGAAATTCATGCCAAAATAAATTTAAGTAATGAAACTTATAAGAAGTTGGCTGATACTCAAAGGCGAGTCAAATCTTTTGTTGAGGGAGACTATGTGATGATTAGGTTAAGGCCTGAACGGTTTCCTCCTGGAACCGTTAGAAAGTTACATGCTAGGGGAGCTGGACCATTTAGAGTGGTAAAGAGAGTAGGATCCAATGCCTATGTGCTCGAGTTGCCTCCAGAACTAGGCATTAGCTCTACTTTCAACATTACAGACTTAGTAGAGTACAGGGAGCCAGCTGTGATTTCTAGTGAGCCTTTTGAGCCTAACCCTATCATTGAGAGTGATCCCGACCCTGTGTGTCCACCAACAAACTGGCCTGTGAGGAAAGAGCAGATTGAAAAGATCTTGGATGATCAGGTTATCTCTACTCGTAATCGAGGATACCAAAGGTACCTGGTCCGCTGGCAAGGAATGCCAGATTCTGATGACTCTTGGATCTCCCGAGAAGAATTACAAGAATTGGACCCAGACCTCTTGGAGAGATACCAGAGCCAACTTGAGCCTTACTCGACAGGGTCGAGTTCCTCCCACCCTGGGAGAATTGGTGCGGGCACCAGACTCAGAAGAAGACTTCAGAGCTCCATTTGGATCTCTGATTGATATTGCCCGAGAAATTAGGATTTGTAATAAAGGTTGACCTGGTCAACCAGTTTATTTATTTTATTGAGTCACCATTTAAATTTTGTTGAGTCATGTTGACTCAGTGCAAGTCCCAATGTGGTTTCAATTTGGTCCAAAATGGTGCCACATTTGTCTTCCAATCAAATCAAGGTTCAAGCAAGTGGAGGCCACACTCCAAGCCACATGCCCAGCCACACTCCGAGCACACGCCAGAGTCCAGGAGGTACCACAGAGGCATCCCAGTGTCATGGTCCCCACATCCAAAGAAGAAAAAATCAAATTGGAGGCTACTTTAAAGGAGGCGCCCATACCTGCCTATTTTACCTAAGCAAAGAAGGAAGAAGACTTCTCTTGGAGAAGAAATCAAAGAAGGACATCCAACCTACTCCTAATTGAAGTTCAAATCAAAATCAAAGAGCTTAACTTGGAGTGGAAGAAAAGAAGAAATACCATAAGAAGAAGAGGACTCCAAATCCAAATCCAACTCCAAAGGAGGCACCAAAAAAATTTAAAAAAAATTCCTTTATGGCCGTCCCAATTTTTTTTGAACTCTTGGTCGGCCAAGAGAGAAGATTTTCTACCTAATCTAGTGGTTGGAGGAGTTTAGTCCCACATGGGAATTTGTACAAGCTTGGAGAAAATTTTAGGTCTATATAATAGACCTCTCTTTGTAACTTTAGAAAATCAATGAAGAAAATTATTTTTTGCTATTCTCTTGTGTTGAGTGACCTAGGTTTCTCTTCTTCTGCACTATTCTAAGTGTTGAGCTCCATGAGGGGGTAATCCGGGTTCCATTGGAGCCTTGAGGAGGTGAGAGATCTCCATCTTTATCCAAAACCCTAGGTTAGCCACTTGAAATTCCAAAACCCTAGCCACCCTTCATTATTTTCAATCCATCAAACCCTAGATCCATCCATCTCCCACGGCCTCTCTCTCTCTACAAGTTCAGGCCGTCCACCTTCATCCAGATTCAGTCCGGCTACTTCAGATCCAGAGCAAGTTCCAAGGAAAATCACATCAACATCTAGGAGAATCCAGTTTTCAGCAATTTCAATCTTCAAGTTCATCAACCTGGTAAATCTTTCCCTTGACTCTCTGATTCCATCAATTGTTTTTCTTCTCTTCCAGATCTTGAGTTCTGGAGAAGCCAACCCGCCAAAGGACCAGTATTGGAGGATCCATTACGAAGATATCTGAATCCGAGGATCCAACAATCTGCTCGGGAGAGTTCTTCCACCAAAATCTGTGAAGATCATTGTCTGGTTAGATAAACCATCTCTCCTCTTTATTTCTGTTCTTTTGAAAGTTTGGAGCGAAACCCTAGGTCTGGGAGTTTCTCAACCCCCAGCGATCTGTTGCTTCTGAACTACTCTGATAATTTAGTTTCCTTAAAATTGTGCTTTCAATTATCATATTAGTATCTTTCAATGTTAGGTTAACTTTTCTTTGATTTGAAGCCAACTTCTACAAACATATAAAAACAACAAAAAAATTAGTTAATCTTAATTTACTTCCGCATCGCATTCCTTTATTTGTTCTGCATCATATTAGATATTCTCAATCTAGATCAATTCAGTGAACTCATTCTCTAATGAACACTCACATCCTAGTATTAGTGTCAAACACAAGTGACTGTGAGATCATCACTTTGCTGATTCATCTAGGACACTCTTGGCACATATCCCCATGCCTCTTAGGATTATTTTTGACTGGTCAAATCATTTTGAATTGGCATGAAGTGGCATGGAAAGAGAGCATGCGCATGAAGGGACGTGTCTCTTTTTTAGCATGCGGTCTGAAGTAGTATCCTTCTGCTATCAGGACTCTTCAAATTCTCATATGCTTGGGGATAGAAAAGGCACCTCTTGGCTTCTTAGAGATAGGTACTTGCCATGTGGCAAGTGAGAAATCATCCAGGAATGAGAAGGGATGCGGATATGAGCTTTGGTGCTTGAATCAACATATTGGATATGATTTTTCAAGCCAGATAACTTCTCTTCGGTCTTGAAAAATAATATATAATAAGTTGATGGCTGGACATATCACACACCTCTCTTAAAGCTATAAATAGGGGCAGTGTTATGAGTTTCAAAAGAGTTCTTGACCTTAATTTATTTTGAGTGTTTTTCCTTCCTCCCTACTCCTTAAGACAAACCTTGTCTTTTAAGACAAGGTTATTCTTACTAAGACAAGTCTTAGCATTTAAGACATAAGCCTAGACTGTCCTATAGGAGGGCAATCCCAAATCCAAGAGTGGTTTTGGAAAGCATTCAGAGTACCCTACAAGAGGGTAGGGTGTCCTACAAAGGCCAAAGTTCAGAAGGCTGTCAAGAAGAGTCCTAGTCAAGCAAGCAACTGAAGTAGGAGTTCTTCCTTGGATCATGTCCTGTGTGGATTACCGTTGGAGGGCTTGCACTTGTAAGACTAGTGGAAAGAAGTGGAAAACAACATTCCAGGTATTTATCATGAGCCATACTAGTGATATATATTAGTTGTTTATGAATGAGGGGATCTTAGGTTTAGGGTTTCTAAAAAATAAGGGTTTTTTTTTGTGCAAAATTTGAAATCCAATGCATCATAAATGCATGATGACCCTTAAGAAACCCATCAAGATGGATGTGAAAACTATATTCTTGAATGGATATATTGAGGAAGATATCTATTTGAAGCAGCCTTTGGGTTTCACTTCTAATGATGAAAATCTGAAGGTCTGCAAGCTGCATAGATCAATCTATGGATTGAAGCAAGCTTCTTGGAGTTGGAATACTCATTTTGATGATGCAATCAAATCATTTTATTTATCAAGAATAAGGATGAGCCATATGTTTACAGGAAGACCAGTGGGAGGGCGGTGACATTCCTCAAATTGTATGTGGATGACATCCTCCTTATTGGGAATGATATTCCCATGTTGACTTTGATCAAAAGTTGGTTTTTTAAGGAATTCTTTATGAAAGACTTAGGTAAAGCATCTTATATTTTAGGGATTAAGATTTATAGAGATAGATCTAATCGGATGCTTGGCCTTTCATGAAAATTGTACATAAAGGAAGTGCTAAAAATGTTCAGCATGGAGAACTCTAAAAGAGGATTGTTACCTCTTCGGCATAGCATTAATCTATCCAAGAAAATGTGTCCTAACATACCTGAAGAGATTCAATGCATGAGCAAGATTCCATATGCTTCGGCAATTGGAAGCCTTATGTATGTCATGTTATATACTAGACCTGATATAGCTCTTGCTGTGAGTGTCAAGAGCAGATATCGATCGAATCTAGGAGAAGAACACTGGATAGCTATGAAGAACATTCTTGAGTACTTGAGAAGGACTAAAGATTTGTTCTTAGTCTTTGGAGGGAGTTCAAAATTAGGGATAAAGGGATATACATACTTAGACCTTATGTATGATCCAAATAATGGAAAGCCTACATCAGGATCTATGTTTTTGTGCAATGGTGGGGCAACTAGTTAGAAACGTTCCAAGCAGCCCATCATAGTAGATTCAATAACGGAAGCAGAGTATATCGTTGCCTCTAAAGCTACAAGAAAAGCCTTCTAGTACAAAATGTTCATTGCGGAGCTTGGAGTGATGCCATCTGATGCCATCCCCATATATTGTGATAATAATGGTGCAATAGCTCTTGCTAAAGAGCCCAGGTCTCACCAAAAGTCTAAGCATATTAAACGGCAATTTCATATCATACGCAACAATCTCGAGAAGAAGTACGTTGAGGTGCGAAGAGTAGATTCCATGAAAAATATGGCAGACCCACTGACTAAGCTTCTAAGCCAGTAAAAGGCTAAAGTCCACCTTGAGAAGATGGGACTTAGATATGTAGCCAATTGACTTTGGTGCAAGTAGGAGATATTTAGATGGATGCCCTAAAAGCCAAGTTGGCTTGACACATCATAATTTTTAGGGCATGAACTTTGTACTTAATTATTTTTATTAATAAAAGGGTATTGTTTTCATTCATATTGATGTGTCTATGAATCATCCATAGAGATAATGGGCAATGACACATATTCTCAAGAGTTGAAAATCTGAGGCATGTGTCTTTATAGATTAACTCCTAAAAGCTCCCGATTGTTGGAATATCACGAGGACGGTGATTGTTCTGCTAAAATCGGTGCACGGATCACTTCCCTTTTATGGATAGATGAGTCTCTGACCTACAGTATGGTGACACTGGAGTGAAAGTGCAGGTAGTTGATAGAGATCAATGGTATTGAGCTTGACCAAGTACATGAAGTTATGCGGATGACTACTCACTTGTCAATAACTTCCTTATGCTGTAGTTATATGAATAGTTTTTGGACCTAGAGTATCTTAGCTACTCATGTTAAGGTTGCTGTAGTTTGATAGTACAAACACATGATTCCTATCCATTCGGGGACTTGCAATGTTCGTTGCCTACAGTAAGTTTATTATAGATGTAGGGTGTTCACTTGTGGGGATCTATCAGCCTTAGTAGTATAGAATAATCCTATATAGCTTAATATGACTAAGTCCAGAAGTTTATGGCTATAGCAGGGTGACAATAAAAAGGTGTTTTCGTTAGTATCACAATTGGACTTGAGTTGATTAAGTTAAGCATATGACTGATGGGTATGACGAGTATCTGTAACTAACATCATGTTGGGATTTTTGATAGAGGAACCAAATCACATGGTAACTATACCTAGGGGTTCCAATCTTATTCTGCTGGGTTGCTACTACATACTGCTAGGTATTACTGGTGGATTGTGAGAGCCCATTATGATCATTCTCAGATCGATGATCCTAATTTTGGTTGAGCAAAAATTATTTCTATCTATCGAAAGAAGTTTCGATGATGTATAATAGAGATTATAGCATGTCTCATTACCAGACAGGATAGGACCTAAGGAGTCCTTCTCTTTTACTCCTCTTAATTTTCAACTAGTTGAAATTAAACACTGGTCTTTTGGCTTTGTGGGATGAGATAATTAAATTAGAAAAGGGGAGAGGGGTTGGCCGACCAATTGACTTTTGCTTTTTGGCATGAATATTTCTCTAGGGCATGAATATTCCTCTTGGGCATCAAAAGCAAATAATCTCTCTCCTGGAGAGCCAAGTTCTCCTCTCCCTTTTATTTATTTTCTCTTTCCTTGTGTGAGATCTATAAGGATATTCTACAAGAGAAAGAAGAAAGAAAGAGGTCCTACATCTTGCAAGTCTCAGTTTGTAAAATAGAAGCCAGTTCAAGAAAAGCCGGTCCAGATTCGGATCGACACAGTTTTTAAAGTGGCTGATTTGCTGAAAGAGGAGAGGGCTGCAAGGATATAGCAATCCGGTGCTCTCTACAACTCAGTTACTTAAGCTCTGTGTGGATACCAGTAGAGGCTAAGCGATTGCACGACTCCGGTAGAATCCCGGTTTCAAAAACAGATTGGCACGTTTTTCAGAGCTAGCCAGAATAGCGATCCAAGTAAGTTTTTTATGTTCAAAATAATATTATTTTTAGATCTGATATTTTTCTCATATATTATAGCATGTTAAAAATTTATGATGATAAATTAGATTTATTTATAAATTGCATCATTAGATATAAAATAGTTTTTATATCTACTTCTGTTGTGTCAGGCTTTTGATGCCTGATCGATTACAATATAATGTTCTGGGAGAAATCCAACAAGGCTAGCTCCCGGTTGGGGTCCTGCTCATGCTATCGAGGGGAGCCCTCCTGTCAATGTTAGCTCCCGGCCGGGATCGTGCTCACTGGGCGAGCCCCCCGTCTGAGGCCAACTCCTGGTTGGGATCGCGCTCATGCTACCAAGACGAGGCTCCTGAAGCAGGACCCTTTTCCTGCCCCGCAGAGAAAAGAATTCCTGGTAATAGCAAAGTAGGGAAAGATCAACAGGAATTCAAGTCATAGCAAAGGGGGGTCCCCATCTACCTGCAACCTCTGGAAGGTGGCACACAGCCAGCCATTAATTCAAGTTCTGTAATGCACCGCCCGCGTGCTTTGCACAAAGAGTTCTCCTTTAGGGACCTTCAAGCCCCAAATTCTATAATGCATCGCCCGCATGCTCTACACAAAGAGTGCTCCTTCAAGGACCTTTAGGCCCCAAATCCTGTAGCGTGCCACCACGCTTGCAACCTTGCAACCAGGAGCTTCAACCCCCATGATACGAAGCCTGAACATCCCCCAAGAAGAGATTTCCATTAAGAACCCAGGGCCCTGCAACACTCGAATGGTATCTCCAGGAATGGAAACTCTCCACCGTGGCACAAGGCTCAGTGACATGATGCCCACCCCTCCCACAAGGAACTACACCACCAGAAGGGACAGGATCAATGCCACACTAGCGTGCACCCCCAAAAGAAAGGATCTCTTCCTAAGGACCGATTCAATAGGAGGGAAGCCACAAGTAATAGTAAGCCCCTCTCAGAGAGGGCACATGGAAAGGGACACTGGGACAAAGCCCCAGACCTGTTCTAGGCCATCTCATATAAAAAAGGAGGAAAGAAAAAAAAGAGAAAAAAATAGGTGAGGAGGAGGAGGGCGAGCAAGCGAGGGATCCCTAGCAGACCCTTTCGAGCTCTTCGCTCCCAACTCCACTTGTTCTTTCCAACTCAAATCTATCTTTCACCCACTATGCGAACAGTCCCCCAAGGTCTCCACCATAGAAGTTTTGTTCTCCTTGATCGCCCCATCTAAATTAATCGTTGGAGTGTCCTCGCTAGAATCCTCGGCCCGGGTCTCCTCTTTTTTCTAGGGCAATCGGACAAGGAGCTAGCCAGAAAAGGGAGGGATGAGCATCCCACGTGAACCCGACACACTCGTGACACGCATTGGAGCTACATGCCATGGCAATCTTGGCAGCAACAAGTTGCATCGGGGGGTGCAACCACCTATTAAACATGTGATGTTGTGGGATGAAGATGGGATTAGGCCCAATAACTATTAGGTGAGGGATCCTATGAGAACTTCACTTTTGCATTGAGTGGTGGGTTAGACTTAACTAAGGAGTGTGGGTAATAACTAGTAGATGAGCAATTATGACTTAAAGACTGAGTGGCTGCAATTTTCTTAAAAAGTATTGGATAAAAGTTACCCACTCATTGGTTTGCATGTTACCAATAACTATTAGGTGAGGTGCATGTAAACCATTGGGACCATAGTATCCACTAGGAAGCATAGTCACAAATGGGCTTCTACATCTTCACTAAGGAGTATAAAATATCCAAGAAAATAGTGGGAGTTTATATTTATTTCTTAAAGTCCATAAAACAAATAGTTGATTAAGTACAACCATCTAACTAGAATCTTTTCTCTCTTTAAATTATAATGTTAGCTCCAATTCCCTTTTCCTAAAACATTGAGTCTAACCATTTGACTAAATCCAATCATAGGGACTGGCCTAAAGTTTTAGGATATGTCATAGACCAGGATACAAAATGGACCTTAAAGAAGTCAACAGGTCCTATGTACATAGAGAGCCTAAAGAGAACGGTTGACAAATCTTTAAAAGATAGGTCAAAGATGCTCATTATTGAAATGAACTTGATTATTTCTTCTACATCTAGTTGGGTCATAGACTCTCATTCAAGTGCATATTTATGCACATCGATGCATGGTCTAGTAGGGTATTGAAGGTTGATGGAAGGCAAAGTAATCTTTCAGGTCAACAATGGCATAAAAGTTATGGTGATTGCTATAGGCACCTACCCTCTTTGATTACTATCAGAATATTATTTAATGCTTAGAGATTGTTATAATATACATGTTGCCAGCAAAGATTTGATTTCTATATCCGTATTAGCATAGGAATAATATAGTTTCAATTTTAACAAGGACCACTTCTCCATTTATTTTGAAAAAAATTTAGTTGCGCATGTCTTTAAGATTGATAGTCTTTATTATTTACATGTTAATCATGTTGATGAGTTAGTTAATGTAAATGACCAATTAGTGAGTGCTCTAATGTCATGGACTTAGCCATTGGCCTATCACATGGGGTGCCGACATGGACGTGGCATGGTACTGTAAAGGGTTGGCATGGCTCAAAATTTATAATTCTCCTCGATACCTTTGTTGGGTTCCGAGCAAGGCGTAGTGGAAGATCAAGTTTCATAATTTTCATTATTGAAACCCTGACCAGCTGAAATCCTAAATCCTAGGACCACTTGATCATGACAACTAATAAACTCAAATTTTAGGATTGTAGAGGAATACCTAAAATGCTATATTCCTTAATTTCCATAAGGCACACGAGTGTATGCCTCCAGAGGTGATCTACACACGAACTGGACCAAGGAAACACTCCTATGAAGCTTGCTTGTTTGATTAGGACTCTTCCGGTAGCCTTTCGGACTTTCTCCCTTTATTGGAATCCCTAACCTCCTATAGGGCACTCAAAGATCACTCTGACTCCTCTCTCAGATCCTAAATACCCCTTTTATTTTTCTTCCTAGGCTCTTGTCTTAATTAGACTAGCCTTATCCTAAAAGAACAAGCTTTGTCTTAAAAAGACACCTTGTCTTAAAGAAGAGGAAGATAAAATAGCAGGTAGTATTCTTCAAATGGGAAACGCATTTACTCTGGCATTAGAATACAATGTCTTTTATAGAGAGGGATGGGGCGCCTGATATGTCTCTCCTTCAGCCATTTGATAAGACCCTTCAAGTAGAAGGAGTCTTATTAGGATGAGAGGTTATATCATGATACATCTGATCATGTGCCAAGAGACAAATTAATGTCTCTTCATTTTTCAATCCTTTCTCTCCATTTGCCATATGGCATTAACCAGTTATAGGAAGTCTAAGAGGTGTGAAATCTAAAAGAAGGTGTTAGAGAATTACATGAGCCTTCAAACAGAAGAACTCCATGTTTCAAATTAGCACCATAATGAAGAGACGCAACTCTTCATTTTGCACCAACTCCTTCCACGCCATTTTCTCATTATTGACCGGTTAAGCCCCTTCCAAAAGGACATGGAGATAAGGGAGAAAGTCTTAGACACTATCTAGAATTTTGATTGACAAGCAGAAGGACTCTTGGTCCTTCTGTGCATATTTATTTTGTTGCACATCTATCTCGGTGCCAAGAGTCCAATCCAAGTTGGACACTTCCATAATTACAAGAAAAGGCCCAAATAAATCCTGATAAAATCAAAAAAATGTTATCCTAATAAGGACACAATCCAATTTAGTCCTACTTAAATTGGTTAGCCTAAATAGCAAGCTAGTAAACCCAATCCAATGGGTTAGGAGTTGGGCTAGCCAACATATGCTAGTATGTCAATCAGCTAGCCAATTAGGATCCTTTGACTGTAATAAAATATAATTGACTTCCTGGGCCAATTTCTTAATGTGTGTGACCTTTGGGTTCTACATATAGTGAGTAGTAGGTCTAGGTCCAAGCCAATTTGATCCAATCGAACCTGATTGACCTAATTAGGTCAAATTAAGCTGACCCAAGTTACCAATTCTAACTAGCTCCAAATTGACCCATGAGTCCAATCCATTTAATTCATGAAAACCTAGAAGACATGATTGATGTCTAGCAGTAGGTCATGCCTACCAGAAGTTGAGGAATTTGGTTGAATTACTAAAATACTGATGTTGGGTGCAATAGAGAGGGGATGAACATGCAAAAAAAAATAGCAACTAATAATAATTAATTTTCAAGTTTTATATTTGATGGCGATGTTCCCAAGAAATATGGAAAGAACTATCAAAAAGGAAGATGTAAAGACCATCTACACTACCATAGTTAAGATCATGCAAAGCAATAAAGACTAGGGCTGCGAGGGTTGAGAAACCACTCAGTTAGGATAGTCTTAACTTCAGCAAATTAGAACTATGAGTAGGGTTTGGGTTCATACCTGGCAATGATGAGATCTTGATCGAAGATGGGGTCACTCTACACTCCTAGATCGGTGCCTGGATGAATGAGTCTCTTTCCGCGGATCAGCCAGCTTTCTATCAGTTGTTCTTGAAAGCAAAGAAGTCCTCTTCCTTGGATGGTTTTACCAGATGGATCCAGCACACGTCAAGGGTTAAGGAAGAGAAAGATGAGAAAAATATGAAATAGGAGGAAGAAAGGTCAGGAGCTAGTGTTGCTGGGACTAGCAACTTGGTGCTCAAGAGGATGCCTGGGGCAGCTGAAAGTTTGTGCCCTGAAAGCCAATTGAAATATTGTAATTTTGATCCCAAAATCAATGAATTGACATTTTATAAAGGCATTATTTTCATCATTTGCTGTGTCTTTTTGATTTTATGATGAACCCCATAGATTAGGGCTATGGTTCTAGGGTTATGAAGAGATCATACCAGTGAGACCTAAAGCCTTAAAACCCTAATCTAAAATATTCCTGGTCGATGGGACATTGAGTTGGGGATCAATGTTTCCGGCAAGACCAGCACATCCTATATATGTTTGTAATAAGGGTGACTGATCTCACAGTCACTTGTGTTTGACACTAATACTAGGATGTGAGTGTTCATTAGAGAATGAGTTCACTGAATTGATCCAGATTGAGAATATCTAATGGAACCTTATCTGTTTGTCAATAGATAATTCTCATAGTGGGAGTAGTGCATGTGGTCCTTTGACTGAGACTACCATAGTACCTTATATACATGAATCCATACTTTGGTTCATAGTCAATCATGACACTGAGTCATGCATGAGGTGATACTGGTTATGGTGGATTGTATATGGAGGTTGTGAGTAGGTCAACAAGGAATTGATCAGCCCTAGTAAGAGGGAATAGCATTCAGCTAATTTCAAATGATGGATTTAGGAAACCTTTGATCAAAGTATGAACATTAGAGTTATTTTCTAATGGTTCATTAATGAATCATCATTATAAAGATTGAGCTAGGGATGAATATGAAAATTGGATTTGACAAGAATCCATATTTATAATCATATTCGGGATGCAAGTTGATCAAAGGACTGAATTGCCCGGTAACTCACCACTGAAGGGTATTTTGGTAATTTCACCAAAATTCCACATCTTCCGGGTAGACATGATACGTTGCTAGACGTCAATCTTGTCTTGTAGGTATATGATTGAGTCATGGTAATTCAAATCAGTCAATTTGAATTAGATTCTAATTGACCGAGTCGAGCTAGTTTGGTTGACCTAAATCGGCTTAGTTGAGATCTAACCGAATTAAGTCAAATAGCACTCGGACCTACTGCTGGCTAGGTGTGGAACCCAATGGGTCACACACAAAAGAAAATTGATGAAGGATTTAATTTGGAATTAAATCATGTTTGCAGGATAAACACACTAGCATGTGTTGCAGACCAAATTTCTATTCGAATCAGATTCGAATTTGGTTCCGAATTGGGCTTAATTGGGTTCTAATTGAACCAGATTAAGGTCCAATTTATTTTTTAGGACATTGGGCTAACCCATGGCTGAACCCAAGTGAACTTAGTTCACTGAGACCCTCTCTCCAAGCCGCCCCCTCCCTTCTCTCACCCGCGCGCGCCAAGAAAGAAAGTCCACGCGCGTGGACTTCTCTTAAAACGCGTGAGAAGAAAAAACGTCGAAGAAATTTCTGAATAGGGGCATTTCAGATCCTTGTCTGGCACCCTTGGATCTGGATCTGATGGCCAGAAAAAATAAGGAAAAGATCCATCGCTTTTCGGTCGCAAATTCGTCTCCAAAAGTCGCGATTCTTCCTGAAGTTTTTCCGAGAGTCCTCCTCGTCGAAAAACGAAAATCAAATCGGAGAATCATGATTTTTGGTTGAGGGGACACGTGAGGAATGAGGGATCGTGATCCCTGGGGTTTCAGAGGGTTGCGTTGTTTCGAGATGACACCCCTCTGAGATCTATAAATAGGGTTGGGTTCTCGGGGTTTTCACGTAACATAGTTCAGAGATCCAATTCCCTTTCTTCCTCTCCAGAATACTCCTTCCTCTTGTTCTTGTTGGGTATTGTTTCCCTTACAGAGTATCCTCTGTCGAAACTCTGACCCTAAACAAGAATAAGAAGAAGGTCTTGAACGGTAAAGGAAAGAAAAAGGAAAGGATCTATTCTTCTTTTCCTTCTTGAATTAAGACTTTGCTGTCTTAATTTTTCTTCCAATTCAATTCAAGAAAAAGGATTCAAGAAAGGGAATTCTTGAAGAAAATTCAAGAAGAGGAAAGAAGGAAGAAAAAGAAATTTTCAAGAAAGAAAATTTCAGCCTAAAGGTCCAAGAATTGAATTCTTGAAAAAGAATTCAAGAAGAGGAACCAAGAAATAGAATTTGTTGTCTTCATTGTTTTCTGTGTGGATCACCATTGGAGGGTGAACATTTGGGCACCTGGTGGAGATTCAGAGTTTGGATTTTGCGATACAGGTTAGTATCTTAATTTGAGATTAAATCTTATATAAACATCTTATATGTTTTAATTCTTTTAAGGAGATTTTGGGTTGAAGGTTTGGTGAAGATTTCATAAAGATAAAAATTTTGAAATCTATGATTCCGCCTTGCCACCGAACCTTACAGTGGTATCAGAGCCTCCTTATTAAGATTAAAATATATATTCTGAATTTTAGATGCATATTTATATAAGTAACATGAGATGTAATATATGTTTGTTATAATGTCACCAATTAGGGTTTTCACTCAAACCCTAATGTTGTAGAGATATGCATAGAGATCTAGTCATCATACTGAAATAAGGTTGCCCTGGCATAATGGTGGATCCATTATGTGGTAAATGGTTGTCCTAGTATGATGACACACCACTCACATTTTTGTGTTAATTATGCATATATGTTTGATGTATGCCACTAATTAAGGTTTTCACTTAAACCTTAATTTGCATAGAGATATGTTTAGCCTTCTAGTCATCATACTGAAATAAGGTTGCCCTGGCATAATGGTGGATCCATTATGTGGTAAATGGTTGTCCTAGTATGATGACACACCAATCACATTTTGTGTTAATTATGCATATATGTTTGATGTATGCCACTAATTAAGGTTTTCACTTAAACCTTAATTTGCATAGAGATATGTTTAGCCTTCTAGTCATCATACTGAAATAAGGTTGCCCTGGCATAATGGTGGATCCATTATGTGGTAAATGGTTGTCCTAGTATGATGGCACACTATGGCACATATTTGCTAGAATGTGCTTTGTTTTAATAAAGCCCTCTTTAACAACATATTAAGTTGTAGTGTCATATACCAAAAGCAAAAATAATCAATATGATTAGTTTATCATTCGGTGTCTAGGAAAAGTGGTTCATGATCGGTAAAGAGGACGTGGTTTTTAATTGGTTCCGTTGACTGACCTGGCCAATTTTATTGGTGTCTAAGGAAAGCAACGGGGGGACTCCCACCACTCTCCCACTTACCTGGCTGGTATGATTAACTTAATTATTGATTAATATGCTCAGTGTAATATTCACTACATATGGCTTTCCTTCATGCCAAGTCATTATTATGTTATGATCCATATTAGGTTTGTTGTGTACACACAAGGCCTTTTTTCTTTATGGTGACTAACATAATTTTTTCTTGGTACATTTGATGCTTATGGAATGATTTAATATAATACTTTGTTGTGTACACACAAGGGTATTATGATTAATATCATACTATATAGCAATGAAGGGTCTAACTTAACTAAAATATTATAGTTTGTTGTGTACACACAAGGCTATTAATATTTTAGAGGCCAAGATAAGTTGAGAATTGTATGAATTACAATTGGAAAGAGTTTTCCTACCTTTGAACTTATATAAGATTTGTTGTGTACACACAAGGTCTTTATAAGGAATTAGGATCTCAACCCCACTAAGAGAACCAATTAGGGTTTTCTCGATCATCACATTGAGGGTTATGATGCTTGATAAAATAGTGGGAGACATAATTAAGTTAAAGTCCTAATTTAATTATGTTTTGTCAACATTGATTGTCTGCTTATGTAATGTTGTTTGTTAATGTAGATTAAATGGCCTCTTCACTCTCACTCCGTAGCATTCTTGATGCAAATAAATTGACTGGACCAAACTATGTTGATTGGTTGAGAAACCTGAAGATAGTACTCAGCCAAGAAAGAATTTCTTATATTCTTGATACCCCAACCTTGGAACCATTAGGGGAAGATGCCTCGCAAGAGGATAAGACCACATATAACACGTGGCAAAATGACTCACTTACTGTCAAGTGTATAATGCTTGTCTCTATGACCAATGAGTTACAGAGGCAACATGATAGCATGGACACAAACTCCATATTGCTCAATTTAAAAGAACTTTATGGAGAACATAGTCGAACTGCAAGATATGAAATATCTAAGCAGTTATTCCGTGCAAGGATGACAGAAGGTACATCCGTACAAGACCATGTATTAAAGGTTATTGACCTAATCACCCGATTGGGTCAATTGGGTTTTGTTATGGATGGGGAGTTGAATCAGGATTTAATCCTGCAGTCACTCCCAGAGTCATTTTCACAGTTTGTTCTTAATTATCATATGAACAAACTTAACACTTCCTTGCCTGAGCTGTTGAATATGTTAAAAACAGCGGAGAGCCATTTAAAGAAAAATAAGGCTCCACTTCTTCTTGTGGATGGTGTAAACAAGAAGAAAAAGGCAAAAAGGGTTCCAAGAGGAGGTTAAACCCAAAAGGGGGCATCAAGAAAAAGAAAGGAAAGAAGGCTTCCGGACAAATGACCTGCTTTCATTGTGGCAAGCCGGGTCACTGGAAAAGAAACTGCAAGGTTTACCTTGCAAGTCTGAAGCCTGGTGCTAGTAATGCACCAAAAGGTATGTATGAGATACATGCAATTTTGTCATTAGACTCTTCTAATTCAAACTCTTGGGTATTGGATACTGCTTGTGGTCATCATATCTGCAAATCATTGCAGGGACTACAGAACATTAGAGTTTTGAAGGAAGGCGACTTCAAGCTCTACGGTGCTGGAGGAGATTCCATCCAAGCAGAAGCTGTAGGGACTTATATGTTGAAGCTGCCTTCTGGGAAGATTTTAGAGTTAAAGAATTGTTATTTTATGCCTAGAATCATTAGAAACATCATATCTGTACCCTTGTTACTTAAACAAGGATATATTATGAATGTAATGAGCAGTGGCTGCTCAATCAGTTTTTCTAATGAAATAATATTTAATGGCATATTTTGCAATGGTCTCTTAACTTTATCTTCTGATGACAATATACTACATGTTAGTAATAAACGAAAAAGAGATGAAGTAAACAATACTTTACTTTGGCACTGTCGTCTTGGACATATTAGTGAGCAGAGGATTAACAAGTTATACAAGGAAAAATTCCTTAATCCTTATGACTATGAATCATTAGGAACTTGTGAATCATGTCTCATAGGTAAAATGACCAAGACTCCATTTAGTGGACATAATGAAAGGACAACAGAGTTATTAGGACTCATACACACTGATGTATGTGGACCTATGACAACTCAGGCCAAGGGTGGATACTCATATTTCATCACATTCACTGATGATTTTTCAAGGTACGGATTTGTGTATCTAATGAAACATAAGTCCGAAGCTTTTGAAAAATTTTTAGAGTATCAAAGTATGGTAGAGAAACAAACGGGGAAAAGTATTAAGATCCTTCGATCAGATAGAGGAGGTGAATACTTATCCACCGAGTTTCTTGATCACCTTAAACAAAAGGGAATCATCTCTGAATGGACTCCTCCTTACACACCACAATTAAATGGTGTTGCTGAAAGGAGAAATCGTACTTTATTAGATATGGTACGGTCCATGATGTGCTTCACAGACTTACCTGTTTCTTTCTGGGGATATGCCTTGGAAACAGCGGCTAATATTTTGAATAGAGTACCATCTAAATCTGTATCTGGTATTCCATATGAGTTATGGAGGGGAAAGAAACCCAATCTTAAGCACCTTAAGATATGGGGATGTCCAGCTTATGTCAAAAGAAATTTTGGTCAAAAGCTTGATGCTAGAGCAGAAAAATGTCTTTTGTTGGATATCCCAAAGATAGTATAGGATATCTATTCTACCACCCTACTGAACAAAAGGTTTTAGTCAGTAGGCATGCCATTTTTATGGAAAAGGAATTCATCCTACAAAAGGGCAGTGGGAGAAATATTGAACTTGAAGAAGTTCAACAAGTAGATACATCTCAACAAAATCATAACACAGTTAGCATAGAACCTGAACACACCACTCCTATCCGTAAGTCTGATAGAGTGCGACATGCACCTAAAAGGTATGGGTTCATTATTGAAAATAATGAAGCCCGAATCATTGATAATGATGAACCTCTAACATATACGGATGCTGTCATAAGTAGTGACTCAGACAAATGGCTGGAAGCCATGAGATCCGAAATGGACTCCATGTATGTCAACCAAGTCTGGACTTTGGTTGATGCACCAGAGAGTGTTAACCCTATTGGATGCAAATGGGTCTATAAGAAAAAGATTGGGACAGATGGCCAAGTTGAAACTTATAAAACCAGATTAGTGGCTAAGGGTTTCAGACAAAAATAGGGAATAGATTATGATGAAACATTTTCTCCTGTTGCCATGCTCAAATCTATTCGGATCATGCTTGCTATAGCAGCATATCATGATTATGAAATCTGGCAGATGGATGTGAAAACTGCATTCCTCAATGGTTTCCTTGAGGAAGAGGTTTATATGTCACAGCCAGAAGGTTTTGTCTTGGAGACTAAACCTAATCAGGTATGTAGGCTAAAGAAATCTATTTATGGATTAAAGCAAGCATCTAGGAGTTGGAACATCCGATTTGATAAGACAGTCAAAGAATTTGACTTTATCAAAAATGAGGATGAACCTTGTGTGTACAAGAAGACTAGTGGGAGTGCCATAGTTTTCTTGGTTCTGTATGTAGATGACATACTCCTCATTGGGAATGATATCCAAATGTTACAATCAGTCAAGGTATGGTTATCTAAACAGTTTTCCATGAAAGACTTGGGAGAAGCATCTTATATACTAGGCATCAAGATCTATAGAGATAGATCTAGGAGGATGCTAGGTTTATCCCAGTCTAGGTACATTGACCAAGTGCTAAAGAGATTTAGCATGGAGGAAAGTAAAAGAGGTTACTTACCTATTGGTCATGGCATACATCTTTCTAAGAAGATGTCTCCTAAGACACCTGAAGAAAGAAATAGAATGAATTCAGTACCTTATGCTTTGGCAGTAGGGTCTATTATGTATGCTATGTTATGTACTAGGCCTGATATGGCATATGCCTTAGGTATAGCCAGCAGGTTTCAGGCTGATCCAGGAGAGGATCATTGGAAGGCTGTGAAAAATATTCTTAAGTACTTAAGAAGAACTAAGGATATTTTTCTAATATACGGAGGATCTGATCTTAAACTAGAAGCTTATTCAGATTCTAGTTTTCAATCAGATCTAGATGACAGCAAATCTATATCTGGGTATGTTTTTACCCTTAATGGAGGAGCTGTAAGCTGGAAAAGTTCTAAACAGCAAACTGTAGCTGACTCAACAACTGAGGCAGAGTACATTGCTGTTAGTGAAGCTGCCAAGGAAGCTGTCTGGATGAAGAAGTTCATATCAGAGTTGGGCGTAGTTCCTGAGATTGAAGGTCCAGTATCACTTTACTGTGATAATACGGGGGCTGTTGCTCAAGCAAAGGAACCAAGAGCTCATCACAAATCAAAGCACATTCTGAGACGCTTCCATCTCGTTCGAGAGATTGTCGAAAGACAAGAAGTCTGCATTAAAAGGGTAGAAACGAAGAACAACGTAGCAGACCCGTTCACTAAGGCTCTATCACAGCGAGAGTTTGATCGCCACCTTGATTGTATGGGGTTAAGATTTAAAGGCGATTGGCTTTAGTGCAAGTGGGAGATTGAAAGATTGTGCCCTGAAAGCCAATTGAAATATTGTAATTTTGATCCCAAAATCAATGAATTGACATTTTGTAAAGGCATTATTTTCATCATTTGCTGTGTCTTTTTGATTTTATGATGAACCCCATAGATTAGGGCTATGGTTCTAGGGTTATGATGAGATCATACCAGTGAGACCTAAAGCCTTAAAACCCTAATCTAAAATATTCCTGGTCGATGGGACATTGAGTTGGGGATCAATGTTTCCGGCAAGACCAGCACATCCTATATATGTTTTGTAATAAGGGTGACTGATCTCACAGTCACTTGTGTTTGACACTAATACTAGGATGTGAGTGTTCATTAGAGAATGAGTTCACTGAATTGATCCAGATTGAGAATATCTAATGGAACCTTATCTGTTTGTCAATAGATAATTCTCATAGTGGGAGTAGTGCATGTGGTCCTTTGACCTGAGACTACCATAGTACCTTATATACATGAATCCATACTTTGGTTCGCAGTCAATCATGACACTGAGTCATGCACGAGGTGATACTGGTTATGGTGGATTGTATATGGAGGTTGTGAGTAGGTCAACAAGGAATTGATCAGCCCTAGTAAGAGGGAATAGCATCCAGCTAATTTCAAATGATGGATTCAGGAAATCTTTGATCAAAGTATGAACATTAGAGTTATTTTCTAATGGTTCATTAATGAATCATCATTATAAAGATTGAGCTAGGGATGAATATGAAAATTGGATTTGACAAGAATCCATATTCATAATCATATTCGGGATGCAAGTTGATCAAAGGACTGAATTGCCCGGTAACTCACCACTGAAGGGTATTTTGGTAATTCCACCAAAATTCCACATCTTCCGGGTAGACATGATACGTTGCTAGACGTCAATCTTGTCTTGTAGGTATATGATTGAGTCATGGTAATTCAAATCAGTCAATTTGAATTAGATTCTAATTGACCGAGTCGAGCTAGTTTGGGTTGACCTAAATCGGCTTAGTTGAGATCTAACCGAATTAAGTCAAATAGCACTCGGACCTACTGCTGGCTAGGTGTGGAACCCAATGGGTCACACACAAAAAAAAATTGATGAAGGATTTAATTTGGAATTAAATCGTGTTTGCAGGATAAACACACTAGCATGTGTTGCAGACCAAATTTCTATTCGAATCAGATTCGAATTTGGTTCCGAATTGGGCTTAATTGGGTTCTAATTGAACCAGATTAAGGTCCAATTTATTTTTAGGACATTGGGCTAACCCATGGCTAAACCCAAGTGAACTTAGTTCACTGAGACCCTCTCTCCAAGCCGCCCCCTCCCTTCTCTCACCCGCGCGCGCCAAGAAAGAAAGTCCACGCGCGTGGACTTCTCTTAAAACGCGTGAGAAGAAAAAACGTCGGAGAAATTTCTGAATAGGGGCATTTCAGATCCTTGTCTGGCACCCTTGGATCTAGATCTGATGGCCAGAAAAAATTAAGGAAAAGATCCGTCGCTTTTCGGTCGCAAATCCGTCTCCAAAAGTCGCGATTCTTCCTGAAGTTTTTCCGAGAGTCCTCCTCGTCGGAAAAATGAAAATCAAATCGGAGAATCATGATTTTTGGTTGAGGGGACACGTGAGGAATGAGGGATCATGATCCCTGGGGTTTCAGAGGGTTGCGTTGTTTCGAGATGACACCCCTCTGAGATCTATAAATAGGGTTGGGGTTCTCGGGGGTTTTCACGTAACATAGTTCAGAGATCCAATTCCCTTTCTTCCTCTCCAGAATACTCCTTCCTCTTGTTCTTGTTGGGTATTGTTTCCCTTACAGAGATATCCTCTGTCGAAACTCTGACCCTAAACAAGAATAAGAAGAAGGTCTTGAACGGTAAAGGAAAGAAAAAGGAAAGGATCTATTCTTCTTTTCCTTCTTGAATTAAGACTTTGCCTGTCTTAATTTTTCTTCCAATTCAATTCAAGAAAAGGGATTCAAGAAAGGGAATTCTAGAAGAAAATTCAAGAAGAGGAAAGAAGGAAGAAAAAGAAATTTTCAAGAAAGAAAATTTCAGCCTAAAGGTCCAAGAATTGAATTCTTGAAAAAGAATTCAAGAAGAGGAACCAAGAAATAGAATTTGTTGTCTTCATTATTTTTCTGTGTGGATCACCATTGGAGGGTGAACATTTGCGCACCTGGTGGAGATTCAGAGTTTGGATTTTGCGATACAGGTTAGTATCTTAATTTGAGATTAAATCTTATATAAACATCTTATATGTTTTAATTCTTTTAAGGAGATTTTGGGTTGAAGGTTTGGTGAAGATTTCATAAAGATAAAAATTTTGAAATCTATAATTCCGCCTTGCCACCGAACCTTACAGCAGCAGGGGTGACCTAGTTGCTGGAGGAGTGCTAGGGTCGGCTAGGGTTTGGAGAAGAGGGAAGGAAGGCTAGGTGGCTAGGGTTAGCACTTAAGAATAGGGCACAGGTCACACACCCACTTCAATCTGGAGGAAACAATTTTACAAATAACTTCAAGTTGTATTCATGAAAAAAAGATGATTACAAGAAGAGGACGGGTGGGGTATTTGTAGGCTACCCAGGACCCTCTCTTTGTCAAAATTGGAGTACAAGTCTTTAACAAAGTGGAATACAAAATAAATGTAAACTAGAAGATTGATCTCCTTGTAGAAGTGGGCTAGTATACTCCTCCTTGGATTGTACGACTCCTCTTGGCTTGGGCTAGATGGGGCACCAACTCTGGATGGAGCTTTGGCTGGGGTGCTAGGTCATGAAGGGCCTGGGAGGGTGCCAGCTCCAGATGGGCCAGAGGCAGAGGCGCCAAGGCCTGGGGTGCCAAAGGTGATGCGCCATGGGCCAGGGCATCATGGGCCAGGGGTGCGCTGGAATCTTATGGACCAGGGGTGCCTCCTCTTGGAGGCCTGGGGTGTCATTCCTTTAGGGTTTGCGGTGGCATGAAAGGAGCTCGGATGCTGGGTTGATGTCTTGAATGTGGGTCCAAAGGTCCTCCTCTTGAACATAACTTGAAAGTTATAGAACTTATATGACTGAATTGAAACTTAAAGGACTTCTTGATTGGACTAACATAACTGGACTCACATAATAGGACTCAATTTATTACAGGACTCAATGGATTTATTTGGTTCACTTGGTATAAGTGACACAATACTAACAGACTATAGGATTCAAAATCCTAATTAGAACCATAACGGGCTTAATAATCTTCTTCGGATCCTGATGCACCAATTCTCCTAGGATGGGAGGAACTTAACCCTATCGAGTAAGAGTCATCTCGACTCTCGTACTACTCCAAAATATCTGGGTTGAGGTGCTGCAGATCCTCTTGGGTGATCCACGAATCCTCATATTTCGATCAACCTTACCATCAGACCAAATATTGTAGGTAGCCTTTGTTTTGGGTGCTGATGACTTTATTATCCAGGATGCGCTCAATCCTTTCATTTCTCAAAGGCCAATTTATTGGTGGACACTCTGGGATGGGTTCACTCTCAAGTGAAGGGATAGGTCCAAAGGGCTCGCTAGGTATCATTACTGGTTCCCTAAACTCAACAAGGTCTGAGATGTTGAAGGTTAAACTAATACCTATTTCTGGTGGTAACTCGAGCACATAGGCATTGGGTCCAACTCTCTTTATTACTCGGAAAGGTCCAGCTTCATGAGCATGTAGTTTCTTCATGTTCCCTGGAGGGAACCGCTCAGGCCTAATCCTAATCATTACATAATCCCCTACAGAAAACTCTTTGGATCATTTTTGGGAGTTAGCCACATTTTTATAGATTTCATTGCTTATGTTAATCTTTTGACTAATTTCTTTATGCAAATCCCTTACATGCTGTTCAAACGACTCAGCCGACTCAGAGACTCGTGCATGCAAGGGTAAGGGTATTAGGTCAAGGGGCTTATTAGGCTTGTAACCATGGATAATTTCGAATGGGCTCTTACCTGTGGACCTATTGACTGAACTGTTATAGGCAAATTCAGCTCTAGGTTAGAAAAGATCCCAATTTCCAATGTTCTCACCTACAAGGCATCTCGGTAGGTTGCCTAAACTGTAGTTTACTACCTCGGTTTGGCCATCGATTTGAGGGTGATAGGATGTGGAAAACTTAAGCTTGGTTCCTAATAAGCGCCAAAGGGTCTTCCAGAAGTAACTAGTATAACGAACATCCCTATCAGACACTATGGTCTTAGGAAGGCCATGTAACCTAACCACATTGGTGCGGGCACCAGACTCAGAAGAAGACTTCAGAGCTCCATCTAGATCTCTGATTAACCTTGCCCGAAGAATTAAGGTTTTTTTGGCTTGTAATAAGGGTTGACTTGATCAACTCAATTTTAGCTTGAGTCTGTATTACCTGCATTTTTATTTTGTTGAGTCATGTTGACTCAGTAGTGGTCTAGGGCTTCAACCTGGGGTGTTACATTTTCTCCCAAGGCCAAGCAAGTGGGCGCCACACTCCCAGCCACACTCCCAGCCATACGCCTGAGTCCAGGGGGTGCCACATCTCCATCTAGTAGGCTTTGGTCCCCACACCACAGGATAGCAGGTCCCTTCTCTCATGCGCCATTTAAGTAGAGAGCAATCAGGGATCCATAATTCAAGGGGGCGGCCCATAATTTTCCATAAGAACCAAGCTATGAAAAGAAACAAATTCTTCTTGGAGAGTACTTCAAGGGGGCGCCCATCCCATGCCAAAAATGCCCAAAGCAAAGTTGGGAAGAGCCATAACTTGGGGAGAAAGAAAAGGAGGTGTCCAAAAAAAGTTGAGCCATGGAAGGAAGGAGATTTCTTTTGAAGAGCAAGGTTAGGAGGCGCCCTAGTAATTCCAAATAAAGCCAGATATAAAAGGAAGAAATTTCTCTTGAAGAGCAAGGTTAAGAGGTGCCCAAACACTTCCAGATAAGGCCAAGCATAGAAGGAAAAAAATAATTTTTCTTGGAGGTCAAGGCTAGGAGGCGCCACCCACTTTCCTTTTGAAGCCATCAATCAATTTTATGGAATTATTTGGCCAGCCATATGTTTAAGGATTGATCCTACAATCCTAATTTGCACATCCCCTCCTTTAGTCCCACATGGGAAGATGTAAAACCCTACTCTCTTGTAAAGTCCTGTAAATTAAAATCCCTTTGTAAGTTCCAATCAATCTGATGAATGAAACCAACTTTTTTTTGTGAGCAAACTCTGTGTTTTCTCTCTTCCGCACTTGCATCCAGGTGTTGAGCTCCGTGAGGGAGTAAATCCGGGATCCCCAGGAACCTTGAGGAGGTGTGAGATCTCCAAACCCCAAACCCTAGGTTAGCCACTTCTACTCCAAAACCCTAGCCGCCCATCATCCACTTCAATCCACCAAACCCTAGCCTATCCCACCTCCCACGACCTCTCTCTCCAAGTCCAGGCGAGCATCCAGCTCCAGTCCGGATACTTCAGATCCATATCTCTTTCCAGAGGGAGTCGAATCAGCCTTCAAGAGAATCCGGATCTCAGCGACATCAGCCTTCAAGTTCTTCGAACTGGTAAATCCTTCCTTGAGTCTGTGAATCCATCACTTGTTTTTCTTCTTCCCAGATCTTGAGTTCAAGAGAAGCCGACCCAGCCACTAGACCAGTATTGGAGGATCCATTGCGAAGATAGCCGAATCCGAGGATCCAACAATCTGCCCGAGAGAGTTCTTCCACCCAAATTCAGTGAAGATCACTGTCTGGTTGGTAAACCATCTCTTCTCTTTATTTCTGTCCTGTTGAAAGTTCAGAGCGAAATCCTAGGTCTGGGAGTTTCTCAACCTCCAGCGATCTGTTACTTCTGAACTACTCTGATAACTTAGCTTCTTCTAAATTGTGCTTTCAATCCTTACCTAGTTTCCATCAACTTAGTTTAACTTTACTTTGAGCCAAAGCCAATTTCTGAAATATAAAAAAAAAATAATAATAATTAATTTAATTTTACTTCCGCATACGCTTCTTTGTTCTTTGTTCTGCATCATTTTTGATATCAGAGCTTTCATTCTGCATCATTTTGGTATCAGAGCCCTGTCTAGGGTTTCTGTTTTGCTTGCTTGTTTTAAATCTCTCTCCTTTTTACTTTGTTTGCTCGAAGTAGACTCCCCAGGACGTCCGGTCCTAGGAACGAAGCGAGGTGCAAACCTCCTCTTTCCATTCCATGGGGTGTTCCTAGGGTGTGTAGGGGATCAGTTGGGTTACAACTTCGTAGCAGGAATTGTAAACGGGGAAGTACTCTGTTTTCAGTCCGTAACTGCCCTGTTGCAGGAATTGTTTCTCACTATAGGTAACTCTGAATTGCATGACTTTTGTTTTGCTGGAACCAGTATAATTGAATATATTTTAAATAATTTTATTGTGATTTATTGGTTTCCATGAAATTTCTGAGAGTTAAATTACTGCAACTCTATTTTTTGTGTTTCTGCAATTCAATTAATTTTGAGTGATCATCTCTTAATTCATCTTAAGGGCATTTGAGCATCTAAGATAAGGGGAGGAGTTGATAACCTCTCCTTAGTCCAAAACCACCACCCACTCATTTGAACCTAAGCTTTAATCTTAAAATTAATTAGACCTAATTTGCCCTAGTGGGCTAGGGACATCAACAAGTCGGGTCAAGGCTAGTGTTGAGTCAGTTTGTCTGGTTACTCTGTGTGTGCTTTGTACTCAGTGTCTAGAATGGTGGTTCAGGGATTCTATCCTGAAGGGCTTGTGTGCTAGTCTGCCTACCTGGCCAATCATTGATTGGTGTCTAGGATTGGCATCTAGGGACCTAACACTCCCCTTACACCTGCCTGGCTGAGTCCCGAGTTACTACAGGCTAGCTTGCCACTCTGATTGGGCATCTAGTTTGGGCTCTAGGTCTAGTTAGCTGGTAGTTGTTCAGTTGAGTCTCATTTTGTGTGTTTGCTTGCATCATGTCTACCCGGAATGGAGTGCCCTACCAACCTGGTCAAACCCAACCTGATTTAGAGGCCATGGTTAGAGCTCTTACTGAGAGTATGAACAAACTGAGTGAGGATGTGACTACCACTGTTGCCCAGTTTAAAGAACAAGTCCATGAGGATTTTGCCCGGCTTAGGGATCGAGTCCAAGTGCTAGAGGAACCTAGGCATCGGAATTGGACTCCTGACCTAGATTTTAATGTGCCTCAACCTCACCCACACCAAGAGCCTAGAAGACCTTTATACAGAGATCCTGAACATAATCATAGGAGGCCTGACCCAGAACCTGAAGATAGAGATGATAGGTTCATTCGGAACATCAAGTTAGATGCACCCACTTTTGATGGTAGCTTAAATCCTAAGGTGTATTCTGATTGGGAGGGTGAGATGGACCAGTACTTTGAGTGGTATGCCATGTCTGAGGAGAGAAAATTCAAGTTTGCCAAGATGAAGTTAGTACGTCAAGCTAGGTTATACTGGGGGAACATTGAGCTGACCACTAGAAGACGAAATGTAGAGCCCATAACCACTTGGCAGGGTATGAAAGAGAAGCTTAGAGATAAATTCTACCCATTTCATATCAGCAAAATCTGTTGGACTAATGGCAGACTTTGAAACAAGGGAACCGATCTGTATCAGACTACATAACCACCTTTGATGAATACCTGATGAGATGTGATGTGAGTGAAGCCCATGAGGTCACTTTGTCTAGGTTTAGGGCTGGACTTAGGGAAGACATTAAGAGAGAGTTATTTCTGAGAGAGGTTACTGACCTAGACCAAGTCTATCAGATTGCACTGAACACTAAGAAGTTTCATAGAGGACCCATGCCTTCTAGGGTTAGTGCCCCAATCCCAAGAAATGGACCTAGCCAAGTTACCCCTAGCAAGCCTAATCGGGGTATTCCCACCCCTAGGCCCATGGACAAAGGTAAGGCACCTGACACCCAGAGAACCCCTAGTATCATCTGTTTTAAGTGCCAGAAGCCCCGTCATATCACCAACCAGTACACAGCCATAGCTTGTTTTAAGTGCCATAAGGTAGGTCATGTTTCTAGCCAGTGCCCTCGTAGATCCCTTTATATAGAAGAGGAAGGAGAAGAGAATTCTGAGCCCAATGAGGAGTTTGAAGAAGAAGTTTATGAGGCCGGAATGAATTTGGTCGATGAGTATGAAGGAGAGGAAGAATCCACAGAGTCTGACCAATTAGGGGTTGTGAGATGCATCCTGTCCCAGACTAAAGTTCAGGAAGATTGGTGTAGGACTAACATCCTACAGACTTTCCTTAAACTAGGGGATAAGGTGTGTAAAATCATCATTGATAGTGGGAGCTGTGTGAATGCCATTTCTACTAGCACTGTCAAAATGTTAGGCTTAACCCCAGTCCCCCACCCCAACCCCTATAAGGTTTCTTGGGTAGACTCTACCTCTATACCCATCCAATCTAGATGTCAGGTCCAAATCCAAATGCAATCCTATCAAGAGAAGATTTGGTGTGATGTCTTGCCCATGGGGGTGAGCAGTATAATTCTTGGAAGACCTTGGTTGTATGATCATGATGCCACCCTCTTAGGAAAATCCAACACCTGTGTCTTTAGTTTCAATGGGAAGAAAATCATAATCCATTCAGTCCCTCCTAAGGACAAGGTAGCTAAAGGAACCAATAAGGTCAGAGAAATGAAGACTGGAGTGAACCTAATTAGTGCCAAGGATCTAGAACAAGAAATTCATAGTGGTTCACCCATTTGGATGTTGACTGCTAAGGAACTTAGGACTCCTACACCCTCAGAGCCTCCTCAGGAAGTTAAGCCTTTATTAGAAGAATTTGAGGATGTTTTTCCCGAGGATCTGCCAGACCACCTTCCACCTCTTAGGGATATTCAGTATTCCATAGATTTAGTCCCAGGAGCTACTTTACCCAACTTGCCACATTATAGGATGAATCCATCTGAGCATAAATGTTGCCCAGATATGGTGCCCAAGAGGGGGGGTGAATTGGGTATTTTAAGAATTTAAAGCAATATATGTGCTATCAAGTTCAAAGGTGAAGAGTGATAGTGCTCAAGTAATTGTGCAACGGAAGCAATGAAATAAAACAACAATTAAAGAGCTAAAGAAGATAAAGAGTAAAGTAATGCAAACACACAAGAAGTATAGTGGTTCGGTGCACCTAGCACCTACATCCACTTCCCAAGCTCCACTTGGGAATTTTCACTATAATCTTTAGATTACAGCCGACTTGTTTTACCAGGCTCACAAGTCAAAACCTTACACACTTGTTTTGGCTTCGGGCTTACAAGCAACCCTAGTTGGTTTTATCAATTGGCTCACCAACAAACCTCACTCACTTATTTTGGCTTCGGGCTTACAAGCAACCCTAGTTGGTTTTATCAATTGGCTCACCAATAAACCTCACACTAGTTTCAAATTCCCTTGAAACTAGCCTAAGACAAAAAGAATATGAATACAATGAATAAACAAGACAAACTCCTTTTGAGAAAAAGTAATTCGATGTAGCTCTTGATGGAGACTCTTCAAGCCTTTCTCTTGGAATCTTTGGACCTCACTAAATGCCAAACACTTGAAAGTTGGATTCCTCAAAGATGGTAAGCTTTTGGCTAAGGAATCTCTTGGTTTTTTCACTCTTTTTGGCTTGGAATTGATTGAAGGCTTTGTACTTTCACTCTAATCCTTTTCACTTTGTCTCCTTGCCTTTTTTGAAGTTTGGTGGAGGTTAAATACCTCGTTCAAGCTGAAACAACTCCACAAGACCGTTAGAATCAAAAATATGGCCATTTATGGCCGTTAGAAATCAAATCACAAGTTCAGAAAAACTAGCCGTTATGCCATGAGTCGACCTCATGAGTCAACCTCTGGATCAAGTGTCGACCTCATGAGTCGACCTCCAATTTATCTTAGGCAAAAATCCAGAAAACCATAGTTCTGCCCAGTTTAAAATCTCAGGCGATGAGTCGACCTCTGGTGTCGACCTCTGGACAGGTGTTGACCTCAGGTGTCGACCTCTGGACAGGTGTTGACCTCTGGTGGTCGACCTCTGGATAGGTGTTGACCTCTGGTGGTCGACCTCTAGAGCGTGCCATTGAAATTTTGCCGTGCCGGCCTTGCTGAACTTTTCTTTTCTTCATGAGTCGACCTCTGGTGGTCAACCTTTGGCAAGGTGTCGACCTCTGGTGGTCGACCTCTGATCTGAAATTTTCTGAAACTCTAGAGAGGTGCGAGCCATGCTTGAGTTTCTTTAAGCCTTTGTTTCTTTTGTCAATTACTTCTTAACAAGAAGGTCCAATATAAGAAATTTGATCTTGTTCAAGGTAGAAAAGCTCTTTCCCAAATCAGGTAAGCTTGGTTTCATCATTGTACTCTTGATACTCTTTTTGAATAACCTAAGTCCTGAAACTTTATCTTGAGATGAAACATTAGTCCAAACATATACTCAACCTTTTGTTAATCATCAAAATTAAGGAGCCAAAGCCAACAATAAAGAACTGCAAAAGCAGGTTGGCGAATTGTTGAGGAAGGGGTTCATTAGAGAGAGTCTTAGCCCTTGTGCAGTCCCTGCACTTCTAACCCCGAAGAAGGATGGCACGTGGAGGATGTGTGTTGATAGTCATGCCATCAACAAAATCACAATCAAGTATAGGTTCCCCATCCCTAGACTAGATGATATGCTAGATATGATGGCTGGTGCCATGGTTTTTTCTAAAATTGATCTCAAGGCGGCTATCATCAGGTTAGGATTAGACCAGGGGATGAGTGGAAAACCTCCTTCAAAACTAAGGATGGTCTCTTTGAATGGGTTGTTATGCCTTTTGGGTTGTCCAATGCCCCTAGTACTTTCATGAGGATTATGACCCAGGTACTTAGAGCTTTCATAGGAAGTTTGTAGTGGTATATTTTGATGACATCCTGATCTATAGTAAGACCCCTGCAGATCACCTAGGCCACCTTAGACAAGTCTGCCAAGTTTTGAGGAATGATAGTCTCTACGGTAATCTCAAAAAGTGTGAATTTATGACCAGTAGAATTATCTTCCTTGGTTTTGTTGTAACCCTGACGGCGTGGCTGCCGATCCTGAAAAGATTAGGTCCATAGTAGAATGGCCAGAGCCGACCAGTGTGCATGAAGTCAGAAGTTTCCATGGCTTGGCTACCTTCTATAGGCGGTTCATCAAGGGGTTTAGTACTGTAGTTGCTCCTATCACAGACTGTATTAGGAAGGGAGAATTTCAGTGGACCAAAGCAGCCCATAAAGCCTTCCTAGATCTTAAGGATAGGATGACCCAAGCACCCATTTTGAGGTTACCGGACTTTTCAAAGGTATTTGAGGTTGCCTGTGATGCTTCAGGAGTAGGTATAGGTGGAGTCCTAAGCCAAGAGAACCATCTCGTAGCATTCTTTAGTGAGAAACTTAATGATGCTAAGCTTAGGTATTCTACCTATGATAAGGAATTTTATGCGGTAGTGCAAGCTTTGCGTTACTGGAGACATTATTTGCTACCGCAAGAATTTGTGCTGTTTTCGGACCACGAGGCTCTTAGATTCTTGAATTCCCAAAAGAAGCTTAACCCTAGGCATGCTAAGTGGGTAGAGTATATCCAGTCCTATACTTTTGTTTTGAAGCATAAGGCTGGGTCTGAAAATAAGGTAGCTGATGCCCTTAGTCATCGATCTTTGTTGTTGAATTCTGTTAGGGCTGAAGTCATAGGGTTTGAGCAAATCAAAGAAGAATATGAGTCATGTCCGGATTTTAAGATTGTACCAGGATCTAACTCAAGGACCATCTAGTGAACATAAGGATTATTCCCTTTTAGATGGCTTTCTGTTCTTTAAGAATAGGGTTTGCATCCCTAGAACCTCTCTTAGTGAATTTTTGATTTGGGAAACTCATGCTGGAGGTTTAGCTGGCCATTTCGGAAAAGATAAGACCACCCTGGCTATTGAAGACCATTTTTTCTGGCCTAGCTTAAAAAGAGATGTAGCACACATTGTGGCTAGGTGTCGGACCTGCGCTGTTGCCAAACAGCGAAAGCAGAACACCGGCCTTTATACCCCACTCCCTGTCCCAGATCGTCCTTGGCAAGATGTGAGCATGGACTTTGTGTTAGGGTTGCCTAAGACCCAGAGAGGCATGACTCCATCTGTGTTGTAGTAGACCGATTTTCCAAGATGGCCCATTTCTTGCCTTGTTCCCAAACATTTGATGCGTCTAAGGTAGCCACCCTGTTCTTTAATGAGATAGTTCGACTCCATGGCCTACCCAAGACCATTGCTTCAGATAGGGATGTCCGGTTCACCAGCTATTTCTGGAAAACCTTTGGCATAAGTTAGGGACAAAACTTAAGTTTTCAACTGCCTATCATCCCCAGACTGATGGCCAAACCGAAGTAGTGAACCGTAGCTTAGGTAATCTATTAAGGTGTCTTGTTGGTGAAAACATTAGGAACTGGGATTTGTACTTACCTAGAGCTGAATTTGCATACAATGACTTAGTCAATAGGTCTACAGGTAAGAGTCCATTTGAAATTGTGCATGTTTACAAACCTCACACACCTCTTGACCTAGCTCCTTTACCAGTCCACACATGAGTCTTCGAGTCTACCGAAGTTTTTGCACAGCATATAAAAGACTTGCATAAAGAAATTCATGCCAAAATAACTTTAAGTAATGAAACTTATAAGAAGTTGGCTGATTCTCAAAGACGAGTCAAAACTTTTAATGAGGGAGACTATGTAATGATTAGGTTAAGGCCTGAACGGTTTCCTCCCGGAACCGTTAGAAAGTTACATGCTAGAGGAGCTGGACCATTTAGAGTAGTGAAGAGAGTAGGATCCAATGCCTATGTGCTCGAGTTGCCTCCAGAACTAGGCATTAGCTCCACTTTCAACATTACAGACCTAGTAGAGTATAGAGAGCCAGCTGTGATTCCTAGTGAGGCTTTTGAACCTAATCCTACTCTTGAGAGTGAACCCAACCCTGTGTGTCCACCAACAAACTGGCCTGAGAGGAAAGAGCAGATTAAAAAGATCCTGGATGATCAGGTTATCTCTACTCGTAATCGAGGATTCCAAAGATACCTGGTTCGCTGGCAAGGAAGGCCAGATTCTGATGACTCTTGGATCTCCCGAGAAGAATTACAAGAATTGGACCCAGACCTCTTGGAGAGATACCAGAGCCAACTTGATCCATACTCGACAGGTCGAGTTCCTCCCACCCTGGGAGAATTGGTGCGGGCACCAGACTCAGAAGAAGACTTCAGAGCTCCATCTGGATCTCTGATTAACCTTGCCCGAAGAATTAGGGTTTTTTGGCTTGTAATAAGGGTTGACTTGATCAACTCAATTTTAGCTTGAGTCTGTATTACCTGCATTTTTATTTTGTTGAGTCATGTTGACTCAGTAGTGGTCTAGGTCTTCAACCTGGGGTGTTACATTTTCTCCCAAGGCCAAGCAAGTCCCAGCCACACTCCCAGCCATACGCCTGAGTCCAGGGGGCGCCACATCTCCATCCAGTAGGCTTTGGTCCCCACACCACAGGATAGCAGGTCCCTTCTCTCATGCGCCATTTAAGTAGAGAGCAATCAGGGATCCACAATTCAAGGGGGCGGCCCACAATTTTCCATAAGAACGAAGCTATGAAAAGAAACAAATTCTTCTTGGAGAGTACTTCAAGGGGGCGCCCATCCCATGCCAAAAATGCCCAAAGCAAAGTTGGGAAGAGCCATAACTTGGGGAGAAAGAAAAGGAGGTGTCCAAAAAAAGTTGAGCCATGGAAGGAAGGAGATTTCTTTTGAAGAGCAAGGTTAGGAGGCGCCCTAGTAATTCCAAATAAAGCTAGATATAAAAGGAAAGAAATTTTTCTTGAAGAGCAAGGTTAAGAGGCGCCCAAACACTTCCAGATAAGGCCAAGCATAAAGGAAAAAAATAATTTTTCTTGGAGGTCAAGGCTAGGAGGCGCCACCCACTTTCCTTTTGAATCCATCAATCAATTTTATGGAATTATTTGGCTGGCCATATGTGTAAGGATTGATCCTACAATCCTAATTTGCAGATCCCCTCCTTTAGTCCCACTTGGGAAGATGTAAAACCCTACTCTCTTGTAAAGTCCTATAAATTAAAACCCCTTTGTAAGTTCCAATCAATCTGATGAATGAAACCAACTTTTTTTTTTGGCAAACTCTGTGTTTTCTCTCTTCCGCACTTGCATCCAGGTGTTGAGCTCCGTGAGGAGTAAATCCGGGTTCCCCAGGAACCTTGAGGAGGTGTGAGATCTCCAAACCCCAAACCCT
The DNA here is from genome assembly GCA_021397845.1 of Areca catechu. NCBI lineage: Eukaryota > Viridiplantae > Streptophyta > Magnoliopsida > Arecales > Arecaceae > Areca > Areca catechu. Next base: position 725,803 of record JAHSVC010000025.1, read on the forward strand.
AGGTTAGCCACTTCTACTCCAAAACCCTAGCCGCCCATCATCCACTTCAATCCACCAAACCCTAGCCTATCCCACCTCCCACGGCCTCTCTCTCCAAGTCCAGGCCGACCACCAGCATCTAGCTCCAGTCTGGATCTTCAGATCCATATCTCTTTCCAGAGGGAGTCGAATAAGCCTCAAGAGAATCCGGATCTCAGCGACATCAGCCTTCAAGTTCTTCGAACTGGTAAATCCTTCCCTGAGTCTGTGAATCCATCACTTGTTTTTCTTCTTCCCAGATCTTGAGTTCAGGAGAAGCCGACCCAGCCACGAGACCAGTATTGGAGGATCCATTGCGAAGATAGCCGAATCCGAGGATCCAACAATCTGCCCGAGAGAGTTCTTCTACCAAATTCTGTGAAGATCACTGTCTGGTTGGTAAACCATCTTTTCTCTTTATTTCTGTCCTGTTGAAAGTTTAGAGCGAAACCCTAGGTCTGGGAGTTTCTCAACCCCCAGCGATCCGTTACTTCTGAACTACTCTGATAACTTAGCTTCTTCTAAATTGTGCTTTCAATCCTTACCTAGTTTCCATCAACTTAGTTTAACTTTACTTTGAGCCAAAGCCAATTTCTGAAATATAAAGAAAAAAAAAAGAATTAATCTTAATTTTACTTCCGCATACGCTTCTTTGTTCTTTGTTAGCATCATTTTTGGTATCAAAGCTTTCATTCTGCATCACACATGATCAAGAAAGAGCTTGGCTACATTGGAGGCATCAAAGGTTTGAGAGCAAGGTATAAAATAGGCCATTGTTGAGAACCAATCGATTGATAGAAAAATGTCATATGAGCCAATCATTGTATGGGCCTTTTTGTAAACTTCTAACTCATGTATGACATCATTATTTAAAATAAAGGCATTTGATTCATCATATATTATTGTGTCATGTTTTTGACTATGATGAATCCCATAGAGTAGGGCAATGGAATTAGATTATGATAAAATAATAATGAGACCTAATTCCTATAAACCCTAATCTAGAATATTCCTTGTCATTGGACCATCGATTCGGGGATCGATGAATCTGGTAAGACTAGCTTATCCTATGTATGCTCAGTTGATGAGGGTGGTTGGTCGCATAGCCACTTTGTGGAGACACTAATACAAGGATAAGAGTGCTCATTAGGTTATGAATACACTAAACTGATCCACACCGGAAATATCTTATGGAAGTCTTCTCCTTGTCAAAAGATAGGTCCCAGAGTAGAAGTTGTGCATGTGATCTTCAGACCTGAGGTCACCATTGTTCCTTGTGCACACGAAGCCATACTTTGGTTCATACTCATGGCATTGCAACATGTACAGGGTGTTCTAGATGGAAGGTGTACGAAGGATGTGAGTGGACCAACAAGGAATCGATCAATCCTGGTAAGAGGATATGTTATCCCATGTAATCTCTTCGATGAGTGACTCAAGGAATCTTTACAAAGTTGGATGAGATTAGAAGTGAATTCTAATCAGTCATCAGCTATGTCCTCATGATCCAGCTGAGATTCGATATGATTAAGTGTTAGGGTTTGATATTTATCCATACCTATCACTTAATCAGGATAATGGGAGATCAAAAGATTGAATTGCACGGTAACTTACTATTTAAGGATATTTTGATAATTTCTACCAAATTCCTTATCTTTCAGGTAGGCATGATATGTTGGTAGATGTCAATCTTGTCTTGTGGGTTTTCATGAACCAATTGGATTGGTTTCATGAGTCAATTCGATGTGTGATTCGAATTGGACAACTAGGTGAGCCGATTTGACCTAATTAGGTAAATCAGGTTTGATCGAATCGAATCCGCTCAAACCTAAATCGACTACTGGCTAGATGTGGAACCAAATGGGTCACACACAATAGAGAGTTGTCCAAGGAAGTCACTCATGATTTAGTTAGGGTCATTGGATCCTAATTGGTTAGCTAGATTGCATACTAGCATATGTAGGCTAACCCAATTCCTAACCTAATTTGATTGGGTCTGGTTGCTTGCTAATTGGGCTAACATAATTAAGGAAAACCTAAATTAAGTTGAGTCCTAAGTACGGATAACCAAATCAGAGCTTGATCCGATTTTATTTTGGACTTTTGGATATTTTATTGAAGAGTCCATTTGAGTTGGGACTCTTGATGCCAAAATGATACCTTGACATTCAAAAAGGCCTGGAAGAGTCTATAGTCCTCTGATCTAAAAAATATTTATATGGATGGAAAGAGGACTTAATGCTCTTTTATTTGACACCCATATTGCATATGCTTTGACTAGTCAAAGGTTCCATGGGGTGTGGATAAAATTGATCATGAAATAAAGGGACTCTTGGTGCACGCAGGGAATGAATTGGCATGTAGAAGGACTTCTGCAAGTGAAACTCTGGGAGTTTCATCTAAGAGATGCCTCTTCAAATTCTGCATGCCCATTTTGAAATGCATTGACCAATCAAATCGATGGAAGGAATGGTGTGAAACAACGGAAACAAAAATCGTGTGCACAGTTTTAGAGCAGAGTCCTTCTGCTTCTAAAATACTTCAAGCATTGCACTGTTTCAGATTAGAGAAGATGTCTTTCCTCTCTTAAAATAGGTAATGACATGTGGCATTCAGGGAGTTAAAGTTGGAAAGGAAAAGGTTTTAGATAAACCTCTTGAAACATCAAGAGACATATCAGATATGAAAAGACATTTCTGATAAGGACTCTAGAAATGTTTTCATGCCCCATTTGTTTTTTATAAATGGGGTGTATGGTGGAATGAGAAATGTTTTTTTTTTATGAGTCGGCCATCAGATTTTGGAGTTCCAGTTCCATCATATTTTTATCTGAGAACCTCTTTCTTGCCACCCTTTTTTTAGTTTTAAGACAAGACTTGTCTTGTTAAGACAAGGTCCAGTCTTTTAGGACAAGGCTTTATTCTTGGATATAAGCCTAAGGAGTCCTAGAGGAGGGTCATACCTAAATCAAGAGAGGTTTAGGAGAGCATCCAGAGTGCCCTATTGTAGGTCTGAGAGTCCTATAGTGGTTAAAGGTCCAAAGGCTGCCCTAAGAGTCCTGTTGAAGCAAGCAACCCCGGTAGGAATTCTTCATTGGTATCATTCTCTGATGGATCATCGTTGGAGGGCTTGCACTTGTGAGCCTCGTGCAAAGGATTGGATTTCAGCGATCCAAGTATGTATTTTGACTTCATTTATGTTTTGTTGATTGGTATTGCATGAGGGGTTCCTGGGAATTAGGGTTTTTTTGCCAATTAGGGTTTCATGCTTAGAATTTTTATTTTGAAATTCTCTTCCGCATGCTGCATGATTCCAGGCAACCTGGAGAATTCCCATCATCGACCACTACACATATTGAGTCTTGTTTCCTTAGGGTCTTAGGTAGTCCTAGTACAAAGTCCATGCTAAGGTCTTTCCAAGGGCGATCAGCAACAGGTAAAGGGGTGTATAAGCTCGTGTTTTACTTATGCTATTTGGCAACAACACAAGTTCGATATCTAGACACGATATAGGCAACATCCCTCATTAAGGTTGGCCAAAAGAACTGGTCTTCTATAGCTAAGATTGTCTTGTTTCTACCAAAATGACCAACCATACCACCTGCATAGATTTTCCAAACTAAAAATTCTTTAAGTAAGGTCTTGGGAATACAAAGTCTACTCTTTCTGAAAAGGTAACCATCCTGAAGGGTGTACTCAATTTGGGAAATAGATGGTCCATGTCTAACAGATTGAAAAATTTCACTGAAGTCAAGGCAGGTCTCGTACTCATCTTTCAATCGATCAAACCCTATAACTTCAGTCCTAACAGTACTCAGAAGCAATGCACGTGGCTAAGGGCATCAGCTACCTTATTTTCAGTTCTAGCTCGATGTTTTAGCACAAAGGTATTGGCTTGGATGTATTCGACCCACTTAGCAGGCCTAGGGTTTAGCTTTTTTTGGGAGTTTAGGAATCGGAGTGCTTCATGGTTAGAGTAAAGGACGAACTAATAAGGTAGTGGTAATGTCTCAAGTACCTAAGTGCTTGTACTACCACATAGAACTCCTTGTCATAGGTGAAATACTTAACTTTAGCCTCATTGAGTTTCTTGTTAAAGAAGGTTACAGGGTGATCTTCTTGGCTCAATACTCCTCCAATGCCTACTCCTAAAGCATCACAAGCAACCTCAGAAATATTGAAAAAATCTGGCAATCTCAGGATGGGTGCTTGGGTCATCTTATCCTTAATCTCTAGGAAGGCTCTATCAGCAGCTTTGGTCCAATCAAAATTTTCCTTCCTAATATAGTCTATGATTGGTGCTATAATGGTACTAAATCCCTAGATAAATCTTCGATAGGAGGTGGCTAGACCATGGAAACAACGTACATCATGAATGCTAATTAGTACTGGCCACTCTACTATTGACCAAACTTTCTCAGGATCAGCTGAGACTCCCTCAAGGGTGACTATGAATCCTAAGAACATGACTCTATGGGTCATGAAATCACACTTCTTTAAATTGGCATAGAGGTTCCCCTTCCTAAGGATTTGGCAAACTTGCCTAAGGTGGTTCAGGTGGTCTTCCTTAGTCCTACTATAGATCAAGATGTCTTCAAAGTAAATCACAACAATTTTTTTTATGAACACACATAGGACTTGGGTCATGATCCTCATAAAGGTGCTAGGGGCATTGGACGGACCGAAATGCATCACTACCCATTCATACAGACCATCCTTAGTTTTGAATGCAATTTTTCACTCATCCCCAAGTCTGATCCTAACCTGATGATAGCTACTCTTGAGGTCAATCTTTGAGAAGATGGCTGTTTCGGCCATCATATCTAGCATGTCATCCAATCAAGAGATGGAAAACCTATATTTCACCATGATTTTGTTTATGGCACGACTATCTATGCACATTCTCCATGTGCCATCTTTCTTAGGACTGAGCAGGGCAGGTATGGTATAGGGGCTCAGGCTCTCCCTAATGAATACTTTCCTAAGGAGTTCTCCTACCTATTTTTGCAATTCTATGTGTTCAGTTGGGTTCATTCTATAGTGGCGCAAGTTATGTAGAATGGCTCCCTAATATGGGACAAAATATGCAAACTAAATTACTTCAATTTTAGATCTATTTATCAAAGACTAAATAGTAATTAATTTTTATAAAATTTATCAGAATAAAGACTCAAAGCAATTAAATAAATAAGACTAGCCAGCTAGTTTTTGTTGGAAATTGTGTCCCAAAGCCAATCGATTAGGCTTTAGGCAGTTGTGCTTAGTATTGTAATTTGTATATGAATTAATAAAAATTTATTTTTGCAGCTCATCACATTATTCATTTTCCTATAATGAACTCTATTTATGTGATGAAGTCTTTAGGACTTCACTGACTTCGATATAGAAAGGATATATTGAGTGGTCCTTTAAAAAGGATCACAACCAAAGGATTCATTGTACAGGACGGCAATGTATCAAGTGTAGGTTATTGTAGTTCACATCATTTGGTTGTCCTCTTGACCAAATGAGTGTGGTGACACTGATGTGATCTGTAAGTGGGATGTGTGACATCTCACTGAACGTGACTCCGTGGAGCTCCTTTCTATCAAAGGAATGCTTGCGATTGGATATGGGTATATGTGTCCCTCCGACCTGAGGTCACCATGGTAGCTTGCATGCAACTCCCTAGCTTTGGTGCCGGACTATCCGGATTTCAAATCCGATGATTGAAGGTTTCTGGGTATAGGCAAGTACTTATGGAGTAGTGGTGGACCAAGATGGAATTGACCTATCCAAATTGTTTGGATTATATGTCTCGCAGTGTCTAAATTTAGCAAATCCTCAGCTGGGGTAGTCCTAATTAGGAGTCACTGGACTTGCGAGGTTGAGAGATGTTGTGGATTGACTCAGTTAGGGTTGGCAGTCTAATCCTAGGTCATCTTGAGCATTGGTGGTCAAAGGGATGAATTATACGTTAACCATATGCCAGAGGTTCGATAGATTGCTCTCTCATCTTCGGCCTATTTGGATGCCGGGATCCATTGCTAGATGGTATCTTGTGCTGGTACTGGAAGTGTTCCAGTGCTACCATTTAGGTTCGAACCTATGAGGTCACACACCATAAAAAATTTTGTTCTGATCTAGGAGCCGATCAACGATTGGAAATCATTTCGATATTAAGGTCAAATGGTCTGATTGAGCACATATTGGATTTTTTTTTATCATTCTGGTCTGATTTTGATCAACCAGGATTGGTTTGGGTTAACCAAGAACTATTCCTGGTAGATCAGGATTAGACCCGATTTTTCTTCTGATCGGGTTTAGTCGGACCAGGGTTTCATGAACCGGTTTTTGGTTTTATTGAATCGATTTTAAATCATGGCTTGTTACATGGTATTTCTCCTTCTTCCCTACTATCTCGTTCCCCTGTTTGTTTTACCATGTGATTGGATTTGATCTACAGTTTGATCGGATGTCGCATGGGATAAGATCAGCTTGAAATTTGATTGCAGCCTGTGATCATTTCCTGCTTGGGATTTCATCCTTAGCATGGTGATCTGGATTGGGTCTCTCTGGTGTTTTCTCCCGCACATCCCTCATCCCTCTCGATCCCTGTTTCATGTTGTTTCTGCTCTTCCAAGCCTACGGTTCTAAGGTTTTCTCCACCGATCTAGAGTCAGTTCAAATTAGGTGTTTGGCTTTTATCTAAACACCTCTCTCGATGACTTCCAAGCCTTCTTGTTTTTTTTTTTTTAAGATCTGATATCTTGGTTCTAGTGGTATGCCGTGAGTTGTGAGAGGTTTATGAGCAGAAGAAATAGGGCATTAAGACGAGCAGAGAGTGAGCTTTTGGGAGAAAAATATGAGTGCTGAATTTCTTTGGAAGTTTCGTGTATTCCTTCCCTGTTCTTCACGATCCCTTTTATGTGCTCTTGGTGGAGCAAAGGCAGTCTTGGAGAAGACTATCTATGAATATCTTTTGGTTTTCCCTGCTCCACATTGCCATGACCTGTTAATTGATTCTTGGAGGACTAGCATCCATCCGGGAGTTGGATCAGCGAGAGCCCGCACGTGGATACTCTAGAGGGTGGACATTTGACACCTTAAGAGATTGGATCGATCTCTTCCATGTTCTTGTTGTTTTTATGTTTTATAGATCTAGTGGAAGTTCTGTTTGCTGATTTGTTCTGAAGACTGCTGGGATTCACATTGACGTCTTCTTCCAGATCTGATTTGCTATTGAAGGAGTTCAACCGACTGCCTTGATTTGTTGTTAAAGGAAGCTCTATAAGGTATGTTATTTACTTTTCATTATCATGCATATTTAGATCTAGAAATAATCATATTGTTTTAATTATTGCACTTGCCTATACATGCCTGTGTATTTGTTACATGCATCATGTTTATGTTAGATCTTGTGCATGAGTAGGTTTTTCCGTATGCTTGCTTAATAAAATTTTAACTTTGCAATACCTACTCCCTGGTGTAGCATGCCTAGGATAGGCATCCGGTGCACTGGTTTTCCTTCAGTGGTATCAGAGCCAGGTTTCTATGTAGCATATCATGATTGCATATATTGTTGATTTTCGATATGTATCTAGATTAGGGATTACTTTTAGGAACCTAGTTGAGACCTTCACCATGGCCGTGTGTCCAAATTAATCAGGGTTTAAAACCCCTAATTTTCTATGGCACGAGGTGGTTGTCTATGTAGGCCTTTTCAGAAAGATCCTTAAAGGAAACCTACGATATTAAAAATGTTTTAATCCTGATACATGATTATACAATGGCATGTCTTTAATTGTTATGGCTTGCAATATTATAAATTTATATGATAGGACTAGATATGATGCATGAAAGATGTAAAATGGTTTTACATGAATTTAATTAAAAATGTTTTAATTAAAAGTTGGCTTATTATCTAACAATTATGAATTGAAAGATTAATTAAATGACAAGCCATATTAGGGATTATGAAACCTAATTTCATTTGAATAAGCCATCTGGGTTAATTGGGTTAGCTGTCTGATTGGGTCCGTTTATTGGGTTATACCTAAGGTTAGTTGAATTGGACTTAAGAGAACTAATCAAATGTTGATTATCATTTGATTAAGGGCATTCTCTTCAGTATCTATCTAATAGTTAGATGGGTTAGTCCATTCCTCTAAAATGGATCTAATTAGTGGCTCTGTGGAAAGCCCGAGTTCTTAGGTTGGTGTAATCGAGTCTGGTAAATCGATTGGTGTCCAGGCAGGTTTGGCATTTTTTATCATGGTTGCATGAGGCTACCTCTTTCTTGACCAACTTGGTTGGTGTCTAGGAAAGATGGTTAATGGCGGATACTCACCCATGACCTCACCTACCTGGCCAATCCGGTCAACCAGAATTGATTAGAAGAGCTTATTGATTCGAGTTAACTCATATCACCCAAGTTGATCAGCATGTCTGATTTTTAGGTGCCCATGGACCAACTTGTTGAATTTAATTCAACCCTCCTGAGAATTGATTTGTTCAGTGGGAGGTTGATCCATGTTCTTCTCTCTATCTTCAGTCATAATTAATTAAAATCCTCTAAAATTATAACATCCTAAAAAAGACTAAGTCAATGAGTTGATGGTGTCTTAGCCTCCCATTAAGTGGGTTAGTAATGAGTCCTTTAGCTCGGTCTATATCGACAGTTCTAAAGAATGGGTGTGCATCCGGTTACTGGGATTACTCTTCCATAGATGATGGTTCAGTGCAACATTATTAACTGTGATCAGGTGGGCCAGCCAAAGTCGAGCTTGGTCATTCGTAAGCTTGAAGCATCGAATTTGTCATAATAGTGGTTGGACCTAACTAGAGACGCGCAATAGGAGGCCCCAAGGTCGATTGGGGGTTCTGTGAGGCAAAATTTATTACTGGAAGTTGCTTAGAGAGGTAATTGCTTAGAGAACCTACCTTTAGGCATGTATGGGTGACCGACCAATGTCGGGCTCATACGAGGTCTTTTGGATTTCAGTACCCACTCTGAAATGATGATTTCATAGATTGGAGTTAGACGCTCCCAATCTAAAAAATTAGTGGGAGGGACCTTTAGACTAAAGTCCGAATCTTTTACTTTAATTAATTAATTCATATACTAATTTGGTCTTAATTTTTCTTTCAGATGTCTTCAAACCTTTCACTCCGGTCACTTCTCGATAGTGAGAAGTTAAAGGGTCCCAATTTTGATAGCTGGAATTGAAAATTGAGGTTAGTCCTGGAGCACGAGTTGATCCTTTATGTGATAATGGATCCAGCACTCGAAATCCCTCCTGCCAATGCTCGGAGTTCGATCAGGGATACTTATTTGAAGTGGGTTTCTGATCGGACTATTGTCCAATGCATAATTTTGGTTGCGATGAATGATGAGTTCAGTCACAAATTCGAGGAGGCCCAGCCATATGAGATTCTTCAAAGTTGAAGGAATCTTCGGCATGCCAGACGATGTGCAGCGGTACAAAGTGTCTTGTGCCATCTACAATGCTAAAATGCAGAATGGTGCTTCGGTCACTGATCATGTATTGTATATGATCGAGATGATCGAACGATTGGGCAAGCTCAGATGTCCCTTGCATGAGCAACTCGGCAAGGATGCGATCCTGAATTCTCTACCCTCCTCCTATCTTGACTTTCTCGATAATTATAGAATGAATAAGCATGTAGTCAATTACCATCGTTTAATGGGGTTGATGCAGACTTACGAGAAGGACCACCAATTGAATAAGGGGGTGGTGAATTTAGTGGGAGGTTTTAGAGGTTGTTGTTCCTTTAAGAAAGGGAATAAAAAAGGTAAGGGAAAGAAGGTGAAAAGTGCTCCTGGCCCAAGTCAGGCCAAGAAAGTAAAAGCTGAGCAAGCTGGTGTAGAGTGCTTCTTTTTTAAGAAGCAAGGACACTGGAAGAGGAACTGTCCTTTTTATCAGTCATCCTTAGACCCTAACAGGCCAAAGAAGGGAAAGCAGTAGGGTGCTGGACAAGGTATTTATATAATAAAACTTGTAATTTCTCTATTTGTGATATGCTAACTGGGTATTGGATACTGGTAGTCCTATTCATGTTTGCAATTCATTGCAGGGACTTCAGGTTAGCAAGAGATTCGAGGATGGGGAGTAGTTCCTTAGCATCAGAAATGGAAATCATGTTCCAGTGCTGGCGGTCGGAGTTCTGATTCTTATTTTTGAGTCTAGTACTGTCGAATTAGTCGACTGTCATTATTGTCCTAGTTTTATTATGAGCATTATCTCTATAGGCCTTTTGGCCAATTATGGTTATGAACTTTTAATAAAAGGAGATTTTTGCCAAGTTATTATGAATAACTCTGTGATAATGAAAGCTAAGTTAAATAATGGCATTTATGTTTTGTCATGGCCTGTTAATGTAATATACACGTCTAGCAAATGCCTAATGATAGAAAATGTCAGTGACTTGTATCTATGGCACTGTAGGCTAGACCATGTTAACTATAATAGGATAAACAAGTTGAGAGGAGAAGGCTTCCTCAAGGTCAGTGATTCTGACTCACTGCCTACTTGTGAATCCTGTTTGCTTGGTAAAATGACCAAGTCACCTTTTACTGGAAAAGGTGAATGAGCTACAGAACTTCTGAGTCTCATACATACTGATGTATGCGGACCCATGATAGTTTGTGCCAATGGTGGATACAGATATTTCATTACATTTACAGACAACCTTTCTAGGTATGGTTATGTCTTCTTGATGAAACATAAATATGAGTCGTTTGAAATATTCAAACGATATCGTAATGAAGTGGAAAAACAAACTAGAAAGAGTATTAAACCCATCGATATGATCAAGGCAATGAATACCTATCTAGTGAGTTCATGACATATCTTGAGAAGAATGGGATTCTCTCTCAGTGGACTCCTCCAAGAACACCCCAGTTGAATGGTGTGTCCGAAAGGAGGAATCGAACCTTGTTGGACATGGTTCAATCCATGATGGGCATTGCAACTCTGCCACTATCCTTTTGGGGATATGCAGTTGAGACATCTTGTTACTTGCTGAATGATGTTCTGAGTAAGTATGTTATTTCCACTCCATATGAGTTATGGACTGGACGTAAGCCCTCAATTTCATACCTTTGGGTCTGGGGTTGTCCGGCTTATGTAAAGCATTTAGAGTCAGATAAACTTGGTCCTAGGTATGATCGGTGCCTGTTTATTTGGTACGTTAAGGAAACAAAGGGATATTTCTTCAACTTGGAGGATGAACAGAAAGTGTTCGTTGCTCTTAGGACTGTCTTCTTGGAAAAGGAGTTCCTTGGATAAGGAACTGTAGCCTCTGAGATTGAACTTGGCGAAGTTCAACTAGTAGAAGAAGAACCTGCACACTTTAAGGACATCATAGAACCAGCTATGATTAGATCATACCAGGAACCCATTAAAAGGAGATCTGGTAGAGTACCGCATTAGCCGGACAGATATTATGATTTCTTGGTCCAGGAAAGTGATCCCATTGAGCTTGACGAGAATGATAAGGATCTGATCACCTATATGGATGCAATTCAGAGATCTGACTCTGAGGAGTGGCTTGGAGCCATGCATTTCAAGATGGAGTCCATGGAGATCAATAATGTATGGACATTGGTTGATCCACCTGAAGGGATAAAACCTATCGGGTGCAAGTGAATTTTCAAGAGAAAAAGGGACGTAGATGGGAAGGTGGAGACCTATAAAGCCCGTCTGGATATCAAGGGGTATCGTCCGTGATATGGTATCGATTATGACGAGACGATCTTCCCTGTGGCAATTCTCAAGTCCATTCGGATCATGCTTGCTTTGGTAGTACATTTTGACTATGATATCTAGCAGATGGATGTCTGAACCGCTTTCTTGAATGGGGAGCTAGATGAGGAGGTGTATATGATACAGCCTGAAGGGTTCATATCCATAGACAAGTCAAAAGTATGCAAATTACAGAGGTCCATTTATGGACTCAAGCAAGCATCTCGAAGTTGGAACATGCTATTTGATAGGTGTATCAAATCGTATGGCTTTGTTAGGAATGGAGAGGAACCTTGCATCTATAAGTCGGTTAATGGTTCTGTGATTATATTCTGGTACTGTATGTTGATGATATTCTCTTAATCAGGAATGACATCGCATCATTGCAAGGAAAAAAGGTCTGGTTGTCATCTCAGTTCTCCATGAAAGACTTGGGTGAAGCTTCTTACATACTGGGTATGAAGATCTATAGAGATAGATTTAAGAGGCTTCTGGGATTGTCCCAGTCTATGTACATTGATACTGTGCTGAAATGGTTCAGCATGGAGAATTCCAAGAAAGGCTATCTCCCGATAGGTTCTGGAAATACTCTTTCCAAGAAGGATTGTATGACAACTCCTGAGGAAAGAGAGCACATAAGTAGAGTTCCTTATACTTCTGCAGTGGGCTCTATCATGTATGCTATGACATGTACTAGACCATACGTGGCATACTCACTAAGAGTAGTGAGCAGATACCAGTCTGACCCAGGTAAGGCATATTGGAAGGTGGTTAAGACCATCCTGAAGTATTTGAGAAATACTAAGGACCAATGGCTGATTTATGAAGAACCTGACTTTAAACTTATGGGGCATACTGACTCTAGTTTCCAGTCAGACAGAGATGATAGCAAGAGTGTGTCAGGGTTTATGTTTACCCTGAATGGAGGAGTAATATATTGGAAGAGTTCCAAGCAAGCAATAGTTACAGACTCAGTATGCGAAGTAGAGTACATTACAGCATCAGATACAGCAAAGGAAGTTGTGTGGTTACGGAAGTTCCTTGGAGAGCTAGGGTTGGCACCTTCCCTAGATGGTTCTGTTCCAGGTATTATGACAGCACAAGAGCCATTGCTCAAGCTAAGGAGCCAAAGTCTCATCACCGCACCAAGCACATTCTGCGATGCTATCACCTCATACGAGAGATCGTGGAATGAGGTGACATCAATCTTATGAAGATCGATGGAAAGGAGAATCTAGCCGACCCCTTCACTAAAGTCCTCGAAATCAAAGAGTTCGACTATTGTAAAAGGAAATGGGTATTAGATAATGTTTTGATTGGCTTTAGTATAAGTGGGAGTTATTAGGAATTATGTCCCAAAGCCAATCGCTTAGGCTATAGGCGATTGTGTGTAGTATTGTAATTTGTATATGAATTAATAAAACTTTATTTTGGTAGCTCATCACATTATTCATTTCCCTATAATGAACTCTATTTATGTGATGAAGTCCTTAGGACTGCACTAACTTCAATATAGAGAGGATATATCGAGTGGTCCTTTAAAAAGGTTCACAACCAAAGGATACATTGTATAGGACAGCAATGTATCAAGTGTAGGTTGTTGTGTTTCACATCGTTTGGTTGTCCTCTTGACCAAAGGAGTGTGGTGACACTGATGTGATCTGCAAGTGGGATGTATGACATCTCATTGAACGTGACTCTATGGAGCTCCTTTCTGCCAAAGGAATGCTCATGATTGGATATGGGTATATGTGTCCCTCCGACCTGAGGTCACCATGGTAGCTTGCAAGCAACTATCTGAGCTTTGGTGCTGGACTACTCGGATTTCTAATCCGGTGACGGAAGGTTTCTGGGCACAGGCAAGTACTTGTGGAGCAGTGGTTGACCAATATGGAATTGACCTGTCTAAATTGTTTGGATTGAATGTCTCGCAGTGTCTAAATATAACAAATCCTCGACCGAGGTAGTCCTAGTGAGGAGTCACTGGACTTGCGAGGTTTAGACATGTTGTGGATTGACTCAGTTAGTGTTGGCAGTCTAACCCTAGGTCATCTTGAGCATTGGAGGTCAAAGGGATGAATTATACGGTAACCATTTGCTAGAGGTTCGATAGATTGCTCTCGTATGTTCGGCCTTTTCTGATGCCAGGATCCATTGCTAGATGGTATCTTGTACTGGTATTGGAAGTGTTCCAGTGGTACCATCTAGGTTCGAACCTATGAGATCATACGCCATAGAGGATTTCTTCCTGATCCACGAGCTGATCAACGATTGGAAATCATTTCGGTATTAATGTCAAACGGTTTGATTGAGCACACATTGGATTTTTTCTGATCAATCTGGTCTAATTTGGATCGACCAGGATTGGTTTAGGTAACTAGGAACTATTCCTAGTAGACCAGGACTAGACCTAATTTTTCTTCTGATCGAGTGTGGTCAGATCGGGGTTTCATGAACTGGTTTTTGGTTTTGTTGAACCGGTTATAAATCATGGCTCGTTTACAAAGTATTTCTCCCTCTTCCCATTCTATCTCATTCCCCTGTTTGTTTTTCCGTGTGATTGGGTTTGATCTGTAGTTTGATCAGATGACGCATGGGATAAGATCAGCTTGAAATTTGATTGCAGCCTATGATCATTTCCTGCTTGGGATTTCATCCTTAGCACAGCGATCTAGATTGGGTCTGTCCGATGTTTTCTCTCGCATGTCCCCATCCCTCTCGATCCCTGTTTCACGATGTTTCTGCTCTTCCAAGCCTGCAGTTCCGAGGTTTTCTCCACTGATCTAGAGTCAGTTCAAATTAGGTGTTTGGCTTTTTTCTAAACACCTCTCTCGATGTCTTCCAAGCCTTCTCATTTTTTTTTTGAGATCTAATATCTTGGTTCTAGTGGTATGCCATGAGTTGTGAGAGGTTTATGAGGGGAAGAAACAGGGCATTAGAGATAAGCCGAGAGCAAGCTTTTGGGAGAAAAATCTAAGTGCTGAATTTCTTTGGAAGTTCTGTGTATTCCTTCCCTATTCTTCACGGTCCCTTTTGTGTGCTCTTGGTGGAGTAAAAGCAGTCTTGGAGAAGACTGTTTGTGAAGATCTTTTGGTTTTCCCTCCTCCACATTGCCGTGACCAGTTATTGATTCCTGGAGGACTAGCATCCATCTGGGAGTTGGATCAGCGAGAGCCCGCGCATGGATACTCTAGTGGGTGGACATTTGGACACCTTGAAAGATTGGATCGATCTCTTCCATGTTCTTGCTTTTTTTATGTTTTACAGATCTAGTTGAAGCGTTGTTTGCTGATTTGTTCTAAAGACTGCTGGGATTCACATTGACGTCTTCTTCAAGATCTGATTTGCTATTGAAGGAGTTCAACCGGCAGCCTTGATTTGCTATTAAAAAACCTCTATATGGTATGTTATTTACTTTTTGTTATCATGCAAGTTTAGATCTAAAAATTATCATATTGTTTATAATTATTGCACTTGCCTATACATGCCTGTGTATTTGTTACATGCATCATGTTAATGTTAGATACTGTGCATAAGTATGTTTTTCCGTAGGCATGCTTAATAAAATTTTAATTATGCAATAACTACTCCCTAGTGTAGCATAACTAGGGTAGGCATCCGGTGCACTGGTTTTCCTTCAGTTTTTTCCTGCAATATCAAACTAACAAAACTAGTTAGGAAAGAAGGATCTGGTGAAAAAGAAATCACCTAAAACTAGGGTTCTACCTTTTAATGGATCAAAAAATAAGGAGTTAGAGAAGGTTTTGATGGGGGACCCAAAACCCACCCAGGTTTTCCTTTTCTTTTTTTAGATTTTTTTATTTTTAGTTTAAAAATATTTATCCCTGCTATTCCATCTATTCCCGTTATCCTTACTCTATCCCAATGTTATTCCCAACTTATTCCATATCTATCCCTATCTTCTTCAACCTCCAGGAAAGTCACAGAGCATTCATTTTCCAATTTTTTTTGTCCTACCGGTCCCAGATCCGTCGTGCCCGTCCCCCTGGCCACCTACGCCGGCCCGCCACCAGTGCTCGCCGGCCTTGCTCTTGTCGGAAAACCGGCATCCGCCGCCCATGCCATGGGAAGATGAACGGTCCGTGGGAAGACCAACGGTCACCCATGGCCGCCGCCACCGCCGCCCGCCACCCGCTGGCCCCCGCCCGATCGGTCGGAGGCTTCGCCGGTGCCCAGCCGCCATACGCGACGCGGAAGATGAACGGGCGCCCGTGATGCCCGACCATGCCACTGTGTCGCCGCCGTCCACCCGTCGTGTCGCCCCACCGCCGCCGCCTGCCTGCTGCCCTACCGCTCCCCGCCCTCTGGCCCCTACCGACCGTCAGAGATTCAGCCCCCCTATTGCTCGACCGTGAAGAAGTTTTCTGTACGCTTCTCAAAGCAACCCAAAGAAGCTTCTGCATGCTTCTTAAAGTAGCTTGAAGAAGACCTATTCTGCATGATTTTTGGAGCAGCACGAATTTTCGAGCGGAGGGGGATTTCAAAATTCAAATAAAAGGGATTTATTTGGTAATTTTCATGATTGTATTTTGGGTTTAAAATGGAAATTTGGGATTTTGGTTTTGAATTTGAATTCAAATTATTTGAATTTGGAAGGATTTTAGGGGATTTTATTTTGAATTTCAAATGGGATATGGGTGTCTATAAATACCCATACTCCTCTTGTAATAAATTAGTTGAAGAAAATAATTTTTGAGGGTTTGTAACCTGTTGTGGTTCTGTGGTGAGGCTCGTTTTCCTTTGCCTGCTGGCGTCGAGGGGTTGTGGCCCCAATGCCTTCGCTCTAGTGAGAGCGTCGAGGGGTGTGAGTCCCCATTCTTGTCTTCGTCCTGCGGGACATCGAGGGGTGTGAGGCCCTGTCTTGCCTTCGTCCTGCAGGACGTCGAGGGATGTAAGGCCCCGTCTTGCCAATGCCATGCTCCAGTGAGAGCGTCGAAGGGTGTGAGGCCCCGTTTTGCCTTCGTCCTTCGGGATGTCGAGGGGTGTGAGGACCCATCTTGCCTTCATCCTTCGGGACGTCGAGGGGTGTGAGGCCCCAGGTATCTCCATTCTCTCTCCAACCTTCATGTCTCTCCCTGTTTCCCCTCGTGATCTTGAGATTCATCCTAGCACCTCCAAGTATCGAGGAGGGCGTAATGCATTAGAGGTGAGAGGTCTCTTTGTTAGGGTGAGTCCCAAGGTCCATGTGTTCCAGTCCCCAGTCTCCCATCTGCATCCTTCCTTCGCCACCTCTGCCAAGAAAATCTGAAAACCAAAAGAGCCCAGCCATTTTATTTTTTTTCAGAGGTCATTCTATCCTAGTCCCAGGAGGCTTCTTAGCCCTCCCACGATCCTTGGTTTGCTTTAGGTCTTTCCCATTTCCGAATAACCCCAGGTTTATTCGGGACCCCGTCCCAAACCAACTTGGTATCAGAGCCAGCAGCGGACTAGGATTTGCTTCGTTTTCAAACTCGACGGAGTCGAGTTCTTCAGCTACAGGAGAATGATGGGGGACCCGAAACCCACCCGAGTTTTCCTTTTCTTTTTTTTAGATTTTTTATTTTTAGTTTAAAAATATTTATCCCTGCTATTCCATCTATTCCCATTATCCTCACTCTATCCCGATGTTATTCCCAACTTATTCCATATCTATCCCTATCTTCTTCAACCTCCAGGAAAGTCATAGAGTGTTCATTTTCCAATTTTATCTTGTCCCACCGGTCCCAGATCCACCATGCCCGTCCCCCCGGCTGCCTCCACCGGCCTGCCACTAGTGCTCGTAGGCCTCGCTCTCGTCAAAAAACCAGCATCCACCGCCAATGCCATGGGAAGATGAACGGTTCGTGGGAAGACCAACGTCGCCGCCGCCGCCACCGCCCTGTCACCATCACCCGCCTGCCACCCTACCACTCGCCACCCCCTGGCCCCCGCATGGCAGCCGGAGGCCTTGCCGGTGCCCGTCGTCGCCCACGGCCGTGGAAGGTGAACGGGCACCCATGATGCCCGTCCGTGCCACCGTGCCGCCCTGCCACCGCCGTCCACTGGCCCCCGCCCGGCCGGCAGGAGGCTTCGCCGGTGCCCAGCCGCCATCCACGGCCACGAAAGATGAACGGGCGCCCGTGACACCCATCCGTGCCACCGTGCCGCCCACCGCCCGCTGGCCCCTGTCGGCTACCAGAGATCCGTCCCCCTGTTGCTCGGCGTGAAGAAGTTTTATACATGCTTCTCAAAGTAGGCCAAAGAAGCTTCTGCACGCTTCTCTAAGTAGCTAGAAGAAGACTTGTTTTGCTCTATTTTTTGAGTAGCACGAATTTCAGAGTGAAGGGGGATTTCAAAATTCAAATAAAAGGGGTTTATTTGATAATTTTCATGATTGTAATTTGGGTTTAAAATGGAAATTTGAGATTTTGGTTTTGAATTTAAATTCAAATTATTTTGAATTTGAATTCAAATCTAGGGAGGATTTCAAGGGATTTTATTTTGAATTTCAAAGGGGATATGAGAATTTATAAATACCCATACTCTTCTTGTAATAAATCAGTTGAAGAAAAAAATTTTTGAGGGTTTGTAACATGTTTGTGGTTCTAGGCTGAGGCCCATTTTCCTCCACCTACGGGCATCGAGGGATTGTGGCCCCAATGCCTTCCCTCTAGTGAGAGCGTCAAGGGGTCTGAGGCCCCATCTTGCCTTTGTCCCGTGGGATGTCAAAGGGTGTGTGGCCCTGTCTTGCCTTCGTCCCGCAGGACGTCGAGGGGTGTGAGGCCCCGTCTTGCTTATGCCTTCGCTCTAGTGAGAGCATCGAGGGATGTGAGTCCCCGTTATACCTTCGTCCTTTGGGATGTCGAGGGGTGTGAGGCTCCATCTTGCTTTCGTCCTTCAGGACGTCGAGGGATGTGATGCCCCAGGTATCTCCATTCTCTCTCCAACCTTTATGTCTCTCCCTGTTTCCCCTCGTGACCTTAAGATTCATCCCAGCGCCTCCAAGTATCGAGGATGGCGTAATACTTTAGAGGTGAGAGGTCTCTTCGTTAGGGTGAGTCCCAAGGTCCATGAGTTCCAGTCACCGGTCTCCCATCCCCATCCTTCCTTCGCCACCTCCGCCAAGAAAATTTGAAAACCAAAAGAGTCTAGCCGTTTTAGGTTTTTTTCAAGGGTCATTCTATCCTAGTCTCGGGAGGCTTCTTAGACCTCCCACGATCCTTGGTTTGCTTTAGGTCTTTTCCATTTCTGAATAACCCCAGGTTTCTTCGGGACCTCGTCCCACACCAGGTTTATACTTTTCCAACGAACATGATTTTCCATTTTATTGTGGATCTGACTGGACTCACTAGGATCTTGAGGAAAGACTTCCAGATTTCAATCTTTGGGCTTCGATCTTCAGCTCTACGGGTTCCAAGGCAAGAACCACCATCACATCCGATCTTAATCACTTGCAATCTATTTCAAACACTCAAGTTAAATGGTTGTAGAAAGAGGAAGAAGATGGAAAAGGAGGAAGGAAAGAGAGTTGGAAGATGGTGCCTAGGATTTTTTGATTGTTGGATATGTAGGATAACTAGGGCCTCACACCCCACGATTCTCCGAAGAACAAATGAATAGGGGCTAACACCCCGCAATGCTTGACACAGCAAAGGAATGGTAGAATTTCTCCTTTATTGATGAATAATTATTGAATTTACAAAAGGGGTTGATGGTGGTATTTATAGACCACCAACATGAGAAGTTTGGGTTACAAAGAGTAGAATTAGTTCTTCTTGGGCAGCAGCTCCTTGAATCCCTTCTTTTGGTGTCATGACTCTTGAGCATTGATCCTTCCTTGGCCTTCATCCAAAGTGGGTGACAACATGGAATAGATTTCATAAGGTGGGTGATAACAAAGAACCTCCATCCATTTTAGCGACAAGAATGAAGACCCCTTTCTATTTACTCCTCTTAAATTGGTGCCAAGTCTTGAATGGGTGTCAAAATGAAGAATTCGTGATCTCCTCTTAGTCTTGAATTGGACGATAGACATGGTATCTCATCTCCTCCTTCTGGGTGTCTATCTTGCCTTTGAAAAGTTGATGAAGACAACTCCCATCCTATCTTTGAATTTGGAATGGAACTCCTTAGATTTGAAACTCATCATGATAGGCATCCCCTTGAAATGGAGTTTCTTTATGATGGGCTTTGCCGACTCCTCTTAGATTTGGTGACAAATAAAATAAAAAGGATGGGTGACCAAAACTCCTTCTTGGTGCTAATCAAGGCTTGGACTCCTTTTCATTTACTCTTAAAAATGTTGATAACTTCATTCTTCATGTGGTTGACCAAAAAAAGGATGAGGGGAGGTGCTAAATGAGATGAGAGTCCTTCCATCTTACTTCTCTCAAATTGGCATTAATCTTGGATTTCAAATGGGCGACAAAAAGAGAGAAAAAATTGAGGCACCCTCCCTTTTGGATAAACTTGAACTTTAAATATTGTCTGAATGTCTTAATGTTTGAATGTCTAGTTGTTTGGATGTCTAGATGTCTAGATGTCTGGATGTCCAGATGCCTTGAAATCAAGTTGCAATTCTTAATTAGCACTCCAAATGGATCCCATGTGATGGTGTGGTGCCAAGAAGTAGTTGGCACATGATGTGTTGGGTTGGCACATAGAGTCACATGGGTCTTGACTTGGGTCCCCTCTTGTATTACAGGACTCAACTAAAATAACTAATCACATGACTCAATGAACTAATTAAAACCAACTAACTAATTACAATGACTCAATTGTAACTAACTTCAATCCCAACTTGATCAATTGAACCCAATTTGATCAAAAGGCATAACCAATTCATAATTGAACCATACCATACTTAATTAGGCTTGCAAATACAAAACCCAATTAAAGTTGATAAAAAGAGCTAAATAATACTAGACCATTATAACAGAATTTATGATCCAATTGAAGGGGTTTTTTTATAAACTCAACTTTGGATCTAGGTTTTTATAGGGACTCAATTTTGGGGTTTAGCGCTAAAACCAACTAAGATAAAATGATAAATTTAAGATAACTATTTATAAGTGATCTGGGGTTTGGGCTTAGGGCTTCATTCACAATTAATCCACAGGGATGTGGATTCGACCTGTCATTTTCTTCTGGTCCTGGTGTCCGCACCAATTCTTCACTGGTAGATGGAACTCGTTCATGTCGAGTATAGGTCAACTTTGCTATGATAGTGCTTTAGTAAGTCTGGGTTAGTTTTTTGCAAGTCCTCTTTGGTGATCCAAGAATCGTCAATCTCGGATCATCCTTGCCAATGAACCAGATATCATTGATAGTCTTTACTCCGAGTAGCGATAATCTTGTCATCCAAGATCTGCTCGATCCTATCTCTCCGGGCGGTAGTATGGCAGGTGGACACACATGGGTTGGCTCATTCTCAAGGATTGGATTAGATCCAAAAGGCTCACTAGGAATCAACGTTGTCTCCCTATACTCTATAAAGTCTGAAACATTGAAAGTAGAACTAATGCCTAGTCAGTGGTAACTCAAGCACGTAGGCATTAGATCTGATTTTCCTAATTACTTTGTATGGTCCACTACTACGGGTGTGTAAATTCTTCATGGTTCCAGGTGGAAACTGATCAGGTCATAGCCTGACCATGACAAAGTCTCCTTCATTGAATTCTTTCAGTCTTTTTCTTTTTCCTTTTTTTTCTTATTGACATGCATGTAAATGACTAATACAATACCTAATGGACTACAAACTCGACTAAACCCTAAACTACACTGAGTTTGACCCTTGGTTGGTGGGTGACATGCAGATAAGAATGGTGCATGGATGCCTACTAAATGCCACAAGATATGCCAGAAATAGGTTATAAACCTAACATGCTCAATAAACTGGTGCAACACGCTAACCTCTACAAAATGTAATGTAATGGTCCTAGAAACATGGAAAGCTTCAGGAAAAGGTAAGAAGTAAGAAGTGGATTTGGAGCTAGCCTGGTGGGGTAGGACATAAGAAAAGGGCTCATGGAATAGTCCTGGGTTAATGGGGTTGACCTTAAGGTTTGGACATTGGGTTACATCAACAAGTAAATAAAGGTCAGCCTTATGGAACGATGAATCAGTGATTTCAAGAAAAAATCTTCAATTGGGACCATAGGGATGATGTCTTCCTGAGGGTACTGGACAAAATAAGCCAAGTCCTCAATAATTTTCTCTTGTTCTTGGATTTCAGGACTAAGCTCTATCATTGGGTTCTCTTCTAGGGTTTCCTCAGATAAAGTTGTAATAGTAGGATCATAGTTCTCTTTTCCTAAATGTTCCTCCACTACAGTTTTAGTCAGGGTATGATCAAGGTTAGCTATCTCTGGATTGGCTTTAGTCTGGGTATCGTCAGGGTTAACTAATTCTTAGTCTGCCTTATGTATTTCCTCTTCAATGTTACCCTTGGGAAAAGATGGGATAACAGGTATGGGTCGACTAAAGAAAAATTGACTGATTCCAGGGCTCTGACTAGTGCATTGATCCTAGTGGGTTCGGGTCGATAGGTTCTAGGTCAAGGGTAGTGGGTTTAGGTGAACCACGGCTAGTACGAGTCTTATGGATTCTCTCTAGGTTTTCGAATCTCTTATCTAGTTGGTCACATTTATTATTCATCAGGGCAAACTGATCATTCATAAATCTCATAAAGGTTTCAAAGTTGTACTCCATGGTCAGGCTAGGTTGGGGTGAGACTACAAGTTGGGTTAGACTCCTAATCTAATGCTTATAAACTTTATTACTCATTTGAATCTTCTTACTAAATTCTTTATATAATTCTTTAAGATGCTGTGCATATGACTTGGCAGACTTAGACATTCGTGTGTGTGTGGGTAGTGGAATGAGGTGGATAGGTCTCCTAGGTCTGTAACCATGGACAATGTCAAAGGAACTTTTACCAGTAGACCTATTGACTAAGCTATTGTAGGCGAATTCAGCATGAGGTAGAAGCAAATCCCAGTTTCCCAGACTCTCTCCAACAAGACACCTCAAAAAGTTCCCTAGACTTCTATTTACAGCTTCGGTTTGTCCATCAGTTGAGGGTGATAAGCAGTTGAGAATTTTAGTTTTGTTCCTAGTATGTGCCAAAGGGTTTTTCAAAAATAGCTTGTGAAACAGACATCTCTATCAGAAACAGTAGTCTTAGGTAACCCATGTAACTTGACTACTTGATCGAGAAAAAGCTTGGCTACCTTGGAGGTATCAAAAGTTTGGGAGCAGGGTATAAAATGGGCCATTTTCGAAAATCTATTGACCACTACAAAGATTGAATCATGTTTTCTAAGGATCATGGGCAGTCCTAAAACGAAGTACATGCTAAGATCCTGCCATGGACAATCTGGCACAGGTAAAGGAGTGTATAACCCGATATTTTGTCTTTGATGTTTGGCAACCACACATGTCATAAATCGGCCAACAATATTGGCTACATGTCTTTTAAGGCCTGGCTAGTAAAATTTCTCCTCAAGTATCAATATGGTCTTGTTTCTTCCAAAATGGCCAGCCAAACCTCCAGCATGGGTTTCGATCATCACGATCTGTTTGATCCTAATTGTGTCTCCTAGGGTTTGGCTCATAGACTGGATCATGGTGTGCTACCTAGGGTTCGAGTCATGGACTCAATCAAGATTGGGCCTCCTAGGATTTGGCTCAAAGAAATGGTCTTGATGAAGAGCCCTTCTAGGGTTGATAGGTGTCTCAATCTCAGATTCAGGCTCTAACTCATTCTGGACTTCATGAGTTCCTCCAGGGGTATGAGCTTCTAATCGATCAAGCCTAGCAGTGATGAGGGTTATCTAATCAGTCATGTTTTTGTTGGTCTGGGCTAATTGATCAGTCAGATTTTGGTTCAACCGTGTCATTTGGTCAATCAAAGATTTCATCAAGCTCTCAAATTTTTGTTCCATGGTTACACTAGATTGGGCTTGGGTTTGCTAATAGGGTGCTCCTGATCTAGTTGCCATGCACACATGGACTCAAACTCGAACTAGGGGTTTGCTAGACCTAGAGCCCAAACCAAATGTGATGGGGGACTAACTAGATGCCAGGATGAAATGATGCAGGTGATTTGTTCTTTGGTGATTTTTGGGTTTTAATGATTTGTTTAGGATTCCCGAAAACAAGTAAGAGTAGATCTAGGATTCTATACTAACAAGAATTTCAGGCAAGCAAGTAAGTCCCTAAGCAATGATAAAAAGAGGACCCCGGAATTGAGAAACCCATAGGACTTAGCTCTCAGATTAATACCTACTTAGGAGTCAGGGTGGCAAACCTCAAAGATCCGAAGTGCCCGATGCTGAGTTCACTCGCTGTCATGGATGCAGCCTGGATGATCGAGCAGTCAACCCCGCGGATTCACCAGCTTTCTATCCAAAGGTCATGATGGCAAGAGCAACTGACTCCATGTTCGTGTCACCTGGAGGACTTGTGAGCATTCAAGAGGAGAGTTAGGATTCAACAAAGAAAACAAGGGATGAAGGATGGAGAGTTGATGTGGTGATGGTGGAGTTCTTCTTGCTAGATGCCTGGTTGGATGATCCCAATGGACTCTGACTCGAAGGTTGGTGGATGGAGTTGCAGAAGAGATAGTAACACGAGGCCTCACACCTCTTGACGCCCGAAGTGGAAGGCGCTCCCTCACGGAGATCGATGTTCCTAATGAACGAAGGCAACTAAAGAGAATTGGCTCTCAAAAAACTTGGTTTTTTCATTCATCATCAATTTGCATTACAAAGGAGGGGTAAGGTCCCTTTTATAGGCACCTTAGGACCACATTTAAATTTCAAATGAAAATTACAAATCATTTCTTGATGGGGCGCCCAAAAATTCAAAAAATTCCTCCTTCTTGGCCGACCGTGAATGTGGCTTGATGTGAGGCTTAGAGCAAGGCTTGTGTCCTCCTCCTTTCCTTGGTTGTGCTTCCACCTTTGGTACAAGGCATGATATGGGGAGTGGGAAGTGGAGGTACCCATGGATCTTGCTATTCCTTCCAAAGTTGTTCAAGTAGTTTGGGAAGAAAGCTTGATAGGAGGCTTGAAGCAAGGGATTTGAATTCTCCAAACTTTAACTCCCTTTAACTTTCCTTGGTCGGCCACCCAAGTTTGGAAAATATCTTGATATATGGGAGGGAAAAGGGGAGTGTGTCAAGTGATGTGTCCCCCCCTTTTGGCATCCAAAATCTGAATTGTGTGCCGCCCACATGGCATTATGAAGTGGCGCCATGTAGGATGTAGAGGTGGTCCCCTGAGCTGAGTTGGCTTCCTTCATGGCTTGGCTCAAAAAGTGACTAGACTTCAAGACCAATCTTGCTTCAAACAGTCTGGGACTGGACTCATTATGGGACTGGACTCAGTACAAGACTCGACTGTACCAATTTGGTCAAATTATAGGACTAGACATAGACACTTAAGACTCAATTCAAAGCTAAAAAAAATTACATGGTTTAGGGTTGCACCCTTATTACAAGACCCAAAAAGTTGGAACCCTAATTGGACATCCATAGAGGATTGAGGAGTCTTTGTCGGATTCTGGTGCCCTCACCAGTTCTCCCGGGGTGGGAGGAATTCGATCCTGTCGAATAAAGGTTCATTTGGCTTTGATATTTTTCCTGAAGGTTGGGGTCGAGGTGCTGCAAGTCCTCTTGGGTATCCTACGAATCATCGGATTGTAGTCAGCCTTGTGATCGGACCAAGTAACGCTGATAGCCTTTGCCCTAGGTGGTCATAGCTTGATCATCCAGGACACGCTCGATCCGCTCTCCTCTCTCAGGTAAAATTGGAGGTAGACACTCAAGTTTAGGTTCATTCTCAAAAGGAAGGTCAGGCCCAAATGGCTCGCTAGGTATGTTTGCTGGTTCCCTGTACTCGACTAAGTCCAGGATATTGAAAATCGAGCTAATGCTATAATTCGGGGGTAGCTCAAGCACATAGGCATTAGGGCCAACTCTCCTTATCACTTTAAAGGGGCCAGCTCCATGAGCATGAAGTTTCTTAACAGCTCTTGGTGGTAACTGTTCAGGCCTAAGCCTAACCGTTATAGAATCCCTTTGATCAAACTCTTTGGTTCACTTTCGAGAATCAGTCAAATTATTTTAGAATTTATAGTTAATGCATAATGCAAAATGCAGACTTAACGATGCATTCCTATAGAACAAAATTTTATTGGACTCTCTAGGGCCTAAACCTAATAGATTATTGACTCTCTAGGTTTGACCCTACTCTGGTATGCACAAGAAAAATTATCAAGGATCCCTAGCAAATGCCATAAGGTATGCTAGAAGTAGATGGCAAAAGGGATGGGCTCTATGGAGTCATGCATTTTGGTAATCTCAACAAAAAGTAACCCCATGGCTCTAGAAATGTGAGAAGGCTCAGGGAAGGGTTGGAAATAAGAATCAAAGTCTTGGGGTGGCTTATAAGAAACATGAAATAGACCTTGGTTATACAGGATGATTTTAAAATTTGGACATTGATCGATGGGTGCAAGTTCTAGCGCAGGCTGGGTGTTCCTCAGGGATGGTAACCGATCAGGTAACTCATCAGGAACTACATCCTCAATTTCTTTCTGAGCTTCAACCATCTCTTGAGGATGTTCTTTGGATCGGTTCATTAAGGGTTTGTTCTTGAACTCCTATGGAATAGAATGGTGAATCCTCATGTTCATTTACTAGATGTGATCCTGGCTCGATCATTTCCTCTTCAAATTTTGTAGTGGGTTCAGGATCATTTTTCTTTGATTCCTCAATGATTTCAACCTTGGGCCCATCTTCTACTAAACTTGACTCATGGATGTTTTCTTTCAATTCTTTAATGGGCTCGGGAGTTTCTTTTCCTAGATTTTTAATAGGTTCAACCTTAAAGTCTTCAATGGGCTCAAGGGTTTTTGTATTCAAATTCTTAGAATGTTCATCCTTCTCTCCCTGAAATTCTTTAAAGGGTCCTTTCCCAGTAATCTCTTCTTCTAACCCATTATCCTTGATATGGTTAACTTCAGGCTTCTTTTCCTTAAGGCTACTTGATCATTTCTTAGCCTGGTCCTTAGGCTGAACTGGGTTGATTGTAAATTTCTTTCCATGGTGGTTAAAGGTACAGGTATTGGTCCGACCATGAAGGGTGGCATCATGATCGTACAGCCAAGGTCGTCCTAAGATAATACTACTGATGCCCATGAGAAGGACATCACACCAAATCTTCTCTTCATAAAACTATAATTTGACCAAGACTTGGCACCTAGACTTTATGGGTATATAAGTTGAATCTATCCAAGAGACCTTATATGGGTTGGGATAAGGAACTGGGGTCAATCCTAGGGCTTTGACAGTACTTGAAGAGATGGCATTGACACAGCTCCCACTATCAATTATGATTTTGCACACCCTATCCCCTAGTTTGACAAAGGTTTGTAGGATGTTTGTCCTACGCCAATCTTCTTGCACTATGTCCTGGATAAGGATGCACCAAATCACTCCTAATAGGTCATCAGACTCATGCAGTTCTTCCTGGTCCAGGAACTCCTGATTGGGTGTCCTAGGGTGAATCTCTTAGGCTAGGTTAAAATAGGGAATTCTCCTGGGTTCAGCCTCTATGGATGGTTCATGATGAGGGTAATCCCTAGGGGGAAAAGGTGACTCAGACTCAAATTCGATGGATGGTCTAGGACTATTCTTCTCTAAGGCTCCAATTCTATCATCAAGCTTGTCAAGCCTATTGTTCATCCTAGCCAATTGTTCAAGGATGACCTTAAATTGATCTTCTTGTTCATTCTCCATAGGTTCACTTGATTAGGAAAGATGGGGATGATAGGGGACTCCTGATCTGGTTGACATGCAGCACACAACGAAAGATGTTAGGATTTGCTAGACTTAAAATATCAAACCAAAAGTTAAGTCAAGAAGACAAACTTGGTAGTAGTAACTTGGCACTTGGCCAGGTAAGCGTAAGGTTGGTGGAGGTTCCTCTTTACTTGCCTTAGACACCAATTTGAAATTGGCTAGGTAAGCGAACCAACGCACCTTCCTTCGAGCTCTTGTCCCTGAACCACTTGCCTAGACACCAGCTACTTAAGCACACACAAACCAGTTGTCTAACTTGGCTTGACACTTGGTTCGACCCGACTTCGTGGGTGTCCCTAGATCACTAGAGAAATTAAGTATCTATTTGATGTTAATTAGATCTTGGGTTTGATATGCCGGGTGGTGATTTTTGGACTAGCGACAGGTAATGAAATCCTGACCCTATGTCAAATTGCCGCCCTTAAAGTGGTTTATGAAAATGATTGCAAGCAAATGATCTAATGAGATGTCTCTAAATTATATTTTTGGGTTTTTTTGATGTATAATAACAGAGATAAGATGAAGAAAATAAAATGATATGACCCTAAATGCAAGATTAACCTATATGACAAATGAAAACGTAAGAAAATGCAATTGCTGAAATTCTCAGAATAGAACTTCTTCTCAGGTAGTATTCCTGCTTGTAGAAATTCTACAAGCTGCAATAAAATCGAGAAAATTATCAAAAATACTTTGAATTATATGTGATCTACCAAAATAAAATCCACAAGATTTGGAGGTTCCTACAAACAATAACACCTAAAACAACAGACCATGTATGGCAAGGAAAAATTTCAGAAATTAAAAGTAGATAAGATCTAAAGATGCAAAAAGTTTTTTTGTTTAGGGTTTTGAAATCTTTTCCTTCTTGTGTTCTTCTTCAAAGGCCTATTATAGTGGAACCCCTACATGCCTTAGGAGACCCCGTGGAATGGGAGGAGAGGGTCTTGAAACCCTACTTTTCTCCTAAGACCGGATGTCCTGGTGAAGCACCTTATCCAAGTACTTTAAGAAGTGCTAAGTCCTAACCTGCTCTGATACTAGAAATGATGGGGGACTAACTAGATGCCAGGATGAAATGATGCAGGTGATTTGTTCTTTGGTGAGTTTTAGGTTTTTAATGATTTGTTTAGGATTCCCGAAAACAAGTAGGAGTAGATCTAGGGTTCTATACTAACAAGAACTTCAGGCAAGCAAGTAAGCTCCTAAGCAATGATAAAAAGAGGACCCCGGGATTGAGAAATCCCGTAGGACTTAGCTCTCATATCAATACCTACTTAGGAGTCAGGGTGGCAAACCTCAAAGATCCGAAGCGCCCGATGTCGAGTTCACTCGCTCTCACGGATGCGGCCTGGATGATCGAGCAAGTCAACCCCACGAATGTGCCGGCTTTCTATCTGAAGGTCATGACAGCAAGAGCAACTGACTCCGTGTTCGTGTCACCTGGAGGACCTGCGAGCATTCAAGAGGAGAGTTAGGATTCAACAAAGAAAACAAGGGATGAAGGAAAGAGAGTTGATATGGTGATGGGGGAGTTCTTCTTGCTAGATGCCCGGTTGGATGATCCCAATGGACTCTGACTCGAAGGTTGGAGGATGGAGTTGCGGAA
The DNA here is from genome assembly GCA_021397845.1 of Areca catechu. Lineage (NCBI taxonomy): Eukaryota > Viridiplantae > Streptophyta > Magnoliopsida > Arecales > Arecaceae > Areca > Areca catechu. The sequence goes on from JAHSVC010000025.1 coordinate 755,023, forward strand.
GAGATAGTAACACGAGGCCTCACACCTCTTGATGCCCGAAGGCAAAGGCGCTCCCTCACGGAGATCGACGTTCCTAATGAACTAAGGCAACTAAAGAGAATTGGCTCTTTAAAAAACTTGGTTTTTTCTTTCATCATCAATTTGCTTTACAAAGGAGGGGTAAGGTCCCTTTTATAGGCACCTTAGGACCCCATTTAAATTTCAAATGAAAATTACAAATCATTTCTTGATAGGGTGCCCAAAAATTCAAAAAATTCTTCCTTCTTGGCTGACCATGAATGTGGCTTGATGTGAGGCTTGAAGCAAGGCTTGTGTCCTCCTCCTTTCCTTGGTTGTGCTTCCACCTTTGGTACAAGACATGATATGGGGAGCGGGAAGTGGAGGCGCTCATGGATCTTGCTATTCCTTTCAAAGTTGTTCAAGTAGTTTGGCAAGAAAGCTTGATAGGAGGCTTGAAGCAAGGGATTTGAATTTTCCAAACTTTAACTCCTTTTGACCTTCCTTGGCCGGCCACCCAAGTTTGGAAAATAGATTGATAGGGGGGAGTGAAAAAGGCAGTGTATCAAGTGATGTGTCCCCCCTTTTGGCATCCAAAATCTGAATTGTGTGCCGCCCACATGGCATGGTGAAGTGGCGCCATGTAGGATGAAGAGGTGGTCCCCTGAGCTGAGTTGGCTTCCTTCATGGCTTCGCTCAAAAATTGACTAGACTTCGAGATCAATCTTGCTTCAAATAGACTCGGACTGGACTCAGTACAGGACTCGACTTGACCAACTTGGTCAAAATACAGGACTAGACATAGACACTTGAGACTCAATTCAAAGCTAAAAAAAATTACACGGTTTAGGCTTGAAGCCTTATTACAAGACTCGAAAAATTGGAACCCTAATTGGGCATCCACAGAGGGTTGAGGAGCCTCTGTTGGATTCTGGTGCCCATACCAAAATGTTAGGTCAAATTGACAATCCTGGTTGTAGTAACTTATCAAATGGCCAGGTAAGTGTAAGGTTGGTGGAGGTTCCTCTTTGCTTGCCTTAGACACCAATTAGAAATTGGCCAGGTAAGCGAACCAACCTACCTTCCTTTGGGCTCTTGTCCCTGAACCACTTGCCTAGACACAAGATATAAGCACACACAAACATGTTGTCAAAGTTGGCTTGACACTTGATTTGACCCGACCTTGTGGTGTCCCTAACTCACTTGAGCAATTAAATGTCTACTCTGTTTTAATTAGGGTTGGGTTCATTATGCAAGTTAGTGATTTTTGGGCTAGGGACAGGTGATAAAATCCTGACCCTATGTCAATTTGATACCCTTAACTTGTTTTACCATGAAATGAATGCAAACAAGCATATGGATCCAAATTTTAGGTGCAGAATTTGTGTTGCAGTTCTAAAGTGGTGTAGAAAAGTGCAATGTAAAGATGTCCAAAAATTCAAAAAAAATTACAGAACATTCCTAACTTATGGATGACATACCAGATGAAAGGAAATTAAAAATTAAAATCTGTTCTAGGTGTGGTAGTTCATAGAACACAGACATTGCATGCATGACAGAATAGCAAAATTTAAACAAACAAAGGTATTTGCATACCAAACTTCAACCTAAAGATTCACGTCCGGCCAGGGGCTCATTATTTCCATGGGTCGTGACAGTGTACTGGTTTACACCCACTTAGGAGGCATGAATCTTAGATCTAGATTGGATTTACAAAAAAAATATGTAGCAAGTATAAGTGCTATGCATGCAAAAAATTTCAGCAACCTACCTAAATACAGAAATTCAAAATTAACCCTAACCTATCGTGCTCTGATACCATGATGATGGGGAACAAGTATCGAATGATGCATTTCAAGGAATTAGAGAGATTAAATGATGATGAAGCAAATATGCATGCAGCCATTTTACATAAAAGAAACAAAATTATATGAAAGGAACATAAGGGAAAAACAAGGCTAGAAAAGAATCTTTCAAAACAATTAAGAAGGGACCTTCGTAGTTAAGAAACCACACAGTTTAAGGCTAGCTTACTCTACTATTTTAGATTTGAAAGAAGGTTTAAAGATGGTTACCCAGCCATTAATATTCTGAATTTAGCAAAGGAACACTCAAGAAGAAGTACTAAGATGGTAAGGGGTTACTCTAGATCTAAAGGCACCTTGTATCTGATTCCTTAGCACAGTGAACCTTACCTTGGAAACCAGGAGACTCGGGGATCCTATACAGATAGATGGAAATATTAAAAAGTTTAGATGGAAGGATGGAGGAATGGAAGAGGAAAGTTAGGAATGGAAGAAGAGGCTTAGGCTTGGCTTGAAGTGGATCTCCTTTGGTGCCCATAGCTTGAACCTCTTTCACTTGATGGCAGGAGGACTCCCTTGTGGATGACATCCTTTGGAAGAGGGGTGGATGAACTTGGAGTGGCTTGAAGAGGAGTCTTCAAGGTTGGCCGAATGGGGTTGGAAGAAGAGTTAGATACTTGATTGCCTAAGTAACCTAGGCCTCACACCTACCTTCTCTCAAGGGACTTTGGCTAGTAAAGAAAAATTTTCTTAAGAAAAGAGTTCATTTCATTCATCATCAACATTACAAGAGGACATAGCAGCTTTTATAGACTTTAAGCTCCCTTTCAAATTCAAATTATACCTCCTTTCATGGAGAAAATCAAGGGGTGTCCCATGAAGAGAGGAGTGGCCCTTTCAAATTTGATATTCCTAATTACAAGATAAAATCAAGGGCGTCCCAAAGAAAGTGGAATGGCTCTTGCAAGGTGGCATCCCATGAAGAGTGGAGCTTCATTTGAATGTCTTGGACGAAAAATCATGGTTGAATTGACTTGGTGATATGGCATGATCTATCCTACAAGTGGCATGACTTGTCCTCCAAGGTGGCATGGTGCATTGATGTGGTGCTCCAAGGAGTTGTGGTGTTGGTGAAGCTGGTTGCATTCTTAATTGAAACCTAACTCAAGTAGTTATTGAACCCGACTCAATACAAAGCTAATTGAACTCTAATTGAACTTTCACACCCAAATTGAAATAAAACAGGACTCAATTAGTCAAATAAAAACAAGTACAGGACTCATAGATTTATTACAGGACTTAAATTCCTAATCTTCTATCCATAAAGAACTTGGCATCGGTTGAAGCCTCTTCCTGAACCTGGTGCTCGCACCATGCAGTGCTACCGTTTAGGTTCGAACCTATGAGGTCATATGCCATAGAGGATTTCTTCCTGATCTGGAAGCCGATCAATGATTGGGAATCATTTCAGTATTAAGGTCAAACTGTTTGATTGAGCACACATTGAGTTTTTCTGGTCCATCTAGCCTGATTTGGATCGACCAGGATTGGTTTGGGTCAACCAAGAATTATTCCTGGTAGACCAGAACTAGACCTGGTTTTCTTTCTATTCGGGTTTGGTCAGACCGGGGTTTTTATTGAACCGGTTATTTGGTTTTGTTAAATCGGTTTATTACATGGTTTATATTAAGGATGATAATAAAACCCAGACCCATGGGTACCTAACCCGACCCGACCCGATTGGGCCAGGTAGTCAATGCTTTAACTGGGTTTGGTCCGGGTTTGGGTAAAACCCGAATGCTTAACTTTGGGTTTGGACCAGGACAGGGTAGATATACACCGGACCCCGAATTATTTTAATATTTAAATATATATATAATTAATATATATTTTATTAATTATAATTATTAGTTATTAAATTTTAAAATACTTAGAACCCTATACCCTAATCATTATATATATAGATATTAGAAATTTTTTTTCATCCTATTCTATTCAGGATGAATTCAAAACAATATCATAATTAATAATTTACCAACTTCATAATATAAATTTTGATTGAATATAAAATTAAGTATGGTTGAACTAAAAATGTAGTTAAATTTTATTTGTTTAATATATGTATAATTTATAAAATTGTAGATGATTTTAAAGTTGATAAAAATTAAAAATTATTTAATATGATTCAGTTGGATTTGGACCGGGTAAACCCGATTACCCGATACCCAATTAAGATGGATTTAGATAAAAAAAATACCATCCCAATAATATTTGGATCGGATTTGGATAGTATATTAAATATTTGGATTTAGGTTTGAATAGTTATGCATCCGGCGCATTGCCATCCCTAGTTTATATCTTGATGAATAGTTTACACGGTATTTTCTCCCATGGTGTTTTATTTTCCCCTGCTCTCTTTTCCTCTATTTTACCGTGTGAATGTGATATGGCCATGGTGTTTTATTTTCCCCTGCTCTCTTTTCCTCTATTTTACCGTGTGAATGTGATATGGCCTGCTGTTGATCGGTTGCTGCAATGGATATGGACAGCGTGGAGATTGGATGGGCTTAGGAGATTTGAAAATGGTTCTCATCATGTTTTTCTCCCGACATCTTTCCCCTCTCGGTATTTTTGTTTTCACGATGTTTCCGCTCTTCTTATTCTCGCCCAGCTTTGGACCGATCAATGCCTATTCAAAAGAGTTTGGGTATATCTGCTCCTCTCTCACACGTATTCCCAGCTTTCACGGTGTTTTCTTTATTTCTTCACGGGTTTTCTCTGCAGTATATATATCTTTGTTGAAAGGCCGCAGGGGGTGCGTAGAGAAGAATAAGCAGGCCGTGAGAAGGGAGAGGGGATTGTAGCAGGGTGTGAGAGACCGACCGTGAAGACCTCTTTCTCCCACGGTGACTTCCTGGTTTTTCCGAGTTTTTCCTCTGCCTTTGAGATCTTGGTTGAAGCCGGTATTATTTCTTGGTTGCTGGCCATGGTTTATGAGATGAAGGGCTTGCGGCCATAGTGCTTGCGGCAAGAAGGGAAGAAGAACAGGGCATTTGTTTTAGGAGGAGCTTGTGTTTTTGGGTCAGAATCTTGTGTGCGGTTTTTTGTTCTGCGTCCGTGTAATCTTTCCCGGTTTGTTTATAAGATTTCTGTTGTGTGCTTGAGGTGGAGTTTGGGCGGACCATCCATAAGTTTTCTTTTTAGTTTTCCCTACTCCATCTGTCCGTGACCTTTGTTGTCCGTGATCTTTGTTTAAGTCTTAGAGAACTAGCATCCTTTCGGGAGTTGGATCAGCAAGAGCCCATGCATGGATACCCTAGAGGATGGACTTTTAGACATCTCGAGAGATTGGATCGATCTCTTCCAGATTTGATTTGCTGTTGGAGGAGTTCAATTGGCTGCTTCGATTCAGAAGAGATCTAATTTGCTGTTGAAGGAGTTCAATTGGCTGCTTCGACTCGCTGGTAAAGGAAGCTCTACAAAGGTATGCGATTTATTTTTGTTATCATGCATGCTTATATCTAGATTATATCATGTTATTTATGATTATTGCAATTGTCTGTACATGCCTATGTTTTAGTTACATGCATCATATTTATGTTAGATCCTGTGCATGAGTAGGTTTCTCCGTATGCATGTTTAAAATTTTTAATTATGCAATACCTACTCCCTAGTGTAGCATGCCTAGGATAGGTGTCCGGTGCACTGGTTTTCCTTCAGTGGTATCAGAGCCATAGGTTGCTGTGTAGCATATCATGATTGCATGTATTAGGGATTATTTTAAGAACCTAGTTAAGACATTCACCATGGCCGTGTGTCCAGATTAATCAGGTTTAAAACCCCTAATTTTTTTGGCACGAGGTGGTTCGTTTATGTTGGCCATTACAGAAGGATCCTTAAAAGAAACCTATGGTATTAAAAATATTTTAATCCTGATACATGATTATACATTGGCATAGGCTTGCAATATTATAAATGATTTGAGAGAACTAGATATGATGCATGAAAGATATAAAAGGGTTTTACATGAATTTAATTAAAAATGTTTTAATTAAAAGTTGGCTTATAATCTAACAATTATGAATTGAAAGATTAATTAAATGACAAGCAGATTATGATTTATGAAACCTAATATCATTTGAATAAGTCATCCGTGTTAATTGGGTTAGCTATCTAATTGGGTCCATTTATTGGGTTAGAACTAAGGTTAGTTGAATTGGACTTAAGAGAACTAATCAAATGTTGATTAAGGACCTTTTTTTAGTATCTATCTAATAGTTAGATGGGTTAGTCCATTCTTCTAAAATGGATCTAATTAGTGGCTCTATGGTAAGCCCAAGTTCTTAGGTTGGTCTAATCGAGTCTGGTAAATCAATTAGTGTCTAGGCAAGTTTGGCATTTTTTATCATGGCTGTATGAGGCTACTTCTTTCCTGGCCAACTTGGTTGATGTCTAGGAAAGATGGTTAATGGCGGATACTCACCCATGATCATACCTAACTGGCCATTCCGGTCAACTAGAATTGATTAGCAGAGCTTATTGATTCGAGTTAACCCATATCACCCAAGTTGATCAGCCTGTCTGATCTTTAGGTGCCCATGGACCAACTTGTTGAATTTAATTCAACCCTCCTGAGAATTGATTTGTTCAGTGGGAGGTTGATCCATATTCTTCTCTCTATCCTTCTATCATAATTTAATTAAAATCCTCTAAAATTATTAGGTTTTGAAAAAGACTAAGTCAATGAGTTGATGGTGTCTTAGCCTCCCATTGAGTGGGATAGTAATGAGTCCTTTAGCTTAGTGTACATTGACAATTCCAAAGAACGGGTGTGCATCCGGTTACTGGGATTACTCTCCCATAGATGATGGTTCATTGCAACCTTCTTAACGGTGATTAGGTGGGCCGGTCAAAGTCGGGCTTGGTTATTCATTAGCTGGAAGCATTGGATTTGTCATATTAATGGTTGGACCTAACTAGAGACCCACAATAGGAGGCTCCAAGGTCGATTGGGGGTTCTGTGGGGTAAAATTTATTACTGGAAGTTGCTTAGGGAAGCAATTGGTTAGAGAACGTACCTTTAGGCGTGTATGGGTGAACCGGCCAAAGTAGGGCTCATACGTGATTATTGGATTTCAGTACCCACTATGAAATGATGATTTCACGGATTGGAGTTAGAGGCTCCAAATTTGAAAAATTAGTGGGAAGGACCTTTAGATTAAAGTCCAAGTCTTTTGGTTTAATAGATTAATTCATATACAAATTTGGTCTTGATTTTCCTTCAGATGTCTTCAAATCATTCGCTCCAGTCACTTCTCGATAGCGAGAAGTTAATGGATCCCAATTTCGATAGCTGGTATCAAAAATTGAGGATAGTCCTGGAGCACGAGCAAATCCTTTATGTGATAACGGATGTAGCACCCGAAATCCCTCCCGCCATTTCTCAAAGTTCGGTTAGGGACACTTATTTGAAATGGGTTTCTGATCAGACTACTGTCCGATGTATAATGTTGACGGCGATGAACGACGAGTCCAATCACAAATTCGAGGAGGCCCAGCCAGACGAGATTATTCAAAAGTTCAAGGAATCGTTCGGCACAATGTGGAGCGGTACAAAGTGTCTTGTGCCATCTACAATGCCAAAATATAGAATGGCAGGTCACAGATAATGTGTTGTATATGATCGAGATGATCGAACGATTGGGTAAGCTCGGATGTCCCTTGCACGAGCAACTCGGCAAGGATGCGATCCTGAATTTTCTGCCCTCCTCCTATCTTGACTTTCTCGATCATTATAGAATGAATAAGCCTAGAGTCAATTACTATGGTTTGATGGGTTACTGCAGACTTACGAGAATGACTACCAATTGAATAAAGGGATGGTGAATTTAGTGGGAGGTCTTAAAGTTCATCGTCCCTTTAAGAAAGGGAAGAAGAAAGGTAAGGGAAAGAAGATGCAGAGTGCTTCTGGTCCAAGTCAGACCAAGAAAGTGAAAGTTGATCAAGCTGGTGCAGAGTGCTTCTATTGTAAGAAGTAGGGACATTGGAAGAGGAACTGTCATCTTTATTAGGTGTCCAAAGACCCGAACAGCCCAAGGATGGAAAATGTCAGTGACTTGTATCTTTGGCACTGTAGGCTAGATCATGTTAACCAGAATAGGATAAGCAAGTTGCGAGGAAAAGGCCTCCTCGAAGTTAGTGATTCTGACTCACTGCTCACTTGTGAATCCTGTTTGCTTGGTAAAATGACCAAGTCACCTTTTACTGGAAAAGGTGAACGAGCTACAAAACTTCTGAGTCTCATACATACTGATATATGCGAACCCATGACAGTTAGTGCCAGAGGTAGATACAGATATTTCATTACATTTATAGATGATCTTTCCAGGTATGGTTATGTCTTCTTGATGAGACATAAATCTGAGTCGTTTGAAATATTCAAACGAAATCATAATGATGTGGAGAAATAAACTGGAAAGAGTACTAAAACCCTTCGATTTGATCGAGGCGGTGAATACCTATCCGGTGAGTTCATGACATATCTTGAGGAGAATGAGATTCTCTCTCAGTGGACTCCTCCAGGAACACTCCAGTTGAATGGTGTGTCCGAAAGGAGGAATCGAACCCTGTTGGACATGGTTCGATCCATGATGGGTTTTGCAACTCTGCCGTTGTCTTTTGGGGATATGTACTTGAGATAGCTTGTTACTTGCTGAATGATGTTCTGATTAAGTTGTTGTCTCCACTCTATATGAGTTATGGACTGGACATAAGCCCTCAATTTCACACCTTCGAGTCTAGGGTTGTCCGACTTATGTAAAACATTTAGACTCGAATAAACTTGGTCAAAGGTCTGATCGGTGCCTGTTTATAGGGTACCCTAAGAAAAAAAGGGGTATTTCTTCTACTTTGAGGATGAACAGAAAGTGTTCATTACTTTTAGGGCTATCTTTATGGAAAAGGAGTTCCTTGGAGAATGAACTATAGCCTTTAAGATTGAACTTGGTAAAGTTCAACCAGTGGAAGAACCTGCATACTCTAAGGACATCATAGAACCGGCTATGATTGAATCACACCCAAACCCATTATTAGGAGATCCGGTAGAGTACCGTGTCAGCCGGATAGATACTATGGTTTCTTTGTTCGGGACGGTGATCCCATTGAGCTCGATGAGAACGATGAGGATCCGATCACCTATATGGATGCACTTCAAAGATTTGACTCTGAGACGTGGCTTGGAGCCATGTGATCCGAGATGGAGTCCATGAAGATCAACAATGCATGGACAATTGTTGATCCACCTGAAGGGATAAAATCCATCGGGTATAAGTGGATTTTCAAGAGAAAAAGGGGCGTAGATGGGAAGGTGGAGACCTATAAAGCACATCTGGTTGCCAAGGGATATCGTCAGTGATATGGTATCGATTATGACGAGATGTTCTTCCCTGTGGCAATGCTCAAGTCCATTCAGATCATGCTTGCTTTGGCAGCACATTTTGACTACGAGATCTGGCAGATGGATGTTCGAACCGCTTTCCTGAATTGGGAGCTGGATGAGGAGTTGTATATGATACAGCCTGAAGGGTTCACATCCACAGACAAGTCAAAAGTGTGCAAATTGTAGAGTTCTATTTATGGACTGAAGCAAGCATCTCGAAGTTGGAACATGCGATTTGATGGGTGTATCAAATTGTATGGCTTCGTTAGGAACAGAGAGGAACCTTGCATCTATAAGTGGGTTAATGGTTTTGTCATTGTATTCCTTGTACTGTATATTGATGATATTCTCTTAATCAAAATGACATCGCAGCATTGCAAGGAATAAAGGCTGGTTGTCATCTCAGTTCTCCATGAAGGACTTGGGTGAAGCTTCTTACATACTGGGTATGAAGATCTATAAAGATAGATCTAAAAGGCTTCTGAGATTGTCCCAGTCTACGTACATTGATACCGTGCTGAAACGGTTCAGCATGGAAAATTTTAAGAAAGGCTATCTCCCGATAGGTTCTAAATTACTCTTTCCAAGAAGGATTGGGCGATAACTCTTGAGGAAAGAGAGCGCATGAGGTAGAGTTCCTTATGCTTCGATAGTGGGCTTTATCCTGTATGCTATGACATATACTAGACTAGACATGGCATAATCACTAGGAGTAGTTAGCAGATACCAGTCTGACCCAGGTAAGGCGCATTGGAAGGTGGTTAAGACCATCCTAAAGTATTTGAGAAATACTAAAAACAATGGCTGATTTTTGGAGAACCTGACTTGAAACTTGTGGGGTATACTGACTCTAGTTTCCAGTCATACAGAGATGATAGCAAGAGTGTGTCTGGGTTTGTGTTTATCCTAAATAGAGGAGCGATCTGCTGGAAGAGTTCCAAGCAGGCAACAGTTGCAGACTCGGTATGTGAAGCAGAGTATATTGTAGCATCAAATGCAGTAAAAGAAGTTATGTGGTTGCAGAAATTCTTTGGAGAGCTACGGGTGGCACCTTTCCTAGATAGTACTGTTCCAGTGTATTGTGATAGCACAGGAGCCATTGCTCAAGCTAAGGAATCAAAATCTCATCACCGCACCAAGCATATTCTGCGGTGCTATCATCTCGTGCGAGAGATCGTGGAACGAGGCAAAATCAATCTTATGAAGATTGATGGAAAGGAGAATCTGGCCGACCCCTTCACTAAACCCCTTGGAATCAAAGAGTTTGACTATTGTAAAAGGGAAATGGGTATTAGATACTGTTCTGATTGGCTTTAGTACAAGTAGAGTTATTGGAAATTATGTTCCAAAGCCAGTCGCCTAGGCTGTAGGTGGTTGTGCTCAGTATTGTAATTAATATATGAATTAATAAAAAAAAAATTATTTTGCCAGCTCATCACATTATTAATTTTCTTGTAATGAACTCTATTTATGTGATGAAGTCCTTATGACTGTACTGACTTCGATATAGAAAGGATATATCGAGTGATCCTTTAAAAAGGTTCACAACCAAAGGATACATTGTACATGACAGCAATGTATTAAGTATATGTTGTTGTGGTTCACATCGTTTGGTTATTCTCTTGACCAAAGGAGTGTGGTGACACTAATATATCTACAAGTGGATGTGTGACATCTCATTAATGTAACTCCGTGGATCTCCTTTCTGCCAAAGGATTACTCGCGATTGGATATGGGTATATGTGTCCCTCTGACTTGAGGTCACCATGGTAGCTTGCAAGCAACTCCCTGTGCTTTGTTACCGGACTACCCGGATTTTTAATCCGGTGATGAAAGGTTTCTGGGTACAAGCAAGTACTTGTGGAGCAATGATAGATCAAGATATAATTGACCTATCCAAATTATTAGGATTGAATGTCTCATAGTGTCTCAATTTAGCAAATCCTTGGCCGGGATAGTCCTAGTGAGGAGTCACAGGACTTGCAAGGTTGAGCATGTTGTGGATTGACTCAATTAGGGTTGGCAGTCTAATCCTAGGTCATCTTGAGCATTGGATGACAAAGGAATGAATTATACAGTAACCATATACCATAGGTTCGATAGATTTCTCTCGCATTTCGACCAATCCGGACCCGGGACCTATTGCTAGATGATATCTTGTGATGGTACTGGAAGTGTTGCAGTGTTACCGTTTAGGTTCGAACCTATGAGGTCACACGCCATAAAGGATTTCTTCTTGATCCGGGAGCCGATCAACTATTGGGAATCATTTCGGTATTAAGGTCAAACGGTTTGATTGAGCACACATTGAATTTTCTAGTCCATCTGGTCTGATTTGGATCAACCAGGATTGGTTTGGGTTAATCAGAAATTATTCCTGATAGACTAGGATTGGACTCGATTTTCTTTCTTTTTGGGTTTGGTTAGACCAGGGTTTTTATTGAACCGGTTATTTGGTTTTGTTAAACCGATTTATTACATGGTTTATATCTTGATGAATCGTTTACAAGGTATTTTCTCCCACAGTGTTTTATTTTCCCTTGCTCTATTTTCCTCTGTTTTACCGTGTGAATGTGATATGGCATGCTGTTGATCGGTTGCCGCAATGGATATGGACAGCATGGAGATCGGATGGGCTTGGGAGATCTGAAAATGGGTTCTCATCGTGTTTTTCTCCCGACATCTTTCCCCTCTCGATATTTTTGTTTTCACGGTTTTTCCGCTCTTCTTATTCTTGCCCAGCTTTGGTCCAATCAATGCCTATTCAAAAGAGTTTGGGTATATCTGCTCCTCTCTCACACGTATTCCTAGCTTTCACGGTGTTTTCTTTATTTCTTCACGGGTTTTCTCTACGGTATATAGATCTTGGTTGAAAGGCCGCAGGGGGTGCATAGAGAAGAAAAAGCAGGCCGTGAGAAGGGAGAGGGGATTGTAGCAGGGTGTGAGAGACCAACCGTGAAGACCACTTTCTCTCACGTTGACTTCCTGCTTTTCATGAGTTTTTCCTCTGCCTTTGAGATCTTGGTTGAAGCCGGTATTATTTCTTGGTTGCTGGCTATGGTTTATGAGATGAAGGGCTTGCGGCCGTAGTGCTTGCAGCAAGAGGGGAAGAAGAATAGGGCATTTGTTTTGGGAGGAGCAGAGAGCATGTTTTTGGGTCAGATCTCTGCGTGCGGTTTTTTGATCTGCGTCTGTGTAATCCTTCTCAATTTATTTATAAGTTTTCTGTTGTGTGCTTAAGGTGGAGTTTGGGCGGTCTTGGAGAAGACTATCCGTGAATTTTTTTTTTTTGGTTTTCCCTACTCTACCTGTCCTCTACCTTTGTTTAATTCCTAGAGGACTAGCATCCTTTCGGGAGTTGGATCAACGAGCCCGTGCGTGGATATTCTAGAGGGTGGACATTTGGACATCTCGAGAGATTGGATCGATCTCTTCTAGATCTGATTTGCTATTGAAGGAGTTCAACCGGCTGCTTCAATTTGCTGTTAAAGGAAGCTCTACAAAGGTATGCAATTTTTTTTTTTGTTATCATGCATGCTTAGATCTAGATTATATCATGTTATTTATGATTATTGCAATTGCCTATATATGCCTATGTTTTAGTTACATGCATCATGTTTATGTTAGATCCTGTGTATAAGTAGGTTTTTCCGTATGCATGTTCAAAATTTTTAATTATGCAATACCTACTCCCTAGTGAGGGAGTGCAGCATGCCTAGGGTAGGTGTCCGATGCTCTGGTTTCCCTTCAAGAACTGCTATCATATCCGAACTCGATCACCTGCAATCAGTTTCAAACACTCATGTTTGATGGTTGTAGAAAGAGGAAGAAGATGGAAAAGGAGGAAGGAAAGAGAGTTGGAAGATGCGGCTAGGATTTTTTGATTGTTGGATATGTAGGATAACTAGGGCCTCACACCCCGCGATGCTTGACACTACAAAGGAATGGATGAATTTCTTCTTTATTTGATGAAAATAATTGAATTTACAAAAGGGTTGATGGTGGTATTTACAGACCACCAACAAGAGAAGATTGGATTACAAATAGTAGAATTAGTTCTTCTTGGGCAGCAACTCCTTGAATCCCTTCTTCTGGTGTCATGACTCTTGAGCATTGATCCTTCCTTGGCCTTCATCCGAAGTGGGCAACAACATGGAATATACTTCATCAAGTGGGCGATAACAAAGAACCTCCATCCATTTTGGCGACAAGAATGAAGGCCCATTTCTGTTTACTCCTCTTAAATTGACGACAAGTTTTGAATGGGTGTCAAAATGAAGAATTCGTGATATCCTCTAAATCTTGAATTGGATGACAAACATGGTATCTCATCTCCTTGTTGTCTATCTTGCTTTTGAAAAGTTGATGAAGATAACTCCCATCCTATCTTTGAATTTGGAATGGAACTCCTTATAAACTCATCGTGATAGGCATCCCCTTGAAATGGAGTTTCTTTGTGATGGGCTTGGCCGACTCCTCTTGGATTTGGTGACAAAAAAAATGAGAAGGATGGGTGACCAAAACTCCTTCTTAGCGCTAATCAAGGCTTGGACTCTTTCTCATTTACTCCTCTTAAAAATATTGATAACTTCATTCTTCATGTGGCCGACCAAAAGAAGGATGAGGGGAGGCGCTAAATGAGATTAGAGTCCTATCTTACTTCTCTCAAAATGGCGTTAATCTTGGATTTCAAATGGGCAACAAAAAGAGAAAAAATTGGGGCACCCTCCCTTTTGGATAAACTTGAACTTCAAATGTTGTCTGAATGTTTTAATGTCTGAATGTCTGAATGTCTGGTTGTTTGGATGTCTGGATGTCTGGATGTCCGGATGTCTTGAAATCAAGTTGTAATTCTTAATTGGTACTCCAAATAGATCCCATGTGATGGTGTGGTGCCAAGAGGTAGTTGGCACATGATGTGTTGGGTTGGCACATGGAGTCACAGGGGTCTTGACTTTGGTCCTCTCTTGTATTACAGGACTCAACTTAAATAACTAATCACATGACTGAACCAACTAGCTGAAACCAACAAACTAATTACAAGGGCTCAATTGTAACTAACTTCAAGCCCAACTTGATCAATTGGAACCCAATTTGATCAAAAGGCATAACCAATTCATAATTGAACCATACCATACTTAATAAGGCTTGCAAATACAAAATCAAATTAAAGTTGGTAAAAATGGCTAAAAAATACTGGACCATTATAACAGAATTTATGACCTAATTGAAATTAGTATTTTTTTACAAACTCAACTTTGGGTCTAGGGGTTTTTATAGGGACTCAATTTTGGTATTTTTTTACAAACTCAACTTTGGGTCTAAGGGTTTTTATAGGGACTCAATTTTAGAATTTAGGACTAAACCCAACTAAGCTAAAATGATAAAATTTAAGCTAACTTTTTATAAGTGATCTGGAATTTGGGCATAGGGCTTCATTCATAGGTGATCCAAAGGGATGTAAGTTCGACCTATCATTTTCTTCTAGTCCTAGTGTCCGCACCACTCCTGGGACTATGTCTATAGCATGATGGACATCCCTTAGTGATGGTAACTAGTCAGGCAAATCATCTGGGAATACATCCTTGAATTCTCTTAAGATTTCTTTAACTTTTGAGGGTGCTCTTTATTAGTTGGATCAGGTACTTCCTTAGCAGCTAACATCCAAACTGTAGTCCCCTCAGAAATCTCCTTCTCTAGTTCCTTAGCAATAATTAAATTGACTCCAGATTTCTTTTCTTTCAATGAGCTAGATCCTTTCTTGACTTTGTCCTTAGGTGGGTTTGGGTTAATCGTAATCTTCATCCTACAAAAATTAAATGAGCATGAATTTGATCGGCCGTATAGGGTAGCATCATGGTCATAAAGCCAGTTTACCTAAAATTATGCAACTAACTCCTATGGGTACAACATCACACCACACCTTATCCTGATAAGATTGAAGCTGGATCTGGATTTGGCATCTAGACTTAATGGGTATGCATGTTAAGTCTATCCAAGAAACCTTATAGGGGCTGAGATGGGGAACTGGGCTTAAGCCTAAGGTTTTGACTGCCTTGAGTGAGACGGCATTCACATAGCTCCTACTATCTATGATAATTTTGCTTACCTTATCCCCTAATTTCACAAAGGTTTGTAGGATGTTGGTCCTACGCCAATCCTCTTGTGTCTTAATCTGGGCTAGGATGCACCTAACTACACTTAATAGGTCAGACTGGTCAACAACCTCCTCATCTCCTTCATATTCATCTATCAGGTTCTTCTCAGCTTCATGGATTTCCTCTATAATCTTTTCACTCGGTTTAGGCTCTTCTTTCTCTATTCACCTATGTCTAGGGATCTGGTTGGGCATTGGCTAGGAAAATGTACCATCTGACAACATCTAAAATAGGCATTTGGGTTGGGACTCGGGTTCCTCTGGGTTTCAGGTGCCTTACCCTTAACATCCCAAAAGGGTACTGAGTTGCTAGAACTTGGTCAACTCGGGTTAGGGTTGGGATGATTTGGGTTAGGGTTGGGTCGATTTGGGTTAGGGTTTGGTGGGCCTGGGTATGCTGAACTAGGGTTTAGTCGGCCTGGGTATGATGGGCTAGAGTTTGGCCTAGAACTAGGGGCACTAGGCCTAATGGACTCAGGTCGATGGTCTCTGGGTGCTCTCTGGAATCTCTCATAATTTTTGGCTATCTAGAAGGCATGCTCTAGAGTATCGACTTCCCTCAAATATAGCTCTCTCTAGATGTCTTCACGAAGGCCAGCTATTGCCCAGAAATGGAGCTCAAGAGGGGGGTGCATTGGATCTTTCAAAAATTAAAACAATTATGTGCTTGGTCTAAAAGTGTTTGTGAGCAATGTGATTAAGCACTCAAAGATATGCAGCAGAAAATTAAATGCAAGTAATAAAGTGCAAGTAATGGAAAGAGCAATCACATACAAACACAATGTTTTATAATGTTTCGGTGCACTCCAAGCACCTAAGTCCACTCCCCAAGCTTTCCTTGGGAATTTCAACTATAATCTCTTCAAAGATTACAGTCGACTTGTTTTCTAAGGCTCACAAGTGAAAACCTAAGTTGGTTTTATCACCTAAGCTCATCAACAACCTTATAACTTATTTTGTCTTCGAGCTCACAAGTAAAACCCGAGTTGGTTTTGTACATTTGGCTTATCAACAACCTCAACAACCTACTTTCAAAAACCCTTGAAAGCTAGGTCAACAAATCATAAAGTTTAAGATATAATAATGAAAACACAATCAAACTCTCTTCAAACAGTGGAATGTGGAAGCTTTGAGGCTCTTGTTGATGGTTGTCTTGTCTTCTCTTTGGAATCCTTTTCAAGCTCACTTTCTGAAGGATGAAATAATAGACTTGTAAGCTTTTTCAGGAAATCTCTCCTTTATGAATTTTGGAAGTGAAGTTCTTGAGGGAATATTGACTCTTGAATATTCAATGGAGTTCAATGGTGTTCAATGCTTCATGAATGAGTTTGGTGAAACTTAAATACTTCAAAAACTTTCAAAGAATGGTTTGTGACCATTGGAGATTCAAAACTAGCCATTGGGAGCTTGAAAACATGAAATCTACAACTCAAAAAATAGATATGTTAGAGCTGTTAGAACCCATGAGTCGATACTTGACTTCCGGGTATCGACACTTGGCTCCTAGGTGTCGACACTTGGTCCTACAAGTATCGACACTTGAATTTCTGGTGTCGACACTTGAAGCTCATATGTTAATACTTGACACAAAAACTCTCAAAATGGCAAGTTCTGTATTTTTAAAAAATCTCAGGCCTTGAGTCGACACATGGGTTCGAGTTGTCGATACTTGAATATCAGGTGTTGACACTTGAATCTTAGGTATCGACACTTGGTGTGCCAGTAAGAAATTTTTTCATGCCAGTCATTGAAGTGTCAACACTTGGCAATCATGAGTCGACACTTGGTTCTGAAAATTGCCAAAATAAGTGCCAAAACTCCCAAAAATATAAAGATATTCAATCAAACTTTAAATACACTTATGTAAACCATAATTGAATAATTTTTAGGCCTTTTTCATGGTGAGAAGACTTCTTAAAACATGAATTTTACTCAACTTCAAGATACTTTCATTTTAAGAACTTGAGGTGCCTGTATCCTGTAACTCATAACCATAATTGAAATATTAGTACAAAATATATACTCAACCTTTTGTTAATCATCAAAATCAAGGGCAAACCCAACAATCTTCTCTTTTTTGATGATGATAAAATCTTGAGTATATAAACATTCAATTTTCAAATTTGAATATGATATCTTATAAACATGAACTTTAAAACATATGTACACTCATACAATATAGTTTTGATAAGGAAGAGGTACAAGTTAAGTATGAAGTTAAGTTTTCCTCCCCCTAAGTGAGTCAAGATATGAAACATTTCATAATTGAATAAAATTAAATCTTACATATCTTACTCCTATATATCTTACTCCTATATTCTTACTCCCCTTTTTGTCAACATTAAACAATAAAGGGAGTAAACTCCCCTTGAATTGATGCAATAAGGGTCGTGATACACTTAGTATCAAAGCAAAGTTCTAAATGAACAAGCTAGCAAAGGAACCAAGATGGATAATCAAGTAAGAAACTGAAGTGCTAGTCTGCATACATATATATAAATGAGTTTTTAGTACAAAATTTGCTGATACAATCAGCATATACTGAAATATAACAAGTACAATGCATAGATAAACATGAAACACATACATAAACACTAAATGTAGATAAAAACTAATACATAACATCAATCAACAAAATAATCATCTGTTAGGCTACTCCTCATCAGATGGAAACTCAAAAGAAATAGGACCTGTAATCCTAGACCTAGGAACTAGAGCTTAGGGGTCTTCATGATACTATGACTCCTAGTCCTGGTCGAAGGTCCTAATCGGGGTACAACCTTAGAAGAATGAGTGAAGGCGGTGGAAGAGTCTTAGCAGGTGTCATGAAAACTGGAGCAGTCGATGATGGAGTGTCGGAAGGATCATCAGGCTGAATAGTAGGGTCTTGGCCTCACGACTGACCAACTCAAAATCATCTGCTCTATCATCACTATAACTGCCACTATCAATAATATCTGTCCCTCTATCATCATCACGATCATGTGTGCCATCATGTGTATCAGGTTGCTCATCATTATCATCAGCAGGTGGAGGTGGATCTGCAGGCGCTACTGGAGGTAGGAGTGATCTCAGTAAGTCCTTAATACGAGCAAATCCTGCCTCCATAGTCCATCGCATCTCAATATGCTGCTCAGCTATATGGGCTCTAAGGCCCTCAATCTTAATGCATAGCTGAGTCGTCCGGACTCCCAATCCAATCATCTCACTCCAGATATCTGCAAACTCCTGCCTGACCAGCTTTTCAAAAGATGAACAAACAGTAGTAGATGGAGGAGCATCAGAAGATGAAGCTGCAGGTGCTGGTGCTGGAGTGATGGGCTCTGGCTCACTGGCTACTGCTGGTGCTAATCAAGGAGGTGTATCTGATGCCCCTGCCTCAGCCACATGAAGCTCGTCCTCCTCATTTGGCTCCTAGCCAGACTCTTGACGCACCCAATGACCTGAAATCATCCTGTATCCTATGCGGTGGAGAGATCGCTCATCATACATGTCTGTATGAAGGATGTCCTTGGAGGTCTCCTCCTTCAAAGGAACACTATAAGCTCTAAACAATCATGTAAGCACCATCCCATAAGGCAGACAGTGATGACACTGAGTAGAGGCATCTCTTATTTGAACAAGCTTCAGAGTTGGAAGGTCCATTGCAGTCCTCTGAGTCAAACATATCATCATCATCAGCTCCTGCTCTATAATGAAATCAAATCTCCTAGTCTTCAGCAGTAGAATCCGGGTAGTGATATGATGTAGGAGCCTCATCTCAACTGACAGTTGGTTCACGGTAACTGTGGCTATACTGCGAACATCATCTCGCTCAAGAATATATCTGAAAGCCTCCTCACAATCCTCTATACTAGGAATAATGATCCCACGGTGCGGGATCTCCCATACATGATTGTGGACCTCCTCTGAAACAAGAATGTGGATACCTCTGATAGTAGCACTCCAAAGTATCCTATTGCAGTCCAGGCTCCCATAGAACTCGTGAATCAAGTGAGGGTAGAACTTCTCCTTCATAGTGTAGAAGGAGACCAACCCAGCTGCCTGGAGAACCTATCCAAGACGGAAACCCTATGAATCAAAGAAGTCCATATCTACTCGTTGACCGATTGCTATCACCTTCCCTGACACTCTCTCAGCTGAAGGTGAAGAAGGAGCTGCACTCTCAGACTACTGGCCTCCATCATTTCTGGCTTTTGTTCTTCTCTCTGCTAATGCCTGACCTAATTTCCTCTTAAATGCCAACTGCTTTCTAGGACCCATGATAACCACTGAAGGAGGGAATGGAGAAAGGGAAAGATGAGGGTCTGTGACAAGAATAAGGAGAAAACTTAAAGAAATCAGTCAAGGAAAAGGAAATGGAGGATAAATGAGGAGAAATGAGGGGAAGAGAGCCAAAAATGAGAAAACGGAGGGAGGAGAAGCATGGTGCCGATTCAATCCAAGATCCGAAGAAAAATAAATAGGAATTGGTCCAAAGAGGGAAGAAATCGAATGGTGCCAGTTATGGTTCAAAAGCAACAGTAAAATAGTGAAACCGAGAAAAAACGAACTTAATCAAGGTAAGAACTGGATGAACACGTAAAAGATTGATCCAAAATGAGGGAAAAGCAAAAGAGCCAAGCACGACCCAAAAGAAATGGATAAAACAGTAATTTACGGTTGGAAAAAGGGACAAATCTCGGAAAAATCGGTGAAGAACGGTGAAAAATCGTGAATCAATTGTAGAAAATAACAAAAGAGGAGGGATTTACCAAATATTGGAGGGCAAGAAGGGAATAGCAATGTTCCGTGGGCTAAGGACTGTTGGGGGACCACCTGGGCACGGGAAGAAAGAAGAAAAAATAAAATACAAGGTTCAGATGATACCCTAGAAATCAGGAATTTTTGCCTGAGTGTCGATACTTGGAATTTGTCAAGTGTCGACACTTGATCAGGTGTCGACACGTCGCCAAAGGTCAAGTGTCGACACTTGGCCAAGAAAATTCCATGAAAATCTAGAAAAGATTTGCAAAAATCAGGGAAACATTAAGGAATGGTTTAGGACATAAGAAAAGTGATTTTGAAAACTAAAATTTGAATAAGAAGAGGATTTGAAGGAGTTCTAAGAGAATGGATCATGATTCCTAACTCTCTTCTAATCATACAAAATCTCTCTTTACTCAAGGGTTTGGTAAATACATCAGCTAATTGAACATCAGTACCAACAAATTCAAGCATCACATTAGAGTTTTACACATGATCTCTTATGAAGTAATGTTTTATTTCAATGTGTTTACTTCTTGAATATTGCATAGGATTCTTAGTTAAATTGATTGCACTAGTATTGTCATATCTTATGGGTATCTTAGTTAGTTTGATGCCAAAATCTTCGAGTTATTGTTTGATCCATAAATTTGAGCATAATAGCCTGCAGGTGCTATATATTCGGCTTCCATCATAGATAGAGCAATTGAATTCTGTTTCTTGCTACTTCATAAAATCAAATTGACTCTAAGAAACTAACAAGTTCCACTAGTACTTTTTCTGTCAAGTTTACATCCAGCAAAATCTGCATCAGAATAAGCAATCAATTCAAATGATAAATCTTTAGAGTACCAAAGACCAATATCTATAGTGCCAGACAGATATCTAAGTATGCATTTAATAGCTAAAAGATGAGATTCTTTAAGGACAGGCTATTATCTTGCACACATACAGACACTGAATATAATATCTAGCCTACTAGCAGTTAGATATAATAATGAACCAATCATTCCTCTATATAACTTTTGGTCAACATGTTTACCTGATTCATCTTTATCAAGCTTACAATAGGAGCTCATAGGTGTACCTAGTGGCTTGGTGTTCTCCATCCCAAACTTCTTTTGTATTTCTTTTATGTACTTAGCATGGTTGATGAAGTTCCCTTCTTTTGTTTGCTTTATTTGGAGTCCGAGGAAGAAGTTAAGTTCTCTCATCATGCTCATCTCGAACTCACCCTGCATTAACTTTGCAAACTCTTGACAAAGATATTCGTTAGTAGTACCGAATATGATATCATCCACATGAATTTGTACTACTAAGAGATCATCATTCTTCTTTTTCAAAAATAAGGTAGTATCTACATTACCTCTAGTAAAATCATTTTTAAGCAAGAAAGAACTCAATTTATCATATCAAACTCTTGGAGCTTGTTTCAGATCATACAAATCTTTATGGAGTTTAAAAACATGATTTGAAAATTCATGATTTTCAAAACCAAGGGGTTATTCAACATAAACTTCTTCTTCGATAAAACCATTCAAAAAGATACTTTTGACATCCATTTGAAATAATTAAAAATCATAAAACATGCAAATACCAACAATAGCCTAATTGCCTCAAGTCTAGTAACAGGAGCAAAGGTTTCTTCAAAATCAATCCCTTCCTCCTGATTGTATGCTTTGGAAACTAGTTTAGCTTTATTTCTAATAACCATACCATTTTCATCAAGTTTATTTCTAAAAACCTATTTTGTGCCAATTATTGAAATATTAGTAGGTCTATCAACCAAAGTCCAAATATTATTTCTTTGAAATTAATTTAGTTCATCTTGCATAGCATTAATCCAATTGCAATCATTTTTAGCTTCTTCAATAGATTTAGGTTCTATTTGAAAAACAAAAGCTAAATAATCACATACATTTCTAAGAGATGAACAAGTACTTATCCCTTATGATGAATCATTGATTATAAGTTCTTTGGGATGTCCATGAGCATACCTCCATTCTTTTGGTAGAGAATTAGGCATTGATGTATTTTCACCTTCTTGATCTTGTTCTCTTTCGTTGTTTTGATCGTCTTCTTGCTCCTTGGTTGGTTCTTTATTGTTGCTCACTTCTTTAGTTTTTTTGGTACCTGTATCATTATTAAGAATATCTTCTTTTATAGAAGATTTTTGGTCAGCTTCATTAAACACAACATGGATTGATTCTTCAACAACAAGTGTCCTTTTATTGAAGACCCTGTATGCCTTGCTAGATGTAGGTAGCCTAAAAATACACCATTATCTGACTTGTCATCAAATTTACTCAGATTATCATTGCCATTACTTAAGATGAAGCAACGACATCTAAAAACATGAAAATATTTGATTGAAGGTTTTTTACCTTTCCAAAGCTCATAAGGTATTTTCTTTAAAATAGGTCGGATTAAAACATGATTTAAAACATAGCAAGCAGTGTTTATGGCTTCCATCCAAAAATATCTAGGTAAATCATTTTCGCAAAGCATGGTTTGTGCCATTTCTTCAAGAGTTCTATTTTTTCTTTCTACCACCCCATTTTGTTGAGGTGTCCTAGGTATAGAAAAGTTATGATAAATGCCATTTTCACTACAAAACTTTTTAAAATTAGAATTTTTAAATTCTGTACCATGATCACTTCTTAAAGAAATAATTGAAATACCTTTTTCATTTGAAACTCTTTTATAAAATCTAATAAATATAGAAAAAGTTTTATCTTTGTGTGCTAAAAACATCACCCATGTAAAACGTGAGAAATCATCTATAATAACTAGACCATACTTCTTACCTCCCAAACTAGATGCTCTAGTCAGCCCAAAGAGGTCCATATGAAGTAACTCTAAGGGTCTAGATACAGAGACTACTCCTTTAGGTTTGAAAGATGATTTTGTTTATTTTTCAAGTTGACAAACAGTACAAATCTTATCCTTTTCAAAACTAAGTTTTGACAAATCTTTTATCAAATCCATTTTACAAAGTTTTGAAAGCAAATCATGCTAGAATGTCCTAGTCTACGATACCAAAGCCAACTAGTTTCATTGATCTTGTCTTCCATTGCCACTAGGCATTGACCATTTTGAATAGGAAGATCATCAAGATCAACCATATAAATATTGCCATGCCTATGACTAATAAACTTGATGCCATTATCATCTATACTAGAAACAATTCATATAGAAGATTCAAAAATAACTTTAAAATCATTTTCATAAATTTGGCTAATGCTAAGTAAATTATGCTTTAAACCATCAACATATAAAACTTTATCTATATAAGTAGAGGGGGTGATATGGACTTTACCAATTCCAACAATCTTGCATTTTTCATTATCACCGAATGTTACGTTACCATCATTTTGATATTCAAGTGATGAGAATTGCTACACATCTCCAATCATGTGCCTTGAGCAACCATTGTCAAGGTACCACAATTTTTTTTTGTTGGTTGCAAAGCACTATAATAAAAAATCAAGTGGAGACATTCGGTACACAAGTCAACTTGGGTCTTTTAAGGTTAGCGGTGATGGTTTCTTTTGGAACTCAAACTTTTCTAGCTTTGCTTAAATTCCTTTTATTACATAAATAAGATTTATGTCCTACTTTACCATAAGAATAACAAGTAACTAAAGATGAAGCAAGCATAAAGAAATTCTTGAAAAACTTTTGCTATTTTTATGTTTTAAAATCTAAACCAGCTTTATTGAAAATGACTCTGATTATTTAAAAGCATATTAAGTTTTTCAGAACTGTAAGTAAATTTTTCAACAAATGGTTTCAATTTTTCAAGTTCATCTTTATATTTTTTGTTTTCTTGCAAAATCTCTTTGTTTTGTTTAGTAAAATCTTCAGTTGATGTAAAAGTATTTTTCTTTTTCAAAGCTTCTTTTTCTTTTTCCAAGAAAATAATTTTATCATTTAACTATTTATTTTCTTGGAGCAAGCAATCATTTTCAAATAAACACTTATTATTTGTTTTGACCAAATTCAGATTTTGCTTCTTTAATTCTTTGTGCTTCAATTTAAGTTTTTGAAAATCAATCACAAGTTCATCAAAAACTTCATGCAATTCATTAAAAGTGAACTCATTTTCAGTTTTAGATAATACCTTATCATTATCGGCCATTAGATAGAAATTTGTAACCTTTTGCTATTCTTCATCGGAGCTTGAATCCTCGCTGTCGCTCCAAGTTGCCATCATAGCTTTCTTTCTCAATCTTCTTCTACTTTTCTTTAGTATGGGCCAGTCCAACTTAAAGTGGTCGGGTTTCTTGCATTCAAAACAAGTGGGTTTCTCCTTTTCTTTTTCTTTCTCTTTCTCTTTGCTAGGCTCTTTTTTTGAGGTTTCTTCTTGAAGTTGTATTTCTTCTTTCTCATGAACCTCCTAAACTTTTTTTCCATGAGAGACATTTCATCTTCTTCATCTTCATCTTCAGAATCTTCACTTGACTCTTCTTTGTTGGTGGACTTGAAAGCGTTCACTTTTTTTTTTTATCAACATCCACATTCTTTTGTTTCAAGGAGAGCTCATAGGTCATCAATGAGCCCAAGAGTTTCTCAAGAGAAAGAATGTTGACATCTTTGGCTTCTTCTATAGTAGTGACCTTAGCATCCCAAGAAGCTAGAAGAGACCTGAGGAGTTTATTGATAAGTTCACCATTAGAAATAATATTTCCTAAACTTCTCATGCCATTCACAATATTAGTGAACCTAGTATACATTTCACTAATAGATTCAGTAGGTTCTATCTTAAACATTTCATATGTGTAAATGAGCATGTTAACTTTAGTAGTTTTTACTTAATGTGTACCCTCATGGGTAACTTCAAGTGTATCCCATATTTCCTTTGCAGGAAGATAATTTGAGATTTTATTGAATTTGCTTGGATCTAAAGCACAAAAATAGATTCATAGCCTTTACATTAAGTTTATTTACTTAATGTCATTCTCATCCCAATCATCTTTCATTTTAGGAGTGGGAATGCCATTAATCAACATAGTAGGCTGATGAGGACCCATAACAATAGTCCTTCAAAGATTATAATCAAAAGCTTGAATGAAAATATGCATGCATGTTTTCCAATACGTGTAGTTGGTGCCATTGAAATAGTGGGGGATGGTTGGAGGCTTGACCTTCTATAACACCCATACCAATTGGAGCTGTCATGATCTTTCACTCAAGATCGTTGGACCTACAAGTAGAGTACCGGAGCTCTGATACTACTTGTTGCCCAGAAATGGAGCCCAAGAGGAGGGATGAATTGGGTCTTTCAAAAATTAAAACAATTATGTGCTTGGTCAAGAAGTGTTTGTGAGCGATGTGATTAAGCACTCAAAGATATGCAGCAGAAAATTAAATGCAAGTAATAAAGTGTAAGTAATGGAAGAGCAATCATACACAAACACAATATTTATAGTGGTTTAATGCACTCCAAGCACCTATGTCCACTCTCCAAGCTTTCCTTGAGAATTTTCACTATAATCTCTTCAAAGATTACGGCCAACTTATTTTCCAAGGCTCATAAGCCAAAACCTAAGTTGGTTTTATCACCTAGGCTCATCAACAACCTTATAATTTGTTTTGTCTTCGGGCTCACAAGTAAAACCCTTGTTGATTTTGTACTTTTGGCTCACCAACAACCTCAACAACCTACTTTCAAAAATCCTTGAAAGCTAGGTGTGCAGGACGAAAGGGGGGCTAGCTAGGAGGATCGTTGCAGAGCTGAGAAGTCTCCTATGATTAGGATCAAAAAGGCAGAAAAAAAGATGTAGGGAAAAGAAAGATGGATACTCTATGGACTTGGGACTTACCTTCATGGAGAGACGTCACACCTCCAGTGCATCTCACCCACCCCACTACATGTAGTCTAGGGTGTCCCACCCATCTCACTACATGCAGAGCCAGCGGCGCTGCGGAGAGGAGCACGGCATGGGGGCAGAGCTGCAAGGGTGGTAATGGCCTTGGGAGGTGCCACATCGGGGGGGAACGGCCATGGGCGATTCGTGGGATTCATCGACATTCCCACGAGGAGATCGATGCCTTGGGAAGGTGGACGGCCATCGAGGGTGGTGCCGGAGGTCGGGCGTGGCGTATCTAGGATGAACGGGAAGAAAAAAATCAAAAAAATTGCATTTTGGGAGTTGTCTGGGAGGTTGAAGATGATTGGAATAGTAGATGGATAAATGAGGATAAGTCTGGAATAAATCTGGGATAATAAGAATAGGTGGAATAGCTGGGATAAATATTTTTAAACTAAAATAAAAAAAATCTGAAAAAAGAAAAGCAAAACCTGGATTGGTTTTGATGTCCCCATCACCACGTCAACAAATCATAAAGTTAAAGATACAATAATGAAAACACAATCAAACTCTCTTCAAAGAGTGGAATGTGGAAGCTTTGAGGCTCTTGTTGATGCTTGTCTTGTCTTCTTTTTGGAATCCTTTTCAAGCTCACTTTTGGAAGGATGAAATGATAAGCTTGTAAGCTTTTTCAGAGAATCTATCTTTTTATAGATTTTCGAAGTGAAGTTCTTGAGGGAATATTGATTTTTGAGTGTTCAATGGAGTTCAATGGTATTCAATGCTTAATGAATGAGTTTGGTGAAGCTTAAATACTTCAAAAACTTTTGAAAAATGGTTTGTGACCATTGAAGGTTCAAAACTAGCCGTTGGAAGCTTGAAAACATAAAATATGTAATTCAAAAAATAGATCTATTAGAGCTGTCAGAACCCGTGAGTTGATACTTGACTTCCAAGTATCGACAATTGGCTCTCAGGTGTTGGTCTTGCAGGTTCGACACTTGAAGCTCATGTATCGACACTACAAAAATCCTGTAAATGGCAAGTTCAGTTTTTTCAAAAAATCTCAGGTCTTGAGTCGATACTTGGGTTCTAGGTATCTATGGGTGCTTCATTTTTTTATCTGATTAAGCACTCTACATTTCCCCAAAATAACCTAGCTTGGCTGGTTAACCTTAGTTTGGCAAATTTACACATCCACTCCTCACTCAACTCATAACATTCAAAATACAGTTCCATGCCTCCTTCCCAATCTATGTAATTCTTAGGATCTAGGGTGCCATCGAAGGTCGGTGTGTCTAGCCTGATGTTCCTTATAATTCTTTCATCCTGGTCATGGAGTTCATGATTTGGCCTCCTAGGGTGGGGCTCCTAGAATGGGTCATGGCATTGGGCTCTCCTAAGATTAGGTGGCATGGAAAGAGGTGGCTCAGGCTCGGGTTTGGTGTTGGACTCTTGGGTTCTCTCTAAGGTTCCTAAATGATATTCCACTTGGTCAAACCTACGAGTCATTCGGTCAAACTTATGGTCCATTTGGTCAAACTGTTCAGTTATGGTTTTCATTAAAGCCTCAAAGCTGGGTTCCAAGGCTGAACTGAGTTGAGGTTGGGATTGATGGTACTGGGTTCCTAACCTTATGGTCATGCAACAAGCACACAAGACTGGGACGTTCTAGGGTTTGCTAGACCTAGAGCCAAAGTAGAGTGGGTCAACTCAACTTATACCCAACTCAACAACTAATCCTTCCACTAGCCAGGTAAGAGGTGAGGTGGTAGGATGCTCCCCCTGCTAGTCACAGGGTCCTAATTAAAAACCACCAGTCCAATTAGGGCATTCGCCTCTGGACCTCTCGCCTTAGACACCAGTTTCCAGTAATAGTTCGAGAGTTGAGTGCACTAGTTTATCCACAAAACTCGGACCTGACCTGTTGGTGTCCCTAAATCAATTAAGTTGCTAGTTTATTTTAATTAGGCTTAGGTATGTATGCAAAGGTGGTTGTTTTGGGCCTAGGACAGGTGATGAAATCATGCCCTGATCTGACAGAGGAAATTGCTCTTAAGATTTGATGGGGACCAAAAAGTCCACTTTATTTTATTGTATTTTATTTGAGTCCTGTAATAAAGCGAGACAACTGAGTCCAGTTGAGTCCACTTAGGCAGGTCTAGTCTTTTAGTCCAGTCGAGTCTCCAGTCAAGTCAATGTAGTTTTCATTTAGGTCTTGTACAAGAGGAGAGTCAGCAGACCAAAAGATTCACCAGGCCTCCCCAACCAGAGCTAGCCTTCATGCACCTGAGCCCTTTCATGCCGCCAGGCCCACTAGAGAGAGCTCCAGTCTAAGACGAAGGCTTGCTATTGACCAAGTCCACCAGGATTTCTTGAACCACCAGTCAGGGTTTCTTAGCCCTCAAGTTATGTACCTTGGGGTGAATCTATAAATACCGCACCCCCTCTTGTATTTCTTTTAAAATGATTAATGAATATGATTTCTTTAGTTCTGTGTGAACTTTTCAGGGTTTCTATGTGATCCCTAGGGCATTTGTGTGAGCCCCTTTGCTGTGTGCTTATCCTCCATGGAGAATCTGTGTGAACCCCAGTTATCCTTTGCCCTGTCTTTCTTCTCCCCTACAAACCCTAATCTCTGGTGACTTCTATGCTCACCAGCGATCCATCCCCGATCTCTGTCCCGCATCAAGATTAGGTTAGATTCAAATGATGCACACTCAACGAAATCCTAATGCAATCTAATAACAGAAAATAGAGAATAATATATATATATATTATGAGATGGCAACTTAATTCAGTGTTGGTTAAGTGAATCAAAATTGGCTTAGGTTGGATGGGGTTTGGTAGTTGATTAGGTTTAGTCAAGTCAAGTATGCAGAATGAGCAGAAATTAAAGTTTTGGGTTCTATTTTGATGCAAGATTTAGCTTGGATTTCAGAGCAGGAAAAATCTAAAAAATTTACAAACAGAAGGGTATGTGTGAGTATGATTCCTACCAAATTTCATGTACAGCAAAAATAGTTTGATGATGCAAAGACCTAGGGTTTCGAACTAGATGCAGGAATTTCACAAAAATAGATTTTGGTTAGGGTTTTTGTTTTGCTGATTTTTTTGTTTTTGTATAACCTAAATCTGGGAAAAATAATTGTAAAATAGAGGACAACTCAGGGAATAATCATTGCAAAAATCATGAAAAAATAGTATGCCTAAGTTGGAGAAATAGACCTATTTTCGGCCCCCTAGTACAGAAGATAGGATGTAGAAATTTTCTTTTTTTGGTTTTGTGTTTTGTGGAAGATGCAACAACCCTAAATTGTGCTCTGATACCAAATTGATGCAGGGTGCAGTGGAGAGGGGATGAACATGTAGAGAAAAATAGCAACTAATAATTTTAATTAATTTTTAGATTTTATATTTGATGGCTATGTTCCTGAGAAAGATGGAAAAAACTATTAAAAGGAAGATGTAAAGACCAACTACACTACCCGTAGCCAAGATCATGCAAAGTAAAAAGACAAGGACCATGAGTGCTGAGAAACCACTCGGTTGGGATAGTCTTATCTTCAGCAAATTAGAACTATGAGTAGGGTTTGGGTTCGTACCTGCCAATGATGAGATCTTGATCGAAGATTGGGTCGCTTTGCAATCCTAGATCGACACCTTGATGAACGAGTCTCATTCCTGTAGATTAGCCAGCTTTCTATCAGCTGGTCTCGAAAGAAAAGAAGACCTCTTTCTTGGATGGTTTCACCAGATGGATTCTGCACATGTCAGGGGTTAGGCAAGAGGAAGATGAGAAAAGTATGAAACAGGAGGAAGAAAGGTCAGAAGTCAGCATTGATGGAGAAAAGTGGCTTGGTGCTCAAGAGGATGCCATGGGCCGTAGGGGCAGCTTGGTTACTGGAGGAGTGCTAGGGTCGGTTAAGGTTTGTAGAAGAGGGAAGGAAGGTTGGGTGGCTAGGGTTAGCACTTAAGAATAGGGCATACAGTTCTCACACCCACTCCAATCTGGAAGAAACAATTTGACAAAATATCTTCAAGCTGTATTCATGAAAAAGAGATGATTACAAGAGGGGGAGGGGTGGGGTATTTATAGGCTACCCAAGACCCTCTCCTTGTCAAAATTGGAGTACAAGTCTTTAACAAAGTGGAATACAAAATAAACTTAAACTAAAAGACTGATCTCGTTGTAGAAGTGGGCTGGTAGACTCCTTCTTGGATTGTATGGCTCCTCTTGGGCTTGGGCTAGATGGGGTGCCAACTCTAGATGGAGCTTGGGCTGGGGTGCCAGGTCATGAAGGGCCTTGGAGGGTGCCAGCTCTAGATGGGCCAGAGGCAGAGGCGCCAAGGCCTATGGAACCAAAGGTGATGCACCATGGGCCAGGGCGTCATGGGCCACGGGGGGCACTGGAATCTTATGGACCTAGGGCACCTCCTCTTTGAGGCCTAATGTGTCTTTCCTCTAAGGTTTGTAACGGCATGAAAGGAGCCCGGATGCTGGGCTAATGTCTTGAATGTGGGTCCAAAGGTCCTCCTCTTGAACATAACTTTAAAGTTATAGGACTCATATGATTCAACTGAAACTTATAGGACTTCTTGACTGGACAAACATAACTGGACTCACATAATAGGACTCAATTTATTACAGGACTCAATGGATTTATTTGGCTCACTTGGTACAAGTGACATAGTACTAACAGACTACAGGATTCAAAACCATAATTGGAACCCTAACGGGCATAGTAATCTTCTTCAGATCCTGGTGCCCGCACCAAATATCCTTCAATGGAAAGTTACCATGCAATAAATTCTTTGATATCCCTTTTCCCAATTAAGTGATGGGCATGGATAAATGTCAAACCCTAGCAGTTAATCTTTTCAAATCTCAATTTGATAATGAAGACTCGATCGATGAAAGATTAGAAATCCTATCTAATCTCATCGTACTTTGATTAAAGACTTTCTGAGTCATCATTCGAAGAGATCACATGGGATAACTTCTCCCATTACTAGGAGTGATCGATTCCTTATTAACCTACTCCTTACCTTCATACACAATCCATCATATCCAGAAACACCCCGTACATGACTTAATTGCCATGAATGAGTATGCACCAAAACATGGATTTATGTGCATAATATACTATGGTAGTCTCGGGTATAAGGATCACATGCACAACTCCCACTAAGAGAACATTCTTTTAATAAATAAGTAAGACTTCTATTTGATATTCTCTTATCAGATCAGTTTAGTGAACTCATAGACCAATTATTAATTCTTTCTTGATTTTGATGAATAACAAAAACTTAAGTATATTTGAGTACAACTAGGTGTTACAAGTATGTTTAGCAGATTAAGGTACTCATCGAAGCAATGCTGTGTTGATGAATTTAAATGATTGTCAAACTATTGAAGAAGCCACCTAAATTAATGGAATTTCAAGTTATATGGACTTTGGCACATAAGAATGACCTTGAAGGAGTCAAATTTTGAATTTGACAATGTTTCAGCAAAGTTACAGCAAGTTTCAACAAAGTTTCAAGCAAGTGTCGACTCTTCAAGATCAAGTATCGAGTCAAGGTGTTGACTCACAGAATCTTGAGTTGATACACAGAAAGAGTTTTAGCCGGCATGCATGAAGTGTTGACTTATGGAAACCAAGTGTCGACACATGAGTCGACTCTTGGTCAAGCAAGTGTCGACTCAAGGCTTGAGACCAAAATGAAGATAGAACACACTGATTTCTAGATTTTGTCCAAGTGTCAACTCATGAATATGAAGTATCAACTCAAGTATCGACTCACCAGAGGAAGTGTCTGAAAGATTAAAAGGCATAGTAGGTAGATAGACTATTTATTAAAACTATTTTAAAATACAGCACAGTACAAGACTTGGTAGATCGATCAAGTCGATCTACTAATCTACCTGCAACAGGATCCGATATAATAAAAGTGCATGTATAGATATCAAGAGCAAAGAAAAGGAAAGGGTACATTACCTTTAACCTTTGGATGAAGGTGATGAAGAGCCGCTATGCCACATAAATGTCTAGCCTCTATGGGTAGTTCACAACAGGGCTCGATCCCAACCAACTACCTTAGGGTGCTAGCTTCTCAGGATCCTTAAGGCTGATCTTTTCCTTTCTTGGACCTGCAAGACTTTGTTGAAGCCACCAGAAAATCTGATTGGGGAACAATAGGGAGAAGTAGAAGTAGAACCCTTCCTAACTAACTCTTTCTTCCCAAACTCTAGCTTGATTGCTAGGTAGGCTCATACTCAAAATCCAAATGCTCTCAAACCCCACTCTAAGGATACCTTCCCTCCCTCTCTTAGAAAAGCCCAGCAAAAGTCAACCTCAACTAACTCTGCTGCCCCTACAATGACACCTATTTATAGTAGCAACAAAGAGGGAGAGAGATATGGAAGGAGAAGTGATTGGGGGAGATGGTTAAGGGTTGAACCAAATTAGCTCTAGGTTTATATAGGAGAAAATCTGCATTCCAAATAATACATTCCATAAAAAACCTTAAAGCCAATTTCAGCCAACATTTGAAATTTGTATTCAAAATTCAAATTTGAATCTTTTAAAGGAAATTGAGCAAGATAAATCAAATCTAATTTGATCCTAAGCCAAATCACATTTGGCTTGATCCATCAGATTGCGATCATATTGCAAATAAGTTTTCCAAAAATTCACTAATTGAATTAGTGAAAACTCCTCATCATAGCCAAGTGTCGGCTTATGGAAGTGTCGACATTTGGATCATGGTCATTCATATTGACATCATAGTGATGCTAAACAATTCTCAATCATCGATCGACCTTTAGATCATGTAGAAACCCCTATGATATATAACTCCATAGGTTCGAACACTAAGCCAGTAGCACTGGAACATTTCTAGTACTAGTCAAAGTTATCTATTAATGATACCCGACATCTGGATAGATCAAAGATGCAGAGCAACTCTCTAGAACCTCTGGCATATGGTTACCACATAATTCATCCCTTTGACCTCAAAATTCTTAGGATGACCAAGGGTTTGATTGCCAACCTTAATTTAGTATATCCAGATCGTGTCTCACCTTAGAAGTTCTGTGACTCCTCACAAGAACTATCCTGGCCAAGGTTTTCCTAAATTAAGACATAGTGAGTCATTCACTCCAAACCATTTGGATGGGTCAACCCCATCTTGATCCACCACTTCTCTACAAGTACTTGACCGTACCTAGAAACCATCCATCACTGGATTAGAAATCTAGGTAGTCCGATACCAAAGTATAGTGAGTTACTTGCAAGCTACCATGGTGACCTCAGGTCTGAGGGACACATATACCCATATCCCTCCGTAAGCAACCATTTGACAGAAGGGAGCTGCACAGATGGTCACGTTCCATGAGATGTCATCAATTTCACCTGTATGTCATATTTGGTGGGGGCACTAGTATCCGACATAGATTACTAGGCCCTATCTGGTTTACTGATTAGGGTTTTCTTGAATCCTTAATAATGTGCCAAGTATTGTAATCAAGTTAGTCCATTTGAGAGTTTTGAAATGAAGTTAGCTCAGCTGAGTTGCATTGACTCCTGTAACAAGTTGAGTGTCTCAACCCCAGTCTAGTCCAATTGAGTCCTGTAAATTGAGTCTTGTACTAGTCTAGTTATACAAGAGGAGGAGCACCAGCCAAAGGCTTCACCAGGCCCCCAGAGAAAAGCAACCCCAAGCCCATGAAGCTCCACATATGAAGATTCCAAGTACCAAGATGCCAGAGAATATTCTAGGCACCCCAGTCCAGGGTTTCCAGCACCCCAGCCCAGGGTTTCCAGCATACCAGGAGGCCCATGCACCGAAGCCCTTCGGAGGCTGCCCAAGCCTAGGATGGAGGACGTCCCTTGCTGCCCACACATCCAACCCCATTTCATTAGGCATCCAAGCCCATAAGTCCATGCCCAAGGAGTCTTTGACCAAGTCCAAGCCTAAGGCATCTTTGACCAAGTCCAAGGAAGGGAGAAATTCAATTCTAGGCACTTTTATTTTCACTTAAATTGTATACTCTTAGTCTTAAGCCAATTTGTAATCCCTCTCCCACTCAAATTTGTAATTCTATCCTAACAAGGAGAGGACTTGGGGAACATCTATAAATTCCCTACCCCTCCCCCTCTTGTAAGTATCTTTTATTTATGAATGAAACTCTGTTGAACTTTTGTCTTAAGATTGTGTTCTTTGTGTGAGTGTGAGTGTTCCCTTTGAGCCCTAATCCACCCAATCCATTGCTGCGCAAAGCCTTCTTCATCCAAACCCTAACATGCCAAGGAGAAGAAGCCCTAAGCTATCCATCAGCAATAGGCCTTCTTCAACCTCCAGCCGCCAGCAGCAGAAACCCTAATTCTCTCTTTTCCAAACCCTAGTTCTTTTCTTTGCTTTCTTATTTGTTCTCTTGCTAACCTCTGATGGTTGTAGGATCCCTGAGGTATTCACCTCCAAGGAGGAGGCCCTCTTTGCCTTTAGGGTCAATCCTAGATAGCTGCCTAAACTAAGGAACTAAAGGCTTTTCTTCTAGGCAACAATCCCGAGTGCTGCGCAACCCCAGCTTCGATCAGATCTTCGAATCGATCCTTGGTAAAATCCTTCCCCCTCCTAATTTTTGATTTATTGAAGGTATGCTATCCTAACCAGGGGTTTCTCAATCCTCTTGATCCTTCCTTTATTATTTTGGCATGAGTTCATATGCGGGTAGGTTTGATCTTTTCATTACTAGTTTGCCTGCTAACCTTTACATGATTTCGAGACTTTAGCCTGCAAATTAAATCTCTAAAAAAATTATAAAAAAATTAGTTTCTATTTTTTTGCATTCATATTGATCTTAGGGTCATTTTGCATTAGTTTGGTATCAGAGCTAGTTTAGGATAGCTTGCATCTTCATCAAAATCACAAAAACATTCATTGCTATTTTTTTTGTCTTATCATTTATAGTAGGTGTTTGAGTTTTGGTCTAGTACATCATCCTATAAATTTTATTTTTTGTTGAAATTTGCATGGGATTCTATATGTTTTGTCCTGATAATTATCATAATTTTAAATTAATTTTAACAAAACAAAAAATATACAAATTTTTGTATTTTAGAAACCCTAATAGAAATCTTGAACTTATGCACATAGTCTGAAAACCCTAGGTTTTGCATCATCATAAGAATTTTTCTTTACATGATATTTGGTAGGGATTATTTGAATTGGTCATCCTATGTCCTGAGTTTTTTTTGGTTTTTTTCTATACCGAAAACTAAACCAAATTCTACTTCCAAGCAAACCCTAATTTTTGTTTTGCATACTTGATCAAACCAAATCTAATCAACTTCCAAATACTATCTCACCCAAGCCCTAATTTTGTTTGATAATTTAATCAATTTAAATTTAATTTGCCACCTTATAAATTTTTTATTTTCTTTTTAATTGTTGTTAGTTGCATTAGGGCACATAGTGTGTTCATCATCTCATTCAATCAATTATGAGGGCAATTTCCCCTCTCAGATCAGGGCAGCATTTCATCACCTGTTCTGGGCCCAAAACGACCACCCAGCATCAGAACCCAAGCCTTAACTAAAATCAATTAGCAACCTAATTGCTCTAGAGATCTTAGGGACACCAACAAGTCGGGTCCGAATTGTGTGGGCCAACTAGTGCACTTAATTTCCTAGCTATTACTGAAAACTGGTGTCTAATGCTAGAGGTTAGAGGAAAACATCCTAAGTGGATTGGTTATTTTTAATTAGGACACTATCACAGGCAGGGGGAGCCTCCCACCACCCCATCTCTTACTTGGCAGTGGAAGGATTAGCTGTTGAGTTAAGTGTAAGTTGAGTAGCCCCATTCAATTTTGGCTCTAGGTCTAGCAAACTGTTGTCCAATTTCTCCTTTTGTGCTTGACTGCATCATACCACCTTGCTTGTTTGATTGCATGACCACTAGACTAGGGACCAAATATCAACAGTCTAAACCCCAACCTAGTTTAGCTATGAACTCAAACTTTGAAACCTTCATAAAGGCCTT
This sequence comes from Areca catechu, assembly GCA_021397845.1. Lineage (NCBI taxonomy): Eukaryota > Viridiplantae > Streptophyta > Magnoliopsida > Arecales > Arecaceae > Areca > Areca catechu. The sequence continues at coordinate 791,029 of JAHSVC010000025.1, forward strand.
GACTGAATGATTTGACCGAATGGGCCACAAGTTTGACCAATCTAATACCCAATTGACTGCCCAAATGATCCAATTAAATCAAAGATTTGACCAATTGACCCAAACAAATAACCAAGCAACCAATAGAATTGACCAGTTAACCCATAGGTAAGACTAGGTAGAAAATCGATTAGGTACCATAGAAAGAACCAAGAGTCCAATATTGAACCTAATCTTGAGTCACCCTGTTCCACCTCTCGTAGCCCTAGGGGAATGAAGGAAAGCCAGTGCATCGGATGCCTACCCTAATTACCCTATACTAGGGAGTAGGTATTGCATAATTAAACTTTTTAAACATGCATATGAAAAAACTTACTCATGCATAGGATCTAACATAAACATGATGCATGAAACAGATATACAGGCATGTAAAGGAAAGTGCAATAATTATAAACAACATGATAATATCTAGATCTAAGCAATCATGATAACAAAAATAAATAATATACCTGATCGAAGCCGGAAGAAGCCGACTCCCTCAGTCTTCAGAACAGATCAGCAGCAAATCAAGGTAGTCGGTTGAACTCCTTCAACAGCAAATTAGATCTGTAACAGCAAGAAGAAGAGATCGACCCAATCTCTTACGGTGTCCAAGTGTCCACCCTCTAGAGTATCCATACGCTGGCTATCACTGATCCAACTCCTGAAAGGATGCTAGTCCTCCAGGAATCAACAAACAGGCCACGAGTAAGTGGAGCAGGGAAGACCAAACAATTCCCCACCGATGGTCTTCTCCAAGACCGCCCAAACTCCACGAAGAGAACACAAAAGACATCTAAAAACCAGGGAAGGATATACGGGATGCTAAATAAATTTTTTGCACTTAGATTTTTCTCCCAAAAGCTCTCTTACAATGAATCGCTCGCTACTCCTTGCAAATCTCATACTCTATTCTTCCCCCTCATTAAAATCTCATGGCCTCTCTCAAATGCCCTGCACCCTCCTTTCAACACGCACCTCACGGTCGTGAAACCTAGAAATATAAGATGCTAAGAAAATCACAAGAGGGAAATGGAGGACATCGACTGATAAAGCCCGAGAAGGAGGGAAGATGCATGAGAAAAGACTAGATCAAATCAAAACCATTTGAAAGACTCTTCATCGATTGGGAAAGCTACGAACCGCTGGCTATATCACCGTGTAAATTATGACCGAGAGAGAGAGACGTGTGGGAGAAAACACGATGAGACTCCTACAAGTTCATGGTGCAAAGGATATTATCTGAATTCCCAAATAGCAGCCGATCACAATGCAGTACTCATCCATACAATCGGTGAAATAGGGTAGTGAGAAGCAAGGGAAGCCATGCAAGTCAACAAGCCGGTGTCTAAATTTTTTGGAAGAAAAAAAAACACCATGAAGACTTGCCAAGAAATAAACCATTTCAACAATCCCAGAAACACGATAAAAACAGAGCAACGAATAGCAAGGAAAGAGGGAGGAAAAAGACCATGTAAACGTCCCATGATAAAAACCGGCTCAATAAAAACCAAAAACCGGTTCATAAAACCCCGGTCTAACCAAACCTGATCAATAAGAAAATTGGGTCCAGTCTTGGTCCATCTAGTAATGGGTCCCGGCATCCGGATAGGCCGAAGATGCGAGAGCAATCTATCGAACCTCTAATATATGGTTACCGTATAATTCATCCCTTTGACCTCCGATGCTCAAGATGACCTAGGGTTAGACTGCCAACCCTAAATGAGTCAATCCACATGATGTCTCAACCTCACAAGTCCAGTGACTCCTCATTGGGACTACCCCGATCGAGGATTTGCTAAACTGAGACACTGCATGACATTCAATCCAAACAACTTGGACAGGTCAATTCCATCTTGGTTCCCCACTGCTCCAAATGTACTTGCCTGTACCTAGAAACCTTCCATCATCGGATTAGAAATCCGGGTAGTCCGGCACCAAAGCACAGGGAGTTGCTTACAAACTACCATGGTGACCTCAGGTCGAATGGGCAGATATACCCATATCTAATTGCAAGCAATCCTTTGATAGAATAGAGCTCCACGGAATCACATTCAACGAGATGTCAGACATCCCACTTGTAGATCACATTAGTGTCACCATACTCCTTTGGTCAAGAAGACAACCAAACGATGTGAACCACAACAACCTATACTTGATACATTGCCATCTTGTATAATTTATCCTTTGGTTGTGAACCTTTTTAAAGTACCACTCGATATATCCTCTCTATATTGAAGTCAGTGCAGTCTTGAGGACCTTATCACAAAAACAGAGTTTATTACAGGGAAGTGTATAATATGATGAGCTGCCAAAATAAAATTTTATTAATTCATATACAAAATACAATACTAAGCATAACCACCTATAGCCTAGGCGATTAGCTTTGGGATATAATTCCCAACAACTCTCACTTGTACTAAAGCTAATCAGAACAATATCTAATAACCATTTCTCTTTTTCAATAATCGAACTATTTAATTCCAAGGGCTTTTGTGAAGGGGTCGGCCATATTCTCCTTTCCATCAATCTTCATAAGATTGATGTTGCCTCGTTCCATGATCTCTCACACGAGGTGATAGCACCGCAGATTGTGCATGGTGCGGTGGTGAGACTTTGGCTCCTTAGCTTGAGCAATGGCTCCTGTGCTGTCACAATATAATGGAATAGGCCATCTAGGAAAGGTGCCACCCCTAGCTTTCCAAGAAACTTCCGCAACCACACAGCTTCCTTAGTTGCATCTGATGCTGCAATGTACTCTGCTTCTCATACCGAGTCTGCAACTATTGCCTACTTGGAACTCTTCCTGCGGATCGCTCCTCCATTCAGGGTAAACACGAACCCTGACACTCTTGCTATCATCTCTGTCCGACTGTAAACTAGAGTCAATATACCCCACAAGTTTCAAGTCAGGTTGTCCGTAAATAAGCCATTGGTCCTTAGTATTTCTCAAATACTTTAGGATAGTCTTAACCACCTTCCAATGTGCCTCACCTGGGTCAGACTGGTATCTACTCACCACTCCTAGTGAGTATGCTACGTCTGGTTTAGTACATATCATAGCATACATGATAGAGTCCGTTGCAGAAGCATAAGGAACTCTACTCATGTGCTCTCTTTTCTCAGGAGTTGTCGCATAATCATTCTTGAAAAGAGTAATTCCAGAACCTATCAGGAGATAGCCTTTCTTGGAATTTTCCATGCTGAACCATTTTAGCATAGTATCAATGTACATAGACTGGGACAATCCCAGAAGCCTCTTAGATCTATCTCTATAGATCTTCATACCTAGTATGTAAGAAGTTTCACCCATGTCCTTCATGGAAAACTGAGATGACAACCAGACCTTTATTCCTTGTAATGCTGCGATGTCATTCCTGATTAAGAGAATGCCATCAACATACAGTTCCAGGAATATAATCATAGAACCATTAACCAACTTGTAGATGTAGGGTTCCTCTCCATTCTTAACAAAGCCATGCGATTTGATGCACTTATCAAATCGCATGTTCCAACTTTGAGATGCTTGCTTGAGTCCATAAATGGACCTCTGTAATTTGTACACTTTTGACTCGTCTGTGGATGTGAACCCTTCAGGCTATATCATATACACCTTTTCATCCATCTCCCCATTCAGGAAAGCGGTTCGGACATCCATCTGCCAGATCTCATAGTCAAAATTTGCTACCAAAGCAAGCATGATCCGAATGGACTTAAGCATTGCCACAAGGAAGAACGTCTCATCATAATCGATACCATATCCCTGACAATATCCCTTGGCAACTAGACGAGCTTTATAGGTCTCCACCTTTCCATCTACGCCCCTTTTTCTCTTGAAAATCCATTTGCACCCGATGAGTTTTATCCCTTCAGGTGGATCAACCAATGTCCATACATTATTGATCTCCATGGACTCCATCTAGGATCACATGGATCCAAGCCATGCTTTAGAGTCAGATCTCTGAAGTGCATCCATATAGGTGATCGGATCCTCATCGTTCTTATCGAGCTTAATGGGATCACTCTCCCGGACTAAGAAATCATAATATCTGTCTGGCTGACGCGATACTCTACCAGATCTCCTAATAATGGGTTCCGGGTGTGATCCAATCACTGCCGGTTCTATGATGTCCTTAGAGTGTGTAGGTTCTTCCACTGGTTGAACTTCACCAAGTTCAATCTTAGAGGATATAGTTCCATCTCCAAGGAACTCCTTTTCCAAAAAGATAGCCCTAAGAGCAACGAACACTTTCTGTTCATCCTCCAAGTTGAAGAAATATCCTTTTGTTTTCTTAGGGTTCTCAATAAAAAGGCACCGATCAGACCTAGGACCAAGTTTATCTAAGTCTAAATGCTTTACATAAGCCAGACAACCCCAGACCCGAAGATGTAAAATTGAGGGCTTACGTCCAGTCCATAACTTATATGGAGTAGAAACAACAGACTTACTCGGAACATTACTCAGTAAGTAACAAGCTGTCTCAAGTGCATATCCCTAGAAGGACAGTGGCAAAGTTGCAAAGCCCATCATTGATCGAACCATGTCCAACATGGTTCGATTCCTCCTTTCGGACACACCATTCAACTGGGGTGTTCCTAGAGGAGTCCATTGAGAGAGAATCCCATTCTCTTCAAGATATGTCATTAACTCACCGGATAGGTTTTCACCGCTTCGATCAGATCGAAGGGTTTTAATACTCTTTCAAGTTTGTTTCTCGAATTCATTATGATATCATTTGAACATTTCAAATGACTCAAATTTATGTCTCATCAAAAAGACATAACCACACCTGGAAAGGTTGTCTGTAAATGTAATGAAATATTTGTATCCACCTCTGGCACTAACTATCATGGGTCCACATACATCAGTATGTATGAGGCTCAGATGTTCTGTAGCTCTTTCACCTTTTCCAGTAAAAGGTGACTTGGTCATTTTACCAAGCAAACAAGATTCACAAGTGGGCAGTGAATTAGAATCACTGACCTTGAAGAGGCAATCTCCTCATAACTTGTTTATCCTATTTTGGTTAACATGACATAGCCTACAGTGCCATAGATACAAGTCACTGTCATTTTCTATCCTTGGGCATTTGCTAGATGTGTACATTACTTTAATAGGCAGTGACAAAACATAAATGCAATTATTTAACTTAGCTTTTATTATCACAGATTTATTCACAATAACACGGCAAAAATCTCCTTTCATTGAATATTCATAACCATAATTGGCCAATAGGCCTACAAAGATAATGCTCATAATAAAACTAGGACAATAATGACAGTCGACTAATTCGATAGTACTAGATTCAAAAACAAGACTCAGAACTTCGATCGCTAGCACTAGAACCCAATTTCCATTTCCAATGCTCAGAAACTACTCCACATCCTTGAATCTCTTGCTAACCTGTAGTCCTTGCAATGAATTGCAAAGATGAATAAGACTATCAGTATTCAATACCCAGTTAGCAGTGTCATAAATAGAGAAATTACAAGGTTTAATCATATAAATACCTTGTCCAGCACCCTGCTGCTTTACCTTCCTTGGCCTGTTTGGGTCTAAGGATACCTGATAAAGAGGACAGTTCCTCTTCTAGTGTCCCTGCTTCTTATAATAGAAGCACTCTGCAATAGTTTAATCAGCTTTCACTTTCTTGGTCTGACTAGGGCCAGGAGCACTCTGCACCTTCTTTTCCTTACCTTTACTTTTCACTTTCTTAAAGGGATGACGACCTCTAGAACCTCCCACTAAATTCACCACACCCTTATTCAGTTGGTGGTCTTTCTCGTAAGTCTGCAGCAAACCCATCAAACCATGGTAATTGACTGTGTAGGCTTATTCATTCTATAATGATCAAGAAAATCAAGATAGAAGGAGGGTAGAGAATTCAGGATCGCATCCTTGCCGAGTTGCTCGTGCAAGGGACATTCGAGCTTGCCCAATCGTTCGATCATCTCGATCATGTACAATACATGATCAGTGACCGAACCACCATTTCACATTTTGGCATTGTAGATGGCATAAGACACTTTGTACCGCTCCACATCATCTGGCATGCCAAAAGATTCCTTCAACTTTTAAAGAAACTCATATAGTTGGGCATCCTCAAATTTGTGACTGAACTCGTTGTTCATCGCCATGATTTTAAATAAGTGTCCTTGATCGAACTCCGAGCATTGGCACGAGGGATTTCGGGTGGTGGATCCGTTATCAAATAAAGGATCCGCTCGTGCTCCAGGACTATCCTCAATTTTCGATATCAGCTGTCAAAATTGGGACCCTTTAACTTCTCGCTATCGAGAAGTGACCGGAGCGAAAGGTTTGAAGATATCTAAAAGGAAAATTAAGACCAAATAAGTATATGAATTAATCAATTAAACCAAAAGACTTAGACTTTAGTCTAAAGGTCCTTCCCACTAATTTTTCAAATTGGGAGACTCTAACTCCAATACGTGAAATCATCATTTCATAGTGGGTACTAAAATCCAACAGACCATGTATGAGCCCGACTTTGGCCGGCTCATCCATACGCACCTAAAGGTAGGTTCTCTAACCAATTGCTTCTCTAAGCCACTTTTAGTAATAAAATTTTTCCCCATAGAACCCCCAATTGACCTTGGGGCCTCCTATTGCGGGTCTCTAGTTAGGTCCAACCATTAATATGATAAATCTGATGCTTCCAACTAACGAATGACCAAGTCCGACTTTGGCCGGCCCACCTGATCATCATTTAAAAGGTTGCACTAAACCATGATCCATGGGAGAGCAATTCCAGTAACCGGATGCATACCCGTTCTTTGGAACTGCCGATGTACACCAAGCTAAAGGACTCATTACTAACCCACTTAATGGGAGGCTAAGACACCATCAACTCATTGACTTAGACTTTTTCAGGACCTAATAAATTTAGAGGATTTTAATTAAATTATGATAGAAAAATATAGAGAAGAACATGGATTAACCACCCACTGATCAAATCAATTCTCAGGAGGGTTGAATTAAATTCAACAAGTTGGTCCATGGGCACCTTCAGATCAGACTGGCTGATCAAATTGGGTGACATGGGTTAACTCGAATCAATAAGCTCTTCTAATCAATTCTGGTTCATCGGATTGGCCAGGTAGGTGAGATCATGGATGAGTATTCGTCATTAACCATCTTTCCTAGACACCAACCAAGTTCGCCAGGAAGGAGGTAGCCTCATGCAGCCATGATCAAAAAAGCGAAACTTGCCTAGACACCAATCAATTTACCAGACTCGATTAGACCAGTCTAAGAACTAAGGCTTACCACAGAGCCACTAATTAGATCTATTTTAGAAGAATGGACTAACCCATCTATCTATTAGATAGATACTAAAGATAAGGTCCTTAATCAACATTTGATTAGTTCTCTTAAGTCCAATTCAACTAACCTTAGTTCTAACCCAATAAATGGACCTTATATGACAGCTAACCCAATTAACCTAGATAGCTTTTTCAAATGACATTAGGTTTCATAAACCCTAATCTGGCTTATCATTTAATTAATCTTTCAATTCATAATTATTACATTATAAGCCAACTTTTAATTAAAACATTTTTAATTAAATTCATGTAAAAGCCTTTCACATCTTTCACGTATCATATCTAGTTCTATCATATCAATTTATAATATTGCAAGCCTTAACAATTAAAGACATGCCAATGCATATGTATCAGGATTAAAACATTTTTAATACTGTAGGTTTCCTTTAAGGATCCTTCTGAAAAGGCCAACACAGACGAACCGCCTTGTGCCATAGAAACTTAGGGGTTTTAAACCCTAATTAATCTCTATGGACACACGGCCATGGTGAAGGTCTCAACTAGGTTCCTAAAAGTAATCCCTAATCTAGATACATATCTAAAATCATGCAATCATGATATGCCACACAGGAACCTACTTTGATACTGCTGAAGGAAAGCCAGTGCATCGGACGCCTACCCTAGGCATGCTACATAGGAAGTAGGTATTGCATAATTAATCTTTTTAAACATGCATACGGAAAAACCTACTCATGCACAGGATCTAACATAAACATGATGCATGAAACAGATATACAGGCATGTAAAGGCAAGTGCAATAATTATAAACAACAAGATAATATCTAGATCTAAGCATGCATGATAACAAAAATAAATAATATACCTGATCGAAGCAGGAAGAAGCCGACTCCCTCAGTCTTCAGAACAGATCAGCAGCAAATCAAGGCAGCCGGTTGAACTCCTTCAACAGCAAATTAGATCTGCAATATCAAGAAGAAGAGATCGATCCAATCTCTCGAGGTGTCCAAGTTTCCACCCTCTATAGTATCAACGTACGGGCTCTCGCTGATCCAACTCCCGAAAGGATGCCAGTCCTCCAGGAATCAACGAACAGGTCACGAATATGTGGAGCAGGGAAGACCAAACAATTCCCCACTGATGGTCTTCTCCAAGACCGCCCAAACTCCATGAAGAGCACACAAAAGAGATCTAAAAACAAGGGAAGGATATACGGGACGTTGAACAAATTTCCTGCACTCAGATTTTTCTCCCAAAAGCTCTCTCACAATGAATTGCTCACTGCTCCTCGCTAATCTCATACTTTGTTCTTTCCCCTCTTCAAATCTCACAACCTCTCTCAAATGCCCTGTACCCTCCTCTCAACACACACCTCATATCCATGAAACACACAAATATAAGATGCTAAGAAAATAGCAAGAGGGAAATGGAGGACATCGACTGATAAAGCCCGAGAAGGAGGGAAGATGCATGAGAGAAGACCGGATTAAATCTAAACCATTTGAAAGACTCTTGATCGATTGGGGAAGCTAGGAACCACTGGCTGTATCACCGTGTAAACTGTGATCGAGAGAGAGAGATGTGAGGGAGAAAATGCGATGAGACTCCTACAAGTTCAAGGAGCAAAAGATATTATCTGAATTCCCAAACAACAGCCGATCACCATGCAGTCCTCATCCATACAATCTGTGAAACAGGGTAATGAGAAGTAGAGGAAGCCATGCAAGTCAACAAGCCAGTGTTTAAAATTTCTAGGAGAAAAAAAAAAACATCGTGAAGACTTGCCAAGAAACAAACCATTTCAACAATCCCCAAAACACGGTAAAAATAAAGCAACAGATAGCAAGGAAAGAGGGAGGAAAAAAACCATGTAAACGTCCCATGATAAAAATCAGCTCAACAAAAACCAAAAACCGGTTCATAAAATCCCGGTCTAACCAAACCCGATCAATAAGAAAATTATGTCCAGTCTTAGTCCACCAGGAACATTTCTTAGTTGACCCAAACCAATCCTAGTCGATCCAAATCAGACCAGGTAGACCAGGAAAAATTCAACGTGTGCTCAATTAGACCGTTTTACCATAATACCGAAGTGATTTCCAATTATTGATCATTTCCCGGATCAGGTAGAAATTCTCTATGGCGTGTGACCTCATAGGTTCTAACCTAAATGGTAGCACTGGAACACTTCCAGTACTAGCACAAGATACCATCTAGCAATGGATCCCGACGTCCAAATAGGTCGAAGATACGAGAGCAATCTATCGAACCTCTGGCATATGGTTACCATATAATTCATCCATTTGACCTCCAATGCTCAAGATGACCTAAGGTTAGACTGCCAACCCTAACTGAGTCAATCCACAACATGTCTCAACCTCGCAAGTCTAGTGACGCCTCATTGGGACTACCCTGGCCGAGGATTTGCTAAATTGTGACACAGCAAGACATTCAATCCAAACAACTTGGACAGGTCAACTCCATCTTGGTCCACCACTGCTACATAAGTACTTACCTGTACCAAGAAACCTTCCATCACTGGATTAGAAATCCGGGTAGTCCAGCACCAAAGCACAGGAAGTTGCTTGTAAGCTACCATGGTGACCTTAGGTCGGAGGGACACATATACCCATATCTAATCGCGAGTAATACTTTGGCAGAAAAGAGCTCCATGGAGTCACATTCAATGAGATGCCACACATCCCACTTGCAGATTACATCAGTATCACCACACTACTTTGGTCAAGAGGACAACCAAACAATGTGAACCACAACAACCTATACTTGATACATTACCGTCCTGTATAATATATCCTTTGGTTGTAAACCTTTTTAAAGGACCACTCGATATATCCTCTCTATATCGATGTCAGTGCAGTCCTAAGGACTTCATCACATAAATAGAGTTCATTACAGGAAAATGTATAATGTGATGAGCTGCCAAAATAAAATTTTATTAATTTATATTCAAAATATAATACTGAGCACAACCGCCTACAGCCTAGGCAATTGGCTTTGGGACACAATTCCCAACAACTCCTACTTGTACTAAAGTCAATAAAAAAAGTATCAAATACCCATTTCCTTTTACAATAGTTGAACTCTTTGATTCCAAGGGCTTTAATGAAGGGGTCGGCCAGATTTTCTTTTCTATCGATCTTCATAAGATTGATGTCGCCTCGTTCCATGATCTCTCGCACGAGGTGATAGCATCGTAGAATGTGCTTGGTGCGGTGGTGAGACTTTGGCTCCTTAGCTTGAGCAATGTCTCCTGTGCTGTCACAATACACTGGAACAGGACCATCTAGGGAAGGTGCCACCCTTAGCTCTCCAAGGAACTTACACAACCACACAGCTTTCTTTGCTACATCTGATGCTGTAATGTACTTTGCTTCGCATACCGAGTCTGCAACTGTTGCCTGCTTGGAACTCTTCCAGCAAATCGCACCTCCATTCAAGGTAAACACAAACCTTGACACACTCTTGCTATCATCTCTACTGACTGGAAACTGGAGTCAATATACCGCATAAGTTTCAATTCAGGTTCTCCATAAATCAGCCATTGGTCCTTAGTATTTCTCAAATACTTCAGGATGGTCTTAACTACCTTCCAATGCATCTCACCTGGGTTAGACTGGTATCTGCTCACCACTCCAGTGAGTATGCCCCGCCTGGTCTAGTACATGTCATAGCATACATGATAGAGCCCACTGCAGAAGTATAAGGAACTCTACTCATGCGCTCTCTTTCCTCGGGAGTTGTTGCACAATCCTTCTTGGAAAGAGTAATTCCAGAACCTATCGGGAGAGAGCTTTCCTTGGAATTTTCCATGCTGAACCGTTTTAGCACGATATCAATGTACATAGATTAGGACAATTGCAGAAGCCTCTTAGATCTATCTCTTTAGATCTTCATACCTAGTATGTAAGAAGCTTCACCCAAGTCCTTCATGGAGAATTGAGATGACAACCAGACCTTTATTCCTTGCAATGCTGCGATGTCATTCCCGATTAAGAGAATGTCATCAACATACAGTACCAGGAATACAATCACAGAACCATTAACCTACTTATAGATGCAGGGTTCCTCTCCGTTCCTAACGAAGGCATACGATTTGATACACCTATCAAATCTCATGTTCCAACTTCGAGATGCTTGCTTGAGTCCATAAATGGACCTCTATAATTTGTACACTTTTGACTCGTTTGTGGATGTGAACCCTTCAGGCTATATTATATACAACTCCTCTTCCATCTCATCATTCAGTATAGCGATTCAGACATCCATTTGCCAGATCTCATAGTCAAAATATGCTGCCAAAGCAAGCATGATCCAAATGGACTTGAGCATTGCCGCAAGGGAGAACGTCTCATCAAAATCAATACCATATCATCGACGATATCCCTTGGCAACCAGACGGGTTTTATAGGTCTCCACCTTCCCATCTACGCCCCTTTTTCTCTTGAAAATCTACTTGCACCTGATGGGTTTTATCCCTTCAGGTGGATCAACCAATGTCCATACACTGTTGATCTCCATGGACTCCATCTCGGATCGCATGGCTCCAACCATGCCTTAGAGTCAAATCTCTGAAATGCATCCCTATAGATGATCGGTCCTTATCATTCTCGTTGGGCTCAAAGGGATCACCGTCCCGGACCAAGAAACCATTATATCTATCCAGCTGATGCTGTACACTACCGGATCTTTTAATAATGTGTTCCAGGTGTGATCCAATCACAGTCGGTTCTATGATGTCCTTAGAGCGTCTAGGTGCTTTCACTGGTTGAACTTCACCAAGTTCAATCTTAGATACTACGGTTCCTTCTACAAGGAATACCTTTTCCAAAAAGATAGCCCTAAGAGCAACAAACACTTTCTGTTCGTCCTCCAAGAGAAGAAATACCCTTTTGTTTCCTTAGGGTACCCAATAAACAGGCACCGATCTGATCTAGGACCAAATTTATCTGACTCTAAATGCTTTACATAAGCCGGACAACCCCAGACCCAAAGATGTGAAATTGAGGGCTTACGTCCTGTCCATAACTCATATGGAGTGGAAACAACAGACTTACTCAGAATATTATTCAGCAAGTAACAAGCTGTCTCAAGTGCATATCCCCAAAAGGACAGTGGCAGAGTTACAAAGCCCATCATTGATCAAACCATGTCAAACAGGATTCGATTCCTCCTTTTGGACACACCATTCAACTGGGATGTTCTTGGAGGAGTCCATTAAGAGAGAATCCCATTCTCCTCAAGATATGTCATGAACTCATCGAATAGGTATTCACCACTTTGATCAAATTGAAGGGTTTTAATACTCTTTCAATTTTGTTTCTCGACTTCATTACGATATCATTTGAATATTTCAAACGACTCAGATTTATGTCTCATCAAAAAGACATAACCATACCTGGAAAGGTCGTCTGTAAATGTAATGAAATATCTATATCCACCTCTGGCACTAACAGTCATGGGTCCGCATATATCAGTATGTATGAGACTCAGAAGTTCTGTAGCTCGTTCACCTTTTCCAGCAAAAGGTGACTTGGTCATTTTACCAAGCAAACAGGATTCATAAGTGGGCAGTAAGTTAAAATCACTGACCTCGAGGAGGTCATCTCCTCACAACTTTTTTATCCTATTATGGTTAACATGACCTAGCCTACAATGCCATAGATACAAGTCACTGACATTTTCTATCCTTGGGCATTTGCTAGACATGTACATTACATTAACTAGCCGTGACAAAACATAAATGCCATTATTTAACTTAGCTTTCATTATCACAGAGTTATTCACAATAACTTGGCAAAAATTTCCTTTTATTGAAAGTTCATAATCACAATTGGCCAATAGGCCTATAGAGATAATGCTCATAATAAAACTAGGACAATAATGACAGTCGACTAATTTAACGGTACTAGATTCAAAAACAAGACTCAGAACTCTGATTGCCAGCACTGGAACATGATTTCCATTTTCGATGCTCAGAAACTGCTCCCCATCCTTGAATCTCTTGCTAACCTGTAGTCCTTGCAATGAATTGCAAACATGAATAGGACTACCAGTATTCAATACCCAGTTAGCAGTGTCACAAATAGAGAAATTACAAAATTTTATCATATAAATACCTTATCCAGCACCCTGTTGCTTTCCCTTCTTGGCCTGTTCGGATCTAAGGATGCTTGATAAAGAGAACAGTTCCTCTTCCAGTGTCCCTGCTTCTTACAATAGAAGCACTCTGCACTAGTTGGATCAGCTTTCACTTTCTTGGTTTGACTAGGGCCAGGAGCACTCTGCACCTTCTTTCCCTTACCTTTCCTTTTTCCTTTCTTAAAGGGATGACGACCTCTAGAAACTCCCACTGAATTCACCATCCCCTTATTCAGTTGGTGGTCCTTCTCGTAAGTCTGCAGCAACCCCATCAAACAAGGGTAATTGACTGCAGGCTTATTCATTCTATAATGATCGAGAAAATCAAGATAGGAGGAGGGTAGAGAATTCAGGATCACATCTTTATCGAGTTGCTCGTGCAAGGGACATCCGAGCTTGCCCAATCGTTCGATCATCTCAATCATGCACAATAGATGATCAGTGACCGAATCGCCATTTTGCATTTTAGCATTATAGATGGCACAAGACACTTTGTACCGCTCCATATTATCTGGCATGCCAAAAGATTCCTTCAATTTTTGAAGAATCTCGTCTGGCTGGGCCTCCTCGAATTTGCGACTGAACTCGTCTTTCATCGCCACCAATATTATGCAACGGACAGTAGTCCGATCAGAAACCCACTTCAAATAAGTGTCCTTGACCAAACTCTGAGCATTGGCAAAAGGGATTTCGAGTGCTCGATCCATATCACATAAAGGATCCGCTAGTGCTCTAGGACTATCCTCAATTTTAGATACCAGCTATCAAAATTGGGACCCTTTAACTTCTCGCTATCTAGAAGTGACCGGAGCGAAAGTTTTGAAGACATCTAAAAGGAAAATTAAGACCAAATAAGTATATGAATTAATCAATTAAACCAAAAGACTTGGACTTTAGTCTAAAGGTCCCTCCCACTAATTTTTTAGATTGGGAGCCTCTAACTCCAATCCATGAAATCATCATTTCATAGTGGAACTGAATCCAATAGACCACGTATGAGCCCGACTTTGGCCGGCTCACCCATACATGCCTAAAGGTAGGTTCTCTAACCAATTGCTTCTCTAAGTAACTTTTAGTAATTAAATTTTGCCCCACAGAATCCCCAATCGGCCTTGGGGCCTTCTATTATGGGTCTCTGGCTAGGTCCAACCATTAATATGACAAATCCGATGCTTCCAGCTAACAAATGACCAAGCCCGACTTTGGCCGGCCAACCTGATCATCGTTAAGAAGGTTGCACTGAACCATCATCTATGGAAGAGTAATCCCAGTAACTGGATGCACACCCATTCTTTGGAACTGTCGATGTACACCAAGCTAAAGAAGTCAATACTAACCCACATAATGGGAGGCTAAGACACCATCAACTCATTGACTTAGTCTTTTTCAGGAGCTAATAATTTTAGAGAATTTTAATTAAATTATGATAAAAGATAGAAAGAAGAACATGGATCAACCTCCCATTGATCAAATCAATTCTCAGGAGGGTTGAATTAAATTCAACAAGTTGGTCCATGGGCACCTAAAGATCAAACAGGCAGATCAACTTGGGTGACATGGGTTAACTCAAATCAATAAGCTCTTTTAATCAGTTCTGGTTCATCGGATTTGCCAGGTAGGTGAGATCATGGATAAGGATCCGCCATTAACCATCTTTCCTAGATACCAACCAAGTTGGCCAGGAAAGAGGTAGCCTCATGCAGCCATGATCAAAAATGCCAAACCTGCCTAGACACCAATCAGTTTACCAGACTCGATTAGACCAGTCTAAGAACTCAGGCTTGCCATAGAGCTACTAATTAGATCCATTTTAGAAGAATGGACTAACCCATCTAACTATTCGATAGATACTAAAGAGAAGGTCCTTAATCAACATTTGGTTAGTTCACTTCTTCCAATTCAACTAACCTTAGGTCTAACCCAATAAATGGACCTAAACAAATAGCTAACCCAATTAACACGGATGGCTTATTCAAATGACATTAGGTTTCACAAACCCTAATCTGGCTTGTCATTTAATTAATCTTTTAATTTACAATTGCTAGATTATAAGCCAACTTTTAATAAAAATATTTTTAATTAAATTCATGTAAAACCCTTTTACATCTTTCATGCATCATATCTAGTTCTATCATATCAATTTATAATATTGCAAGCCTTAACAATTAAAGACATGCCAATATATATGTATCAGGATTAAAACATTTTTAATACCGTAGGTTTCCTTTAAGGATCCTTCTGAAAAGTCCAACACAGATGAATCGCCTCGTGCCATAGAAACTTAGGGGTTTTAAACCCTAATTAATCTCTACATACATATGGCCATGGTGAAGGTCTCAACTAGGTTCCTAAAAGTAATCCCTAATCTAGATATCGATCTAAAAGCATGCAATCTTGATATACTACACAGGAACCTGCTCTGATACCACTGAAGGAAAGCTAGTGCATCAGATGCCTACCCTAGGCATGCTACACTAGGGAGTAGGTATTGCATAATTAAACTTTTTAAACATTCATACGGAAAACCTACTCATGCATAGGAACTAACATAAACATGATGCATGAAACAGATATACAAGCATGTAAAGGCAAGTGCAATAATTATAAACAACATGATAATATCTAGATCTATGCATGCATGATAACAAAAATAAATAATATACTTGATCGAAGCAGGAATAAGCTGACTCCCTCAGTCTTCAGAACAGATTAGCAGCAAATCAAGGCAACCAGTTAAACTCCTTCAATAGCAAATTAGATCTTCAATAGCAAGAAGAAGAGATCGATCCAATCTCTCGAGGTGTCCAAGTATCCACCCTCTAGAGTATCCATGAATGGGCTCTCGCTGATCCAACTCCCGAAAGGATGCTAGTCCTTCAGGAATCAACGAACAGATCATGAATGTGTGGAGCAGGGAAGACCAAACAATTCCCCACTAACGGTCTTCTCCAAGACTGCCCAAACTCCACGAAGAGCACATAAAAGAGATCTAAAAACTAGGGAAGGATATACGGGATGCAAAACAAATTTTTTATGCTAAGATTTTTCTCCCAAAAGCTCTCTCACAATGAATCGCTCACTGCTCCTTGCTAATCTCATACTCTATTCTTCACCCTCTTCAAATCTTGTGACCTCTCTCAAATGCCCTGTACCCTCCTCTCAACATGCACCTCACAGTTGTGAAACCCAGAAATATAAGATGCTAAGAAAATTGCAAGAGGGAAATGGAGGACATTGGCTTATAAAGCCCCAGAAGGATGGAAGATGCGTGAGAGAAGACCGGATCAAATCAAAACCATTTGAAAGACTCTTGATCGATTGGGGAAGCTAGGAACCACTAGCTATATCACCATGTAAACTATGATCGAGAGAGAGACATGTAGGAGAAAATGCAATGTGTCTCCTACAAGTTCACGGTACAAAGGATATTATCTGAATTCCCAAACAACATTCGATCACCATGTAGTCCTCCTCCATACAATCGATGAAACAGGGTAATGAGAAGCAGGTGAAGCCACGGAAGTCAACAAGCCGATGTTTAAAATCTCTAGGAGAAAAAAAAAAAAAAAACACAGTGAAGACTTGCCAAGAAACAAACCATTTCAATAATCCCAAAAACACGATAAAAACAGAGCAACAGATAGCAAGGAAAGAGGGAGGAAAGAAACTTTGTAAACGTCCCATGATAAAAACCGGTTCAACAAAAACCAAAAACCTATTCCTAAAACCCCGATCTGACCAAACCCGATCAATAAGAAAATTGGGTCCAGTCTTGGTCCACCAGGAACATTTCCTGGTTGACCCAAACCAATCCTGGTCGATCCAAATCAGACCAGGTAGACCAAAAAAAATCCAATGTGTGCTCAATTAGATAGTTTGACCTTAATACCGAAATGATTCTCAATCATTGATCGGTTCCTGGATCAGGTAGAAATCCTCTATGGCATGTGACCTCATAGGTTCGAACCTAAACAGTAGCACTGGAAAACTTCGAGTACCAGTACAAGATACCATCTAGGAACGGGTCCCGGCATACGGATAGGCCGAAGATGTGAGAGCAATCTATCGAACCTCTGGCATATGGTTATCGTATAATTCATCCCTTTGACCTCCAATGCTTAAGATGACCTAGGATTAGAGTGCCAACCCTAACTGAGTCAATCCACAACATGTCTCAACCTCGCAAGTCCAGTGACTCCTCACTAGGACTACCTCGATCGAGGATTTGCTAAATTGAGACACTGTGACACATTCAATCCAAACAACTTGGATGGGTCAATTCCATCTTGGTCCACCACTGCTCCATAAGTACTTGCCTATACCTAGAAACCTTCCATCACCGGATTAGAATTCTGGATAGTCCGGCACCAAAGAACAAGGAGTTGCTTGCAAGCTACCATGGTGACCTCAAGTCGGAGGGACACATATAGCCATATACAATCATGAGCAATCCTTTGGCAGAAAAGAGCTCCATGGAGTCACGTTCAATGATATGTCACACATCCTACTTGTAGATAACTTCAGTGTCACCACGCTCCTTTGGTCAAGAGGATAACCAAATGATGTGAACCACAACAATCTACACTTGATACATTATCATCCTGCATAATATATCCTTTGGTTGTGAACCTTTTTAAAGGACCACCGATATATCCTCTCTATATTGAAGTCGGTGTAGTCCTAAGGACTTCATCACATAAATAGAGTTCATTACAGAAAAATGTATAATGTGATGAGTTGCCAAAATAAAATTTTATTAGTTCATATACAAAATACAATGCTGAGTACAACCACCTATAGCCTAGGCGATTGGCTTTAGGACACAATTTCCAATAGGGAACCCTAAATCAAGACCAGTTTATGGAGCCCAACCCTAGGAGAGCCCAACATAAAGACCAGTTTATGGAACCCAACCCTAGGAGAACCCAACACCAGGACCAGTTTGTGGTACCCAATCCTAGGAGGATCCCATGCCAGAAACCATATCAAGAACCCAACCCTAGGAGAGTCCAAAACCCTAA
Source organism: Areca catechu (assembly GCA_021397845.1). Lineage (NCBI taxonomy): Eukaryota > Viridiplantae > Streptophyta > Magnoliopsida > Arecales > Arecaceae > Areca > Areca catechu. Next base: position 809,529 of record JAHSVC010000025.1, read on the forward strand.
TCCTATCCAGGAACACAATCATAGAAGGCCCCACCATGAAGTTTATGACCAAGATGAAAGGTCCATGAGAAACATTAGGGTAGAGGCACCCACCTTTGATGGTAGTCTTGAACCAAAGGTCTATGTAGATTGGGTAGGAGACAAGGATTATTATTTTGAATGGTATGACATGAGTGAAGAGATAAAGTACACATTTGCAAAGATGAGGTTGATTCATCAAGCTAGGCTACATTGGGCTAACCTTGAGCATACTGGGAGACAACAAGATCTACCTCCCATAACCATCTGGCAAGAGATGAAATTGAAACTTAAGGAGAAGTACCTTCCTAAATCCTATAATTAGAAGCTCCTGGACCAATGGAATAAGATCCATCAAGGGAATAGGTTAGTAGTAGATTACATCGCCCAGTTTGAAGACTTTGCCGTTAGGTGTAACAAATCAGGATCTCTATCACAGACCTTATCTAGGTTTAGAATTGGGTTACGTGAAGACATCCAGAGAGGGCTGTACATGAGAGAGGTCACCGATTTAGAGCAAGCATACCAGATAGCTAGACATTATGAACAATTCTATAGGGGACCTACATATCAGTGATCTGAACCAATTAGGAACAATGCCCCATTCCCAAAATCAAACCCAAACCAGGTATACCATGGTTGACCCAATCCCAACCCAGTTTGATTTAATCCCAACACAGTTAGGTCATACCCTAATCCAGTCTGACCCAACCCCAACCTAAATCGATCCAATACCAACTCAGCCCATCCCAACCCTAATCTACATCAACCCAACCCGAGTCCGAGTCAGTCTAGTTCAAGCAATTCTACACCAGTTAGAATCAATAAAGGTAAGGCACCAGCATTTCAGAAAGCCCCAAGCCCTATCCCCAATGCCTATTTTAGATGCAACAAGGTAGGTCACTATGCTAGCCAGTGTCCCACCATATCATTACACATAGGGGATCTTGAGGATGAAGAGCTTGAACCCCATAATGAGGAGGAAGAAGAAGAGGTTTATGAAGCTGAGGTAGACTTGATAGCAGAATATGAAGGAGATGAGAAGGAATTTGATCAGTCTGACCTAGTAAGGGTAGTTAGATGCATCCCATCCCAAACTAAGACATTGGAAGATCGGCGTAGGACTAGCATTCTACAAACCTTTATAAAAATTGGGGATAAGGTATGCAAGATTATAATAGATAGTGGGAGTTGTGTTAATGCCATCGCTGTTGATACAGTTAAATCCTTAGGATTGACCCTAGTTTCCCATCCTAGCCCCTATAAAGTCTTATGGGTATATTCCACCCCCATTCCAATCAAGTCTAGGTGCTAAATCTTGATTAAACTGCAATCATATGAGGAGAAGATTTGGTGTGATGTCCTTCCCATGGGAGTCAGTAATATCATTTTAGGTCGACCATGGTTTTACGATCATGATGCAACTCTGTCTAGTCGAACCAATATCTGTACTTTTAGTCACCATGGAAAGAAATTTGTGATTCACCAGACTCAACCTAGACACCCAATTAAGAGAAATTCTAGTAGCCTTAAGGAAAAGAAACTAGGAATTAATCTAATTAAGGCCAAGGAATTAGAGGAAGAAACTTCTGTACCCACTGAGGAATAAAAGGAAAATGATCCTAAACCCACTATAATATTTGGAGAAGAAGTGATTGGGCTAGGATCAAATATTATAGATGAAAGCGAGGGTTCACAAGAGTTGTTCATAGAGGAAATTCAAGAACAAGTCCCTAAAGAATAACTCCAAGAAGTAGTATCTGGTTTTAAGTCTAACAAGTCCCCATACCTAATTCATCTGTCCACACTTGCACTGACCCCTCCATAGTATTTGCATCAGGACATTAGTCAAAAGATAAACATAATTAATGAACTATATAAAAACTTGGCTAATTCCCGAAAATGAGCTAAAAAGTTTTCTGCAGGGGATTATGTGATGATTAGGCTTAGGCCTTAGCAGTTCCCTCTAGGGACCGTAAAGAAATTACATGCTTGCAGAGCTGGACCATTCAAAATAATAAAGAGAGTTGGATGCAATGCCTATGTGCTTGAGTTGCCACCCGAATTAGGTAGTAGTTCCACTTTCAGTATTTCAGAACTTATGGAGTACCGGGAGCTAGCAGCGATACCTAGTGAGCACTTTGAACCTATCCCTTCCCTTGTGAGTGAACCCACCCCAGAGTGTCCACTTACAAATTAGCCTATTAGTGAGGAAAGGATTGAGCGCATCCTAGACGATCAAGCCATCAGTATCCAGAATAAAGGCTATCAACGGTATTTGATATGATGGCAAGGTTGGCCGAAATTTGAGGAGTCGTGGATCACCCTAGAAGATCTGCAATACCTCAACCCAGATCTTCTTGAGTAATATGAGAGCCACATTGACTTTTACTCGATGGGGTTGAGCTTGTCCCCCCCCGGGAGAATTGGTGGGGGCACCAGGATTCGATACAGTTACTAGGCCCTATCTGGCTTACCGATTAGGATTTTTTTGAACCCTTAATAATGTGTCAAGTTTTGTAATCAAGTTTAGTAATCAAGTTAGTCTAGTTGAGAGTTTTGTAATGAAGTTAGCTTCGTTGAGTTGCATTGAGTCTTGTAATAAGTTGAGTTGTCTCAACCCCAGTCCAGTCCAATTGAGTCTTATAAATTGAGTCAAGTACTAGTCTAGTTATACAAGAGGAGGAGCACTAGCTAAAGCCTTCGCCAGGCCCATAGAGCAAAGCAAGCCCAAGTCCATGAAGCTTCACATATAAAGATTCCAAGTACCAAGATACCAGAGAATATTCTAGGCATCCTAGTCCAGGGTTTCCAGCCTACCTGGAGGCCCTGCGCCTAAGCCCTTTGGAGGCCACCCAAGCCCAAGATGAAGGACGCCCCTTGCTTCCCACACATGCAAGCCCATTCCATTAGGCATCCAAGCCCATAAGACCAAGCCCAAGGTGTCTTTCACCAAGTCCAAGGAAGCGAGAAATTCAATTCAAACAAGGAGATCTAGTTTTATTTTCACTCAAATTGTATACTCCTAGTTTTAAGCCAATTTGTAATCCCTCTCCCACTCAACTTTGTAATTCTATCCTAACAAGGAGAGGACTTGGTAAACATCTATAAATACTCCACCCCTCCCCCTCTTGTAGGTAACTTTTATTCATGAATGAAACTTTGTTGAACTTTTGTTTTAAGATTGTGTTCTTTTTGTGAGTGTGAGTGTTCCCTTTGAGCCCTAATCCACCCAATCCATTGCCGCCCAAAGCCTTCTTCATCCAAACCCTAACACGCCAAGGAGAAGAAGCCCTAAGCCATCCATCAGCAATAGGCCTTCTTCAACCTCCAGCCGCCAGTAGCAGAAACACTAATTCCCTCTTACCCAAACCCTAGTTCTTTTCTTTGCTTTCTTATTTGTTCTTTTGCTAACCTCTAACACTTGCAAGATCCCCAAGGTATTCACCTCCAAGGAGGAGGCCTTCTTTGCCTCCAGGATCGATCCTATATAGCTGCCCAAACCGATGAACTAAAGGCTTGTCTTCCAAGCGACAATCCCGAGTGTTGTGCAACCCCAGCTTAAATCAGATCTTTGAATCGATGCTTGGTAAAATCCTTTCCCCTTCTAATTTCTAATTTGTTGATGGTACGTTATCCTAATCAGGGTTTTTTAAATCCTCGAGAACTTTCCTTTATTATTTTGGCATGAGTTCATATGCGGGTAGGTTTGATCTTTTCATTACTAGTTTGCCTGCTAACCTTTTCTTGATTTCGGGACTTTAGCCTACAAATTAAATCTCTAAAAAAATTATTTTCTATTATTCAGCATTAATATCGATCTTAGAATCTTCCTGCATCAATATCAGTGTCTCTACACTCTTTGGTTAAGAGGACAACTAACCAATATGATATATAACAACCTACACTTGATACATCATCGTCCTATAATAATGTGTCCTTTGGTTGTGAACCTGTTTAACACCTACTCCATACATCCTCTCTGTATCAAATATAATATAGTTCTAAAGACTCTATCACGTAAGAGTTCATTTCAGGAAAATGCACATATGATGAACAACCAAAAAAATAACTTTTATTCATTTAAACAATTCATATACAATTACAAAATAGCATAACCATTTACACCCTAGATGATTGGCTTTGGAACACTATTCCCAATAACTCCCACTTGTAATAAAGCCAATCAGTACAGAATCTTATTCTTATTTTCCATTTACAATTGTTGAACTCTTGAACTTCGATGGCTTTAGTGAAGGGGTCAGCTAGGTTCTCCTTTATATTAATCTTCTGAAGGTCGATGCCACCTCATTTCATGATTTCTTGCACAAAGTGATAGCACCACAGAATATGTTTGGTGCGGTGATGGGATGTCGGCTCTTTGGATTGAGCAATGGCTCCAGCACTATCATAATACACTGGAATAGGACCATCCAGGGAAGGTGCCACTCCCAACTCGCCTAGGAACTTCTACAACTGCATAGCTTCCTCTATTGTATTTGATGCTACGATGTATTCTACTTCGCATACTGAGTTTGCAATAATAGGTTGCTTGGAACTTTTCTAGCAGATTGCTCTCCCATTTAGGATAATGATAAATCCTAACACACTCTTGCTGTCATCCCTATCTGACTGAAAACTAAAGTCAGTATACCCCATAAGTTTCAAGTCAGGTTCTTCATATATCAGCCATTAGTCCTTAGTATTTTGTAGATACTTAAGGATGGTCTTTACCACTTTTCAATGAGCTTCACCTGGGTCAGATTGGTATCTGCTCACTACGCCTAGTGAGTATGCCACGTCTGGTCTAGTACATGTCATGGCGTACATGATGAAACCCACTGCCAAAGCGTATGGGATTCTACTCATATGCTCTCTCTCCTCAGGAGTTATTGCATAATCTCTTTTGGAGAGTGTAATTCTAGGGCCTATGGAAAGAGACCCTTTCTTGGAATTCTTCATGTTGAACCGCTTCAGCACAATATCAATATACGTAGACTGGGATAGTTCCAGAAGCCTCTTAGATACCCTTTCTTGGAATTCTTCATGCTGAACCGCTTCATACCCAGTATGTAAGAGGCTTCATCCAAGTCCTTCATAGAGAACTGGGTTGACAACCAGACCTTTATTCCTTGTAGTACTGGGATGTCATTTTTGATTAAGAGAATGCCATCCACATACAACACAAGGAATACAATCACAAAACCATTAGCCCGTTTATAAATGAAAGGTTCTTCTCCATTCCTAACAAAGCCAAATGACTTGATATACTTATCAAATCACATGTTCCAACTCTGAGATGCTTGCTTTAGTCCATAGATGAACCTTTGAAGTTTGCATACCTTTGGCTCATTTATGGATGCGAACCCTTCAGGTTGTACCATGTACACCTCCTCTTCCAGCTCACCATTCAAGAAAGCTGTTCAGACATCCATTTGCCATATTTCATAGTCAAAGTGTGTTGCTAAAGCAAGCATGATCGAATAGATTTGAGCATTTCCATAGGAGAGAATGTCTCGTCATAGTCAATACCACAACAATGACGATATCCTTTGGCAACTAGACAGGCTTCATAGGTCTCTACCTGCACATCTACACCCATTTTCCTTTGGAAAATCCATTTTCATCCAATGAGTTTTATCCCCTCAGGTGGATCAACCAATATCCATACATTGTTGATTTTCATGGACTCCATTTCAGATCTCATGGCTCCTAGCCATAGTTCAGAGTCAGACATTTGCATTGCATCCATATAGGTGATCGAGTCCTTATTATTCTTATCGAGTTCGATGGGACACCATCCCAGACCAAGAAACTGTAGTATCTATCTGGTCAATGCAGTATCCTACCAGATCTCCTTAATGGTTATTACATGGGCTCTGGGAGTAATCTAATCACAACCAGTTCTATGTTATCCCTTAAGTATGCTGGTTCTTCTACTTACTGAACTTCCTAAATTCAATTTTAGCGGCTACATTTCCTTCACCAAGAAACTCCTTTTCCAAAAAGATAGCCCTAGGACTGATTAACAACTTTTGTTCCTTAGCCAAGTAGAAGTAGTACCCCTTAGACTCTTTTGGATACCAAACAAATAGGCACCTGTCAAACCTTGGTCCAAGCTTATCCGTTTTCAAATGTCTGACATAAGCCAGGCAACTCCAGACCTAAAGGTGTGCGAGTGTCGAATTACATCTAGTCCATATCTCATATGGGATTTTGCTAACGGACTTACTTGGAATCCTATTTAAAAGGTAGCAGGCTGACTCTACAGCATATCACCAAAAGGATAGCAGCAGAGAAGCAGGGCCCATCATGGATCGAATCTTGTCTAACAGGGTTCGATTCCTTCTTTTAGACACTCCATTTAACTGAGATTTTTCTAGAGGTGTCCATTAAGAGAGAATCTCATTCTCCTCAAGATATGTCAGAAAATCATCGAAAAGATATTCACCACTTCGATCAGATTGAAAGGTTTTGATATACTTTTCAATTTGTTTTTCTACTTCATTACAATATCGTATGAACAATTCAAACGATTCAGATTTATGTCTCATTAAGAAGACAACCATATCTCGAAAGGTCATATATAAATGTAATAAAATAAATGTACCAACCTCTGGCATTAATATTCATAGGTCCGCATACATCAGTATATACCAGACTTAGAATTTCTCTAGCTCATTCATCTTTTCCAATAAAAGGTGATTTTGTCATCTTTTCAAGAAAACATGACTCATAGGTTGGTAGCGAATCACATTCACTAATCTCGAGAAGACCCTCACTTTTCAACCTATTTATTTGTTGACCCCTTGAGTGATTTTGATGATAAAATATTAGAGCATGTATTTATTTTGCTAACAACTCTTTAAGTGTTTTTCAAGTTTTTATAGGATGATTTATGTGGTCAAAATCTGACTCCTACAATCTTATTTTCTGTTATAAGTTGTGTTAAAGTATATCATGTAAAGAAGAACCCAAAGAAAAGTTAAGAAAAAAATCATAAAAATGGGTTACTTCTAGATGTGTTTCAAGCTTAAAATTTCTTAGAGAATATTATTAGAAGAGTTCGAAAGCATCTTGAATGTTTAAAGTCCTGCTGGATGAATTATGCAAAAGAACTAAGATTTCAAAGAAGAACTCATCTGAACTTACTCGAAGCAAGGGACCCGACTCTAGCACATGCCATGCTTGAAGGATCTGGCACATAGATATTCAAGTCAACACTAAGGGACCCAAGCCGACTCGTCCAAAACATGTTTTTTTGGATCAAACAACCAAGCCGACCCGAAGGAAGTCTGAGCTGGCTACATTATTCTGTTAGACATCCAAGCCGACTTTTTAAATATTCGAGCTGACTCCTCCAAAGTCCATAAAGAAGAGTTCTGAGTGAACAACCAGGAGAGCTAACTTGAAGGAACCCGAGCCGACTCTTCTAGAGTACAGTCTTGAATGCTCTTGAATCCGAGCCGACTCGAAGTAATGCGAGCCAACTCTTCTAGAGTAAGGAATCAAGCTACTGAAAAACTAAGCCAACCCCAATGAAGCAAGGTGACTCGACCAGAACTACTCTATGGATTCGAGCCGACTTGAGTAGATCCGAGCAGACTCAAAGATCATTTTCAGGCTTATAACGACTTGTTCTAGAACTTGGAATTTGAATCCAAAAAGTGCTCCAACGGTCAAGTGTCACATCCCAATGATCTACAATGATTAAAACTACCTGAGAAGAGTACAAGACACTATAAATGAAGAATTAGGATAACTTTTGAAAGGAGAATGCTTATTTTGAATATCAAAGAAATCTTGAGAGCAAGAGAGCACTAAAGAGCATTCAAGATAGTCTTCAAGTCTTCACCAACTTATATTAGAAGCTTGAAGCAATTATTGAAGAAGTTAAAGAAGCCATTCAAGTGCATTGAAGTGAAATCAATAGGGCTTCTTTGGAGCTGCATCGGCAACCATCCGACAACATCTATTTATCATTTCGTTGCTTTCTCTTTACAATTCTTTTTCTAATTTATTAGGTTATTGGTGAGCCCAGTTTAAAAAACCAAATAGGTTCTTGGTTAGCCTGTGTAAAACCAAGTGTTAGGTTCTTGGTGATCTTAGTAAATCTAAGTGTTGGGTTTCTTTGGTGAGCCCGGTTTAAAAAGCAAAGGGAGGTAGGTTTGGGTTGTAAGCCTATTAAAACAATCCGACCGTATTCCGGTGGGGGATATAGTGGAAATCCCAAGTGATAATCTTGGATAGTGGACATAGGAGCGGGTTGCTCTAAACCACTATAAATTTCTTTTGTTTGTGTTGTGCTTTCTCTAACTACTTTCGCTTCTACTTTTAATTATTTGAACCACAGCACTTAACAGTCCAAAGAAGTTTTTAAAGAATACATACTTGTTTTAATTTTTAAATTCCCAATTCACCCCCCTCTTGGGAAAGCCACTTGGGCAACAACTGGTATCAGAGCAATGTCTCTGAATATTTTTAGAATAAAGATTGGTGGCTCATTCCATGAGTACATCTTTGGTCGAAGGCCAATCTACTAATAGACCTCCACTCTTCACTGGCATAAATTATTCTTACTGGAAAGCTAGAATTAAAATATACATTCAAGCTATCGATTTTCAATTATATAACGTCTTTCTAAAAGGGTCACATATACCCATGATCAAAATTGATGGCATGGATGTCCCAAAGCCTGAAGAGGATTGGGATGAACACGACATGAAGATAGAGAAATTAAAAGCCTAAGCCATGAATTTATTATACTGTGCTTTGGATGCTAACAAGTTCAATCAAATTTTCACTTGTTCTTCTAACAAGAAAATTTGGGACAAACTCGAAGTGAACCACGAAGGAACTTTCCAAGTGAAGACTTCAAAAACTAATCTTCTTGTACATAGTTATGAACTTTTTAAAATGGAACAAAATGAAACTATCTCTACCATGTTTTCTCATTTTATAGATATTATTAATGATTTGAAAAGTCTTGGCAGGGTCTATTCAAATGCTGATCTAGTACAAAAGATTCTCATTCACTTCCGGATAAGTGGGATCCCAAAATGACTGCCATCCAGAAAGTGAAAGATCTAAACACTTTATATCTAGATGAACTGATGGGTTCTCTCATCACACATGAGCTAGCCATGCAGCATAGGACTGATGATGATCAGAAGAAGAAGAAAATAATAGCCTTGAAAGCTGCATCAGATTAAAAGAAAGATGAGGAATCAAGAAATGAATGCTCCTCCTTTGAAGATGACTTGGAAGATGAAGATATTGCTATGGTCATGAAGAGATTTAGAAGGTTTATGGGAAAGAAGAAAATAAGATACTATAAAAAATTCCATAAACAAGGTGAGCACTCTAAGGAGAAGGTGAAAGAGAAAAAGAAAAAGAACAGATGCCCACATGCTATAAATGCAAGAAGCCTGTGCACATCTGTCCAAATTGTCCTCTACTAAAAAAGATGTTTAAGAAAAATAAGAAGAAAGCAATGGTAGCCACATGGAGCGACAGTGAGGAGTCAACTTCAATCGAAGAAGAAGAGACCACAAAGACTACAAATCTATACCTAATGGGTCCCGAAGATGAGGTAACATCCCCCGAATCTTAAATAGAATTTATATTTGATGAATTAAATTCTGCATTTCATGACTTATTGTCCGAATTCAAAAAGGCTGGTGTAAAGATTAGATCATTAAAGAATATCAATGATTCTTTACAAAAAGAAAAGGAATAGATTTTTGAAAAAAATAATTTATTGCAAAAATATTTACACGTCTTTTTTGAAAAGAACAAAGCCTTGGAATTTGAGAAAATTGCATGTCATGAGAAAAACAAAGCTTTGACAGTTGAAAATTTTGATTTAAAAAGGGAGGTTGAAAGCTTAACCCCTTAGTTGAAAAACTTACTTTATCTTCAAACAAGCTTGAGCTAATTTTAAAAGATCAAAGAATTTCTAGAAACAAAGCTGTAATTGGTTTTAATTCTTCTAATTCAAATGGAGTTTCAGCTATTACTTTTGTAGCTTCAAAAGCTTATATTCCAAAAGTTATATCTCAAAAGGCTTATGTTTCAAATCCTTCAACATCTATTTCAAGAGCTTCAAAGTATATTCCTATGTTTTCAAATCAGAAATCATTGAAGTCAAATGTTCCTACATATGCATTTGCATCTACTTCTAGAACTTTAAAGCGTACATCTTTTCAAAACTCTAGAATTATCTGTTATGCTTGCAAAAGAATTGGACATAAGGCTTTTCAATGCAATATTTATAGAAATGTCCAAAGTAAAATGAAGAAGATTTGGATTCCCAGAGGAACCACCTCTGCTAACCTACAAGGACCCAAGTTAGCTTGAGTACTTAAAAAAACTTCTTGATTATTTTGTAGGAATGTCTTGCAGCCCAAAAATTAAAGAAAAGATGGTATCTCGATAGTGGTTGTTGAATGCATATGACGAATGACAATGATCAATTTATCACCCTAGAGATGAAAGAAGGAGGTTTAGTGACCTTTAGAGATAATGGCAAGGGAAAAATAATTGGTATTGGTAAGTTCAAATTATTCCCTTGTACTTTTATTGAAAATATATTGCTAGTAGACAAACTGAAGCATAATTTGTTAAGCATTAGTCAATTATATGATAAAGGCTTCAAAGTTGTCTTTGAATCAACTGTGTATTGTAACAAACCCTCTTGATTCTAGCAACAAATTCATTAGACATAGACTTGAAAATATTTATGTAGTATATCTTAATAATCTAGCTATGTCTAGTAGTTCCAGTCTAGTAATAATGAATGCTTAGACCAAGGAGTCCTGTTTACTTTGGCATAGACAATTAGGTCATGCTAGCATGCGTACTATTGTCATGTTAATTTCAAAGAATCTTGTTAGAGGTTTGCCTAAGTTTAAAGTAGATTTTAAACAAGTTTATGATGCATGTAAATTAGGTAAACTAACTGAGGGGTGTTTTAAATCCAAAAATATGATTTCAACTACTAGACCCCTTGAGCTACTTTACATGGACTTATTTGGATCAACTAGGACCACAAGCCTAGGTGGTATGAAATATGCTCTTATGATAGTAGATGATTTCTCTAGATTTACTAGGATTTTGTTTATTGCTCATAAAGATGAAACTTTTAAAGTCTTTCAAAAATTTCATGAAAAAGTTTCAAATCAAAAAAATCGTTCAATATTTCTATTAGAAGTGATCATGGCATGGAATTTGAAAATCAAGTTTTTGATGATTATTGCATAGAAAATGGCATTGATCACTACTTCTCCACTCCTAGAATACCACAACAAAATGGTGTTGTAGAGAGAAAAAATAGGACATTAGAAGAGATGGCCCGAATAATGTTAAGTGAAGGCAATCTTTCAAGGTACTCTTGGACAGAAGCAATGAACATTGCTTGCTATATTTTAAATCATGTTTTAATTCGTCCAATTTTAAAGAAAACCCCTTATGAGCTTTGAAATAAAAAGAAACCTAATATCAATTACTTTCATGTATTTGGTTGCAAATGCTTTGTGCTAAATAATGGTAATGATAATCTAGGAAAATTTGATGCCAAATATGATAAAGCAATTTTCCTTGGTTATTCAAAACATAGCAAAGCATATAAAGTATTTAACAAAAGAACATTGACTGTGGAAGAATCTGTACATGTTGTTTTTGATGAAACTAATCCCTCACCTTCTAAGAAAGAAGAGTGCATAGATAATGATGTAGATACAATTCAAAAAGAATTGGAGGATATGAGCATACATGATGCGGGACAGAGCGGGGGAAGGATCGCTGGCGAGCGTAGAAGTCACCAAAAGATTAGGGCTTGTACTTAAGAACCAGGAACCCGGGCGTCACACCCACTCCCATCCGAAGAAAACTCAAAACTCAATCCGAGCTGACTCAGATTTTTGATTGAGGCTGACTTTCTCTACTCGAGCTAACTCAGGCAATTTAGGGCTTGTCGAGCCGACTTGGATATCGGGCAAACTATTTTTTATTAGAGCCGATTGACTTATCTGATATTTCATGCTCTTCATTCTCACTCTAAACCCTAGCATTCCACTTGATAACACTTCCAAAACCTGAGAAATCCACTTCCTTAAGCTCCAATCCCATCTTTCTTCCTAAATCAAAGTAGTGGCACCCAAAATGGTCATGGGAAAAAGATCAAAGAGAGATGTTCCCTCAATTGAGACTGAAAGAAGAACCAAACGTCGACATGAGGATCCTACTCAGATAGAAGAAAGGGAAGAACAGCAGGAAATCACTGAAGAAAGGGAAATGGCTGCAGCTCCTTCTCCGAGATAGGTTATGTCTATGTCAAACTAGCCCGTAACCAGTGGTAGAAGAATAATTTTTTCATTTCTCAAAAAATAGGGTTATGGATAGGTGATTCAATTGAAGAACTAGGGTGGAGCTTTTTTTGTTCTCTAAATGAGCTAACATATCCAAACCCTGCACCGCCGCCATACCGCCCTATGCCGTCGCCGACCTGCTGCCCGTCGCCGTTCTCGCCGCCACCGGCCCCCGCCCGATCGTCGATGGGGTCCGTCGCCGCCCACGCCCGTGGGAAGACGAACGGATGTGGGAGGCATCCGTCCACCCCGTGTGTCCGTGTGACGCCCCGCCCGCCACCTGACGTCGTCGCCACCACCCGCCTGCCACCGTCCCGCCGTCCCGCTACCCCGCCTTCCGCCGACCAAGGCCCGATCGCTGGAGCCCTCGCCGGCACCCAGGAGTTCCCATGCCATGGAAGACCAAACGGCACGCCCAGCGTGCCGTGCCATTCCCCTGTGCCGCCTCGCCTACAGTCCCCCACCAGCCGTCCACCGCTCGTCGTCCGCCGGCCCCGTCCGCCACCCACTTCCCGGCCATCCGCTGGTGCCCAGCAGAGTTAGTTCCCTCCCTGTCCAGACCATGAGTTGGAGTTTGCATGGATTTTAAAGCATCCCAATATTCAGAGAAGCACACTTTCTAGAGCATATCATCAAGCCGACACACTTCTCAGAGTAGATCAGCACCAATATTGATGCAACACAGTTTTGGTTTCTCTATATAAGGGCCCCCTCCCCTCCTGTATTACTACGTTGAATGAATTTTTGGTTTAGCCACTGGTTCTGGTTCTCGGTTGAGGCCCGTTTTTCCTTCACCTACGGGTGTCGAGGGGTGTAAGACCCCACTTCCTTCACTCGTATGAGAGCGTCGAGGGGTGCGAGGCCCTAGTTATCCCCCTTTCCATCGAGACCCCTCTAGGTCTTAGGGATTTTTCTTTATGACCCTAAGTAGCGATTTGGGTGGGATTCCCTAGGCTCCGCGTGTAGTGAGATGGGTGGGACACCCTCGACTACATATAGTGGGGTGGGTGAGATGCCCTAGAGGTGCGATGCCTCTCCGTGAAGGTGAGTCCCTGGTCCTAGAGTGTCCATGTTTCCTATCCTCCATCCCATGTTCCTCCACCCAGAAAATTGAAAACCCAAAAGAGTTCAGCTATTTTAGGGTTTAGTGTCAGTTCACCCTAGTACCGGGAAGCTTCTTAGCCCTCCCACGGTCCTAGTTTGTTTTGGTGTTTCTCCATTCCCAATAAGCCAGGGTTCAACATGTCCGTGCCACATCAGTTTGGTATCAGAGCGAGTTGTGGATTAGGGTATGCTCCATTTTTCAAACTTGACGGAGTCGAGTTCTTCGTGGTCGAGGAGAATGATAGGGATCCAGGGCAGGTCCAGGTTCTTTTTCTATTTTTTCTTATTTTCTTGAATTTTTTATTTTATTTCTCCTATTCCCGCTATTCTATCTATTCCCACTATTCCAACTTTATCTCGATCTTATTCCTAATTTATTCCTACACTATTCCATCTTCTCCCATGAGTTTTAAAAAATAGCTTCCAAACCCTAGTCTCCATCCCCAAATCCGGGCCGCCCGACCCTCAACCACCCCTGCGAAACCGCAAGCGATGCTTGCTGGCCCCGCCCTCACTGGAGAAGCCGCTGCGGCCCACGCCCGTGGGAAGATGAACGGATGCAGGAGGCATCTGTCCGCCCACCTACGGCCGTGCCACCCTGCACCGCCGCAGGCCTATTGCCAGCCATCGTTCCCATCGCCTGCCGGCCCTCGCCAGGCCGTAGGTGGGGTCCACCGCCACCCACGCTCGTGGGAAGACGAACGGACGCGGGAGGTGTCCATCCGTCCTGTGCGTCCGTATGACACCGCCACCCGCTTGCCGCCGTTCCGCTGCCCCACCATCCGCCGGCCAAGGCCCGGCAGCCGGAGGCCTCGTCGGCGCCCAGGAGTTCCCATGCCATGGAAGACCAAACTGCACGCCCAACATGCCGTGCCATTCCTCTATGCCGCCTTGCCTGCAGCCCGCCACCAGCCGTCCGCTGCTCGCCATCCGTCGGCCCCATCCGCTGATGCCCGCCCGGAGTTGGTTACCTCCCTGTCCATACCATGAGTTGGAGTTTGCACGGATTTCAGAGCATCCTAGTTTTAGAGCAACATGCTTTCTGGAGCAGATCTTCAAGCCAACATGCTTCTCAGAGCAGATCAGCAGCAATATTGATGTAGCCATTGGTTCTGGTTTTAGGCTGAGGCCCATTTTTCCTTCACCTGCAGGTGTCGAGGGGTGTGAGACCCCACTTCCTTCGCTCGCATGCAAGTGTCGAGGGACGCGAGGCCCTATTATCCCCCTTTCCATTGAGTCCCCCTCTAGGTCTTAGGGATTTTTCTTTACATCCCCTGATAGCGATTTGGGTGGGATGCCCTAGGCTCCGCGTGTAGTGAGATAGGTGGGATGCCTTAGACTACATGTAGTGGGGTGGGTGAGATGCCCTAGAGATGCGACGTCTCTCCGTGAAGGTGAGTCCCTGGTCCTAGAGTGTCCATGTTTCCTATCCTCCATCCCATGTTCCTCCACCCAGAAAATTGAAAACCCAAAAGAGTTCAGCTATTTTAGGATTTAGTGTCAGTTCACTCTAGCCCCGGGAGGCTTCTTAGCCCTCTCATGATCCTAGTTTGTTTAGGTGTTTCCCCATTCCCAATAAGCCAGGGTTCATTATGTCTGTGCCGCATCACCCCTACATCTCACAGACACATATTCCTCCAAGTCTTTGCTTCGAATGGAATATCACCTAAGTGGGGGAATTTGGAAAAAGAAAGGATCTGAAGTAAGAGCTATAGAAGCCTCTAGCAGCAGCGAGGATGATAGAGATAGTGAGGAGCTGCATAGAGAGATTACTATTGGACCTCCTGCACTTAAGCCTGCTGGTACTACTACTTTAGAGCCTATTGTTGATGTGCCTGTTGCTGCCATTGCGAGACTGAGCCTACTTATATTGTTGAGGCTGTGGAGACTGTGCACACTAAGCATGGGAGTCCTAGATTCTCTCCATCACCTAGTTCTCCACCAGTACCAGTCTCACCATTTGTTCCAACTACACTTTCTGCTCTAGGATCTTCTGCACAGGGACCATCTATTGAAAGATCAGGTGTTTCAGTGACTCAGTATTAAATTGCACAGCAAATGAGATCACTGACTGATACTTTGACTAGTTC
The DNA here is from genome assembly GCA_021397845.1 of Areca catechu. Taxonomy (NCBI): domain Eukaryota; kingdom Viridiplantae; phylum Streptophyta; class Magnoliopsida; order Arecales; family Arecaceae; genus Areca; species Areca catechu. The sequence goes on from JAHSVC010000025.1 coordinate 825,109, forward strand.
CATTACTGCTATGTTCGGTGAGCTTCGCCGGTCAGTTGATAGTAGATTACATTAGATTGGTGGTGAGGTCAGAGAGCTACGGTTTAGAGTTGACCTGATAGAGTCTAGTAGACTAATATCCCAGGTTGACATGCAGCCCATGTCTGATACTCTCAAGATTGCTTCTAAAACCATTAAAAAATCAGTGGATCAGAGTATTGAAGAGTTCAGAACAGAACTTTGAGAGATGAGCTATAGAATGGGCTCTATGGAGCAAGGAAAATAGATGGAAGAAGATTACACCCAAGGCATTGGGATACTAAGATCCGAGTTTAGTAGACTCAGTGGTTCAACTGAAGCTTTTGCTAATGCCCAGGCTACTGAATTGCTTGCACTGAATACTGGGATTAAGAAAATGGAAGAACAGCTTAGCTCTGTTTGGGTGACCCTCACCGAACTTTAGGCCTTAGTCAGTGCATCCTTTGCTACTCCTAGATAGTCTCAGTTTGCACCTGCTCCTACTCAGCCTATGCCACCTCCTAATCAGACTGCACCACATCCTAGGCAGCCTACAGCACACCTTAGGCCCCAGGATTTTGAGCCACAGTATGTGGATCCTATAGCCTCTATGCCATCTTTTGGACCACCTTTTGGACCATCCACTAGCACTAAGGTAGATGTACCTAGTGATAGTGAATAGATTGATTCTATCTTTGCTCTCAATATTTTGTAACTTGTATTGAAAATTCTATAAATGAAATGAAAGCATCTTTTAATATCTTACTTCTGTGTATGAATTGTAATTGTATAATGCTCTTCAATGATATTTTCACTTGGTATAATGCAAATCAAGATCAATTTTAATTAGATTATCAATGATAAATTCAAATTATCTCAAACAAATCTTAACAACTTTCTCATTCTATTTCAAAAATTGAGCTTTGAAAAATCAAAAGAATACCTTTTTGTTTGGTGACAAAAAGGGGGAGAACATATATGGCTGTGTGCATGAAAATAAAATGGTGTTGTGATGAAAATGTTTCATGTTTCAAAATTTTAAGAACATACAAATGGGGGAGAAAAAATGTTGAAACTGAATGGCTTTAGTCAAAACTTGTAATTTGCTTTGAATACATCAAAAATTAGCTCAAGAATTAACTCTGACATTTTTAGAAATGATCTGATACTTTTTAAAAGGTTTTGATACACTGCAAACTTGAGCTCTGATACTTTGTGTTTGTGCTAGCTCTAATACTTTGATACATACAAGCTCAGATAGTCTGATACATATAAAAGCTTTGACACTGATACATGTATAGTTTTTCCAATACAAAATCTCTGATACATGTCAATACTTTCTATCAAATAAAGTTAGCTCTAATACATGTTAATGCTTATTTTCAAATACAGTTATACATGTAATTGTAAAGAATTTTTCATGCATAGTATTTTGTCATCATCAAAAAGGAAGAGATTGTTGACTTCTTGAGTGATTTTGATGATAACAAAATATTAGAGCATGTATTTGTTTTGCTAAATACTCTTCAAGTGTTTTACAAGTTTTTGTAAGATGATTCACATGGTCAAAATCCAAATCCTACAATCTTGGTTTCTATTATAAGTTGTGTTAAAGTATATCATGTAAAGAAGAACCCAAAGAAAAGTTATGAAAAAAATCAAAAAAATGGGTTACTTCTAGATGTGTTTCAAGCTTAAAATTTCTTAGATAATGTTGTTAGAAGAGTTCGAAAGTATCTTGAATGTTTAAAGTCTTGCTGGATGAATTCTAAAGAAAAACTTAGATTTCAATGAAGAACTCATCCGAGCCGACTCGAAGCAAAGGAGCTGACTTTGGCACATGGCATGCATGAAGGATCTAGCACACAGATATCCAAGTCGACTCTAAGGGACCCGAGCTGACTCATCTAGAACATGATTTTCTGGATCAAACAATCGAGCCGACCCGAAGGAAGTCTAAGCCGACTACATTATTTTGTCAGACATCCGAGCCAACTCTTTAGAGATTCAAGCCAACTCTTCTAGAGTCTAGAAAGAAGAGTTCTGAGTGAACAGCCAGGAGTGCAGACCTAGAGGAACTCGAGTCGACTCTTCCAGAGTACAGTCTTGAATGCCTGTGAATCCGAGCCAACTCGATGTAAGCCGAGCCGACTCTTCTAGAGTAAGAAATCAAGCTACTAAGAAATCGAGTCGACCCAAATAAAGCGAGGTGACTTGACCAGAACTACTCTATGGATCCGAGCCGACTCGAGTAGGTCTGAGCCGATTTGAAGGTTGTTTTCAGGCTTATAATGGCTAGTTCCAGAACTTGAAACTTGAATCCAAAAAGTGCTTCAATGGTCAAGTGTCACATCCCAATGATCTACAATGACTCAAACTACTTGAGAAGAGTACAAGACACTATAAATGAAGAATTGGGGCAACTTTTGAATGGAGAATGCTTATTTTGAATATCAAAGAAATCTTGAGAGCAAGAGAGCACTAAAGAGCATTCAACATAGTCTTGAAGTCTTCACCAACTCACATCAGAAGCTTGAAGTAATTATTGAAGAAGTTAAAGAAGCCATTCAAGTGCATTGAAGTAAAATCAATAGAGCTTCTCTAAGCTGCATCGGCAACCATCTGACAACATCTGTTTGTCATTTTGTTGCTTTCTCGATATAATTCTTTTTCTGAATTGTTGGATTATTGGTGAGCCCAATTTAAAAAACCAAATAGGTTCTTGATTAGCTTGTGTAAAACCATGTGTTAGGTTCTTGGGGATCCTGGTAAAACCAAGTATTAGGCTTTTTTGGTGAGCCTGGTTTAAAATCTAAAGGGAGTTATGTTTGGATTGTGAGCCTATTAAAATAATCCGACTGTATTCTCATGGGAGATATAGTGAAAATCCCAAGTGGTAATCTTGGGTAGTGGATGTAGGAGCGGGTTAATCCGAACCACTATAATTTTTTTTTGTTTGTGTTGCACTTTCTCTAACTACTTTCGCTTCTGCTTTTAATTATTTGAACCACAGCACGTAACACTCCAAAGAAGTTTTAAAGAATATATAATTGCTTTAAATTTTAAATTCCTAATTCACCCTCCTCTTAGCAAAGACACCTGGGCAACATTATCCTATTCTTGTTGATATGACCTAGCCTACAATGCCATAGATATGCTTCACTGACATTATATATCCTAGGGCTTTTGCTAGATGTGTATACTATACTAACAGGCCATGATAGTACATAAATGCTATTATTCATGTATCCATTCATCACAACAGAACCATTCTAAATAATTTTGTAAATGTCATTCTTTATTGATAGTTCAAATCATACATGGCCAACGGCCTATAGAAATGATACTCAAAATGAAAGATGAACAATAATAACACTCATTCAAAATGATTATACAAGACTCGAAAACTAATTTGAGGGTTCCCAATACCAGGATTGGAACATGGCTTCCATTTTCCACGTTCAAGGATCTCTTGCCATCGTCGAGAATCTTACTAACTTGAAGTCCTTGCGAAGAATTACAAATATGAATTGGACTTCTAATATCCAATACCAATTAGTAGTATCATAGATAGAGAAACTACAAGGTGTTATCATAGAAATACCTTCTCCAGCACTGCCCTACTGCTTCCTCTTCTTGGACCTATTCGGGTCAAGAGATGCAATATAAAGAGGATAGTTCCTCTTTTAATGACCCTGCTTCTTATAGAAGAAGCACTCTACCTAGCTCTTATCAGCCTTCATCTTCTTGACCTGAGTGGGCCTAGAAGCATTTTGCACCTTCTATCTTTCATTTCTCTTTTTCTCTTTCTTAAAGGGATGACACCCTACAAAGGATCCTCCCACTAGATTCACCACCCCTTTATTGAGTTTGTGGTCTTTCTCATAAGTCTGTAATGACTCCAAGAGACCGTGGTAGTTAACTACAAGCTTATTCATTCTAAAATAATCGAGAAAGTCTAGATAAGAAGAGGGCAAGGAATTCAATATCACATCTTTCCTGAGCTGTTCATCCAAGGGACATCCGAGCTTGCACAAGTGCTCAATCATCTCGATCAAGTACAATACATGATCAGTGACTGAGGCCCCATCAAGTATCCATGCATTGTAGATAGCACTGGAGATCCTGTACCTCTTAATGTAATCTAGTGTACCGAAGGACTCCTTCAACTTTTGAAGGATCTCCTTCATCTTGGCATCCTCGAATTTATGACTGAACTCGTCGTTCATTGCTACCAACATCATGCATCAGACATTGGTCCTATCAGAGAGCCATTTCTGATAAGTGTCTCTAATGGAACCCCAAGCATTGGGAGCAGGGATTTCAGGCACCATATCTGATATCATATATAAGATCCATTCATGCTCCAAGACAATCTTGAGCCTTTGATACCAGCAATCAAAGTTGGGACCCTTGAGGTTCTCATTATCAAGAAGAGATCGGAGTGACAAGTTGGTAGATATTTGAAAGGAAAACCATAACTTATTAGCATATATAAATTATTAACCCAAAGATATGGACTTTAGTCTAAAGGCCCTCCCACTATTTTGTTCAGACTGGTAGTCTCTACCTCCAATCCGAGAAATTACTTTAATTCCTTAGTGGGTACTAGAACCCAATAGACAAGACATGAGCCTGACTTTGGCCAGCCCACCCATGTGCATCTAAAGGTAGATTATTTAATCGATTACTTCTCCGAATAACTTCTAATATTTAGATTTTGCCCCAAGATGCACTTCAATCGACCTTTGGGCCTCTTATTGAAGGTCCCGGTTAGGTCCAACCATTAACATGACAAAATTCAATGCTTCCAACCAACGAATAGTCAAGCCTGACTTTGGCCGGCCCACCTGACCATCGTTAAGAGAGTCACACTGAGCCATCATATTAGGAATGGTAATTCCAATAACCCGATGAACAACCGATCTTTGGATCTGCCGATGAACACCTAACTATTAGACCCATTATCATTTCACTTAAAGGAGGCTAGGACTTAGTTATCTCCATAACTTCATCCTTTTATTGATGAAGAACTAAATATGCATGCATAATTATTTTTAGAATTTTTAAAGATTAAGTGATGCATCTAATTCTCGAAGAACAGACCAAGAACCTAAATAAAGGATTCTATGCAAGTAAGAAACTACAGCATGCAAAGTAGAACCTGAAAAGCAAAAAGAAAGAGGATCGCCAAGGCTAAGAAGTGTCGGTTGGGCTAGTTCTCCTTCAATAAGGCTATTGGCAAGCAGAGGGGCTGTACCTGATAATGGTTGATGCATCCAATATAGATCGTAGATATAGGGATTGCTCTCGCTCCCAGATGCGGCCTGGAAAATCAAGCCGGAGACCCGTGGATTCTTGGCTTTCAACCCGATGATCCGATCGCTGCCCGGCTAGAGTTGTTGGATTCGTAGGAGTCGAGGGACCTGTAAATAGCCATTCTAGGATTAGAAAAAAAAGCAAAGATGGAATATTAATTAAGAAACATCAAGGAGACGAATGGTATTGATATGGGTGGCTAGGGCTTGGAGAGGTGGATGAAGACTGGAGATGGTGCAAAACACCAGGAAGAAGAAGAGGGATTCACACAGAATTCCCTTAGCACACAGCAGGTAGCACACAACAATGAGAGAAATCAATTGTATTCATTCAAAAAGGTTGCTTCATACAAGAGAATAGAGTCTCTTAAATAGACTCTTAAACTTGGCCCCCAAGTAAGGATATAATAGACATTTTCTAGGTATTTGAATCCAACCCAAACCCTAGCTAGAATATATGCTAGGACTAGGATTTAAAATCCCTCAAATCACTCTCCCCTCTCTTGCCTTGGTTAGCCAAGGGAGGTGACCCTAGTGGCCGACCAAGGGATGGTGACCATAGGCTGGATGGCGCCCTAGCTCCCCTCCTCGGCCATGGCTGGCCCAATCTGCTTCAGGCTGTGGTTCAGGGCTTTCGACTTGACTCCAGGGCTTCTGATTTCTTCAACTAAGCCTTTCATGATCTTCATAACTTCAGGCGGGGTTGATCTTTACTTGTACTGGCTCAATCTTCATTTGTACTTGGGCTAACATGTCTTCACTTATACTAGGACTGACATGTATAGGACTTAGGAAGAAGATTAGCTCAACATGAGCTGACTGCTATAGGACTCAAATAATAAAAGACAACTCAAATAGGCTAAGTCTTTATTACAAATGGACTCAAATGCTACTAAGTAATCTACAAAGGATTGAGAAGCCTCTGTCTTATTCTGGTGTCTCTGGTGTCCGCACCAATTCTTCCAGGATGGGAGGAACTCGACCCTATCAAGTAAGGATCACACTGGCTCACATATCTCTCGAGGTCTGGGTCGAGGCATTGCAAGTCCTCTCGAGAAATCTATGAATCATCCAATTCTGGCCAGCCTTGCCATCGAACCAGGTAGCATTTATAGCCATGCCCTGGGTCATGATGGCTTGATCATCCAAAATATGCTCGATCTGTTCAAGTCTCTCAGGCCAAATAATTGGTGAACACTCTGGGTTAGGGTCACTCATAATGGAAGGAGTAGGTCCAAAGGACTTACTGGGTATCACTACCGGTTCCCTATACTCAACCAGGTTTGTGATATTGAAGGTAGAACTAATGCCCAAATTTGGAGGCAAATCTAACACATAGGCATTTGGTCCAACCCTCTTTATCACTTTAAATGGTCCAGCTCCTCGAGCATGAAGCTTCTTAACGGTCCCGGGTGGGAACCGCTCAGGCCCAATCCTAACCAAGATAAAATTCCCTACATTGAATCCATTGGCCTTTATTCGAGAATTGGCCAGTTTGTTAGATATTTCGTTACTTAAATTACTCTTATGGCTAATATCCTGATGCATATGCTGTGTGGTGTTTATTGTAGTTATGGACATGCTGGGCACATGCAGACTCCTAACGGTGATGCAAAGGACTCAAACTAACACCTAACAGACTCGACTATGCATTCTTATCAAAAGAGATTTATTAGATCTTAACTACAACTTGGGCATGGGGCATGAGTCATGGTTGATGGATAACATGCAGAAGAAAATTTGCCAGGAACTCATAATAGATGTCAGAGGGTCTTCCAAAAGTAGGTAGCAAATGGATGGGCTTTATGGATTCTTGTAACCTAGTAACCTCAACAAAATGTGACCCAATGGTTCTAGAAATATGAGACGACTCAGGGAAGGGTAGGAAATAGGAAGGGGATTCAGGGACTGGTTCTGGACTAAAGAGACTGACCTTAATGTATAAGCATTGGCTTATGTCTCTAGGCAAGAAAAGGTCATGCTATGAAAGGATGGGTCAACAATTTCTGGGAAGAGGTCCTTAATGGAAACTATAGGAGGGGGCTCATCCTGGGGGTACTGATTTAAAGAGATCAAGTCCTTAATAAATTCTTCTAGTTCTTGTATTTTAGGACTAGAGTCTATAATTTGGCTCTCCTCAACGATTTTCTCAAGTAAGGTTCTAGCAGCAGTACCTAAGTTCTCCTCCTCTAATTGTTCTTCCACTATAGGTTCCTCTAATAGACCTAACTCATAAGTGGCCTCTTCAGATTTCTCAATGGGATCAGGAGTTTCTTTCTCTAAATTTTCAAGGGGTTCATCCTCTTCAAAGTCCTCTCCTTCGTATTCATCTTCCAAACTAGGATCAGCCTCATACACTTCTACCTCAGGCTCATTAATGGGTTCTGAGGTCTTTTCCTTGCAAACTAATGGGATAGGAGTAGTAGGCTGGTCTAAAAGAAGTTGGCTAGGTTTGGACTTAGGTTCAAGGGAATTAACCTTGTTGGACTTAGATTGACTAATCATGAGTTCCCTCTAATATAACTTGAATTCCCTAGCTAGGTGATAGGCTTCCTCTAGGTCCTGAATTTGCCAATGAAACAGCTCCCACTGGATATCCCTACGCAGGCCATCTCGAAATCTAGCCATGATCTTATACATAGGTTCAACAATGTTACATCTTCTAATAAACTTATTAAATTGATCAATGTACTCAGACAGTTTTATTACCCTACCTCAATTCGTACCATCGGTCTAAAAGTTTGTATTCATAAAATTCACCTAGGTACTTCTCTCTCAATTTACTTCTCATAGCTTTCCAAGTACATATTTCATCTCCTCGATAACATTCATCCTCAATAATTGCCCAATGCAACTTAGCATATTGGGTTAAACTATGTATGGCCAATCTAAATTTTTCCAACTTCGACATCTTAGTGTACTCAAAATACTGATCCATTCTCTCCTCCCAATCAATATACAACTTTTGGCTTCCATCAAAAGTGGGTGCATAAGGTTATGTGTTCCTAATGGATCTTTCCTCTGAATTAACCAAGTATGGGTATGGACATCTAGGATTAGACTCAGGGGCAAGATCATGATAATAGGCTCTTGGATCAAGGGAGTTGGGCCTAGATGATCTATGTTTAGCATGAGCCATACGGGCTTCTAATCTAGGTTTCAAGATTATCCATGGATTCAGCCAAATGTAGAGATGGTGGGTGATATAATGCTCCTGATCTAGTGCTCATGTAAGACTCAACACTGACTCGACTATAGCTGCCTAGACCAAGAACCCAATCAAAATGGGTTGACTCAACTTACACATAACTCAAATCCTAGTCCTTCAACTAGCCAGGTAAGAGGTGAGATGGTGGGAGGGGCCCCTACTCTTGCAGGAACCTAATTAATGAACCACCGATCCGCTTAGATCGTCTAACATTGTATCTCTAGCCTAGACACCAGAAACCAGTAATAGGAGATGAATTGGGTGCACTAGTCATCCCACAATGATCGAGCCCGATCGATTCGTGTCCCTAGCCTACTAGGGCAAATTATGTCTAGTTAATTTTAGATAGCCTTGGGACCGAATGCAAGGGATGTTGTTTTGGGCTAAAGAGAGGTTATCACTCATCCCCTTATCTGACATATAGAAAGTGCCCTTAAAGTATTTTCTGCAATGATGGCAGGCAGATGAAAATACAAATTTGGGTTTAAGTATTTTTTTTGTGTTTTATGCATCTATGTAATTTTTTTTTTTGTTTTGGTATTTTTTAAATAGAATGATAACTTGCAGATTATGACTTAATATGCAGGGAACTTGCTAAAATTAAATATATGTAAAAATTATACTTAAAGAACCCTAAACTTTCCGAAATCAGCTTTGTTGCCAAAATAGAGTAGAAATGTTCTTAGACAGTGTTTTGGCTGGAAGAAAATCCACAAACCAAAATAATTCTTGAAAAAATTTAAAAATTAACATGAATTACAGAAAATTCAAAAAAATAAATTTTAGAATTTTCTGAGTTCTATGCAGGTAGAAACAATTAGAAGAACTAGGGATCTACTGAGAAGGCCGAGAATGCAAAAACCCTAATGGAACTCTTTGTGTTCTTCTTCAGGGGTCAATTCACAGTGGCACCCCTACCACCATAGGAGATCCCATAGATTAGGAAGTGAGGGTCTTGTAGCCCTACTAGTCTTCTATGACCGGATGGCCTGGTGAGCACCTGATCTGAATATCCAAAGAGAACTGTGCCCAAAACAGGCTCTAATACCAAATGATGCAGAACTAAATATGCATGTATAATTATTTTTATAATTTTTAAAGATTAAGTGATGTATTTAATTCCTGAAGAATAGACCAAGAACCTAAGTGGAGGATTCTATGCAAGTAAAAAACTACAGCATGCAAAGTAGAACCTAAAAGCAATAAGAAAGATGACCGCCGAGGTTGAGAAGTCTCGGTTGGGCTAGTTCCGCTTCAATAAGGCTACTGGCAAGCAAAGGGGTTGTACCTGATAATGGTTGATGCACTCAATGCAGATCGTAGATGAAGGGATCGCTCTCGCTTTTGGATGCGGCCTGAAAAATCAAGCCGGAGACCCATGGATTCTTGGCTTTCAACTCGGTGATCTGATCGCCACCCGACTGGAGTCATTGGATTCGTAGGAGTCAAGGGACCTGCAAATAGCCATTCTAAGATTAGAAAACAAAGCAAAGATGGAGGATTAATTGAGAAATAGTAAGGGGAAGAAGGGGATTGATGTGGGCGACAAGGGCTTCAAGAGGCGGATGGAGACTGGAGACAGAGCGCAGAACACCAGGAAGAAGAAGAGGGATTCACACAGAATTCCCTTAGCACACAGCAGGTAGCACATAGCAATGCGAGAAATCAATTGTATTCATTCAAAAAGGTTGCTTCATACAAGAGAATAGAGTCTCTTAAATAGACTCTTAAACTTGGCCCCCAAGTAAGGTTACAATAGACATTTTCTAGGTATTTGAATCCAACCCAAACCCTAGCTAGAATACATGGTAGGACTAGGATTTAAAATCCCTCAAATCACTCTCCCCTCTCTTGCCTTGTTAGCCAAGGGAGGTGACCCTAGTGGCCAACCAAGGGGTGGTGACCATAGGGTGGATGGCCCTAGCTCCCTTCATGGACCTTGGCTGGCCCAATATGCTTCAGGCTACTATTCAGGACTTCAGGGCTTCCAACTTAACTCCAGGCTTTTGATTTCTTCTACTAAGCCTTCCATGATCTTCATAACTTTAGGCTGGGTTGATCTTTTCTTGTAATAGCTCGTTCTTCACTTGTACTTGGGCTGACATGTCTTTACTTATACTTGGACCGACATGTACAGGACTCTAGAAAAAGACTAGCTCAACATGAGCTGACTGGTATAGGACTCAAATTATAAAAGACAACTAAAATAGGTGAAGCCTTTATTATAAATGGACTCAAATGCTACTAAGTAATCTATAGTGGGTTGAGAAGCCTCTGTCTTATTTTGATGCCTCTGGTGGCCGCATAATTTATGGACCTAATAATTTAGAGGGTTTAATTTTAATGTGACAGATGAAATTGATAAGAAGACATGGATCAACCTCCCACAGACTACATTAGTCATAAAAAAGGGTTTTAGAAACTAATGATACATGGGCACTTAAAATTAGTCAAGATGATTAACCTTAGGTGACATGGGTTAACACGAGTCAGTGAGCTACCCAATCAATTATGATTGACCATATTAGCCAGGTAAGTGAGATCATGGGATGAGTTCTGCTATTAACCATCTTGCCTTAGACACTAACCGGGTTGGCCAGGTAAGAGGTAGCCCCATAGAACCTTGATCAAATGCCATACTTACCTTAGACACCAATTGGTTCATCAAACTCGATTAGACTAGCTTAAAGGCTCAGGCTGACCACTGAGCCACAAATTAAGTCCATTTAGATTTATAGACTAATCAGTCTAACTATTAGAGAGATCTATATAGAAGAAATCCTAACTCAACATTTGATTAGATTAGTTCTCTATTTGATCCATTCATCTAAACTTAGGTCTTACCTAATTAAAGAACTAATTGAAGCTAATCCATGACCCTTAAAGGTTATTAAAATGACTTAGAGTCTTTGAATCATATTCCTAGATCACTTTGTCATTCAAGGTAACTTAATTCTTAATTAAGTTCAATAATCTTCATAAATCGAAATAATTTCAATTTATATTGTAAAACAATTTTATAAGCATATAGAATTTGAATTCACTATTTCAGGATTCTTTGTCGAGTCGACTCATGCAGAAGTGAGTCAGCTCATCCAGAACTAAAAACTGACATATTGTTCTATCTGCAAAGATGAGTCAGCTCGAGCAGGCATCGAGTTGGCTCTTCCAGAACACAAAATAGACAGACTGTTTTGTCTGCAGAAATGAGTCAGCTCGAGCAGGGGTCAAGTCGGTTCATCTACCGGGGTAGAAAATAGTGACTTCAAATTCATGCATTTTACTTGAACCATTCAAAGTTTTTAGATTAAGCATCCATAGATTAAAACTATTTTAACTTATCAAATCTCTCACTTTCTTATTGATAAGGTTATGAAGCAGCAGCACCCCTACAAATCATAGGAGAACCCCATTGAATGGGAAGTGATGGCCTTCAAATCATACTTCTCTCCTATGACTGGACTGCCAGGGCGAATCCACCTTAATCCAAGTACTTTGTGAGGAAAGCTAATGATATCTTAACATGCTACTATTATAATGCTACAGCAACCTAGCACTGATACCAATGAAGCTTTAAAAGACATAGCAGGCAGACATACTATATTTTAAAATTATTTTAAAGTATAGCATAGAAGAAGACTTGGTAGATCGATCAAGTCGATCTACCAATTTGCTTGCAACTTGATCCGACATAACAAAAGTGCATGTAGAGATATCAAGAGCAAAGAAAATGAAAGGGTACATTACCTTTAACCTTTGGATGCAAGTGATAAAGAGCCGCTGAGTCATATAAATGTCTGGCCTCTATGGGTAGTTCACACCAGGGCTCGATCCCAATCAACTCCTTGGAGTGCTAGCTTCTCAGGATCCTTGAGACCGATCTTTTCCTTCCTTCGACTTGCAAGACTTTTTGAAGCCATCGAAAAATCTGATTAAGGAATAATGGGGTGAAGTAGAAGTGGAACCGTTCCCAACTAACTCTTTCTTCCAAAACTCAGCTTGGTTGCTAGGTAGGCTCATACCCAAAATCCAAATCCTTTCAAACCCCACTCTAAGGATACCTTCCCACCCTCTCTTAGAAAAGCCCAACAAAAGTCAACCTCAACTAACTCTGCTACCCCTACAAAGATACCTATTTATAGTAGCAGCAAAGAGGGAGAGAGATATGGAAGGAGTGATTAGGAGAGAGGGTTAAGAGTTGAACCAAATTAGCTTTAGGTTTATATGGGAGAAAATCTGCATTCGAAATAATGCATTCCATAAAAAACCTTGGAGCCAATTTCAGCCAAGAATTGAAATTTGAATTCAAAATTCAAATTTAAATTTTTTAAAGGAAAGTGAGCATGACAAATCAAATCTAATTGGATCCTAAGATAAATCAAATATAATTTGATCCTAAGCCAAATCACATTTGGCTTGACCCATCAGATTGCAATCATATTCCAAATAAGTCCTCCAAAAATTTACTAATCGAATTAGTGAAAAATCCTCATCATAGCCAAGTGTCAACTTATGTCGACATTTGGGTCATGGTCAATCATATTGACCCCATAATGATACTAAACAATTCTCAATCATCGATCGACCTTTAGATCAGGTAGAAAACCCTATGGTGTGTGACCTCATAGGTTCAAACACTAAGCCAGTAGCACTGGAATATTTTCAGTACTAGTCAAAGTTATCATCTAGCAATTGAAAGGATTATGCCCTAAAGGCCAATCAAAATGTTGTATTTTGATGGGATTTTCTTTTGTATCCCAAACCAGTGTATTGACATTATCAATTAATAAAGGCATTTTATTTTCATCATATGCTGTGTCTTATTAATTTTATTAAGATATGATGAACCCCATAGATTGGGCTATGGTTCTAGGGTTATGATGAGATCATACCAATGAGACCTAAAGCCTTAAAATTCTAATCTAGATATTCTTGGTCGATGGGATATTGAGTAGGGGATCAATGTTTCCGATAAGACCAGCACATCCTATGTATGCTTGGTGAAGAGGATGACTGATTTCATAGTCACTTTTGTTTGACACTAATACTAGGATGTGGGTGCTCATTATAGAATGAGTTCACTGAATGGATCCAGCTTGAGAACATCTAATGGAACCTTATCTGTTTGTCAATAGATAGTTCTCATAGTGGGAGTAGTGCATGTGGTCCTTTGACCTGAGACTGCCATGGTACATTGTATGCATGAATCCATACTTTGGTTCACACTCAACAATGATACTGAGTCATGCATGGGGTGATACTGGGTATGGTGGATTGCATATGGAGGTTGTGAGTAGGTCAAAAAGGAATCGATCAACCCTAGTAAGAGGGAAGCGCTCCAGATGATTTCAATCAAATGAAGATTCGGGAAATCTTTGATCAAAGTATGAATATTAGAAATTGTTTCTAATGGTTCATTAATGAATCATCATTATCAGATTAAGCAAGGAATGAATATGAAATTGGATTTGAAAAGTATCCATATCCATAGTCATATTCAGGGTGCAAGTAGATCGAAGGACTGAATTGCCCGGTAACTCACCACTGAAGGGTATTTTGATAAATCTATCAAAATTTCTCATCTTCCGAGTAGGCATGACACGTTGCTAGATGTCAATCTTATCTTGTAGGTCTTCATGAACCAATTGATTTGGTTTCATGAGTCAATTCGATGTGTGATTCAAATTGGACAATTAGGTGAGCCAATTTGACCTAATTAGGTCAATCGGGTTCGATCGGATCGAATCGGCTCAAACCTAAACCTATTGCTGGCTAGATATGGAATCCAATGGGTCGCACACAATAGAGACTTGGCCAAGGAAGTCATTTATGATTTAATTAGGGTCATATGATCCTAATTGGTTAACCGGATTACATACTAGCATATGTAGGCTAACCAAATTCCTAACCCAATTGGATTGGGTCCGGTTGCTTGCTAATTGGGCTAACCTAATTTTGAAAACCTAAATTAGGATGAGTCCTAAGTGGGGCTAGCCTAATCAAAGCTAAATATGATTTTAATTTGGATTTAAGGGCATTTTAGGTGCCATACATGAAGAGTCCCAATGGCATAGGACTCTTGGTACCTAAATGATACCTTAACTTCAAAAGGGCACAGAATGAGCTATAGATCTCTGATTTGAATATAATTTATATGGTCAGAAAGGAAATTTGCTCTTTCCAATGAGACCCATATTGCCTATATTTTGACTGGATAACATTCTTTTAAATTTATGTGGAAGAAGGATGGCGCACGCGGTGCATGAAGAGTCGCAACTCTTCATGTTCCGCGCTGTTCTGATGGAGAGTCCTTCTACTATCAGGACTCTTCATAATCTCTGATGTTTGGAGATTGAGGAGGCACCTCTTGGCTTCCTAGGGACCGGTAATTGACATGTGGCTAGTGAGAATTTGTCCAGATAAAAGAAGGGATGTGAATAAGGCCTTCGATTCATGAATAGGCTTATTAGATATGATTTTTCAAGCCAGATAACTTCTCTTCGATCTTGAAAAATCATATATGATAAGTTGATGGGAGGACATATCACATGCCCCTCTTGTATCTACAAATAGGGGGTGGTGAAATGAGTCTGATAATGAAGAATTCCATCGAAGTACTATTCTGAGTGTCTCTCTCTCCCTCCTTCTTTCTTTAAGACAAGACTTGTCTTGTTAAGACAAGGTCTTTTCTACTAGGATAAGGCTTTGTTTTAGGATATAAGCCTAAGGGATCCTAGAGGAGGGTTGTCCTAAAACCAAGAGTGGTTTAGGAGAGTGTCTTTAGTGCCCTACAGTAGGACAGGGTGTCCTACAGTGGTTAATAGACCAAAGGCTGCCAAAAGAGTTCACTTCTCCAAGCAACTTGAAGAAGGAGTTCTTCCTTGGTTCGAGTTTCGTGTGGATCACCGTTGGAGGGCAAACATTTGGGCGCCTGGTGGAGAAGAAGGCTGAATCAGGATTTTCTTTATCGATTGGATACTAGTTGTTCAGGTTGGTGCCTAAACTCTAGTTTATATTATATATGCATGTTTGTATGTTTTAATTCATAGTAAGGAGGTCTTGGGTTAAGGGTTTGGTAGTGGTTTCATAATAAATTTTTGAAATCCACTCTTCTGCCCTGGTCACCAAAATCCTTACAGCGGTATTAGAGCCACCTTATTTGGACTAAATCATACAAAATTTGAAGTTGCCCAATTTTGTAGGACTCTTGAGGTTGCCCATTTTGGTAGGACTCTACAAAATTTGAAGTTGCCCAATTTTATAGGACTCTTGAGGTTGCCCATTTTTGTAGGACTTTAAAAAATTTGAAGTTGCCCAATTTTGTAGGACTCTACAAAAGTTTAAAGTTACATATGATTGATATGTTTATGTATATATGTATGTTACTAGTTAGGGTTTTCACTTAAACCTTAACCGATATAGAGATATGTTTAGCTTTCTAGTCATCATACTGAAATAAGGTTGCCCTGGCATAATGGTGGATCCATTATGTGGTAGATGGTTGTCCTATTATGATGACACACTTGGCACATTATAAAATGATATATGATGCATGGTTGATGAATGGTAATATTAGAATGTGCTTCTGTTTGAATTGCTCTCTATTAAAATTATATTAAGTTGTAGTGTCATATACCAAAAGCAAAATAATCAAGATGGTTAGTTGATAATTCGGTATCTAGGAAAAGTGGTTCATGATCGACAAAGAGGATGTGGTTTTTAATTGGATCCGTTGACTGACCTGGCAAATTTTTATTTATGTCTAGGAAAGCAATTGGGGGACTCTCACTACTCTCCCACTTACCTGGCCGATAAGATTAACTTAATTCTTGATTGAAATGCTTAGTGTAATATTCACTACATTAGTCCTTCCTTCATGCTAGGTCATTATTATGTTATGATCCGTATTAGGTTTGTTGTGTACACACAAGGCCTATTATGGTAACTAACACAATTTTGGCCTGGTGCATTTGATGCTTATGGAATGATTTAATATAATACTTTGTTGTGAACACACAAGGGTATTATTATTACAATCATGACTATAAAGGAATGAAGGGTCTTACTTAACTAAAAATAATATAGTTTGTTGGGCAAACACAAGGCTATTAATATTTTAGAGGCCAGGTTTTGTTGAGAATTGTATGAGATACAATTGGAAAGAGTTTTCCTACCTTTGAACTTATAAAAGATTTGTTGTGTACACACAAGGTCTTTTATAAGGAATTAGGATCTCAACCCCACTAAGAAAACCAATTAGGATTTCTCAATCATCATATAGAGGGTTATGATGCTTGATAAAATAGTGGGAGACATAATTAAGTTAAAGTCCTAATTTAATTATGTTTTGTCAACATTGGTTGTTTACTTATGTTATTTCTTTGTTAATGTAGATTAAATGGCCTCTTCACTCTCACTCTGTAGTATACTTGATGCCAATAAATTGATTTGACCGAACTATGTTGACTGGTTGAGAAACCTAAAGATAGTACTCAGCCAGGAAAAACTTTCTTACATTCTTGATACCCCTACCTTGGAACCTTTAGGGGAAGATGCCTCGCAAGAGGAAAAGATCACATACAAGATGTGGCAAAATGACTCACTCACTGTCAAATGTATCATGCTTGCCTTTATGACCAATGAGATGCAGAGGCAACATGATAGCATGGACACTAACTCCATACTGCTCAATCTAAAAGAGCTATTTGGAGAACATAGTCGAATTGCTAGATATGAGATATCTAAGTAGTTGTTCCGTGCGAGAATGATAGAAGGTACATCCGTACAAGACCACGTACTGATGGTTATTGACCTGATCACTCGATTAGGTCAATTGGGTTTTGTTATGGATGGGGAGTTGAATCATGATTTGATCCTGCAGTCACTCTCGGAGTCATTTTCATAGTTTGTTCTTAATTATCATATGAACAAACTTAACACTTCCTTACCTGAGTTATTAAACATGTTAAAAATAGTAGAGAGCCATTTAAAGAAAAATAAGGCTCCACTTCTTCTTGTGGATGGGATCAACAAAAAGAAGTCAGGCAGAAAGGGTTCCAAGAGGAGATTGAACCCAAAAAGGGGCATCAAGAAGAAGAAAGGAAAGAATGCCTCTGGACAGATGACCTGCTTTCATTGTGGCAAGCCGGGTCATTGGAAGAGGAACTGCAAGGCTTACCTTGCTGGTGTGAAGCCTGGTGCATCGGATGCACCAAAAGGTATGAAAGAAGTTCATACTATTTTGTCATTGGATTCTTCTATTTCAAATACTTGGGTATTAGATACCGCCTGTGGTCATAATATCTGCAAATCATTGTAGGGGCTGCAGAGGCTTAGAGTATTGAAGGAAGGAGACTTCAAGCTCTACGGTGCTGGAGGAGAGTCCATCCAAGCAGAGGCCGTAGGGACTTATATCTTGAAGTTACCTTCGGGAAAGATTTTAAAGCTGAGAGATTGTTACTATATGCCTAAGGTCATTAGAAATATCATATCTGTATCCTTGTTAATTGACAAGGTTATACTATGAATGTGATGAGCAATGGTTGCTCAATCAGCTTTTCTAATGAAATTATATGTTGTGGCGTATTTTGCAATGGTCTTTTAACTCTATCCACTAATAACAATATACTTCATGTAAGTCACAAACAAAGAGAGATGATGTAAACAATACTTTACTCTGGCACTATCGGCTTGGACATATTAGTGAGACTAGGATTAGCAAGTTATACAAGAAAAATTTCCTTAATCCTTATGATTATGAATCATTAGGAACTTGTGAATCATGTCTCATGGGTAAAATGGCCAAGACTCCATTTAGTGGACATAGAGAAAGGACAATTGAGTTATTAGGACTCATACATACAGATGTATGTGGGCCTATGACAACTCAGGCCAAGGGTGGATACTCTTATTTCATCGTGTTTACTGATGATTTTTCAAGGTACGGATTTGTGTATCTTATAAAACATAAATCCGAAGCCTTTGATAATTTTTAGAGTATCAAAGTATGGTAGAGAAACAAACGGGGAAAAATATTAAAATCCTTCGATCAGATCGAGGAGGTGAATACTTATCCACCGAGTTTCTCGATCAGCTTAAAGAAAAGGGGATTATCTTGAATGGATCCCTCCTTACACACCACAATTAAATGGTGTTGCTGAAAGGAGGAACCGTACCTTATTAGATATGGTACGGTCCATGATGTGCTTCACAGAGTTACCTGTTTCCTTCTAGGGATGTGCCTTGGAAACCGTAGCTAATATCTTAAATAGAGTACCATCTAAATCTGTCTCTAGAACTCCATATGAGATATGGAGGGGTAAGAAGCCCAATCTTAAGTATCTTAAGATATGGGGATGTCCAGCCTATGTCAAAAGAAATTTTGGACATAAGCTGGATGCTAAAGCAAATAAGTATCTATTTGTAGGATATCCTAAAGATAGTATAGGATATCTGTTCTACCACCCTACCGAATAAAAAGTTTTTGTCAGAAGGCATGCCACTTTTCTGGAGAAAGAGTTCATCCTATAAAAGGGCAGTGGGAGAAATATTGAACTTGAAGAAGTTCAACAAATAGATACATCTTAACCAAATGATAACATAATTAGTATAGAACCAGAACACACCACTCCTATCCGTAGGTTTGATAGGGTGCGTCATGCACCTGAGAGGTATGAGTTCATTATTGAAAATAATGAAGCCCGGATCATTGAAAATGATGAGCCTCTAACCTATACGGATGATGTCATGAGTAGGGACTCAGACAGATGGCTGGAAGCCATGAGATCCGAAATGGACTCCATGTATGTCAACTAAGTGTGGACTTTGGTTGATGCACCAGAGGGTGTTAACCCTACTGGATGCAATTGGGTCTATAAGAAAAAGATTGGGGCAGATGGCCAAGTCGAAACTTATAAAGCTAGATTAGTGGCTAAGGGTTTCAGACAAAAATAGGGAATAGATTATGATGAAACATTTTTTCTTGTTGCCATGCTCAAATCTATTCAGATCATGCTTGCTATAGCAGCATATCATGATTATGAAATCTAGCATATGGATGTGAAAACCGCATTCCTTAATGGTTTCCTTGAGGAAGAGGTCTATATGTCACAACCAGAAGGTTTTGTCTCGGAGACTAAACCTGATCAGGTATGTAGGCTGAAAAAATCCATTTATGGATTAAAGCAAGCATCCAGGAGTTGGAACATCCGATTTGATAAGACAGTCAAAGAGTTTGACTTTATCAAAAATGAGGATGAACCTTATGTGTACAAGAAGACTAGTGGGAGTGCCATAGTTTTCTTGGTTCTGTATGTGGATGACATACTCCTCATTGAAATGATATCCCAATGTTACAATCAGTCAAGGTATGGTTATTTAAACAGTTTTTCATGAAAGACTTGGGAGAAGCATCCTATATACTGGGTATCAAGATCTATAGAGATAGATCTAGGAGGATGCTAGGCTTATCCCAGTCTAGGTACATTGACCAAGTGCTAAAGAGATTTAGCATGGAGGGAAGTAAAAGGTTACTTGCCCATTGGTCATGGCATACATCTTTCTAAGAAGATGTCTCCTAAGACACCTGAAGAAAGAAATAGAATGAGTTCTATACCTTATGCTTCGGATGTAGGATCTATAATGTATGCTATGTACCAGGCCTGATGTGGCATATGCCTTAGGCATAGCCAGCAGATTTCAGGTTGATCCAGGAGAGGATCACTGGAAGGCTATGAAAAATATTCTTAAGTACTTGAGAAGGACTTAGGATATTTTTCTGATATACGGAGGATCTGATCTTAAACTGGAAGCTTATTCAGATTTTAGTTTTCAATCGGATCTAGATGATAGCAAATCTATTTCAAGGTATTTTTTTACCCTAAATGGAGGAGCTGTAAGCTAGAAGAGTTCTAAACAGTAGACTGTAGCTGACTCAACAACTGAGGCAGAATACATTGCTGTTAGTGAAGCTGCCAAGGAAGCTGTCTGGATGAAGAAGTTCATCTCAAAGTTGGGCGTTGTTCTAGAGATTGAAGATCCGGTACCACTTTATTATGATAATACTGGAGCCATCGCTCAAGCTAAGGAACCTAGAGCTCATCACAAATCAAAGCACATTCTAAGATGCTTCCATCTCATTCGAGAGATTGTTGAAAGACAAGAAGTCTGCATTAAAAGAGTAGAAATGAAGAACAACATAGCAGACCCGTTCACTAAGGCTCTACCACAGCGGGAGTTTGATAGCCACCTCAGTTGTATGGGGTTAAAATTTAAAGACGATTGGCTTTAGTGCAAGTGGGAGATTGAAAAGATTATGCCCTAAAGGCCAATCGAAATATTGTATTTCGATGGGATTTTCTTTTGTGTCCCAAACCAGTGTATTGACATTATCAATTAATAAAGGCATTTTATTTTCATCATATACTGTCTTATTAATTTTATTAAGATATGATGAACCCCATAGATTAGAGCTATGGTTCTAGGGTTATTATAAGATCATACTAGTGAGACCTAAAGCCTTAAAACCCTAATCTAGAATATTCCTGGTTGATGGGATATTGAGTAGGGGATCAATGTTTCCGGTAAGACCAGCACATCCTATGTATGTTTGGTGAAGAGGGAGACTGATCTCACAATCACTTGTGTTTGACACTAATACTAGGATGTGGGTGCTCATTAGAGAATGAGTTCACTGAATGGATCCAGCTTGAGAACATCTAATTACCTTATCTATTTGTTAATAGATAGTTCTCATAGTGGGAGTAGTGCATGTGGTCCTTTGACTTGAGACTGCCATGGTACCTTGTATGCAAGAATCTATACTTTGGTTCACACTCAATCATGACACTGAGTCATGCATGGGCTGATACTGGGTATGGTGGATTGCATATGGAGGTTGTGAGTAAGTCAAAAAGGAATCGATCAACCCTAGTAAGAGGGAAGCGCATCTAGATGATTTCAATCAAATGAAGATTCGGGAAATCTTTGATCAAAGTATGAACGTTAGAAATAGTTTCTAATGGTTCATTAATGAATCATCATTATCAGATTGAGCAAGGAATGAATATGAAATTGGATTTGACAAGTATCCATATCCATAGTCATATTCAGGGTGCAAGTAGATCGAAGGACTGAATTGCCGGTAACACACCACTGAAGGGTATTTTGGCAAATCCATCAAAATTTCTCATCTTCCGGGTAGACATGACACGTTGCTCGTCAATCTTGTCTTGTAGGTCTTCATGAATCAATTGATTAGGTTTCATGAGTCAATTCGATGTGTGATTCAAATTGGACAATTAGGTGAGCCAATTTGACCTAATTAGGTCAATCGGGTTCGATCGGATCGAATCGGCTCAAACCTAAACCTACTACTGGCTAGATGTGGAACCCAATGGGTCACACACAATAGAGACTTGGCCAAAGAAGTCATTCATGATTTAATTACGGTCATAGGATCCTAATTGGTTAGCCGGATTACATACTAGCATATGTAGGCTAACCAAATTCTTAACCCAATTGGATTGGTCCGGTTGCTTGCTAATTGGGCTAACCTAATTATGGAGAACCTAAATTAGGTTGAGTGCTAAGTGGGGCTAGCCTAATCAGAGATAAATCTGATTATAATTTTGATTTAAGAGCATTTTAGGTTCCATACATGAAGAGTCCCAATGGCATAGGACTCTTGGTACCTAAATGATACCTTAACTTCAAAAGGGCACAGAATGAGCTATAGATCTCTGATTTGAATATAATTTATATGGTCATAAAGGAAATTTATGCTCTTTCCAATGACACCCATATATGCCTATGTTTTTACTGGTCATCATTCATAGAAATTTGCGTGGAAAAGGGATGGCGTGCGCGGTGCATGAAGAGTCGCAACTCTTCATGTGGCACGTGGTTCTAATGGAGAGCCCTTCTGCTATCAGGAGTCTTCATAATCTCTGATGTTTGGAGATTGATGAGGTACCTCTTGGCTTCCTAGGGATCAGTAATTGACATGTGGCACGTGAGAATTCATCCAGATAAAAGAAGGGATGTGAATAAGGCCTTTGGTACATGAATGGGCTTATTAGATATGATTTTTCAAGCCAAATATCTTCTCTTCTGTCTTGAAAAATCATATATGATAAGTTGATGGGAGGACATATCACATGCCCCTCTTGTATCTACAAATAGGGGGCGGTGAAATGAGTCTGATAATGAAGAATTCCACCGAAGTACTATTCTGAGTGTCTCTCTCTCCCTCCTTTCTTTAAGACAAGACTTGTCTTGTTAAGACAAGGTCTTTTCTACTAGGACAAGGCTTTGTTTTAGGACACAAGCCTAAGGGGTCCTAGAGGAGGGTTGTACTAAAACCAAGAGTGGTTTAGGAGAGTTCTTTAGTGCCCTACAGTAGGACAGGGTGTCCTACAGTGGTCAATAGACCAAAGGCTGTCGAAAGAGTTCCACTTCTCCAAGCAACTTGAAGAAGGAGTTCTTCCTTGATCCGAGTTTCGTGTGGATCACCGTTGGAGGGTGAACGTTTGGGCGCCTGGTGGAGAAGAAGGCTGAATCAGGGTTTTCTTCATCGGATTGGATATTAGCGATTCAGGTTGGTGCCTAAACTCTAGTTTATATTATATATGCATGTTTGTATGTTTTAATTCCTAGTAAGGAGGTCTTGGGTTAAGGGTTTGGTAGTGGTTTCATAATAAATTTTTGAAATCCATGCTTCCACCCTGGTCACCAAAACCCTTACAGCAATGATACCCGATATCCGGATAGGTCGAAGATGCAAAGCAACTCTCTAGAACCTCTGGCATATGGTTACTGCATAATTCATCCCTTTGATCTTATAATGCTTAGGATGACCTAGGGTTTGACTGCCAACCCTAATTTTGTACAACCAGATTGTGTCTCAACTTTACAAGTTCAATGACTCCTCCCAAGACTACCTTGGCCAAGGTTTTGCTAAAATGAGACATAGTGAGTCATTCACTCCAAACCATTTGGAGGGGTCAATCCCATCTTGACCCACCACAGCTCCACAATTAGTTGACTATACCGATAAACCTTTCATTACTAGATTTGAAATCTAGGTAGTCTGATACCAAAGTACAGTGATTTGCTTGCAAGCTACCATAGTGACCTCAAGTCTGAGGGATACATATACCCATATCCCTTTGTGAGCAACCCTTTGATAGAAGGGAGCTCTATAGATGGTAATGTTTAGTTAGACGTCATACATTTCACCTATATATCATATCAGTGTCTCTACACTCCTTGACTAAGAGGACAACCAACCAATATGACATACAACAACCTATACTTGATACATCGCCATCCTATAACAATGTATCCTTTGGTTGTCAACTAGTTTAAGAACAACTCAATACATCCTCTCTGTAGCAAATATAATGTAGTTTTAAGGACTCCATCATACAAGAGTTCATTTACGGAAAATGCATATATGATGAATAGCCAAAAAAATAACTTTTATTCATTTAAGGAATTCATATACAATTACAAAATAGTACAACCATCTATACCCTAGATACCCTATACGATTTTCTTTGGGACACTATTCCCAATAGTGTCGATGCACAAGAACCTCCAGAGTGCTTCAAAAAATATTTTTGACCTAGTGTCAACTTAAGTGTTGACACATGAGTTGACTCATGACCTGAAGTGTCGACAACTGTATATCTGGATGTACAGTAATTGCTAGTTTTTTGAAGCACATAATTGGTCCTTTTTTATCTAATGGATATTTTCTCCTCTCCAATGATCATAAATGATCATTTAATACTTGGAAAGATATTTAAAGTGGACCAAACACAGGAGGAAAGTATTCAATTACAAACTAATGAAAAATTGATTGTAAACTAATGAGCATTCATTGAGTGTTCATTACTTTTGAGTGAAGTTGAGCCTCCAAGCATCCAAGAGCATTCAAGTCTAACTCTCAAGCATTGATTAAGGCTTCAACAATATGGGGACAAGCTTTTCAATGACAATCAAAGAGCTTCAAAGAGATATTTACTTTTATTTTGAAAGCTTATTGTACTCTTACATTATACTTGATTTATCTTGTTGTTCCAAGTTTCAAGTAAATTGAAACTACTGTTTGGGTTGTTGTTGAGCCTTGTTTGAAAACCAACAGGTTGTTGGTGATCCTTATATTGAAAAACTAATTAGGTTGTTGGTGAGCCTTGTAAAAAACTAATTAGTTTTTTGGTTAGCCTTGTAAAAACCAAAGGGGTTTTGATTGGTGAGCCCAGAAAAACTAATCTGCTGTAATCAAGTAAAGATTATAGTGAAATATCCAAGTGGACCTTAGACAGTGGATGTAGGTGCTTGGTGTGCATCGAACCAATATAAATTCTTGTATTTGTGATTGCTTATCTTTCTTTTCTTGCATTTACTTTATGCTTCTGCTGCATACTGGTTGGGCACAGGAATCAGATAGAGGCTCCTCAACCCTCTATGGATCTCTGAATAGGGTTTTTAGTCTGTTGGGTTCTATAATAAGGCTTCAAGCCTAAGCATTTTTATTTTGAGTCATGTATTTAGTTTCAACTTTTGTTTTAGTCATGTACCTTGGCTAATGTGGTCAAGCAAGATCAATAAATTTTATATTCAGATGAATTGGTTCAAGCCCAAGTCGACTTGAAGATTGGGCCCAAGCTTGTTTGAAGGAGTGATCATTTGAGTCAAGCCCAATTATTAATGGACTAAGCCATCTCCCCCATGCCTTGAAGGATGCCACTTCAGCTCTTGGAGCACCACCTCATCAGTGCCACATGGTGGGAGGAAGCGCCACATCACCTGCACACTTGGGCGGCTAAAAAAGGTTGGAAGACTTCAAAGTCAATGCATGTTGGATACCCCACTTATTCTCTCCTTGGTCCAAGCCAACAACACCCCCCACATCAAGCCCATTTCAAAGAAAGCATGGTCGGCCAAGGAAGGTTTCTCAAGTCAATGGAGCATCCCTTGATCCAATCCAACCACTTCCTCCCTTCCCTCCCCATATCAAGCTTTTCTTCATAGAAGCATAGCCAGCCAAGGAAGGATTTTGATGTCACCAAGCATCCCACGATTCTTGAAGACAAGAGCCTTTCTTCATGCCCTCACATCAAGCCTTTCTCCAAAAAAATATGGACAAAAAAGGAAAGAATCAAAGGTCAAGTGGGCACCCCATGATCCATAAAGACATGTCCCCTTTCTCATTCCCCAAATCAAGCTATCCACCATATCAAGGCCGACCAAGGAAAGATTCCGAGGATCAAATTCAAATTTTTGGCACCTTTGATGAACAATTGTAACAAATTTTCATTTGAATTTTGAAAGGGACCTAGGAACCTATATAAAGGGCCCTACTTCTTGTACAAAACTAGTTTTGATGAATGAAAATTTTAAGAAGTTCCACTTTATTATAGTCCTTGTCTTCTTAGACTAAGAACTCTGTGAGAGAGTGTCTTTGTCCTTCGGGACATCGAGGGGTGAGAGGCCCTAAGTTCCCCAAGCCATCTACCAATCTTCGAGCCTGGATACCGTTGGAACTCCACTTGGACACCTAGCAAGAAGAGCCTCCTCGACCACCATTCTCAACTCCCTCCATCCCTTCTTACTTGCTTATCCCTTTTTCTTGATGTTTTCTAACTGTTCCCTTGGGTGCTCGCAGGTCCTCCAAGTGCCACGGACAACAGAGTCAGTCTCCCTTGCCCCGAAGACTATCAAACAAAAAGTCGACGAATCCACAGGGTTGAAGGCTCGATCCTCTAGGCCACATCCGCAAGAGCGAGTAAACTCGACATCAGGCACATCAGAGTCTTCATAGTTTGCACCCCTAATCTCCTAATTACGTATTGATCAAGAGCTAAGTTTTACGGGATTTCTTAATCCCGGGGTCCTCTCGTTATCTTTGTTTAGAGACTATCTTTGCTTGCTAGAAAGTTCTTGTCCTTATAGAATCTCTAGTTTCATTCTTAACTCAACTTCGAGAATCAGCACATCTCTTTAAAACCTAAAACTCAAAGAAAACTCATTTGCATATCCATCTCATCATTAGTATAGTCCTACATCATCCTAGGTCCCATATCATTTTTTGGTATCAGAGTTTCATCTCGCATCATTTTCTGGTATCAGAGCCAGGTTAGGGCTTAGTTCTCTTTAATTACTTGGATTGAGTGCTTCACAATGGCCGTCTAGTCATAGAAAATGTAGGGCTGCAAGACCCGCACATCCCATTCAAAGGGAATTTCCTATGGTGTGTAGGGGTGCCAATGTGATTGACTCTTAAAGGGGAAAACAAGGAGATATGTTTAAGATCCTAAAGAAAAATTTTTGCATCATTTATTTTAGCATCTTTAAAAATTATGTAACTCAGTATATGGTCTGAATTTTAGTTGTTTTTTCATGCAGGAGTCTTCAATTTTGGTGATTTTTATTTTGATGGATTCCACATAATTTGAAGTAATTTTTAAATTTTTTTTCAAATTTTTTTTCTGTCTGTAGATTCTCTACATGCTAGATTACTATCTGAGATCAAATCTGTTTTGAAATTCTAGCAAGTGGATTTCATCATACTTTCATTTCTATATAGTTTAATTTTGCACTTTAGGTGGTAGGGATACCAGGACAAGACATAGATCACTGGATCCCATATGATTTATTGATTAGGGTTTTAATTTTAAAACCTGAATCATGCATCAATGTTTTGAAAGTTTTGTAATCAACTAAAATTGAGTCCTGTAATAAGTTTAGATTAGTTGATTTGTCTCAACCCTCAACCCTAGTCAGTATTTTGAGTCATGTACTTCAGCCATGAGTCTAGTACAGTTTGAATTTTGTACAAGAGAAGAGGTTACCCTATTTTGGAGTTCCATGAAGCCATATTCAAGAGTCAGAGGCCACTACATCAGCTTGTTGGATTTTGTGTGACATCCTAGGATCCAAAATGCTCTAAAAAAACCCTGAATCCTTCCAAATGCTCTCCAAATGCCCAGATTTCCTTCTAGATGCCAGAGCTTATTCCCAAACCAGGGCACCCAAGAATCCAGAGGTCCACATACAACCCAGCCCAAAGAGATCAAGCCCAGGCACCAAGCCCAAGCCCTTAAGAAGCAAGATTCTGTGGAATATTCCTGCTACCAGTACACCCTAGCTTCTAGGAGGCCCAAGCTCGTGCGCCATCCACCTTCTTGGGTTGGCCCCTTGCTTTTTTGAAGCCCAACACACCAAGCCTTGGCATCCTTGAATGGTTGACCAAGTCCAAGTGTCCTTAAATGAGAAAGAGAAGACTAGTCTAACCTAGTTAGGATTTATGTTCTTAGTTGTTTTAAGATTTGTAATTCTAACCTAGCTAGGAAAGGACTTGTAATCTAATGAGGAAAAGGCTTGTTAACCTAAGTGTAACCCTAGTTAGGAGAGGGCATGGGAGCTCTATAAATACCCCACCACTCTTCCTCTTTGTTGGCGTGGAGTCCCTATATCGGCCGGTCGGAGCTGCTACACCACAGGACTGCTCCCTGGTTCACCTGCAAAACAGGTCCCTTGTCGGAGTCATTCCGGCGGGGGACACTCCGATGCCTAAGTTAGAGGCGAATCCCAGCCACAGAATGGGAAAGAGTCTCGAGAATGAGAGGGAAAGGCTCTTCCAATTTAAAGTATGCATAAGGGTATGAGTGTGGGTGTGTACCTCTCTCGAGCCATTCTTCTTACCATTATTTAAAGGGAGGCCTCCGGCCTGCGGCCCTGCTCTTTTTCCGGTGATTATGGGGAGTTAATTTTTCCCCATGATTGACGATCATGGGTTGTCTTGAGCGTTTCGGCCAGACCGGAGGTGTGGTAGCTGGAGTTGCGTGCCATGATCATGGCATGGAGATTATCGATAGTAACCATTGGTTACTGTTGCCTATCTGGGCCAGATCATAGTCCCACCTTCAGATTTTCCTTGTTTAGAGAGATTTTTGATCAGAGATTTCATCCTCTACGTGGGTCGAAGACTTGGTGTCCACCCAGAGCCGGAGATTGCATCTTCGGCAGGGACCGAAGAGCGTGTCTTCGAAAGTCGTCGAGAAGCTTGGTCTTCGGTTAGGACCGAAGACATCATCCCGAAGATTTGGGCTTCGAATGTCATGGACCGATAAGAAGCCTTGGGTCACCTGTAGTTGGCCTGTCCTTTCCTGGTTCGAAGTCATTGGTCCGGAGAAGAGGTCATCGGCCAGCCGAACTTGTGTTCCGTTCGTACCTAGACCAGGATACCTCAATAGTTGCTCCCCTACTCTCAGTTTTCGAAGCAAAGGTTTGCCTCGAGAAGTGAGAGTACTAATGCTTTGTCATTTTCCTCCTAGGAATAGTGTAGTGGATGATTATGGGATCTTTGATTGGACTGCCCATCATGGCTGCTAGGTGATTTGGGAGTTAGGTGGTGGACAGCTGTCACTCCGTGGTTGGGAGAGAGAGAAAGAGCGGGCAGCCCTAGGACCGTCTCTCTTTTTTCTGTTGCATGATGGTTCAACCAATCTTTTGGTTGAGATCTGGATGGTTGTGGCGGCTTCTCCCTGTCCATTGGATGATGGATGTGCCTCATCCTGGCAGTTAGTTGAAGGCGGGTTACCTCCCTGGGTAACCTCTAGTCAAATCAACTTGGTAGGGCTTCAGGGACCCCTGTTTTCCTCTTGGAAAAGGGAGAAGGTCCAGCTAAAGAAGCTTCATCAACCTCGTCTCACCCTTCACTCAGCTTTTCTTGTTCTGGACTACCTGTCTATTCCGCAGGTAGAATCTTTCTCCTGCCCCTTTGTTTCATTCTTTTATCATGGAAGAAAATGTAGAAAGCCAGGGGGAACAAGTAGGGCCCTCGGGGTCTGGCGACATAATAGGTCCAGAGTCGATTCCTAGTTCGGTTTCTCAGGGGAAGATGGCACTTCTTCGGGAATGCTATCGCTCACTTGTAGGGTTCCCTTTTATCCTTCTCGTGCCCGAGGAATGGGTGAATGAACCTTCGCCCGGGTGCCTTGCCATATACGAAGATCATTTGAAGGCTGGCCTTCGATTTTCCCTGCATCCTTTCTTCATCAAAATCTTCCATCTGTACCAAGTGGTGCCAGCGCAGTTGACCCCGAACAGCATCCGAAACATCTGTGGATTTTTGGTCCTGTGTAGCATTGCAAACATAGAACCTATGACCAATTTGTTCACAGCCCTTTTTGTACTCAAGAGGGACTTCCATAGCAATGGATGGTGGGTGATCGGTCCTCGACTGGGCCGCAAGTTCATCAAGACATGCCCAGCGCCATCTACGGGTGGAAACCCGTTTTTGTGTTTATACTGTCCTTTGATCCATGGGGCTTCGACACTGTTTTGAAGAAGCCTCGCTTGACCGCCAATGATGGAAAGAAGGTCTTGACAGCTGATCAGTCGAACTATGATCTCCTGGTTAATTCGGAAGTCGCTCATATCTGGATTTGTTGGAGGAGAGAAATCTCCATCTTGCGGGAATTAGCAAATTCCCCATATTAGGTATAGTGACAAAAATTTCTGCTCCCTTTCCTCCGGCTTTGTTGTAGTTCAGTCGACTGAAAGGAGTTCTTCTGCTTGTAGGTGGCGAAATGAAGCCCGGTGTGAGCTGGCTCCATCAGACTTCTGAGAAGAGGGTAGCACAGGCCTCTCTAACCAGGTTGGCGGTTCTGAAAAGGCTCGATGGGATGGTCCTGAGGATGACCGGAGCACTTCGTCTTCCCGTGGGACCTCAGGGTAAGATGCGGCACCCACGGAAGGGGCCCCATCGAGACCTTGTCCAGTCGAAACCCACCGGCGGCTACTTCCCCGGTTTGCACAACTGGGAGTCCGCCTCAGGCAGTGGATGTGCCACCGTTTTGCCCCCCTGCGGTTGATAGGGGCAAAGCGCGGCAAGTCGAGGAAGAGTTTGCTTATGAAACCTCTTCAGCTGGAAGCCACTCGACGAACTCTTCGAGCTTTCACCTACGGGGGGACTACTGGTCCTTGCCATAGCCAGGCAGGCACTGAAGAGCACGCTGCTGCCTCATGACTTGGCGATTCTTTGAAATCAAAACATTCCCAGGGTGTACGATTCTGTCTTCTCCGCCCTGCAGCAGGTATGGTCCTTGCCGTCTCCTTTATTTTGACAATGGTTCGACCCATGACTCCATGTTTTTGATGTAGTTGGTCTATGACCTTACCTTTATGGAGGAGGGCCTGGGAAATGTTGACAGCCTCATCCATGGCCTCAAGGACTTCCATATTGCCAGGGCCGCAAAAGAAGTAGCTGAAGAGTTGAGACAGTCTATGGATGACCGCCTCGTCCGGGTGAACAATGAGGTTCATGGATTGAAGGGTGAATTAAAGGGTGCCCATCTGACAATAGCGGAGCAAGGGATAGGGTGGAGGAAAAGTAGAAAATAAATTGACTCCTTGGAGCAAGCTGCTAGGGAGAATGTTGGCGTGGAGTCCCTGTATCGGCCAGTCAGAGCTGCTACACCACAGGACCGCATCCTGGTTCACCTACAAAACATGTCCTTTGCTTGAGTCGTTCTGGCGAGGGCCACTCTGATGCCTAAGTCAGAGGCAGTTCCCAGCCATAGAATGGGGAAGAGTCTCGAGAATGAGAGGGAAAGGCTCTTCTAATTTAGAGTATGCGAAAAGGTATGAGTGTGGGTGTGTACCTCTCTTGAGCCATTCTTCTTACCTTTATTTAAAGGGAGGCCTCCGGCTTGCGGCCCTGCTCTTTTTCCAGCGATTATGGGGAGTTAATTTTTCTCCATGATTGGTGATCGTGGGTTGTCATTGAGTGGTTCCGGCCAGACCAGAGGCATGGCAGCTAGAGTTGTGCACCATGATCGTGGCATAGAGATTATCGATAGTAACCATTGGTTATTGTTGCCTATATGGGCCAGATCATGGTCCCACCTTCAAATTTTTTCTTTTTAGGGAGATTTTCGGTCAGAGATTTCGTCCTCTACATGGGTCGAAGACTTGGTGTCCGCCCATAGCTGGAGATTGCATCTTTGATAGGGACCGAAGAGCGTGTCTTCGGAAGTCATCGAGAAGCTTGGTCTTCGGTTAGGATTGAAGACATCATCCGAAGATCTGGCCTTCGGATGTCATGGACCGATGAGAAGCCTTGGGTCGCCTGTAGTTGGCCTGTCCTTTCTTGGTTCGAAGTCATTGGTCCAGAAAAGAGGTCTTTGGCCAGCCGAACTTGTGTTCTGTTCGTACCTGGATCGGGATACCGCAACATTTGCGCCCCTACTCTCAGTTTTCGAAGCGAAGGTTTTCCTCGGAAGTGAGAGTACTAATGCTTTATCATTTTCCTCCCAGGGAATAGTGTAGTGGATGATTACGGGATCTCTGATTGGACTGCCCATCATGGCTGCTGGGCGATTTGGGAGTTAGGTGGTGGACAGCTGTCACTCCCTGGTTGGGAGAGAGAGAAAGAGCGAGTGGCCATGGGACTGTCTCTCTTTTTCCTGTTGAGTGATGGTTCAACCAATCATTTGGTTGAGATCTGGATGGTTATGGCGGCTTCTCCCTGTCCATTTGATGATGGATGCACCTCATCCTGGCGGTTAGTTAAAAGCGGGTTTCCTTCCTGGGTAACCTTTGGTCAAATCAACTTGGTAGGACTTCAAGGACCCCTGTTTTCCTCTTGGGAAAGGGAAAAGGTATGGCTAAAGAAGCTTCTTCAACCTCGTGTCACCTTCGCTCAGCTTTTCTTGTTCTGGACTACCAGTCTATTCTGCAGGTAGAGTCTTCCTCCTGCCCCTTTGTTTCATTCTTTTATCATGGAAGAAACTGTAGAAAGCCACGGGGAACAAGTAGGGCCCTCTGGGGACGGCGACATAATAGGTCCAGAGTCGATTCCTAGTTTGGTTTCTCAGGTAAAGATGGCCCTTCTTCGAGAATACTATCGCTCCCCTGAGGGGTTCCCTTTTATCCTTCCTGTGCCTGAGGAACAGGTGAATGAACATCCCCCCAGGTGCCTTGCCATATACGAAGATCATTTGTAGGCTGCCTTCGATTTCCCCTGCATCCTTTCTTCATAAAATCTTCCGTCTGTACCAAGTGGTGCCAGCGCAGTAGACCCCGAACAGCATCCGGATCATCTGCGGATTTTTGGTCCTGTGCAGCATTACAAACATAAATCCTAGGACCAATTAATTCACAACCCTTTTTGTACTCAAGAGGGACTTCCATAGCAACGGATGGTGGGTGATCGGCCCTCGACCGGGCTGCAAGGTCATCAAGGACATGCCCAGCGCCATCCAAGGGTGGAAACCTATTTTTGTGTTCGTACAGTCCTTTGATCCATGGGGCTTCGACATTATTTAGAAGAAGCCTCGCTTGACCACCAATGATGGAAAGAAGGTCTTGGTGGCTGATCAGTCGGATAATTATCACCTGGTTAATTTGGAAGTCACCCCTATCTAGGAGTTGTTGGAGGAGAGAAATCTCCATCTTGCGGGAATTAGCAAATTCCCCACATTAGGTATAGTGACAGAAATTTTTGCTTGTAGGTGGCGAAATGAAGCCCGGTATGAGTTGGCTCCATCAGACTTCTGAGAAGAGGGTAGCATAGGCCCCCTCTAACCAGGTCGGCAGTTCGGAAGAAGGCTCGAAGGGACGATCCTGATGGGGACCAGAGCACTTTGTCTTCCCGGGGGACCTCAAGGGAAGATGCGGCACCCGCGGAAGGGGCCTCATCGAGACCTTGTCTAGTCGAAACCCCATTAGCGGCTACATCCCCGGTTCGCACAACGGGGAGTCCGCCTCAGGCGGTGGATGTGCCACCATTTTGCCCCCTACAGTTGATAGGGGCAAAGCACGGCAAGTCGAGGAAGAGTTCGCTCATGGGACTTCTCTAGCTGGAAGCCGTTCGACAAACTCTTCGGAGCTTTCACCTACGGGGGGACTATTGGTCCCTACCGTAGCTAGGTAGGTGCTGAAGAGCACGCTGCTGCCTTATGACTTGGCGATTCTTCGAAATTGAAACCTTCCCTGGGTGTCCGATTCTGCCTTCTCCACCCTGCAACGGTATGGTCCTTGCCGTCTCCTTTATTTTGAGAATGGTTCGACCCATGACTCCATGTTTTTGATGCAGTTGGTCTATGACCGTACCTATATGGAGGAGGGCTTGAGAAATGTTGACAGTCTCTTCCATGGCCTCAAGGAGGAGCTCCATACTGCCAGGGCCGCAAAAGAAGTAGCTGAAGAGTTGAGACAGTCTATGAAGGACCACCTCATCCGGGTGAATGATGAGGTTCATGGATTGAAGGGTGAATTAAAGAGTGCCCATTTGATAATAGCGGAGCAAGGGGTTGGGTGGAGGAAAACCATAAAACAAATTGACTCCTTCGAGCAAGCTGTTAGGGAAAATCAAGAGAAGATAGAGAGTTTGACCAAGGCAGTGGAGGAGGCTGCCAGGAGGGCCGAAGAGATGATTCTGGAGTCCGAAGCGGCCAAGGAGAGTCCGTATCCCTGAGAAAGCTGGTGGACAATGCTGTAGCAGACTTCAAGAAGTCTTCACTATTCCAAGAGGAAATGAATGAAGCATCTTTGTATGGCTACCAGCGTGGCTTTAATGATGGACTTTCCAAGGTAAGGGAGGCTTTCCCCCATCTTGATCTTTTTGGCATCCCTCCCTTTGACATAGTCAAAGAAGAAGAGGAGAAGGTAGTGCAGACCGAAGCCGTAGTAGAGACCGAAGGGGCGCCATGCCCGGGTGAGGAGGCCTTTGTATCAGTAGAAGATCTGGGGGCGACCCCAATTCTGATCCCGGTTCAGGAGGAGGTTCAGGCTGGGGATGTCCATGCCAAGGTTCTCCGATCCCGGCCCAAATTGATGAGATCCTTTCTACACAGGTTGACAAGTTGCTTCATTCATGTGGTGTTGGGTCTCCTGCTGTTGATGTTGAATGATCCGAGTAGCTTTAGATGCATTTTCTTTCTTTCCTTTTCTATATTGTCAATGGCTTTTGTATGATGACTTTTCCAAATTTCAAAGTGGCTTTTTCCTCCTTCTGCATATGCAATACTATGTTTCTAGATGTAGCTTGAGCTAGTTTTACTGTTCCTTCTTCTGCTTGGCCGGACGACCATGGCCGAAAGCCATTTAGTTGGTAGTTGACGAAACAAACTCCATTGCCGAAGACCGTCTACAATTAATTAGGCCGGTGTCACCCTCCTTTGGATACTAAATCTATCCGTTGGTGTAGACAGGCGTCAACTCCATGTCAACCGGTGATTAGGGAAGTTTGATAGTGATTCTCGTCATCCATGCGGCGTATCGATACTCGTACAGTCATGATTTCTTGTGCCTTGTGTGCCACCAGGTCTCCTTTCTCCAAAAAGGAGCCATTAATGTTGCCATCGCACGATAGGGATTTCTCCGGATTCGAAGCACCGGTAGTTGTTGTTCTGGGAATGACCCCCGAGCAGCCTTCTGGTCCTCGAAGCATTGCTCGGACACATGGCGCTCTCTGATGCGACTAGGAAAAGACATGGAGCACGCCTCCTCGCAGTCGGTCGTGGGTGCAGGGTCTCTATAAATAGGACCTTGTCATTTGGTGTCAAGGGCCACTACTCTCGTAGACTCCTCCTTCCAATTGAAAATGAGGTTTAGCACTTTCGAGCTTCATCGGGCTGTGAAGAGGAGGGCTATCGATCCAAAGAGGAAGAAGAGTCCAGAGTTCTTTGAGCCGGGGGATGATGATGAGCCTCTCGTGGACCATCTGGAGAAGAAGGTCCGCCTGCTGGAGGCCCAACTGAAGAAGGCCAGAGCCCAAGTCATGACGGCAACCGTGAAGGTGGAGGAGGCCAAGAAGGAGGTGGCGAACGCTGTCTCAGACTTCAAGGCATCCGTTGCATTCAGGGAGGAGGTCACCGAAGCGGCTCTGGACTCCTACCATCAGGGGTTCCAGGAATGTAGAGGGAAGGCCTTCAAGTTTTATGACTTGAAGGGCCTGGGTAACATCAAGCACTCCGTTCCTTTTCCCGGGCATGAATTTGATTCCGACTCCGATGAGGGGTCAGATTCTGGTTCAGATGGGAACTCCGAGGTCCCTTCATCGTCTCTTTAGAGCTCCCCCCACTGGTACAGGAAAAATCTGGCAAGAGGTTATTGAAAAATTTCCTGCAACCTCTCTGCTACTCCTTTTTTTTTTTGGTCTCTCTTTTGAGAGTCTCTTTTTTTTTTGTTCTCTCTTCATGAGAGTTTCTTCTTTCTCTTTTTTCTTTTTTTTGTAAAAATCAAAAAATGAAATGAAATTCCTTTCTCTTACCTCTCCCTATGTGTTTTGTCTGGAATGTAAATTCTTCGGACCATTTTCGATCTATAGGAAAGAAGTGAGGTCAGTTGGACCATTCTTGGAATATCTATTGTCGACAGAAAGGACGACAGTGGTCCTTTTAGGCATGTTTTTGGATTTACCATAGGGTAAGGTGTTTACACCATCCCTATGCACTTCTGTCATGATCAAGGTAGGCTGTTCAGGCCCACCCCGGCGTATCTTCGATTTTACCGTAGGGTAGGTTACGAAAACCATCTCTGCACCTTTGATCTTCTTGGTGGCCTGACTGGGCCATCCGTTGCGCTCGTCGGGCATACCGATAAAGTGAGTAGATTAGACTCCCCTTTGCGTAGTTGACCAATTTTTCAAATCGGGTCGCTTAGGCTGTTGTCGTTCAGTCGATCCAACAAGCCATTCTGAGTTGAGTAGAATTGAGCAATTTTGTACAGGAAATTTAGGAACTTGTTTATTGATAATACTTGTGAAGATTTTGTATATTCCACGACCGGGACAGAGTCTTCCCATCTAGGGTCATGAGTCGATATGCTCCTGATCGAATAACTTCTTCGATTTGATATGGACCTTTCCAGTTGGGGGAGAGTTTACCATGTTCTGCTAGCCTGGATACTTCCGTCCTTCGCAATACCACGTCCCCTATGCAGAAAGTTTACTCCTTCACTCTTGAGTTATAGTACTTGGTGACCTTTTGTTGGTATGCCACCATTCTTATCTGGGCCTGAAGTCTGGCGCATGGCAACAGATCCAAGTCAATCCTTCTACGATCGGAGTTCTCAGGCTCTTCGTAGTTGTCAATTCTCAGGAACTACAAGGAGAATTCAATAGATAGTATAGCTTCGATGCCATGTGCCAGGTTGAACGGAGACTCGCTGGTGGCCGTTCTTGGGGTAGTTCGGTATGCCCAGAGAATGGAGGTCAGCTCTTCGGCCCAAAGCCCTTTGGCGGCGTTCAACCTCATCTTTAGACCATGGAGAATGGTCCGATTAGTGGCTTCGGCTTCTCCATTGGACTGGGGATGGGCAACGGAGGTCAGCCGATGCTGAACATGAAATCAAGCATAGAAGTTCTTGAACATCAGATTGTCGAACTGTCTCCCGTTGTCCGTGATTATGACATGTGAGATGCCGAACCTGAATATGATGGAATTTTTTACAAAATTCTCCACCTTGCCCTCTGTGATCTGGGCCAATGGTTCGGCTTCTACCTACTTTGTAAAGTAGTTGATGGCCACAAGAAGGAACTTTCTTTGCCCTGATGCTAGCGGGAATGGGCCAAGAATGTCCATTCCTCACTGGGCAAAAGGCTATGAGGCTGTCAGTTGGGTTAGGTGACTTGCAGGCTGTCTCTAAATATTGGCGTACGTCTGGCACTGGTCACACCTTCGCACAAAGTCAGCCGAATCCTTCTGGATGGAGGGCCAGTAATACCCTTATCGAATGATCTTGTATGCCAGAGACCTGCCCCCCAAGTGATCGCTTCAAATGCCCTCGTGGACCTCTCTCAGGTTATAATCCGCATCAGTTGGTCCCAAGCATTTTAGCAGTGGTTGAGAGAACGATCTCTTATAGAGGGTCCCGTCTAAGATGACATACTGGGATGCCATCCAGCGGATTTTCTTGGACTCCACCTTGTCTTCTGGCAGTACACCCTCGTTTAGGAATTTGATGATAGGATCCATCCAGCTTGGCTCAGCATCGATCTGGCACACCTCCATAGCCTCTTTGGCTATACTTGGAGTTTCAAGATGTTCAACAAAGGTATGCCCGAGAGATTCCGGTGTTGTAGTTGCCAGTCGAGACAATGCATCCGCCCAGGAATTCTCTGATCGTGGGACATGGATGATCTCAAAATATTCCCGTTGGGAGGATAAAGCCTGTACCTTCTCTAGGTACTGCATCATGGTTGGATCCTTGGTTGCATATTCTCCTTTAACTTGATTTACAACCAGTTGGGAGTCTGAGAAGGCGCAGAGTTGCTAAACTCTCAAATTTTTGGCAATCCGAAGTCCGACGAGTAAGGCTTCGTACTCAGCCTGGTTGTTAGAGGCATAGAAGGAGAACCAAATTGCGTACTCTATGGTATGGCGTCAGGTTCGGCCAGCATAAGTCCAGCCCCGCATCTCGTAGCATTGGAAACTCTATCCACAAGAAGCACCCAAACGGACTTCGTCTCCTTCGGGACTTCATCTTCTACCGAAGATGCTTCATCTTTGGACCTCCAGGTGCATTCAACCAAGAAATCGAAGAGCACCTGGGCCTTTATAGCCGATTGGGGCTGAAAACTATTGTCAAACTCACTCAACTTCACGGCCCACTTGGCTATCCTTCCCGAAGTGTCCGGAGAATGGCGAACGGCCTTGAGGGACTGATCTCTTAGCACCATGATAGTGTGGGCATGGAAGTACGGCTGTAGTCACTTTGCCGCAATCACCAGAGAGTAGATCAACTTCTGCATCTTTGCATATCACATTTTAGCATCATGCAAAACTTTGCTGATGTAGTAGATTGACTTTTGGGATCTGCCTTCATCTCTCCGGACAAGGACCGAACTAATTACTTCATCTGAAGCAGAGAGGTATAAGTAAAGTACCTCACCTTTTTGAGGTTTGTAGAGTAGTGGCGGGATTTCCAGGTACTTCTTGAACTCTTCAAAGGCAATGTGACAGTCTTCAGACCATTCAAAGCCCTTTGACTGTCGAAGTACCTTGAAGAATGGAAGGCATTTCTCGGCTAACCGAGAAATGAATCTGCATAGGGAGGCAATCCTCCCTGTTAACTGCTGGACTTCCTTTTGCAGGAGGGATGTCTCATATCCTTTAGGGCTTGGATCTTCTCAGGATTTGCCTCAATCCCTCGTTTGGTGACAAGAAAGCCAAGAACTTGCACGAAGTGACCCTAAAGGCACACTTTGTCGGGTTTAGCTTCATGCGATAGCACCTAGAGCACTGAATGACTCTTCCAAGTCATTGATGTGATCTTTTTGGATGAGGCTTTTGACGATCATATTGTCAATATAGGCCTCCATGTTTCTCCCTAGTTGCTTTTCGAACACCTTGTTGATCAGTCTTTGAAATGTTGCCCCGACGTTCTTAAGGCCGAATGGCATCATCTTGTAGCAGTAGAGACCTTTATCAGTGATGAATGCCATCTTCTCCTCATCTTGTGGATCCATTCTAATCTGGTTATAGCCGGAAAAAGCATCCATGAAGCTCAGCAACTGGTGAACGGCAGTAGCAACGACCAGCTGATCAATCTTCGGGAGAGGAAGCTATCTTTTGGGTAGGCCTTGTTGAGGTCTGTGTAATCGATGCAGATCTTTCACTTGCCGCTAGCTTTCTTCACCATTACCATATTGGCCAATCACTCGGGGTAGTGGGCCTCTTGGATGAACCCTGCTTTAAGGGGCTTGCTGACCTCTTCGTCCATGGCTTTCTGTCTTTCAGGAGCGAAACTCCTTTTCTTCTACCGCACTAGTTTGTACCCGGGGGTAACTTCTAGCCAACGAGTGATCACTTCGGCAGGAATCCCAGGTATATCTGAAGCCGACCAGGCAAAAACATCGGTCTTATCTCTGAGGAAATGGATCAGCTCCATTATGGTTTCCTCATCAAGTATGCTCCCAATCTGCACAACTCTGGTGGGGTGTTCCTTTATCAAAGTTACGAGAACAGTTCTCTCCATTGGTTCACCAGAGCTTGTAGTTGTATCCCTTGGATCCAGCTGATCCGGGGTTGTAGAGTCATTGAAGTGCCGATCTTGAATCATCAGGCATTGCTGTGCTGCCCTCTGGTCTTTTCTTGCTTCTTCGACATCATTCTTGGTGGAGAAATGTACCAGGAGATAGTGAGAGGAGATCACGGTTCGAAACTTGTTCAAGGTGGGCCACCCCAGAATGATGTTGTAAGCTGAGGGGGTCCGGACCATTGTGAAGTTGATCGACAGCGTCTTCTATCGAGGTTCAGTGCCAAGGGTCACAGGCAACACTATTTCTCCCTCGGCATGAACTTGATTGACCCCGAAACCAGTGAGCGGTATAGGGGACCTTCGTAGTTGATGTCTAGGCAAGCACATTTTAGAGAATGCATCGTAAATCAAGACATCAGTCAAACTTCCATTATCAACAAGAATTCGCTGCACATCATAGTTGGCCACAACAGCCGAGATTATAAGGGGATCATCTTGTGGGAGCTGGACTCCTGCAAGGTCGTCGTCGGAGAAGAGAATAGCATTATTGTTCTTGAGTCACTTTGGGGCATCGTCCTCATCCCTTCTCTAGTCGGTAGGCTAGTATATCATCCCTACACCTCCGTTGGTGGGCCTTTGATTTGGCAGTTCAGCCTCTTCGGGAGGTGGCTGGGGAACAGTTGCTTCCAACCGAGATCCTTGGCGACCAATGTACTGCCCCAAGTACCCTCTCTTGATGAGATCCTCAATCGCATCCTTCAGTTGGATGCATTCTTCGGTGTTGTGGCCGTGGTCCCGGTGGAATCGACAATATTTTTTCCTATTCCTTACAGAAGAGGAAGCCTTCATGGGACGGGGCTGCTGGAGATAATTTTCCTTCTCTATCTCCATGATAATCTTTTCTCGAGGAAGGTTGAGGGGGGTGTTGGAGTTGAATCTTCCTCTTGATGCTCTGGGCATGGGAGGACTTCTTCGGCGGTCAGTATATTTACTGTTATTGTTATTGGAAGTTGGGGTACCTTGTCCCCTGTTGTTCTTCTTTTTTGACTGGGGCTTCTCTTCGATCAGTCATCGGTTGGCCACCTACTCTTTAGCATCAGCATATTTCTACGCCCTTGACAAGAGCTCAGCGTAGCTTTTAGGAAATTTCTTATCCAGGGAAAAGGTAAGCCTAGATGTATGAAGCCCCTTTTTTAGGACAGACATGGCCACATGCTCGTTGAGTCGGGGATCTTGAGTGTGGCCACATTAAACCTGGAGATATAGTCTCGTAGGCTTTCTCCTTTATTCTGATGAAGAAGGAACAGTGTGTCTGTATTCCGGGGAGTCTTGCGGCAGGTCCTGAAAAGCAAGACAAATAGTTTTTTTAACTCGAAAAAAGAATCAATGGTACTTGGGCATAGGCTCGAGTACCATATCCGAGCAGCTTTCTTCAAGGTGGCCAGAACGTGAGGTAGTACATCATGTCCGAAGCTCCTTGGATCATCAAATGGGCCTTGAAATTGCCCAAGTGGTCGATGGGATCGGAGGTGCCGTCTTAGGATTCCATCTGGGGAACCCTGAAGTGACGAGGAATGACTTCGGCCATGATACGGTCGGTGTAGGGTGGGTGTAGATCACCCACAATCAAATCATCGGGATCCATCAGATCCTGCATCCTTTGCTCCTGTGCCCTCACCATCTCCGATTCGATGGCTCTAAATCTCCCGTCGTAGTCGGGAGTCTGTTTCGGCGCCCTCTCTACGGAAGTAGAGTCTTCGAAGGAGGGCGAGAGAGTTTGCCTAGGCCATTTTCTTTTCTACGAAAAATCAACGGACCTAGGCAGTCTCGAAGTTCAGCCTTCAAAAGAGGGTCGAGAGCGGGGGGAAAGATGTGTGGGATCTTCCCATGGGGCTCTCCTCCTTTGGGATCGAGAGCTATGTTTGGAGGCTGCCGATGGATTTCCCACCAGGAAAGCACTGTTCTGGAAGTCCTGAACCATGACCGTGAGGTTGGTGACCTGGTTCATAAGTGCTTCAAATTGTTGTAATCCCACAACTGTGAGAGGTGGGATGTCGTTCTCCCCCGGGGGTGCACCCCTTGGGATGGAGGACGACTTCGACTTGTGGAAGCTATCTGAGTCTTTCTTCTCGTCATCAGGAACCTCTTACTTCTCCT
Source organism: Areca catechu (assembly GCA_021397845.1). NCBI lineage: Eukaryota > Viridiplantae > Streptophyta > Magnoliopsida > Arecales > Arecaceae > Areca > Areca catechu. The sequence goes on from JAHSVC010000025.1 coordinate 866,785, forward strand.
TGTCTAGGAGGGAGCCTAAAGAGTGCTGTGTTGCCCCCCTTCCTGACGTGCCAATTTGTTGGCGTGGAGTCCCTGTATCGACTGGTCAGAGCTGCTGCACCACAGGATCGCTCCCTGGTTCACCTGCAAAATAGATCCCTTGCTAGAGTCATTTCGGTGGGGGACACTCCGATGCCTAAGTCAGAGGCGGATCCCAGCCACAGAATGGGGAAAAGTCTCGAGAATGAGAGGGAAAGGCTCTTCTAATTTAGAGTATGCATAAGGGTATGAGTGTGGGTGTGTACCTCTCTCGAGCCATTCTTCTTACCATTATTTAAAGGGAGGCCTCCGGCCTGCGGCCCTGCTCTTTTTCCGGCGATTATGGGGAGTTAATTTTTCTCCATGATTGGCGATCATGGGTTGTCATTGAGCGGTTCTAGCCAGACCGGAGGCGTGGCAGCTGGAGTTGCGCACCATGATCGTGGCATGGAGATTATCGATAGTAACAATTGGTTGCTGTTGCCTATATGGGCCAGATCGTTGTCCCACCTTCAGATTTTCCTGTTTAGGGAGATTTTCGATCGGAGATTTCATCCTCTGCGTGGGTCGAAGACTTTGTGTTCACCCAGAGCCCAAGATTGCGTCTTCGACAGGGATCGAAGAGCATGTCTCGGAAGTCATCGAGAAGCTTGGTCTTCGTTTAGGACCGAAGACATTATCCAAAGATCTGGCCTTCGGATGTCATGGACCGATGAGAAGCCTTGGGTTGCCTGTAGTTGGCCTGTCCTTTCCTGATCCGAAGTCATTGGTCTGGAGAAGAGGTCTTCGGCCAGCCAAACTTGTGTTCGGTTCGTACCTGGACCGGGATACCCCAACACTCTTGTAATAACTTTCTCTTATGAATACAACCTAGCTTAAATTTTGAGTCATTGCCTTGTGTTTACTTTTATGTTGGTTCTGTTATTTTTGTTTGAGTGCTCTCCTTATGCCTAGCAGAAACCCTACTGCCCTAGCACCCTTCTACATCATTGGAGATCAGCCATGCCCAAAGGAAGATGCCCTAGCTACTGCCCTAGTCAAGCAACTGCTTCTTCCCCAAAACCCCCACACCTAAACCTAATTTTGTTTCCTTCTAAACCTTAGTTTTTATTCCTCTGTTTAATTGCTATTTTGATTGACCCCGAACACTTGTAGGATCTTTGAGGTATTTCACCATCCCAGAGGAGGCTTTTCTTGACTTCAGGACCACCCAAATCAGTCATCAAATTCAAGGGAACCAAACTTCATCATCCATACTTCGATCAGAGTGCTGTGTGATCTCTTCTATTGCAAAGTTTTCAATCTCTGACTGGTAAGAAAACATTCCTTCTCTTGATATCTGATTTGTTGAAGATAAGCTATCATAAACTGGGAGTTTCTCAATTTCCAGGTCCTGACTTTCATTATCTTGCATGAGTTATTTTGTGATCATGGTGATTCTTTGCATTATTGCTACTTTATCTACTAGTTCTTTGCTTAACTTTGGAATTTAGCCTACAAACCTAAATTATAAAAATCACAAAAAAAAAATAGTTTACTATTATTTCTACATATTTAGCAATCTTAGAGTCATCCTGCATCAGTTTGGTATCAGAGCGGGTTTAGGATAGCATTCATCTATATTAGGATCATAAAACCTTAATTTCTGCATCCTACTAGCTGCATTAGATTTTGTTTTTCATCTTATTTTGACCACCTAGGAATTTTATTTTTCCATGAAATCTGCTTGAGTTATTCTCTGTCTTGTGCTCTATTTTAAATTAATTTTAAATTAATTTTACAAAAAACCTAATTCCTTAAAATTTGGCATATTAGAAACCCTAACTAAAATCCTGAGATTTCTGTATTAGTCTGAAATCCCCAGGATTTTCATTATCATATGATTTTTATTTTATATCAAACTTGGTAGAGTTCATTAGCACTATCTATCCTCTATCCTAGGATTTTATAATTTTTTGTGCATCAGTAACTATGTCAAAACCTACATCATCTAAAACCATTATTTCGAAGTCTGATATTTCTGCACTAGACTGAATCAAACCTAACCAACTTCCACACACCCCAATCCTAAGCCCAATTTGATTGCTAACCTAATCAACTCAAACCTAACTTGCCACATCATAAAACACCAAAATATTTTATTTTCTAAATGTTTTAGTTTGCATTAGGATACATTGAATGTGCATCATTTGATTAACTTAATCTTAAGGGCTCTTTCTCTATCTCTAATCAGGGCAGGAGGTCATAACCTGTCCTGGGTCTAAAACAATCTCCTTGCATTCTCACCCAAACCTCAATTAAAATTAATTACACTTAATTTTCCCTAGAGGGCTAGCTGACACCAATAGGTCGGGTTCGAATTGTGTGGGCCAACAGTGCATTTAATCCTATGGCTATTACTAAAATATGGTATATAAGGCTAAGGGTCCAGAGTCAAATGACCAAAGTGGTGTTGTGGCTTTTAATTGGGTCCCTGCAAAAGCAGTGGGGTCCTCCCACACTCCCACCCTCTACCTGGCCAGAGGAAGGATTAGCTACTGGGTTAAGTGTAAGTTGAGCTGACCCACCCAGTTTTGGCTCTAGGTCTAGGAAACCCTAGATTGTACTAGCCTATTTCATTTTGCATGCTTGGCTGCACCATTCCATTCTGATTGGTTGATTAAGTGTATGACCACTAGATTAAGAACCCAATACCAGAAGTCTAAACCCCAAACTGAATCAGCCATGGATCCCAATTTGGAGGCCATCCTGAACCAGCTTGCCCAGTTAACTACCTAAATGAACCAAGCCAATACCCAATCCCAAAACCAGTTGGCCTAACTAAACCAATCCAATAATCAATCCAATGCCCAAATTAATGTAAACTTGACCAAACCAATGACCAGATAACCTAATTGACCCAATCCCAAAATCAAATGAACCATAGATTCAACCAAGTAGACCAATGATTTGACTAGGCAACCACTAGGATCGACCGGTTAACCACTAGATTAAATCAAGTAGAAGAGCGATTAGGTACTATAAAGAAAACCCAAGACTCCAATGCTGAACCTAACCCTTACCCATCCTGTTCCACCTCTCAAAACCCTAGGGGACCCTTAAATCAAGACCAATTTGTAGGACGTAATCCTAGAGAAGTCCAGAACCATGAACAATTTATGGAATATAATCATAGGAGAGTTCAACATCAGGAACCATACTAAGAGCCCAACCATAGGGGAGTCCACAACCCTGACCCTATCCAAGAACCAAACCATAGAAGGCCCCAACATGATGCCCATGATCGAGATGAAAGGGCCATGAGAAATATTATGGTGGAAGCGCCCACCTTTGATGGAAATCTTGAACCAAAGGTCAATGTAGATTGGGTAGGAGATATGGAGTATTATTTTGAATGGTATGAGATGAGTGAAAAGATGAAATATAAGTTTGCCAAGATGAGGTTGATTCGACAAGCTAGATTACATTGGGATAATCTTGAGCGTACTAGGAGACAACAAGAGCTTCCACCATAGCTACTTGGCAAGACATGAAATTGAAACTCAAGGATAAATACCTACCACAGTCATACAGTCAAAATCTTTTAGACCAATGGAACAAAATTTGTCAAGGGAATACATCAGCATCAGATTATATTGCTAAATTTGATGAGTTTGCTATGAGGTGTAGTGTATCTGAATCTTTAGATCAAACCTTGTCTAGGTTTAGAATTGGATTACGTGAAGACATCAAAAGAGAGCTATACATAAGAGAGGTCCATGATTTGGAACAAGCCTATCACATAGCTAGACATTATGAATAATTCCAAAGAGTACCTACATATCAGAAGTCTGAACCCATTAGGAACAATACCCAATTTTCAAAGTCAAATCCAAACCAGGAATACCAGGGTAGACCAAATCCTAACCCCAACTCAGGCCGATTTAACCCCAACCCAGTTAGGCCAAAACCTAACCCAGTCCGACCCAATCCTAATCCAATCCGATTCAATCCCAACCCAAATCGACCCAACCCTAACCCTTCTCGACCTAACTCGAGTCCGAGTCCATCAAGTTCCAGTAATTCTGCACCGTTATAATCGACAAGGGCAAGGCACCCATGCTTTAGAAAGCCCCAAGCCCCAGCCCAAATACCTGCTTTAGTGTAATAAGGTAGGTCACTATGCTAGCCAGTGTCCCATCAGATCATTACACATAGGGGAGCTTGAAGAACAAGAGATTGAACCTAATGTCGATGACCTAGAAGAAGAAATTTATGAGGCTGAACCAGACTTGGTAGAGGAATATGAAGGAGAAGAGGAGGTATTTAATCAAATAGGGCTAGTTAGATATATTTGACCCAAACCCAAACTGAGGAAGATTGGCATAGGACTAGCATCCTAATATGTCCAAGACAAGTGCCAAAGTAAAGTATTGTTTACTTGTCTCTTTTTCGTTTATTACTAACATGTAGTATATTGTCATCAGAAGATAGAGTTAAGAGACCATTGCAAAATATGCCATTAAATATTATTTTATTAGAAAAATGATTGAGCAGCCACTGCTCATTACATTCATAATATATCCTTGTTTAAGTAACAAGGGTACAGATATGATGTTTCTAATGATTCTAGGCATAAAATAATAATTTTTTAACTCTAAAATCTTCCCAGAAGGTAGCTTCAATATATAAGTTCCTACAGCTTCTGCTTGGATGGAATCTCCTCCAGCACCGTAGAGCTCAAAGTCGCCTTCCTTCAAAACTCTAATGTTCTGTAGTCCCTGCAATGATTTGCAGATATGATGACCACAAGCAGTATCCAATACCCAAGAGTTTGAATTAGAAGAGTCTAATGACAAAATTGCATGTATCTCATACATACCTTTTGGTGCATCACTAGCACCAGGCTTCACACTTGCAAGGTAAACCTTGCAGTTTCTTTTCCAGTGACCCAGCTTGCCACAATGAAACAGGTCATTTGTCCGGAGGCCTTCTTTCCTTTCTTTTTCTTGATGCCTCCTTTTGGGTTCAACCTCCTCTTGGAACCCTTTTTGCCTATTTTCTTCTTGTTTACACCATCCACAAGAAGAAGTGGAGCCTTATTTTTCTTTAAATGGCTCTCTGCTGTTTTTAACATATTCAACAGCTTAGGCAAGGAAGTGTTAAGTTTGTTCATATGATAATTAAGAACAAACTATGAAAATGACTCTGGGAGTGACTGCAGGATCAAATCATGATTCAACTCCCCATCCATAACAAAACCTAATTGACCCAATCAGGTGATTAGGTCAATAACCTTTAATACATGGTCTTGTACGGATGTACCTTCTATCATCCTTGCATGGAATAACTGCTAGATATTCATATCTTGCAGTTCGACTATGTTCTCCATAAAGTTCTTTTAGATTGAGCAATGGAGTTTGTGTCCATGCTTTCATGTTGCCTCTGTAACTCATTGGTCATAGAGGCAAGCATTATACACTTGACAGTAAGTGAGTCATTTTGCCACGTGTTATATGTGGTCTTATCCTCTTGCGAGGCATCTTCCCCTAATGGTTTCAAGGTTGGGGTATCAAGAATATAAGAAATTCTTTCTTAGCTGAGTACTATCTTCAGGTTTCTCAACCAATCAACATAGTTTGGTCCAGTCAATTTATTTGCATCAAGAATGCTACGGAGTGAGAGTGAAGAGGCCATTTAATCTACATTAACAAAGAACATTACATAAGCAAACAACCAATGTTGACAAAACATAATTAAATTAGGACTTTAACTTAATTATGTCTCCCACTATTTTATCAAGCATCATAACCCTCCATGTGATGATCGAGAAAATCCTAATTGGTTCTCTTAGTGGGGTTGAGATCCTAATTCCTTACAAAAGACCTTATGTGTACACAACAAATCTTATTTAAGTTCAAAGGTAGGAAAACTCTTTCTAATTGTAACTCATACAATTCTCAACTTATCTTGGCCTCTAAAATATTAATAGCCTTGTGTGTACACAACGAACTATAATATTTTACTTAAGTTAGACCCTTCATTGCTATACAGTTATGATATTAATTATAATACCCTTGTGTGTACACAACAAAGTATTATATTAAATCATGCCATAAACATCAAATGTACCAAGCCAAAATTATGTTAGTCACCATAAAAGGCCTTGTGTGTACACAACAAACCTAATATAGATCATAACATAATAATGACTTGGCATGAAGGAAGGCCACATGTAGTGAATATTACACTAAGCATTTCAATCAATAATTAAGTTAATCTTATCGGCCAGGTAAGTGGGTGAGTGGTGGGAGTCCCCCGTTGCTTTCCTTAGACACCAATAAGAATTGGCAAGGTCAGTCAACGGAACAAATTAAAAACCACGTCCTCTTTACCGATCATGAACCATTTTTCCTAGACACCGAATGATAAACTAATCATATTGATTATTTTGCTTTTGGTATATGACACTACAACTTAATATTTTTTAAAGAGGGCTTTATTAAAACAAAGCACATTCTTTATATAACCTAGCAAATATGTGCCATAGTGTGCCATCATACTAGGACAACCATTTATCACATAATGGATCCACCATTATGCCAGGGCAACCTTATTTCAGTATGATGACTAGAAGGCTAAACATATCTCTATACAAATTAAGGTTTAAGTGAAAACCTTAATTAGTGGCATACATCAAACATATATGCATAATTTGTTGGGTTCCGGTGCAACGCAGCGGAAGTGTAATTTCAAAATTGAAACTTAAATTCACACCAAGAACCCTAAACCAGGAACTCTTAAATAAGACTAGAACATATGGCAAGCATATCTATGTAAATTAGGATTAGGGTACCAACCTGTAATCGCTAATTCCAACAATTTGATGTTGAAGGGGCTAATTGAATTCACCAGGCGTCCAAATGTCTGCCCTCGATGGTGATCCACACAGAGCAATGATCAAGAAACACTAACTTCTTTTCAATGGTCCCTCCAATTGAGTTCTTCTTCCTAGAACTCAATTGCTCGGATTATGGCTTGAATTCTTCCACACAAGAGGTAGCCTCCCTTTCCTTGATCTCTTCTCCTCCTTCCACTAAGACCTTGGCCCTTTAGACACCCTTGTCTTGAAGAAAAGACCTTGTCCTAAGAGGACATAGGCTGTCTTAAGTGGAGGAGAAATTAAGACAATAACGTCTTAATGTAAGAAAGAAGGAATAAATCAGAACTCCTTTCTTTCCTTTACCGTTGGAGACTTTTACTCTTATTCTTGTTCAGTAGCAGAGTTTCAACAGAGGTGTACTCTGTAAAGGAAATAGTACAAGAGCAAGAAAAGAATAAAAGAGTCTTTAGGAGAGGAAGAAAGAATAAAAGAAAACATTAAACTTGTTCTGATTTTCCCGACCCTTTAAAAAGATCTCAGATAGGCCCCTACAAAACTCTCCGTAAAATCCTTCTCACGCCCTTCTCATTTTCTCACACCCCATCCTCCCATCTCACGGCCTTCCAGATTAAATCCCACGGCTTTTCTTAAAGGAAAAACTGTGGTGTTTTAAAAGGAAAGGTGTCGCACTTTTCATCTCCGAAGAGATGTTATTTCGCGCGCCCGGGAAGAGTCAGCGTTTTTCTTCTTTCTTAAAAACTTTCCAGCTGTTGGATTCCCATCCAAGGGCACACAGGTGAGGCGCTAATTTTAAGAAAGGAGGCCGCCCCATCTTAATTCATCAGAGAATTAAGTGGGGCACGCTAAGAGTCCATGCGCCACGGACTCTTCCAAATGGCGTGCCAAGAGTCCATTAGCGCATGGACTCTTGGCATTTTGGCATGAAAAATGTTAAGGGGCGGGTGGGGGCTAGCCTAGGTAAATGGCTAGCCAATAGGGTTAGCCATAATCCCTATTTTCATAATTAGGGTCTAATTAGATTCAATTAGAACCCAAATTGAACTAATCCGGAACCCTAATTCGAATCCGATTCTAATATAAGCTAGGGTTTACAACACCTGCTAGAGTGTTATTCTGCAAAGATGATTTAATTCCAAATTAAACTCTTGATCAATCCTCTTAAGTGTGTGACCCATTGGGTTCCACATCTAGCCAGCAGTGGGTTCGAATACAAGTTGACCTAATTTGATTAGAACTCTTTCTAATCGATTTAGGTCAAACCGGGCTTACCCGATTTGATCAATTAGGACTCTTCCTAATAAGTGATCTTTGAATTTGATCAACCCACGAGACAAGATTGACGTCTAGCAACGTGTCATGTCTACCCGAAGATATGGAAATTCTGGTGAAATACCAAAATTACCCTTCAATAGAGAGTTACTGTACAATTAAATCTTTCGATCAGCCTGCACCCAAAATATAACTATGGATATGGATATATGTCAAATCCAATATTATATTTATTTCTAGCTCAATCTTATATTGATGATTCAATTATCTTGATATTAGAAACCATCTCTAATATCTTTACTTTGATAAAAGATTCCCTGAATCATCATCCGATTGTTAACTAGCTGGATGCAATCTCCTCTTACTAAGAGTGATCGATTCCTTGTTGATCTACTCATTACCTTCATATCCAATTCATCATTCCTAGTATCAATCCTTGTGCATGACTCAGTGTCATGATTAGGATTGAACCAAAGCATGGGTTCATGTACATAAGGTACTTATGGCAGTCTCAGGTCAAAGGATTACTTGTACCACTCCCACTATGAGAACCTTCTATTGACATGTAGCTAAGACTCCATTAGATGTTCTCAAGTTGGATCATATCAGTGAACTCATTCTCCAATGAGCACCCACATCCCAGTATTAGTGTCATACACAAGTGATTGTGAGAGCAGTCACCCTCTCCAGTATACATGGGATGTGCTAGTCTTACCGGAAAACCCTGATCCCCTACTCAGTGTTCCTTTGACTAGGAATATTTTAGATTAAGGTTTTAAGACTTTAGGTCTCACTTGTATGATCTCATCATAACCCTAAAATCATAGCCCTAATCTATGGGTTCATCATATAATATAAACACAGCGTATGATGAAAAATAGTGCTTTTATTAGAAAACTGTCAATTACAATGGTTTGGGAGATACAACACAGATTGGCTTGTAGGGCATATCCCTTTCAATCTCCCACTTGCAATAAAGCCAATCGCCTTTAAATCTTAATCCCATACAATCGAGGTGGCGATCAAACTCTCGCTGTGGTAGAGCTTTAGTGAACGGGTCTGCTACATTGTTCTTTGTATCAACTCTATTTATGTAGACATCTTGTCTTTCTACTATTTCTCGGATGAGATGGAAGCATCTCAGAATGTGCTTGGACTTATGATGAGCTCTTGGTTCCTTAGCTTGAGCAACAGCCCCAGTGTTGTCACAGTAAAGTGGCACTGGGTTTTCAATTTCAGGAATAACACCCAACTCTGTGATGAACTTCTTCATCCAGACTGCTTCCTTGGTGGCTTCACTAACAGCTATGTATTCTGCCTCTGTGGTTGAGTCAGCTACAGTCTGCTGTTTGGTACTCTTCCAACTCACTGCTCCACCATTTAGGGTAAAAACATATCCCGAAATGGATTTGCTATCATCAGGGTCTGATTGAAAACTAGAATCAGAATAAGCTTCTAGTTTAAGATCAGAACCACCATAAATCAGAAAAATATCCTTAGTCCTTCTCAGGTACTTAAGAATATTTTTAATCGCTTTCCAATGATCCTCTCCTGGATCAGCCTGAAACCTACTGACAATGCCTAAAGCATATGCCACATCAGGCCTGGTACATAACATGGCATACATTATGGACCTTATTGCCGAAGCATAGGGTATAGAATTCATTATTTCTTTCTTTAGGTGTCTTAGGAGACATCCTTTTAGAAAGATGTATGCCTTGACTCATAGGAAGATAACCTCCTTTACTTCCATCCATGCTGAATCTTTTCAGCACTAAGTCAAAGTACCTAGATTAGGATAAACCTAGCATCCTCTTAGATCTATCTCTATAGATCTTAATACCTAGTATATAGGATGCTTCTCCCAAATCTTTCTTGGAAAATTGGTTTGATAGCCAAACCTTGACTGATTGGAACATTGGGATATCATTCCCAATGAGGAGTATGTCATCTACATACAGAACCAAGAAGACTATGGCACTCCCACTAGTCTTCTTATAAACACAGGGTTCATCCACATTTTTGATAAAACCAAACCTTTTAATAGTTTCATCAAAGCAGATGTTCCAACTCCTGGAAGCTTGCTTTAATCCATAAATGGATTTCTTTAGCTTGCATACTTGATTAGGTTTATTCTTTGAAATAAAACCTTCTGGCTGTGACATGTAGACTTCTTCCTCAAGGAAACCATTGAGGAATGCAGTCTTCACATCCATCTACCAGATCTCATAATCGTAGTACGCTGCTATATCAAGTAAAATCCGAATTGATTTGAGCATGGCAACAGGTGAGAATGTTTCATCATAATCAATTCCCTATTTTTGTCTAAAACCTTTTGCCACTAATCTTGCTTTATAGGTTTCAACTTGGCCATCAGCCCCAATCTTTTTCTTATAGACCCATTTGCACCCAATAGGATTAACACCCTCTGGTGCATCGACCAAAGACCATACTTGGTTTACATACATAGAGTCTATCTCGGATTCCATGGCTTCTTGCCATCTATCTGAATCAGTACTCAATATAGCTTCTGTATAGGTCAGAGGTTCATCATTTTGAATGACTTGGGCTTCATTATTTTCAATAATAAACCCATACCTCTCAGGTGCCCGTGGCACTCTATCAGACCTACGGGGAGGAGTTTTGTGTTTAGGTTCTGTCCTAACTATATGTTCTAATGGTTGAGAACTGTCTATCTGTGTTTCTTGTACTTCTCCAAGTTCAACAGTTCTACCATTGCACTTTTCTAAAATGAACTCCTTTTCTAGAAAAGTGGCATGCCTGCTGACAAAAATCTTTTGTTCAATAGGATGGTAGAACATATATCCTCTACCCTCTCTAGGATATCCTACAAATAGACATTTATCCGCTCTAGGTTCCAACTTATGTCCAAAATTTCTTTTAACATAAGCTAGACATCCCCATACCTTAAAATATTTAAGATACGGTTTCTTTCCACTCCAAATTTTATATGGAGTACTAACAACGGATTTAGAAGGTACCTTGTTCAGAATGTAAACAGCAGTTTCTAGGACATGACCCTAGAAGGAAATGGATAAATTTGTGAAGCACATCATGGATCATACCATATCTAATAAGGTACGATTCCTCCTTTCAGCTATACCATTTAGTTGTGGTGTATAAGGAGGGGTCCATTCAGAAAGAATTCCATTGACTTTAAGATAGTCTAAAAACTCCGTGGATAAGTATTCTCCTCCTCGATCAGAACGAAGAACTTTAATACTTTTCCCGGTTTGTTTTTTGACCATACTTTGATACTCCTTAAATTTATCAAAGGCTTCAGATTTATGTTTCATAAGATACACACATCCGAACCTAGATAAATCATATGTAAAAATGATAAAATATGAGTATCCTCCTCTGGCTTGAGTTGTCATTGGACCACATACATCAGTATGTATAAGTCCTAATAACTCAGTTGACCTTTCTCCATGTCCAGTAAATGGAGTCTTGGTCATCTTACCCATGAGACATGATTCGCAAGTTCCTAATGATTCATACTCATAAGGATCAAGGAATTTTTCTTGTATAACTTGCTTATCCTAGACTCATTAACATGACCAAGTCGATGATGCCAAAGTAAAGTATCATTAAAGTCTTTTCTTTTTCTTTTATTATTGACATGAAAAACACTATCATTGGAAGAAAGAGTTAAGAGCCCATTGCTAAATATCCCAGAACAAATAATTTATTAGATAACATTATCGAGCAACCAGTGCTCGTTACATCCATTACATATCCTTGTTTTAATAACAAAGGAATAGATATAATGTTCCTAATAATTTTAGGCATATAGTAACAATTTTCTAACTCCAAGATCTTCCCTAAAGGCAACTTCAAAAAATAGGTCCCTACAGCTTTTGCTTGGATGATATCACCACCAGCACCGTAGAGATTGAAGTCACCTTCCTTCAATACATTAATCTTGTGGAGGTCCTGCAAAGATTTGCATATATGGTCACCACAAGCGGTATCCAATACCCAAGTATTTGATATAGACGAATTTAATGTCAATATAGCATGTATCTCATACATACCTTTTGGTGCATCTGCCGCACCAGGCTTCACAGTTGCATGGTAAGCCTTGCAATTCCTTTTCCAATGTCCCGCTTTGCCGCAAAAGAAACAGGTTGACTGTTTTGAGGCCTTCTTTCCTTTCTTATTCTTATTGATGCCACCCTTAGGGTTTAGCCTCCTATTAAAACCCTTTTTGCCTGATTTCTTCTTATTGGTTTTATCAACAAGAAGAAGTGGAGCCTTTTCTTTCTTAACGTGGCTCTCTACTGTTTTTAACATATTTAACAGCTCAGGCAAGGAAGTGTTCAGTTTGTTCATGTGATAATTCAAGACAAACTGAGAAAATGACTCCGGGAGTGATTGCAGGATTAAATCCTGATTCAGCTCCCCATCCATAATAAAACCTAATTGACCCAATCTGGTGATTAAGTCAATTACCTTCAGAACATGATCCTGAACGGATGTTCCCTCTGTCATTCTAGCATGGAATAACTGCTTAGATATTTCGTATCTAGCAGTTCTGCTTTGTTCTCCATAAAGCTCTTTTAAATTGAGCATTATGGATTGAGTATCCATGCTTTCATGCTGTCTCTGTAACTCATTGGTCATAGAGGCCAGTATGATACATTTGACAGTGAGGGAGTCATTCTGCCACATTCTGTATGTGGCCATATCTTCCTGTGTGGCATCATCCCCTGGTGGATTAAGACTAGGGGTATCAAGAATATAAGAAAGTTTTTCTGAACTCAGCACAATCTTTAAATTTCTCAACCAGTCCACATAGTTTGGACCAGTCAATTTGTTGGTATCTAAGATACTTCGCAGTGATAATGATGATGCCATTTATCTACATTTAATAAAGAACAATACATAAGCAAACAACCATGAAATGACTTACATAATTAAATTAGGTCTTCAATTTAATTATTTCTCCCACTATTTTATCAAAAATCATAGCCCTCACTCTGATAATCGAGAAGAACCCTGATCGATTTTTCTTAGTGAGATTGAGATCCTAATAACTTATAAAAGATCTTGCAGAAAACACAACAAATCTTTTATAAGCTCAAAGGTAGGAAACTCTTCCAATTATATCTCATATAATTCTCAAAAATAACTTGGCCTCTAGAACATTATTAGTCATGCAGAAAAACACAACAAACCATAATGTTCTAGTTAAGTCAAGACCCTTTCATTTCTATACAGTCAGTACTCAAATATAATGCCCTTGCAGATAACACAACAAGGCATTATACTGAATATACTGTAAGCATATCCGTGCACTAGACTAGTATTATGTCAATCACCATATTAGGTCTTGCAGATAACACAACAAACCTAATGTGGTTCATAACACAATAATGATCTAGCATGAAGGAAGGCCAATATATAGTATTTTTAACACTAAGTATTTTAGTCAAGATTTAAATATAATCAAATGGCCAGGCAAGTGGAAGAGATGTGGGAGTCCCCCTGTTGCTTTTCTAGACACCAATAAAAATTGGCCAGGTCAGTCAACGGAACCAATTAAAAACCACAATTCTCTTTACCTTCCCAGAACCACCTTTCTAGACACCGAATGATCAATTGTTCATCATGACTAGTGTGCTTATTAGTTAAATATACTATGACTTAATATAATTTTTAAGAGGAGGGTTTTATAAAATTGCTAGCACATTCTTATATAACATATCACAATCATATCATTCTGATAAACAAATATGTGCTAAGTGTGTCATCATACTAGGACAACCATTTACCATATAATGGATCCACCATTATGCCAGGGCAACCTTATTTCAGTATGATGACTTCAAAACTAATCATATCTCTATAATAATTAGGGTTTGAGTGAAAAACCTTAACTAGTGGCATACACCAAAACATATATGCAACCAAAAAAAATATATATATATGCTAAGTGTTATAGCATATTAGGACTTAAAAAACCCTAATATGTAACACACAAAATATCATAGATTATAGTCCTAATTAAGGTGGCTCTGATACCACTGTTGGGTTCCGGTGCAATGCAGCGGAAGTGTAATTTCAAAATTGAAACTTGAATTCACACCAAGAACCCTAGACCAGGAACTCCTTAAATAAGACTAGAACATATGGCAAGCATATCTATGTAAATTAGGATTAGGGTACCAACCTGTAATCGCTAATTCCAACAAATTTGATGTTGATGGGGCTAATTGAATTCACCAGGCATCCAAATGTTCGCCCTCCAATGATGATCGACACAGAGCAATGATCAAGAAACACTAACTTCTTTTCAATGGTCCCTCCAATTGAGTTCTTCTTCCTAGAACTCAATTGCTCGGATTATGGCTTGAATTCTTCCACACAAGAGGTAGCCTCCCTTTCCTTGATCTCTTCTCCTCCTTCCACTAAGACCTTGGCCCTTTAGACACCCTTGTCTTGAAGAAAAGACCTTGTCCTAAGAGGACATAGGCTTGTCTTAAGTTGGAGGAGAAATTAAGACAATAATGTCTTATGTAAGAAAGAAGGAATAAATCAGAACTCCTTTCTTTCCTTTACCGTCGGAGACTTTTACTCTTATTCTTGTTCAGTAGCAGAGTTTCGACAGAGGTGTACTCTGTAAAGGAAATAGTGCAAGAGCAAGAAAAGAATAAAAGAGTCTTTAGGAGAGGAAGAAAGAATAAAAGAAAACATTAAACTTGTTCTGATTTTCCCGACCCTTTAAATAGATCTCAGATAGGCGCCTACAAAACTCTCCGTAAACACCTTCTCATGCCCTTCTCATTTTCTCATGCCCCATCCTCCCATCTCACGGCCTTCTAGATTAAATCCCATGGCTTTTCTTAAAGGAAAAAATGCGGTGTTTTAAAAGGAAAGGCGTCGTGACTTTTCATCTCCGAAGAGATGTTATTTCGCGCGCCCGGGAAGATTCAGCGTTTTTCTTCTTTCTTAAAAACTTTCCAGCCATTGGATTCCCATCCAAGGGAACACAGGTGAGGCACTAATTTTTAAGAAAGGAGTCCGCCCCATCTTAATTCATCGGAGAATTAAGTGGGGCGCGCTAAGAGTCCATGCGCCATGGACTCTTCCAAATGGCGTGCCAAGAGTCCATTAGCGCATGGACTCTTGGCATTTTGGCATGAAAAATGTTAAGGGGCGGGTGGGGGCTAGCCTAGGTGCATGGCTAGCCAATAGGGTTAGCCATAATCCATATTTTCATAATTAGGGTCTAATTAGATCCAATTAGAACCCAAATTGAACCAATCCGGAACCCTAATTCGAATCCGATTCGAATAGAAGCTAGGGTTTACAACACCTGCTAGAGTGTTATCCTGCAAAGATGATTTAATTCCAAATTAAACTCTTGATCAATCCTCTTAAGTGTTTGACCGATTGGGTTCCACATCTAGCCAGCAGTGGGTTCGAATACAAGTTGACCTAATTTGATTAGAACTCTTTCTAATCGATTTAGGTCAAACCGGGCTTACCCGATTTGATCAATTAGGACTCTTCCTAATAAGGACCTTTGAATTTGGTCAACCCACAAGACAAGATTGATGTCTAGCAACGTGTCATGTCTACCCGGAAGATATGGAAATTCTGGTGAAATACCAAAATTACCCTTCAGTAGAGAGTTACCGTATAATTAAATCTTTCGATCAGCCTGCACCCAAAATATAACTATGGATATGGATATATGTCAAATCCAATATTATATTTTTTTCTAGCTCAATCTTATATTGATGATTCAATTATCTTGATATTAGAAACCATCTCTAATATCTTTACTTTGATCAAAGATTCCCTGAATCATCATCCGATTGTTAACTAGCTAGATGCAATCTCTTCTTACTAAGAGTGATCGATTCCTTGTTGACCTACTCATTACCTTCATATCCAATTCATCATTCCCAGTATCAATCCTGTGCATGACTCAGTGTCATGATTAGGATTGAACCAAAGCATGGGTTCATGTACATAAGGTACTTATGGCAGTCTCAGGTCAAAGGATTACTTGTACCACTCCCACTATGAGAATCTTCAATTGACATGTAGCTAAGACTCCATTAGATGTTCTCAATTTGGATCATATCAGTGAACTCATTCTCCAATGAGCACCCACATCCCAGTATTAGTGTCATACACAAGTGACTGTGGGAGCAGTCACCCTCTCCAGTATTCATGGGATGTGCTAGTCTTACCGGAAAACCCTGATCCCCTACTCAGGGTTCCTTTGACTAGGAATATTTTAGATTAAGGTTTTAAGACTTTAGGTCTCACTAGTATGATCTCATCATAACCCTAAAATCCTAGCCCTAATCTATGGTGTTTATCATATAATATAAACACAGCGTATGATGAAAAATAGTGCCTTTATTAGAAAACTGTCAATTACAATGGTTTGGGAGATACAACACAGATTGGCTTGTAGGGCATATCCCTTTCATAATTAACATAAATATGTGATTAGTGTGTCATCATACTAGGACAACCATTTACCACATAATGGTCCACCATTATGCCAGGGCAACCTTATTTCAGTATGATGACTAGATGTCTAAACATATCTCTATAACAATTAGAGTTTGAGTGAAAACCCTAATTGGTGACATTACATCAAACATATACAATATCATATGTCAATTATACACATATGCATCTATAAATCAGCATATATATTTTAATCTTAATAAGGAGGCTCTGATACCACTGTAGGGTTCGGTGGCAAGGCGGAAACATAGATTTCAAAATTTTTATCTTTATGAAATCTTCACCAAACCCTTAACCCAAGATCTTCTTAAAAGAATTAAAACATATAACATGGATATATAAGAATTAAACTCATATAAAAGTACTAACCTGTATTGCTAAAATCCAAACTCTGAATCTCCACCAGGTGCCCAAATGTTCACCCTCCAATGGTGATCCACACAGAAAAAGATGAAGACAACAATTTCTTGTTCTTGGCTCCTCTTCTTGAATTCTTTTTCAAGAATTCAATTCTTGGACTTTTAGGCTAAAATTTTCTTTCTTGAAAATTTCTTTTCTTCCTTCTTTCCTCTTCTTGAATTCTTTTCTTGAATTCCTTTTCTTGAATTCCTTTTCTTGAATTGAATTGGAGGAAAAAATTAAGACAAGTAGTGTCTTAATTCAAGAAAGAAAAGAAGAAGAACAGATCCATCCTTTTCCTTTCCTTTACCGTTCAAGACCTTCCTCTTATTCTTGTTTAGGGTTAGAGTTTTGACAGAGATTATCTCTGTAAGGGAAACAATACCCAACAAGCATAAAGGAAGGAGTATTCCAGAGAGGAGGAGAGGAATATGATCTCTGAATTTGATTATCAGAAGAAAACCCCCGAGAACCCAAACCCTTTTATAGATTTCAGAGGGGCATCTTCTCAAAACAACGCAACCCTCTGAAACCCCAGGAATCATGATCCCTCATTCCTCACGTGTCCCCTCAACCAAAAATCATGATTCTCCAATTTAATTTTTGTTTTTTCGACGATGAGGACTCTCAGAAAAACTTCAGGAATAATCGCGACTTTTGGAGATGGATTTGCGACCGAAAAATGATGGATCTTTTTCCTTAATTTTTCTGGCCATCAGATCCATACTCAAGGGTGTCAGATAAACATCCAAATTGCCCCCCCCCCCCCCCCATGTCTTTTTTTCTCCGATGGAATTTTCTTCCCATGCGCGTGAAGAGGAGTCCATACGCGCATGGACTCTTCTTCTTGGCACGCGCGGGTGAGGAAAGGAGTGGGCGGCTTGGAGAGAGGGTCTTAGTGCTCTTGATTCACTTGGGTTCAGCCATGGGTTAGCCCAATGTCCTAAAATTTAAATTAGACCTTAATCTGGTTCAATCAGAACCCAATTAAGCCCAATTCGGAACAAAATTCGAATCTGATTCGAATAGAAATTTGGTCTGCAACACATGCTAGTGTGTTTATCCTGCAAACATGATTTAATTTCAAATTAAATCCTTCATCAATTTTCTTTTGTGTGTGACCATTGCTTTCTACACCTAGCCAGCAGTAGGTCCGAGTGCTATTTGACTTAATTCGGTTAGATCTCAACTAAGCCGATTTAGGTCAACTCAAACTAGCTCGACTCGGTCAATTAGAATCTAATGCTAATTAACTGATTTGAATTACCATAATTCAATCATATATCTACAAGACAAGATTGACATCTAGCAACGTATCATGTCTACCCGAAAGATGTGGAATTTTGGTGGAATTACCAAAATACCCTTCAGTGGTGAGTTACTGGGCAATCAGTCCTTTGATCAACTTGCATCCCGAATATGATTATGAATTTGGATACTTATCAAATCCAATTTTATTTTCATCCCTAGCTTAATCTTTATAATGATGATTCATTAATGAACCATTAGAAATTAACTCTAATGTTCATACTTTGATCAAAGATTTCCTGAATCCATCATTTAATCGAAATTAGCTGGATGCAATTCCCTCTTACTAAGGCTGATCAATTCCTTGTTAACCTACTCACAACCTCCATATACAATCCACCATACCTAGTATCACCTCGTGCATGACTCAGTGTCATGATTGATTGCGATCCAAAGTATGGATTCATATATATAAGGTACCATGGTAGTCTCAGGTCAAAGGACCACATGCACTACTCCCACTATGAGAATTATCTATTGACAAACAGATAAGGTTCCATTAGATATTTTCAATCTGGATCAATTCAGTGAACTCATTCTCTAATGAACACTCACATTCTAGTATTAGTGTCAAACACAAGTGACTGTGAGATCAGTCACCCACATCACAAAGCATATATAGGATGTGCTGGTCTTGTCAGAAACATTGATCCCCAACTCAAAGTCCCATCGACCAGGAATATTTTAGATTAGGGTTTTAAGGCTTTAGGTCTCACTGTTATGATCTCATCATAACCCTAGAACCATAGCCCTAATCTATGGGGTTCATCATATAATCATAAAAACACAGCGCATGATGAAAATAATGCCTTTATTATAATAATGTCAATTCATTGATTTTGGGATCGAAAAACAATATTTCAATTGGCTTTTAGGGCACAATCTTTCAATCTCCCACTTGCACTAAAGCCAATCGCCTTTAATTCTTAACCCCATACAACCAAGACGGTGATCAAACTCTCACTGTGATAGAGCCTTAGTGAACGGGTCTGCTATGTTGTTCTTCGTTTCTCCCCTTTTAATGCAGACTTCTTGTCTTTCGACAATCTCTCGAACGAGATGGAAGCGTCTCAGAATGTGCTTTGATTTGTGATGAGCTCTTGGTTCCTTTGCTTGAGCAACATCCCCCGTATTATCACAGTAAAGTGATACTAGACCTTCAATCTCAGAAACTACGCCCAACTCTGATATGAACTTCTTCATCCAGACAGCTTCCTTGGCAACTTCACTAACAGCAATGTACTCTGCCTCAGTTGTTGAGTCAGCTACAGTTTGCTGTTTAGAACTCTTCCAGCTTACAGCTCCTCCATTTAGGGTAAAAACATATCCAGATATAGATTTGCTGTCATCTGGATTTGATTGAAAACTAGAATCTGAATAAGCTTCTAGTTTAAGATCAGATCCTCCATATATTAGAAAAAATCCTTAGTTCATCTCAAGTACTTAAGAATATTTTTCACAGCCTTCCAATGATCCTCTCCTGGATCAGCCTGAAACCTGCTGGCTATACCTAAGGCATATGCCACATCAGGCCTAGTACATAACATAGCATACATAATAGACCCTACTACCGAAGCATAAGGTATAAAATTCATTCTATTTCTTTTTTCAGGTATCTTAGGAGACATCTCTTTAAAAAGATGTATGCCATGACCAATAGGTAAGTAACCACTTTTACTTTCCTCCATGCTAAATCTTTTTAGCACTTGGTTTATGTACCTAGACTGGGATAAACCTAGCATCCTTCTAGATCTATCTCTATAGATCTTGATGCCTAGTATATAAGATGCTTCTCCCAAGTCTTTTATGGAATACTGTTTAGATAACCATACCTTGACTGATTGTAACACTGGGATATCATTCCCAGTGAGGAGTATGTCATCTACATACAGAACCAAGAAAACTATGGCACTCCCACTTGTCTTCTTGTACACACAAGGTTCATCCTCATTTTTGATAAAGTCACATTCTTTGACTATCTTATCAAATCGAATGTTTCAACTACTAGATGCTTACTTTAATCCATAAATAGATTTTTTTTAGCCTACATACCTGAATAGGTTTAGTCTCCAAGACAAAACCTTTTGGTTGTGACATATAAACCTCTTCCTCAAGGAAACCATTGAGAAATGTGGTTTTCACATCCATCTGCCAGATTTCATAATCATGATATGCTGCTATAGCAAGCATGATTAGAATAGATTTGAGCATGGCAACAGGAAAAAATGTTTCATCATAATCTATTCCCTGTTTTTGTCTGAAACCCTTAGCCACTAATCTGGCTTTATAAGTTTAAACTTGGCCATCTGCCCCAATTATTTTCTTATAGACCCATTTGCATCCAATAGGGTTAACACCCTCTGGTGCATCAACCAAAGTCCAGACTTGGTTGACATACATGGAGTCCATTTCGGATCTCATGGCTTCCAGCCATCTGTCTGAGTCACTACTCATGACAGCATCCGTATATGTTAGAGGCTCATCATTATCAATGATTCGGGCATCATTATTTTCAATAATGAACCCATACCTCTCAGGTGCATGTCACACCCTATCAGAACTACGGATAGGAGTGGTATGTTCAGGTTCTATACTAACTATGATATGATTTGGTTGAGATGTATCTACTTGTTGAACTTCTTCAAGTACAATATTTCTCCCACTGCCCTTTTGTAGGATGAACTCTTTCTCCATAAAAATGGCATGCCTACAGACTAAAACCTTTTGTTCAGTAGGGTGGTAGAACAGATATCCTATATTATCTTTAGGATATCCAACAAATATACACTTTTCTGCTCTAACATCAAGCTTATGTCCAAAATTTTTTTTGACATAGGCTGGACATCCCCATATCTTAAGATACTTATGATTGGATTTCTTTCCCCTCCATAACTCATATGGAGTGCTAGATATAGATTTGGATGGTACTATATTTAAAATATTAGCCACTGTTTCCAAGGCATATCCCCAGAAAGAAACAGGCAAGTCTGTGAAGCACATCATGGACCGTACCATATCTAATAAAGTACGATTTCTCGTTTCAGCAACACCATTTAATTGTGGTGTGTAAGGGGGAGTCCATTCAGAGATGATTCCCTTTTCTTTAAGATGATCAAGAAACTCGGTGGATAAGTATTCACCTCCTTTATCTGATCGAAGGATCTTAATACTTTTCCCGTTTGTTTCTCTACCATACTTTGATACTCTAAAAATTTTTCAAAAGCTTCGGACTTATGTTTCATTAGATACACAAATCCATACCTTGAAAAATCATCAGTGAATGTGATGAAATATGAGTATCCACCCTTGGCCTGAGTTGTCATAGGTCCACATACATCAGTGTGCATGAGTCCTAATAACTCAGTTGTCCTTTCATTATGTCCACTAAATGGAGTCTTGGTCATTTTACCCATGAGACATGATTCACAAGTTCCTAATGATTCGATTCATAGTCATAAGGATTAAGGAATTTTTCCTTGTATAACTTGTTAATCCTTTGCTCACTAATATGTCCAAGACGACAGTGCCAAAGTAAAGTATTGTTTACTTCATCTCTTTTTCGTTTATTACTAACATGTAGTATATTGTCATCAGAAGATAGACTTAAGAGACCATTGCAAAATATGCCATTAAATATTATTTCATTAGAAAAACTGATTGAGCAGCCACTGCTCATTACATTCATAATATATCCTTGTTTAAGTAACAAGGGTACAGATATGATGTTTCTAATGATTCTAGGCATAAAATAATAATTTTTTAACTCTAAAATCTCCTCAGAAGGCAGCTTCAATATATAAGTCCCTACAGCTTCTGCTTGGATGGAATCTCCTTCAGCACCGTAGAGCTCGAAGTCGCCTTCCTTCAAAACTCTAATGTTCTGTAGTCCCTGCAATGATTTGCAGATACGATGACCACAAGCAGTATCCAATACCCAAGAGTTTGAATTAGAAGAGTCTAATTACAAAATTGCATGTATCTCATACATACCTTTTGGTGCATCACTAGCACCAGGCTTCACACTTGCAAGGTAAACCTTGCAGTTTCTTTTCCAGTGACCCGGCTTGCCACAATGAAAGCAGGTCATTTGTCCGGAGGCCTTCTTTCCTTTCTTTTTCTTGATGCCCCCTTTTGGGTTCAACCTCCTCTTGGAACCCTTTTTGCCTATTTTCTTCTTGTTTACCCATCCACAAGAAGAAGTGGAGCCTTATTTTTCTTTAAATGGCTCTCTGCTGTTTTTAACATATTCAACAGCTCAGGCAAGGAAGTGTTAAGTTTGTTCATATGATAATTAAGAACAAACTATGAAAATGACTCTGGGAGTGACTGCAGGATCAAATCCTAATTCAACTCCCCTTCCATAACAAAACCTAATTGATCCAATCGGGTGATTAGGTCAATAACCTTTAATACATGGTCTTGTACGGATGTACCTTCTATCATCCTTGCACGGAATAACTGTTTAGATATTTCATATCTTGCAGTTCGACTATGTTCTCCACAAAGTTCTTTTAGATTGAGCAATATGGAGTTTGTGTCCATGCTTTCATGTTGCCTCTGTAACTCATTGGTCATAGAGGCAAGCATTATACACTTGACAGTAAGTGAGTCATTTTGCCACGTGTTATATGTAGTCTTATCCTCTTGCGAGGCATCTTTCCCTAATGGTACCAAGGTTGGGGTATCAAGAATATAAGAAATTCTTTCTTAGCTGAGTACTATCTTCAAGTTTCTCAACCAATCAACATAGTTTGGTCCAGTCAATTTATTTGCATCAAGAATGCTACGGAGTGAGAGTGAAGAGGCCATTTAATCTACATTAACAAAGAACATTACATAAGCAAACAACCAATGTTGACAAAACATAATTAAATTAGGACTTTAACTTAATTATGTCTCCCACTATTTTATCAAGCATCATAACCCTCCATGTGATGATCGAGAAAATCCTAATTGGTTCTCTTAGTGGGGTTGAGATCCTAATTCCTTACAAAAGACCTTGTGTGTACACAACAAATCTTATTTAAGTTCAAAGGTAGGAAAACTCTTTCCAATTGTAACTCATACAGTTCTCAACTTATCTTGGCCTCTAAAATATTAATAGCCTTGTGTGTACACAACGAACTATAATATTTTAGTTAAGTTAGACCCTTCATTACTATATAGTCATGATATTAAATATAATATCCTTGTGTGTACACAACAAAGTATTATATTAAATCATGCCATAAACATCAAATGTACCAAGCCAAAATTATGTTAGTCACCATAAAAGGCCTTGTGTGTACACAACAAACCTAATATGGATCATAACATAATAATGACTTGGCATGAAGGAAGGCCACATGTAGTGAATATTACACTAAGCATTTCAATCAATAATTAAGTTAATCTTATCAGCCAGGTAAGTGGGAGAGTGGTGGGAGTCCCCCCGTTGCTTTCCTTGGACACCAAAAAGAATTGGCAAGGTCAGTCAACGGAACCAATTAAAAACTACGTCCTCTTTACCGATCATGAACCACTTTTCCTAGACATCAAATGATAAACTAATCATATTGATTACTTTGCTTTTGGTATATGACACTACAACTTAATATTTTTTTAAAGAGGGCTTTATTAAAACAAAGCACATTCTTTATATAACCTAGCAAATATGTGCCATAGTGTGCCATCATACTAGGACAACCATTTACCACATAATGGATCCACCATTATGCCAGGACAACCTTATTTCAGTATGATGACTAGAAGGCTAAACATATCTCTATACAAATTAAGGTTTAAGTGAAAACCTTAATTAGTGGCATACATCAAACATATATGCATAATTAACATATATATGTGATTAGTGTGTCATCATACTAGGACAACCATTTACCACATAATGGATCCACCATTATGCCAGGGCAACCTTATTTCAGTATGATGACTAGATGTCTAAACATATCTCTACAACAATTAGGGTTTGAGTGAAAACCCTAATTGGTGACATTACATTAAACATATACAATATCATATGTTAATTATATACATATGCATCTAAAAATCAGCATATATATTTTAATCTTAATAAGGAGACTCTGATACCACTGTAGGATTCGGTGGCAAGGCAGAAACATAGATTTCAAAATTTTTATCTTTATGAAATCTTCACCAAACCCTTAACCCAAGATCTACCTAAAAGAATTAAAACATATAACATGTATATATAAGAATTAAACTCATATAAAATTACTAACCTGTATTGCTAAAATCCAAGCTCTGAATCTCCACCAGGTGCCCAAATGTTCACCCTCCAATGGTGATCCACACAAAAAAGATGAAGACAACAATTTCTTGTTCTTGGCTCCTCTTCTTGAATTCTTTTTCAAGAATTCAATTCTTGGACTTTTAGGCTGAAATTTTCTTTCTTGAAATTTTTTTTTCTTCCTTCTTTCCTCTTCTTGAATTCTTTTCTTTAATTCCCTTTCTTGAATTCCTTTTCTTGAATTGAATTGGAGGAAGAAATTAAGACAAGTAGTGTCTTAATTCAAGAAAGAAAAGAAGAAGAATAGATCCTTCCTTTTCCTTTCCTTTACCGTTCAAGACCTTCTTCTTATTCTTGTTTAGGGTCAGAGTTTCGACAGAGATTATCTTTGTAAGGGAAACAATACCCAACAAGTATAAAGGGAAGTAGTATTCCGGAGAGGAGGAGAGGAATATGATCTCTGAATTTGATTATCAGAAAAAACCCCCGAGAACCCAAACCCTTTTATAGATTTCAGAGGGGCGTCTTCTCAAAACAACGCAACCCTCTGAAACCCCAGGAATCATGATCCCTCATTCCTCACGCATCCCCTCAACCAAAAATCATGATTCCCTGATTTAATTTTCATTTTTCCGACAAGGAGGACTCTCGAAAAAACTTCAGGAATAATCGCGACTTTTGGAGATGGATTTGCGACCGAAAAACGACGAATCTTTTTCCTTAATTTTTCTGGCCATCAGATCCAGATCCAAGGGCGTCAGATAAACATCCAAATCGCCCCCCCCTGTCTTTTTTTCGATAGAATTTTCTTCCCACGCGCGTGAAGATTTCCCACGCGCGTGAAGAGGAGTCCACACGCGTGGACTCTTCTTCTTGGCGTGCGCGGGTGAGGAAAGGAGTGGGCGGCTTGGAGAGAGGGTCTTAGTGCACTTGATTCACTTGGGTTCAGCCATGGGTTAGCCCAATGTCCTAAAATTTAAATTAGACCTTAATCTGGTTCAATCAGAACCCAATTAAGCCCAATTCGGAACCAAATTCGAATCTGATTCGAATAGAAATTTGGTCTGCAACACATGCTAGTGTGTTTATCCTACAAACATGATTTAATTCCAAATTAAATCCTTCATCAATTTTCTTTGTTTATGAATCATTGGGTTCCACACCTAGCTAGCAGTAGGTCCGAGTGCTATTTGACTTAATTCAGTTAGATCTCAACTAAGCCGATTTAGGTCAACTCAAACTAGCTCGACTCGGTCAATTAGAATCTAATTCTAATTAACTCATTTGATTTTCCATAATTCAATCATATACCTACAAGACAAGATTGACGTCTAGCAACGTATCATGTCTAACCGGAAGATGTGGAATTTTGGTGGAATTACCAAAATACCCTTCAGTGGTAAGTTACCGGGCAATTCAGTCCTTTGATCAACTTGCATCCCGAATATGATTATGAATATGGATACTTGTCAAATCCAATTTCATATTCATCCCTAGCTCAATCTTTATAATGATGATTCATTAATGAACCATTAGAAATTAACTCTAATGTTCATACTTTGATCAAAGATTTCCTGAATCCATCATTTAATCGAAATTAGCTGGATGCAATTCTTTCTTACTAGGGCTGATCAATTCCTTGTTGACCTACTCACAACCTCCATATACAATCCACCATACCTAGTATCACCTCGTGCATGACTCAGTGTCATGATTGATTGCGATCCAAAGTATGGATTCCTATATATAAGGTACCATGGTAGTCTCAGGTCAAAGGACCACATGCACTACTCCCACTATGAGAATTATCTATTGACAAATAAATAAGGTTCCATTAGATATTCTCAATCTGGATCAATTCAGTGAACACATTCTCTAATGAACACTCACATCCTAGTATTAGTGTCAAACACAAGTGACTATGAGATCAGTCACCCTCATCACAAAGCATATATAGGATGTGTGGTCTTGCCGGAAACATTGATCCCCAACTAATGTCCCATCGACCAGGAATATTTTAGATTAGGATTTTAAGGCTTTAGGTCTCACTGGTATGATCTCATCATAACCCTAGAACCATAGCCCTAATCTATGGGGTTCATCATATAATCATAAAGACACAGCGTATGATGAAAATAATGCCTTTATTATAATAATGTCAATTCATTGATTTTGGGATCGAAATACAATATTTCAATTGGCTTTCAGGGCATAATCTTTCAATCTCCCACTTGCACTAAAGCCAATCGCCTTTAATTCTTAACCCCATAAAATCAAGATGGCGATCAAACTCTCACTGTGATAGAGCCTTAGTGAACGGTCTGCTATGTTGTTCTTCGTTTCTACCCTTTTAATGCAGTCTTCTTGTCTTTCGACAATCTCTTGAACGAGATGGAAGCGTCTCAGAATGTGCTTTGATTTGTGATGAGCTATTGGTTCCTTTGCTTGAGCAACAGCCCCCATATTATCATAGTAAAGTGATATTGGACCTTCAATCTCAGGAACTACACCCAACTCTGATATGAACTTCTTCATCCAGACAGCTTCCTTGGCAACTTCACTAACAGCAATGTACTCTGCTTCAACTGTTGAGTCAGCTACAGTTTGCTGTTTAGAACTCTTCCAGCTTACAGCTCCTCCATTTAGGATAAAAACATACCCAGATATAGATTTGCTATCATCTGGATTTGATTGAAGACTAGAATCTGAATAAGCTTCTAGTTTAAGATCAGATCCTCCATATATTAGAAAAATATCCTTAGTTCTTTTCAAGTACTTAAGAATATTTTTCACAGCCTTCCAATGATCCTCTCCTGGATTAGCCTGAAACCTGCTGGCTATACCTAAGGCATATGCCACATCAGGCCTAGTACATAATATAGCATACATAATAGACCCTACTGCCGAAGCATAAGGTATAGAATTCATTCTATTTCTTTCTTCAGGTGTCTTAGGAGACATCTTTTAGAAAGATGTATGCCATGACCAATAGGTAAGTAACCACTTTTACTTTCCTCCATGCTAAATCTTTTTAGCACTTGGTTTATGTACCTAGACTGGGATAAACCTTGCATCCTTCTAGATCTATCTCTATAGATCTTGATGCCTAGTATATAAGATGCTTCTCCCAAGTCTTTCATGGAAAACTGTTTAGATAACCATACCTTGACTGATTTAATATTGGGATATCATTCCCAATGAGGAGTATGTCATCTACATACAGAACAAGAAAACTATGGCACTCCCACTAGTCTTCTTGTACACACAAGGTTCATCCTCATTTTTGATAAAGTCAAATTCTTTGACTGTCTTATCAAATCGGATGTTTCAACTCCTAGATGCTTGCTTTAATCCATAAATAGATTTTATTTTACCCTACATACCTGATTAGGTTTAGTCTCCAAGACAAAACCTTCTGGCTGTGACATATAAACCTCTTCCTCAAGGAAACCATTGAGAAATGCGGTTTTCACATCCATCTGCCAGATTTCATAATCATGATATGCTGCTATAGCAAGCATGATCCAAATAGATTTGAGCATGGCAACAGGAAAAAATGTTTCATCATAATCTATTCCCTGTTTTTGTCTGAAACCCTTAGCCACTAATCTGGCTTTATAAGTTTCAACTTGGCCATCTGCCCCAATCTTTTTCTTATAGACCCATTTGCATCGAATTGGGTTAACACCCTCTGGTGCATCAACCAAAGTCCAGACTTGGTTGACATACATGGAGTCCATTTCGGATCTCATGGCTTCCAGCCATCTGTCTGAGTCACTACTCATGACAGCATCCGTATATGTTAGAGGCTCATCATTATCAATGATTCGGGCATCATTATTTTCAATAATGAACCCATACCTCTCAGGTGCATGTCACACCCTATTAGAACTACGGATAGGAGTGGTGTGTTCAGGTTCTATACTAACTATGATATGATTTGGTTGAGATGTATCTACTTGTTGAACTTCTTCAAGTACAATATTTCTCCCACTGCCCTTTTGTAGGATGAACTCTTTCTCCATAAAAATGGCATGCCTACAGACTAAAACCTTTTGTTCAGTAGGGTGGTAGAACAGATATCCTATATTATCTTTAGGATATCCAACAAATATACACTTTTCTGCTCTAACATCAAGCTTATGTCCAAAATTTTTTTTGACATAGGCTGGACATCCCCATATCTTAAGATACTTATGATTGGATTTCTTTCCCCTCCATAACTCATATGGAGTGCTAGATACAGATTTGGATGGTACTCTATTTAAAATATTAGCCACTGTTTCCAAGGCATATCCCCAGAAAGAAACAGGCAAGTCTGTGAAGCACATCATGGACCGTACCATATCTAATAAAGTACGATTTCTCGTTTCAGCAACACCATTTAATTGTGGTGTGTAAGGGGGAGTCCATTCAGAGATGATTCCCTTTTCTTTAAGATGATCAAGAAACTCGGTGGATAAGTATTCACCTCCTTTTTCTGATCGAAGGATCTTAATACTTTTCCCCGTTTGTTTCTCTACCATACTTTGATACTCTAAAAATTTTTCAAAAGCTTCGGACTTATGTTTCATTAGATACACAAATCCATACCTTGAAAAATCATCAGTGAATGTGATGAAATATGAGTATCCACCCTTGGCCTGAGTTGTCATAGGTCCACATACATCAGTGTGCATGAGTCCTAATAACTCAGTTGTCCTTTCATTATGTCCACTAAATGGAGTCTTGGTCATTTTACCCATGAGACATGATTCACAAGTTCCTAATGATTCGATTCATAGTCATAAGGATTAAGGAATTTTTCCTTGTATAACTTGTTAATCCTTTGCTCACTAATATGTCCAAGACGACAGTGCCAAAGTAAAGTATTGTTTACTTCATCTCTTTTTCGTTTATTACTAACATGTAGTATATTGTCATCAGAAGATAGACTTAAGAGACCATTGCAAAATATGCCATTAAATATTATTTCATTAGAAAAACTGATTGAGCAGCCACTGCTCATTACATTCATAATATATCCTTGTTTAAGTAACAAGGGTACAGATATGATGTTTCTAATGATTCTAGGCATAAAATAATAATTTTTTAACTCTAAAATCTCCTCAGAAGGCAGCTTCAATATATAAGTCCCTACAGCTTCTGCTTGGATGGAATCTCCTCCAGCACCGTAGAGCTCGAAGTCGCCTTCCTTCAAAACTCTAATGTTCTGTAGTCCCTGCAATGATTTGCAGATACGATGACCACAAGCAGTATCCAATACCCAAGAGTTTGAATTAGAAGAGTCTAATGACAAAATTGCATGTATCTCATACATACCTTTTGGTGCATCACTAGCACCAGGCTTCACACTTGCAAGGTAAACCTTGCAGTTTCTTTTCCAGTGACCCGGCTTGCCACAATGAAAGCAGGTCATTTGTCCGGAGGCCTTCTTTCCTTTCTTTTTCTTGATGCCCCCTTTTGGGTTCAACCTCCTCTTGGAACCCTTTTTGCCTATTTTCTTCTTGTTTACCCATCCACAAGAAGAAGTGGAGCCTTATTTTTCTTTAAATGGCTCTCTGCTGTTTTTAACATATTCAGCAGCTCAGGCAAGGAAGTGTTAAGTTTGTTCATATGATAATTAAGAACAAACTATGAAAATGACTCTGGGAGTGACTGCAGGATCAAATCCTAATTCAACTCCCCTTCCATAACAAAACCTAATTGATCCAATCGGGTGATTAGGTCAATAACCTTTAATACATGGTCTTGTACGGATGTACCTTCTATCATCCTTGCACGGAATAACTGTTTAGATATTTCATATCTTGCAGTTCGACTATGTTCTCCACAAAGTTCTTTTAGATTGAGCAATATGGAGTTTGTGTCCATGCTTTCATGTTGCCTCTGTAACTCATTGGTCATAGAGGCAAGCATTATACACTTGACAGTAAGTGAGTCATTTTGCCACGTGTTATATGTAGTCTTATCCTCTTGCGAGGCATCTTCCCCTAATGGTACCAAGGTTGGGGTATCAAGAATATAAGAAATTCTTTCTTAGCTGAGTACTATCTTCAAGTTTCTCAACCAATCAACATAGTTTGGTCCAGTCAATTTATTTGCATCAAGAATGCTACGGAGTGAGAGTGAAGAGGCCATTTAATCTACATTAACAAAGAACATTACATAAGCAAACAACCAATGTTGACAAAACATAATTAAATTAGGACTTTAACTTAATTATGTCTCCCACTATTTTATCAAGCATCATAACCCTCCATGTGATGATCGAGAAAATCCTAATTGGTTCTCTTAGTGGGGTTGAGATCCTAATTCCTTACAAAAGACCTTGTGTGTACACAACAAATCTTATTTAAGTTCAAAGGTAGGAAAACTCTTTCCAATTGTAACTCATACAGTTCTCAACTTATCTTGGCCTCTAAAATATTAATAGCCTTGTGTGTACACAACGAACTATAATATTTTAGTTAAGTTAGACCCTTCATTACTATATAGTCATGATATTAAATATAATATCCTTGTGTGTACACAACAAAGTATTATATTAAATCATGCCATAAACATCAAATGTACCAAGCCAAAATTATGTTAGTCACCATAAAAGGCCTTGTGTGTACACAACAAACCTAATATGGATCATAACATAATAATGACTTGGCATGAAGGAAGGCCACATGTAGTGAATATTACACTAAGCATTTCAATCAATAATTAAGTTAATCTTATCAGCCAGGTAAGTGGGAGAGTGGGGGAGTCCCCCCGTTGCTTTCCTTGGACACCAAAAAGAATTGGCAAGGTCAGTCAACGGAACCAATTAAAAACTACGTCCTCTTTACCGATCATGAACCACTTTTCCTAGACATCAAATGATAAACTAATCATATTGATTACTTTGCTTTTGGTATATGACACTACAACTTAATATTTTTTTAAAGAGGGCTTTATTAAAACAAAGCACATTCTTTTATAACCTAGCAAATATGTGCCATAGTGTGCCATCATACTAGGACAACCATTTACCACATAATGGATCCACCATTATGCCAGGACAACCTTATTTCAGTATGATGACTAGAAGGCTAAACATATCTCTATACAAATTAAGGTTTAAGTGAAAACCTTAATTAGTGGCATACATCAAACATATATGCATAATTAACATATATATGTGATTAGTGTGTCATCATACTAGGACAACCATTTACCACATAATGGATCCACCATTATGCCAGGGCAACCTTATTTCAGTATGATGACTAGATGTCTAAACATATCTCTACAACAATTAGGGTTTGAGTGAAAACCCTAATTGGTGACATTACATTAAACATATACAATATCATATGTTAATTATATACATATGCATCTAAAAATCAGCATATATATTTTAATCTTAATAAGGAGACTCTGATACCACTGTAGGATTCGGTGGCAAGGCAGAAACATAGATTTCAAAATTTTTATCTTTATGAAATCTTCACCAAACCCTTAACCCAAGATCTACCTAAAAGAATTAAAACATATAACATGTATATATAAGAATTAAACTCATATAAAATTACTAACCTGTATTGCTAAAATCCAAGCTCTGAATCTCCACCAGGTGCCCAAATGTTCACCCTCCAATGGTGATCCACACAGAAAAGATGAAGACAACAATTTCTTGTTCTTGGCTCCTCTTCTTGAATTCTTTTTCAAGAATTCAATTCTTGGACTTTTAGGCTGAAATTTTCTTTCTTGAAATTTTTTTTCTTCCTTCTTTCCTCTTCTTGAATTCTTTTCTTTAATTCCCTTTCTTGAATTCCTTTTCTTGAATTGAATTGGAGGAAGAAATTAAGACAAGTAGTGTCTTAATTCAAGAAAGAAAAGAAGAAGAATAGATCCTTCCTTTTCCTTTCCTTTACCGTTCAAGACCTTCTTCTTATTCTTGTTTAGGGTCAGAGTTTCGACAGAGATTATCTTTGTAGGGAAACAATACCCAACAAGTATAAGGGAAGTAGTATTCTGGAGAGGAGGAGAGGAATATGATCTCTGAATTTGATTATCAGAAAAAACCCCCGAGAACCCAAACCCTTTTATAGATTTCAGAGGGGCGTCTTCTCAAAACAACGCAACCCTCTGAAACCCCAGGAATCATGATCCCTCATTCCTCACGCATCCCCTCAACCAAAAATCATGATTCCCGATTTAATTTTCATTTTTCCGACAAGGAGGACTCTCGAAAAAACTTCAGGAATAATCGCGACTTTTGGAGATGGATTTGCGACCGAAAAATGATGAATCTTTTTCCTTAATTTTTCTGGCCATCAGATCCAGATCCAAGGGTCAGATAAACATCCAAATCGCCCCCCCCCCTATCTTTTTTTCTTCGATAGAATTTTCTTCCCACGCGCGTGAAGATTTCCCACGCGCGTGAAGAGGAGTCCACACGCACGTGGACTCTTCTTCTTGGCGTGCGCGGGTGAGGAAAGGAGTGGGCGGCTTGGAGAGAGGGTCTTAGTGCACTTGATTCACTTGGGTTCAGCCATGGGTTAGCCCAATGTCCTAAAATTTAAATTAGACCTTAATCTGGTTCAATCAGAACCCAATTAAGCCCAATTCGGAACCAAATTCGAATCTGATTCGAATAGAAATTTGGTCTGCAACACATGCTAGTGTGTTTATCCTACAAACATGATTTAATTCCAAATTAAATCCTTCATCAATTTTTCTTGTTTATGAATCATTGGGTTCCACACCTAGCTAGCAGTAGGTCCGAGTGCTATTTGACTTAATTCAGTTAGATCTCAACTAAGCCGATTTAGGTCAACTCAAACTAGCTCGACTCGGTCAATTAGAATCTAATTCTAATTAACTCATTTGATTTTCCATAATTCAATCATATACCTACAAGACAAGATTGACGTCTAGCAACGTATCATGTCTAACCGGAAGATGTGGAATTTTGGTGGAATTACCAAAATACCCTTCAGTGGTAAGTTACCGGGCAATTCAGTCCTTTGATCAACTTGCATCCCGAATATGATTATGAATATGGATACTTGTCAAATCCAATTTCATATTCATCCCTAGCTCAATCTTTATAATGATGATTCATTAATGAACCATTAGAAATTAACTCTAATGTTCATACTTTGATCAAAGATTTCCTGAATCCATCATTTAATCGAAATTAGCTGGATGCAATTCTTTCTTACTAGGGCTGATCAATTCCTTGTTGACCTACTCACAACCTCCATATACAATCCACCATACCTAGTATCACCTCGTGCATGACTCAGTGTCATGATTGATTGCGATCCAAAGTATGGATTCCTATATATAAGGTACCATGGTAGTCTCATGTCAAAGGACCACATGCACTACTCCCACTATGAGAATTATCTATTGACAAATAAATAAGGTTCCATTAGATATTCTCAATCTGGATCAATTCAGTGAACACATTCTCTAATGAACACTCACATCCTAGTATTAGTGTCAAACACAAGTGACTATGAGATCAGTCACCCTCATCACAAAGCATATATAGGATGTGTTGGTCTTGCCGGAAACATTGATCCCCAACTAATGTCCCATCGACCAGGAATATTTTAGATTAGGATTTTAAGGCTTTAGGTCTCACTGGTATGATCTCATCATAACCCTAGAACCATAGCCCTAATCTATGGGGTTCATCATATAATCATAAAGACACAGCGTATGATGAAAATAATGCCTTTATTATAATAATGTCAATTCATTGATTTTGGGATCGAAATACAATATTTCAATTGGCTTTCAGGGCATAATCTTTCAATCTCCCACTTGCACTAAAGCCAATCGCCTTTAATTCTTAACCCCATAAAATCAAGATGGCGATCAAACTCTCGCTGTGATAGAGCCTTAGTGAACGAGTCTGCTATGTTGTTCTTCGTTTCTACCCTTTTAATGCAGTCTTCTTGTCTTTCGACAATCTCTTGAACGAGATGGAAGCATCTCAGAATGTGCTTTGATTTGTGATGAGCTATTGGTTCCTTTGCTTGAGCAACAGCCCCCATATTATCATAGTAAAGTGATACTGGACCTTCAATCTCAGGAACTACACCCAACTCTGATATGAACTTCTTCATCCAGACAGTTTCCTTGGCAACTTCACTAACAGCAATGTACTCTGCTTCAACTGTTGAGTCAGCTACAGTTTGCTGTTTAGAACTCTTCCAGCTTACAGCTCCTCCATTTAGGATAAAAACATACCCAGATATAGATTTGCTATCATCTGGATTTGATTGAAGACTAGAATCTGAATAAGCTTCTAGTTTAAGATCAGATCCTCCATATATTAGAAAAATATCCTTAGTTCTTTTCAAGTACTTAAGAATATTTTTCACAGCCTTCCAATGATCCTCTCCTGGATTAGCCTGAAACCTGCTGGCTATACCTAAGGCATATGCCACATCAGGCCTAGTACATAATATAGCATACATAATAGACCCTACTGCCGAAGCATAAGGTATAGAATTCATTCTATTTCTTTCTTCAGGTGTCTTAGGAGACATCTTTTTAGAAAGATGTATGCCATGACCAATAGGTAAGTAACCACTTTTACTTTCCTCCATGCTAAATCTTTTTAGCACTTGGTTTATGTACCTAGACTGGGATAAACCTTGCATCCTTCTAGATCTATCTCTATAGATCTTGATGCCTAGTATATAAGATGCTTCTCCCAAGTCTTTCATGGAAAACTGTTTAGATAACCATACCTTGACTAATTTTAATATTGGGATATCATTCCCAATGAGGAGTATGTCATCTACATACAGAACAAAGAAAACTATGGCACTCCCACTAGTCTTCTTGTACACACAAGGTTCATCCTCATTTTTGATAAAGTCAAATTCTTTGACTGTCTTATCAAATCGGATGTTTCAACTCCTAGATGCTTGCTTTAATCCATAAATAGATTTTATTTTACCCTACATACCTGATTAGGTTTAGTCTCCAAGACAAAACCTTCTGGCTGTGACATATAAACCTCTTCCTCAAGGAAACCATTGAGAAATGCGGTTTTCACATCCATCTGCCAGATTTCATAATCATGATATGCTGCTATAGCAAGCATGATCCAAATAGATTTGAGCATGGCAACAGGAAAAATGTTTCATCATAATCTATTCCCTGTTTTTGTCTGAAACCCTTAGCCACTAATCTGGCTTTATAAGTTTCAACTTGGCCATCTCCCCAATCTTTTTCTTATAGACCCATTTGCATCGAATTGGGTTAACACCCTCTGGTGCATCAACCAAAGTCCAGACTTGGTTGACATACATGGAGTCCATTTCGGATCTCATGGCTTCCAGCCATCTGTCTGAGTCACTACTCATAACAGCATCCGTATATGTTAGAGGCTCATCATTATCAATGATTCGGGCATCATTATTTTCAATAATGAACCCATACCTCTCAGGTGCATGTCACACCCTATTAGAACTACGGATAGGAGTGGTGTGTTCAGGTTCTATACTAACTATGATATGATTTGGTTGAGATGTATCTACTTGTTAACTTCTTCAAGTACAATATTTCTCCCACTGCCCTTTTGTAGGATGAACTCTTTCTCCATAAAAATGGCATGCCTACAGACTAAAACCTTTTGTTCAGTAGGGTGGTAGAACAGATATCCTATATTATCTTTAGGATATCCAACAAATATACACTTTTCTGCTCTAACATCAAGCTTATGTCCAAAATTTTTTTGACATAGGCTGGACATCCCCATATCTTAAGATACTTATGATTGGATTTCTTTCCCTCCATAACTCATATGGAGTGCTAGATACAGATTTGGATGGTACTCTATTTAAAATATTAGCCACTGTTTCCAAGGCATATCCCCAGAAAGAAACAGGCAAGTCTGTGAAGCACATCATTGACCGTACCATATCTAATAAAGTACGATTTCTCGTTTCAGCAACACCATTTAATTGTGGTGTGTAAGGGGGAGTCCATTCAGAGATGATTCCCTTTTCTTTAAGATGATCAAGAAACTCGGTGGATAAGTATTCACCTCCTTTTTCTGATCGAAGGATCTTAATACTTTTCCCGTTTGTTTCTCTACCATACTTTGATACTCTAAAAATTTTTCAAAAGCTTCGGACTTATTTTCATTAGATACACAAATCCATACCTTGAAAAATCATCAGTGAATGTGATGAAATATGAGTATCCACCCTTGGCCTGAGTTGTCATAGGTCCACATACATCAGTGTGCATGAGTCCTAATAACTCAGTTGTCCTTTCATTATGTCCACTAAATGGAGTCTTGGTCATTTTACCCATGAGACATGATTCACAAGTTCCTAATGATTCGATTCATAGTCATAAGGATTAAGGAATTTTTCCTTGTATAACTTGTTAATCCTTTGCTCACTAATATGTCCAAGACGACAGTGCCAAAGTAAAGTATTGTTTACTTCATCTCTTTTTCGTTTATTACTAACATGTAGTATATTGTCATCAGAAGATAGACTTAAGAGACCATTGCAAAATATGCCATTAAATATTATTTCATTAGAAAAACTGATTGAGCAGCCACTGCTCATTACATTCATAATATATCCTTGTTTAAGTAACAAGGGTACAGATATGATGTTTCTAATGATTCTAGGCATAAAATAACAATTTTTTAACTCTAAAATCTTCTCAGAAGGCAGCTTCAATATATAAGTCCCTACAGCTTCTGCTTGGATGGAATCTCCTCCAGCACCGTAGAGCTCGAAGTCGCCTTCCTTCAAAACTCTAATGTTCTGTAGTCCCTGCAATGATTTGCAGATACGATGACCACAAGCAGTATCCAATACCCAAGAGTTTGAATTAGAAGAGTCTAATGACAAAATTGCATGTATCTCATACATACCTTTTGGTGCATCACTAGCACCAGGCTTCACACTTGCAAGGTAAACCTTGCAGTTTCTTTTCCAGTGACCCGGCTTGCCACAATGAAAGCAGGTCATTTGTCCGGAGGCCTTCTTTCCTTTCTTTTTCTTGATGCCCCCTTTTGGGTTCAACCTCCTCTTGGAACCCTTTTTGCCTATTTTCTTCTTGTTTACCCATCCACAAGAAGTAGAGCCTTATTTTTCTTTAAATGGCTCTCTGCTGTTTTTAACATATTCAGCAGCTCAGGCAAGGAAGTGTTAAGTTTGTTCATATGATAATTAAGAACAAACTATGAAAATGACTCTGGGAGTGACTGCAGGATCAAATCCTAATTCAACTCCCCTTCCATAACAAAACCTAATTGATCCAATCGGGTGATTAGGTCAATAACCTTTAATACATGGTCTTGTACGGATGTACCTTCTATCATCCTTGCACAGAATAACTGTTTAGATATTTCATATCTTGCAGTTCGACTATGTTCTCCACAAAGTTCTTTTAGATTGAGCAATATGGAGTTTGTGTCCATGCTTTCATGTTGCCTCTGTAACTCATTGGTCATAGAGGCAAGCATTATACACTTGACAGTAAGTGAGTCATTTTGCCACGTGTTATATGTAGTCTTATCCTCTTGCGAGGCATCTTCCCCTAATGGTACCAAGGTTGGGGTATCAAGAATATAAGAAATTCTTTCTTAGCTGAGTACTATCTTCAAGTTTCTCAACCAATCAACATAGTTTGGTCCAGTCAATTTATTTGCATCAAGAATGCTACGGAGTGAGAGTGAAGAGGCCATTTAATCTACATTAACAAAGAACATTACATAAGCAAACAACCAATGTTGACAAAACATAATTAAATTAGGACTTTAACTTAATTATGTCTCCCACTATTTTATCAAGCATCATAACCCTCCATGTGATGATCGAGAAAATCCTAATTGGTTCTCTTAGTGGGGTTGAGATCCTAATTCCTTACAAAAGACCTTGTGTGTACACAACAAATCTTATTTAAGTTCAAAGGTAGGAAAACTCTTTCCAATTGTAACTCATACAGTTCTCAACTTATCTTGGCCTCTAAAATATTAATAGCCTTGTGTGTACACAACGAACTATAATATTTTAGTTAAGTTAGACCCTTCATTACTATATAGTCATGATATTAAATATAATATCCTTGTGTGTACACAACAAAGTATTATATTAAATCATGCCAT
Organism: Areca catechu; assembly: GCA_021397845.1. NCBI lineage: Eukaryota > Viridiplantae > Streptophyta > Magnoliopsida > Arecales > Arecaceae > Areca > Areca catechu. The sequence goes on from JAHSVC010000025.1 coordinate 905,560, forward strand.
AAACATCAAATGTACCAAGCCAAAATTATGTTAGTCACCATAAAAGGCCTTGTGTGTACACAACAAACCTAATATGGATCATAACATAATAATGACTTGGCATGAAGGAAGGCCACATGTAGTGAATATTACACTAAGCATTTCAATCAATAATTAAGTTAATCTTATCAGCCAGGTAAGTGGGAGAGTGGTGGGAGTCCCCCGTTGCTTTCCTTGGACACCAAAAAGAATTGGCAAGGTCAGTCAACGGAACCAATTAAAAACTACGTCCTCTTTACCGATCATGAACCACTTTTCCTAGACATCGAATGATAAACTAATCATATTGATTACTTTGCTTTTGGTATATGACACTACAACTTAATATTTTTTTAAAGAGGGCTTTATTAAAACAAAGCACATTCTTTATATAACCTAGCAAATATGTGCCATAGTGTGCCATCATACTAGGACAACCATTTACCACATAATGGATCCACCATTATGCCAGGACAACCTTATTTCAGTATGATGACTAGAAGGCTAAACATATCTCTATACAAATTAAGGTTTAAGTGAAAACCTTAATTAGTGGCATACATCAAACATATATGCATAATTAACATATATATGTGATTAGTGTGTCATCATACTAGGACATCCATTTACCACATAATGGATCCACCATTATGCCAGGGCAACCTTATTTCAGTATGATGACTAGATGTTTAAACATATCTATACAACAATTAGGGTTTGAGTGAAAACCCTAATTGGTGACATTACATCAAACATATACAATATCATATGTTAATTATATACATATGCATCTAAAAATCATCATATATATTTTAATCTTAATAAGGAGGCTCTGATACCATGTAGGGTTCGGTGGCAAGGCGAACATAGATTTCAAAATTTTTATCTTAATGAAATCTTCACCAACCCTTAACCCAAGATCTCCTTAAAAGAATTAAAACATATAACATGTATATATAAGAATTAAACTCATATAAAACTACTAACCTGTATTGCTAAAATCCAAACTCTGAATCTCCACCAGGTGCCCAAATGTTCACCCTCCAATGGTGATCCACCCAGAAAAAGATGAAGACAACAATTTCTTATACTTGGCTCCTCTTCTTGAATTCTTTTTCAAGAATTCAATTCTTGGACTTTTAGGCTAAATTTTCTTTCTTGGAAATTTCTTTTCTTCCTTCTTTCCTCTTCTTGAATTCTTTTCTTGAATTCCTTTCTTGAATTCCTTTTCTTGAATTGAATTGGAGGAAGAAATTAAGACAAGTAGTGTCTTAATTCAAGAAAGAAAAGAAGAAGAACAGATCCTTCCTTTTCCTTTCCTTTACCGTTCAAGACCTTCCTCTTATTCTTGTTTAGGGTCAGAGTTTCGATAGAGATTATCTCTATAATGGAAATAATACCCAACAAGCATAAAGGGAAGGAGTATTCCGGAGAGGAGGAGAGGAATATGATCTCTAAACTTGATTATCAGAAAAAACCCCCGAGAACCCAAACCCTTTTATAGATTTCAGAGGGGCGTCTTCTCAAAACAACGCAACCCTCTGAAACACCAGGAATCACAATTTCTCATTCCTCACATGTCCCCTCAACCAAAAATCATGATTCTCAGATTTAATTTTCGTTTTTCGATGAGGAGGACTCTTGGAAAAACTTCAGGAATAATCGCGACTTTTGGAGACGGATTTGTGACCGAAAAATGACCGATCTTTTTTCTTTAATTTTTCTGGCCATCAGATCCAGGTCCAAGGGCGTCAGATAAACATCCAAATCGTCCCCCCCTATCTTTTTTTCTTCGACGGAATTTTCTTCCCATGCGCGTGAGGAGGAGTCCACACGCGTGTGGACTCTTCTTCTTGGCGCGCGCGGGTGAGGAAAGGAGTGGGCAGCTTGAAGAGAGGGTCTTAGTGTACTTGATTCACTTGGGTTCAGCCATGGGTTAGCCCAATATCCTAAAATTTAAATTAGACCTTAATCTGGTTCAATCAGAACCCAATTTAGCCCAATTCGGAACCAAATTCGAATCTGATTCGAATAGAAATTTGGTTGCAACACATGCTAGTGTGTTTATCCTGCAAACATGATTTAATTTCAAATTAAACCTTCATCAATTTTCTTTTATGTGTGACCCATTGGGTTCCACACCTAGCCAGCAGTAGGTCTGAGTGCTATTTGACTTAGTTCAGTTAGATCTCAACTAAGCCGATTTAGGTCAACTCAAACTAGCTTGACTCGGTCAATTAGAATCTAATTCTAATTAACTCATTTGAATTACCATAATTCAGTCATATACCTACAAGACAAGATTGACGTCTAGCAACGTATCATGTCTAACTGGAAGATGTGGAATTTGGTGAATTACCAAAATACCCTTCAGTGGTGAGTTACCGGGCAATTCAGTCCTTTGATCAACTTGCATCCCGAATATGATTATGAATATGGATACTTGTCAAATCCAATTTCATATTCATCCCTAGCTCAATCTTTATAATGATGATTCATTAATGAACCATTAGAAATTAACTCTAATGTTCATACTTTGATCAAAGATTTCCGGAATCTATCATTTAATCAAAATTAGCTGGATGCAATTCCCTCTTACTAGGGCTGATCAATTCTTTGTTAACCTACTCACAACCTCCATATACAATCCACCATACCTAGTATCACCTCGTGCATGACTCAGTGTCATGATTGATTGCGATCCAAAGTATGGATTCGTATATATAAGGTACCATGGTAGTCTCAGTCAAAGGACCACATGCACTACTCCTACTATGAGAATTATCTATTGAAAACAGATAAGGTTCCATTAGATATTCTCAATCTGGATCAATTCAGTGAACTCATTCTCTAATGAACACTCACATCCTAGTATTAGTATCAAACATAATTGACTGTGAGATCAGTCGCCCTCATCACAAAGCATATATTGGATATGCTGGTCTTGCCAGAAACATTGATCCCCAACTCAATGTCCCATCGACCAGGAATAGTTTAGATTAGGGTTTTAAGGCTTTAGGTCTCACTAGTATGATGTCATCATAACCCTAGAACCATAGCCCTAATCTATGGGGTTCATCATATAATCACAAAGACACAGCGTATGATGAAAATAATGCCTTTATTATAATAATGTCAATTCATTAATTTTGGGATCGAAATACTATATTTCAATTGGCTTTCAGGGCACAATCTTTCAAACTCACAGACCCAATCTATCTGTCTGGACCTACACTAGCCTCTACATAGCAAATGCATCATGAAATTACTCAAGAGTTGAACATAAGTAATGAACTAAATAACAACTTGGCTAATTCTCAAAGAAAAGATAAAGAATTTCTTGTAGATGATTTTGTGATTGAAAAGAAATTTTCTGCTCACGAAGCTGGCCCATCCAAAATAATGAAGAATAATGGACCCAATGCCTATGTGCCTGAGATATCACTTGATTTAGGTTTTAGCTCCATCTTCATCATCTTAGATCTTATGGAGTTTAGGGAGCCAGTAGTGATACCTAGCGAGCACCTTGTGCCTATCCCTCCTTTGAGAGAGAACCCACCCCAGAGCGATCACATACAAATTAGCTTATAAGTGAGGAAAAGATTGAGAGAGCCCTGGATGATCAAGTTATCGGTATCTGGGATAGAGACTGTCAGCGGTACTTGGTCTGGGGGCATGGTCAGCCAGAATTTGAGGACTCGTGGAATGCTGGTGCAGATCCGCAGCACCTCAACCAGGACCCTCCTTGAACCAAATTGACCCTCACTCGATGGGGTCGAGTTCCTCCCACCCCGAGAGAATTGGTGGGGATAGAAAGATCAGACACAGATCACTGGATCCCATATGATTTATTGATTAGGGTTTTAATTTTAGAACCTTAATCATGTGTCAAAGTTTTGAAAGTTTTGTAATCAATTAAGTTGAGTCATGTAATAAGTTGAGGTTAGTTGATTTGTCTCAACCCTCAACCCTAGTCAGTATTTTGAGTCATGTACTTCAGCCATGAGTCCAGTATGAGTTCAAATTTTGTATAAGAGAAGAGGTTACTCTATTTTGAGTTCCACCAAGCAACATCCAGGAGTCAGAAGCTACTACATCGGCTTGTTGGATTTTGTGTGACACCCCAAGATCCAAAATGCTCTCCAGAAATCCTGATTCCTTCCAGATGCCCTCTAGATGCCAGATTCCCTTTAAGATGCCAGAGCATATTCTCAAACCAGGGCACCCATGAATCTAGAGGTCCACATACATCACAGCCCAAAGAGATCAAGCCTAGGTGCCAAGCCCAAGCCCTTAAGAAGCAAGATTCCATGGAATATTCCTGCTACCAGGCTACCAGGCCACCCCAGCTTCCAGGAGGCCCAAGACCATGCGCCATCCACCATTTTGGCTAGCCCCTTGCTGCCTTGAAGCCCAACATGCCAAGCCTTGGCATCCTTGATGGGTTGACCAAGTCCAAGTGTTTTTAAGTGAGAAGGAGAAGACTAGTCTAACCTAGTTAGGATTTAGGTTCCTAGTTTTAAGATTTGTAATTCTAACCTAGCTAGGAAAGGACTTGTAATCTAATTAGGAAAAGGCTTGTTAACCTAAGTGTAACCCTAGTTAGGAGAGGGCATGGGAGTTGTATAAATATCCCACCCATTTTCCTCTCGTAATAACTTTCTCTTACGAATACAACCTTGTTGAAATTTTGAGTCATTGCCTTGTGTTTACTTTTATACTGGTTCTCTTGTTTTTGTTTGAGTGCTCACCTTATGCATAGATAAAACCCTACTACCCTAGCTCCCTTCTGCATCCCTGGAGATTAGCCATGCCCAAAGGAAGATGTCCTAGCTACTGCCCGAGTCAAGCAACTACTTCTTCCCTAGAACGCCCACACCTAAACCTAATTTTATTTCCTTCTAAACCTTAGTTTTTATTCCTTTATTTAATTGCTATTTTGATTGACCCCGGATGGTTGCAGGATCCCCGAGGTATTTTACCTCCCCAGAGGAGGCTTTCCTTGCCTTCAGGACTACCTAAATCAGTCATCAAATTCAAGGGAACCAAGCTTCATCATCCAGACTCCAATCAGAGTGCTATGTGATCTTTTCTATTGCAAAGTTTTCAATCTCTGATTGGTAAGAAATCTTTCCTTCTCTTGACGTCTATTTGTTGAAGATAAGCTATCCTAAACTCGGAGTTTCTCAATTCCCAGGTCCTGACTCTCATTATCTTGCATGAGTTATTTTGCCATCATGGTGATTCTTTGCATTGCTACTTTATCTGCTAGTTCTTTGCTTAACTTTAAAATTTAGCCTATAAACCTAAATTATAAAAATCATAAAAAAAAATTAGTTTACTATTGTTTCTGCATCTTTCACAATCTCAGAGTCATCCCGCATCATTAGGTTCATATTTTTTTTTTCAGCAACTTATACTTCTACTAATCTACATCAAAACACAAAAAAAAAAATAGATACATTTCATTAGGTTTCATGTGTATGCCATCATTTGCATAATTGACTTAAGGGCATCAATATCATAAAATAAGGGAAGGAGGTCATTACCTTTCCTTAGCCCAAAACCACCACCCTTGCATTTCGAACCTATGCCAAATCTAAAATCAATTAGTAACCTAATAGCTTAGGGACATCAACGAGTTGGGTTTAACCATTGTGGGGAAGCTAGTGCATACAACCCTTCAATTAGTATCGAGAAGTTGGTGTCTAAGGCAAGAGGTCTAGTGTCAAATGACCTAAGTGATGTTGTGGTTCTTTAATTGGGTCCTTGCAAAAGCAAGGAGGGCCTCCCTCACTCCCACCTCTTACCTGGCCAGTGAAAGGGCTAGTTGTTGTGCTATGTGTCAAATAAGTTGACCCATTCGATTTGAACTCCTAGGTCTAGCAAAACCATAGCATCATTCTTTGTGTGTTGCATGTCGACTAGATCAGGAGTCTCGTATCACCCACACCACTCACAATCAGGTGAATCCATGGAGAACAACCTCAAGAGTCAATTGAGGCTCATCACTGAACAGCTTACCATGTTGACCCAAAGAATTGATGTGTTTGACACTAGGTTAGGAACTATAGAAAAGGGAAAGGGTCCATCCACTGAGCCTATGTATGATTTACCTCCCCGCCTTATGGAATCCCCTCAACAAGATCCCTCCTTAGAGGTTCAGCCCAGAAGAGTCCCATGTCCTAATCTAGGCCAAGAGCTTCACCCTAGGAGACCCAATCAGGAGATCATGGACTAGGAAGAGAGAGCCATCATAAACATTAAGTTAAAAGCACCTACCTTCGATGGCAGTCTAGATCCCAAGGTGTACATAGATTGGGAGGAAGACATGGAACAATACTTCGAGTGGTGCACTATGTCGGAGAGAACGAAGTTCAAATTCGCCAAACTTAGGTTGGTTTGCCAGGCTAGGTTATATTGGAATAATGTTGAGAGGCTGATACATTGAAGAGGAGTAGAACCCATAGCAACCTAGGAGGACATGAAAGCTAGACTTAAAGAGAAGTACTGCCACTGTCCTACACCCAGAAGTTATTGGACCAATGGCAAAATTTGAATCAAGGAAACAAGAGCATGGCCGAGTACATCGCAATGTTTGATGAGTATGTCAAGTGATGTAACGTAGATGAATTTGAATCTATAACCCTGTCTAGGTTTAGGGCTGGCCTACATCCGAATATTCAAAGGGAGCTTTATTTTAGAGAGATCAATGACTTGGAGCAAGCCTACCAAATTACGAGGAACTGTGAGCATTTCCAAAGAACACCCACCTATCATAGACCTGAACCCTTTAGAAATTCTAGCCAAACCCCAGGATCTAACCAAGGGTATAGTCAAGTCTACCCGAGTTGATCCAGCTCGAGCATACCCAACCCGACAGACCCAGTCCGAGCCGACCTGACCTGAGCCAACCCAGTTTCAATAGAGAAGAGAAAGGTAAGTCAATAGAAGCCCAGAAGAGCCCCAACCCTCCTAACACATGTTTTAGATGTCATAAACCAAGGCATTATGCTAGCCAGTGCACCTCTAAAGCCTTACTTATAGAGGAGCCAGCTGAGAACGAGTTAGAACCCATTGCTGAACCAGAAGGAGAAGCGTATGAAGCAGAAGATCAATTGTTGAAAGATTATAAGGGAGAGGAAGAACTATTTGAGTCTGGAGACCTGTTAGGAGTAGTTAGGTGCATCCTAACCCAGAACATAGTGCAAGAAGATTGGTGTTTGACTAACATCCTACATACCTTTGTCAAGTTAGGGGATAAGGTGTGCAAGATCATAGTGGATAGTGGGAGCTGTGTCGATGCCATCTCTTTAGGTACTGTCAAATACCTAGGATTGACCCCAGTTCCTCACCCTAACCCTTATAAGGTCTCATGGATAGATTCGACCTCAATACTTATCAAATCAGGATGCCAAGTCTTGATCAAGTTACAATCATATGAAGAGATGATTTGGTGTAATGTCTTTCCCATAGGAGTCAGTAGCATTATCCTAGGATGACCTTGGCTTTATGATCATGATGCCACCCTTTTTGGTCAGACCAATACCCGTGCCATCAATCACCATGGAAAGAAATTTATAATCAAACCAACTCCACCTAAGGACCAGGTTAGAAGAGGATCAAGTAGCTTAAAGGAAAAGAAACCTGGAGTTAACCTGATCAAGGCCAAGGAGTTAAATAAAGAGATTGCAAAGGGAGCCCCCATTTGGATCTTGGCCACCATAGAGAACCATGAGCCGACCCAAAGAGAGAACCCCCAAGAAGTAGTTGAGGCTCTGAAAGAGTTTGAGGATGTTTTCGCTGATGAATTACCTGATCAACTACTACCTCTTAGGGACATCTAGCATGCTATAGACTTGGTCCCAGGAGCCACTTTACCAAACCTTTCTCACTATAGGATGAATCCCACTGAACACCAAGAATTCAGAAACAAGTAGGGGAGTTGCTTATGAAGGGTTTCCTTAGGGAGAGATTGAGTCCCTATGCAGTTCCTGCACTTTTGACTCCTAAGAAAGATGGAACCTAGAGAATGTGTGTCGATAGCAGAGCCATTAACAAAATCATGGTGAAGTATAGGTTTTCCATCCCCCGTTTGGATGACATGCTTGACATGATGACTGGTGCCATAATCTTTTCCAAGATAGACCTTAAGAGTGGCTACCATCAGATTAGGATTAGGCCCGGGGATGAGTGGAAGACCGCATTCAATACTAAGGATGGCCATTTTGAATGGATAGTGATGCCTTTTGGACTATAAATGCACCTAGCACCGTTATGAGGGTCATAACCCAAGTCCTGAAAGAGTTCACTAAAAAATTTGTGGTGGTATATTTCGATGACATCTTGATATATAGTAGGACTAAGGAGACCACCTTTATCACCTCAAGTTAGTCTATCAGACCCTTAAGAAGAATAGCCTTTATGCCAATCCTAAGAAGTGTGAGTTCATAACAAATAGGGTTATCTTCCAAGATTTTGTAGTCACCCTTGAAGGAGTCTCAGCTGACCTTGAGAAGGTTAAAGCCAAAGTTGAGTGGCCAGTCCCCACTAGTGTCCACGATGTTCATAGTTTCCATGGCTTAGCCACCTTTTATAGGAGATTTATTCATGGATTCAGTTTTATCATAGCACCCATCACCGACTGCATTAGGAAGGGAGAATTTCAATGGACCAAAGCTACAGATAAAGCCTTCCTAGAGATCAAAGACAAAATGATACAAGCACTTGTCCTAAGATTGCCTGATTCTTTTAAGGATTTTAAGGTTGCTTGTGATGCTTCAGGAGTTGGCATTGGAGGAGTACTTAGTCAAGAAAATCACCCCGTGGCCTTCTTTAGTGAGAAACTCAATAAGGCCAAAGTTAAGTACTCAACCAATGATAAGGAGTTTTATGCAGTAGTTCAAGCCCTCAAGTACTAAAGACATTACCTACTACCTCAGGAATTCATCTTGTATTCTGACCATGAAGCACTTCAGTACCTAAACTCCTAGAAAAGATGGAATCTTAGGCATGTTAAGTGGGTAGAATACATCCAAGCCTATACCTTTGTGCTTAAACATCATGCTGGTACTGAGAATAAGGTAGCTGATGCCCTTAGCCATCGTGTCCTATTGCTGAATTCTGTTAGAACTGAGGTTCTAGGATTTGATCAATTAAAAGAGCAATACGAGCCCTGTCCTGACTTCGGTGAGATCTTCCAGTCGAGAACACAAGAACCATCTAGTGCCCATAGTGAGTACGCCTCTAGGATGGTTACCTCTTCAAAGGAAATAGGTTATGCATTCCCAAGACTTCATTTAGAGAATTCTTAGTTTGAGAAACCCATGCAGGAGGCCTAGCTAGTCATTTTGATAGGGAATAGACTATTTTAGCAGAAGAAGACCAGTTCTTTTGGCTGAGCCTCAAGAAGGATGTAGCCAACATTGTTTCTAGGTTCAAACTTGTGCTGTTGCCAAATAGCAGAAGCAAAACATTAGCCTGTACATCTCTTTGCCTGTACCTAGTCGCCCTTGGCAAGACGTTAGCATAGACTTTGTGGTAGGATTGCCTAAGACCGCAAGGAAGCACGATTCAGTCTGTGTAGTGGTCGATAGATTCTTCAAAATGGTCCACTTCATACCCTGCTCCCAGTGATGGGTTTCTTAAGGGTCATCATGCATGTATGATGCATTGGATTTTAAAATTTTGCACAAAGAAAAATCCTTATTGGCTAGAAACCCTAATCCCAATATCCCCCATTCATATACAACTAATATATATCACTAATATGGTTCATGATAAATACATGGAACGTTGTTTCCCACTTCCTTTTACTAGGCTCATAAGTGCAAGCCCTACAACAGTGATCCACATAGGACTTGACCCAAGGAAAAACTCCTACTTCAGTTGCTTGCTTGACTAGGACTCTTCTTGACAGCTTTCTGGACTTTAACCTTTGTAGGACACTCTACTCTCTTGAAGGGTACTTTGAATGCTTTCCAAAACCACTCTTGGATTTGGGATTGCCCACCTATAGGACACTCTAGGATTATGTCTTAAATGCTAAGACTTGTCCTAGTAAGAATAACCTTGTCTTAAAGAGACAAGGTTTGTCTTAAGGAGGAGGGAGGAAGGAAAAACACTCAAAATAAACTATGGTCAAGAACTCTTCTGAAACTCAAAACACTTCCCCAATTTATAGCTTTAAGAGGGATATGTGATATGTCCAGCCATCAACTTATCAGATATGATTTTTCAAGACTGAAGAGAAGTTATCTGGCTTGAAAAATCATATCCAATATGTTGATTCAAGCACCAAAGCTCATATTCGCATCCCTCCTTATTTCCGAACGATTTCTCACTTGTCACATGGCAAGTACCGGTCTCTTGGAAGCCAAGAGGTTCCTTTTCAATCTCCAAGCATCGAAGATTTTGAAGAGTCCTGATAGCAGAAGGATACTACTTCAGACCACACACCAAATGATAAGACATGTCCCTTCATGCACGTTCTCTCTTCCATGCCACTTCACGCTAATTCAAAAATATTTGACTATCAAAAATAATCCTAAGAGGCATGGGGATATGTGCCAAGAGAGTCCCAGATGAATCAGCCAATTCATCTGTAGAAGGACTCTTGCTCCTTTCTGCGATCTATTCCTTGGTGCACGCACATATGCACCCAAGGAGTCCATGCCGACTTGGACTCTTGTCCAAGTGGTGTTTCATGTCCAATTAAATCATGATAAAACCTGAGAAAGGTTGTCTTAATCAAGACATAACCCAATTTAATTCTCTCTTAAATTGGTTAATCAAATTAGCAAGCAACCCAATCCAAATCGACTTGGGTTAGGCATTAGTTCAGCCTACACATGCTAGTGGGCAATCTAGCTAACCAATTAGGATCCCATGACCCTTTGGGTTCTACATCTAGCCAACAGTAGATTTAGGTTTAGCCGATTCGAACCAATCGAACCTGATTGACCTAATTAGGTCAAACTGAGCTGACCTAAATTGCCAATTCGATCTGTCCATCGAATGACTCATGAAACCAATCCAATTGGTTCATGAATACCTACAAGATATGATCGACATCTTGCAATGTATCATGCCTACCCGAAAGATGAGGAATTTGATGAAAAGTACCAAAATATCCTTCAGTAGAAAGTTACCGTGCAATTCAATCTTTCGATCTTTTATTATCCTGATTAATGATAGGTATGGATAAATGTCAAACCCTAGCACTTAGTCATTTCGAATCTCTATTCGTAATGAAGACTCAGCTTCATCCTACTTGGATCAAAGACTCCTTGAGTCATCAATCAAAGAGATCACTTGGGATAACAATTCCTCTTACCAGGAATGATCGATTCCTTATTGGTCCACTCATATCCTTCTACACCTTCCACCATATCCGACAATACCCTGTACATGACTTAATGTCATGAATGAGTATGAACCAAAACATGGCTTAGTGTGCACAATCATGGTGACCTCAGGTTTACAGATCACCTGCACAACTCCTACTTTGAGATCTATCTTTTGACAAGTAGCAAGACTTCCATAAGATAGTCCCAGTGCGGATCAATTCAGTGAACTCATACCCTAATGAGCACCCTTATCCTTGTATTAGTGTCTATACACAAGTGGCTATGAGACCAACCACCCTCATATCAGAGCATACATAGGATAAGCTAGTCTTTTCCAGACTTATTGATCCCCTAACCGATGGTCCATCGACTAGGAACATTTTAGGTTAGGGTTTATAGGAACTTAGGTATCACTATCATGATTTCCATCATGACCCTAATTCCATTTGCCATAACCTATGGGATTCATCATAATCTTTAGATAAGACACAGCAATATGATGAAACAATATGCCTTTATTAATATATTAAATATCATACAGAAGTTGGAAGATTACAAAAATGCCCTTACATAAGATTGGCTTTTAGGGCACTTTTTTTCAATCTCCCACTTGTACTAAAGCCAATCGCCCTTGTACTTTTTGCCCATACAATTTAAGTGGCGATCAAGTTACTGCAGAGGTAATGCTTTAGTGAATGGGTCTGCTATATTATTCTTTGTATCAACTCGTTCAAAAATAACATCTTGTCTTTCTATGATTTCTCGAACAAGGTGGAAATGTCTTAGGATGTTCTTGGACTTATGATAAGACCTCGATTCCTTTGATTTATTAATAGCTCCAGTGTTATCACAGTATAGCAGCACTGGCTATTGTATTTCAGGAACCATGCCCAATTCCATGGTAAATTTCTTCATCTAGACAGCTTCCTTCGTGGCTTCACTTGCAGCTGTATATTTTGCCTTAGTGACTGAGTCAGCTACGTTGGCTGCTTTGTACTCTTCCAACTTACTGCACCATCATATAGGTTGAAGACATACCTTGATATAGATTTGCTATCATCTGGATTTGATTAAAAACTAGAATCCGTATATCCTTCTAGATTCAACTCCGATCCTCCATAAATAAGAAAAATATCTTTAGTCCTTCTATGGTACCTAAGAATATTTTTCATAGCTTTCCAATGATCCTCACATAGATTTGCCTGGAACCTACATACTATGCCTAAGGCATAAGCAACATCAGGCCTAGTACATAACATAGCATACATAATTGATCCTATAGCCGAAGCATAAGGAATCATAGCCATCCTTTTTCTTTCTTCTGATGTCTTAGGAGATATTTTCTTAAAGAGATGTATGCCTTGACTCATAGGCAAGTAACCCCTTTTACTTCCATCAATGTTGAATCTCTTCAACACTAAGTCAATGTACCTGGACTGGGATAAGCCTAGCATCCTCATGATCTATCTCTATAGATCCTTATACATAGTATATAGGATGCTTCTCCCAAATCCTTCATGGAAAACTTTGATGATAGCCAAGTTTTAACCGATTGTAACATTGGGATATCATTCCATTGATTAGTATGTCATCAACATACCAAACCAAGAAAAAAGGTACACTCCCACTTGTCTTCTTATACACATATGGTTCATCCACATTTTTGACAAAACCAAATTCCTTGATTATTTCATCAAAGTGGATGTTCCAGCTCCTCGATGTTGTTTTAGTCCATAAATAGATTTTTTGAGCTTGCATACTTGGTTTGGTCTCCCATTTGAGATAAAATCATCTGCTTGTGTCATATAGACTTCTTCCTTAAGATTTTCGTTAAGGAAAGCATTCTTAACATCCATCTGCCAGATTTCATAATCATGGTATGCAGCTATTGCAAGCAATATCCGAAGGACTTGAGCATGGATACAGGTGAAAAGGTTTTATCATATTCAATACTATATTTTTGCCTAAAACCTTTTGCTACCAGCCTGGCCTTATAGGTTTTTACTTGACCATCTGCTCTTATCTTCTTCTTGAAGACCCATTTACACCCTACTGGGCTAATTCCTTTAGGTGGATCTACCAAGGTCCATACCTGATAAGAATACATGGAGTCCATCTCAGACTTCACGCCACTTAGCCATTTATCTGAGTCTTTTCTCTCGACAGCTTTCGAATAGGTCACAGGATCACATACTAAATAATATTGGCTTCATTGTCATCCCCGATGACAAAGCCATATCTAAGAGGTGCTCCCCGCACCCTCTCTGACCTTCAAAGAGGAGGTGTGTATTGTGGTTGTTCTAGATCTTCAAGAACTTCTGGTTTAGGAATTTCACTTGAATACTCATTAGGTTATTGGTTCTATTCTTCACTTAAATCAAGTGTAGACTTACTACTTGTTTCTTTGATGAATTCTTGCACCAAGAATATAACATGTCTACTGACAAATACCTTTTGTTCAGTAGTGTTATAAAAGAGGTATCCAATACCCTCTTTAGGATAACCAACAAACCTATATTTGTCAACCCTAGCACTTAACTTATGTCCAAAATTATTCTTGACATAAGCATAGCAATCCCAAATCTTTAAGTACTAAGATTTTGTCTTTTGCCATTCCATAACTCATATGAAGTGTTAATCATTGACTTAGATGGTACCCTATTCAAAATATAGGTAGCAGTCTCCAGGGCATATCCCCAGAAAGAAATGGAATGATCTGTGAAGGTCATCATGGACCTCACATTGTCTAGCAAATGTGATTTCTCCTTTCTGCCACACCATTTAATTGGGATGTATAAGGAGGGGTCCATTCAGAGATTATGACTTTGTCCTTGAGATGGTTTAGAAACTCACTAGACAAATATTCACCTCCTCGATCATAACGAAGTATTTTAATACTATGTCCAGTTTGATTTTCAACGATGCTTGATATTCTTTAAACTTATCAAAGGCTTCAGACTTGTATTTCATTAGATACACATGACCAAACCTAGACAAGTCATCAATAAAAGTGATGAAGTAAGAATATCCATCTCTAGCTTGAGTTGTCATAGGTCCACACACATCAGTATGAACAAGACCTAATAACTCAGTTGCCCTATCCCCATGTCCAGTGAATGGAGACTTGGTCATTTTTCCTTTGAGGCAAGAATCACAAGTTCCGAATGACTGAAAATCATAAGGGTCAAAGTAATTATCTTTGACTAACTTATTTACTCTTCACTAATATGACCTAACCGACAATGCCAAAGAAATGTGACATTGACATTATCTCTCTTTCTCTTCTTATTATCAACAAGTAATATTTAATCATTGAGTTCTAATGTCAGAAGACCATTTATAAAATAACCATGTCTGAATATTTTATTACAATGAAGAATAGAGCAGCTACTACTCTTTACGTTTATCTTAAATCCTTGTTGTAATAACAAGGGTATTTATACAATGTTTCTTACAATATTCGGTATATAGTAGCATTTTTCTAACTTTAAAATATTACCCGTAGGTAATAATAGAAGATAGGTACTCATAGCTTTAGCATACATGGCTTTTCCACTAGCACCATATAGTTTGAAATCACCTTTCTTCAATTCTCTAATTCTATGGAGTCCCTAGAAAGATTTACAGATATGAGACCCACATGCGGTATCCAATAACAGAATTAGAAATGGAAGCACTCAATGATAAATTAGTTTGTATCATGTACAAACCTTTAGATGCTCCACTAGCATCTGGCTTTACACTTGCAAGATGTTGACCCCTGGAATGATTTTGATGATTACAAAATATTGGAGCATGTATTTGTTACTAATCCTTTCAATTACTTGAGAAGTTTTTGCAGGAAATTAGATACCTTTAGTTTAAATTGGTTTTCAAATTGACTGAGAGGTAATTCAATTATGTATAGACTCTTATATACTATGAATTGTAAAAGCCCTAATTTTTCAACTTTGTAATCTTAAAAAGGGCTGTAAAATTATAAAATTGAGAGTATATAGGTTAGCTTTTATTTAATTCAAGTGTTGAAGAATTTTGGAGAAGTTTTGAAGCATCAATTGAAGTTTTGGCAAGAGTTGACTCATGGATCAAGAGCCGACTCTTTGTGAAACGGCACGAAGAAATTTCAGAGTTTCAGTATCTCTAGCCGACTCGTGTCCCAAGAGTTGACTCATGAAAGAATACATGTTTCTGAAGTCTATGATCTCAAGCCGACTCAAGCTCCAAGAGTTGACTCGTCCAGAGTTATGATATTTGGTGACTGAGACTTCGAGCCGACTCTGCCCTGAAGAGCCGACTCAAGGTATTTGTTGTTTTGATTGATTGAAGGCACGAGCCGACTCCAGCGTGAAGAGCCGACTCTTGTAGAACTTATGTCTGGCTATCTAAGTCTTCGAGCCGACTTGTGGACCTCGAGCCGACTCGAGTAGCCATTTTCTGCACTCTAACGGCTAGTTGCTGAAAGTGATTTTTGAATTCTAATTCATCTCCAACAGCTCTTTCATGAATCCCTAGGCCCTACAATGGCCATATCTCATGGAAAACTAAAAAGGGATTGCTTTTGAGGGATTAAACAATTATTAGAAGATTATTATTGATTTATCTTGAGAAATTGAAGAGCCTTCAAGTCTTTCACCAACCTACTTCAAGAGCTTTCAAGTTAGGATTCAAAGCTTCACCAACTTCTTTTCATGATTGAATCCACTCATTGAAGAAGCATAAAAGTAGCTTGAAGAGCATTAAAGAGCATTCAAAGCTAGGCTTCATCTTGATCTACATCGGCAACGTTTAAACAAACTCAGTTTGTTGTGTAGTTGCTTTTTATTTCTCTCTATCTTTGTTTTCTCTCTAAGAATAGCAAGGGGCTATATCTTAAGAGAGGGTTGAAGGTTTTTAGGTGAACCTTGTGAAAACCTAAGTTGGGTTCTTGGTGATCCCGTTATAAAACCAAGTGTTAGGATTTCTTTGGTGATTCCGATAAAACCAAAGTGTATAGATTTAGATTGTGAGCCTGGTAAAACAATCCAATTGTATTTCGATTAGGGGATATAGTAAAAATCCCAAGTGGTGCTTGAATAGTGGACGTAGGAGCCGTTTGCTCCAAACCACTCTAAATCTCTTTGTGTTTGTGTTTGTGCTTACTTTAGCTTATTGCATTTACTTAATTACTTCCGCATTGCATATTGCACCGCAACACTAAAAGAATTTCAAAGTGCACATAATTGTGAAAAGCTTTTAATCCCAATTCACCCCCCTCTTAGGAAGCCACCTGGGCAACAAGTGGTATCAGAGCAGAGTCTCTGAAAATTACTTAGAGTAAAGATAGATGGCACATCCCATTAGCACCACTTTGGCCGAAGGCCAATCTACAAATCGACCTCCACTTTTTACTGGAACTAATTATACATATTAGAAGGCAAGAATGAAAATATACATTTAAGCTATAGATTTTTATTTATGAAAAATTATCTTGAAAGGACCTCACACACCCACTATTAGAGTTAATGATATTGAAGTTCCCGAACCAGAAGAGGAATGCGACAAAAATGATATAAAATTAGCTGAACTGAATGCCAAAGCTATGAATTTGTTATATTATGCTTTGGATCCAAATAAGTTTAATGGAATTTCAACTTGTAATTCTGCTAAAGAAATTTGGAACAAGCTAGAGATTATACATGAAGGCACATCACAAGTTAAAACATCAAAAATCAATCTTCTTGTGCATAACTATGAGTTATTTAAGATGGGTCCTAATGAGAGTATATCTGCTATGTATACTTGCTTTACTGATATTATCATTGGTCTTAAAAGTCTTGGTAGAACATACACTAATGCTGATCTTGTTCAAAAAGTTTTGAGATCCTTGCCAGATAAATGGGAAGCTAAGGTGACAGCTATTCAAGAGGTAAAGGACCTGAATACCCTACCACTGGATGAGTTGCTTGGTTCACTAATTACACATGAATTAGCCATGCAACAAAGGACTGATGAAGATTCCAAGAGAAAGAAAGCTATAGCATTTAAAGCTACAGATGAGGACAAGAATGAAGACTCGACTCATCAGATGATGATGATTTAGAAAATGATGAGATTGCCCTTGTAATGAGAAAGTTTAAAAGGTTTATGGATAGAAGAAAAACAAATAGATAGAGGAAGCAATATAGAAAAGAGATTTTAGGAGAGAAAGAGAAAAGGAGAAGGATAAAGATAAATATCAAGTTTCAATCTGCTATGGATGCAAGAAGACGGGACATATCTGTCCTGACCATCCTGAAGCAAAGAAAAATATGATCACTAAAAAGAAAAAGAAGGCGATGCTTGCAGCATGGAGTGACAACGATGAATTTACATCCACTAAGTAGGATGAAGAAGGAACAAAAACTGCACAGATATGTCTTATGGATTTGGAGGATGAGGTAACTACTTCTGAACCTAGTTTAGAATTTACATGTGATGAGTTGCATAATGCTTTTGTGAATTATTAGTAGAATACAAAAAGGCAGGTTTGAAAATGAAAACTTTGAAAAATCATTGTGATACAATTAAAAAGGATAAAAATGAATTTGATAAAAGAAATAAAATTTTGCAAAGGAAATTAAGTCTAGTTTGTGAAAGACTTAAGTCCACCCAATTTGAAAAAGAAGAGCTTCTTGAGAAAAGCAAAGGTTCGCAAAATGAAAATGATGATTTAAAGAAAGAAGTTCAAAAGCTTAAGCCTTTGGTTGAAAAATTAACCCTAAGTTCTAACAAGCTTGAATTAATTTTGAAAGATCAAAGAGAGATAAATAACAAATTTGGAATTTGTTATAAAGGTTCAATTTGAAACAAATTTTCTACATCACATCATATGCTCCTAAGTTCATAACTTCAAAACAATTTAGATCTAAATTTGCATCATCATGTACTTTTTACTCAAAGCCAAGGATTGTATGCTATACTTGTAATAACATTGGTCATAAGGCATTTGACTGTCATTTGAAACATAATGATAAGAAGAAAATCTAGAAAGTTTGGGTTCCAAAAGGAACCATTTCTACTAACTTGCAAGGACACAAGAAAGCTTGGTACCTAAATCATTACATGATTGTTTTGCAGGGATGTCTTGCAGCCACAAATAAAAAGTAAAGATGGTACCTAGATAGCGACTGTTCAAGACACATGATGGGTAACATTGATTAATTCTTCACCCTTAAACAAAAAGATGGTGGAATGGTAGCATTTGGTGATAATCGCAAAGGAAGGATAATCGGTATCGGTAAAATCAAAATTACTCCTTCTACATTTATTGAAAATGTGTTACTTGTAGAAAAGTTAAAACATTATCTTTTGAGTATTAGTCAGCTTTGTGACATTGGTTTTAATATTTTCTTCAAGTCATCAATGTGTATAGTAGTTGATCCACTTGACTCTAGTACTAAATTCATTGGACATAGACTTGGTAACATTTATGTAGTAGATCTTAATGATCTGGCTATGTCAAGCAACACAAGTCTTGTAGCAATGAATGACAAGAGTAAGGAGTCAAGTTTACTATGGCATAGGCGACTTGGACATGCTAGTATGGATACTATAGCCAAACTTATTTCAAAGGATTTATTCAAAGGATTGCCAAAATTTAAAGTTAATTTTGATTATGTTTGCGATGCTTGTCAATTTGGAAAACAAGTGAAGGAGAGTTTTAAATCAAAAAACGTTGTTTCTACTACTAGACCCTTAGAGCAACTTCATATGGACTTATTTGGACCTACTATGACTACAAGCCTAAGTGGTATGAAATATAGCCTTGTGATTATAGATGATTTTTCAAGATACACATGGATTTTGTTTATTGCACATAAAGATGAAACTTTCAAAGTATTCAAAAAGTTTTATAAAAGAGTTTCAAATTTGAAAAATCTATCTGTTATTTCAATTCATAGTGATCATGGCACTGAGTTTGAAAATAAACATTTTGATCACCTTTGCATAATGCACGGTATTGACCAAAACTTCTCTGTACCTAGAACACCACGGTAAAATGGTATTGTAGAAAGAAAGAATTGTACTTTGGAAGAGATGTCCTGAATAATGCTTTGTGAAGAAAATCTTCCAAAATACTTTTGGGCAGAAGCTGTAAATACTGCTTGCTATATTTTGAATAGAGTTTTGATTAGACCTATCATTAGGAAAACCCCTATGAATTGTGGAACAATAGAAAGCCTAATATCAAATATTTTCATATTTTTGGATGTAAATGTTTTGTTCTTAATAATGGAAAAGATAATCTTGGTAAATTTGATGCAAAATCCGATGAGACTATTTTTCTTGGATATTCTTTAAATAGTAAAGCCTATCGAGTTTTCAACAAAAGAACCTTGACTATAGAAGAATCAATATATGTTGTTTTCAATAAATCTGATATTTCAACTTTTAGAAGAGAAGATCTTGTTGATGATGATGTAGGTACACTAGAACATGGACTGAAGGATTTGACTCTCAAAGACAAATAATTAAGTGAACCACATGAAGAAGAGGTAAGAAAAAATTATGATGATAATCCAAAGAATGGAGGTATGTACACTCACATCCCAAAGAATTATTTATAGGAGACCCATCTCAAGGTGTTAGAATTAGAGCTACACATAGAGATATACATGACTTGATTGCTTTTGTTTCTCACATAAAGCCACACACTATAGAAGAAGCTGAAACTGATCCTAATTGGATGTTAGCATGCATGATGAATTAAACCAATTTAGGAGAAATAATATTTGGACCCTAGTAGAAAGACCTAATGACTATCCTGTTATAGGTACTAGGTTGGTTTATAGAAGTAAATTATATAAGGAATGAAATGTAATTAGAAATAAGGCTAGACTGGTAGAACAAGGATTTAATCAAGAAGAGGGAATAGATTTTGATGAAACTTATGCACCAGTAGCTAGGTTAGAAGCCATTAGATTACTATTAGCATATGCATGCTTTATGAATTTTAAGTTATTTCAAATGGACGTAAAGAGTGCATTTTTGAATGATTTTCTATCTAAAAAGTTTTTATCGAACAACCACTGGATTTTATTGATCACACATTTCCAAATCATGTTTTCAAATTGAATAAAGCTTGGTATGGTCTAAAACATGCATCCAGAGCCTGGTATGACAGATTAAGTAAATTTTTAATTACAAATGATTTTGTAAGAGGTAGTATTGATACCATACTGTTTATTCAAAGAAAAGATAATGACAATTTAGTTGTTCAAATCTATGTTGATGATATTATTTTTGGATCTACTGATGAAACTTTGTGTCAAGATTTTGCTAAGCTAATACAGGATGAATTCGAGATGAGCTTGATGGGTGAGCTGAGTTACTTTCTCGGGCTTCAGATCAAACAATCTAAAGAAGATATCCTGATCAACCAAGCCAAATATATCAAAGAGATTATCAAGAACTTTGCTTGGAATCAAGTAAAGAAATTGGAACACCCATGAATCCTGCATGTAGACTTGATAAAGATGAGAATGGCACAAATGTAGATCAAAAGCTGTACAGAGATATGATCTGTTCATTGCTTTATTTGATAGCTAGTAAACCTGATATTTTTTTTAGTGTTTGTATGTGTGTACATTTTCAATCTAATCCAAAAGAGTCACACATCATAGCTGTTAAAAGAATCATTAAGTATCTTAAAGGCACATGATATCTAGGTTTATGGTATTCTAAGCACACATCCTTGAAATTAATTAGTTATTCTGATGCTGATTATGGAGACTGTATAATTGATAGAAAAAGCACAAGTGGCACCTGTCAATTTCTAGATGTTAACTTGATTTCATGACAATGTCGTAAACAGAACTCTATAGCACTGTCTACTGCTGAGGTAGAATATATGGTTGTGGGGAGCTGTTGTGTTCAAGTGTTATGGATTAAGCAACAACTATAAGATTATGGTGTTGTCCAATCTAAAATTTCTATTAAATGTGATAACACTAGTGCTATTAACTTATCCAAAATTCCAATTCAGCATTCTCAAACTAAGCACATAGAAATTAGACATCATTTCATTCGAGGTCATGTTTTAAATAATGTTGTTGAATTAGAATTTATACCTACTGAAGATCAACTAGCTGACATTTTTACTAAACCCCTTAGTCAAGATAGATTTGAGAAGATTAGAGGCAATTAGGCCTGTGTGACCCATTCTGAATATTTTGACCTAATTTTTGAAAAATAAGAAAAAATTATCTAAACATTTCAAATTTTCTTCTAGAGCTAATGACAACCTATTTTAGTGATTAGAAACCCATAAAAATAATTTTACCTTAGCTGACTTGAGTCGACTCAAGTCACCAGGTGGTTCAACGAGCTAACTCGAGAGTCGGGCCGAGGGTTTTTAAATAGGGTTCCATAGGTTTGAAATCACTATTTCTTTCCTTATTTCTCACATTCCCTTAGCTGACTCCTCTCTTTAACCTAGGAAAAACTCCTAGAACACCTCCTAAACCCTTCAAAATCCTAATCTAAGCTAGATGGCTCCTCGTAAGGCCATAGCCAAAAAACCTAGGTGAATGGTTCGGACAGTGGTCGAGGAAATAAGGACAAAGCGGTTCTTAGATACTTCAAATCCGGAAGAAGAACATCAAATAGAGCATGAAGAAGAGCAAGAGGCACCAAGGCAAGTAATCTTAATGGGAAATAGACAAGTTACATCGGGTAGATACATAGATTTCAATTTTTTAGAATAAGAGCATTTGCACATTGGTGATTGGTTGGTTAGACAAGGTTGGAAAGACTTTTGTGTGCTCAATCTTTCCACTTATCCCAACCTTGTTAGGCAATTTTTTGAGATCATGTCCTTAGGTGCATTCCACATTGAAGGTACTGTGAAGGGTAAGCACATTGAGATCAATGAACAAAAGTTGTCTAGTATTCTTCACATACCAAAAGAGGGTGAGAGCTACGTTGTATTGAAGGACAAGCAAAATACTTTGAGATTTGTACATGAGAGGACAAATGTAAAGGGAGTTATTCATGTTAGTGCAAACCAATTATCTTTGGAAATGAGGTTATTGCACAATATTATTAGCCGTATCTTCTTGCCCCGGATGGGGAGGTTTGACTGGGTTAGTAAGCATGACCTAGTCTTCATGAGATGCTTGGTTGAGGGGGAGGCCCTCAATTTACCATTCATTATGTATCTCAGATGAGGGAGGCTTCTCGGAGGGCACAGGCATGTCTTCCATACGGGATGGTATTCACACTTCTATTTCAGGATGCCCTAGTTGATTTGTTTGGAGAGGACAATAGACAACTTCTACACACAGACAGATACAACTTGAAATCTCTGACCTGGATGGGATTTATTAAAGTTGAGGGTCACTAGATTAGAAAGAGCTCAGGTCTTCCAGTGGCTCATTCAAAGGATGATTTAGATGAGGATATTCAGGCAGCAGAGGGACAAGGTGTAGAGGCAGAGACACATGTTGATGAGGCTGGACCCTCGAGCCAGCTCCTACTACTCCTCGTTCACTGTCAGAGGATCGACAACTATTAGACCTGATGTTGATGACCGATTGCAGTGTATACTGGACGAGATCTCGAGTCTTCATAGAGGGAGATCTGAGACTTATGCCAGGATATCTGCTCTTCATTTAGAGATGCACCAGGGCTTCCAGGATATCATGACTTTTCTTCGATAGCTTACTATAGCCAGTCAGTTTGTACCGACTACTTCCATAGTAGCACCTGACACTAGCACTAATTACAGACAGGGATAGGAAGTGCACTTCAGTGACATTCCTTTTGAGACCACTCCTACTGAGGCTGAGACTGGTACCGAGATTCTAGGTTCTGACATTGGAGACACTCCAGCTATAGAGATATTATCTACCACCAGCACTCTAGCCTTATCTTTTGATCCTCCCACTGCCAGACCCACTCTTATTGTCATTTCCTTTGAGTCCAAAGTAAAAGAAAAGGCCAAAACCAAAACCTCTAGGACTACCACACTTGTTAGGACTAGACTCAAGGACCTTAGGCCTAGGCTCTCTAAGTTCAAGCCTGCTCCAGGCATTTTAGAGGTCGGTTCCTCCTCTAGTGAGGAAGACCATAGTGGTGATTATCCTAGTCCTTCTTTTTGATGTTTTAGTCCATCCTTTCGATGTTTTAGTCTTTCAATTTTATGTTTTTAGGACTTTATGTTTTTATGTTTTGTTATTGTGATACTATTTTGTCATGCCGAGGTATATTTGTACTGTATCACTTATGTACTGACCCTTCATATATATACATATGACATTTTATGATACATGTCCTTTTATGATACACATTGTCAATGACTTTTTGCGAATGAATCTTTTCCTATTCTATATACCTTTTTGTTGATGACAAAAAGGGGGAGAAGGGAGAAAATATGAATGTGCATGAAAATGTGAAGATATGAATGAAAATGTAAAGATATGAATGAAAATGTGTATAAATGTTTATAAATACATGAATATGTATGAAAATTTATGAAAATTTGATGAAATAAGAAGAAATATTATTACAATATTAAGGGGGAGCTTATGTTAAGTTTTTAAGAAATTTATTATAGCTAATTCAGTAATTACCCTATCGATTAGCTAGGTAAGAGGTGGGGTCATGGGAGGCTCCCACTACTCTTGCAGGGTCCTAATTAAAAATCATGAAACCGCTTAGGACATTTGCCTCTAGACCTATAGCCTTAGACACCAGATTCAAGCGATAATCAAGGGATTGGGTGCACTAGCTTTCACATAATACTTGGAACCTGACTTGTTGGTGTCCCTAGCTCACTAGAGCAAATTAAGTCTAATTGATTTTATTTAGGCTAGGCTCGGATGCAAAAGAAAGTTGTTGTGGGCCCAGGATAGGAGATGAGATCCTGTCCTGATCTGAGATGCTCAAGTGCCCTTAAGATTAGTTATTGGATGATGCAGTCACACAAATATGAAACCCTAGATGCACTGAAATTAAAATAATTAAAAATAACAAAAAAATAAAAATAATTAAATTTATATTTATTTGTAAAATTAATTTTAGATCTAATTAATTTTAGATTTTCGATCTCGAGATATCACATCCGGCCGTAGCTCATTACTCCCATGGGTCATCATAGTATACATGCATATACTTGCTCAGGAGGTGCGATTCTTTCCACCAAAAAATAGCAAATAAAAAAAAAATTCTGATTTTTTTTAGATTAAATAGAGTACTAATAGAGGGTTAATGAAAAATTAATTATTAATTTTTTTGAATTTTTTAAGATTGGTTTTATATAATTTTAATTTTAGCCTAGTTCTAGGTATGCAAAAATTTCAGAACTAGTAGTTAAATCCTAGTTTAACCTTCGCTCTGATACCAAAATGATACGGGATAATTATGAAAACTTAATCAACTGATTATTAACTTAATTAGTAGATAAAAATAGAGATTAAGTTTTTTTTTTTATTTTCAATTTTTAAAGACTCAAAGGAGATAATTAAGAAAACTAGTCTACTAGTTAATAACCCGCAGAGCAAATCTACCAGGTAACTTGAAAAATAGGATTTGATGGCTAAAAAACCACCGTAAACTAGGATCTACTTATCACAATTTAGAAATCATAGAGTAGGGATGGGTTTTATAATTTTACCAATGAAGACGTTTTCCTCTGCAGATATGGCTGGACTCTCAAGAATTTTGCACAGGGCTTCAAGATCTAGATCGTCGGGCTTCAATCTTCCACGATAATGGTTCTAAGGCAAGAAGACCTTGACTTTGATCCTTGATTACCTGAAATCATTCAACAAAGGAAGATCTCTCAGTTAGAATATAGTAAAGAAGAAAACATAATGGAAAAATGAAAGGAAAAGAGATGGAAGCAGGCGGCTAGGGTTTCTCGGTGTCTAAATATGTAAGGCCTCACAACACGCGATGCTCTGAAGAACAAAGGAAAGGGCCTCACACCCCACGATGCACATAGCAAAGGAAAAGAATTGGATAGAGTGTCACTTTATTTCATCAAAAATCATTAGTAATATAGGGGGTTGATGGGATATTTATAGACCATCAACTAGTTGTATAAGGGATACAAATACTAGCACTGGTGTCCCTTAAGAAATAACTCCTTGAATCCTTGCTCTGGGCATCTTGGACTCCTGCCTTGGGCAGATCTGGGGCTCTCTCCAAGGTGGGAAACATCATGGGATTCTTATCCAAATTGGGCACCAATGATGAGGATAGGTGAGGTGTCATGATAAAGGGCCGAGATTGCTTCATCGATTGGCCTTGATTGCTGGACTCTAGAGTCTGGATGATGTGGACTCCTGTAGAATAGTGGACTCTCCAGTCTGGATGGAAGAAAACTCAAGAGTTCTTATAGGATTCTTGAGTTCTTTAAACTTGAGCAACTTTGAGCCTAATTGATCAAAACACTTGAGGTAGAAAGCCAATGAATCTCCTACACTTTGGGCGATCAAATGAACTTGAACTTCCTTGAAAGTTGGCATCAAAGAGAGGTTGGAATAGCTTGGCTAACTCCTTGGTTTTTGGCATGAATTATTTAAGGGAGATGGTGCCAACTTGAAGACTCCTTCTCATTTACTCATCTTAAAAAGAACGGGCGCTATATACTTGATTTCATTTGGCCGACCAAGAGTGTGACATGGCAAGTGTGTTGTCCTAATGAAGTGGTATGCGGTATTGTCCCGATGAAGTGGCAAGTGGTGTCCAAACATATCATGTGATGTTGTCCAAATTCTTGAAAGGTAGCGCTAAGAACTGGTTGTATATGACAAGTGACATGGGCTAGCACATGGAGTCACATGGGTCTTACTTGGGCCCCCCATTGTATTACAGGACTCAACTAATAATTACAAGACTCAACCAACTAATTAATTAAAACCCAACTTGATCAATTGAAACCCAATTTGATTAAAAGGCATAGACATGTAAACAAATGGTTCAACTTGGCAAAAAGGATTTGGCCTAAAAGGCTAAAAAACTAAAACCCTAATTATAGTTAGTAAAAAGGGCAAAACCCAACTAAGCCTAAATATCAGAATTTAAAATAAAATATTTATAGGTAAAAGGGGTTTGGGTTCAGGGCTTTAATCAGAGGTGATCCACAAGGATGTGGATTCCACCTGTTGATCTTTTTGGCCCTAGTGTCCATACCAAACCATGAAGAAATTACATGCCCGTAGTAGTGGACCATACAAAGTAATTAGAAAACTCAGATCTAATGCCTACATGCTTGAGTTAGCGCCTGAACTAGGCATTAGTTCTACTTTCAATGTTTTAGACTTAATAGAGTATAGAGAGCCAACATTGATTTCTGTGAGCATTTTGGGCCTGATCCAATCTTTAAGAGTGAGCCAACCCATGTGTGTCCACCTGCCATACTACTAGCCCAGAGAGACAGGATTGAGCAGATCTTGGACGACAAGATTATCACTACTCGGGGCAAAGACTATCAGCGATATCTGATTCATTGACAAGGATGACCCGAGACTGACAATTTTTGAATCACCAGAGAGGACTTGTAAAGAATTGACCCAGACTTACTAGAGCACTATCATAGTAAAGTTGACCCATACTCGATAGGGTCGAGTTTCTCTAACCCGGGGAGAATTGGTACGGATACCAGGGCCAGAAAAAAATGACAGGTCGAACACACATCCCTGTGGATCACTTGTGAATGAAGCCCTAAGCCAAAACCCCAGATCACTTACTAATAGTTATTTTGAATTTTGTTATTTTAGCTTAGTTGGGTTTAGCCCTAAACCCTAAAGTTGAGTTTGTAAAAAAACCCTAATTATAATTGGATCATAAATTCTGTTATAATGGTCCAGTGTTAGTTAGCCTTTTTTACCAATTAGGATTTTGTATATAAAGCCTATTTATCAGGTTGTGTCAAACCCTATTTAAGCCCTTTTGGGCTAAATCCTATTTACCAGCTTAAGCCCTTTTGTTTAGTTGGTTATGCCTTTTGATCAATTTGATCAAGTTGGGCTTTTAATTAATTAGTTGGTTGAGTCTTGTAATTGTTAGTTGAGTCCTGTAATACAAGAGGGTACCCAATTAAAGACCCCATGTGATACCATGTGCACCCAAGTCAAGATCCATGTGACTCCATGTGCTAGCTCAAGTCAAGCCACATGCCAACTACCTCTTGGCACCACCTCATCTAGTTTTGGACATCGCTTGCCAATCATCTAGGATATTATTACATGACATGTCACTTATATTTTGGACATCACTTGCCACATCATCCTGGACAACAACACATGTCAATTCTTTATGTGCTACATCATCAAGTCAAGGATGCCCAAGCCACTTCACCATGTCACATGCCACTTCATCCATTCCACTTGGTTGGCCACATGAAAGATAAGTTGTCACATTTTAAGAGGAGTAGAGGAGAAGGAGTCCAAGCCATAGCTAGCACCAAGAAGGAGTTTTGGTCGGCCATCCTTCTCATTTCTTTCTCAAAAATCCAATAAGAAATCGACCAAGGTGAAAGAATGCCAACTTTAAGATGAGTAAAGCAGAAGGACTCTATAATTCCCATCTCACTTGTCAGCCACATGAAGAGCGCCTCATCCTCTCTTGGTTGCCCATATCCTAATAATCCAAGATTCAAAACCAAGTGAGTTTACATAGAAAACCTCTTCATCTACCATTCAAATTTAAATGCAAGAAAGGATCAAGATGAAGTCTAAGAAGGATTAATGCCAAGAATAGGAGATGGATTGTGCCAATTTTAAGGAGTCGGTCAAGAAAAGAGAAGCACCTCATCGCACCTCATTCCATCTTAAATTTGTTGCCAATATTTCAAAGGAGTGCCATATCTCTTCTCATCACCATTTGGATAAATCCATCTCAAGTTGTTGCCCAAGCTAGAAGAAGCCCAAGGAGAGCTCAAAGACTAGAGTCCAAGACACCAGAAACAAGGATTCAAGGTGTTGTTGCCCAAGGGAAACCGATGCAAGACTTTGTAACCCTTACATTTCTAGTTGATGGTCTATAAATACCCCATGAACCCCCCTGTATTATTCATTCTACATATATGAAATAAGGCTGACATTTTATCAAATTTCTTTGCTGTGTCAAGCATCGCGGGGTGTGAGGCCCTATTCCTTTGTTCTTTGAAGCATCGCAGGATGTGAGGCCCTAGTTATCCAATCATCAGAAATCCTAGCCACCTCTTCCATCTTCTTCTCCTTCCGACTTTTTCCTTTCTACTTTTATTCTTCCTTCCATGCCCTAACTTGAGTGTTTTTTTTTTGAGTGTTGCAGGTGATCGAGATCTAAAGTAAAGGCATCTTTGCCTTGGAACCAGTTAAGCTAAAGATCGGAGCTCGAGATCAACCATCTTGAAGCCATACCGCAAGATCCTTGAGAGTCCAGTCAGATCCACATTAGAGGGATATATTCATCATTGGTAAAATTAAAAATCTTTTTCTAACTCTTTAATTTCTGATTCCATGATAAGTAGAACCCTAGTTTAAGGTAGTTCCTTAATCACCAATTCCTGGTTTTTCTAGTTTATTTTGTTAGACCTACATTGTTGGTTGATAACTAAGTGATTAGTTTTGCTTGATTGATCTCTTCGAGTCTTTTAATCTAAAAATCCAGAAAAATGTAATTGCTGTTAATATCGGATAATTAGTTAAATAATTAGTAATTTAATTTTGCATATTGTCCCGCATCATGATGGTGGCAGCACGAAAACCTGGTGATCTAAATCAGGGATTGAACAAAGATAGAGGATGGTTTGAAGAACACTTTCTTCGATGGCTTCTCTATTGGTAGACGGTTGGTGGCATGTCTCTTTGGAAGATGGTGGCTGGAGTTGGTGGCAGCTTCTCCAGCAACCATGATGGTGACGGGAGTGATGGTTTGGACTGGATAGTGGCCAAATGAAAAAAAATTGAAGATGTTGACTAGGTGATGTTTTGATGGTGTCCAATGGGTCTCTGAAGATGAGAGAGCTCCCGGTGATGAGGGAAAGGCCTCCAGTGACTTCTTTAGCAAAGAAATGGCTTGAAGAAGTCGGTGGTCAATAGAATGGCCCTATGGACCTGCTTGAATGGTTGCTTGCAGACCAGTGATACGGGACTAAATATGCATGCAAAATATTTTTTTGTTTTTATGTGTTGAGTTAAGTATCTAAATCCCAAATTAAGACCAAAAATTAAAGTAGAGAGTTCTATACAAAAATAAGAAGCAACAGCATGCAAGTAGACCCTTAAAATGATAAGGAAGAAGGACCACCGAGGCTGAGAAGTCCCGGTTGGGCTTGTTCCCCTTCTATATCACTATTGGCAAGTAGAGAGGGTGTACCTGATAGGATCTTGTAGATGAATCCTTGTAGAGGTCTTTCTTCGCTCCCGGATAAAGCCTAGATGATCAAGTCGAAGACCTCGTGGATTCGTGGCTTTCAACCCGATGATCCGATTGCTGCCCGGCTGAAATTTATGGATTCGTAGACTTCGAGGGACCTACAAATTGCCTATCAAGGGTTAGAAAATAATGTAGGGATGATAAAATAAATTGAAAATAGCAACGAAATAATGGTTTTGATGTTGGGTGACCAAGGCTGGAGAGGTGGCTTCTAGGGTTTTGATGGCGACTGGATGCAGGGCACAGGAAACAAGGAAGAAGGGGTTTACATAGATTCCCCTTAGCACACAGCAAGCACACAACAAATTGGAAAGCTTAATATTTTTTCATAAATAAAAATTAGTCTTCATACAGGAGAAGGGGGCCTCTTAAACAGACCCATAAACTTCCCTCCAAGTAAGGATACAAAAGACATTTCATAGCAATTTGAATCTCACCCAAACCCTAGCTAGAATACATGGTAGGTCAATAGCCCTCTTTCCCTCAAACTCCCTCTCTCTTTCTTGCCTTGGTAAGCCAAGGGAGGTGACCCTAAGTGGCTGACCAAGAGGTGGTGACCATAAGGATGGATGGAGCCATATGATGCTCCACTTGGGCCTTGGGTGGCCCAGTATGCTCCAAGCTATGTTCTAGGGTTCCAGGCTGTGTCCCAGGGTTTCAGGACCTTCACTTTTCTTGCTGGGTCTTCCATGTCTTCATGCTGGATTGGTGTTCACTTGTATTGAGTCTTCATTAGACTTGGATTAACATCTACAGGACTCAGACTATGACTAGCTGACTTGATTGACTAATCCAAACCCGACGGGTATGAATCAAACTCTGAATACAAGACTCAAATGATTGATGCCCAAAATAACATGACTCAGGGGCCAAAGAAAAAAAACTCAAATAGGCTACACCCTTATTACAAACTAGACTCAAACACTATTATGTAATCCACAGACGGTTGAGAAGCCTCTATCTTATTCTGGTGCCTCTGGTGTCCGCACCAATTCTCCCAAGATGGGAGGAACTCGACCCTATCGAGTAAGGATCACACTGGCTCACACATCTCTGGAGAAGGTCTTGGTCAAGGCATTGCAAGTCCTCTAGAGAAATCAATGAAATGTCTGATTCTAGCTGGCCTTGCCATAGAACCAGGTAGCATTGGTAGCCACGGCCCTGGGTCGTGATAGCTTGATCATCCAAGATACGCTCGATCCGTTCTCCTCTCTCAGGCCAATTAATTGGTGGACACTTAGGGCTAGGGTCACTCACAAGAGAAGGAATAGGTCCAAAGGCCTCACTGGGTATCGCTGCCAGTTCCCTATACTGAACCAGGTATGCAATATTGAAGGTAGACTAATGCCAAAATCCGGGGGCAAATCTAACACATAGGCATTTGGTCCAACCTTCTCTATCACTCAAAAAGGTCCGGCTCCACAAGCATGAAGCTTCTTAATGGTCCTGGGTGGGAACTACTCAAGCCTATGTCTAATCATGACAGAATCCCCTACATCAAACTTTTTGGCTCTTTTTCATGAATTTGCTAGTTTCATATATGTTTCATTACTTAGATTAATCTTTCGGCTAATATCCTTATGCAAGTCTCTAATATGCTGTGCGAATGACTCTGTAGACTCTGAGACTCGTGCATGAGCAGGTAAAAGAATTAGATCAATGGGGCGATTAGGCTTATAGCCATGGATTATCTTAAAAGGATTCTTGCCCGTGGTCCTATTTACTGAGCTATTATAGGCAAACTCTGCTCTAGGCAACAATAAGTCCTAATTTCCAATATGTTCACCTACCAGGCATCTAGGAAGGTTTCCTAGGCTTCGATTTACCACTTCGATTTGGCCATCTATCTGGGGGTGGTAGATTGTAGAAAACTTAAGCTTGGTCCCTAACAAGTGCCAGAGGGTTTTCCAGAAATAACTGGTGAACCTAACATCCCTATCTAATACGATGGTCTTGAGTAGGCCATGGAGTCTTACCATATTGTCTAAGAAAAGCTTGGCTACTCTAAATGCATTAAAGGTCTGGGAACATGGGATGAAGAGAGCCATCTTAAAGAACCTGTCGACCACTACAAAGATAGTATCGTATCTTTTCTAGGTCTTAGGTAATCCTAACACGAAGTCCATACTGAGATCCTGCCAAGGGCGATCAGGCACTGGTAAAGGTGTGTAGAGGCTAGTATTTTGCTTTTGTTATTTTGCAACAGTACAAGTTCTACACCTTGCTACTATCTAAGCAACATGCCTTTTCAAACCTGGCTAATAAAACTTGTCTTCTATCGCTAAGATGGTCTTATTCCTATCAAAGTAACCAGCTAATCCTCCAGCACGGGTCTCCTAAATCAGGAACTCTCTAAGGGATGTTCTTGGGATGCATAGCCTATTATTCTAGAATAGGTAGCCATCCTAAATGGTATACTCACTATGGGTACTGGATGGTCCTAGCCTAAGGGTTTGGTAAATGTCTCCAAAGTCAGGATAGGTTTCATACTCATCCTTTAATCTATCAAACCCTATGACTTGGGTACTGACTGAACCTAAAAGCAAAAACCTATGGCTAATGGCATCTGCTACCTTATTTTCTATTATGGCATGGTGTTTCAGGATAAAAGTGTATGCTAGAATGTACTCAATCCGTTTACCATTCCTTGGGTTGAGTTTCTTTTGGGAGTTCAGGAACCGAAGTGCCTTATGATCAAAATATAAGACAAACTCCTGCGGTAATAACTAATGTCTCCAACATCTAAAGGCCTGGACTACCGTATAAAATTTCTTGTCAAAGATAGAGTACTTAAGTTTAGCCTCATTCAGCTTCTCACTGAAGAAGTCTTTGGGGTGATTTTCCTAACTCAGTACCCCACCTATCCTACTCCTGAGGCATCGCAAGCAACCTCAAACACCATAGAGAAATCAGGTAATCTAAGGATGGGTGCATGGGTCATCTTATCCTTATGTTCTAGGAAGGCTTTATCAGCTACTTTGGTCCACTCAAATATACCTTCCTAATACAATCTATTATGGGTGCAATGATAGTACTAAAATCTTTAATAAATCTCCTATAAAAGGTTGCTAGGCCATGGAAGCTACGCACATCGTGGACATTAGAGGGTACAGGCCACTCGATAATTGTCCTAACCTTTTTAGGATTAGCAAAAACTTTCTCTAGGGTAACGACAAAAATGATGAAGATAACCCAATGTGTCATGAACTCATATTTCTTGAAGTTGGCATAGAGGCTATTCTCCTTAAGGGTCTGGCACACTAGTCTAAGATGACTAAGATGGTGCAGGACTAAATATGCATGCAAAATATTTTTGTATTTTTATGTGTTGAGTTAAGTATCTAAATCTCGAAAATAAGTCCAAGAATTAAAGTAGAGAATTCTATACAAAAATAAAAAGCAACAGCATGCAAGTAGACCCTTAAAATGATAAGGAAGAAGGACCGCCAAGGCTGAGAAGCCATGGTTGGGCTAGTTCTCCTTCAATATCGCTAATGGCAAGAGGAGGGGGTGTACCTGACAGGATATTGCAGATGAATCCTTGTAGAGGTCTCTCTTCGCTCCCGAATGCGGCCTGGATGATCAAGTCGAAGACTCCATGGACTTGCAGCTTTCAACCCGGTGATCCGATTGCTGCTCAGCTAGAATCTATGGATTTGCAGACTTCGAGGGACCTGCAAATCACCTATCAAGGATTAGAAAATAATGTAGGGATAATGAAATAAATTAAAAATAGAAAGAAAAGAATGGTTTTGATGTTGGGTGACCAAGGCTGGAGAGGTGGCTTATAGGGTTTTGATGGTGGCTAGATGTAGGGTGCAGGAAATAAGGAAGAAGAAGGGGTTCACACAGATTCCCCTTAGCACACAGCAAGCACACAACAATTTGAAAAACTTAATATTTTTTTTCATAAATAAAAATTAGTCTTCATACAAGAGAAGGGGGCCTCTTAAATAGACCCATAAACATGCCCTCCAAGTAAGGATACAAAAGACATTTCATAGCAATTTGAATCCCACCCAAACCCTCGCTAGAATACATGGTAGGTCAATAGCCCTCTTTCCCTCAAACTTCCTCTCTCTTTCTTGCCTTGGTCGGCCAAGGGAGGTGACCCTAAGTGGCTGACCAAGAGGTGGTGACCATAAGGGTGGATGGAGCCATATGATGCTCCACTTGGGCCTTGGGTGGCCCAATATGCTCCAAGTTACGATCCAGGGTTCCAGGCTACATCCCAGGGTTTTAGGACCTTCACTTTTCTTGCTGGGTCTTTTATGTCTTCAAGCTGGGTTGGTCTTCACTTGTGCTGTCTTGGCCTTCACTTATATTGAGTCTTCATTAGACTTGGATTAACATTTACAGGACTCAGACTATGACTAGCTGACTTGACTGACTAATCCAAACCCTACTGGTATGAATCCATCTCTGAATACAGGACTTCAATGATGGAGGCCTAAAAGAACATGACTCAGGGGCCAAAGAAAAAAAATTCAAATAGGCTAAGCTTTTATTACAAACTAGACTCAAACACTACTAAATAATCCACAGAGAGTTAAGAAGCCTCTTTCTTATTCTGGTGTCTTTGGTGTCCACACCAACTAGCTTATGTTCTATAGACTCAACGGCCAGTCCATGATGGATCGGCTACTTTAAAATGCTTGCATTTATTTTAATAAACTTTAAATTTGTATTCTGGGCTTGTTCAATCTTCGATTTGAGTACCATCTATGACGTTAAACACCAAAAATCATGCTCTTTTAATCTATGGACTCCATTTCTGCAAAGCATCAATAAAATGTATCAATTCTTAATAAATATAAAGTAATTAATATTTATTTTAATTATTAAATTGAGATAATTAATAGACTTATCACACCCTCCAACTTAATCATTGCCAGTCCCTTAGCAATGTAATTAAAATTGAATCATGTATCACTAAGATTGCCCTTTACAAAACCAGATCTAGGCCTAAGGTTGAAAAAAGCTGGCTAGTGTCACTAAGTATTAAGCTTTTAAAGTAAATTTTATAGTCAGAACTATTAGAAACTTTCATAGAGTTCATCCAAAGATCTATAGCACTTGTGCTTGTGATGGCTAATTTAGTATTTTGATACTAGCATGTAAGGAATAATGGCATCTTCACTTATCACCTACTTTGGTCAATTTTCTATACACCCCCAAATGAAGCACATAAGCTGAGGTTGTTGAAAATTATGTTCCAAAGCCAATCGTCTAGGCTATAGACAATTGTGCTATTTGTATATTGGATATGAATTTTGATATAAATAAAAGTTATCTTTTGGTAGTTCATCATAGGTGCATTTTTCTTAATATGAACTCTTATGAGATGAAGTCCTTAGAACTTCCTTATACTCGATATAGAAAGGATATATCGAGTAGTTCTTTATTTGTTCATGATCGAATGATACATTGTTATAGGATGACTATGTATCGAGTATAGATCGTTGTATGTCATATAGGTTGGTTATCCTCTTAACCAAGGAATGTGGAGACATTGGTATGACATGCAAGTGGAGTGTATGATATTTCACTGAACATGACCCACCTAACAAAACTCCCTTTTCTATCAAAGAATTGTTCACGAAGGGATATGGATATATGTGTCCCTCAGACCAGAGATCACCATAGTAGCTTGTAAGCACTCACTATGCTTTGGCACCAGACTCCCTGAATTTCTAATTCAATCTTGAAAGGATGCTGGGTACAGTCAAGTACTTATGGAGCAATGGTAGGATCAAGATGGGATTGAACTCTCCAAATTGATTGGAGTGAATGACTCACTGATGTCTCAATATAGCAAAACCATGGTCGTGGTAGTTCTAGTGAAGAGTCACTGAACTTGCAAAATTGAAACATATGTTTGAATGAGCTGATCTAGGGTTAGTAGTCTAACCCTAAGTCATCTAGAGCATTAAGTGGCCAAAGGGATGAATTATATAGTAACCATGTGCCAGAAGTTTTTGATGGTTTCTCTGCAACTTCGACCTATCCAAACATCGGGTGTCATTGCTAGATGGCAACTTCGATTGTTACTGAAATTGTTCCAGTGCTACCAGCTTAGTGTTCGAACCTATGGGGTCACACACCATAGGAGTAACAACTTGACCTAACAATCGATTGATGATTGGGAATCATCTAGGTGTCAAAATATCATAAGATAAAATTTTACCTATGTGTCGACATTTCAATGTGTCGACATGTGGACTTATCTCATGAGTCGACACTTGGCATCGCAAAAGTTATTAAATTATTCTTATCAATTTTAATAATGTCTTGGAGGTCTAATGTGCAATATGATTTCTTCTAAACTCAATTTGATTTAGTTGCAAATTTACTAGCTCGAATTGAATCGGATTTGATTCGAACTAGGTTTGGGTCAACTCGGGTTGAAACAAAATTGGTGCACCTTATCCATCTATGTTTGAAACTAGATTTTAAACTTAAACATGATTTAATTTCAAATTATCAATTTAATTTTTTAATTTAACCTAATATTTGAAATTAATGGTTGGATAAATTCTATCCTTAGCTCCCTCCCCACTAACTCTCTCCATAACTCTCACCCACCTTTCTCACTCTCTCTTATAAGATTGGGGCTATTTAGGACATGGAAATGAAGAGGAAATGAAAGGTTTTTGATAGAAAAGCTTTGTAGAAATTGAGAGAAAAAGGAGAAAACGCTAGAATGGTTTTCTTCCTAAAGTTGGGAAGAGAGATCCAAGGGTATTGGGTGTGCGATTGCCTAGTGCTCTAGGCTAGGAAAGAGAGTCTGGGAAGGATTGTTTTCAAAGTGTTTCCCACCTCCAATGTGTTCTTTGGCGGTGCACGGAGTCTCAATGCTTGAGGAAAAAGAATTGGATACCAAGGAGTTTCCGAAGCTAGCACTTTGGAAAGCACTGGTCAAGCAAGTCCCCAATGTGAACTACCCGTGGAGGCCAGATGATTGTGTGGTTGGTAGAGCTTCGTCCACCTCTTCAGTTGGTGATTCAAGAGTGTCATCCATTCCGTCTTCCACTATTGCAAGGAGTTTCTTTTCATCCTCAAAAGGTGTGCATCAAAAGGTTTTGATACGGTAGGTTCATGTTTTATATTATACATTGATGTTCATGTCATATTACATTGGTAGGCTATGTAGAAAGTAATTTCTATATTATGATTAGATCAACATAGTTTAATCTTTACTCTTCTGCTGCAATGCATGTTAAAAAAGTTTTAAAATGCATATCTATATCCTGCTTATGGTTCCCTTCAAATAGTATCAGAGCCAGGTTGATATTTGCATGATTAGTTTTGTACAATATATTCCATGTTATCCTTAATATATTCCTGTATTGGATGGAAACATTAGGGCATCTGGTTATAAAAGATTAGTAGGGTTTAAAGGCCCTCACTTCCCATTCAAGAGGGACTCCTATAGCATGTTAGGGTGCCAAAACGAATCAAAATGGAGTTGCAGGTTAAAACTAGTTTAATCTAACATAGTAGATTAAAATTGTTTAATCTTGGTTTGTTCTAAATTTGATGACATAAAAGGTTTAGATTAGATCTAAAAGGACATGAAAAATCAATTATAGAAATATTTTTTTTAAGGTTTCCTCATAGAAAATAGAAAATCAAAAGTTCAAAATTCGATGTAAAATCGATTAACATTAATCTTGAAACTATTTCAATAATTAAAAAAGAAATGTTAAACTTGATTTAGAATTAAGTTTTCTAATGACCAGAGAGATTTAGGAATTTGATTTGAAGATCTTAAGTCATCTTAACCAAACTTGGGTTAAATGGGATGGGCAAGAATAGATCCTTAATTGGGTTAGACCTAAGGTTAGATGAATTGGATTAATTAGAGATAAGAAACTAATGAAAAGTTGGATTAGGTTTCATTTCTCTATAGTTTCTAATAGTTAGAAAGTGTGATCCAAACATCTAAAAGGATCTATTGTGGCTCAGTGATTAATCTGGTTCTTTAAGTTTGATCTGATTGAAGAAGGTGAACTGAATTGGTGTCTAGGCAAGCAACCTTATGGTCTATGGTTATGAGGGTACCTCTTACCTGGCTAGCTCAGTTGTAGCTAGTGTCTAAGGAAAGATGGTTAATGCCAGAGCTCATATCTTGACCATGCTTACTTGGCCGATACAGCTAATCGGAATTGACTTATGAAAAGCTTATTAAATTGGATTAACCCATGTCACCTAAGGTTAATCAGATTTGTCTAATATAAGGTGCCTAGGGACCAAGATGTTCATGAACCTTCTACAAGTTAGTGGGAGGATTCTTGATCATGATCCATGTATTCTTCACATGTCACTTTTTTAAATCCTCTAAATTATTAGGTCCTTAAAAAGATGAAGTTATAGGGATAACTGAGTCTTAGCCTCCCATTAAGTTGGGTGGCAATGTGTCCTTTAGTTGGGTGATCATCAGCGGTACCAAAGAATGGGTGGTCATCAGGCTATTGGAATTGCCATTCATGATATGATGGCTCAGTGCAACTCTCTTAGTGGTAGTCAGGTGAGCCGGCCAAAGTCGGGCTGATCATTCATTAGTTAGAAGCACTGAATTTAGTCATGTTAATGGTTGGACCTAACCAGGACCATCTTTAGCAGGAAGCCTAAAGGTCGATTGAAGTGCTCCTGGGGCAAAATTTGAAATACAAGAAATTGTTTGGAAGAAGCAATTGGTTAATTGAACCTACCATTAGGTTCACGTGGGTGAGCCGGCCAAAGTCGAGCTCATGTGGCACCTTTAGGATTCTAATACCCACTAAGGAATTAAGTGTAATTCCTCAGATTGGAGGTAGAGGCTACTAATCTGAATAAAATATGTGGGAGGACCTTTAGACTAAAGTCCATGTCTTTAGGATTAGAATTGAAATTCATATACTAATTGGTCTTATGGTTTTCCTTTCAAGAAAACGTCCGCCAACTTGTCCCTTCACTCATTGCTTGATAATGAAAACCTTTCTAGCCCAAACTTCGATAATTGGTATCAAAGACTTAAGATTGTCTTAGAGCATGAAAGGATCCTGTATGTTGTATCGGATCTAGCACCTGAGGTCCCCACAACCAATGTTCATACATCTATCAGGGATACTTATCAGAAGTGGCTTTCTAATAGAACTACTGTATGTCGCATTATGCTGGTAGTTATGAATGATGAGTTCAGTTGCAAATTCGAGGATGCCCAACCAGAGGAATTCTTGCAAAAGTTACAGGAATCCTTCGTCACGCACAATGATGTAGAGCGGTACAGGACTTCCTGTGCCATCTATAATGCCCATATATGAGATGAGGCATTAGTAACTGATCATGTATTGTACATCACCGAGTTATTTGAATGCCTGGCCAAACTCAAATGTCCCCTGCATGAATAGCTGGGAAAAGATGCTATACTGAATTCTCTACCCCCTTTTTACCTTGGTTTCCTTGATCACTTCCAGATGCATAGGCCTATAGTGAACTACCACAATTTGTTGGGGTTACTATAGAACCATGAGAAGGACCACAACTCAATAAAGGGTTGGTGTACTTGGTGGGAGGAAATAGGACAGTGCGTTGTCCCCTTGGGAAGGGGAAGAAAAATAAAAAGAAAAAGACCAAAAGGTGCAGAGTGAAGGTGGGGCCAGTCAGGCTAGGAAGAAAAATGTAGACCAGAGTCAAGCAGAGTGCTTCTACTATATGAAGCAGGGTCACTGGAAGAGAAATTGTCCTCTGTATATTGCATCCCTTGACCCAAACAAGTCGAAGAAGAGGAAGCAGCAAGATGTTGCTGGTCAAGGTATTTATATGATAAATCCCTATACATATTCTTTTTGTGAAACTACTAATTGGGTACTTGATACTGGGAGTCCTTACCACATTTACAACAAATTGCAGGGACTTCGAATTAGTAGGAGGTTCGAGGATGGTGAATGGTTTCTGAGCATCGAAGATGTATGTCGAGTTCAATTCTGGAGTTAGGAGATTTCTCTCTTGTTTTTGAATCTTGTAAAGTCATTTTACATGACTACCATTATTGTCCTGCATTTCTTATAAACATTGTCTCTATAGACTTGTTGGCCAAAGATTGTTTTGAACTTTCAATAAAGAGAAATGTTTGCAACATTACTTTGAATGGTTCAGTTGTAATGAATGGAAATTTGGTAAATGGCATTTATTTGCTATCACAACCTGTGAGTGTAATGTACACGACAAGCAAGTGCCCTAGAATGGATAATGTCAGCGATGCTTATCTCTGGCACTGTAGGCTAGGTCATATAAACAAGAACAGGATAAATAGGTTAAGACAAGAAGGTCTCTTATAGGTAAATGATTTTGAATCATTGCCTACCTATGAATCTTGTTTACTTGGAAAAATGACCAAGTCATCTTTTTCTGGAAAAGGTGAAAGAGCAAAGAAATTCTGAGTCTAGTACACACAAATGTATGTGGACCTATGAATGTCAATGCTAGTGGTGAGTATAATTATTTCATTACTTTTACAGATAACCTATCTAGGTTCGGTTATGTCTATCTTATGAGATATAAGCCTGAGTCGTTTGAAATGTTCAAACGATATCATAATGAAGTTGAAAAGCAAACTGGAAAGATTACAGAGACTCTTCAATCTGATCGAGGAGGCGAATATCTTTCTAGTAAGTTTCTGACTTATCTTCAAGAGAATGGGATTCTATCTCAATGGATACCTCCAGGGACACCCAACTGAATGGTGTGTCTGAAAGGAGGAATAGAACTTTGCTGGACATGGTCCAGTCCATGATGGGCTTTGCCACTCTGCCTATCTCTTTCTTGGGTTATGCCCTGGAGATTGCCTGTTATCTTCTTAATAGGTCTCCTAGCAAGTCTGTGAATAGGACTCCATATGAGATGTGGTCTGAACGGAAACTGATGCTCTCACACCTTAGGGTCTGGGGGTGTCTAGCTTATGTTAAGCATTTGCAGACCGATAAACTATGACCTAGGTCTGACTAGTGCCTATTCGTTGGGTATCCTAAAGAGTCTAAAGGGTATTTCTTTTACTTGCCTGATGAACAAAAGCTGTTTGTTGGTCTTAAGGCTCTTTTTGGAAAAGGAGTTCCTTAGTGAAGGAACTGTAGCCACTAAGATTGAACTTAGTCAAGTTCAACAAGTAGAAGAACCAACACATATAGGAGACACCTCAGAACCATATTTGACTAATTCAAATCTGGAGCCCATTGAGCACCCATTAAGGAGATCTGGTAAAGTACCACATCAACCGGATGATAGGTCCAGGATGGAGATCCCATTGAACTTGATGAAAATAATGAGGATCCGATCACCTATATGGATGCTCTACAAAGGTCCGACTCTGATAAGTGGCTAGAAGCCATGAAATCTGAAATGGAGTCCATGGAGATCAATAATGTGTGGACATTAGTTGATCCACTTAAAGGGATAAAATCTATTGGGTGTAGATGGATTTTCAAAAGAAATGGGGCACAGATGGAATGGTAGAGACCTACAAAGCCCATCTAGTTGCCAAGGGGTATCGTCAATGTTATGGTATTTACTATGACGAGACATTTTTCTCTGTGAGTATTTATTGAATGTGACCCACCTAACAGAACTCACTATGCTTTGGCACCGGACTCCCCAAATTTCTAATTCGGTCTTGAAAGGATGCTAGGCACAGTCAAGTATTTATGGAGCAATGGTAGGATCAAGATGGGATTGAACTCTCTGAATTGATTTGAGTGAATGACTCACTGATGTCTCAATATAGCAAAACCTTGGCCAGGTAGTTCTAGCAAAGAGTCACTGAACTTGCAAAATTGAGACATATGTTTGGATGAGCTAATCTAGGGTTTGCAGTCTAACCCTAAGTCATCTAAAGCATTAAGTGGTCAAATAGATAAATTATATAGTAACCAAATGCCAGAGGATTTTGATTGTTGCTCTGCAACTTCGACCTATCCGGATGTCGGGTGTCGTTGCTAGATGGTGACTTCGATTGGTACTGAAATTGCTCCAGTCTACCGCTTAATGTTCGAACCTATGGGGTCACACACCATAGGAGTAACTACTTGACCTAATAGCGGTTTGCAGTCTAACCCTAAGTCATCTAGAGCATTAAATGGTCAAAGATATGAATTATATAGTAACCATATGCCAGAGGTTTTTGAAGGTTGTTCTGCAACTTCGACCTATCCGAACGTTGGTGTCATTGCTAGATGGCGACTTTGATTGGTACTAAAATTGTTCCTGTGCTACCAGGTTAATGTTTGAACCTATGGGATCACACACCATAGGGATAACTACTTGACCTAATAGCCGATTGATGATTGGAAATCATCTAAGGGTCAAAATTTTATACGATAAAATTTTACCATTGTGTCGACACATGGACTTACCTTATAAGTCGACACTTGGCTTCGAAAAAATTGTGAAATTATTCTTATCAATTGTTAATAATGTCTTGGAGGTCTAATGTGCAATATGATTGCTTCTAAACTAAATTTGATTGAGTTGCAAATTTACTAGCTCGAATCGAATCGAATTTGATTCGGACTAGGTTTGGGTCAACTCGGGTTGAACCAAAATTCATGCCCCTTATCCATCTAAGTTTGAAATTGGATTTTAAAATCAAACAGGATTTAATTTCAAATTATCAGTTAAATTTTAAAATTTAACATGATATTTGATATTTATGGTTGGATAAATGCTATCCTTAGCTCTCTCCCCACTAACTCCCTCCATAACTCTCACCCACCTTCCTCACTCTCTCCTATAAGATAGGGGCTATTTAAGACATGGAAATGAAGAGGAAATGAAAGGTTT
Organism: Areca catechu; assembly: GCA_021397845.1. Classification (NCBI taxonomy): domain Eukaryota; kingdom Viridiplantae; phylum Streptophyta; class Magnoliopsida; order Arecales; family Arecaceae; genus Areca; species Areca catechu. The sequence continues at coordinate 948,129 of JAHSVC010000025.1, forward strand.
TTGATTGAAAAGCTTTGCAGAAATTAAGAGAAAAAGGAGAGAAATCTAGAATGGTTTTCTACCTAAAGTTTGGAAGAGAGATCCAAGGGTATTGGGCATGCAATTGCCTAGTGCTCAAGGCTTGGAAAGAGAGTCTGGGGAAGGATTGTTTTCATAGTGTTTCCCACCTCCATTGCGTTCTTCGGTGGCATGAGGAGTCTCAACGTTCGACAAAAAAGAATCAGGTACCAAAGAGTTTCTGAAGCTAGCACTTCGGAAAGCACTGGTCAAGAAGTCCCTGGTGTGAACTACCTATGGAGGCCAGATGATTGTGTGGCTAGTAGAGCTTTGTTTACCTCTTCAGATGGTGATTCCAGAGCATCATTAATTCCATCTTCCACTGCTGCAAGGAGTTGCTTTGCATCCTCAAAAGGTGTGCATCAAAAGGTTTGATACGGTAGGTCATGTTTTATATTATACATTGCTGTTCATGTCATATTACATTGGTAGTCTATGTAGAAAGTAGTTTCTGTATCATGTTTAGATTAAAATAGTTTAATCTTTACTCTTTTGCTGTAATGCATGTTAAAAAGGTTTTAAAATGCATATCTATAGCCTACATATGGTTCCCTTTAGAGGTAGCTTTCACACTGCCTGATTTTTTTTCTGGTGATATCTTTACACTGCCCACTTTTTGATGCGAGCGACAATGCTTACTTAGGTAAAGGTGCCCAATTTCTCGGTGGAAAACCAATATAGAACTTGCCTTTCATTTCTTTTTTCTCTCTTTCCTTTTTTTTCTTCTTCTTTTTATTTTTTCAAATAGGTAGCTCTTTCCTCAAATTCAAGTTTCTCTGAATGGGGTGTATTTCAATTATCAATTTTTAGTATTAATTGAATCTCCAATTGATCTTACAACTAATACCTAGTTTATCTCATCAGTGTGCATTTGTGAAGGAAGTGCTAATAACTTTTAGGTGATCTAACTATGCTGCTAAAAGTCTAACCAACTAATCTATTCCTTGGCTTGCTATAGTAGTTAGCACACACTTTTTAACTCTATTACCTTTTCCTAGTCTATTTTGCTCAAGAATTTCTTCCATAGCATATGATTTATAATTTTTTTCAAAATTATCAAAAATTGCCAAGGTATTTTCAAAATATTTTTTAAAAAGATTTTTCCTTATCCCTCAACTTAATTTTTATTGTCCTCAATGGAGTAAGGAAGAATAAGACAAGGAGAGATACTACCTGGACGAGATATGCCTCCTGTAATGCTAAGAGCGATCATGCAGAGCAGTCTTTTATTCCTAAGAATCATTAAAATAGAGGTCAAAAAATAATAAAAATTTGGGCTGCCTCCCAAAAAGCACTAAGTTTAACATCTTCAACTAGACTGCTTAGGGTTTTCATCCTATTCCTACCCAAATCTTGATGTGGTTTTGTAATTCCCTACATGATTTGGGTTCAGCTACAGAGTATTTCTTGCTTAAGATTATCAAGTGGCTTATTTCCATAATAGCTAATAATTCTTTCTTTATAATTAATCTTGGTATAACTTCAATACTAATCGAGATTCTAATGGACCTAAATCTATGTACTCAATGTGCTCAATGTATGAAGAGAGTATTTTAGGATCCCCATGAGATGTCTATTCCTTTATAGGCGAAGGTTCAACTAGAGTCATGAGGGGTCTGGCGAATAATTTAGATTATGGAACATGCCCTTCCTAATCGATAACTTGGCACTTTTTCTAACTTAATATCAACCTTGTCTCTATACATTGTTTAATATTATAGATAAATTTTGGAGGCAATTCTCGAAAGTCATGCAAAACATAGAGAAATCAGTTATAAAAATTTTAACTTCATTATCCTCCATATGTGCAATGTCCCATCCAATAGCTCCTTTATATGCTTTTAGAACACCCACAATTCGGGCTTCCTGATTACATGTTACTAGTAAGGTATCAGTGGATGCTATAAGAAGTGGCTTCAATTCTAATTTCAATGGGGATTCTAATAAGGGAGCTATTGGAGGTCAGGGTGATGGCTCATATTTCTCGCTCTAAGGTGAGGTGGTGTTGGGGTAGGGTGTTCTTCTAGGTCACTCATCTCTAGGGTACACCCCTCTATATCAAGATCATCCACCTCAAAGTAAGCCAAACTAGAGTTTAACGAATCATGGAGGAGACTTTCATGCATGGCTTCGTCTATTACATTATTCATTTGTGATCTTAGGAAAGTCTCAATTGATTCCATCGTTGCACCTATTTGTTCTCCTTTCCTATTTACAGAAATGGACGATTCTAGAATTCTGGGATTGGGACCATGGGTAAGTTGGGTAATGATAGAAATGATCCATTCCTCCTTTCTAATTTCTTCTCATAAGTTTCTACATTAGTCAAATTTTTATGTAGGTCTCTTCGATTGTATAGGATTGTTCTATGACCAATTCATTTCTAATAATCATATTCGATTATGAGGGGCAGTCACATTGAGATCAAGATTTTTAGTTAGGTATTGTCCCTCATGATGACTCTTAGATAGACTAGGCAGCTCTTCTTCACTTACAGCCATGGCCACTTGACTTAATTGCATCTCTAAACATGCAATAGCCTGGGTATTGGAGGTTATTAATTGGCCCATGGTCTACATAATGTTATTTAGGATATTATTTGTGTTATTAATTATAGCATGGAGGTCAGCTTGGGCTTTAACCAATGTTTCTAGACTCTTTTCTAATGTACTGAATCCTTCCAGATCGAAACCTATTTAATGATTAGGTACTTGATTGGGCCTAGGGTAGGGCTAATCAAAATTAGAGGCTCCTAGTATTACATCTTATGACCACACAAAATCAAGGTGGTGAACCCACCATGGGTTATAACTTGGGGCATAAGGGTTGGTTATATATCTATTATTGGCTACACTCTCCTATGTAAACCCATTTTAGGTTGGGTGTATCAAGTAAGGACATTCCTCTACAACATGGTCTAGTACGTCACATGCCGTGCACATGGTGCTGGCACATGGTGAAAATTGATATATCCTTTACATTCTAAGACTTCCTTAATTTTATGGATCCTAGATGCCTGTGTGTTCTTATAGGTTCTGTTGGATAATTATATGTATCTTCGAATCTCATGAATTTCAGATGCATATCAATCTGTTATGGTTGATTCATGAAATTGTTAGCTTGGGCTATCATTCTAAATAGTCAGTCAGAGTCAATCTTATACCAATAGTCTTGTAGGGTTTGAGATCGTTCAATAAATCTTGGTAACAATAATCCATTAAACTTTTGGGTCATCTAGTAGGATCCATGAGCTTTTAATCTTGTATAGTTTAGATTATATCTGACCAATCATCTTTTTGTCTTAGCAAGAAATTGATTTTTTTGATTTTTGTTGACCCATTGAATGATTTTGATGATAACAAAATATTAGAGCATATATTTGTCTTACTAACAACTCTCCAAGTGCTTTTCAAGTTTTTGTAGGATGATTTCATTGCTTAATTACAACTCCTACAATCTTATTTTTGTCATGAGTTATGTTGTAGGTATGTCACGTAAAGAAGAGCCCAAAGAAAAAGTAAAGTAAAAATCATGAAAATGGGTTACTTCTAAGTGTTTTTCAAGCTTAATTTTTTTAGAAATTATTGTTAGAAGAGTTGGAGAGTTTCTTGAATGATTGAAGTTTTGTTGGATGATTTCTAGAGAAGAATAAGAATTCAACGTAAAACTCATCTGAGCCGACTCGAGTAAAGGGAGCTGACTCTTGTTCATGGCATGTATGAAGGTTTGTGGCATGCAGATATCTGAGTTGACTCGAAGGAACCCGAGCCAACTTGTCTAGTATACCATTTCCTGTGTTAGACTAGTAAGCCGACCCGAAGGAAGTCCGAACCGAATCTATCATTCAATCAGACATCCGAGTCGACCCTTCAGAAGTTTGAGCCAACTCCTCCAGAGTCCAGAAAGAACAGTTCTAAAAGAACAGCCAGGCGAGCCAACTCAAATAAGAAGAGCTGACTTTTCAGAGTATGTTTTGAAGACCTATGAATTCGAGCCGACTCGAACTAAGACGAGCCGACTCTTCCAGAGTAAGGAATCAAAACACTGTGTAACCGTGCCAACCCGAATGAAGTGAGGAGACTTGACCAGAACTTCTCTAAAGATCCGAGCCGACTCGAGGGATCCAAGCCGACTCAAAGGTCGATTCTAGGCAGGTAACAGCTTGTTCTAGAACTTCATTTTTGAATCTAAAAAGTTCTTCAATGATCAAATGTCGCATCCCAATGGTCTACAATGACTAAAATCATCTGAGAATAGAACAAGACTCTATAAATGAGGGATTGGAACAACTTTTGAATGGTTAATGCTTAGAGAATGCTTAAGTTGAATACAAAAGAAAGCTTGTGAGCTAGAGTGCACTGCAAGAGCATTCAAGATAGACTTCAAGTCTTCACCAACTCCAATCCTAAGCTTAAAGCACTTATTGAAGAAGTTGAAGAAGCCATTTAAGTGCATTAAAGTGTAATTAAGAAGGCTTCTCTCAAGCTACATTGGCAACCATCAGACAACATCTATTTGTCATTCTATTGCTTAATTTTCATTAACTCTTTTTCTGAGTTGTTACGTTATTGGTGAGCCCGGTATAAAAATCAAATAGGTTCTTGGTTAGCCTGTGTAAAACTAAGTGTAAGGTTCTTGGTTAGCTGTGTAAAACCAAGTGTTGGGTTCTTGGTGATCCTGCTAAAACCAAGTGTTGGGTTTCTTTGGTGAGCCCCGTTTAAAAACCAAAGGGTGCTGGGTTTGGATTATGATCCCGGTAAAACAATCCTACTATATTCTTGGTAGAATACAGTGAAAATCCTAAGTGGTATCTTGGGTAGTGGACATAGGAGCGGGTTGCTCCGAACCACCAAATTTGCTATGTTTGCGTTGTGCCATTTCTTCTTACTTGCTTATGCTTTTAATTATCTAAATCACAATACCTTACACTTCAACAAACTTTTCAAAAGGCACATATCTGTTAAATTTTTTAAATTCTCAATTCACCCCCCTTTTAGGAAAGCTACTTAGCAATAACTGGTGTCAGAGCAATGTCTCTGAATTTACTAGAGTAAAGATTGATGGCTCATCTTATGAGTACTTCTTTTGCTGAAGGCCAATCTACTAATAGACCTCCACTATTCACTGGCATAAATTATTCATGTTGGAAGGATAGAATGAAAATATACATTTAAGCTATGGATTTTCAGTTATGGAAGGTCATTCTTAAGGGTCCACAAATACCCATGATTAAAATCGATTGCATGGATGTCCCAAAACCTGAAGAGGATTGGGATGAACATGACATGAAAATAGGGGAATTGAATGCCAAAGCTATGAACTTATTATATTATTCTTTGGATGCAAATGAGTTCAACCAAATTTCTATTTGCTCATTTGCAAAGAAAATCTGGGATAAACTCAAAGTGACCCACAAGGAACTTTCCAAGTGAAGACTTCGAAAATTAATCTTCTAGTACATAATTATGAATTATTTAAGATGGAACAAAATGAATCTATATCTACCATGATTTCTCGCTTTATAGATATTATTAATGGTTTGAAAAGTCTTGGCAAGGTCTATTTAAATGCTGATTTAGTATAGAAGATCCTTAGATCACTTTCGGACAGGTGGGACCCCAAAGTGACTTCCATCCAAGAAGCAAAAGATCTAAACACTTTACCTCTAGAATAACTGATGGGTTCTTTGATCACACATGAACTAGCCATGCAGCATAGGATTGATGATAATCAGAAGAAGAAAAAAATAATTACCTTTAAAGCTGCATTGGATTCAAAGAAACAAGATGAAGAATCGGAAGATGACTGCAACTCCTCTAAAGAAGACTTAGAAGATGAAGATATTGCTATGGTCATGAGGAGATTTAGAATATTTATGGGAAAGAAAAAAGGAAGATATTTTAGAAAATTTTATAAGAAAGGGAAACATAGTAAGGACAAGAACAAGGAAAGAGAGAAAGAAAAGGAACAAATGCCCATATGCTATGAGTGTAAAAAATCTGGGCACATCCATCCTGAATGTCCTTTAATAAAAAAACCTTCAAGAAGAAGAAAAAGAAGACGATGGTTGCTACTTGGAGCGACAGCAAGGAGTCGACTTCAATTGAAGAAGAAGAGACCACAAAAATTTCTAAGTTGTGTCTTATGGGTCTCAAAGATGAGGAAACGTCCCCCAAACCTCAAATAGAATTTACTTTTGATGAACTAAATTCTGGTTTTCATAATTTATTATCTAAATATAAAAAGGCTAGAGTAAAGATTAGAGCTTTAAAAAATATAAATGATTCTTTACTAAAAGAAAAGGAAGAGTTTTCATAAAAGAACAGTCTATTGCAAAAAGAATTAAAAGTCTTTTCTGAGAACAACAAGGCTTTGGAAATCAAGAAAAATATATATCTTGATAAAAACAAAGCCTTGATTGATGAAAATAATGATTTAAAAAAGGAGATTAAAAAGCTCAAGCCTTTAGTTGAAAAACTTACTTTATCTTCGAACAAGCTTGAGTTAATTTTAAAAGATCAAAGAATTTTAGAAATAAAGCTGGAATTGGTTTCAATTCTTCTAATTCAAATGGAATTTTAGCTACTACTTTTGTAACTTCAAAAGCTTATGTTCCAAAATCAATATCTCAAAATGCTTTTGCAATAAATATTTCTGCATCCACTTCTAAAGCCTTAATGTATGTACCTAAGACTTCAAATAGAAAATCTTTTATGTCAAAAGGTATTGCATCTGCATCTCATGCTTTTACATTTAGAACTTCAAAATTTACATCTTTTTAGAATTCTAGAATTGTTTGTTATGCATGTAAAGGGTTAGGACATAAGGCCTTTTAATGCAATATTCTTAGAAATATTAAGAGTAAAGTAAGAAAGATTTGGGTTCTCGAAGAAACCACCTCTGCTAACCAGCAAGAACCCAAGGTAGCTTGGGTACCTAAAAGAACTTGTTGATTATTTTGTAGGAATGTCTTATAGTCCAGAAATTAAAAAAAAGATGGTATCTGGACAACGGCTGCTCAAGACATAAGACGGGTGACAAAGATCAATTCATCATCCTAGAGATGAAACAAGGACGTATGGTTACTTTTAGAGATAATGGCAAGAAGAAAATAATCGGAATCGGTAAGAGTAAATTAATCCCCTGTACTTTTATTGAAAATATACTGCTAGTAGACAAATTGAAGCATAATTTGTTATGTATTAGTCAAATTATGTGATAAAGGCTTCAAGGTATTCTTTGAATCATCTATGTGTATTGTAACAAACTCTCTTGATTCTAGCAACAAATTCATTGGACATAGACTTGAAAATATTTATGTAGTAGATCTTAATGATTTAGCTATGTCTAGTAGTTCCAGTATAGTTGCAATGAATATTATGACCAAGGAGTTTTGTTTACTTTGGCATAGACGATTAGGTCATGCTAGCATGTATACTATTGCCAAGTTAATTTTTAAGAAGCTAGTTAGAGGTTTGCCTAAATTTAAAGTAGACTTTGAGCATGTTTGTGATGCTTGTCAAATGGGTAAACAAACTAGGGGTAGTTTTAAATCTAAAAATGTGATTTCAACTTCTAGACCCCTTGAGCTTCTTCACATGGACTTATTTGGACCAACTAGGACTACAAGCCTAGATGGTATAAAATATGCACTTGTGATAGTAGATGATTTTTCTAGATTTACATGGATCTTGTTTATTGCACACAAAGATGAAACTTTCAAAATATTTTGAAAATTTTATAAGAAAGTTTCAAATAAGAAAAATCTTTCAATCATATCTATTAGAAGTGATCATGGCACTGAATTTGAAAATCATTTTTTGAAGAGTATTGCATAGAGCACAGCATTAATCATAACTTCTCCACTCCTAGAACACCACAACAAAATGGTGTTGTAGAAAGAAAGAATAGGACATTGGAAGAGATGGCCCGAACAATGTTACGTGAAGGCAATCATCCAAGGTACTTTTGGACAGAAGCAGTGAACACTGCTTGTTATATTTTAAACCATGGTTTAATTCATCCAATTTTAAAGAAAACCCCTATGAGCTTTGTAATGAAAAAAAACCTAATATCAATTACTTTTATATTTTTTGTTGTAAATGCTTTGTACTGAATAATGGCGAAGATAATCTAGTAAAATTTGATGCTAAGTCTGATGAAGCAATTTTTCTTAGTTATTCATTACATAGCAAAGCATTTAGAGTATTTAACAAAAGAACTCTAATGGTAGAAGAATCAATGTATGTTATTTTTGATAAACTAACCCCTCACCTTTTAAGAAAGAAGAGTGCATAGATAATGATGCGAGTACACTTCAAAAGGAAATGAAAGATATGAGCATACAAGAAAGACCAACTCAAGAAGGAGAAGAAATGGTAAGTAAGGATCATGCTGATCTACCAAGAAAATGGAGGTATGTAACCTCTTATGCAAATGATTTAATTATAAGTGATCCTTCACAAGGTGTTAGGACAAGGTCATCACATAGATGTGCACATAATTATCTAGCCTTTTTCTCACAAATAGAATCCCATAGCTTAGAAGAAGCTGAAAATGATCCAAACTAGATGATGGCCATGCATGAAGAATTAAACCAGTTCGAAAGAAATAAAGTGTGGACTTTAATTGATAGACCATCAGACCATCCCATCATAGGAACCAAATGGGTCTATAGAAATAAGTTAGATGAACAAGGCAAAGTAATTAGAAACAAACCAAGGTTGGTAGCTAAAGGATATAACCAAGAAGAATGAATAGATTTTGATGAAACCTATACACCCGTAACAAGACTAGAGGCCATAAGATTATTACTTGCATTTGCTTGCTACATGAATTTCAAACTATTCCAAATGATATGAAAAGTGCTTTTTTAAATGGTTTTATATCTGAACAAGTTTTTGTAGAATATCCACCAGGTTTAGAAAGTCATGCTTTTCCAAATCATGTTTTTGAACTTAATAAGGCATTGTATAGTTTGAACAAGCACGTAGAGCCTGGTATGATAGACTTAGCACTTTCTTGCTTGAAAATGATTTTATCAGAGAAAATGTTGATAAAACTCTTTTTATCAAAAAAAAAAAAATGATATATTAGTTGTACAGATTTATGTTGATGACATTATATTTAGTACAACTAATGAAACTCTTTGTAGAGAATTTGCTAAGTTGATACAGAAGAATTTGAAATGAGTCTAATGGGTGAACTGAACTACTTCCTTGGACTTCAAGTGAAACAAACAAAGGAAGGGATCTTCATAAACCAAGCCAAATACATCAAAGAGATTATCAAGAAGTTTGGTATGAGGTCAAGTATACAAATAAGCACACCCATGAGTCCTACCTGTAGATTGGATAAAGATGAAGATGGCAACAACATTGATCAAAAGCTTTATTAAGGTATGATTAGATCATTGTTGTACTAACTGCAAGTAGACCTGATATCTTGTTTAGCATATGTGCATGTGCTAGATTAATCCTAAAGAATAACATATGCATGCTATTAAAAAAATTATAAGATATTTAAAAGGAACAAGTAATCTAGGTCTATGGTTTTCAAAGCATTCTTCATTGAATTTAATTGGATTTTTTGATGCTAATTATGCTGGCTGTAAAATTGATAGAAAAAGCACTAGCGGCACATGCTAATTTCTAGGGTTGAATTTAATCTCATGACACTGTAAGAAATAAAACTCGGTGGCACTATCTATTATTGAGATAGAAAATATTGCTACAGGGAGTTGTTGTGCACAAGTGTTATGGATTAAACAACAAGTAGAAGACTTTGGTATTAGACAATCTAAAATTTCTATCAAATGTAATAACACAAGTGCTATAAATTTGACAAAAAATCTAATTCAGCATTCAAGAACTAGTATATAGAGATTAGACACCATTTTATAAGAGATCTTGTTTTGAATAGTGAAATTGAATTAGAATTTATTCCAACTGAAAACCAGCTTGCTGACATTTTCACTAAACCACTTAATCAAGATAGATTTGAAATGATCAGAGAAGAATTAAGACTCTATGATCCTTTTTAGAAAACTTAACCTAATCCCTTCAAAATTAAGAAAAAACTATCTAGAAAGCCTCGTACATCAAACCAAGATCTTTGACCATCTCTCCTTATAGATTTCTACCATTAATTTTCATTTTTAAACCTTTTTGACTCTTGTGGAGAGCTCTGGTTTGAGTCGACTCGAGCAACTGTGCTCAAGTCGAGCTGACTCGAATTCCTGAATAAGTTCTATCAAAGCTCTGCTCGAGCCGACTCGAGCAAATTAGGGCTTGTCGAGCCAACTTGGATGTCGAGCAAGCCATTTTTTAATGGATCATAGGACTTATTCTAAAATTTTATGCCTTTTGTTCTAGCTCAAAACCCTCGCTCCTTGAATATCTCTTCCATACTTCCAAAACCTACATTTTCGAGCTCTGATTCTTGCATTCTTCCCAGGGTTGTGTAATGGCACCCAAAAAGGCAGTTGGCGAAAGATCACAATGGACAGAACCCATGTAGAAAGCAAAAGAAGAACCAAGCATCGACAAGAAGAGCCGACTTGAACTGTATCAAGGGAAGAATAGCAAGAAAGCAGTGAGGAAGATCACACTCCATCCCCTATGCAGCCTCAACCAATTATTTTGATGGGGAATCGACCGGTCACCACTAGTAAGAAAATCAACTTCTCATTTTTAGAAAACCAGGGTTTCCGAATCTGGACTTGGATTGAATCATTGGGCTGGTAGTTTTTCTGTACAGTGGACTTACCTACTTACCCTAGCCTAGTTAGGACATTTTATGAAAATCTAGCCCTAGAGGAAAATGGTGTTAGTTATATTGTGAAAGGGGTTAGAATGACAGTGGATGAAAACTACTTAAGTGAAATTCTACACATGCCTAACTGTGGAAGTAGTCATCTAGTCATGAGGGAAAGATAGAGGACCTTAAGACTAATTTTGGAATCTGATACGGTGAATGATATTGCAAATGTCAAAGCAAATGTCCTTTCCTTGGAAATGAGACTACTTCACAATATTGTGAGCAGGATATATCTATCTCGGACTGGGAGATTTGACTAGGTCAGTGAGAGGGACTTAGTCTTTATGAGATACATGATTGAGGGGGAGGCCCTCAATTTCACTTACATCATGCTTACTCAAATGAGGGATGCTATGAGGAAGGCTAAAGCTTACTTGCCATATGGTATGGCCTTCACTTTATTCTTTAGACATTTTGGTGTTGCACTTGATGGAGAGGACACTAGATTATTACAACACAATGACACTTACTCAGCCAAGTCACTTCAGCACATGGGTCACCATCAAGTTGAAGGGAATTGGAGGTGGGGACACCAAGATCAGATACAGATCCTTGGATCGCATATGGTTTAATTAGTCATGTGTCAAAGTTTTGAAAATTTTGTATTCAATTAAGATTGAGTCTTGTAATAAGTTGAGGTTAGTTGATTTGTCTCAACCCTCAAACTAGTCAATATTTTAAGTCCTGTACATCAGTTATTAGTCAAGCTTGATCCCATTTTTTGTACAAGAGAAAAGGTTACACTATTTCAGAGTTCCACCAGGCCTCATTCAGTAGTCAGAGGTAGTTACATCAGCTTATGGGAGGTCAATTGACACCCAAGTGCCCTGATTCCCTTTAAAAGCCATTCAGATGATAGATTCCCTCCAGATGCTTCTGGAATATTCCATATGCCAGGAGCCCATGTTTTTCAGGTAATTCCAGCACTCAAGCCCTTAAAATTCAAGCCTAGAAAGCAAGCCCAAGCATGAAGAGCCAAGATTCCCTTTGGATACTGGGAATATGCCTGCCCAAGGGACCAGGCACCCCAGCTTCCAAGAGGCCTAAGCCCATGCACCCTTGGCTCATGGCCGACCTCCCATTGCTGCCCCAAAGCCCACATGCCAAAAGGATGGAGGCATCCCCACTTTGTTGACTTGGTCCAAGCCTAAGTGAAGAAGGAGAAGACAAGGTCAATTCCTAACCTAGATGGGAGTTCTTCCTAGTTTGTTTAGGACATGTAATTCTAACCTAGCTAGGAGAGGACTTGTAACCCAAGTTTGTAACCCTAGTTAGAGGGCATGGGAACTCTATAAATACCCCACCCCTTCCCCTCTTGTAATTAACTTTTATTCATGATATCAAAATCTTGGTGAAATTTATTTGAGCTTGTGAGCTTGTGTTTGTGTTACTTTATTTTGTTTAGTTCCTTTTCTTGTGTTGGTCGACCATCCCTTGCAATCCTCCATGCCCACAGCAGAAAACCAAGCTTCCAAGCATCAGCCATGTTCTTAAAAAGTAGCCTTGAAGATACCCTAGATCAACAGCTTCATCTGCTTCCTTACCGCCTCGCTTTTAAACCCTAACCTGATTCCTTCTAAACCTAGTTCCCTTTCTTTTTCTTATTGTTTTGATTGACCCCTAACATTTTGCAGGATCCCTGAGGTGTTTCACCTCTTGAGAGGAGGCTTTTATTGCCTCCAGGACCGCCCAAATCAGCCATCTAACCAAGGGAACCGAGCTTCATCATCCAGACGCCAATCAGAGTGCTATGTGATCTCTTCATCGAATGTTCTTCAAATCACTGATTGGTAACATCCTTCCCTTCTTTTAATTTCTAATTTGATGAAGATAAACTATTGATGGGGGACCCGAAACCCATCCGGGTTTCTCTTTTTATTTTTTTTTAATTTTTTTTTAATTATTCCTGCTATTCTGCCTATCCCTTTTATTCCTTTTTATCTAGGTTTATTCCCGAGTTATCCCTCTGCTATTCCTGTCTTCTTCTTCCTCAAAACCATCGCCCAGAACTCTGATTTTTTCGCTGCCGGTCACAGATCCACTGTGCCCGATCCACGGCCATCTCCGCCGGCCTGCTCACCGGTGCCCGCTGGCCCCGCCCTCGCCAGAAACCCCGGCGTCCGCCTCCCCATCCGCGGAAGAAGAAGGGTCGGTCGTGGGAAGACCAACCGTTGCCCACGGCCCTCTATCACCGCCGCCCGCCTGCCGCCGCCCTATCGCCCGCCGCCCCTAGCCCCCGCCCGGCCGGCCGGAGGCCTCGCCGGTGCCAAGCCACCGCCCACGGCCACGGAAGGTGAACGGGCGCCCGTGATGCCCCATGCCGCCCGTCCGTGCCACCGTCGCACGCCCGCTGGAGCGCCGCCGTGCCGCCCCGCCGCCACCCACTAGAACGGTCGCCGGAGATCCTGCACCCCCTGTTGCTCGGCCGTGAAGGAGTTTTCTGCATGCTTCTCAAAGCAGCACAGAAGCTTCTCATGCTTCTCAAAGCAGCTGGAAGGAGACTATTTCGCATGAATTTTGGAGCGACACGAATTTCAAAGCAGATGGAATTTCAAAATTCAAATAAACGGGATTTATTTGGTATTTTTATTATTGAATGTAATTTGGAAAATTTGGGATTTTGATTTTGAATTTAAATTCAAAATCAAGGAGGATTTCAGGGGATTTTATTTTTGAATTTCAAAAGGAATTTGGGCATCTATAAATACCCATACTCTTGTAATAAAGTAGTTGATAAAAATGAATTTTTAGAGTGTTTTTTCACTTGTGTGTGGTTTTGGGTTGAGGCCCGTTTGCCTTCGTCCTTCGGGACATCGAGGGGTGTGAGGCCCCAACTTGCCTTCATCCTTCGGGACGTCGAGGGGTGTGAGGCCCCAGGTATCCCCATTCTTTTCTCCCATCTTCATGTCTCTCCCTGTTTCCCCTCGTGACCTTAAGATTCATCCTAGCGCCTCCAAGTATCGAGGAGGGCGTAATGCCTTAGAGGTGAGAGGTCTCTTCGTTAGGATGAGTCCCAAGGTCCATGAGTTCCAGTCCCCTGTCTCCCATCTCCATCCTTCCTTCGCGACCTTGCCAAGAAAACTGAAAATCAAAAGAGTCTGGCTATTTTAGGACTTTCAGGGCTGTCCTATCCTAGTCCCGGGAGGCTTTTAGCCCTCCCACGATCCTTGGTTTGCTTTATATATTTTTTTTCCATTTCCGAATAACCCCAGGTTTCTTCATGTCCGCCATCACCACATCAAATTGGTATCAGAGCTAGCAGCAGACTAAGATTTGCTTCGTCCTCAAACTCGTCGGAGTCGAGTTCTTCGCGCTGCAGGAGAATGATAGGGGACCCGAAACCCATCCGAGTTTCTCTTTTTATTTTTCTTTAATTTTTTTTAGTTATTCCCGCTATTCTGCCTATCCCTTTTATTCCAATTTTATTCCAAGTTTATTCCAGAGTTATCCCTCTACTATTCCTGTCATCTTCTTCCTCAAAAACATCGCCCAGAACTTCCTGCTGCCGGTCCCAGATCCGTCGTGCCCGATCCCCGGCCGTCTCCACCGGCCCGCCCGCCGGTGCCCGTCGGCCCCGCCCTCGCCGGAAACCCCGGCGTTCGCCTCCATATCCGCGAAAGATGAATGGTTGGCCGTGGGAAGACCAACCGTCAACCACGACCCTCCGCCGCCCGCCTGCCGCTGCCCGCCACCCCTGGCCCCCACCATGCCGGCCAGAGGCCTCGCCGGTGCCAAGCCACCGCCCACGGCCACGGAAGGTGAACGGGCACCCATGATGCCCCGTGCTGCCCGTCCATGCAGCCCCGCCGCCGTCGCCCGCCCGCTGGCGCGCCGCCGTGCCGCCCCGCCACCCGCCCGCTGGCGCACCACCGTGCCGCCCCGCCGCCGCCCGCTGGGCCAGCCGCCGGAGATCCGGCCCCCCTATTGCTCGACCATGAAGGAGTTTTCTGCATGCTTCTCAAAGCAGCCTAGAAGCTTCTCACGCTTCTCAAAGCAGCTGGAAGGAGACTGTTTCGCACGAATTTTTGAGCGAAATGAATTCCAAAGCGGAGGGGATTTTAAAATTCAAATAAATCATTTATTTTGTATTTTTTTTATTGAATGTAATTTGGAAAATTTGGGATTTTGATTTTGAATTTAAATTCAAAATCAAGGGAGGATTTCAGGGGATTTTATTTTTGAATTTCAAAAGGAATTTGTGCATCTATAAATACCCATACTCCTCTTGTAATAAAGTAGTTGATGAAAATGAATTTTTAGAGTGTTTTTCCACTTGTGTGTGGTTTTGGTTTGAGGCCCATTTGCCTTCGCCCTTCGGGACGTCGAGGGTTGTGAGGCCCCAGGTATCCCCATTCTTTTCTCCCATCTTCATGTCTCTCCCTGTTTCCCCTCGTGACCTTAAGATTCATCCTAGCGCCTCCAAGTGACGAGGAGGGCGTAATGCCTTAGAGGTGAGAGGTCTCTTCATTAGGATGAGTCCTAAGGTCCATGAGTTCCAGTCTCCTGTCTCCCATCTCCATGCTTCCTTCGCCACCTCCGCCAAGAAAACTGAAAATCAAAAGAGTCTGGCTGTTTTAGGACTTTCGGGGTCGTCCTATCCTAGTCCCGGGAGGCTTCTTAGCCCTCCCAAGATCCTTGGTTTGCTTTAGATTTTTTTTTCCCATTCCCGAATAACCCCAGGTTTCTTCGTGTCTGCCATCACCACATCAACTATCCTAAACTGGGAGTTTCTCAACTCTTAGGTCCTGGCTACTTATTATCTTGCATGAGTTCTTTACGATTATGATGAGTCTATGCATTGCTATTCTTCTTGCTAGTCTTTACTTTACTTTTAAGAAATTAGCCTACAAACCTATATTATAAAAATCACAAAAAAATTAGTTTACTATTTTCATGCATGTTTAACAATCTTAGAGTCATCCCATATCAGTTTGGTATCAGTGTGGGTTTAGGATAGTTTTATCTGCTTTGCATTCACAAACCCTAATTTCTGCATCCAGTCCACTGCATTAGGTGTCTGTTTTGCATCTAATTTTGACCATCTAGGAATTTTATTTTTCTATGAAATTTGCATGAATTGTTCTTTGTCGTGTCCTCTATTTTATAAAAATTTTTAATTAATTCCATAGAAACCCTAAATAATTAAAATTTAGCATATTAGAAACCCTAATAGATTCATGAAAATTTTCGTAGCAGTCCAAAAACCCTAGGATTTGCATCATCATTTGATTTTTGTTCTACATGAAACTTGGTAGGTATCATCATCACCGTTCATCCTCTATTCTAGGATTTTTTTGATTTTTTTTTTTGCATCGGAATCTATGCCAAAATTCTGCATCATCTGAAATTTTAATTTTTTGATTTCTGCATACTTAAAATCAACCTAACCTAATCAACTTCCACCCACCCCAATCTCAA
Organism: Areca catechu; assembly: GCA_021397845.1. Lineage (NCBI taxonomy): Eukaryota > Viridiplantae > Streptophyta > Magnoliopsida > Arecales > Arecaceae > Areca > Areca catechu. The sequence goes on from JAHSVC010000025.1 coordinate 964,422, forward strand.
GCCAAACTTTGTTTGATAACCCCAGTTAACTTAAACCTAACTTGACACATCATAAATCATTAAAAAAATATATTTTATTTTTTGCTATGTTTTAGTTTGTATCAGGACCATTGAATGTTCATCATCTTTTAATCTAATCTTAAGGGCAATCAATATAACATGAAGACAGGAGGTCATAACCTGTCCTGGGCCCAAAACAATCACCCAGCATTTCCACCCAAACCTTAATTAAAATTAATTAGACTTAATTTTCCCTAGAGGGCTAGGTGACACCAACAGGTCGGGTCTAAGCTGTGTGGGCCAACTAGTGCATTTAATCCTTTAGCTATTACTGAAAGCTGGTGTCTAAGGCTGGGGGTCCTGAGTCAAATGACCTAAGTAGACTGGTGGTTTATAATTAGGACCCTATGACAAGCAGGGAGAGCCTCCCACCACCCCACCCCCTACTTGGCCAATGGAAGGATTAACTATTGGGTTAAGTGTAAGTTGAGCTGATCCATTCAGTTTTGACTCTAGATCTAGGAAACCCTAAAATTATGCTAACCTTTTTTTTTCTTTTGCATGCTTGGCTGCATCATTCTACTTTGATTGTTTGATTTGTTAAGTGACCACAAGATTAGGAACCCAATACCAAAAGTCCAAACCTCAACCCAGCCCAATTATGGATTCCAATTTTGAGGCCATGATAAAGGCCATGAGTGATCAGATTATCTCCCAAATGAACTATAGGTTTGACCAATCCGACACCCAAACCCAAGATCAGCTAGCCCAAATAAACCAATCAAATACCCAAATCCAAACCCAGCTTGCCCAATGGACCAACCAGATAACCCAAACAAACAACCAAACAACTACTAGGATCAACCAATTAGCCATTAGATTCAACCAAGTAGGCCAACGATTTGACCAGGCCACCACTAGGATTGATCCATTAGATGACCAAGTAGGAACCTTAGGCAAGACCCATAGAGCTGAACCCCAGGAACCCATAGTCCATAAGAATCAGCCTAGTGCCAATCAGTTTTCCCCTAGTCTACCTGAACCTTATAGGATTAGTACCCCTAGATGTGAGCCTAGTATTGGTCCATTTTTTCCTAGCCAACCCCCTCTTACCATCTCATTGGTTCACCAAAAAGATATTGAAGAGGAGATATATGAGGCTGACCCAAGTTTAGTGGACGAGTACGAGGAGGAAGAAGAGGAGTTCCCCATAGATGACCTAGATTAGTTGACCCTGACATAGAAACCAACCAAGAATTAGTTGGCCAAGTATATAACCAAGGTAGAAGACCACCCAACATTAGTTGAACCTGACCATACCCAAACTGAACCGGTAGTAGAAGACCAGTTAGAGGAAGAGAATCCAATTGTAGAGCCTAGTCCTGAATTTCCTGAGCCAAAAGAATTTATTAAGGACTTGATTTCTTATCAGTACCCTCAGGATGAATTCACTCTTTTGACTCCCATTAATCTCTTCCCCAAAATTAGTGACCCATTTTTCCATCATGCCAACCCAGTAGATATACCTCAACCTCATAAGATCAACCTCATTAGTATAGGACTTATCCCTGAAACACTTTCTTGTCTCTTAGTCTATCCAATTAACACCGAATCCTTTTCTTACTTTCCACCCAATCAGACTAACCCTGAACCCACCTCTTATTTTCTACCATTTCGGAAACTTCTTCTATTTTCTTTACTATTAGGTTGCATTTTATAGGAATTTGCATGATGCATTCATTCTTTAAGCATGTCATATTTTCATTTTACTTTAGGAGAACCCTATGGCACCTAGTTGGACTACATAGTAAGTTCTCATGTGCATGCCATGCTAGGGTCAAACCTAAAGAGTCTATAATCTATTAGGTTTTATCCCGTAGAGTCCAATAAATTTCCTTCAAAAGGATGTCTAGTCGAGTCTTTTAGGTGTCAGTCTTGAGTACAATAAAATTCATAATCCTAACCCATTTGTCTGCACCTGTACTAGCCTTTGCACAGCATATAAATCATGAAATTAGTCAAGAGCTGAACATAATTAATGAACTAAATAAAAACTTGGCTAATTTCCAAAAGAAAGATGAAGAATTTTCTGCAAAGGAATATGTGACTGTCAAAGAATTTTCTGCTCACGAAGCTGGACCATCCAAAATAATGAATAGTTGTGGACCCAATGCCTATGTGCCTGAGATATCACTTGGTTTAGGTATTAGCTCCACTTTCATCACCTCAGACTTTGTAAAGTCTAGGGAGCCAGCAATGATACCAAGCAAGCCCCTTGAGCCACTCCCATTTTTTAAGAGAGAACCCACCCAAGAGCGACCACATATAATTTGGCCTTTTGGTGAGGTAAAGATTAAGAGAGCTCTGGACGATCAAGCTATCGGTACCTGGGATAGAGACTATCAGCGGTACTTGGTCTAGTGGCAAGGTTGACCAGAATCTGAGAACTTGTGGAATGCTGGTGCGGATATGCAATGCCTCAACCCAGACCCTCCTTAAGCCAAATTGACCATTACTCGATGGGGTCGAGTTCCTCCCACCCTGGGAGAATTGGTGGGGATACCAGGATCAGTCACAGATCCCTGGATCCCATATGATTTAATTAGTCATGTGTCAAAGTTTTGAAAATTTTGTAATCAATTAAGATTGATTCTTGTAATAAGTTGAGGTTAGTTGATTTGTCTCAACCCTCAACCTAATCAATATTTTGAGTCCTATACGTCAGTTATGAGTCTAGCTTGAGCTCACTTTTTATACAAGAGAGGAGGTTACACTATTTCAGAGTTTCACTAGGCCTCATTCAGGAACCAGAGGCAATTACATCAGCTTATGGGAGCTCAATTGACACCCAAGTGCCCTGATTCCCTCCAAATGCCATTTCAGATACCAGATTCCCTCCAGATGCTTCCAAAATATTTCATATGCCAGGAGCCCATGTTTCCCAAGTTTTTCTAGCACTCCAGGTCTTAACATTCAAGCCCAGGAAGCAAGCCCAAGCATGAAGAACCAAGATTCCCTTTTGATACCGGGAATATGCCAGCCCAGGAGACTAGGCGCCCCAGCTTCCAGGAGGCCTAAGCCCATGCACCCTTGGCCCATGGCTGACCTCCCCTTGCTGCCCCAAAGCCCACACGCCCAAAGGAAGAAGGCGTCCCCACTTTATTGACTTGTTCCAAGCCTAAGTGAAGAAGGAGAAGACTAGGTCAAATCCTTACCTAGATGGGAGTTCTTCCTAGTTTATCTAGGATTTGTAATTCTAACCTAGCTAGGAGAGGACTTGTAACCCAAGTGTGTAACCCTAGTTAGAGGGCATGCAAACTCTATAAAAACCCCACCCCTCCCCCTCTTGTAATCAACTTTTATTCATGATATCAAAACCCTGGTGAGATTTATTTGAGCTTGCGAGCTTGTGTTTGTATTATTTTGTTTTGTTTGGTCCTTTTCTTCTATTGGTTGACCATCCCTTGCAATCCTCCATGCTGACAGTAGCAAACCAAGCTTCCAAGCATCATCCACATCATTAAGCAGTAGCCTTGAAGATGCCCTAGATCAACAGCTTCATCTTCTTCCTTACCGCCCTGCTTACTACAAAAAAGCTGAGCTACACCCATGTAAAAAATACATGGATAAAAGCTTAGAAAACATAGATATATGCCTACACCCATGTTGATACACACGTTTGGTTAAACGTGGGTATGTTCGACATGGGTGTAGCTTATAGCCACTTTTTTTTATCCGTATGTGTAGGCATGCTTTACCCATGTAATATCTAACATAGGTAAGATTGTATACGTGGGTATAAATCGAGTCTATACCCTCCTTTATAAAACATGGATAATTTAATACACACAAATTAGAATTCATTAGAATTAACAAAGCATGGGTATAAATAAACCTATACTATCAATAATAAAATATGGATATATAATTAAATATAATCCTACTCAATCTAATTTCAAAATATGGATCACCTATAATAACAAATAGAAATAGAAAGACATAAAATAACTATAAACAAGATAATTTTTATTATTATATTAAATATAGTTGAACATACATAGTGGTAGTCTCACAAAAAATATTATCTCAACAACTTTGTTAATTTCATCAAAATCCAAAAAACAAGAAACAAAACATAGTACCGATGATTTTAAAAGAAAGTAAATACTAAAACTCAAAACATATCATAAAACAAGTTCTAGCTATTTTGCTATACCATAAAGAGAATAAAAATAAAGTAAACTTTACAAAATCTTCATATCTTCCTTGACACCTTTTATTATATCACCTGAATCTACAAAAGAAAGGAATCATATAAATATACATCATTTTAGAGCTAGTATAAATCATTATTAAATCAATAATATACACAGATACATACAAATCTTTTCACCAAATAATGTGAGTGCCCATAGCATGTTTCATTAAAGATCGACTTTTGTTCTTTACAAACAATGGAGCATCGGGCTCAATTGCATAATAAACAAAATCTCACAAAACACATCTCCTAAACTTTTGCCATCAACATCTTATCTTTATCATCAGAAATAAATCAAAAATAAATATTCTTTTGCCTACTTCTTTTTGTGACATATCTAATAAAATTACTTCTTCATCCTGCAAGTACTGATTTCATATAATATAATGAATAAGTCTTGATGATTCACCATTTAGTAACATTGAACCATTCTATTCAAATTTGTAAATTTATTAAAATAAATTTTATTTATAATTTTAGATGATTCAAGAATGGGTGATATGTTTACTTGAGATAAGTTTAGTTCAACTCTATCACCATTTTAGAAATAATAGAGAGTTAGCCAACTTTCTTAAAAAATATTAAATTACAAGTATTACATAAAATAATGATATTATAGATACTTCTAGATTATGTTTGCTACTAATAGATGACATTTTATCTATCTTTGGTGAATGATCATCAACTTCTTTCATGTTGGCAATATACTATTACTAAATAAGTACAATAACATGTTAAATTCATCAATCAAATAGCAAGTAGAATGAATGGTCATCGGGTTCTTTCATGATATTTTCATATTTTCAAAAAAGTTAGAACAATTCTGAAAATAAATATTAAGTTATCCAATCTCATTCATATAGAAATAAAAAAAGAATTACATATTTAACTAAAGTACTCACCGAAACTATTGAACCATAAATATTTGCTACATGGACTTGGAGAGTTCTAACTTGACCTACCAAGTCATTAACCATTTTATGCAAACTCTCATTTTCCTTTTTCAAGACTTTATTTGTTGCTTTAGAGCCCCACAATGAACTAGAAGTTGGTCATATCCCTAAGCAATGGATCATGTCTAGTCTTTCTTTGCAAAACTATTTAGAAAATACTTCATCCTCTTCTGCATCTTTAAACATTTCCTTTTGGTTCCAGTAAACATGTATGTATTAATTACAAGAAATAAATATTACAATAAAAATAAGATAGACTTATAGTTTAATTGACTAATAAAGGATACTTACAACTAGTCCAACAATAGTATCATTTATAGGTTTACCATTCTTTCTAGTACGAGCCTTCACCCACATGCAGGAACGGCTCAACCCCATTCCATAAAATATTTAATTCATGAATGAGAGGTTATAAGTAAACATCAATGTTGTTACCAGGTCCATACGGACTTGGTATAAGTAAGGATAGGAATATATTAGGCCATTTCATACGCTCCTATTGTGGCAAAAACTCATCTTCATCTCCTAGACCAGTAACACCATATTCAGATTTTTTGTCATCATCAGCTGTAGCTTTAAGTGCATCTAGTACCATTTTATGTATGCCATGATCCTTAGTGCAATCTCCACTTATGCTATTTATATTAGAAGGAATACTATGAGCTGAAATACCAGAACGCAATTCCCAAAATCTCTTATCTCTAATAACTCCATTAAAAGCTAAATATACTCTAATTGTATCTTTGTCATAAGTTAGATCACAAACACACTATAGACAAGGACACTTAAATGTATCTCTTTCTAATCTCCAGCATGCATACTTGATAAATCCATTGACTTCCTTCAGGTACTCTACTATTCCTCTAAAAAGAAAAATGTTGAGAAAAATGAGAATCTAAGTATTATATATATACAAATTCTAGCCTTATAAATCAATCTTCGATATCTTGGTATATTCAAACAACTCCAATCTATGTCCATATATATATATATCTAAAATAAATATAAAAAAATAAAAATAAGTAAACGATCCTAAGATAATTTTTTTTTGAAATGATGATCAATAACAATAAGTGATTGCAAATTCCTGCTTCAAGGTAATTCACTTTGAACAGATACTAGGGATATCAAATTTAAGTGTTGCCATGGAACTTCAAGCCAAGAGTATCTTATACTACACATAAAGTCTTTAGCCATCCAAGTAGGCAATAAGTTTCCCAGATACATAGACTACAAATGACAGATCAATAAATTGATAGCATGTTCTAGAATTAACAATTTTAGAGTTTAAACTACAAGTTAACTACCATTTTGAAATATAAATTATTATTAAAATCAATGTTCTGCCCAGGAATAATGACTCACATAACCCCTAAACCACTCAAACATCGGTAAGTCAAATAATGTTTAAGAAATTTCACTTTCATGAAATAACAAATAAGGTTTTTATTTTTTTGATTATGATTCCAAACACCAGAATCTACTCATAAACTTTTTTTATAAAGCCACACCTTTTATTAGAACAAGCTCCAATATTGCAAGTAAAAGAAAGAGAGGAAAAAAAGAACTTTGAAATCTATCTAAACCAAGGGCTGCTAAAAGATTCAAAAAACCCTAGTTATTTTCCTTTGTTTATCAAAGAATGAACCAGGGTGGTTTTGCCACTAGCAGTTTCTCCTATAAGGATAGGCTCTGGTTGGCCTTAAGTGCCTGCAAAAACTCATATTTCTACTGCCAGACTGGGACAGTCCTCCTCTTCTCCAAGATCTCATAGTATCTGGCCGAGTAGGGCCAGCCACTCCACCGGTTGATCCCTGGCGGCACTACGGGGGCCGCGGTTGGTGCCCTCGCAGGGGCAGAGCCGTTGGCCTTGGCCAGCTTGGCCGACATGGAGGTCTTGTCCACCATGTCGAAGAGGCTCACCTTCCACTTCCTCTCTATCGACATGCCCAACCTCTTCATGGAAAAAGGAACTCCGTCCAAAAGATCGAAGGAGGGAAGCTAAGAGATGGGTAAAACCCGGGAGGAGACGATGCCGATCGCCACTCCGATGAGAGGTGCTTGGGGCTCGCGTGCAGAGAGCATGAGTAAGGGTTAGGGTTTTGAGACCCTGGGGGGAGAAGAAGAGATCACGATATTATTATATTATATAGAGAATATAAATAGGTCTTCTTTCGTCGCAACGTTTGTAGTCCAATGGTTAGGATAATTGCCTTCCAAGCAATTATATTATAAAATATATTATATTACATCATATTATATTATATTACTTTATATTATATTATATATCTTTATCATGCTGAATTATATAAAATCATGCAAAATCAAATTAAATTACATAAAACTATATTATATTAAATATTTATATGTTTCAATATAACTAAAATCAATATTTGGCATTATATTAAATATAATAGAATATAAAATAATATGATACATTTTAATATATTATGATAAATTATAATATAATGTAATTATATTTTTAATATTTAAAATATAAAATTTAAAATAATGTATTATAATATATTATAAAATATGTCATATTACATTACATTACATTATATTATTATTATATTATATTAATTATATTATTTAAATATATATCATATTATATTTTGGTCGGGTCTCAGGTCTGGATATTAAATATCTAAATCTGACCCATTTATGTTAAAGTTAATTAGATCCATGTTTGGAATAGCTCTAGACCTGGGATCAATATTAATTTTTTTGGATACTCTTTTCTTGGCATGCCAACATTTATCCATTATATTTGATTTACTCATGTTTAATAGTTGAAATATAGTTACAAATTGATTATAGCATTTTCATGTTTGCCAAATGTGGATATACATAACCTTTTTTTTAGAATTTGAACTTTTACTCACTTATGTATTTTACGTGTCTAAAAAGCGTGGGTGTATGTGACTTTTTTTGTAGAGGCTTCTAAACCCTAACCTGATTCCCTCTAAACCTAATTCCCTTACTTTTTCTTACTTGCTATTTTGATTGACCCCTGATATTTTGCAGGATCTCCAAGGTGTTTCACCTCCCCAAAGGAGGCTTTCCTTGCCTCCAAGATAGCCCAAATTAGCCATCTAATCAAGGGAACCGAGCTTCATCATCCAGACTCCAATCAAAGTACTGTGTGATCTCTTCATCAAAAGTTCTTCAAATCACTAATTGATAACATCCTTCCCTTCTTTTAATTTCTGATTTGATGAAGATAAACTATCCTAAACAGGGAGTTTCTCAATTCTCGAGTCCTGGCTGCTTATTATCTTGCATGAGTTCTTTGCGATCATGATGATTCTATGCATTGCTATTCTTCTTGCTAGTCTTTACTTTACTTTTGAGAAATTAGCCTACAAACTTAAATTATAAAAATCATAAAAAAATTAGTTTACTATTTTCATGCATGCTTAGCAATCTTAGAGTCGTCCCGCATCAATTGGGTGAACAAAGGGTCAGATCTCAGGGAAACTACAAAGTCATCCACTGATGATGAGGATGAGGACTTTGAGGAGCATGCACAGCAGCTTATAATTGAAGAGTTTACTACTGCTGAGCCTACTTTACCTAATATAGAGGAGCGTGAGGACATACACAGAGAGACTAAAAACCCTCAGGGTTCACCAACTCCATCAGCACCTATTTTTCCATTGGCTCCACCTTCTATTCCTTCTGTGACACCATCTGCTCAAGGACCTTCTCAGGCATTCATGGCATAACAGATGAGATTGCTTACTGAGTCACTAACTAACACTATGTGTTCAATGTTTGGCAAGCTTCGCCAAATAGTCGATTGCAGACTTCAAGAGATCAGTGGTGAGGTGAGACAGTTACGTTCCATAGTTGACATCATTGAGTCTACCAGACCTGCACCACAGATTGACTTGTAGTCAGTGACTGATTCATTCAGGATAGCATCAGAGGAAATCAAGCAAACTATAGCTCAAAGCATTGATGAGTTCAGAACAATGCTGAGAGAAATGAGTTACAGGATGGGTTTAATGGAACAAGATAGGAAAATGGAAGAAGATTATACCAAAGGGTTTGGCATTTTGAGATCAGAGTTTGGGAGACTTAGAGGATCTGAAGAGGCATTTGCAAATGCCCAGGCAAGTGAGCTGGTTGCACTTAACACTAGGATAAAGAAGATAAAAGATAAGCTTAATTCTATATGGCTGACCCTTACTGAGCTTTCCACTACTGTCATTGCAGCCTTTGCTTCTACTCCCAGACAGTAGGCACCTCATCCTACTCAGCATGCACCACCATCTCCTACTCAGCCTATACCACACCCTAGGCAGCCTGCACCACATCTTTGACCTCAAGCTTCTCAGCCAATTTTTGTTGATCTTATCTCTTCCATGCCACCACCTAGACCATCCACTAGCACTAGTGCAAACATTAAGGTAGAACCAGTAGAACCTATTATAGAATTGCATAATGATAGTGAGTAGACTATTGTTTGTATCTTTGATTTCAATCTTTTGTAATTTGTATTGAAAATTTTGTGAATGAAATGAAAGCTTCTTTATCTTACTCAATGTGTTTGTGAAATGTGTTTGTGCAATACTTTGCAATGATATATTTGCTCTTATAATTTTGGTAATAGATTGTCAAATCTGTTTAAAAATAAAATTATCTCAAACAATGTTTTCAGTCTTCTCATTCTATTTCAAAAACCATGCTTTCTATACTTCACAAAGGGGGAGAATGAATTTAATTGACCACTTTTTTGACTATTGACAAAAAGGGGGAGTATGTGTTATTATGCATGGAAAATATACAAATAAGAGGGAGAATGATACAAATATTGTATCTTATTTATATTTGCTCTGATAGACTTGCAATTTGCTCTGAATACATTAAGAATTTGCTATAACTCTAAAATAATTCTGGCAAAAATTGCTTTTGACAACTGTGTACAATGATACTTAATGATTTCTTTTTGGTCAAAAGCACTGATATGTAATATTTTTCAAAGAGCTCTGATACTCTGTCAATATACAAGCTTTGATACTCTAATACATATAAAAGCTCTGATACATGTTAATATTTACTTCCAAATATTGTTTTTCCAATATAGAAACTCTGATACATGTAAATGTAAAGTTTTTCCATGTCCGGTATTTTGTCATCATCAAAAAGGGGGAGATTGTTGACCCCTTCAATGATTTTGATGATAACAAAATATTGGAGCATGTATTGTCTTACTAACAACTCTCCAAGTGCTTTACAAGTTTTTGTAGGATGATTTCATTGCTCAATTACAACTCCTACAATCTTTTTTTTATCATGAGTTGTGCTGTAAGTATGTCATGTAAAGAAGAGCCCAAAGAAAAAGTAAAGTTAAAATCATGAAAATGAGTTACTTCTAAGTGTTTTTCAAGCTTAAAATTTCTTAGAAATTTTTGTTAGAAGAGTTGGAGAGTTTCTTGAATGATTGAAGTGTTGCTAGATGATTTCTAGAGAAGAATAGAGAATTCAATATAAAACTCATCCGAGCCGGCTCGAGTTAAGGGAGTTGACTCTTGTTCATGGCATGCATGAAGGTTTCTAGCATGCAGATATCCGAGCCGACTCTAAGGAACCTGAGCTGACTCATCCAGTGTACCATTTCCTGAATCAGACTAGCAAGCCGACCCGAAGGAAGTTCGAGCCGACTCTATCATTCAGTCAGACCTCCAGGTCGATCCTTCAGAAGTTTGAGCCGACTCCTCCAGAGTCCAGAAAGAACAGTTCTGAAAGAACAGTCAGGCGAGCCAACTCAAATAAGAAGAGCCAACTCTTCTAGAGTACATTTTGAAGACCTATAAAAATGAGCCGACTCGAACTAAGGCGAGCCGACTCTTCCAGAGTAAGTGTTGCCCAGGTGGCTTTTCCCAAGAGGGGGGTGAATTGGGAATTACAAAGTTTTTGCAAGTATGTGCACAAGTAATTCCTTTTAGTGGTTGAGTGCTGTGTTAATTAGAGAATAAGTGCAGAAGCTGAAAAGTAAATCAAGCACAACACAAACAAGGCAAGTTTATAATGGTTCGGAAAAACCCAGCTCCTACGTCCACTACCCAAGTTCACCACTTGGGATTTCCACTATATCCCCAAATCGGAATATAGTCGGATTGTTTTACAGGCTCACAATCCCAACCTCTACACTTTGGTTTTTAAACCGGGATAACCAAAGAAACCTACACTAGGTTTTCACAGGCTCACCTAGAACCTCTACACTTTGGTTTTTGAAAAGGCTCACCAAAGAATTAGGGTATGCTTCATCCTCCATGCTAGACCAGTTCATCCAAAGCTTTCGTAGCCTCCCTGTTCATCCAAAGATTCCGCCACCTCCATGACAGATCTAGCTTCCACCACTGTCACCCACACCACCGATGAGCACACCACCCCGTTCGAGCCATCTCCTTCTTCCCGACTCTTCTCTGTGCCAACCACCCTGCTGCCATCGCCCGTGAAGCTTGTCTCCACCACCTATGCTGCCCCCTCTCCGATCCATCCACCCCACTCTCATCCATTGGCCTCTCCAACGGCTCCGTCATCTTCTTCTCCTACTCCGGCACCCCCTGTTCCTCCGCCCCTCCCCATCCCCCCTCACCCCTGCCGGCTCCTGTGGCCGCAAGATGACCATGGACGACCTCATCACCTGCCAGATCAGCATCTCCCGTCAGGAAACTCCCCTACTCCACTGCCTCCTTCGACTGCGATGCTGCCTATTCCTTCACCATCAAGCGCGGCGACTTCCTCTACGGTCGCATCGCCGTCGACTTCATCCACGAGCACCCCGGTAGGGTATCGAGGAGGCTCTTGCCCTCCTTCGTGATCCCGATGAGGAGGCCCGCATCGAGGCAATCACCACCGGCCTTGGCTTGCACCGCGTCGGCTTCATCTTCACACAGGCCATCGACCGAAAGGGAGAAACGGGGGAGTACACACTGTTTGGCTAAGAGATGCTGCATGCCGCAAAGATCTCCCTATGCTGGAGCCTCACCCGCCGAACGCCGTCACCCCCGCTACCGTTGCTGGCCGACGCCAACTCCACTACCGAAGTCGAAGCACGCCGGAAGTCCATGCTCTGCCAAGCCACCGACCATGGAGACCTCCTGTTTCGCAGATCCGCATGATGCCGCCTCCTGCCAGACCCCTCCCCGCTGCCATCGCTTGTCGTCGACGCCTCCACTGCCGCCCAGCCTGATGGTCTCCACCCAGCTTCGACGCCGGCGAACTCCTCCATCGCACTTCTCCCTAGTTTGGTCCGTGAGGAAGGAGAAAAAAGAGGAGGTGCACCGCACAAATGTGAAAGTAGTTGCCCCTCCCATTTGCGATTTCTGTGCTACATGCTTCTTTAGAGCAGCATAGATCTCAAAGCCACACACCTATTATTGCTACATGGATTGCAAAGCCATGCAGATCTCAAAGTAGCCAATAAAAAAAATTCAAGAAAAAAAAGGTGAAAAAAAAATTCAAACTATCCACTTTGCTTTGATTCGCTTAGTTTCAGTTCCATCAAATCCCGCTAAGCCTGACTCGATAGAGTCGAGTTCTCCCCACTTCAGGAGAATATTGGGGACCAGAAAGTTCATTTTATTTTATTTTATTTGAGTCCAGTAATAAAGTGAGAGAACTAAGTCTAGTTAAGTCCACTTAGAGTGGTCCAGTCGAGTCTCCGATTGAGTCAATGTAGTTTTCATTCATGTCTTGTATAAGACGAGAGTTCGCAGCCAGGAGATTCACCAGGCCCCCCAAGCAGCGCTGGCCTTTATGCACCTGGACCCTTTCATGCCGCCAAGCCCACAAGAGAAGAGCTCCAGTCCAAGGCAAAGGCCCACTATTGACCAGGTCCACCAGGATTTCTTGGCCCACAAGTCAGGGTTTTTTAGCCGTCAAGTCATGTACCCTGGGGTGAATCTATAAATACCCCACCCCCTCTTGTATTTTTTATGCTATGGATTAACAAAAAAGATTTTATTAGTTCTGTGTGAAGGATCTATGTGATCCCTGATTTGAGCATCTGTGTGAGCCCAGAATATCTGTGTGATCCCTTCCCCTTCTTTCCAAGATTTTTGTGTGATCCCTGATTTGGGCATCTGTGTGAGCCCAATGTATCTGTGTGATCCCTTCCCCTTCATTTCAGGGTATCTATGTGATCCATAGGGCATCCGTGTGAGCCTTGTTGCTGTGTGCTTTGTTTTTCTAGGGGAATCTGTGTGAACCCCTGCAAACCCTAATCCCTGGTGACTTCTATGCTCGCCAAAGATCCATCCCCGATCTCTATCCCACATCACCATAGAAGACCCCATTAAATGGGAAGAGAGGGTCTTGCAGCCCTACTTCTCTCCTATGACTGGACGGCCATAGTGAAGCAATTAATCCAAATACTTAAGAGAAAACAATGATGTTAAAGCATGCTAGCATTATAATACTACGAAGAAAACCTGTGCTTTGATACCATTTGAAAGAAAAAACATGCTAGGTAGAGAGAAAAGTATTTTAAAATAATTTTAAAATAAACAAATGGAAGGCTTGGTAGATCGATCAAAATGATCTACAATCTGCCAATAATAGGATCTAGTAAGATAATGTAGCATGCAATATACATCAAGAGCAAGAAAAAATAATCAAAGATATAAAAGTACCTTACCATTATATCTTTGAAAATACTGTGCAAAAGGATTAAGCGCTCGAACCACACATGTGTCTAGCCTCTACAGATAATCCGCACCGGGGCTCGACTCTGATCAACTCCATCAGAGTGCTAGCTCCTTGGAATCCTTCGGACCGATCTTCTTCTTCTCGGAAGACAAGGAGGAGAGGTGGAACCCTTCCCAACTTTCTCTCTTCCCAAGACCTAGTTTGAATGCTAGGTATTCTCACACCCAATCCCAAGTCCTCACAAAATCCCTTTTTTCCAGAATACAGAACAAGTTAGCTCGAGCAGAAATCAAGTCGACTCATCCAGAAAAGACTTCTGAAACTACTTCTTATCACAGCCAAGTGTTGACCACTAAAGTGTCAACACATGGTCAATCATATTGACTGTCAGTGATAGAAAATGATTCTTAATCACCGATCAGCCTTTATATTAGATAGAAATTCCTATGGTGTGTGACACCATAGGTTCAAATACTAAGCCGATAGCACTGGAACACTTCTAGCACCAGTCAAAGTCCTCATCTAGCAATGATACCCGACGTCTGGATAAGTCAAAGATTGCAGTGCAACTTACAAAAACCTCTAGCATATGGTTACCGTATAATTCATCCCTTTGACCTCATAATGCTCAGGATGACCTAGGATTCGACTGCCAACCCTAATTTGGTCCATCTAGATCGTATCTCAACTTTACAAGTTTTGTGACTCCTCACATGAACTACCCTGGCCAAGGTTTTGCTAAATTAAGACACAGCGAGTCATTCACTCTAAACTATTTGGAGGGGTCAATCCATCTTGATCCACCACCGCTCCACAAGTACTAGACTGTACCTAGAAACCTTTCGTCACTGGATAAGAAATCCAGATAGTCCAATACCAAAGTATAGTGAGTTACTTGCAAGCTACCATGGTGACCTCAGGTCTAAGGGACACATATACCCATATCCCTTCATGAGCAACCCTTTGGCAGAAGGGAGCTCTGTAGATGGCCACGTTCAGTGAAATATCATACATTTCACTTGTATGTCATATCAGTATCACCACACTCCTTGGTCAAAAAGACAACCAACCAATGTGAGATACAACAACCTATACTCGATACATCGTCATCCTATAATAATGTATCCTTTGGTTGTGAACGAGTTTAAGAACTACTTGATATATCATCTCTATATCAGACATAATGTAGTTATAAGGACTCCATCACATAAGAGTTCTTTTCAGGAAAATGTACACGTGATGAATAGCCAAAAGAATACTTTTATTCATTAAAAGATTCGTATGCAATTATAAAATTAGCACAACCTTCTATAGCCTAGATGATTGGCTTTGGGATAAAATTCACAACAATGCCCCCTCCTAGGCCCACTACAATTGGCACCCCCTCTCAAGCCCACAGTGGTTGGTGCCCCCTCCCAAGCCCATAGCAGTTGGCACCCCCTCTCAGGCCTATAAGGAGTTCATGCCGCCCAGTCCAACATGGAGTCAAGCAGTCCAATCCCAAAAGGAGTCAAGTTACCAAGTCCAACAAGGAGTTCATCCTCTAAGTCCTACATGGACTCCAGTCTCTTTGTCGTTCTCATACTTTGTACTCCAACATTGACAGGGAGAGGGCTGGGTGAATCTATAAATACCCCCCCTCCTCCCTCTTTTAAACTTTAATTTTGAATGAATGAAATTTGAGTGTTTCTTTTATTTTTGTGCCTTTGTGCATTGATGCTCCATGAGAGAGAGGGTGAGAGGCCCAAACCGACCAACTACCTTCAATCCTTCAAACCCTAGCTACCCTCTTCCTTCAATCCATCTTCAAACCCTAGCCATACCCCTTTCCAAACCCTAGGCCGACCACTTCTCCCCCAAAACCTAGGCTGCCCCACCCCTCTTCTATCTTCCCCTTGGTCGCCAACAACCAGCTCTCAAACCCTGGACCACCCTCCATCATCTTCCAACCCAGGCCACCAATATCAATCTTCATAAACCCTAGGCTGCCACCTCCACCTACCCCAGGCCCTAGGCTGCAGGTCTTCTTCAAGTTCAAGGCAATGCAAGGATCTTCCCACCAACTAGGCATCCCCCATATCAGGCCGCCCCCTCCAGAGTCCAGGCATCCTCATCAAGTAGGCCGCCAGCCATCCTCCTGCACACCTAATGCCTTCTTTCTCTCCTATCTTTCAAGTTCATATTTTTTCTATCTTTTGAAGCCCTGGTCATCGGTGTTTGCAGGATCCCTCCAATGCCATGATCCTTGGAGGGGTTCTTCTTTGCCCTCGGGACCATCTGATAGAAAGCCAGTGCATCCGCGGGAATGAGCTTCTTCTTACAGGTGCCATTCCAGAGAGGTGTGATCTCTTGTACAATGAAAGACATCATGGCTAGGTAATCAAACCCATCCCTTCACTCTTTTTCTGATCTATTGAATCTGAGCATGCCCTAAATTAATGGTTTCTTAACCCTAGGATCCTTCTTCTCTATTCTTTGTTAGGTTTTAATCTGCGGGTATTTGCTTTTAGTCTTTACGTGAAATCCCTTGCTTGTTCTTAATCATTTTCGGGAACAAAACTATAACTGAAATCTGAAATCATTGCCATCCAATCTACAATTTCTTTACACTAAACTCTAGCATGTTTCATCCTGCATCAATTTTGATATCAGAGCATGGTTTAGGACATGTTCATGCATAGTACCATGAAATTTTTGCATGCTGAAATTCTGCATAGTAGTCTAAACCTAGCATTATTTTTTATTAAAGCACCTTTAGGTTAGCATCAAACATTGCATCCATCACTCACCTAATTAATCATCTTTATTTCTGTAATTTTTCTTTAATTTTCAGATCTACAAAAACATAAAAAATACAAAAAATTCTACATGAACCCTAAAGCCTGCCTTGCTGAAATTTCTGCATGATTAGATTAGGGCTAAAATTTAGTTACAGTAAAACCTTCCAAAACATAGTTTTTCTTTGCATTAATTCATTGATATTTGTCTTTGATTAATCTACCATCTGCAAAAAAAAAACATAAACAAAAATTATTTTCTGTATATATTTCTGATTTTAGTTTCATGTTGCATCCTTCATGTGTGTGCATGCATAATTGAACTCATCTAAGGGCAATTTTTCTATCTTAGATAAGGGAAGGATTTAATCACCTATTCTTAGCTCAAAATAACCACCCTGCATCAAACCCAAGACTAATTAAAATCAAGTAGCAACCTAATTGAGTTAGCGACACCAATAGGTCCAGTTCGTGGTATTGTGAGAAAGCTAGTGTACCAATCCTTCAGTTATTTCTTGAAACTGGTATCTAGGCAAGAGGTCCAGAGGCAAATGCCCTAAGCGGAGTTGTGGTTACTTAATTAGGACCCTGTGAGAGTAGGGAAAGCCTCCCACACTCCAACCTCTTACTTGGCCAGTGCAAAGGTGTTGCCCAGGTGGCTTAGTCCCAAGAGGGGGGTGAATTGGGAATTATAAAATTTTTGCAAGTATGTGCATAATTAATTCCAATTAGTGATTAGGTGCTGTGTTAATCAGAGAAAGAAAGCAGAAGCTAAAAGATAAAGCAAACACAACATAAACAAAGCAGATTTATAGTGGTTCGAAAAAACCTAGCTCCTACGTCCACTACCTAAGTTCACCACTCGGGATTTCTACTATATCCCCCAAACCAGAATACAGTCGGATTATTTTGTAGTCTCACAATCCAAACCTCTACACTTTGGTTTTTGAAACCAGGCTCACCAAAAAAACCCAAGCTAGGTTTTTACAGGTTCACCTAAAACCTCTACACTTTGGTTTTTAGCTAGGCTCACCAAAGAAACCTCTACACTCTGGTTTTAAAGGCTCACCAAAGTAACCTATTTGGTTTTCACAACAGGGCTCACCAATAACCCAGATATTCTAAAAGATAGAATAAGAAAAGCAACAATAAAGACAAACTCTGTTGTCTGGGTGGTTGCCAATGCAGCTCGAGTGAAGATCCAATGAATGCTCTTCAATGCACTTCAATGGCTTCCTTGCTTTTCCTCAAAAGGTGCTTTAAGCTTCTGGTAAGAGTTGTTGGAGGCTTGAAGGTAATCTTTAAAGCTCTTGTGCTCTCTCACTTCACTTCAATAAGTGTTCAATAAATGCTCAATAAATCATTAGCCTCTTCAAGGATGTTCTCATACCTTATTTATAGAGACTTCAATTGCCTTCCCATGATTTTGATCGATGTAGACTATTGGGAGGTGACAGGTTACCGTTGGAGCACTTTTGGAATTCAAAAATTGAGAACTGGAACTAGCCATTGGAGGTGACCCCGTCATTCCAGTCGGCTCGGACAAACTTCGAGTCGGCTTGGATGATGTTCGGATCGACTGGGCTGAGTGCCAGTCGGCTAGCTTCCATAGTTGAAAAAATACCTCACTTTGGATGAGTCGGCTGGGCTGAATTCCAGTCAGCTGGAATCTTAAAGGCTTCTCAGACCATTTTCAACTGAGTTCTGGATGAGTCAGCTGGATCTAAATCTAGTCGGCTGGATTCCTGAGAATTTCAGAAAATTTTCAACCTTGTTCTGGATGAGTCAGCTGGACCTTGGTGCCAGTCGACTGGATCTGCATGACAGAGAACTTGTCTTCAGTGCTAGTGCCAGAGTAGGCTGGGTTGTTCATCCAGTCAGCTCGAAGGTGGTTCTTCAGCTAGATCAGCTTTAAACTTCCAGAACACTTGTCCAAGCTTTAACAATCTTCTTCAAGTACTACTTACAATAATTCAAGAAAACATGAAGCAAGAAGGACTAGTAGAAGTAACCCTTTACTGATTTTAACAAGAAACTTTTTGTAGGGTTCTTCTTTATAAGAATCTATGTATTTTACAACTCAACACAAAACATTAAAGATTATAGGATTGAAAAATGTGTCAATGTAGTTGTCCTACAAAAACTTGTCAATCAATTAAAGAGTTGTTAGATAACCAAATGTATGATCCAATGTTTTGTTATCATCAAAATCAATTTAGGGATCAACAAAAGGGTAATTGTTGAACTGGTTGTAAGTTGAGCTGACTCATTCTACTTGAGCTGCTAGGTCTAGCAAAATCCTAGATTGATTTGTGTGCTTGTTGGATGACCACTAGATCAGGAGCATAATACCATCAATCTCAACCCCAACCCAATCTGACCATGGAGTCTAATTTTGAAACCTTACTGAGGACCATGACTGAACAATTTGCCCATTTGAACAATAGGTTTGATCAGATGGAGGCACGGGTAGGAAACCTAGAGAGGACCCATGAGACCCATACTGAACTTTAAACTGAGTCACCTCTTCCCATATCTCCCAACCCTAGAAGAGCCCCATGCCATGACCCAATTTGGGAGCCTAATCAGAGGAGACCCAATCATGATTTTATGGACCAGGATGAGAGAGCCATCAGGAACATCAGGTTAGAAGCACCTACTTTTGATGGCAACCTTGATCCTAAGGTTAACATAGATTGGAAAGGAGATATGGACCAATACTTCGAGTGGTATGAGATGATTAAAGAAAAAAAGATAAGTTTGCCAAACTTAGGTTAGTTTGCTGGGCTAGGCTATACTGGAAGAATGTTGAGCACATAACTAAACAACGAGAAGCCTTCCCATAGTCACCTGGAGAGCCATAAAGCTGAAGCTTAGGGAGAAGTACCTTCTTCTATCCTATCATCAGAGACTCCTAGATCAATGGCAGAGGCTAAGTCAGGGGAATAGGACTATATTATAGTACATAACCAAGTTTGATGAGTTTGTCATGAGGTGTAGTATAGACGAGTCTGAAGTTGTGACCCTATCTAAGTTTAAGGCTGGACTACGTGAAGACATCCAGAGAGAGTTATTTTTTAAGGAGGTCCATGACCTTGAGTAGGCTTATCAGATAGCTAGAGACTATGAGAGATTCCAGAGGGGACACATATTCTGTCGACCTAAACCCACTAAGAATAGTGCCCCTAATCCAAAACCAAGTTCTAGCCAAATACACCCAAGCCGACTGGTGTGGGCACCAGACTCAGAAGAAGACTTCAGAGCTCCATTTGGATCTCTGATTGACATTGCCCGAGAAATTAGGGTTTGTAATAAAGGTTGACCTGGTCAACCAGTTTATTTATTTTATTTATTTCTTGAATCACCATTTAAATTTTGTTGAGTCATGTTGACTCGGTGCAAGTCCCAATGTGGTTTCAATTTGGTCCAAAATGGTGCCACATTTCTCTTCCAATCAACTCAAGGTTCAAGCAAGTGGAGGCCACACTCCAAGCCACACGCCCAGCCACACTCCGAGCACACGCCAGAGTCCAGGAGGCGCCACAGAGGCATCCCAGTGTCATGGTCCCCACACCCAAAGAAGAAAAAATCAAATTGGAAGCTAATTTAAAGGAGGCGCCCATACCTGCCTATTTTACCTAAGCAAAGAAGGAAGAAAACTTCTCTTGGAGAAGAAATCAAAGAAGGACATCCAACCTACTCCTAATTGAAGTTCAAATCAAAATCAAAGAGCTTAACTTGGAGTGGAAGAAAAGAAGAAATACCTTAAGAAGAAGAGGACTCCAAATCCAAATCCAACTCCAAAGGAGGTGCCATAAAAGTTCCAAAACAATTCCTTTATGGCCGTCCCAATTTTTTTTGGACTCTTGGTCGGCCAAGGGAGAGGATTTTCTACCTAATCTAGGGGTTGGAAGAGTTTAGTCCCACATGGGAATTTGTACAAGCTAGGAGAAAATTTTAGGTCTATATAATAGACCTCTCTTTGTAACTTTAAAAAATCAATGAAGAAAAATTATTTTTGCTATTCTCTTGTGTTGAGTGACCTAGGTTTCTCTTCTTCCGCACTATTCTAAGTGTTGAGCTCCGTGAGGGGGTAATCCGGGTTCCATTGGAGCCTTGAGGAGGTGAGAGATCTCCATCTTTATCCAAAACCCTAGGTTAGCCACTTGAAATTCCAAAACCCTAGCCACCTTTCATTATTTTCCATCCACCAAACCCTAGATCCATCCATCTCCCACGGCCTCTCTCTCTCTACAAGTCCAGGCCGTCCACCTTCATCCAGATCCAGTCTGGCTACTTCAGATCCAGAGCAAGTTCCAAGGAAAATCACATCAGCATCCAGGAGAATCCAGTTTTCAGCAATTTCGATCTTCAAGTTCATCAACCTGGTAAATCTTTTCCTTGACTCTCTGATTCCATCAATTGTCTTTCTTCTCTTCCAGATCTTGAGTTCAGGAGAAGCCAACCCGCCAAAGGACCAGTATTGGAGGATCCATTACGAAGATATCCGACTCCGAGGATCCAACAATCTGCTCGGGAGAGTTCTTCCACCAAAATCTGTGAAGATCATTGTCTGGTTAGATAACCCTTCCCTTCTCTTTATTTCTGTTCTGTTGAAAGCTCGGAGTGAAACCCTAGGTCTAGGAGTTTCTCAACCCCAAGCGATCCGTTGCTTCTGAATTACTCTGATAATTTAGTTTCCTTAAAGTTGTGCTTTCAATTATCATATTAGTATCTTTCAATGTTAGGTTAACTTTTCTTTGATTTGAAGCCAACTTCTACAAACATATAAAAACCACAAAAAAATTTAATTAATCTTAATTTACTTCCGCATCGCATCCTTTAATTTGTTCTGCATCATTTTGGTATCAGAGCTTTCGTGCTGCATCATTTTTGGTATCAGAGCCCAGTCTAGGGTTTCTGATTTGCTTGCTTGCTTTGATTGTTCTCTTTTTATTTTGTCTGCTCGAAGTAGACTCCCCAGGACGTCCGGTCCTAGGAACTAAGCGAGGCGCAAGCCTCCTCCTCCCATTCCACGGGGTGTTCCTAGGGCGTGTAGGGAATCCATTGGGTTATAACTTCGTAGCAGGGATTATAAACGGGGAAGACAATCTAGTTGCAGCCCGTAATTGCCCTGTTGTCTGAATTATTTCTCCCTGCATAAAACTCTGAATTGCATGATTTTTGCTTCTTTGAAACCAGTATAATTGAACCTATTTTCCATAATTTTTCTGTGATTTATTGGTTTCGGTAAAAATTCTGAGAATTAAAATACAGCAACTCTGTTTTTTTTGTTCTGCAATTCAATTCTTTTTGGAGTGATCATCTCATAATTTACTTAAGGGCAATTGAGCATCTAAGATAAGGGGAGGAGTTGATTACCTCTCCTTAGCCCAAAACCACCATCCAATCATTCGAACCTAGACCTAATTTAAAATCAGTTAGACCTAATTTGCCCTAGTGGGCTAGGGACACCAATTGGTCGGGTCTAGGCTAGTGTTGAGTCAGTTTGCCGAGTTATTCTGTGTGTGCTTAGCACTCAGTGTCTAGAACGGTGGTTTAGGGACTACGTCCCGAAGGGCTTGTGTGCTGGTCCGCCTACCTGGCCAATCACTGATTGGTGTCTAGGATTGGCAATCAGGGACCTAACACTCCCCTTACACCTGCCTGGCTGAGTCCTGAGTTACTACAGGCTAGCTTGCCACTCTGATTGGGCATCTAGTTTGGACTCTAGGTCTAGTGATCCAGTAGTCGATTTAGTCTAGTCTCATTTTGTGTGCTTGCTTGAATCATCATGTCTACCAGAAATGGAGTGCCATATCAACCTGGTCAAACCCAACCTGATTTAGAGGCCATGGTTAGAGCTCTTACTGAGAGCATGAACAAGTTAAGCCAGGATTTGACTGCTACTGTTACCCAGTGTAAAGAACAAGTCCATGAGAATTTTACCCAGCTTAGGGATCAAGTCCAAGTCCTTGAGAAACGTAGACATCAAAATTGGATCCCTGATCCAAAATTTAATAGGCCCCAACCTCATCCATACCAGGAGCCTAGGAGGACCTTATACCGTGATCCCGAGCATAACCTTAGGAAGCCTAACCATGATATCTATAGTGTGGATCGTGTCTATGAGAGGTCCTTACAATATTCTAGACCAGTCACTCAACAACCCAAGTCTTCTAGATCAAACCATTTAGATCCACACCCATGCCCAAGTAAGGTCTCTACTAGCTTGAAACCCAGTGTGACCCAGGTTCCTATATCGCAAGAATGTTTGTTTTGTGGAGAAAGAGGCCATAAATCTAGTCAGTGCCCATGCATAGGACTGGCTTGTGCACAGCTAAGTGGTAAGAATCCTAAGGATGACATTAATGAGGGAGAACCCAAGCCTACCAATGAGGAAGAAAGGTTAGGTATGACAAGCATAGAATCAGTTGACCCGATTACCACTGACCCGAAACCCATTGAAGATGGCATCGAGGAAGTATATGATGCTGGCTTGAGTCTAGTTGATGAATATGAGGGGGAAGAACTTGAAGAATATGACATCGATACTATTGGTTCCTTACCTGAGGAGACCTTGGAGAGCAACCAAGTGGTGGGACCTAGTTCAGAAATTCAAGAGATTTATGAGAATCAGGTTCCTTTAGTCAAATACCCCCAGGAAGAACTCATAGTGTTAGCCCAAGCTATCAGTTCGTACCCTCTAATGATAGTCATTCCCCAAGTACCAATTGAAGATCTTTGCACTGAACAGTTTAAGTTTGCCCACCCTATGGTAGATCCTCTCCTTAGGATGACCGAATCAAGCCTCTTACAATTGGACCTTGTCCCATGCCCAGCCACT
Source organism: Areca catechu (assembly GCA_021397845.1). Taxonomy (NCBI): domain Eukaryota; kingdom Viridiplantae; phylum Streptophyta; class Magnoliopsida; order Arecales; family Arecaceae; genus Areca; species Areca catechu. The sequence goes on from JAHSVC010000025.1 coordinate 987,918, forward strand.
AAGGTCTCTCCCGTAATCTCAGTTGAACATCCTTGTCTTGAGCGGATTGATTCTCCCAGTCCTGTAGAAGTCCTCCTTATGACCCCAGACCCCTTCCTTCGCATGACTGACCTACCCTTCTATAAAGTATACCTTTCCTCACCCATAGGTCAAATTTCAAGTCTTGAGGTCATCATCCATAGGTCCTTCCATGAATCATTCTTTAATCCATTTCTTGAGAAAGTGGATCATTGTTTGCTTAGAGAACAAACCTTAACTTTTGCAATCACATCTCCTAGGCTACTTCCCGAACCATCTCTTGATCCATTCCTAGGAATAGCAAACTTTTCCTTTCGTAAGGATGACCAGTTGACACTCATAGATCACCATTCAAACCTTCAGGTCACCACCTTTAATCAGCAGGTAATTCAAGACTCCACCTCATATTTCCTCCCTTTCTCTAGGACTTCCAATGCTTCTTATACCATCCAAGTATACTTTGTCGAAGTCTTTAGAGTGAACCACGTGTCAGAACCTATTAGGTTTGCCACCTACTTCTGGAAGACCTTATGGCACCTACTAGGTACCCATGATAAGTTTTCATGCTCTGCATGCCATCCTCCGACCTAAGATCAAACCTAGAGAGCCGTAGTTTGTTAGGTTTAGACCTAGGGTTCCTTTGAATAAAGTCCATTCTTTAGGAATGCATCGTCGGTCGAGTTTAGGTCATTGTCTCAGATTTTGGTTAAGTGAGAATACCAGGAGTTGGGATTTATACCTACCAAGGGCAGAATTTGCGTACAATGACTCGGTCAATAGGTCTACGGGTAAGAGTCCATTTGAAATTGTACATGGGTACAAACCTCACACACCTCTTGACCTAGTCCCTTTACCTGTCCACACTCGAGTCTCCGAGTCTGCTGAGAATTTTGCACAGCATGTAAAAGACTTGCATAAAGAAATTCATGCCAAAATAAATTTAAGTAATGAAACTTATAAGAAGTTGGCTGATACTCAAAGGCGAGTCAAATCTTTTGTTGAGGGAGACTATGTGATGATTAGGTTAAGGCCTGAACGGTTTCCTCCTGGAACCGTTAGAAAGTTACATGCTAGGGGAGCTGGACCATTTAGAGTGGTAAAGAGAGTAGGATCCAATGCCTATGTGCTCGAGTTGCCTCCAGAACTAGGCATTAGCTCTACTTTCAACATTACAGACTTAGTAGAGTACAGGGAGCCAGCTATGATTCCTAGTGAACCTTTTGAGCCTAACCCTATCATTGAGAGTGATCCCGACCCTGTGTGTCCACCAACAAACTGGCCTGTGAGGAAAGAGCAGATTGAAAAGATCCTGGATGATCAGGTTATCTCTACTCGTAATCGAGGATACCAAAGGTACCTGGTCCGCTGGCAAGGAAGGCCAGATTCTGATGACTCTTGGATCTCCCGAGAAGAATTACAAGAATTGGACCCAGACCTCTTGGAGAGATACCAGAGCCAACTTGAGCCTTACTCGACAGGGTCGAGTTCCTCCCACCCTGGGAGAATTGGTGCGGGCACCAGACTCAGAAGAAGACTTCAGAGCTCCATTTGGATCTCTGATTGACATTGCCCGAGAAATTAGGGTTTGTAATAAAGGTTGACCTGGTCAACCAATTTATTTATTTTATTTATTTCTTGAATCACCATTTAAATTTTGTTGAGTCATGTTGACTCGGTGCAAGTCCCAATGTGGTTTCAATTTGGTCCAAAATGGTGCCACATTTCTCTTCCAATCAACTCAAGGTTCAAGTAAGTGGAGGCCACACTCCAAGCCACACGCCCAGCCACACTCCGAGCACACGCCAGAGTCCAGGAGGCGCCACAGAGGCATCCCAGTGTCATGGTCCCCACACCCAAAGAAGAAAAATCAAATTGGAAGCTAATTTAAAGGAGGCGCCCATACCTGCCTATTTTACCTAAGCAAAGAAGGAAGAAAACTTCTCTTGGAGAAGAAATCAAAGAAGGACATCCAACCTACTCCTAATTGAAGTTCAAATCAAAATCAAAGAGCTTAACTTGGAGTGGAAGAAAAGAAGAAATACCTTAAGAAGAAGAGGACTCCAAATCCAAATCCAACTCCAAAGGAGGTGCCATAAAAGTTCCAAAACAATTCCTTTATGGCCGTCCCAATTTTTTTTGGACTCTTGGTCGGCCAAGGGAGAGGATTTTCTACCTAATCTAGGGGTTGGAAGAGTTTAGTCCCACATGGGAATTTGTACAAGCTAGGAGAAAATTTTAGGTCTATATAATAGACCTCTCTTTGTAACTTTAAAAAATCAATGAAGAAAAATTATTTTTGCTATTCTCTTGTGTTGAGTGACCTAGGTTTCTCTTCTTCCGCACTATTCTAAGTGTTGAGCTCCGTGAGGGGGTAATCCGGGTTCCATTGGAGCCTTGAGGAGGTGAGAGATCTCCATCTTTATCCAAAACCCTAGGTTAGCCACTTGAAATTCCAAACCCTAGCCACCTTTCATTATTTTCCATCCACCAAACCCTAGATCCATCCATCTCCCACGGCCTCTCTCTCTCTACAAGCCCAGGCCGTCCACCTTCATCCAGATCCAGTCCGGCTACTTCAGATCCAGAGCAAGTTCCAAGGAAAATCACATCAGCATCCAGGAGAATCCAGTTTTCAGCAATTTCGATCTTCAAGTTCATCAACCTGGTAAATCTTTTCCTTGACTCTCTGATTCCATCAATTGTCTTTCTTCTCTTCCAGATCTTGAGTTCAGGAGAAGCCAACCCGCCAAAGGACCAGTATTGGAGGATCCATTACGAAGATATCCGACTCCGAGGATCCAACAATCTGCTCGGGAGAGTTCTTCCACCAAAATCTGTGAAGATCATTGTCTGGTTAGATAACCCTTCCCTTCTCTTTATTTCTGTTCTGTTGAAAGCTCGGAGTGAAACCCTAGGTCTGGGAGTTTCTCAACCCCCAGCGATCCGTTGCTTCTGAATTACTCTGATAATTTAGTTTCCTTAAAGTTGTGCTTTCAATTATCATATTAGTATCTTTCAATGTTAGGTTAACTTTTCTTTGATTTGAAGCCAACTTCTACAAACATATAAAAACCACAAAAAAATTTAATTAATCTTAATTTTCTTCCGCATCGCATCCTTTAATTTGTTCTGCATCATTTTTGGTATCAGAGCTTTCGTGCTGCATCACCGACCTATGTAAGGTTCGGTGGCAAGGCGGAATCATAGATTTCAAAAAATTTTTATCTTAATGAAATCTTCACCAAACCTTCAACCCAAAATCTCCTTAAAAGAATTAAAAACATATAAGATGTTTATATAAGATTTAATCTCAAATCAAGATACTAACCTGTATCGCAAAATCCAAACTCTGAATCTCCACCAGGCGCCCAAATGTTCACCCTCCAATGGTGATCCACACAGAAAAACAATGAAGACAAAATTTCTATTTCTTGGTTCCTCTTCTTGAATTCTTTTTCAAGAATTCAATTCTTGGACCTTTAGGCTGAAATTTTCTTTCTTGAAAATTTCCTTTTCTTCCTTCTTTCCTCTTCTTGAATTTTCTTCAAGAATTCCCTTTCTTGAATCCCTTTTCTTGAATTGAATTGGAAGAAAAAAATTAAGACAGTCAAAGTCTTAATTCAAGAAAGAAAAGAAGAAAAGATCCTTTCCCTGTTCTTTCCTTTACCGTTCAAGACCTTCTTCTTATTCTTGTTTAGGGTCAGAGTTTCCACAGAGGATACCTCTGTAAGGGAAACAATACCCAACAAGAACAAGAGGAAGGAGTATTCTGGAGAGGAAGTGAGGGAATTGGATCTCTGAACTATGTTGCGTGAAAACCCCCGAGAACCCCAACCCTATTTATAGATCTCAGAGGGGTGTCATCTCGAAACAACGCAACCCTCTGAAACCCCAGGGATCACGATCCCTCATCCCTCACGCATCCCCTCAACCAAAAATCATGATTCTCTGATTTGATTTTCGTTTTTCCGACGAGGAGAACTCTCGGAAAAACTTCAGGAAGGATCGCGACTTTTGGAGACGGATTTGCGACCGAAAAGCGACGGATCCTTTTCTTAAATTTTTCTGGCCATCAGATCCAGATCCAAGGGCGCCAGACAAGGATCTGAAAACGCCCCTTTTCAGATTTTTCTCTCCGACGTTTTGTTTCTCACGCATTTTAAGAGAAGTCCACGCACGTGGACTTTTCTTTCTTGGCGCGCGCGGGTGAGAAGAGGGAGGGGGCGGCTTGGAGAGAGGGTCTCAGTGAATTAAATTCACTTGGGTTCAGCCATGGGTTAGCCCAATGTCCTAAAAATTAAATTGGACCTTAATCTGGTTCAATTAGAACCCAATTAAGCCCAATTCGGAACCAAATTCGAATCTGATTCGAATAGAAATTTGGTCTGCAACACATGCTAGTGTGTTTATCCTGCAAACATGATTTAATTCTAAATTAAATCCTTCATCAATTTTCTTTTGTGTGTGACCCATTGGGTTCCACACCTAGCCAGCAGTAGGTCCGAGTGCTATTTGACTTAATTCGGTTAGATCTCAACTAAGCCGATTTAGGTCAACTCAAACTAGCTCGACTCGGTCAATTAGAATCTAATTCAAATTGACTGATTTGAATTACCATGACTCAATCATATACCTACAAGACAAGATTGACGTCTAGCAACGTATCATGTCTACCCGGAAGATGTGGAATTTTGGTGGAATTACCAAAATACCCTTCAGTGGTGAGTTACTGGGCAATTCAGTCCTTTGATCAACTTGCATCCCGAATATGATTAGGAATATGGATATTTGTCAAATCCAATTTTCATATTCATCCCTAGCTCAATCTTTATAATGATGATTCATTAATGAACCATTAGAAATAACTCTAATGTTCATACTTTGATCAAAGGTTTCCTGAATCCATCATTTGAAATTAGCTGGATGCTATTCCCTCTTACTAGGGCTGATCAATTCCTTGTTGACCTACTCACAACCTTCATATACAATCCACCATAACCAGTATCACCTCGTGCATGACTCAGTGTCATGATTGACTGCGAACCAAAGTATGGATTCATGTATATAAGGTACTATGGTAGTCTCAGGTCAAAGGACCACATGCACTACTCCCACTATGAGAATTATCTATTGACAAACAGATAAGGTTCCATTAGATATTCTCAATCTGGATCAATTCAGTGAACTCATTCTCCAATGAACACTCACATCCTAGTATTAGTGTCAAACACAAGTGACTGTGAGATCAGTCACCCTTATTACAAAACATATATAGGATGTGCTGGTCTTGCCGGAAACATTGATCCCCAACTCAATGTCCCATCGACCAGGAATATTTTAGATTAGGGTTTTAAGGCTTTAGGTCTCACTGGTATGATCTCATCATAACCCTAGAACCATAGCCCTAATCTATGGGGTTCATCATAAAATCAAAAAGACACAGCAAATGATGAAAATAATGCCTTTATAAAATGTCAATTCATTGATTTTGGGATCAAAATTACAATATTTCAATTGGCTTTCAGGGCACAATCTTTCAATCTCCCACTTGCACTAAAGCCAATCGCCTTTAAATCTTAACCCCATACAATCAAGGTGGCGATCAAACTCTCGCTGTGATAGAGCCTTAGTGAACGGGTCTGCTATGTTGTTCTTCGTTTCTACCCTTTTAATGCAGACTTCTTGTCTTTCGACAATCTCTCGAACGAGATGGAAGCGTCTCAGAATGTGCTTTGATTTGTGATGAGCTCTTGGTTCCTTTGCTTGAGCAACAGCCCCCGTATTATCACAGTAAAGTGATACTGGACCTTCAATCTCAGGAACTACGCCCAACTCTGATATGAACTTCTTCATCCAGACAGCTTCCTTGGCAGCTTCACTAACAGCAATGTACTCTGCCTCAGTTGTTGAGTCAGCTACAGTTTGCTGTTTAGAACTTTTCCAACTTACAGCTCCTCCATTAAGGGTAAAAACATACCCAGATATAGATTTGCTGTCATCTGGATCTGATTGAAAACTAGAATCTGAATAAGCTTCTAGTTTAAGATCAGATCCTCCGTATATTAGAAAAATATCCTTAGTTCTTAAGTACTTAAGAATATTTTTCACAGCCTTCCAATGATCCTCTCCTGGATCAGCCTGAAACCTGCTGGCTATACCTAAGGCATATGCCACATCAGGCCTAGTACATAACATAGCATACATAAAGACCCTACTGCCGAAGCATAAGGTACCGAATTCATTCTATTTCTTTCTTCAGGTGTCTTAGGAGACATCTTCTTAGAAAGATGTATGCCATGACCAATAGGTAAGTAACCTCTTTTACTTTCCTCCATGCTAAATCTTTTTAGCACTTGGTCAATGTACCTAGACTGGGATAAACCTAGCATCCTCCTAGATCTATCTCTATAGATCTTGATGCCTAGTATATAAGATGCTTCTCCCAAGTCTTTCATGGAAAACTGTTTAGATAACCATACCTTGACTGATTGTAACATTGGGATATCATTCCCAATGAGGAGTATGTCATCTACATATAGAACTAAGAAAACTATGGCACTCCCACTAGTCTTCTTGTACACACAAGGTTCATCCTCATTTTTGATAAAGTCAAATTCTTTGACTGTCTTATCAAATCGGATGTTCCAACTCCTAGATGCTTGCTTTAATCCATAAATAGATTTCTTTAGCCTACATACCTGATTAGGTTTAGTCTCCAAGACAAAACCTTCTGGCTGTGACATATAAACCTCTTCCTCAAGGAAACCATTGAGGAATGCAGTCTTCACATCCATCTGCCAGATTTCATAATCATGATATGCTGCTATAGCAAGCATGATCCGAATAGATTTGAGCATGGCAACAGGAGAAAATGTTTCATCATAATCTTTTCCCTGTTTTTGTCTGAAACCCTTAGCCACTAATCTGGCTTTATAAGTTTCAACTTGGCCATCTGTCCCAATCTTTTTCTTATAGACCCATTTGCATCCAATAGGGTTAACACTCTCTGGTGCATCAACCAAAGTCCAGACTTGGTTGACATACATGGAGTCCATTTCGGATCTCATGGCTTCCAGCCATTTGTCTGAGTCACTACTTATGACAGCATCCGTATATGTTAGAGGCTCATCATTATCAATGATTCGGGCTTCATTATTTTCAATAATGAACCCATACCTTTCAGGTGCATGTCGCACTCTATCAGACTTACGGATAGGAGTGGTGTGTTCAGGTTCTATACTAACTATGTTATGATTTTGTTGAGATGTATCTATTTGTTGAACTTCTTCAAGTTCAATATTTCTCCCACTGCCCTTTTGTAGGATGAATTCCTTTTCCATAAAAATGGCATGCCTACTGACTAAAATCTTTTGTTCAGTAGGGTGGTAGAATAGATATCCTATACTATTTTTGGGATATCCAACAAATAGACATTTTTCTGCTCTAGCATCAAGCTTTTGTCCAAAATTTCTTTTGACATAAGCTGGACATCCCCATATCTTAAGGTGCTTAAGATTGGGTTTCCTTCCCCTCCATAACTCATATGGAATGCCAGATACAGATTTGGATGGTACTCTATTCAAAATATTAGCCGCTGTTTCCAAGGCATATCCCCAGAAAGAAACAGGTAAGTCTGTGAAGCACATCATGGACCGTACCATATCTAATAAAGTACGATTTCTCCTTTCAGCAACACCATTTAATTGTGGTGTGTAAGGAGGAGTCCATTCAGAGATGATTCCCTTTTGTTTAAGGTGATCAAGAAACTCGGTGGATAAGTATTCACCTCCTCTATCTGATCGAAGGATCTTAATACTTTTCCCCGTTTGTTTCTCTACCATACTTTGATACTCTAAAAATTTTTCAAAAGCTTCGGACTTATGTTTCATTAGATACACAAATCCGTACCTTGAAAAGTCATCAGTGAATGTGATGAAATATGAGTATCCACCCTTGGCCTGAGTTGTCATAGGTCCACATACATCAGTGTGTATGAGTCCTAATAACTCTGTTGTCCTTTCATTATGTCCACTAAATGGAGTCTTGGTCATTTTACCCATGAGACATGATTCACAAGTTCCTAATGATTCATAGTCATAAGGATTAAGGAATTTTTCCTTGTATAACTTGTTAATCCTCTGCTCACTAATATGTCCAAGACGACAGTGCCAAAGTAAAGTATTGTTTACTTCATCTCTTTTTCGTTTATTACTAACATGTAGTATATTGTCATCAGAAGATAAAGTTAAGAGACCATTGCAAAATATGCCATTAAATATTATTTCATTAGAAAAACTGATTGAGCAGCCACTGCTCATTACATTCATAATATATCCCTGTTTAAGTAACAAGGGTACAGATATGATGTTTCTAATGATTCTAGGCATAAAATAACAATTCTTTAACTCTAAAATCTTCCCAGAAGGCAGCTTCAACATATAAGTCCCTACAGCTTCTGCTTGGATGGAATCTCCTCCAGCACCGTAGAGCTCGAAGTCGCCTTCCTTCAAAACTCTAATGTTCTGTAGTCCCTGCAATGATTTGCAGATATGATGACCACAAGCAGTATCCAATACCCAAGAGTTTGAATTAGAAGTGTCTAATGACAAAATTGCATGTATCTCATACATACCTGTTGGTGCATTACTAGCACCGGGCTTCAGACTTGCAAGGTAAACCTTGCAGTTTCTTTTCCAGTGACCCGGCTTGCCACAATGAAAGCAGGTCATTTGTCCGGAGGCCTTCTTTCCTTTCTTTTTCTTGATGCCCCCTTTTGGGTTTAACCTCCTCTTGGAACCCTTTTTGCCTATTTTCTTCTTGTTTACACCATCCACAAGAAGAAGTGGAGCCTTATTTTTCTTTAAATGGCTCTCTGCTGTTTTTAACATATTCAACAGCTCAGGCAAGGAAGTGTTAAGTTTGTTCATATGATAATTAAGAACAAACTGTGAAAATGACTCTGGGAGTGACTGCAGGATTAAATCCTGATTCAACTCCCCATCCATAACAAAACCCAATTGACCCAATCGGGTGATTAGGTCAATAACCTTTAATACATGGTCTTGTACGGATGTACCTTCTGTCATCCTTGCACGGAATAACTGCTTAGATATTTCATATCTTGCAGTTCGACTATGTTCTCCATAAAGTTCTTTTAAATTGAGCAATATGGAGTTTGTGTCCATGCTATCATGTTGCCTCTGTAACTCATTGGTCATAGAGGCAAGCATTATACACTTGACAGTAAGTGAGTCATTTTGCCACGTGTTATATGTGGTCTTATCCTCTTGCGAGGCATCTTCCCCTAATGGTTCCAAGGTTGGGGTATCAAGAATATAAGAAATTCTTTCTTGGCTGAGTACTATCTTCAGGTTTCTCAACCAATCAACATAGTTTGGTCCAGTCAATTTATTTGCATCAAGAATGCTACGGAGTGAGAATGAAGAGGCCATTTAATCTACATTAACAAACAACATTACATAAGCAGACAATCAATGTTGACAAAACATAATTAAATTAGGACTTTAACTTAATTATGTCTCCCACTATTTTATCAAGCATCATAACCCTCAATGTGATGATCGAGAAAACCCTAATTGGTTCTCTTAGTGGGGTTGAGATCCTAATTCCTTATAAGAGACCTTGTGTGTACACAACAAATCTTATATAAGTTCAAAGGTAGGAAAAACTCTTTCCAATTGTAATTCATACAATTCTCAACTTATCTTGGCCTCTAAAATATTAATAGTCTTGTGTGTACACAACAAACTATAATATTTTAGTTAAGTCAGACCCTTCATTGCTATATAGTCATGATATTAATCATAATACCCTTGTGTGTACACAACAAAGTATTATATTAAATCATTCCATAAGCATCAAATGTACCAAGAAAAAATTATGTTAGTCACCATAATGAAAAGGCCTTGTGTGTACACAACAAACCTAATATGGATCATAACATAATAATGACTTGGCATGAAGGAAAGCCATATGTAGTGAATATTACACTGAGCATATTAATCAATAATTAAGTTAATCATACCGGCCAGGTAAGTGGGAGAGTGGTGGGAGTCCCCCCGTTGCTTTCCTTAGACACCAATAAGAATTGGCCAGGTCAATCAACGGAACCAATTAAAAACCACGTCCTCTTTACCGATCATGAACCACTTTTCCTAGACACCGAATGATAAACTAATCATATTGATTATTTTTGCTTTTGGTATATGACACTACAACTTAATATGTTGTTAAAGAGGGGTTTATTAAAACAAAGCACATTCTAGCAAATATGTGCCATAGTGTGCCATCATACTAGGACAACCATTTACCATATAATGGATCCACCATTATGCCAGGGCAACCTTATTTCAGTATCATGACTAGAAGGCTAAACATATCTCTATGCAAATTAAGGTTTAAGTGAAAACCTTAATTAGTGGCATACTTCAAACATATATGCATAATTAACACAAAAATGTGATTAGTGTGTCATCATACTAGGACAACCATTTACCACATAATGGATCCACCATTATGCCAGGGCAACCTTATTTCAGTATGATGACTAGATCTCTATGCATATCTCTACAACAATTAGGGTTTGAGTGAAAACCCTAATTGGTGACATTATAACAAACATATATTACATCTCATCTTACTTTTATAAAAATGCATCTAAAATTCAGAATATATATTTTAATCTTTATAAGGAGGCTCTGATACCACTGTAAGGTTCGGTGGCAAGGCGGAATCATAGATTTCAAAAAAATTTTATCTTAATGAAATCTTCACCAAACCTTCAACCCAAAATCTCCTTAAAAGAATTAAAAACATATAAGATGTTTATATAAGATTTAATCTCAAATCAAGATACTAACCTGTATCGCAAAATCCAAACTCTGAATCTCCACCAGGCGCCCAAATGTTCACCCTCCAATGGTGATCCACACAGAAAAACAATGAAGACAAAATTTCTATTTCTTGGTTCCTCTTCTTGAATTCTTTTTCAAGAATTCAATTCTTGGACCTTTAGGCTGAAATTTTCTTTCTTGAAAATTTCCTTTTCTTCCTTCTTTCCTCTTCTTGAATTTTCTTCAAGAATTCCCTTTCTTGAATCCCTTTTTCTTGAATTGAATTGGAAGAAAAAAATTAAGACAGTCAAAGTCTTAATTCAAGAAAGAAAAGAAGAAAAGATCCTTTCCCTGTTCTTTCCTTTACCGTTCAAGACCTTCTTCTTATTCTTGTTTAGGGTCAGAGTTTCCACAGAGGATACCTCTGTAAGGGAAACAATACCCAACAAGAACAAGAGGAAGGAGTATTCTGGAGAGGAAGTGAGGGAATTGGATCTCTGAACTATGTTGCGTGAAAACCCCCGAGAACCCCAACCCTATTTATAGATCTCAGAGGGGTGTCATCTCGAAACAACGCAACCCTCTGAAACCCCAGGGATCACGATCCCTCATCCCTCACGCATCCCCTCAACCAAAAATCATGATTCTCTGATTTGATTTTCGTTTTTCCGACGAGGAGAACTCTCGGAAAAACTTCAGGAAGGATCGCGACTTTTGGAGACGGATTTGCGACCGAAAAGCGACGGATCCTTTTCTTAAATTTTTCTGGCCATCAGATCCAGATCCAAGGGCGCCAGACAAGGATCTGAAAACGCCCCTTTTCAGATTTTTTTCTCCGACGTTTTGTTTCTCACGCATTTTAAGAGAAGTCCACGCACGTGGACTTTTCTTTCTTGGCGCGCGCGGGTGAGAAGAGGGAGGGGGCGGCTTGGAGAGAGGGTCTCAGTGAATTAAATTCACTTGGGTTCAGCCATGGGTTAGCCCAATGTCCTAAAAATTAAATTGGACCTTAATCTGGTTCAATTAGAACCCAATTAAGCCCAATTCGGAACCAAATTCGAATCTGATTCGAATAGAAATTTGGTCTGCAACACATGCTAGTGTGTTTATCCTGCAAACATGATTTAATTCCAAATTAAATCCTTCATCAATTTTCTTTTGTGTGTGACCCATTGGATTCCACACCTAGCCAGCAGTAGGTCCGAGTGCTATTTGACTTAATTCGGTTAGATCTCAACTAAGCCGATTTAGGTCAACTCAAACTAGCTCGACTCGGTCAATTAGAATCTAATTCAAATTGACTGATTTGAATTACCATGACTCAATCATATACCTACAAGACAAGATTGACGTCTAGCAACGTATCATGTCTACCCGGAAGATGTGGAATTTTGGTGGAATTACCAAAATACCCTTCAGTGGTGAGTTACCGGGCAATTCAGTCCTTTGATCAACTTGCATCCCGAATATGATTAGGAATATGGATATTTGTCAAATCCAATTTTCATATTCATCCCTAGCTCAATCTTTATAATGATGATTCATTAATGAACCATTAGAAAATAACTCTAATGTTCATACTTTGATCAAAGGTTTCCTGAATCCATCATTTGAAATTAGCTGGATGCTATTCCCTCTTACTAGGGCTGATCAATTCCTTGTTGACCTACTCACAACCTTCATATACAATCCACCATAACCAGTATCACCTCGTGCATGACTCAGTGTCATGATTGACTGCGAACCAAAGTATGGATTCATGTATATAAGGTACTATGGTAGTCTCAGGTCAAAGGACCACATGCACTACTCCCACTATGAGAATTATCTATTGACAAACAGATAAGGTTCCATTAGATATTCTCAATCTGGATCAATTCAGTGAACTCATTCTCCAATGAACACTCACATCCTAGTATTAGTGTCAAACACAAGTGACTGTGAGATCAGTCACCCTTATTACAAAACATATATAGGATGTGCTGGTCTTGCCGGAAACATTGATCCCCAACTCAATGTCCCATCGACCAGGAATATTTTCGATTAGGGTTTTAAGGCTTTAGGTCTCACTGGTATGATCTCATCATAACCCTAGAACCATAGCCCTAATCTATGGGGTTCATCATAAAATCAAAAAGACACAGCAAATGATGAAAATAATGCCTTTATAAAATATCAATTCATTGATTTTGGGATCAAAATTACAATATTTCAATTGGCTTTCAGGGCACAATCTTTCAACCTAGTCCCAGCACCCCATTGACCCATAGGGAAGACAAGGGTAAGGCACCTAAAGCTCAGAGAAATCTTAATCCTAATCCTAATAATGACTGTTTCAAATGTAATAAATTAGGATACTATGCTAGCCAATGCCCAACCCGATCCCTACACATAGGAGAACTAGAGGAAGAAGATCTTGAACCCACTGATGAGTTTGAGGAGGAAGTATATGAAGTTGGAGAAAACCTCATAGATGAATATGATGGAGATGAAGAAACCTTCGAGTCATCAGACCTATTGGGAGTTATTAGGTGTATCTTAGCCCAAACTAAGGAACAAGAGAATTGGCATAGGACCAACATCCTATAGACCTTTGTGAAGTCAGGGGATAAGGTATGCAAGATCATCAAATATAGTAAGAGCTACATGAATGCCATCTCAACCAGTGCTACCAAAACCCTAGGTTTATCTCCAGTTCCCCATCCCAATCCCTACAAGGTGTCCTGGATAGACTCAACTTCCATCCCCATCAAACTTAGATGCCAAGTCATGATCCAACTTCAATCCTATTAGAAAAAGGTATGGTGTGATGTCCTTCTCATGGGAGTTAGTAGCATTATCTTAGGCAGACCTTGGCTATATGACCATGATGCTACCCTGTATAGCCGATCCAATCCATGTTCTTTTAATTTTCATAGGAAGAAGATTGTGATAAACTCAACCCCACCTAAGGATAATATCAAGAGGGGATCTAGCAACTTGAAAGAGAAGAAATCAAGAGTAAATTTGATCATTGCTAAGGAGTTAGAATGTGAGATTACTGAGAGTTCGACAGTTTGGATGTTAGCTACTAAGGAAATTCCTGATCAAACCCAGAGAGAGCACCCTTAGGAAGTTGTGGAAATTTTAAATAAGTTCCAGGATGTGTTTCCTGAAGATTTGTCTGATCAATTACCACCTTCAAGGGACGTATAGCATGCCATAGATCTAGTCCCAAGAGCCACCCTTCCAAACCTCCCACACTATAGGATGAATCCCACTAAGCATTTAGAGTTGCAAAAATAGGTTGGAGAGCTCCTAAGAAAAGGATTTATTAGGGAGAGTCAAGTCCATGTACAGTACCTACCCTTTTAACTCCTAAGAAATATGGCACATGGAGAATGTGTATCGATAGTCATGCCATAAACAAGATCACGGTTAAGTATAGATTTCCCATTCCCCATTTGGATGACATGTTAGACATGATGGCCGGTGCAACCATTTTCTCTAAGTTAGGATTAGACTTGGGGATGAGTGGAAAATCGCTTTCAAACGAAGGATGGTCTTTATGGGTGAGTAGTGATGACTTTTGGATTGTCCAATGCCCTTAGCACCTTTATGAGGATCATAACCCAAGTCCAAAGAGTGTTCATTGGAAAATTTGTTGTAGTTTACTTTGATGATATCTTGATCTACAGTAGGACTAAGGAAGACTATCTAAACCATCTCAGACAAGTCTGTCAAGCCCTTAGGAATGATAGCCTTTTTGCCAATTTGAAGAAATGCGAGTTCTTGACCTATAGAGTTATCTTCATAGGATTCATAATGACCCCCGAAAATGTTTCAACTGATCCAGAAAATATTAAGTCCATTGTTGATTGGCCAGTACCTGCTAGTGTTCATGATGTGCATAGTTTCCATGGCCTAGCTACCTTCTATAAATGATTTATTCGAAGATTTAGCTCCATTGTTGTATCCATTACTGACTGCATTAGGAAGGGAACCTTTGAGTGGACCAAACCTGTAGATAAAGCCTTCCTAGACATTAAGAAGAAGATGACCTAAGCACCGATCTTGAGGTTACCTGATTTTTCAAAAGTTTTCGAGGTTGCTTGTGACGCTTCTAGAGTAGGCATAGGAGGAGTACTGAGTCAAGAGAGTCACCCTGTAGCCTTCTTTAGTGAGAAATTAAACGAGTGTAAACTTAGGTACTCAACCTATGATAAGGAATTATGTGGTAGTATAAGCCCTAAGATATTGGAGACATTACCTACTACCACAGGAGCTTGTTTTATACTCTGATCAAGAAGCACTCCGATTCTTCAATTTCCAAAAGAAACTGAACCCTAGGCATGCTAAGTGGGTAGAGTACATTCAAGCCTATACCTTTGTACTGAAACATCATGCTAATACTGAAAATAAGGTAGCTAATGCCCTTAGCCACCATTCCATTCTCCTAAATTCTATTAGAACTGAAGTCGTAGGATTTGACAGATTGAAAGAGGAATATGAGACCTATCCCGACTTTAGTGAGATCTACCAATCTATGAGGCAAGGACCATCTAGTTCGTATAGTGAATATACCCTTCAAGATGGTTACCTCTTTAAGGACAACAAGCTGTGTATTCCTAGGACATCCCTTAGAGAATTTTTAGTTTGGAAAACCTATGTAGGAGGTCTAGCTAGTCAGTTTAGTGGGAACAAGACCATTTTAGCTGTTGAAGACAAGTTCTGTTGGCCAAGTCTGAAAAGGGATGTTGCCCACGTTGTGTCCAGGTGTCGAACTTATGTTTTTGCCAAACAGCAAAATCAAAACACTAGCCTGTATACCCCTTTACCTATATCTGACTATCCTTGGTAAGACCTCAATATGGATTCTGTGTTAGGATTGCCTAAGACCTTTAGGAGACATGATTCTATCTGTGTTGTGGTCCATAGGTTTTCTAAGATGGCTCATTTCAGACCCTATTTCTAAACCTTTGATGCTTCCAAGGTGGCCAAACTTTTTCTTGATAATGTGGTTAGGTTACATGGCCTTCCTAAAACCATAGCATTTGATAGGGATGTCTGCTTCACCAGTTACTTTTGAAAGACCCTCTAGCACATGTTAGGAACCAAGATCAAATTTTCCACCTCCTACCACCCTTAAACTGATGGCCAGACTGAAGTAGTGAACCGAAGCCTTGGAAACTTGTTAAGATATCTGGTAGGCGAGAACACTGGAAATTAGGATCTCCTATTATCTAGAGCTGAGTTTGCCTATAATAGTTCAGTTAATAGGTCCACAGGAAAGAGACCATTTGAGATTGTCCATGGTTATAAGCCTAATAAACCCATAGACCTTGTCCCCTTACCCATACATGCATGAGTCTTTGAGTCGGCTGAGTCATTTTCACAGTATGTTAGGGACTTGCATAAGGAAATTAGCCATATGATTGATGTGAGCAATGATATTTATATAATCATGGTTAATTCCCGAAAAGGAATCAAAGAGTTTATTGAGGGAGATTATGTAATGATTAGGCTTAGGCCTAAGTAGTTTCCTCCGAGGGCTATGAAGAAGTTACATGCCCATGGAGCTAGACCCTTTAAAATGATAAAGAAAGTTGGACCTAATTCCTATGTGCTCGAGTTACCACCCAAAATTGGCATTAGCTCAACCCTTCAATATCTTAGACTTAGTTGAGTATAGGGAGCCAGCTATGATAGATAGTGAGCTTTTGGACCTAACCCTATTCTTGAGAGCGAACGCATCCCAGAGTGTCCACCCATAAATTGGCCTGAGAAAGGAGAAAGGATTTAACATATCTTGGATGACCAAGCTATTAGTACCCGGAACAAAGGCTACCAATATTACTTTGTTCATTGGCAAGGTCGACCAGAATCTGAGATCTCGTGGATCACTTGAGAGGATTTGCAATGCCTCGACCCAGGCATGTTAGAGTAGTACAAGAGCTGGATTGATCCTTACTTTACAGGGTCGAGTTCCTCCCATCACAGGAGAATTGGTGTGGGCACCTGGATTAGACAGAGATTACTGGGCCCACTATGGATTCTTGATTATGTTTTTGAGTCCATTGAGTCCTGTAATAAACATTGAGTCCTATAATTAATTGAGTCAATTGAGTCCACTTAGTCAATTGAGTTCAGTCCATGTGTTTTTCAGTCAAGTCAACTGAGTTTAATCCATGTGTTTTTCAGTCAAGTCAACTGAGTTCAATCGAGTCCTGTAAATTTTGACTTCTTTCACTCAAGTCAAGTCCAAGAGGAGAGTCACTAGGCCCTTACTGAAGCAGACTTCCAGTGCCTTGGTCCCCTACTCAAGCCACACCCAGCCCATGCGCCTGGACCAATTCAGCTAGCCCAAGCTCACAAGGAAGTTGGTTCCCCCTCCCAGACCCACAGTAGTTGGTGCCCCCTACCAGGCCCACAACTGTTGGTGCCCACTCCCAGGCACACAAGGAGTTCATGCTGCCCAGTCCAACATGGAGTCAAGCAGTCCAAGCCCAAGAGGAGTCAAGTTTCCAAGTCTAACAAGGAGTTCAACCTTTAAGTCCTACAAGGACCCAGTCTCCTTGTCCTTCTCAAACTTTGTACTCCAACTTTGACAGGGAGAGGGCTGGGTGAATCTATAAATACCCCATTCCTCTATCTTGTAAACTTTAACTTTGAATGAATGAAATTTGAGTGTTTCTTTTATTTTCGTGCCTTTGTGCATTGACGCTCCGTGAGGGAGACGGTGAAAGGCCCAATCCAACCAACTACCTTCAATCCTTCAAACCCTAGCTACCTCCTTCCTTCCATCCATCTTCAAACCCTAGCTATACCCCTTTCCAAACCCTAGGCTGACCACTTCTCCTCCAAAAGCTATGCCACCCCACCCCTCTTCCATCTTCTCCTTGGCTGCCAGCAACCAGCTCTCAAACCTTAGATCACCCTCCATCATCTTCCAACCCAGGCCACCAATATCAATCTTGATAAACCCTAGGCCACCCCTTCCACCTACCCCAAGCCCTAGGCCGATAGGTCTTCTTCAACCTCAAGGCAACGTAAGGATCTTCCCTCCAACTAGTCATCCCCCACATCAGGCCACCCCCTAGAAAGTCCAGGCATCTTATCAACTTGGCCGCTAGCCATCCTCTGCACACTTCCTACCTTCGTTCTATCCCATCTTTCGAGATCATTTTTTTTTTTTATCTTTTAAAACCCTAATCATTGATGTTTGCAGGATCCCTCCAGTGCCACAATCCTTGGAGGAGGTCTTCTTTGCACTCAGGACCATCTAATAGAATGCCAGTCCATCCGCGGGAATGAGCTTCTTCTTCCAGGTGCCAATCAAGAGTGGTGTGATCTCTTCTACAACAAAAGACATCATTTCTGGGTAATCAAACCCATCCCTTCTCTCTTTTTCTGATCTATTGAAACTAAGCATGCCCTAAATTAGTGGTTTCTTAACCCTAGGATCCTTCTTCTCTATTACTTTGTTAGGTTTTAATCTGCGAGTATTTGCTTTTAGTCTTTACATGAAATTCCTTGCTTGTTCTTAAACCTTTTCGGGAACAAAATCATAACTGAAATCTGAAATCATTGTCATCCAATCTGCAATGTCTTTATGCTAAACCCTAGCATGTATCATCCTACATCAATTTGGAAGATGGTGGCGGGAGGTGATGGTGGCTTCTCCGGTAACCATGATGATAACAAGAGCGATGGTTTGGAGCAGATGGTGACTTAATGAAAAAAAATTTAAAGATGGTGGCTGAGAGGTGTTTTGATGGTAGCCAGTGGGTCTCCGATGGTCAGAGAGCTCTCAATGATGAGAGGAAGGCCTCCGGCAACTTTTTTGGTGAAGAAATGGCTCAAGGAAGTCAGTAGTCCATAAAATGGCCCTGTGGATAGGCTCCAATGGCTGCCTATGGACCAGCTTATGTTCTATAGACTCATGGACCGGCTACTTTCAAATGTGTGCATTTATTTTAGAAAACTTTAAATTTGAATTTTGGGCTCGTTCGAACTCTGATTTGAGTGTCATCTATGCCATTAGACTCCAAAAACTGAGATCTTTCAATCTATGGGCTACTTTTCTACAAAACATCAATAAAAAGTATAAATAATTAATAAATATAAATTAATTAATATTATTTTAATGGTTAAATTGAGATAATTAATAGACTTATCAGAAACCAAGTCTTGGTCACATTAAAATTTATGGATGTCTGGTTCATGTCAAAATGCAATAGCTAGACAAGTTAAAGGCTAGGTCCACTAGAGCCCATTTTATAGGATGTCCTAAATAATTATTAAGACACTATTTTTACTTCTTAAAGAATTACAATGTGATTGTGAGCTAAAATGCCTTATTCTTGGAAAAAATAATTTATCTAAGATGGCTATAGTGGGAGGCAAATTGAGCTCAAAGAGAATGTCTCTATTGAGTGGGTTGTAGAACCTATTGAACCTATTCTAGCTAAGCCAGTTAATGTATCTCCACCTCCTTAACTTCGTAGGTCTATTAGATTTTCCCATTCTTTTGAAAGGTACTTAGGTATACTTACAAAGGATGTAGAGGATATATTTCTCATAGGAGACAGGGATCAAATAATTGATCCTAAGAAATGGTTGAGTACTATAAAGTCAAAAATTGACTCGATGCACTCGACCCAAGTCTGGACCTTTATCGATCCACCTGAGGGGATTGTACCTATTGGGTGTAAATAGATCTACAAAAGAAAGATAGGTGCACATGGCAAAGTAAAGACCAATAAAACTAGATTAGTGGTGAAGGGGTATAGTCAGCATGAAGGCATTGACTATCATGATAGTTTTTCTCTAGTAATCATGCTAAAATTCATCCGTACATTGCTTGCCATTGCAGCATTTTGTGATTATAAAATTTGGCAGATGCATGTAAAAATTCCTTAATGGATATGTTAAGAAAGATATCTATATGGAGTAGCTCTTATGTTTCACTTCTAGTGATGAAGATCATAAAGTTTGCAAGCAACATAACCATTTATGGACTAAAGCAAGCTTCTCAGACTTAGAACACTCATTTCAATGATATGATTAAAACATTCGATTTTATCAAGAATGAAGAGGAGCTTTGTGTGTACAAAAAGGTTAGTGGGAGGGTAGCGACATTTCTCGTAATATATGTAGATGACATCCTCTTGATTAGGAATGATATTCCCATGCTTACCTCAATCAGCTCTATGAAAGGAATTTTCTATGAAAGACCTAGGCGAAGCATCATATATTCTGAGAATTAAGGTCTATAGAAATAGATCGAATATGATGCTTGGCCTATCATAAAAAAGTACACAGAGGAAGTGCTGAAAAGGTTTAACATGGAGAACTCTAAAAGGGAACTTCCATCCCTTCAACATGGCATTAATTTCTCTAAGAAGATGAATCCTAGCACACCAGAAGAGATTCGGAGAATGAGCAAATTTAGAGTTGTAAGTTAAGGGTTAAAACCCATTCAAACTTTATGTCTAATCCAAATGATAGAAAGTCTACATTAGGTTGTGTATTTTCTTTTGCTAAGATGGTTCAACCAGCTGCAAGAGTTCCAAGCAGCCTATCATTATGGATTAAACAATAGAAGCTGGGTACGTTCCCACCTCAAAAGTTGCAAAAGGAGCATTCTAGTACAAGAAGTTTGTTGCAGAGCTTGGAGTGATGCCATCAGTGAAAGAATTGTATCCTAAAAACCAATCTTTGTATGAGCATTTCTATAATCTTCCAACTCATGTATGATATTATTTATTAATAAAAGGTAATTATTGATTCATTATACTGCTGCATCGTATCAAGATTATGATGAATTCTATAGGTTAGGGCAATGGATTAAGGTTATGATGGAGATCATAATGGTGAGACCAAAGTTCCTATAAATTCTAATCTAAAATGTTCCTAGTCATTGGATCATCGATTCAGGGATCAATGTTTCCAGAAAGACTAGCACATCCTATGTATGCTTGATAAAGAGGATGGTTGGTCTCGCAGCCACTTGTGTAGGGATACTAATATAAGGATATGGGTCCTCATTAGGGTATGAGTTTACTGAATTGATCCTCCTTGAGTACATCTTATGGAGGTCTTACCACTTGTCAAAAGATGGTTCTGATAGTGGGAGTTGTGCAAGTGATCCTTAAACCTGAGATCACCATGGTTCCTTATGCACATAAAGGCATGTTTTGGTTCACACTCATTCAAGACAGAGTCATTTACGGGGTGTTCTTGGATGTGGTGGATGTGCATTAAGGATGTGAGTGGATTAACAAGGAATAGATCACTTCTAGTAAGAGGAGAACTTATCCCATGTAATCTCTTCGATTATTGACTTAGGAAGTCTTTGATCAAAGCAAGATAAGATTCGATTGGCTTTCATCGATCAAGTTTTCATTATCAAATTAAGATTTGAAAGGATTAAGTACTAGCATTTGATAATTCTTCATACCGATCACATGTTTAGGATAAAGGGAGATCGAAGGATTGAATTGCATTATAATTTTTTATAAAAAGGTATTTTGGTAATTTTAACAAAATTCTTCATCTTTTGGGTAGGCACGAAATGTTGCTAGATGTCAATCATGTCTTGTAGGTTTTTATGAATGAAATTGGAAGGATTCATGAGTCAATTTGAAAATTGGTTTGAATTGGCTAACTTGGGTCAGCTTGTTTTGACCTAATTAGGTCAATTAGTTTCGTTTGGATCGAAACAGCTTGGACTTGGACCTACTACTGGCTAGATATATAGTCCAAAGGGTCATACATGCTAGGGAATTGGCCAAAGAAGTCAATTGGATTTTGGTTTGGGTCAATGTATCCTAATAGGCTAGCTAATTTGCATACTAGCTTATGTATGCTAGCCCAATTCCTAACCCAATTGGATTGGGTCAATTAGCTTGCTATTTGAGCTAACAAATTTAAGTGAGACTTAGATTGGGTAAATTCCTAATTAGGGCAGCAATTATCCATATTTATCTAGAATTATTTGAAGCTTTATCCTTGAATTATGAAAGAGTCCAAGTGGGATTGGCTCTTGGCACCAAGCTTGGCATGTGCCAAAATTAAGGTGTGCAAAAGGACCAAGAGTCCTTCTACCACTTAATCACCTATTCCAGCTAAACACAAGGACCCTCTCCCATATCCCCATTCCTGTTTGGATTGGCCTTGATCGGTCAAAAGAAGGATTTGGCATGGAATTGGATGGCATGCACAATGAAGGGACGCATCGCTTCATATTTGGCATAGATTTAAAATCCATAAGTCTTTCTGTTTGAAGGCTTCAATATTCTCCGATACATCCCTTGGAGTCCCATGCCACTTAGCCAATTTATGACCAGTTACATGCCACATGGCAAGTGGGAATAATGCTGGAAAAATGAAGAGACATATATATGTCTCTTGGCATATGATATAACATTTCAAGATAAGTCTTTTCATCCAAGGGACTCCTTCTATTTGAAGAGTCTTATCAAGGGCTAAAAAAAAGATTTATTAAGCACCCCTGCACTCTTTATAAATAGGCATCGGTAATCTGAAGCCAGTGTATCCGAAAAATCTTTGAAAGAAGTCCTTTCCATTTTCATTTCCTTATCTTAGGACAAAGGTCTCTTTTAAGACAAGGCTTGTCCTTTCAGAACAACACATGTTATTTTAAGATAAGAGCCTAAGAAGAGATATAGAAGGTATAATCAGATTCTGAGAGGATTCAGAGAGGTCTCTGAGTGTCCTATAGGTGGGTAAGGGTTCCAGCAAAGGAAAAGGAAGAAAGGCTATCAAGAAGAGTCCTAGTCAAAAAAGCAAGCTCGATAGGAGTGCTTCCTTAGTCCGGTTCTTGTATAGATCACCTCTGGGGGCATACACTTATAAGCCTTGCAGAAATTAAGGAGTATAGCACTCCAGGTATTCATCTATAACCCTAAAGTTATGATTTATTAATTATCATAGTCAAGTGATCCTAAGTTTTAGGGTTCCGACCGATTAGGGTTTAAATAATGATAATTTTGAAACCCAGTCTTCTACTATGCCAGCCCAAAACCCAATAGTGGTATTAGAGCCAGCCTGACTCATGCAATTAGTAGTTATTTTTAGTGTTAATTACTTGCTTTGCTATGACTCTTGCTTGATTAGTTCATATTACATATGTGATATGTTATGCTCCTACTAACTGCTTTGGATTGGGTTAGTCACCAGAGCCATCCGGTCATAGGAGCTAAGTAGGGTTTAAAGGCCCTCTCTTTTTATTTAATAGGGTCTCCTATAATATATTGGGGTACCGCTATGGCCATATCCCTTAAATAAGTGAGGTAAATGGATAGTTGTTTTTATCATGCTTTGGTTATGCATATTATGGTTAGAATGCTTATTTGCTAGAATATGTGTCATGTTGTCATGTTCGATTAGGATGTGTTTGAGATCATCAAAGCCTTCATAAAAATTATATTTAGTCATAGTGTAAGTTAATTATGATGCAAATTGTTGAGAATTTGATTAGCCAATTGGTGTCTAGTCAAGTGGTTCTGGGAAGGTAAAGAGAATGAGATTTTTAATTGGTTCCAGTATTTGACCTGGCCAATTCATTTGGTATCTAAGGAAAGCAACGGGGAGACCCCCTCATCTCTTCCACTTACCTAGCCAATTTGGTTATATCTAGACCTTAAATTGGAAATGCTAATTGATTAAGCACACTATAAATTGCCTTCTTTCATGCTAAGCCAAATCCATGTCAAAAAAACTATAGTATATTTATTGTGATTAACACAAGTACTACTCTAGGGTTTGATATGATATTTGTCTTGGTACATTTTATGCTTTATCGCATGATTAGTGGTGTTGCTTTGTTATGATTAACACATGGGCAACATTTATCAAACATGGATGTATGGAAATGAAGGGTATGATTAAACTATGACATTGTTATTTGTTGTGATTGACACAAGGCTATAGCTATCTTAGAGGTAGGTGTTTTGTTGAGAGTTGCATGGGTTGTAATTGAAAAGGGATTTTCCTATCCTTGAACTCATGGGTGTTTGTTGTGATTAACACAAGGTATTTATAAGGAATTGGGATCTCAACCCCACTAAGGAAGCCTTGGAAGGGTTTTCTTGTTTACCATAGTTGAGGGTTATGATATTTGAAAGAAAATAGTGGGAGATACAATTACATGCAAAAGTCATTATCTAGTTATGAATATCATCATGAGTGGTTTGCTTATAGTTGTTCTTTATTTAATGTAGATTTTACATTATGGCTTCTATGCTTTTACTATGGGGCATCTTCGATGCCAACAAGTTGATCGATCTGAATTATGTGGACTGGTTAAGAAACCTAAGGATTGTATTAGCTCAAGAAAAGCTTGCATATATCCTCGATTCTCCTTACATAGATCCAGTAGGAGAGGACGCTACTGACGAGGAAAGGGCCACATATAAAATGTGGCAGAATGAAAGCATGACTATCAAATGCATCATGTTGGCCTCTATAAGCAATGAGTTGTAGAGGCAACATGAGAAAATAAAATCTCAGTCCATATTGCTCAATCTTAAAGAGCTTTATGGAGAGAATAGTCGGACTACTCGATATGAGATATCAATGCAATTGTTCCGAGCACACATGAGTGAGGGATCTTCCATTCAAGCACATGTCCTCAAGATGATTGACCCGATCACTCGATTAGGTCAACTGGGGTTTGTGATGGACAGATAGCTTAATCAGGACTTGATCTTGTAGTCACTCCTAGATCTTTCTCGTAGTTTATCATGAATTACCACATGAACAAACTGAATTTGTCATTGCCTGAGCTGTTGAATATGCTCAAGATACCAGAGAGCCACTTCAAAGGTGATAAGGCTCAGCTTCTTCTGGTTGATGGAAAGAAGAAGCAGGCAATGAAGAAGGGTTCAAAAAGGAAGAGGAACCCTAAGAGTAGCTTCCAGAAGAGGAAGAGAAGGTTGGATCAAATGCCTAGGTGTTAAACTTGCCTTCAGATTTGGGCATTAGTTCTACCTTCAATATTACAGACCTGGTTGAGTACAGGGAACCCGACAGCGATACCTAGTGAGGCCTTTGGACCTATCCCCTCCTGTTATGAGTGACCCTAACCCAGAGTGTCCACTAACAAATTTGTCCTGAGAGAGGAGAACGGATCGAGCATATCCTGGATGATCAAGCCATCATGATCCAGGGTCGTGGCTATCAACACTTCCTGGTCCGATGGTAAGGCCGGCCAGAGTCGGACGATTCGTAGATTTCTCGAGAGGACTTGCAATGCCTCAACCCAGACCTTCTCGAGAGATATGTGAGCCAGTCTGATCTTCACTCGACAGGGTCGAGTTCCTCCCACCCCGAAAGAATTGGTGGGGACACCATAGGCACCAAAATAAGACAGAGGCTTCTCAACTCTCTGTGGATCAATTATCAGCATCATAGTTCACTGTAATAAAGCTTAGTCTAGCTGAGTTGAGTCTTATATTAGTCAGCTCATGTTGAGCTAGTTCAGTCCAGTATTAGTCAGCTCATGTCGAGCTAATTTTATTTTGTTAAGTCCTGTCCAAGCAAATTGAAGACTCAAGACCATATCATACAAGTGAAGACCAAGTCCAACCAGATTGAAGACATGGAAGTTTAGCCCAAGTCCAACCTAGCTTGAAGATTTAAAGACCCCAAGAGAAAAATCAGAAACCCAGATTCCTTGCAGATGCCCTCCAGATGCCCAGATTCCCTTCCAGATGCCAAAGTATATTCATAGACCAGGGCATCCATGATTTTAGAGGTCCATCTGCATCCTAGCCCAAAGAAATCAAGCCCAGGCGCCAAGCCCAAGCCCTTAAGAAGAAGATACCAGGGAATATTCCTGCTACCTGGCTACCAGGCCACCCCAGCATTTTCCTTTCTCCTTTGCTATTTTTCATTTATTTTCTTGATCTCCTCAGAGTTTTCTAACCCCTGACAGGTCATTTGCAGGTCCCTGAGTTCATACGAATCCAACGACTACAGCCAAGCCTCAATCGGACTACCGAGCAGAAAGCCGGGTATCCGCGGGTCTTTGGCTCGATTTTCCAGGCTGCATCCATCGAGGAATGAAAGACCCCTTCACTGCGATCTTCATCGAGTGCTTTAGACATTGTCAGGTACACTCCCTCTACCACCAGTAATAATATTGTAGGAGAACTTGCCCTAACCGAGCTTCTCAACCCTGAAGATCCTTCTTTATTACTTTTCTAGGTTCTAATCTGCATGCTTGACTTCAAAAATTCATACATAATTTCCTACAACTTATTTTGATCTAAAATTCAGGATTTAATCACTCAACTCCACATATAAAACACAAAAATAATTGCATGCATATTAGTCCCGCATCAGAAGCCCTTTACTGATGGGACCAGCTATCACTGTGGGAACCAGGTGCAGTGGAAGAAAAATTGCAAGTTGTATCTTGAAGTCTAAAGCATGATGCTGGTGGAGCATCTAAAGGTTTGTACATGATACAATCAAACTAGTCATTGAGTTCTTCATTTTTTGATACATGGATATTGGATACCGTATGTGGATCTCATATCTGCAAGTTATTGTAGGGGTTATAGAGACCTAGAAGCTTGAAGAAGGGTGACTTCAAGCTGTTCGACATGAGTAGTGAACCCATTCAAGCTAAAGTTATTGGCACCTATCCATTGTTATTGCCATCAGGCAATATTTTTGAATTAAAAGATTTTTATTATATACCCAACATCATAAGAAATATTATATCTGTACCTTTGTTGTTGAAACAAGGTTATGAAATAAATTTGATGTGCCATGGGTGCTTGATTTTTTTTCAAAGAAATTTTTTGGTTGTAGTACATTCTTTAATGGACTTTTGATTCTATCACTCAATGATGAGGTTATGCTTGTTAAGAAAAAGGAAAGAAAGAGAGATGATGTGAATGTCACTTATCTCTAGCATTGCCATTTGGGTCATATCAGTGAGTCCAGAATAAACAAGTTGTACAAAGATAATTTCTTTAAATCATTTGATTATGAGTTATTAGGAACTTGTGAGTCCCGTCAAATAGATAAGATGACCAAGTCTACATTCACTGGTTATGGAGAAAGGGCAACTGAGTTGTTAGGTCTAGTACACATAGATGTGCGTGGTGCTATGGCAACCAAAGCCAGAAGAAGGATACTCTTATTTCATCAGTTTTACTGATAATTTATCAAAGTTCAGATATGTGTATCTTATGAAACACAAGTTTGAAACCTTTGATAAATTCAAAATGTATCAAAGTGAGGTTGAGAAACAAACTAGGCATAGTATTAAAATCCTTCTATCTGATGGAGGAGGATAATACTTGTCTAGTGAATTTCTTGATCATCTTAAAGATAAAGGCATTCTCTTTGAATGGACCCTTCCATACACACCATAGTTAATGGTGTAGCAGAAAGGAGGAATCATACCTTATGGACATGGTACGGTCCATGATGTGCTTTACAGATCTTCCAATATCCTTCTAGGGTTATGCCCTAGAGACTACTGCGTACATACTAAACAGGGTGCCATCAAAGGCAGTTAAAATGACTCCATATCAATTATAAAAAGGGAAAAGGCTAAGTCTTAAGTATTTTAAGATTTTGGGTTGCCCTGCTTATGTCAAGAATGTTTTTGGACATAAGCTAAGTGCTAGGGCTGATAAGTGCAGGTTTGTAGGATATCCTAAAAAATGTATGGGATACCTTTTCTACCACCCTACTGAGTAAAAGGTCTTTATCAATAGGCATGCCACATTCTTGGAAGAGGAGCTTATCTAAAAAGGGGGCAGTGAGAGGATATTTGAACTTGAAGAAGTTCAACCTCACTTGAAGCAATTCCTCAACCAAATGTTCGTAAGTTTTAAGAACAACCATAACACACACCTCCTCTGTGTAGGTTAGAGAGAGTGTGAAGTGCACCTCTCAAATATGGTTTTGTCATTGGGAATGACAATGAAGCCAATATCATATAGGATGATGATCTTGTGACCTATACAGAAGCTGTCACGAGTAGAGACTAAGTCAAATGGCTGGAAGTCATGAAATCTAAGATGGACTCCATGTACTCTAATCAGGTTTGGACATTAGTTGGTCCACATAAGGGAGTAAACCCATTTGGGTGTAAAATGGATCTTCAAGAAGAAGATAGGAGCAGATGGTCAAGTAGAAACCTACAAGGTTAGGATGGTGGCAAAAGGTTTCAGACAAAGACATAGTAATGACTATGATGAAACTTTTTTACTAGTAGCCATGCTCAATTCCCTTCAAATATTGCTTGCCATAGCTACAAACTATGACTATGAGATCTGGTAGATGGATGTAAAGACTGCTTTCCTTAATGGATATCTTGAGGAAGAAGTCTATATGTTACAGCCAAAGGGGTTTATCTCAATTAAGAGACCAAACCAAGTATGCAAGCTTAAGAAATCCATTTATGGATTGAAGCAAGAATTGAGGAGTTGGAACATCTGCTTTGATGAGATGATTAAAGAGTTTGGTTTCATTAAGAATGTGGATGAACCATGTGTTTATAAGAAGACAAGTGGGAGTGCCCTTGTTTTCTTGGTTTTGTATGTTGATGACATACTCATCATTGGAAAAGATATAACAATGTTGTAATCGGTCAAGTCTTGGCTATCAAAGCAGTTTTCCATGAAGGATTTGGGAGAGGCATCTTATATATTGGGTATAAATATCTACAGAGAAAGATCTAAGAGGATGCTTGGCTTATCCCAATTAAGGTACATTGACTTAGTGTTAAAGAGATTCAAAATAGAGAAAAGTAAGAAAGATTACTTGCCCATGAGTCAAGGCATATATCTCTCTAAGAAAATGTCTCCCAAGATACCAGAAGAGAGAGGATGAGTTTGCTTCCTTATGCTTCGACTGTAGGATCAATTATGTCTGCCATGTTATGTACTAGGCCTGATATTGCTTATGCCTTGGGCATAATATGCAAGTTCTAGGTTGATCCAGTAGAGGATCATTGAAAAGCTATGAAAAATATTCTTAAGTACCTAAGAAGAACTAAAGATATTTTTCTAAATATGGTGGATCAGAGTTGAAACTAAAAGGATGAATGGATTATAGTTTTCAATCAAATCCAGATGATGGCAAGTCCATATCAGGGAATGTCTTCATCCTATATGGTGGTGCAGTGAGTTGGAAGAGTATAAAGTAGCAAACTATAACTGACTCAGTCATTGAGGTAAAGTACATAGCTGCAAGTGAAGCTACAAAGGAAGCTGTGTGGATGAAGAAATTCATCATGGAATTGGGTATGGTTCCTGCTGTACAATAATTGGTACCACTTTATTATGATAACACTGGAGTTGTTATGCAAGCTTGGGAACCAAGATCTCATCAAAAGACTAAACACATCCTAAGATGCTTCCACCTTGTTTGAGAGATCATAGAAAGACAAGATGTTGTCATTGAATGAGTAGATACAAAAAATAACATAGCAGACCAATTCACTAAAGTACTACCATAGCAGCAGTTGGATTGCCACTTAGATTGTATGGGTGTAAGATACAAGGATGATTAGCTTTTGTGCAAGTGGGAGATTGAAAGAATTATGCTCTAAAAGCCAATCTTTGTACATGCATTTATATAATATTCCAACTCATTATGATATTATTTATTAATAAAAGATAACTGTTGATTCATCATACTTCTGCATCTTATCAAGATTATGATGAACTCCAAAGGTTAGCACAATGAAATTAAGGTTATGATAGAGATCATAATGGTGAGACTTAAGTTCCTATAAACCCTAATCTAAAATGTTCCTAGTCATTGGATTATCGATTCGGGGATCGATATTTCCGGAAAGACTAGAACATCCTATGTATGCTTGATGGATAGGGTGGTTAGTCTCATAGCTACTTATGTAGGGACACAAATATAAAGATGTGCGTGCTCATTAGAATATGAGTTCACTAAACTGATCCACCTTGAGAATATCTTATGGAGGTATTACTACTTGTCAAAAGATGGTTCTCATAGTGGAAGTTATGCAAGTGATCCTTAGACCTGAGATCACCATGGTTCCTTATGCACATAAAGTCATATTTTGGTTCATGCTCATTCATGACAAAGAGTCATGTATGGGGTGTTCTCGAATGTGGTAGATTGTGCATGAAGAATGTAAGTGGATCAACAAGGAATCGATCACTCCTAATAAGAGGAGGACTTATCCTATGTAATCTCTTCGAATGTTGACTCAAGAAGTCTTTAATCAAAGTAGGATAAGATTAGATAAGGTTTCTAATCTTTCATTGATTGAGTCTTCATTATCAAATTGAGATTCAAAAGGATTAATTGCTAGGGTTTGACAATTCACCATATGCATTACTTATTCAGGAAAAAGGGAGATCGAAGGATTAAATTATATGGTAACTTTTCATTGAAGAGTATTTTGATAATTTTTATCAAATTCTTCATCTTCTGGGTAGGCATGACATGTTGCAAGATGTTAATCATGTCTTGTAGGTTTTCATGAATCAAATTGGAAGGATTCATGAGTCGATTTGGAAATTGGTTCGAATTGGCTAACTTGGGTCTACTTGATTTGACCTAATTAGGTCAATTAGTTTTGATTGGATCGAAATAGCTTGGACCTGGACTTATTGCTAGCTCGATGTGGAGCCCAAAGGGTCACACATGCTAGGGAGTTGGCCAAGGAAGTCAATTGGATTTTGGTTACGATCATTGGATCCTAATAGGCTAGCTATTTTACATACTAGCATATGCATGCTAGCCCAACTCCTAACCCAATTGGATTGGGTCAATTAGCTTGCTATTTGGGCTAACCAATTTAAGTGAGATTGAGATTGGGTTGAGTCCTAATTGGAGCAGCAATTATCTATATTTATCTTGAATTACTTGGAGCTTTATCCTTGAATTATAGAAGAGTCCAAGTGGGATTAGACTCTTGGTGACAAGCTTGGCATAGACCAAGATTAAGGTGCATAGAAGGACCAAGAGTCCTTCTGCCACTTAATCACCTATTCCAGATAAACACAAGGACCCTCTCCCTTATGCCCATGCCTATTTGGATTGGGCTTGATCGGTCATAAAAAGGATTTGGCATGGAATTGGATGGTGCACATAATGAAGGGATGCGTCCGTTCATATTTGGTGTAGATTTAAAATCTAGAAGTCCTTCTATTTGAAGGCTTTTGTATTCCCTGATACATCCCTTGGAATCTCATGCCCCTTAGCCAATTTATGAACAATTACATGCCATATGGCAAGTAGGAATAATGCTAGAAAATTGAAATGACATATATATGTCTCTTGGTGCATGATATGACATGTCAAGGTAAGTCTTTTCATCCAAGGAACTCCTATGTGAATGGTCTTATCAAGGGTTGAAGAAAAAATTTATCAGATGCTCCCTCACTCTTTATAAATTGGCATTGATAATTTGATGCCAGTGTATCCAAAAAACATTCGAAAGAAGTCCTTTCCATTTTCTCTTCCTTGTCTTAAGTCAAAGTTCTGTTTTAAGACAAGGCTTGTCCTTTTAAGATAAGACATGTCATTTTAAGACAAGAGCCTAAGAAGAGATATAAGAGAGATAAATAGAATCTGAGAGAGGATTCAGAGAGGTCTCTGAGTGCCCTACAGGAGGATAGGGGTTCCAACAAAGGAAAAGGAAGAAAGGCTATCAGGAAGAGTCCTAGTCAAAAAGCAAGCTCGATAGGAGTGCTTCCTTGGTCTGGTTTCTATGTGGATTACCTCTGGAGGCCATACACTTATATGCCTTTTAAAAATTAAGGAGTATAGCACTCTTGGTATTCCACTATAACCCTAAAGTTATGATTTATTAATTATCATAGTCAAGTGGTCCTAGGATTTAGGGTTCCAGATGATTAGGGTTTTAATAATGATAATGTTGAAACCCAGTCTTTCGCTGCACCAGCCCGAAACCCAATAATTAGATGCCATCGCCTTATACTATGACAACAATGGTAACATAGCCATTGGTAAGGAGCCCAGGTCTTACTAGAAATCAAAGAATATCGAGTGGCAGTTTCATATTATATGCGACTAACTCGAGAAGAAGTATGTCGAGGTGAAGAGAGTTGACTCCGTGAATAACATGACAGGCCCACTAACAAAGCAGTTGAGCAAGCAAAAGACTGAAGCCCACCATGATAAGATGGGACCTAGGTATATGGCCTATTATCTTTAGTGCAAGTGAGAGACTATTAGATGTGTATGCCTTTAAAGCCAAATTAGCCGATACACTATAATTTCCAGGACATCAAATTATACTTAATCATTTTTTAACAATAAAATTAGATATTTTCCATTTATATTTTTTTGTGTCTATGAATCATCGATAGAGTTAATGGACAATGATACATATTTTCAAGAGTTAAGAATTTGAGACATGTGTCGTTATAGATTAACTCTTAAATGCTCCTGATTATTAGATCATCATGGGAATGATGATTGTTCTATCAAGATCAGTGCACAAATCACTTCCCTTTTGGGTAGATGAGTCTTGAATCTACAATTTGGGAACACTAGCATGAAAGTGCAAGTGGTTATCGAGTGGCAGTTTCATATTATATGCGACTGACTCGAGAAGAAGTATGTCGAGGTGAAGAGAGTTGACTCCGTGAATAACATGACAGGCCCACTAACAAAGCAGTTGAGAAAGCAAAAGACTGAAGCCCACCATGATAAGATGGGACCTAGGTATATGGCCTATTATCTTTAGTGCAAGTGAGAGACTATTAGATGTGTATGCCTTTAAAGCCAAATTAGCCGATACACTATAATTTCCAGGACATCAAATTATACTTAATCATTTTTTTATCAATAAAATTAGATATTTTCCATTTATATTTTTTTGTTCTATGAATCATTGATAGAGTTAATGGACAATGATACATATTTTTAAGAGTTAAGAATTTGAGACATGTGTCATTATAGATTAACTCTTAAATGCTCCTGATCATTAGATCATCATGGGAATGATGATTGTTCTATCAAGATCAGTGCACAAATCACTTCCCTTTTGGGTAGATGAGTCTTGAATCTATAATTTGGGAACACTAGCATGAAAGTGTAAGTGGTTATCGAGTGGCAGTTTCATATTATATGCGACTAACTCGAGAAGAAGTATGTCGAGGTGAAGAGAATTGACTCCGTGAATAACATGACAGGCCCACTAACAAAGCAGTTGAGCAAGCAAAAGACTGAAGCCCACCATGATAAGATGGGACCTAGGTATATGGCCTATTATCTTTAGTGCAAGTGAGAGACTATTAGATGTGTATGCCTTTAAAGCCAAATTAGCCGATACACTATAATTTCCAGGACATCAAATTATACTTAATCATTTTTTAACAATAAAATTAGATATTTTACATTTATATTTTTTTGTGTCTATGAATCATCGATAGAGTTAATGGACAATGATACATATTTTCAAGAGTTAAGAATTTGAGACATGTGTCGTTATAGATTAACTCTTAAATGCTCCTGATCATTAGATCATCATGGGAATGATGATTGTTCTATCAAGATCATTGCACAAATCACTTCCCTTTTGGGTAGATGAGTCTTGAATCTACAATTTGGGAACACTAGCATGAAAGTGCAAGTGGTTATTAGAGAACAACGGTACTGAGCATGAACAAAGAATGAAAAGTTACATAGATATCTACTTACTTGTTAGTGACTTCTTGAGCTATAGTTGTGTTAGTAGTTTCTTGACCTAAGATACGTCAATCATTCACAGCAAGGTTGCTATAGTTTGACAAACATAAATATGGTCCCTAGCCTATAAGACCTTGTAGTATATATTAGCTGCAGTAGGTTCATTATAGGAGTTGGGAGTGCACCTATAGGGGATCTATCGACCTTAATAAAGGAGAAAAGTCCTATGCAACCTAAGAGGCTAAGTCTTCGAGTCTATGGCCATAGCAACATGATAATGAAAAGGAGTTTCCATGGAATCATGATTGGGCTTGAGTCGATTAAGTCTAGCATATGACAGATGTTGTAGTTTGACAAGAATCCATGACCTTCATTTTGTCAGGATTTTTGATAGAACATGATCACAAGGGAAGTACACCTAGGAGTTCATCCTTTTATTCTACTGGTTTGCCACTATATACTACAAGGTATCACTAGTGGATTGTGAGAACTCGGGTCATTTTCAAATCAACATCCATTTTAGGGTTGAGTTAGAAAAGTTTCGATCTATCAAAAAGGGTTTCAATGATACTATGATAGAGATCATAGTATGTCTCACTACTATGTAGAATGAAACTTGAGAGGTCACACACAATAGGGGATTGACTTGATCAAAACTTGGATCGAGTTTAGTAACTACTATTTTTGCAATGATTATAAATTTAGCAGCTATTATTTTTTGGTACCTACTATTTTGGTACCTGCTAATTTTGGCACTTGCTAATTTTGGCACTAGAAATTTAATTTTAAAAAGTTGCAATTTTATATGATTTAATTGGGTTTGATCTAATTGGATTTAACAATCTTAGTTAGACTAGGATTGGTAGTCCTTTCAAATTTGATTTGAATCATGTTTTAATTCGTTTTGATTTGATCCAAATTTGAACCCAATTAAAGAGGACACCTAACCTAAAAAAATTTGGCTTAAAATTTATTTTTGGAACATGAAATATATATTTTTTGTGACAAGGAAATTTAGTTTGAAAAAAACTCTATGCACATATTTCCTTTCTCATCCTAGTTTTTCTTTACACATTCTATGAATTTTTTTATGAATTCTCTATGAAAAAAATCAATGTTATTGTCCTCTGTCATTCCCTTTTATATTAGGATAATCTAGTTTAAATTTTGTTTAAATCTGAATGGGTTTGGTTTTAAATTGGAGTTTAAGTAGGACTGAATGACCTAGCCTTAACTTGATCATGTCATCTTTATCTCCTCCTATCCTCATCCAAACTCTATGACTAATTTAATTAGGGTTTCTTTTTAAGGATTGTATGACTATTTGAGACCTATTTTACCAAGTAATAGGGATGGAAATTACCATGGAGTTTATTAGACAAATTTATGTGACAAAACTCTTGTAGATAGGGATTAGTTCCTAATTTTTTTTGGGACATGGAATCCTATCAAAAAGAGGTTGATTTGTTGGTATACATGAGAGTGGAAGAGGTGTGCAACATCTTTAAAAAAAAGGAAGAGGGAATGAGTGATAGTTTTTCTAGAGATTGATCTTGTTGCACATTTTTTTCTATCGCAAATCCTCTCCTATTCTGATTAGTTCCACATCATACTCCTCTTAGAGTAGAGAGACTAGAGGGGAAAAGGAGAGAGAAAAGAGTCTTCATCCTCTCCTAGTGTCTAGAAAATTGTCCTATCCGATTACACAAGTAGTTTGCACGAAGGCTGCAAGGGCTATAGCCTTGTCCTTCAAGATTGCCGAGGAGTTTGAGATCCAAGCCAAAGGAGGGGCTTGCAAGGAGCTAGCACTCTGGGTGCCTTAGGGAGGCAATCAAACTCATCCCCATGTAGATACTGATAGATGCCAGATGCTTACACGACTCTGATAACAACCCTGATGATCCACTGATTCGATCATGGTTGAAGGAGATTAGCGACCAAGGTAAGTTGATCTAACCTTTTAATTAATTTTATTTTTTAGATCTAATTTCATGTGATAAATGCTTAAATAGCATGTTAGATAGGTTTGTAGAAATTATTTTTAAATATTTTTTATGTAATTTTATGAAAAAATTTCATAGTTAGCTTCTATCAAGGTCTTAGATACCTTAAATTTAGCATATTTGCCATCAATAATTCTTTCTGTTGCCCAAGTGGCTTATCCAAGAGGGAGGGTGAATTAGGTATTCAAGAAATTTCTTCAAGTATGTGCTCTTTTGAAATCAGAGCGTGGTGAGTGAAGTGTTTAAATGAGTTAGCAGCAGAAGTAAAAGCATTACACAGAAATTCACAACACAAACACCAAGAGATTTATAATGGTTCGGAGAAACCCAGCTCCTACGTCCACTATCCAAGATACCACTTGGGATTTCTACTATATTCACCCTTAGAATACAGTCGGATTGCTTTTACAAGCTCAAAATCCAAAACCCAAACTTGGTTTTATCCCGAGCTCACCAAAAACCCAAACTTGGTTTTATCCAGGGCTCACCAAAAATCCACTACAATGTTAGTTTTAATCGAGATCACTAACCACCCAAAACACTTGGTTTTCAAGGCTCACCAATAACCTTTACAAGTCTAAGCTACAGCCCTTACTGTACTTGGAATAACTCAAAAGATGAGTTAAAAGAATAAAGCAATAATATGATAAACCAAAGTTATCGGATGGTTGCAGCTATAGCACTTGAGAAGCCCTTCTTGTTGCACTTTTAATCCTCTTCAAGGTTTCTTAACTTCTTCAATAAATGTCTCAAGAAATTGATAAGAGTTGGTGAAGACTTGAGTGCTTGCTTTGAATGCTCTCTTGAGTATTCTTTTGAATGTTCAATGAAAGCTTTTTTTTTCTCATCTATTCTCTCTCTCTCTTTTAAAAAGTCATTCAAATCCCTTAAATATACTCTTTTCCACTGATTTCAGTTGATTATAGCCATTATAGACCATTAGGATTCAAAATATAGCCGTTAGAGACCATTTTGGATTCAAAATAAAAATTCCAAAACTAGCCATTACTAACCTGAACCTGTCATTCGAGTTGGCTCGATTAGCTCGAGTCAGCTCGGATAGCTCTAGTCGACTCAGATAGCTCTAGTCGGCTCGGATTTTCAAATAGGTCAAATTGTCACTCTGGTCGAGTCAGCTCTTCTATACTTAAGTCGGCTCGGATGTCTGTCTAAGAAATCTGCACTTTGGTTGAGTCAGCTCGGATCCTCTTGAGTCGGCTCGAATTCTCAAAACTTCAGAATTGGACTCTGCTCGAGTCGTCTCTTCTGGCTCGAGTCGGCTCGAATGTCTGCATGCCAAATAATAGTGTGCCATGCCAGACTTCGAGTCAGCTCTAGTCCAAAGCTTGTCAAACTTTTTTAGACTTTCTTCCAATGGCTTCCAAACAACTCAAAGCCTTTCCAACTCATTCAAAGATAGAACTTGAGACGTTTGAACTTAGAAGTACATAGAAGCAGCCCTCTTACAGGAGTAAACAATTGATTTTTCTAGGGGGCTCTTCTTTACATGAACTTTTAACAAAAATAGACTTAACATACTACCATGTTATAGGAAGTAGGGTTGTTCAATGAAATCATCTTACAAAAACTTTAAGAATACTTGAAATTGAGTTAGTAAACAAATACATGCTCCAATGTTTGGTTATCATCAAAATCATTCCAGGGGTCAACAATCTCCTCGTTTTTGATGATGACAAACCATTGGGCATGGACAAACTTTACAGATTTCAGTAAATATATCAGAGTAACTTGTATATGACTTTCATATTGAGATGTATTCACATGTATCAACAAGTATCACTAATATATTGAAAGTATCATGGCTTATCGACAAAGTATCAAGACTTTTGAATTAGATCCAATGTGTATCAGAGTTAATTTTAAATCAAAAGCTGCTTTTACCTATCATGAATTAAAATCAAGAAAGATGTCAGAGCTTAGAGAAATACCGAGATAAAATGTATCAGACCAAAAGCACAAAATGTATTTGAGATTATGTATCAGAGAATATCATAGATGTTTTATACAAATGTCAAATCTATAATATTTGGATTGTATCAGAGTTATTATAAAAAGCATCAAAGTTATTAAGAATGTATCAGAGCTATTATATTAGCAATTAGAGATCTGAATGAATCAAGATTGGTTAATATATGATCAAATTTGAGTACCAGAGCAAGATATGATCTAATAAAAGTGCCAAAGTAAACAAATTTGAGCAAAATTCATACCTATTATGCCAATTCATTCATTTTTACACATCAATATGCCAATTCATTTCCATGCACATCAAACACTCCCCCTTTCTGTCATTAATCATAAAGGTTTTCAAAAAGCATATTATTTTTAAAAGAGTAAGAATAATGATAATATTGTTTGAGATAATTTTACTTTCACATAGAATTTTTCATATTGAAATTCTTCATAAAAATTCAAGTGAAGTTTCTCTCCCCCTTATTAGGTTAAACATTGAGGTCATTCAAGAAAGTAATATGATGTAGGAATAAGACAATCATCATAATGTACACAATGATTCAGAAAAGAAGACATTTCATTACTTTTGAAAGATAGTTCATTACATCAAAAGGAAATATATTCAAAATATAAAAAGATACAATCTCAAAGATACAATCTAGTGTTCTTCCTTTCTGGAGGAGGAACCTACATCTACTACAGTATCTGAAGTCTTAGTCTTTAAGGGTTTAAATCTAAGGTCTCTAAATCTTGTTCTAGTAGGGGCCTTAGGTGTCCTAGATTTTTGTTTACCCCTAGATTTTGGTTTGGCCTTTAATGGATTAGGTTCTACTTTAACTTCAGAGGGCATACAAGGTTCAGTAGGTGGTATAAAAGAAATAAGGTCTGGATCAAACAATCCGAGAGTTATAAAAGGTGGTGGCTGAGCTGGTGGTGATGGTGGGTGTGCATGTGGCTCCCTAGAGGTCTGAGCTGAAGAAGCCTCAACAGTGGATGTAAGCTTGTGTAGATGTAACCAAATATCTTGAAGCTCATCCTTAAGACCTTCCAGTCCTCTCTGCATGCCTATATCTCCATAGCCTGCTTTGTCCTGAAACTGTTTGCAGCTCTCCTCTGTCTGCCAAAGTCCACATGTAGCTCTCTGATAACAGAATGGATATCCTCCTGCTGATGCTGTCTGCTCTCCACAGCTTCGACCCTGGTGGTCAACTGCCCTAACTATGCCCTGATGTCCTGTAGACCAGTGTCGACTATCTGGCGTAGCTCAACAATCATCGAACTAATGAAGCTCATCAGGGTCTCTAAAACATGTCTAATCTACTAGGCTATGAATGCTTACGAAGTTAATGGTGCTATAATCGAAGGTCTGGGAGCGGGTCTAGTAGAAGGTCCAGGAGGTGTCCTGGGACTATCAGGCAGTCTCTGTGTTTGACCCTTCTCATCAAAATTAGCCTATGTACCATCATCTCCGGCTATAGTAGCATCAGTGTCACTAGCTGGATGCTCAGTCTAGACCTCATCCTCGTCATCCTCATCATCAAAAGAACTAGCAACCCTCCCAGATATCCATTTCGACCAAATTCCTTCTACCAGATGGTATCCCATCCTTTGAAGGGATTTTGCCGAATAGGTGTCTGTGTGGTATAGGGGTCTGCCATAGCAGTGTAAAGACCATGCCATAGAGTAGGCATGCCTTTATCTTCCTCATTGCCTCTCTCATCTGTATAATCATAATATAGGGCAGATTAAGGGCCTCCCCCTCAATAAAATGCCTCATGAAAACTAGATCACGTTCGCTCACCTAGTCAAAGCGACCAGTCCTAGGCAGAAAGATTCGATTAATGATATTATGAAGCAACCACATTTCCAGTGAGAGCATATTAGCTTGAACATTCTTGATAGTATCCACATCTGATCTCTCCAGAACCAATCTCAGTGCTCTCTGCTTATTCTTTAATGCCAAATGATTTGTACCATCTGTGGGCATCTGTAGAATATTACTCAGCTTTTCTTCATCCATAATCATTCTTACCCCTTTCATAATTGACTCAGTATGATATTCACCTAGGGTAAGATTTTCAAAAAATGTTCTTACTAAATAAGGATAGGCTGGGGTATCTAAAAAATAAAAGAAGGTCCAACCTTGATTTTCGATCCAATCTCCAATTCTTACACCCAATCCTTCGAAAAATGTGAAAACAATCCTTCTTCCACTTGTGACTGGTCGATTGGCCATAGAAATAACTTGCCTTGGTGGAGAAGGTGCTTCTACTTCTTCCATTTCTTCAGACTCTTCCTCTTCTTTTATCTTACTTTTTCTATCCCTGTGGGCACTCGAGTCGACTGCATGAGAGCGCTTCCTCACTGCCCTTCTAGGAGCCATCACAGAAAATAAATAGGGAAGGAAGTGAAAATATGAGGATAATGGGAAGGGAGGAGAGGTCTCTTATGTTCGGAAGAGTTTTTGGGGTTTTGGTCAAGGTTCAATAGTGAAAACAAACCCTAGCTCAGACTTACAGATTATATATAAAAAGCCCTAACCTGATAATCGAGTTGACTCGGCCTAAGCCTTATCTACTCAAGTCAGCTTGAGAAAAAATGCTCGAAAAAGCTCTAAAAGCTAGCAAAAAGATTCCTAAGGATAGTAGCACACTAGAAAAGGTGGTCATTGTTCTTAAATTTATATTGGGGGTCTTCTAGATAATTTTTCTTAGTTTTAAAAGAAATTAAATCAAAGTTTCTAAAAAGGATCACACAAACCTAATTCACTTCTAATCATCGCAAATCTTTCTTTATTAAGTGGCTTAGTAAAAATGTCAGCAAGTTGGTTTTCAGTTGGAATGAATTCAAGTTCAATATCACCATTTTTTACATGATCCCTAATAAAGTGATATCTAATTTCAATGTGCTTTGTTCTTGAATGCTGAATTGGGTTCTTTGTTAGATTAATAGCACTTGTGTTATCATTTGATAGGAATTTTAGATTGAATAACACAAAAATCTTCTAGCTATTGCTTAATCCATAACACCTATGCACAATAACTCCCTATAGCCATATACTCTACTCAGTAATAGATAGTGCTATGAAGTTTTATTTCTTATAGTTGATGCAGAACAAATAAAGGAATGCGATGCGGAAGTAAATTAAGATTAACTAATTTTTTTGTTGTTTTTATATGTTTGTAGAAGTTGGCTTCAAATCAAAGAAAAGTTAACCTAACATTGAAAGATACTAATATGATAATTGAAAGCACAATTTTAAGGAAACTAAATTATCAGAGTAGTTCAGAAGCAACGGATCGCTGGGGGTTGAGAAACTCCCAGACCTAGGGTTTCGCTCCGAACTTTCAAAAGAACAGAAATAACGAGAAGAGATGGTTTATCTAACCAGACAATGATCTTCACAGATTTTGGTGGAGGAACTCTCCCGAGCAGATTGTTGGATCCCGGATTCAGATATCTTCGTAATGGATCCTCCAATACTGGTCCTTTGGCTGGTTGGCTTCTCCTGAACTCAAGATCTAGAAGAGAAGAAAAACAATTGATGGAATCAGAGAGTTAAGGGAAAGATTTACCAGGTTGATGAACTTGAAGATTGAAATTGCTGAAAACTGGATTCTCCTGGATGTTGATGTGATTTTCCTTGGAACTTGCTCTGGATCTGAAGTTACCGGACTGGATCTGGATGAAGGTGGACGGCCTGGACTTGTAGAGAGAGAGAGGCCATGGGAGATGGATGGATCTAGGGTTTGATGGATTGAAAATAATGAAGGGTGGCTAGGGTTTTGGAATTTCAAGTGGCTAACCTAGGGTTTTGGATAAAGATGGAGATCTCTCACCTCCTCAAGGCTCCAATGGAACCCGGATTACCCTCTCACGGAGCTCAACACTTAGAATAGTGTGGAAGAAGAGAAACCTAGGTCACTCAACACAAGAGAATAGCAAAAAA
This sequence comes from Areca catechu, assembly GCA_021397845.1. Lineage (NCBI taxonomy): Eukaryota > Viridiplantae > Streptophyta > Magnoliopsida > Arecales > Arecaceae > Areca > Areca catechu. The sequence goes on from JAHSVC010000025.1 coordinate 1,029,392, forward strand.
ATAATTTTCTTCATTGATTTTCTAAAGTTACAAAGAGAGGTCTATTATATAGACCTAAAATTTTCTCCAAGCTTGTACAAATTCCCATGTGGGACTAAACTCCTCCAACCACTAGATTAGGTAGAAAATCTTCTCTCTTGGCTGACCAAGAGTTCAAAAAAAATTGGGACGGCCATAAAGGAATTTTTTTTAAAATTTTTTTGGTGCCTCCTTTGGAGTTGGATTTGGATTTGGAGTCTTCTTCTTATGGTATTTCTTCTTTTCTTCCACTCCAAGTTAAGCTCTTTGATTTTGATTTGAACTTCAATTAGGAGTAGGTTGGATGTCCTTCTTTGATTTCTTCTCCAAGAGAAGTCTTCTTCCTTCTTTGCTTAGGTAAAATAGGCAGGTATGGGCGCCTCCTTTAAAGTAGCCTCCAATTTGATTTTTTCTTCTTTGGATGTGGGGACCATGACACTGGGATGCCTCTGTGGCACCTCCTGGACTCTGGCGTGTGCTCGGAGTGTGGCTGGGCTTGTGGCTTGGAGTGTGGCCTCTACTTGCTTGAACCTTGATTTGATTGGAAGACAAATGTGGCACCATTTTGGACCAAATTGAAACCACATTGGGACTTGCACTGAGTCAACATGACTCAACAAAATTTAAATGGTGACTCAATAAAATAAATAAACTGGTTGACCAGGTCAACCTTTATTACAAACCCTAATTTCTCGGGCAATGTCAATCAGAGATCCAAATGGAGCTCTGAAGTCTTCTTCTGAGTCTGGTGCCCGCACCAATTCTCCCAGGGTGGGAGGAACTCGACCCTGTCGAGTAAGGCTCAAGTTGGCTCTGGTATCTCTCCAAGAGGTCTGGGTCCAATTCTTGTAATTCTTCTCGGGAGATCCAAGAGTCATCAGAATCTGGCCTTCCTTGCCAGCAGACCAGGTACCTTTGGTATCCTCGATTACGAGTAGAGATAACCTGATCATCCAGGATCTTTTCAATCTGCTCTTTCCTCACAGGCCAGTTTGTTGGTGGACACACAGGGTCGGGATCACTCTCAATGATAGGGTTAGGCTCAAAAGGCTCACTAGGAATCACACTGGCTCCCTGTACTCTACTAAGTCTGTAATGTTGAAAGTAGAGCTAATGCCTAGTTCTGGAGGCAACTCGAGCACATAGGCATTGGATCCTACTCTCTTTACCACTCTAAATGGTCCAGCTCCCCTAGCATGTAACTTTCTAATGGTTCCAGGAGGAAACCGTTCAGGCCTTAACCTAATCATCACATAGTCTCCCTCAACAAAAGATTTGACTCGCCTTTGAGTATCAGCCAACTACTTATAAGTTTCATTACTTAAATTTATTTTGGCATGAATTTCTTTATGCAAGTCTTTTACATGCTGTGCAAAATTTTCAGCAGATTCGGAGACTCGAGTGTGGACAGGTCAAGGGACTAGTGAAAGGGATATGCCCTACAAACCAATCTCTGTTGTATCTCCCAAACCATTGTAATTGATAATTTTCTGAATAAAGGCATTATTTTTTATCATACGCTGTGTTTATTATATGATGAACCCCATAGATTAGGGCTATGATTTTAGGGTTATGATGAGATCATACCAGTGAGACCTAAAATCTTAAAACCTTAATCTAAAGTATTCCTAGTCAAAGGAACCCTGAATAGGGGATCAGGGTTTTTCCGATAAGACTAGCACACCCCGGGTATACTGGAAAGGGTGACTGCTCTCACAGTCACTTGTGTATGACACTAATACTGGGATGTGGGTGCTCATTGGAGAATGAGTTCACTGATATGATCCAACTTGAGAACATCTAATGGAGTCTTAGCTACATGTCAATAGAAGGTTCTCATAGTAGGAGTGGTACAAGTAATCTTTTGACCTGAGACTGCCATAAGTACCTTATGTACATGAACCCATCCTTTGGTTCAATCCTAATCATGACACTGAGACATGCACAGGATTGATACTGGGAATGGTGAATTGAATATGAAGGTAATGAGTAGGTCAACAAGGAATCGATCACTCTTAGTAAGAGGAGATTGCATCCAGCTAGTCAACAATCGCATGATGATTCAGGGAATCTTTGATCAAAGTAAGGATATTAGAGATGGTTTCTAATATCAAGATAATCGAATCATCATTATAAGATTGAGCTAGAAACAAATATAATGTTGGATTTGACATATATCCATATCCATAGTTATATTTGGGTGCAGGCTGATCGAAAGATTTAATTGTACGGTAACTCTCTACTGAAGGGTAATTTTGGTATTTCACCAGAATTTCCATATCTTCCGGGTAGACATGACACGTTGCTAGACGTCAATCTTGTCTTGTGGGTTGATCAAGTTCAAAGATCACATGTTAGAAAGAATCCTAATTGATCGATCCGGGTAAGCCCGGTTTGACCTAAATCGATTAGAAAGAGTTTTAATCAAATTAGGTCAACTTGTATTCGAACCCACTGCTGGCTAGATGTGGAACCCAATGGGTCACACACTTAAGAGGATTGATCAAGAATTTAATTTGGAATTAAATTGTCTTTGCAAGATAACACTCTAGCAGGTGTTGCATGCCCTAGCTTCTATTCGGATCGGATTCGAATTAGGGTTCCGGATTGGTTCAAATTGGGTTCTAATTGGACCTAATTAGACCCTAATTAAGAAATATGGGAATATGGCTAACCCTATTGGCTAGCCATGTAGCTTGGCTAGCCTCCCACCCGCCCCCTTTTTGCTTTTCACGCCAAAACACCAAGAGTCCATGCGCATATGGACTCTTGGCGCGCCTTAAGGAAGAGTCCATGGCGCATGGACTCTTGGCGCGCCCCAAATAAAATCATCGGAGATTTTATTTGGGCGGCCTCCTTCTTAAGTGATTAGCGCTCCTTCTCCCCCCCCTTGGATGAAAATCCAACGGCTGATGGGATTTTGAGAAAGAGAGAAAGCGCTAACTCCTCCCGGGCGCGCGAAGTAACATCTCTTCGGAGATGAAAAGTCGCGACTTTCTTCTTTTTAAAACACCGCAGTTTTTCCTTTAAGAAGAGCCGTGGGATTTAATCTGGAAGGCCGTGAGATGTGTGGATTGGGCGTGAGAAATAAGAAAGGGGCGTGAGATAAAGTGGAATGGGGTTTACGGAGAGTTGTGTTCTTCTGAGAAGACATCTCTCTGAAATCTATTTAAACAACAGAGGTCTCGGGTGTTCAGATGATTTTTTTAAAAAACAACAGAGTTTATTTTATTGTCTTTTCTTTCCAGGAAACTGATTCCTCCTTAGCTTGTTTAGGACAAAGAGAGTTTCCCTCTTACAGAGTTCTCTTCTCTGTTGAAACTCAAGTCCAAAACAAGAGATAGGAAGAATCTCTTGATCGGTAAAAGAAAGGAACTCCTACTCTGTTTCTATTTCCTTTACTTTAAGACATTAGTGTCTTAAATCCATCTCCTCCTTTAAGACAAGAGTTTTATTCTTAGGACAAGGTCTTAAGAAAGGGAAAGGAAGAAGGAAGAAAGGAAGTAAGGAGCCCCTACCCTGAAGTTTTAGAGCCATAGTCCTCTTGAGTTCTAGGATAAGAATTCAAGTGAGGGAACTTTGAAGAAGCTTGCATCTTGTTCAATCATCTTGTGGATCACCATTGGAGGGTGGACATTTGGACGCCTGGTGAAATCAAAAGAAGCATTCAACACCAAGTTCTGATTCTACATCAAAATTGGACTTAGCGTTAAAAGGTTAGTGCCCTAATTCTAACAATGTTAGTATGTATGTTTTAATTAGTATATAAGGAGATCTTGGCTAAGGGATTTCGGTGCAAATTTCATCATTTTGAAATTTACACTTCCGCTGCGGTGCACCAGAAACCCCAACAACTAGGTCAAGAGGTGTGTGAGGTTTGTACCCATGTACAATTTCAAATGGACTCTTACCCGTAGACCTATTGACCGAGTCATTGTATGCAAATTCTGCCCTTGGTAGGTATATATCCCAATTTCTGGTGTTTTCACCAACAAGACATCTCAGCAGATTTCCTAGGCTACGGTTCACTACTTCAGTTTGGCCATCAGTTTGGGGATGATAGGCAGTTGAAAACTTAAGTTTTGTCCCTAACTTATGCCAAAGGGTCTTCCAAAAGTAACTGATGAACCGGACATCCCTATCTGAAACGATTGTCTTAGGTAGGCCATGGAGTCTAACTATCTCATTGAAGAAAAGCGTGGCTACCTTAGACGCATCAAAGGTTTGGGAACAAGGCAGGAAGTGGGCCATTTTAGAGAATCGGTCGACTACGACACAGATAAAATCATGTCTTCTCTGGGTCTTAGGTAAACCTAACACAAAATCCATACTCACATCTTGCCAAGGACGATCTGGGACAGGGAGTGGGGTATAAAGACCAGTGTTTTGTTTTCGCTGTTTGGCAACAGCGCAGGTTCGACATCTAGCTACAATATTAGCTACATCCCTTTTCAAGCTAGGCCAGAAAAAGTGGTCTTCAATAGCTAGAATGGTCTTGTCTTTTCCAAAATGGCCGGCTAAACCTCCAGCATGGATTTCCCAAATCAAAAATTCCCTAAGAGAAGTTCTAGGGATGCAAAGCCTATTTTTGAAGAACAAAAAACTATCTACAAGGGTATAATCCTAGTGATTACTAGATGGTCCTTGAACTAGATCCTGATACATAGTTGTGAAATCCGGACAAGACTCATATTCCTCTTTGATTTGCTCAAACCCTATGACCTCAGTTCTAACAGAAGTTAATAACAGAGATCGGCGACTAAGGGCATCAGCTACCTTATTCTCAACTCCAGCCTTATGTTTCAGGACAAAAGTATAGGACTGGATATATTCTACCCACTTAGCATGCCTAGGGTTAAGCTTCTTTTGGGAGTTCAGAAATCTAAGAGCCTCATGGTCCGAAAATAGTACAAATTCCTGCGGTAGCAAATAATGTCTCCAGTAACGCAAAGCTTGCACCACCGCATAAAATTCCTTATCATAGGTAGAATACCTAAGCTTAGCATCATTAAGTTTTTCACTAAAGAATGCTATGGGATGATTCTCTTGGCTTAGGACTCCACCTATTCCTACACCTGAAGCATCACAGGAAACCTCAAATACTTTAGAAAAATCGGGTAATCTCAAATGGGTGCCTGGGTCATTTTATCCTTAAGATCTAGGAAGGCTTTATGGGCTGACTTAGTCTAATGAAATTCTCCCTTCCTAATATAATCAGTGATAGGAGCAGCTAAAGTACTAAACCCCTTGATGAATCGCCTATAGAAGGTAGCCAAGCCGTGGAAACTTCTAACTTCATGCACATTGGTTGGCTCTGGCCAGTCTACTATGGACCTAATCTTCTCAGGATCGGCCGTCACGCCGTCAGGGGTTACTACAAAACCAAGAAAGATAACTCTACTAGTCATGAATTCACACTTCTTAAGATTACCGTAGAGTCTATCATTCCTCAAAACTTGGCAGACTGCTCTAAGGTGGCCTAGGTGATCTGCTGGGGTCTTACTATAGATCAGGATGTCATCAAAATAGACCACCACAAATTTTCCTATGAAAGCTCTAAGTACCTGGGTCATAATTCTCATGAAGGTACTAGGGGCATTGGACAACCCAAAAGGCATAACAACCCATTCATAAAGACCATCCTTAGTTTTGAAAGCAGTTTTCCATTCATCCCCGGGTCTAATCCTAACCTGATGATAGCCGCTTTTGAGATCAATCTTAGAAAAAACCATTGCACCAGCCATCATATCAAGCATGTCATCTAGTCTAGGGATGGGAAACCTATATTTGATTGTAATTTTATTGATGGCACGACTGTCAACACACATCCTCCACGTGCCATCTTTCTTTGGGGTTAGTAAGGCTGGGACTGCACAAGGACTAAGACTTTCTCTAATAAACCCCTTCCTCAATAATTCTCCAACCTGCTTTTGCAGTTCTTCATGCTCAGATGGATTCATCCTGTAATGGGGCAAGTTGGGCAAAGTCGCTCCTGGGATTAGATCTATGGCATGCTGGATATCCCTAAGAGGTGGAAGGTGGTCTGGCAAATCCTCGGGAAAGACATCCTCAAATTCTTTTAACACAGGTTTAACTTCTTGAGGAGGCTCTGAGGGTTCCGAAGTTCTAAGTTCCTTAGCAGTCAACATCCAGATGGGTGAACCACTATGAATTTCTTGTTCTAGATCCTTAGCACTGATTAGGTTCACTCCAGTTTTCATCTCCTTAACCTTACCGGCTCCTTTAGTTACCTTGTCCTTAGGGGGAATGGAATGGATCGTAATCTTCTTCCCATTGAAACTAAAGACACAGGTATTGGATTTTCCTAAGAGGGTGGCATCATGATCATACAACCAAGGTCTTCCGAGAATTATACTGCTCACCCCCATGGGTAAAACATCGCACCAAATCTTTTCATGATAAGATTGCATTTGGATTTGGACTTGACATCTAGACTGGATGGGTATGGAGGTAGAATCTACCCAAGAAACCTTATAGGGGTTGGGATGGGGAACTGGGATTAAGCCTAACATCTTGACAGTGCTAGTAGAGATGGCATTTACACAGCTCCCACTATCTATGATGATCTTACATACCTTATCCCCTAATTTAAGAAAAGTCTGTAGGATGTTAGTCCTACACCAATGCTCTTGAACTAGATTCTGGGATAGGATGCATCTTACAACTCCTAATTGGTCAGATTCATTGGGTTCCTCCTCTCCTTCATACTCCTCAACCAAATTCATTCCGGCCTCATAAACTTCTTCTTCAAACTCCTCACTGGGCTCGGAATTATCATTCTCTCCCTCTTCTATGTAAAGGGACCTCCGTGGGCACTGGCTAGCAACATGACCTAACTTATGACACTTGAAACAGGCTATGGCAGTACACTGACTGGAAATGTGACCTGGTTTCTGACACTTAAAATAGGTGATATTTGAACTAGGGGTTCTCTGGGTGTCAGGTGCCTTACCTTTGTCCATGGGTCTAGGGGTAGAAGTACCCTGAAAAGGTTTACTAGGGATAACTTGGCTAGGTCCATTCCTTGTGATTGGGGCACTAACCCTAGAAGGTATAGGTCCTCTCTGAAATTTCTCAGTGTTCAGTGCAATCTGGTAGGCTTGGTCTAGATCAGTAACCTCTCTCAGAAATAGTTCTCTCTTGATTTCTTCCCTTAGTCCAGCCCTAAATCTAGACAAAGTGACTTCGTGGGCTTCACTCACATCACATCTCATTAGGTATTCATCAAAAGTAGTTATGTAGTCTGAGACAGATCGGTTTCCTTGTTTCAGGTTTTGCCATTGGTCTAACAGGTTTTGCTGGTATGAAATGGGTAGGTATTTATCTCTCAGTTTTTCTTTCATACCCTGCCAAGTGGTTATGGGCTCAACATTCCGTCTCCTAGTGGTTAGCTCAATGTTCCCCCAGTATAACCTAGCTTGACGCACTAATTTCATCTTGGCAAACTTGTATTTTCTCTCCTCAGACATAGCATACCACTCAAAGTATTGGTCCATCTCACCCTCCCAATCAGAATACACCTTAGGGTTCAGACTACCATCAAAAGTGGGTGCATCTAATTTGATGTTCCTGATGAACCTATCATCTCTATCTTCAGGCTCTGGGTCAGGCCTCCTATGATTAGGTTCAGGATCTCTATATAAAGGCCTTCTAGGCTCCTGATGTGGGTGAGGTTGAGGCACATTAAAATCGGGGTCAGGAGTCCAATTTCGATGTCTAGGTTCTTCAAGTACTTGGACTCGGTCCCTAAGTTGGGTAAGATCCTCATGAATTTGTGCGCTAAACTGGGCCACAGTGTTTGTCATATCCTGATTCATTTTAGCCATACTTTCAGTAAGAGTTCTGATCATGGCCTCTAAATCAGGTTGGGTTTGACCAGGTTGATATGGCACTCCGTTTCTGGTAGACATGATGATTCAAGCAAGCACACAAAATGAGACTAGACTAAATCGACTGCTGGATCACTAGACCTAGAGTCCAAACTAGATGCCCAATCAGAGTGGCAAGCTAGCCTGTAGTAACTCAGGACTCAGCCAGGCAGGTGTAAGGGGAGTGTTAGGTCCTTGATTGCCAATCCTAGACACCAATCAGTGATTGGCCAGGTAGGCGGACCAGCACACAAGCCCTTCGGGACGTAGTCCCTAAACCACCATTCTAGACACTGAGAGCTAAGCACACACAGAATAACTCGGCAAACTGACTCAACACTAGCCTAGACCCGACCAATTGGTGTCCCTAGCCCACTAGGGCAAATTAGGTCTAACTGATTTTAAATTATGTCTAGGTTCGAATGATTGGATGGTGGTTTTGGGATAAGGAGAGGTAATCAACTCCTCCCCTTATCTTAGATGCTCAATTGCCCTTAAGTAAATTATGAGATGATCACTCCAAAAAGAATTGAATTGCAGAACACAAAAAAAAATAGAGTTGCTATATTTTAATTCTCAAAATTTTTACTGAAACCAATAAATCACAGAAAAATTATGGAAAATAGGTTCAATTATACTGGTTTCAACGAAGCAAAATTTATGAAATTCAGAGTTTTATGCAGGGAGAAATAATTCAGACAACAGGTTAATTACGGGCTGCAACTAGATTGTCTTCCCCGTTTATAATCCCTGCTACGAAGTTATAACCCAATGGATCCCCTACACGCCCTAAGAACACCCCGTGGAATGGGAGGAGGAGGCTTGCGCCTCGCTTAGTTCCTAGGACCGGACATCCTGGGGAGTCTACTTCGAGCAGACAAAATAAAAAGAGAACAATCAAAACAAGCAAGCTAGCAAATCAGAAACCCTAGACTGGGCTCTGATACCAAAAATGATGCAGAACAAATAAAGGAATGCGATGCGGAAGTAAATTAAGATTAACAAATTTTTTTGTTATTTTTATATGTTTGTAGAAGTTGGCTTCAAATCAAAGAAAAGTTAACCTAACATTGAAAGATACTAATATGATAATTGAAAGCACAATTTTAAGGAAACTAAATTATCAGAGTAGTTCAGAAGCAACGGATCGTTGGGGGTTGAGAAACTCCCAGACCTAGGGTTTCGCTCCGAACTTTCAAAAGAACAGAAATAATGAGAAGAGATGGTTTATCTAACCAGACAATGATCTTCACAGATTTTGGTGGAGGAACTCTCCCGAGCAGATTGTTGGATCCCGGATTCAGATATCTTCGTAATGGATCCTCCAATACTGGTCCTTTGGCCGGTTGGCTTCTCCTGAACTAAAGATCTAGAAGAGAAGAAAAATAATTGATGGAATCAGAGAGTCAAGGGAAAGATTTACCAGGTTGATGAACTTGAAGATTGAAATTGCTGAAAACTGGATTCTCCTGGATGTTGATGTGATTTTCCTTGGAACTTGCTCTGGATCTGAAGTTACCGGACTGGATCTGGATGAAGGTGGACGGCCTGGACTTGTAGAGAGAGAGAGGCCGTGGGAGATGGATGGATCTAGGGTTTGATGGATTGAAAATAATGAAGGGTGGCTAGGGTTTTGGAATTTCAAGTGGCTAACCTAGGGTTTTGGATAAAGATGGAGATCTCTCACCTCCTCAAGGCTCCAATGGAACCCGGATTACCCCCTCACGGAGCTCAACACTTAGAATAGTGCGGAAGAAGAGAAACCTAGGTCACTCAACACAAGAGAATAGCAAAAAAGTAATTTTCTTCATTGATTTTCTAAAGTTACAAAGAGAGGTCTATTATATAGACCTAAAATTTTCTCCAAGCTTGTACAAATTCCCATGTGGGACTAAACTCCTCCAACCACTAGATTAGGTAGAAAATCTTCTCTCTTGGCCAACCAAGAGTTCAAAAAAAATTAGGACGGCCATAAAGGAATTTTTTTTAAAATTTTTTTGGTGCCTCCTTTGGAGTTGGATTTGGATTTGGAGTCCTCTTCTTCTTATGGTATTTCTTCTTTTCTTCCACTCCAAGTTAAGCTCTTTGATTTTGATTTGAACTTCAATTAGGAGTAGGTTGGATGTCCTTCTTTGATTTCTTCTCCAAGAGAAGTCTTCTTCCTTCTTTGCTTAGGTAAAATAGGCAGGTATGGGCGCCTCCTTTAAAGTAGCCTCCAATTTGATTTTTTCTTCTTTGGATGTGGGGACCATGACACTGGGATGCCTCTGTGGCGCCTCCTGGACTCTGGCGTGTGCTCGGAGTGTGGCTGGGTGTGTGGCTTGGAGTGTGGCCTCCACTTGCTTGAACCTTGATTTGATTGGAAGACAAATGTGGCACCATTTTGGACCAAATTGAAACCACATTAGGACTTGCACTGAGTCAACATGACTCAACAAAATTTAAATGGTGACTCAATAAAATAAATAAACTGGTTGACCAGGTTAACCTTTATTACAAACCCTAATTTCTCGAGCAATGTCAATCAGAGATCCAAATGGAGCTCTGAAGTCTTCTTCTGAGTCTGGTGCCCGCACCAATAGTGCCATGTAATTAAGTTTAACTATAGAAATTGACATGTGCCACTAGTGCTCTTTCTATCAATTTTATATCCACCATTATCAGCATCAAAAAAGCCAATTAAATTTAATGAAGATTGCTTAGAATACTATAGATCAAGATTACTTGCTCCTTTAAGATATTTTATAATTCTTTTAATAGCAATTATGTGCGATTCTTTAGGATTTGACTGAAATCTAGCACATATGCACACACTGAAGAAGATGTCAGGCCTACTAGCAGTTAAATACAACAGTGATCCGATCATACCTCTATAAAGCTTTTGATCAATGTTGTTACCATCTTCATCTTTGTCTAATCTACATGTAGGGCTTATAGGTGTGCTCATTTCTTTGGATGACTCCATACCAAACTTCTTAATGATTTTCTTGATGTACTTTACTTTATTGATAAAAATTTCTTCTCTTGTTTGCTTAATTTGGAGTCCAAGGAAGTAAGTTAGTTTACCCATTAAGCTCATATCAAATTCACTCTACATTAACTCAGCAAATTCTTTGCAAAGATTATCATTAGTTACACCAAAAATGATGTCATCAACATAAATCTATACAACCAATATATCGTTCTCTTTCTTTTTGATAAATAAAGTTGTATATACATTACCTCTAACAAAATTATTCTCAAGTAAGAACTTGCTTAATCTATCATACCAGGCTCTAGGTGCTTGTTTTAGTCCATACAATGCTTTATTGAGTTTGAAAATATGAATTGGCAAAGTATGACTTTCGAAGCCCGGTAGTTGTTCTACATAAACTTCTTCAGATATAAAACCATTCAGAAATGCACTCTTTATATCTATTTAAAATAGTTTGAAATTCATGTAGCAAGCAAATGCAATCAATAGTCTAATGGCTTCTAGTCTTGCTACGGGTGCATAGGTCTCATCAAAATCTATTCCTTCTTCTTGATTATATCCTTTTGCCACTAATCTTGATTTATTTCTAATTACATTTCCTTTTTCATCTAGCTTATTTATAAAAACCCATTTGGTTCCTATGATAGGATGGTCTAAGGGTTTATTTACTAAGGTCCATACATTATTTTTTTAAATTGGTTAAGTTCTTCATGCATGGCTATCATCCAATTAGGGTCATTTTCAGCCTCACCTATACTATGTGGTTCTACTTGAGAGACAAAGGCTAAATAGTCATATTCTTCTCTAAGTGAAGACCTAGTCCTAACACCTTGTGAGGGATCACTAATAATAAAATCTTTAGGATATGAAGTTACATACCTCCATTCTTTGGGAAAATCACCATGATCTTTACTTACCACTTCTTCTCTTTCTTGGGTTGGTTTGTCTTTTAAGCTCATATCCTCCAATTCTTTGTCAAGTGTATCTGCATCATTGTCTACACACTCTTCTTTTCTAGAAGATGAGGGGTTAGCTTCATCAAAGATAATATGAACAGCTTCTTCAACTATTAAAGTTCTTTTATTAAACACTCTATATGCTTTGCTATTGATTAAATAACCAAGAAAGATTGCTTCATCAGATTTAGCATCAAGTTTTCCTAGGTTATCATTTCCATTATTTAATACAAAGCATTTACAACCAAAACATGAAAGTAATGAATAGTAGGTTTTCTTTCATTCCAAAGTTTATAGGGGGCTTTTTTCAAAATCGGTCTTATCAAAACATGATTTAAGATGTAGCAAGTAGTATTCACTGCTTCTGCTCAAAAGTACCTTGGAAGATTGCCTTCATATAATATTGTTCAGGCCATCTCTTCCAAAGTCCTATTCTTTCTCTCTACAACACCATTTTATTGTGGTGTACTAAGAGCAGAGAAGTTATGATCAATGCCGTGCTCAGTGCAACAATCATCAAAATACTAATTTTCAAATTCAGTGCCATGATCACTCCTAATTGAAATAATAGAAAGATTTTTCTAATTTGAAACCTTTTTATGAAAATTTTTGGAAAACTATAAAAGCTTCATCTTTGTGTGCAATAAATAAGACTCATGTAAATCTTGAAAAATCATGTACAATTACAAGACCATATTTCATACCACCTAGGCTTGTGATCCTAGTTTATCCAAATAGGTCCACATGAAGTAGCTTAAGAGGTTGAGAAGTTCAAAATAGGTTTTTCGATTTATAACTTCCCCTAGTTTGTTTACCTAGTTGACAAGCATCACAAACATGTTTAAATCAACTTTGAATTTAGGCAAACCTCTAACTAGATCTCTAAAAATTAATTTGGCAATAATATGCATGCTAGCATGACCTAATCTTCTATGCCAAAGTAAACTAGACTCCTTGGTTTTAGCATTCATTGCCACTAAACTTGTAGTACTAGACATGGCTAGACCATTCAAATCTACCACATATATATTTCCAAGTCTATGACCAATGAGCTTGGTGCTAGAATCAAGTGAGTTAGTTACTATACATATAGATGATTCGAAGACAACCTTGAAGCCTCTATCACATAATTGATTAATACTTAATAAATTATGCTTCAATTTGTCAACTAACAATATATTTTCAATGAATATAAAAGGGGTTATTTTGATCTTACTAATTCTGATTATTTTTCCTTGTGCCATTATTACCAAAAGTAACCATTCCTCCTTCTTTCATCTTTAAGCTGATGAATTGATCCTTGTCACCCATCATATGCCTTGAACAGCCACAATCTAGATACCATCTTTTGCTTGATTTCTTGGTTGCAAAACATTCCTGCAAAATAATCAAGGAGTTCTTTTAGGTACCCAAGCTTTCTTGGATCCTTGCATGTTAGTGGAGGTGGTTCCTTTAGGAACACAAATCTTTCTAATTTTACTTTTAACATTTCTATTGATATTGCATTGAAATGCTTTTTGTCCAACCCTTTGCATGCATAACAAACAACTTTAGATGCATATTTTGAAGTTTTGAAAGCAGCAGGTTTTGATGTAGAAAACTTTGAAGCATAAAATTTAGGTACTGAGAATTCTTGCACATAAGTTTTAGAAGGTATAAACTTTGTAGCTAAAATTTTATTTGTATGCATAGAATTAAAACCAATTCCAGCCTTATTTCTAGATACTCTTTGATCTTTCAAAATCCACTCAAGCTTGTTAGAACTTAATGTTAATTTTTCAACCAAAAGCTTGAGTTTCTCAATCTCCTTTTGTAAACCAATATTTTCTTCATGTAAAGCTTAGTTTTCCTCAAGACAATCATTTTTCTTAGTTTGTAATACTTTAAATTTCTCAAAAAAATCATTCAGATATTTTTGCAAAAGTTTATTCTTTTTTGAAATCTCTTCATTTTCTTTTATCAAAATATCATTGCTACTTTTCAAACTTTTGATTTTGAGTCCTGCCTTTTTGTATTCGGATAGTAAATCATGAAATGTAGAATTCAACTCATCAAAAGTAAATTCATCTTGAGGTTCGGGAGATCTTACCTCATCTTCGAGACTCATTAGACATAAGATTGCAGTTTTTGTTATCTCTTCTTCTTCAGTTGAAGTTGACTCCTCACTGTCGCTCTACGTAGCAACCATAGCCTTTTTTTTCTTCTTAAAAGTTTTCTTTAGATTTAGACAATCAAATCTAAAGTGCCTAGGTTTTTTGCATTCATAGCAGATGGGCTATTGTTCCTTTTCTTTTTCTTTCTCCTTTTCTTTGTCCTTGCTGTATTCACCTTTCCTATGGAATTTTTTGAAGTATCTTCCCTTTTTCTTCCCCATAAACTTTCTGAATCTCCTTACAACCAGTGCTATGCCTTCATCTTCTAAGTCATCTTCAGAGAAGGGACATTCTTCTTCAGATTCCTCTTCTTATTTCTTCAATTCTCATGCAGCTTTGAATGCTATTATCTTTTTTTTCAGATCATCTTCATTCCTATGCTGCATGGTCAGCTCATGAGTAATCAGGGAACCTAGCAATTCATCCAGTGGTAGTGTGTTGAGATCTTTAGCTTCCTGGATGGTAGTAACTCTTGGATCCCATTTATCTGGTAGAGATCTCAAAATTTTTTGTACAAGGTCAACATTTGAATATATCCTACCAAGACTCTTAAGACCATTAATAATATCTATAAATCTACAAAACATGGCAAAAATAGTTTCATTTGGTTCCATTTTAAATAATTCATAATTATGTACAAGAAGATTAATCTTAGAGATTTTCACTTATGAAGTTCCTTCATGGGTAACCTCAAGTTTATCCCAAATTTCTTTTGCATATAGGCAACTAGAAATTTGATTAAACTCGCTTGCATCCAAAGCACAATATAAAACATTCATGGCTTCAACATTTAACTGACCCATTTTAATGTCATGATCATCCCATTCCTCTTCAGATTTTGGGACATCCACGCCATCAACATTTTTCATGGGTGTATGAGGTCCCTTAAGAATTATCTTCCATAATTGAAAATCAATAGCTTGTATTTATATTTTGATAGAAAAGTGCCCTAAGAGCCAATCTTTATGAGGGCCTTTTTGTAAACTTCCAGCTCATGTATGACATATTTTTCATATTAATAAAGGCATTTGATTCATCATATACTACTGTGTCATGTTTTTGTTAATTATGATGAACCCCATAGAGTAGGGCAATAGAATTAGGGTTATGATAAAATAACAGTAAGACCTAATTCCTATAAATCCTAATCTAGAATGTTCCTAGTCATTGGACCATCGATTCGGGGATCGATGAATCCAGAAAGACGAGCTTATCCTGTGTATGCTCAGTTGATGAGGGTGGTTGATCTCACAATAACTTGTATAGAGACACTAATATAAGGATAAGGGTGCTCATTAGGGTATGAGTACACTAGACTGATCTGCACCGGGACTATCTTATGGAAGTCTTACTACTGATCAAAAGATAGATCATAGAGTAGAAGTTTTGCATGTGATCTTTAGACCTGAGATCACCATGGTTCCTTGTTCACACTAAGATATACATTGGTTCATACTCATTCATGCCATTGCGACTGTATGGGGTGTTCTAGGTATGGTGGAAGGTGTACGAAAGATATGAGTAGACCAACAAAGAATCGATCTTTCCTAGTAAGAGAAATTATTATCCTATGCAATCTCTTCAATGAGTGACTCAAGGATCCTTTGATCAAAGCAAGATGAGATTATAATTGGTTTTTAATTAGTCATTAGCTGAGTCCTCATGATCGAGATGAGATTCGATATGATTAAGTATTAGGGTTTGACATATATCTATACCTATCACTTAATCTGGATAATAGGAGATCGAAAGATTAAATTATACGGTAACTTACTACTGAAGGGTACTTTGGTAATTTCTACCAAATTCCTCATCTTTCGGGTAGGCATGACATATTGCTAGACATCAATCTTATCTTGTAGGTTTTCATGAACCAATTGCTTTGGTTTCATGAGTCAATTCGATGTGTGATTCGAACTGGACAATTAAGTGAGCCAATTTGACCTAATTAGGTCAATCGGGTTCGATCGGATCAAATCGGCTCAAACCTAAACCTACTACTGGCTAGATGTGGAACCTAATGGGTCACACACATTAGAGAGTCAGCCTAGGAACTCAATTGACATTTAATTAGGGTCAAGGGATCCTAATTGGTTAGCTAGATTGCACACTAGCATGTGTAGGCTGACCTAATCTCCTAACCTAATTGGATTGGATCTAAAAGGTTGCTAAATGGACTAACCAATTTATGAGAGACCTATATTGGGTTGATTCCTAAGTGGGATGAATTTATCAGATTTTATATGATATTTCTTGGATATTTTATGTGCCATATATGAATAGTCCAAAAGGCATGGGACTCTTGATGCCTAAGTGACACCTCTGCATTCAAAAGAAAGCATAAGGACCAATTGACCTCCAATCTAAAAATAAATTATATGGTTGGAAAGTAAACTTAATGCCCTTTCATATGACATAAATATTGCATATACTTTGACTAGGTCAAAGTGATGGGGAACTAATATGCATGCAATTTTTTTTGTATATTTTACATGTTGAGTTAGGTGATTAATTCCCAAATTTTAGATCAAAATTATTTGTAGGAAATTTTGTATGAATTTTTGAAGATCAGCATGCAGATTAGGACCTAGAAAAGTAGCAAAGAAGGACCGCCGGGGCTGAGAAGCCTCGGTTAGGGCAAGTTCTCCTACAATAAAACTACTGGAGGTAGAGGGGTGTACCTGACAACGTCTGTGAAGATCGCAGCGAAGGGGTCTCTCGTTCCTCGACAGATGCGGCCTGGAAAACCGAGCCAAAGACCCGCGGATACCCGGCTTTCTACTCGGTCATCCGATTGAGGCTTGGCTGGAGTCGTTGGATTCGTAGGAACTCAGGGACCTGCAAATGACCTGTCAGGGGTTAGAAAGCTCACAAAGGAACAAGAAAATAAAGTAAAAACAGCAAGGGAAGGCTTCTTTTGGAGTGGGCGTCCAGGGATCTGGAGGGTTTGTTGGCAGCAGGAAGATGATTGCGAACACCGGGAAGAAGAACTCTCACAAACCCCTTTATGCACATAGCAGGGCATCACACCACTCAATAGAAGAACTCAAGGTTTTCATTCATCAAAAATTCCCCTCATACAAGAGGCTAGGGTCCCTTAAATAGACCTTTAACCTTGGGCTCCAAGTAAGGGTACATAAGTCTTTACATAAGAATCCTTTTCCCTCTCAAACCCTAGCTAGAAAATAAGGAAATATTAGGTAGAAAAATCCCTAAAAATTTTCTTGACTTGGTCAAGACTCCAAGGATGCCTAGGGGGGCGTGTTGGGCTTCTAGGAGCAGCAAAAGGCCGGCCCAAAGGGGCTCGGGTGCATGGGTTTGGGCCTCTGGAAGCTGGGGTGGCCTGGTAGCCAGGTAGCAGGTATATTCCCTGGTATCTTGCTTCTTAGGGGCTTGGGCTTGGCACCTGGGCTTGATTTCATTGGGCTAGGATGCAGATGGACCTCTGGAATCATGGATGCCCTTATCTATGAATATACTTTGGCATCTGGAAGGGAATCTGGGCATCTGGAGGGCATCTGCAAGAAATCAGGGTTTTCTGAATTTTCTTCCTGGGGTCTTCAAATCTTCAAGCTGGGTTGGACTTGTGCTATACTTCCATGTCTTCAATCTAGTTGGACTTGGTCTTCACTTGTATGATATAGTCTTGAGTCTTCAGTATGCTTGGACAGGACTCAAAAAAATAAAATTAGCTCAACATGAGCTTACTAGCATTGGACTGAACTAGCTCAACATGAGCTGACTAGTACAGAACTGAAATAACAACTAAAAATACTCAAATAACAACTAAAATGGACTCAGATGAGCTAAGCCCTTATTACAGATGGACTCATAAATTATTGATCAATTTACAGAGGGTTGAAAAAGCCTATGTCTTATTCTGGTGCCTTAGGTGTCCCCACCAATTCTCCCGGGGTGGGAGGAATTCGACCCTGTCGAGTGAAGGTTAGACTGGCTCACATATCTCTCGAGAAGGTCTGGGTTGAGGCATTGCAAGTCCTCTCGAGAAATCCATGAATCGTCCGACTCTGGCCGGCCTTGCCATCGGACCAGGAAGCGTTGATAGTCATGGCCCTGGGTCGTGATGGCTTGATTGTCCAGGATACGCTCGATCCGTTCTCCTCTCTCAGGCCAAATTTGTTTGTGGACACTCTAGGTTAGGGTCACTCACAATGAAAAGGAATAGGTCCAAAGGCCTCACTAGGTAGCGCTGCCGGTTCCCTATACTCAACCAGGTCTGTAATATTGAAGGTAGAACTAATGCCTAAATCCGAAGGCAAGTCTAACACCTAGGCATTTGATCCAACCTTCTCTATCACTTTGAAAGGTTCGGCTCTGCGAGCATGAAGCTTCTTTTAGGCCTAAGCCTAACCAAGATAAAATCCACTACATCAAATTTTTTTTGATCCATCTTCGGGAATTAGCCAGTTGTTTTAACATTAGTGCGGGTGGTGAACATGCTAGGCACATGCAGACTCCTAACAAGATGATGCAAAGGACTCAAACCTACACCTAGCAGACTCGACTAAAGAGGTTTATTAGGTCTTAACTACCACTTGGGCATGGGGGCATGAGTCGTGGTTGATGGATGACATGCAGAAGAAAATTTGCTAGTAACTCCTAATAAGTGCCAGAGGGTCTGCCAAAAGTAGGTAGCAAATGTGATGGGCTCTATGGATCCTTGCAACCTAGTAACCTCAACAAAATGTAACCTAATAGTTCTAGACACATGAGAAAACTCAGGAAAGGGTAGAAAATAGGAAGTGGGTTCAGAATTACTCTGGTAGGGTGGAGAAAAAGGTCCTGGGTTAGTTGGATAAAGTAGAATCAAAGAAGGCATGTCAGGGACTAATCCTAGACTAATGAGGTTAACCTTATGGGGTTGCGATATATCTACGGGGTTTGTATAATGGAAGGATGGGTTATTAATCTCAGGAAAGAGGTCCTTAATGGGAACTATAGGAGGAGACTCATCCTGAGGGTACTGATTCAAAGAGATCAGGTCCTTAATAAATTCTTCTGGTTCTTGTATTTTAGGACTAGACTCTATAATTTGGCTCTCCTCTATGGTTTCCTCAGGTAAGGCTCTAGTAGCAGTACCTAGGTTCTCTTCCTCTATTTGTTCTTCCATTATAGCTTTAGGTTGGATATGGTCAAGGTCAACTAGCTCTGGGTTGGTTTCTACCTGGATATCTACTGGGTCAGCTAATTCTAGGTCTACTAAAGGTGTCTCCTCTTCTCCCTCATACTCATCCACTAGGCTCACATCAGCTTCATACACTTTCGCGTTAATGTAAGCCTTGTGAATCTCAGGAATGGTTGGAGAAGGTCATGTTGACTCTAGTCTTGATTTTGATGATTGACAAAATGTTTAAGTATATATGAATACTAATTGTGTTTTAAGTGTATTTCTTAGATCTTAGTACTCAACCATGTTGAATGAAGAAATGCTTGTATTTCAGTTGAAAAAGTCCTTAAATTAATGAAAAATCAAATATATGGACTTTGGAATTAATATAAAAGGATTTGAAGATGGTTCAGCAAAACCGGCACGGCAAAATTTCAGTGGCACGCTTCAGAGGTCGACACCAGAGGTCGACACCTGTCCAGAGGTCGACACCTGAGGTCAACACTTGTCCAGAGGTCGACACCAGAGGTCGACTCATAGCCTGAGAATTCAAACTGGGCAGAACTATGGTTTTCTGGATTTTTGTCTTAGATAAACTGGAGGTCGACTCATGAGGTCGACACTTGATCCAGAGGTCGACTCATGAGGTCGACTCATGGTATAACGGCTAGTTTTTCTGAACTTCTGATTTGATTTCTAACGGCCATAAACGGCCATATTTTTGATTCTAACGGTCTTGTGGAGTTGTTTCAGCTTGAATGAAGTATTTAACCTCCACCAAATTTCAAAAAAGATATGGAGACAAGGTGAAAAGGATTAGAGTGAAAGTAAAAGGCCTTCAAGCAATTCCAAGCCAAAAAGAGTGAGAAATCCAAGAGATTCCTTAGCCAAAAGCTTTCCATCTTTGAGGAATCCAACTTTCAAGAGTTTGGCATTTAGTGAGGTCAAAGATTCCAAGGGAAAAGGCTTGAAGAGTCTCCATCAAGAGCTTCAACGAATTTCTTATTGCTCAAAAAGGAGTTTGTAATGTTTTTATTCATTGTATTCAAATTATATTTGTGGTAGGCTAGTTTCAAGGGAATTTGAAACTAGTGTGAGGTTTGTTGGTGAGCCAATTGATAAAACCAACTAGGGTTGCTTGTTAGCCCGAAGCCAAAACAAGTGAGTGAGGTTTGTTGGTGAGCCAATTGATAAAACCAACTAGGGTTGCTTGTAAGCCCGAAGCAAAAACAAGTGAGTGAGGTTTGTTGGTGAGCCAATTGATAAAACCAACTAGGGTTGCTTGTTAGCCCGAAGCCAAAACAAGTGTGTAAGGTTTTGACTTGTGAGCCTGATAAAACAAGTCGGCTGTAATCTAAAGATTATAGTGAAAATTCCCAAGTGGAGCTTGGGGAGTGGATGTAGGTGCTAGGTGCACCGAACCACTATATTTCTTGTGTGTTTGCATTGCTCTTCTTTCGCTCTTTAATTGTCGATTTATTTCATTGCTTCCGTTGCACAATTACTTGAGCACTATCACTCTTCACTTTTGAACTTGATAGCACATATATTGCTTTAATTTTTAAAATACCCAATTCACCCCCCCTCTTGGGCACCATATCTGGGCAACAAGTGGTATTAGAGCTCGGTGCTCTGATTGAAAATCTAACGATTTTGAGCTAAAGTTCATGGTGACCCTTGTAGGTATTAGTGTTAGACCACCATTTTTCAATGGCATAAATTACTTATTTTGGAAAACTCGCATGCGCATCCATATTCAATCTATTAGTTATCATCTTTGGAAAACCATTATTAGTGGTCCTCATATTCCTTCCATTTTGGTTAATGGCATTTCCATTCCAAAGCTTGAAGAGGATTAGAATGAATATGACATTAAACAATTTGAACTCAATGCTAAAGCAATGAACTTGCTTTATTGTGCATTGGACTTAAATGAATTTAATAGAGTTTCTTCATGCACATCAGCGAAGGAAATATGGGACACACTTGAAGTTACTCATGAGGGTACTCTTCAAGTGAAGAACACTAAAATTAATTTGCTTATACATTCTTTTGAAACTTTTGAAATGATGCATTATGAATCTATATCTGATATGTTTTCAAGATTTATGACTATTATTAATGAATTAAAAAGTCTTGGCAAAATCTATACTAATGCTGATTTGGTGAACAAAATTCTTAGATCCTTGCCAAAATCATGGGATCCAAAGGTGACGGCGATCCAAGAAGCTAAAGATGTAGAAACCTTACCTTTGGAGGAGCTTATCGGTTCACTCATGACCTATGAGTTGAACTTATGGCAAAGGATAGTGGAAGCTGATACAGAAAAGAAAATAATAGCTCTCAAGGCCAAAAAGAAATTCAAGGCAATGATGGCAACTTGGAGCGATAGCGAAGATTCAAGTACGGATTATGAAGTTGCCCATCTTTGTTTCATGGCAAATGAGAAAAAGGTATGTGCTAAAAATAATTATGATTTTACCTTTAAAGAATCACATGATGCATCTAATGATCTTGTGCATGAATACAGATTGCTAAAAATTGAGCACAAGAAATTAAATAGGCATGTAGATTCATTTTCTCTTGACAACAGCAATCTTGCAAATAAAAATGATGATTTAAATACCAAGATTGATATTTTTAAAAATGAAAAGAATAATTTTTCTAAAGAAAAAGAATTTTTAGAAAAAGAAAATGTTATTTCAAAAGATTTATGTGAAAAAGTTTTTAATGTGAAAAATATTTTGATTGAGGAAAAGAAGCAAAAACTCTTGAAGAACTTCAATATTCCTGCTTCTTTCAATTCTTATTATAAATGTGGTTTCAATGCTTATCCTTCTAGATTAAGAAAAGTTTGGGTTCCAAAAGGAACCATAATTACTAATCATAAAGGACCCAAGAAAGTTTGGGTACCAAAAGTGTCCACTTAATTTGTTTTGCAGGAATGTCTTGCAACCCAACATGAAGAAAGGAAGTTCTTGAAAAGAGATTGTACAAGACAATTTAAAGAAGTTGACAAGCTATTTTTTGGACTAAATGGTAAAAGGAAGGATTATGTATATGGTAAATTCTAAACATCGCCTTCCATAAAATAAGAATTGAAAGCTATTTAAAAGTATTTTCATGAAATACATTAATCAAAATCAAGTGAAGGTCTTACAATCATAGATTTAATCATGATAGCATGAAATTCTTCAGCACCAAAAGTTCATGATCATAGCCAATGATGATAAGTTCAAACTTGATTCTAATTACCGCTTCAGAGGTCGACACCAGAGGTCGACACCTGTCCAGAGGTCAACACCTGAGGTCAACACCTATCCAGAGGTCGACACCAGAGGTCGACTCATAGCCTAAGAATTCAAACTGGGCAGAACTATGGTTTTCTGGATTTTTGTCATGCCGGTTTTGCTGAACCATCTTCAAATCCTTTCATATTAATTCCAAAGTCCATATTTTGATTTTTCATTAATTTAAGGACTTTTTCAACTGAAATACAAGCATTTCTTCATTCAACATGGTGAGTACTAAGATCTAAGAAATACACTTAAAACACAATTAGTACTCTATATACTTAAACATTTTGTCAATCATCAAAATCAGACTAGAGTCAACAATCTCCCCCTTTTTGATGATGACAAAACCTTTAAGTATATGAATAGGGTAAGCTTAAAAAGATTAACATAAGATAACATTGTAAGCTCAAAACAATAAGCACCAAGCTCCCCTCAAAATATGATCCAAAAATCTTCAAAAATGTTTTTTTTTTAAATATGCAAAAGAAAAATTAAATTTTCAAAATTTCTTCTTCTTACTAATTCTTTCCTTTAGTTAAAAACATTCTTCTCCCCCTTTTGCATTTTCTTTCATTTCTCAAAAGATATTTCATGTTTATCCAATCTTCCCCTTTTCATACTTAACAATTTTCTCCCCTTTTTGACATCATGAAAAGGGTGAAAGGCAATACAAAGTGGAAATGAAGTTGGAAAGAATAGCAAGTAGTTCATCAATTAATGCATGAAATCAATATTTTTGATATCAATTGAATATGATATATTGAACAAGATACCAAAGAATGTAAGCACATGCAAGAAATGATTAAGTATATTATCCATTCGCCTTTTGTTCATGGGATAAGGTCACAGCGGCACCCCTACACGTCATAAGAGAGCCCATTGAATGGGAAGAGAGGGTCTTTAAGCCCTACTTCTCTCCTATGACCGGACGGCCATGGTGACTAACCCAATTCGAAGCGGTTACTAGGATCCTAAAAAATTTGATGCCAATAGAATATGATACCATTTGAATGTGACTCCTCCAAAGAATTAGATTTGAAAACAAGAAGAGTATTTGAGCAATATAAGCAAAGCATGATATCACAAGATATTCAAAGCATCAAATATGATAACAAATCTTGGATGCTCCCCCTGAATGTTATTCCTTCTTTAAAAATATGCATTTATTTCAGGAATAAAACATGAAAGCTTATGCATCAAGATTTGAAATTTTTCAAGATATTCATGATTTTCAAAATACAAAACATTTATATCGCATAAAAATGTTTAGCATTATTTCAATTCATTTTAAGATGATTTGATATCCATACAATGCTAGAAGTAATATGATATCAAGTCTAGCTATTAGAGCAGGGTTTGTTAATAAGCATACCTTCTTCTTGAAGTACCCTTAACTACTAGTTCTATACTTGATCCAAATCATTTCTAGATTATGCATAGATGCCAAAAATAAAAACATATAAATCATAGCATTTCACTTGAAATAATTTAGAAACTATATTAATCAAAATCAAGTGAAGATCTAATAATCACAAGTTTGACCATGAGAGCTTGAAATCCTCAACATCAAAATGGTCATGATCACAACAAATGATTATTAGTCTAAGCTTGATTCTAATCAATCAATTAAAAAATTTTTCAAATCAATATGCATCTTTAAAAGTATTTTTCATGAAATACATTAATCAAAATCAAGTGAGGTCTTACAATCATAGATTTAATCATGATAGCATGAAATTCATTAGCACCAACCAAGGGATGTCGACGTGGCACCAGACCCGACTTACCGATGGCACCCACACCCAGTGGGCCCAGACCCTACACTGGACACACGCCACGAGGGTGCGAGCTGGCCCAGCCAACAATCCCCCCCAGTGAAACGACCGAGTTTTTCCCCCTGCGGAGACTCGAACCCGAGACCTCCGGCTCTGATACCAATTGTTGGATCGATGCCCCTAACCATTCTTACAAAAGAACGTCCCTATTATAAGAGGCAGGTTTATCTCTCTTAAACCAGCGCAGCAACCGGGCACTCGAGTCGACCCCTCCGTCGAACCCCGCAGAGCAACCCAGGGTACTCACCCTCGAGTCGGCTCGCTGGAGACGAGCACCGCAGCACCAACCAAGGGATGTCGACGTGGCACCAGACCCGACTTACCGATGGAACCCACACCCAGTGGGCCCAGACCCTACACTGGACACACGCCACGAGGGTGCGAGCTGGCCCAGCCAACAGGTCGGCTAGCAGGAAATTGGTTAGGTTCTGGTCTTTGATTATGGGTACTACTCATAGTAGGTTCAGGTTGTATAAGAGGTAGTGGCTCACTATTGGGTTCTATTTAGGGATACTAATCCTATGGGTTCAAGTTGACTAGGGGAAGCATGACTAGTACTAGGCTGATACTTAGGGGTATGGGTTCTCTAGGCTCATAGGACAAGGGTGCAGATCTATGGGTCATGGGATTATAGGATCTGGGGTCATATGATTTTGGGTCAGCTCTATGATCAAGTTCTAAGGATGGATCAAGGTATGGGGTCCTCCTAAGGTTGGGCTCTCCATATGGGTCAGGATATTGGGTCCTCCTAGGATTGGACTCCCTATATGGGTCAGAATACTGGGTTCTCCTAGGGTTGGACTCCCTATATAGGTCAGAATATTGGGTCCTCCTAGGGTTGGACTCCCTATATGGGTCAGAATATTGGGTGTTGGGTCTACTAGGCTCATAGGGTATGGGTGCATAGGATCTATGATCATGGGATCTAGAGTCATAGGATCTAGGATCATAGGTTATGGATTCATAGGTTCTAGGTTCATAGGATTTGGAGTCATAAGATCTATAGGTTGTAGGTATACTAGGCTTGTAGGGAGAGGGTAAATAGGATCTATCTTCCTGGTCTATAAAATCCTGATTGGGTCTTCTAGGACTAACCTTAGCGATTGGGTCATGATGATGGGCTCTCCTAGGTTCAGCCTCAAGGTATGGATCAGGGTTTGGGGTCCTCCTAAGTTGAGGATTGTAGTACGGGTCAGGATAAGGGCTCTCCTAGGTTCGACCTCATGGTATAGATCAGGATTTGGGGTCTTCCTAGGTTGAGGGGAATCAGGATCTGCTCAGACTGTGACCCATGGATTTTTCTTGGGGTCCCTACCCGGACTTTTAACTGATCAAACCTATTGGCAAGATGGTCAATTCTATCATTGGTTTGAATACGAGACTGAGTTAACTGGGTCATCTGGGTAGTTATCTGGGCCATTTGATCAGCTAGGGCTTTTATTTGGGCTTGTAAAGTTCCATGGGTTCAGACATTTATGAAGGAGGTGGGTGATATGAAACTCCTGATCTAGTGCTCATGCAAGACTCGATCAGACCGACTATAGCTGACTAGACCTAAAGTCCAAACTAGATGCTCAATCAGGGTGGCAAACTAGCTTATAGTAACCCTGTACTCAGCCAGGCAGGTGTAAGGGGAGTGTTAGGTCCCTGATTGCCAATCCTAGACACCAATCAGAGATTGGCCAGGTAGGCGGACTAGCACACAAGCCCTTCGGGATTGAATCCCTAAACCACCGTTCTAGACACTGAGCACAAGGCACACACAGGTTAACTTGACACAGTGATCTAACACTAGCCCGGACCCGACCAGTTGGTCCCTAGCCCACTAGGGAAAATTAAGTCTAATTAATTTTAGGTTAAGGCTTGGGACTGAATGCAAGGGATGTGGTTTTGGGCTAAGGAGAGGTGATCAAATCCTCCCCCCATCTGATATAGCAAGAGTGCCCTTAAAAGTAAATTATGCAATGATGGCAGGCAGATGAGGATGCAAATTAGGGTTTAGATATTTTTTTTTTGGTATTTTTGGAGAATATGTAATTTTCATTTTGGTATTTTTTAAATAGAAGAAAACTTGCAAAACATGGCCTAATATGCTGGAAATATACTAAAATTAAAAATATGCAAAAACTCCTAAACAAAACCCTAAAACTTTCCAAACTTGTCTTGCTAAAAAAAAAACAGAGCCAAAATTTACAGGCCCTATTTCGGCTTGCAGAAATTCACATACCATAATAAAATTTGGAAAAATTTTAAAATTACTGTGAATTATGATAAATCCATGAAAATAAATTTCAAAATTTTTAAAGTTTTTAACAGGGAGAAATAATTAAAATAACTGAGTATATACGGACTGAAAAATTACAGAAAATAAGCCCTAATCTAAGCTCTGATACCAGATGATGGGGAACTAATATGCATGCAATTTTTTTTTGTATGTTTTACATGTTGAGTTAGGTGATTAATTCCCAAATTTTAGATCAAAATTATTTGTAGGGAATTTTGTATGAATTTTTGAAGATCAGCATGAAGATTAGGACCTAGAAAAGTAGCAAAGAAGGACCGCCGGGGCTGAGAAGCCTCGGTTAGGGCAAGTTCTCCTACAATAAAACTACTGGAGGTAGAGGGGTGTACCTGACAACATCTGTGAAGATCACAGCGAAGGGGTCTCTCGTTCCTCGACGGATGCGGCCTGGAAATCGAGCCAAAGACCCGCGATACCCGGCTTTCTGCTCGGTTGATCCGATTGAGGCTTGGCTGGAGTCGTTGGATTCGTAGGAACTCAGGGACCTGCAAACGACCTATCAGGGGTTAGAAAGCTCACAAAGGAACAAGAAAACAAATAAAATAGCAAGGGAAGGCTTCTTTTGGAGTGGGCGTCCAGGGATCTGGAGGGTTTGTTGGCAGCAGGAAGATGATTGCAACCAGGAAGAAGAACTCTCACAAACCCCTTTATGCACACAGCAGGGTATCACACCACTCAATAGAAGAACTCAAGGTTTTCATTCATCAAAAATTCCCCTCATACAAGAGGATAGGGTCCCTTAAAAAGACCCTTAACCTTGGGCTCCAAGTAAGGGTACATAAGTCTTTACATAAGAATCCTTTTCCCTCTCAAATCCTAGCTAGAAAATAAGGAAATATTAGGTAGAAAAATCCCTAAAAATTTTCTTGACTTGGTCAAGACTCCAAGGGCCTAGGGGGGCGTGTTGGGCTTCTAGGAGCAGCAAAAGGCCGGCCCAAAGGGGCTCGGGTGCATGGGTTTGGGCCTCTGGAAGCTGGGGTGGCCTGGTAGCCAGGTAGCAGGAATATTCCCTGGTATCTTGCTTCTTAGGGGCTTGGGCTTGGCACCTGGGCTTGATTTCTTTGGGATAGGATGCAGATGGACCTCTGGAATCATGGATGCCCTTATCTATGAATATACTTTGGCATCTGGAAGGGAATCTGGGCATCTGGAGGGCATTTACAAGAAATCAGGGTTTTCTGAATTTTCCTCCTGGGGTCTTCAAATCTTCAAGCTGGGTTGGACTTGTGCTATACTTCCATGTCTTCAATCTAGTTGGACTTGGTCTTCACTTGTATGATATAGTCTTGAGTCTTCAGTATGCTTGGACAGGACTCAAAAAAAAAAATTAGCTCAACATGAGCTTACTAGCATTGGACTGAACTAGCTCAACATGAGCTGACTAGTACAGAACTGAAATAACAACTAAAAATACTCAAATAACAACTAAAATGGACTCAGATGAGCTAAGCCCTTATTATAGATGGACTCATAAATTATTGATCAATTTACAGAGGGTTGAAAAAGCCTCTGTCTTATTCTGGTGCCTTAGGTGTCCCCACCACAAAGGTGTCATATGGCATGGAGAAGTTAGCGCAAAGTGAAGAGTCGCGTCTCTTCACTTTGGCGCTAATTCAAGTAAGCAGAGTCCTTCTGCTTTAAGTCCTTTTGAATCACCAATGCTTCTCATTCATAAGTCATGTCCATTGGCTTCATTTTAATGAAATCCCAAGTGGCAAAGGGAGAAGTCGGATAAAAAATTGAAGGGACATGAATTAGGTGGTTGGTGCATAAAGGGACATGGGTGTTTCAAGATAAGACACTTTATTAAAGAAGGGTCTTATCTGATCTATGTTGGACAGATCAAAGGCTGATGAGAAGGCTTATCTAGCACCTCCCCCTCTCTTATAAATAGTCATCAGTATTTGTTCCAACGGGATGATCATATTTTAGTTTCTTTCTTACACTCTTACATCTATCTACCTTGTCTCTTTCTTCCCTTGTTAGGACATAGGTCTTCCTTTAAGACAAGTCTGCATTTTAAGACATGGATTTAGGAAGAGAATTAGGAAGTGATAGAAAGAGAGAAGAGAGATTTTGGAGAAGGCTTATAGTGCTTTACTAGAGGGCAAAGGTCTAAGCAAGAAAGAGAGGCTGTCGAAGGAAGAAAGTCCATCGGAAGAGTCCCAATTGATCAAGCAACCTATAAGGGAGAGGTTCCTAGGTTTGATTCCCATGTGGATCACCGTTGGAGGGCTTGCACTTATGTGCCTCATGGAAAGGATTGGATTTCAGCGATCCAGGTATGTTTTTTTGACTCCATTTATGTTTCATTAATTGGTATTGCATAAGGGTTTCCTGGGAATTAGGATTTTCTTGCCAATTAGGGTTTCATGCTTTGAATTTTTGTTTTGAAATTCACTTCCACATGCTGCATGATTCCGGACACCCTGGGAGAATTCCCATCATATTTTTATTCTGGCCTTCCAATAACTATAATTAGTGCTAGTAAAGAGTGGTGGTCTATTGATAGATTGAACTTCAACTAAGGAAGTACTCATGGGAGCAGCCATTATCTTTACTCTAATTAAAATTCAGAGACACTGCTCTAATACCAGTTGTTGCCTAGGTGGCTTACCCAAGAGTGGGGGTGAATTGGGTATTTAAAAAATTTCTTCAAGTATGTCTCTTTTGACATTAGAGTGTGGTGAGTGAACTGTTTAAATGAGGTAGCAGCAGAAGTAAAAGCACAACACAGAAATTCATAACACAAATACTACGAGATTTATAGTGGTTCGGAGCAACCCAGCTCCTATGTCCACTACCCAAGATACCACTTGGAATTTCTACTATATTTACCCTTGGAATACAACCAAATTATTTTCACAGGCTCACAATCCAAAACCCAAACTTGGTTTTATCCCGGGCTCACCAAAAACCCAAACATGGTTTTATCCGGGGCTCACCAAAAACCCACTACAATGTTAGTTTTATCGGGATCAGTAACAACCCAAAACACTTGGTTTTCAAGGCTCACAAATAACCTTTACAAGTTCAAGCTATAGCCCTTGCTGTACTTGGAATAACTCAAAAGATGAGTTAAAAGAATAAAGCAACAATATGATAAACCAAAGTTGATGGATGGTTGCAGTTGTAGCACTTGAGAAGCCCTTCTTGTTGCACTTTTAATCCTCTTCAAGGCTTCTTAACTTCTTCAATAAATTCCTCAAGAAACTAATAAGAGTTGGTGAAGACTTGAGTGTTTTCTTTGAATGCTCTCTTGAGTGTTCTTTTGAATGTTCAATGAAAGCTTTTTTTTCTCATATATTCTATCTCTCTTTTAAAATTCATTCAAATCCCTTAAATATACTCTCTTCCACTGATTTTAGATGATTATAGCCATTATAGACCATTGAGATTCGAAATATAGCCATTGGAGACCATTTTGGGTTCAAAATAAGAATTCTGGAACTAGCCATTACTAACCTGAACCTATCATTCAAGTTGGCTCAGATAGCTCGAGTCGGCTCGGATCCTCAAGTAGGTCAAATTGTCATTCTAGTCGAGTCAGCTCTTCTATACTTGAGTTGGCTCGAATGTCTGTCTGAGAAATCTGCACTCTGGATAAGTCGGCTTGGATCCCTTAAGTTAGCTCGAATTCTCAGAACTTCAGAATTGGACTTTACCCGAGTCGGCTCTTATGACTTAAGTCAGTTCGAATGTCTACATGCCTTAAAATAGTAAGCCATGCTAGACTTCGAGTTGGCTCTAGTCCAAAGCTTGTCAAAGTTGTCCAGACTTTCTTTCAATGGCTTCCAAACAACTCAAAGCCTTTCCAATTCATTCAAAGATAGAACTTGAGATAGTTAAACATAGAAGTACATAAAAGCAGCCCTCTTACAGGAGTAAACAATTGATTTTTCTAGGGGACTCTTATTTACATGAACTTTTAACTAAAATAGACTTAACAAACTACCATGTTGTGGGAAGTAGGGTTATTCAATGAAATCATCCTACAAAAACTTTGAGAACACTTGAAATAGAGTTAGTAAACAAATACATGCTCCAATTTTTGGTTATCAAAAAAATTTTTCTAGGGGTCAACACCTTCACTCTGGGCATATTGTACTGCCTTCAAGACCAACTTAAGAATGTCTCCCTATAGGAATGTGTTTCAAAAATCATGCTACTTACCTGTTGAGTTGCAACACAAAATTATTTGGGCCATCAAAAAGTTAAACATAGACTTTGACATAGCCAGAAACCATAGGAAACTTCAAGTTAATGAATCAGAAGAACTTAGAAATGAAGCTTATGAGAATACTAGGGTATGCAAGGAAAGAACAAAAGTACATCATAATTGAATAATTCTTAGAAAATCTTTTACTTCTGAATAAAAAGTTTTCTTATACAATTCGAGGTTACATCCTTTTCCTAGAAAGCATAGGTCTAGATGGACAGGACCTTTCTTAGTTAAAGAAGTCTTCATGTTACAGCCGTAACGATGACGTGGCCGGGCTCAGATACCGTCAGATATGATCGAGCCACGTAGAGGTTTCTTCGGCCGAGCCAACGCCACATTGCCGAAATCGAGCTCGGCCTAGCTACTTCGCCAGACGACTTCCCAAGATGAAACCGCCCTCGCCGAAGTCGAGCTCCGTTCGGGGCTCCTCCTGCCACCTCGCCAGGCGTCCACCCAGGAGGGGTCCGCCTAGGCCGAGGTCGGCCGCTTCTTCGCTCCTTCGCCAGGTGGCCCCCAAAGACGGGTCCACCTCGGCCGAAGCCAGGCGACCTCCTACCACCTCGCCAGGCGTCCACCAAGGAGGGGTCCGCCTAGGCTAAGGTCGGCCGCTTCTTCGCTCCTTCGCCAGGTGGCCCCCAAGATGGGTCCATCTCGGCCGAAGCTAGGCGACCTCCTGCCACCTCGCCAGGAGTCCACCCAGGAGGGGTCCGCCTAGGCCGAGGTCGGCCGATTCTTCGCTCCTTCGCCAGGTGGCCCCCGGAGGCGGGTCCACCTCGGCTGAAGCCAAGCGATCCCCTGCCACCTCGCCAGGTGTCCACCCAGGAGGGGTCCACCTCGACCGAGGTCAGGCTGCCGGTATAGAAAAGATCCCAAAGAAAGAGGCACAGGTTCCGAGGTCACCCCTCGAGCCGTGCGCATCACAGGCGGTGCCCCGTACGAATGGCGGCGGCCCGCGAAACATCACTTACATCGGCCCGACAGGTCCCGTAGTCGAGAGGCGCTGTTCTGACAAAACAGGGCCCGTAAACGGACGACGCCCATACTTGGAAAGGAAAACGCTCTCACTGGGCCCGAGGTCTGACCGGCTGCCTTGCCGGCGCCACCACCCTCTCTGTCTTTGCCCTTTCCCCGCTGGGCTCGGCGAACGAGGTCGGAAAGCCGCCTGACCCTCAACACCAAGAGGGGAAAGGGGAAAGAATGGGAAGGAGAGTCTCCTAGGAGGGGAAGACAGGCGAACAGTGGGAAGAGATAAAGGAAGGAAGCTGGGGACGATAGGGTAAGCTGATCAAGCAAGGGACAAGCGAGAAACAGTGGCCAAAAGCACCACTCCGAGAGTGAGATCCAGGGTCCCGAGAGGTGATCGCTTGGTGTGAGCTCGGCAAGGAGGCCCGGCCGAGTTTCTGGTCCCTATAGCACCTTTCTTGCTAGTAAATTCTCTGAGTCTGGGACTCCTTCAGGGGCCCGTCTTGGAGAATCTGTTCCTTCTCGTCGTCTACTGACTTGATCGTCAGAGCTCCCTCGCCGGGATCCCCGGCCAGGGTCTCCTAACCCTCTCTTGCAGGTCCGCTCTAGCCAGGAGGCTCTGGAAGCCAGGCAGTCAGGTAGGATCGACGGATCCGAGGCACGGGCGCGGCGACGAGATCGGCAACAGATTGGCGCTCCAGGCAGGGGGGCAGGACAACAACCCCTAGCGGGAGCAAGCTTTCTACAGGTGTCACGCTCTCTGACAATGGTGGTCACCCGTGGGCGTGAGGCTCCACCAGCCGTGTGGGGGAGGTTCCCTCCCCTCAAGGGGCCCACAGCCCGGAGAGGGAGCTTCCAGCTCCCCCTCCTCTTCCACCACAGCCGACTTCAACAGACGGACCCCTTGCGGCCATCATCCAACAGCTGCAGACCTTGACCTCGGCGGTCCGGCAGCTTCAGCATCAGCAGCGGTCCCTGGCCACGCAGCCGCAGCCAGGGACCCCCACGACCTGAGCCGCGGGACAGCGTGGGAGCCTGCACTCCATTCAGGACAGGCCATCCCACCCGAGGGCAGTCTCCAACCCCCGCGGGAGCCAACAAGCTCCCACAAAAAGAAACTACTCTGGTTCGGAGGATCACGAGAGTCGATCCCCGGCCGATGAAGCTGAAACGGTGCATCGCAGCAAGCGACGTCGAGGCCTGACTTCGCGTCGAGACCGATCGGCGCCCCCTTCACCGGCGCCTCGGTGGAAGACTCCACCGATGAAGCCATCAGGCGCCAGGCCGAGAGGTGCCTGGAGGAGCACGAGCGCAAGCTAGCAGAGTTCGCCCACCGATTTGCCGACCTGCAGAACTCGTCGGCAAACCCGTGGGCTACGACTCCCGTCCCCCCTTCTCTGAAGAAATCCAGGTAGAGCTGGTCCCAAAACGGTTCCGCATGCCGCAGGTGGATCCCTACGACGGGACCACCGACCCTCTGGACCATCTGGAGAGCTACAAAGCTCTCATGAGGGTCCAGGGGGCCACCGACGCTCTTTTGTGCATCGCCTTCCCGGCCACCCTCCGGAAGGCCACTCGAGTCTGGTTCACCCGCCTCGAGCCCGGATCCATTTGCTCCTTCCACCAGTGGAAGGAAAGTTTTGTGGCGCACTTCGACGCTTGTCGAAAGGTGCTGAGAGAGGTGGACAGCCTCTTCTCCATCCGCCAGCAGGACCAGGAGCTGCTCCAGGACTACATCACCCAGTTCAAGACCGCAGCCCTTGAAATCTATAGCCTGGACGAGCCCGTCGCCATGCTGGCTTTGAAGCGCGGGCTCAAGACGTCCCGCCTGACCTACTCCCTGGACAAAAAGCCGCCCAGGACGTACTCCGAGCTCCTCCTCCGTGCCCATAAGTACATTCGAGCGGAGGAGGCCGACCGCACCCATCGAGAGTTGGACGGGAAGACTCTGAAGAGGCTGCCCCCGAGAGATACCCCGGTAGCTCAGAAGCCCGGGCCATCTGCCGACCCTCGCCCGAATCCAAGGCCGAGGGGCGAGGCCACTCCGGAGTGGAGGTTCACCCCACTCCTCGCACCTTGGGTGAAGATCCTCATGGAAATCGAGGGCGAGCACTACCTCCGCAGACCTCCTCCTCAGAACCCAAGGGCCATCCGGGACAAATCGAAGTACTGCCAGTTCCACCGCGAGCATGGTCACGACATGGAGGAGTGTCGCAACCTGAAGCGGGAGATCGAGGAGCTGATTAAGAGGGGCTACCTCAGAAAGTTCGTCAGGAACGAGGTCCCCCCGGAGGGGTAGCCGCTCGTGACCTTACCGCCAGTTCCTACAATCGATAACCGCCCGACGGAGAAGCCCGTGGGCATGATCTCACGCGGGGTCGGACGAGCGACGAAGAGAGCCCGGGAAGTCGGGAACCCGGAGAATGTAATCCCTCCCAAGGAGGGGAAGGGTAATGAATAAACAACGATGCCATGGTGGTCGAGATGACCATCGCGAAGCATCCTGTACATCGAATCATGGTGGATAGTGGAAGCTCGCTGACGTGCTTTTTTACGATGCCTTCTCTCGGATGAATTTGCCCCGCGGTCAGCTGAGACCGGTACATTACCCCCTGGTAGGTTTCACAGGGGACTCCGTGGGGGTCGAATGGGAGATCACTCTCCCGGTCACCGTCGGATCCCCACCCCAGCAGGCGACCGTCCTGATAACGTTTACCGTTGTCAGGCTCCCTTCACCTTACAACGCCATTCTCGGGCGTCCCGGGCTCAACCAACTAGACGCCATGATCTCCATGAAAAGGTTGTTGGTGCAGTTCCCCATGCCTTCCGGGCTCGGAGAGATGAAGGGGATGACCCAGCCGGTCCCGCTTTGCCTCC
Organism: Areca catechu; assembly: GCA_021397845.1. Taxonomy (NCBI): domain Eukaryota; kingdom Viridiplantae; phylum Streptophyta; class Magnoliopsida; order Arecales; family Arecaceae; genus Areca; species Areca catechu. The sequence continues at coordinate 1,064,005 of JAHSVC010000025.1, forward strand.
AGACGGTCCCGGGTGCCCGGGGCATGGAGCTCGCCCCCGATGTCGACGACCTCGACCTAAGAGAGAAGGAACCCAGGGGAGGGCCCGTAGAGTGCCTGCTGACTTATCCCTCGGTTCGGACCCATTGAAGACGGTGCAAGTCGGGGCCCAGCTCCCTGAAGAAGAACGGACCCGCCTGCTGGAGTTCCTCCGCGCGAACGCTGACGTGTTCGCCTGGTCAGCGACCGACATGCCGGGCATTTCGCCCGAAGTCATCACGCACAGGTTAAACGTGGACCCAAGCTCCGCCCGGTCCGCCAGAAGAAGAGGAGCTTCGCCATGGAAAGACAGAAGGCCATCAACAGGAGGTGGAGAAACTCCTCGCCGTCGGTTTTGTGCGGGAAGTCCAGTATCCCAGCTGGCTAGCAAACGTGGTCATGGTAAGAAAGAGTAGTGGTAAGTGGAGGATCTGTGTGGACTACACCGACCTCAACCGAGCTTGCCCAAAGGATAGCTTCCCTCTTCCAAAGATCGACCAGCTGGTCGACACCACCTCGGGACATCGCCTCCTGTCATTCATGGACGCCTTCTCCGGATACAACCAGATCCGAATGAGCCCGGAGGACGAAGAGCATACCGCCTTCATAACCGATCGCGAACTTTTTGCTACAGAATGATGCCATTCGGCCTCAAGAACGCTGGAGCTATGTACCAGCGTCTGGTCAACAGGATTTTCAAGGACCAGATCGGCCGCAACATGCAGGTGTACGTGGACGACATGCTGGTAATGAGCAAACCCGATTCGGACCACGTAGCTGACTTGGCGGAGACATTCGCAACCTCCGACGCCATCAGATGAAGCTGAACCCGGCGAAGTGCGCCTTCAGCATCTCCGCCGGGAAGTTCCTAGGATTCATGGTGACCCAAAGAGGAATTGAAGCCAACCCGGAGAAGGTCCAGGCCATCCTGGACATGGAGTAGCCCGCCTCCAAGAAGCAAGTGCAGCAACTCACCGGCCGAGTTGCGGCCCTCAGCCGCTTTATCTCCAGTCGGCAGATCACTGCCGTCCCTTCTTCAAGGTGCTGAGAAAGATGAACGACTTCGCTTGGACCGAGGAATGCCAGAAGGCCTTTGAAGAGCTGAAGAAGACGCTCGCGTCGCCGCCGTTACTGTCCAGGCCCGAGGAGGGGGAGGAACTCATCCTCTACCTGGCGGTCACCCCGAAAGCCGTCAGCTCGGTCCTGGTTCGGACCGATGACCAAGGAGTCCAGCGGCCAGTGTACTACACCAGCAAACTTCTCCGCGATGCGGAGCTCAGGTATTCTCGGCCCGAGAAACTCGTTTTTGTGCTAATAGTGTCTGCCCAGCATCTCAGGCCATATTTCCAAGTGCACCCCATCGCTGTCCTGATGGATCAACCGCTGAAAGCGGTGCTCAGCCGACCCGATACTTCGGGACGATTGGCAAAGTGGGCACTGAAGCTCAGCGAGTTCGACATCATGTACAGGCCAAGGTCAGCCATGAAGGCGCAGGTGCTGGCCGACTTCTCGAATGTGCAGGCTTGGGCAAGGAGCCCGAGGAAGGCCCCTCAGGCCAGCCACTAGAGACGGCCCCGGTGAGCCCAGGGAGGATGCCTGGATCCTCCATGTGGATGGAGCCTCGAACTCCGGCGGGAGCGGAGCCGGACTCATCCTTGCCAACAGCGACGGGGTCGTCGCCGAATGCGCACTCCGTTTCCAATTCCCCGTGACTAATAATCAGGCGGAGTACGAGGCACTTCTTGCCAGGCTGAGGGTCTCCCGCGAGCTGGGCGTGACCAACCTCAAAGCTTTCACTGATTCCCAGCTCGTGGCAGGGCAGGTCTCCGGGGAGTATGCCGTGCATGACCCCCAAATGGCGAGATACTTGGAGCTCTTTAAGGCGGGCGCGTCTAGATTCCGGTACTTCAACATCTTCCACATCCCCCATAGGGAGAACGCCCGCGCGGATACTCTCTCCCGGCTGGCAACCCTGCCGGACTCGATGCTGGGCCATGCTCATGTGGAGCGCCTTGAGATCCCAAGCCTCGAGGCCCCGGTGGAGGTCCATCAGGTCAGCCATGAACCCAGCTGGATGGACAAATACGCCGAATACATCACCAGTGGCACCCTGCCGGAGGACCGCGAGGCGGCTCTCCTTATCAGAAAGAAAGCCGTGCGGTTCGTCCTGATGGATGGGCAATTGTATCGAAGATCCTACTCCTACCCCCTCCTCAAGTGTGTAGGACCCGCGGAAGCCAAGCTCGTGCTCCAGGAGATTCACGAAGGCATCTGCGGGAACCACGTGGGGGGCAAAGCATTGGCATACAAGGCCCTCCATCAGGGCTACTTCTGGGAGACGATGAAGGAAGATGCCGCTGACTTCGTGAAGATGTGCGATCGGTGCCAGCATCACGCCACGGTGCAACGGCAGCCCTCCAACCCAATCTCCCAGCTCTCAGCTCCCTGGCCATTCGCCCAGTGGGGGATGGACCTTCTGGGCCCATTCCCGCCGGCGTCTGGACAGCGGAAGTTCTTGATAGTGGCCATCGACTACTTCACAAAGTGGGTCGAGGCCGAACCCTTGGCGAGGATCACCGAAGCAAACGTCGCCAAGTTCTTTTGGAAGTCGATCGTTTGCCGCTTCGCCTCCCCCACACCATGGTTACTGACAACGGGCACCAGTTCGACTGCCGGGAGTTCGAAGAGTTCTGCAGCGACCTCGGCATCAGGCATCGCTTCACCTCGGTGGCGCATCCCCAGACCAACGGAGAGGCCGAAGTCATGAACAGGACCATTTTGCAGGGCCTCTGTACGCGGCTGGACCAGGCCAAAGGCAGGTGGGTCGAAGAGCTCCCCAGCATCCTCTGGGTATACCACACCACCCCGAGGATGGCTACCGACGAGACCCCGTTCAACCTCGTCTTCGGAGCCGAGGCGGTCATCCCGATCGAGCTCAGCCTACCCACGCTGCGTGTAGAGCAATATGACGAGACAGAAAACCCGCCAGGATGATGCTCACCTTGACCTTCTTGAGGAGATGAGGGACAAGGCCCGAGTTCGAATGGCGGCGTATAGGCAGCGTGTGGCCAGGTATTACAACTCCCGAGTGCGGCCGAAAGTTTTTTCGTCCCGGAGATTTGGTCCTCCGGCGCGCTGAAGCTTCTCAGCCACGGGAATGCGGCAAGCTCTCGCCCAACTGGGAGGGCCCATACCGGGTAGCAGAAGCCCTCCCCCACGGTGCCTACTACCTGGAGGAGTTGGGAGGTGCCAGGTTCCCCCGGACGTGGAATGCCTCGAACCTAAGAATGTATTATCAGTAATGTAAGGTTCCCCACTCCTGCTATAAAGTTTCCTTGCTTCAAACGCTCTCTTCTCACTTTGTAGGAAAACCGGCGCATGGCCCTGAGTTCGGCATGCCCGATCATGGCCGACGGCCGAAGGAAGTGGGAGATCCTGGGCTTCGGCCTGGAAGGTGGGACAGAACCCAGTTCGCCCATGCAAGCCCGGAGAACAGCTCGGCAAGCCGTGCAAGGCTTGAGAAAGCTTGCGGCCCCGGGGTTCAGTCCGGAGATCCTGGGCTTCGGCCTGGAAGGTGGGACAGAACCCAGTTCGCCCATGCAAGCCCGAGAAAGCTCGGCAAGCCGCGCAAGGCTTAAGAAAGCTTGCGGCCCCGGGGTTCAGTCGGGAGATCCTGGGCTTCGGCCTGGAAGGTGGGAAAGAACCCAGTTCGCCCACGTAAGCCCGGAGAACAGCTCGGCAAGCCGCGCAAGGCTTGAGAAAGCTTGCGGCCCTGGGGTTCAGTCCGGAGATCCTGGGCTTCGGCCTGGAAGGTGGGACAGAACCCAGTTCGCCCATGCAAGCCCGGAGAACAGCTCGGCAAGCCACGCAAGGCTTGAGAAAGCTTGCGGCCCCGGGTTCAGTCCGAGATCCTGGGCTTCGGCCTGGAAGGTGGGACAGAACCCAGTTCGCCCACACAAGCCCGGAGAACAGCCCAGCAAGCTGCGCAAGTTTTAAGAAAGCCTGCGGCCCCGGGGTTCAGTCCGGAGGTCCCGGGCTTCGGCCTGGAAGGCGGGGCAGAAACCACTTCGCCCACGCGAATATGAAGGCGATCCCAAAGACGGACCCGCTCAAGGCCTATCCTGATGCCACGTGGTCCGGAATGTCCCAACCTTCGATTTGAGCGACGGACGGGACCAGGTCTACGTTTGTTTCGGCACTCCACATCAACATCTCAAGAAAGAAAAAGAGGAGATGGGAGAGTGGGGAAGAAAGTGAACTCGAGACTTAGTCAAAGGATAATTTCATTAATCCAAGGAAAGATACAAAGCTGGGAATCCCGACAGGCCGGGAGTCCCCAAAAGAAAGAAAAAAAAGTGCAACTACGACAACAGAGAAGGGCGAGAAGATGGTGGCTCAGTTTGGTGCGGGGTCGGAGCCCTCTGCCTGGGTCGCGCGCTCCGCATCCTCGCCTTCAGCGGCGGCCGGCTCAGGCGGCTGCTCCGTAGCCACGGCTTCGTCGGTCGCCGGGGCCGCAAGCGTGGCGTCGGCCGCACCGGAGGCTCTGCTCTCAGGTCCTTGCCTCCTACCTCCGAGCACCACCCCACTGAGGTCGAGCTTGGGGTAGAAGGCCCCTACCTTCTCCCGACACATCCAGAACCCCTTCAGGAAGGAGTTCACGGTGGCCTCCCGGACCTCCGACGTGTACTCGTCGGAAGCCCGGAACTTCGGGACGGCCTCCTGCACCTCCCGCTTCGTGGCCTCCAGGAGTCCGTTGACGTACGCACTCCGCTCTTCGCCGCGTTTGCATCTCGCCGGGCCTCCTCCAGCTGGCGCTCCAGCCACTGGGAGTGGGACTGAAGACGAGCCCTCTCCGCTGCGTCCTCCTCCGCGCGACGCTGGTGGAAGATCCTCTCCTCCGACAGAGAAGACTCCAGCTCCTTGTTCCGCCCCTCGGCACGTGCCAGGTCAGTCTGAAGGGCTTGATTGCTTGCTCACAGCTCGACCCCCTTTCCATGAGGTCCTTGACGTCGGTCGCGAGCTTGCCGAGCTTCTTCTCCTTCTCGGCGTCCCTCTTCACGTTCCCTACGAGGAAGTTCCTCAGTAGGAGAACGTCATTCCCAATCTGCACAAGTGAAGCAACCGGGTTAGAAGAAAGAACAGCCGAGGTCACGAAAGATCGAAGAAAATGAGTTCGGGCTTACCGTAAAGAGCTGCGGGAGGATCTCGAGCAAAGCATCAGCGTAGTCCCGGCCGCCCCGAGCTCGGCGGTCCCAGGCTGTGGAGGCGTACTCCATCACCTTCTCCGCGAGCCCCTTATCACGGATGACTGAACACCGGTGGGTGATCACCGGTGGCGGAGCCGTCAGGTCGGCTCTGGCGATGGCTGTCCCTCCAGCAGGGATCGCAATCAACGGGCCGGCAGAGGACACGGGCTGCGCCGTCGGAGCCGTGGCGACGATAGGGCCGGTGCTGGACGGAGCTTCGGGCGGTGGAGCCCCCTCGACGGCAGCACCACCGGTCTGGCAGTCGAGGAATCAACGGCCCCGCCCCGAGGCAACCTGGGCGGGGGAGCAGTGGCCGCTGGGCTAAGCGCAGTCGCCGGCGCAACCTCCTGGCTCACCTCGGTGCGAGCCCTCTTGGCTGCGGGCTCATCTACCTCCGGGATGTCTCTCTGGGCCGCGCCCTCCAGGAGGCTCTCCGGTGAGAACTTCATGCCTGCAATGCAAAAGAGTAGAAGGTCAGCCAACTCGGTTATGAAGGAAAAAGAATGCAAGAGTCAAGGGAGGACCGAATCTCACCCGACTCACGGATGGGACTGATCCCGGCCTCAAAAAGATTCTGCTCTAAGAGCAGAACCTCAAGCACCGGGACCACGTCACTCAGGAGCAGGGAGTAGGCCTCCTGGTCCGCCGACTCAACTTGGGAGTTTCGGTTTGGAGACCGGTCCGGTTCACTCCAGGCCCAGTCGACATCTTCGACCGAGGCAAAGAAAAACCGGCTCTTCCAGCCCTTGATAGAAGAAGGGAGGTCAAACCAGAGACACCTGGGCCGGGGCGAAATATACCACCAGCCATCATCGGTGGAGTACCTCTTCAGGGTGAACATGGCCCTGAAGAGGGAGAAACGGGCAACGAACCCGTGAAAGTGACAAAAAACTATGAAAGAGAAGATGACCCGGATGGCATTGGGAGCCAACTGGGCCGGAACAAGTCGGAAATGGCTAAGAAAAGAGAGGAAGAAGGGGTGCAGAGGAAATCGAAGACCCCCGAGGAAGAAGTCTTCGTAGAAGGCTATGCGGCCGGGGCCACTCATGGTGACGCATTCCCCGGGCCACGGAACGAATAGACGATTGATCCCGGGATGTCGTAGGCCTCCCGGAGCAAAGAAAGATCGCTCTCGGTCATGGTGGAAGATGACCGGAGGGACCGGCGGGAAGAAGAGGTGGAGCAGGAAAGAAAGAAGGGGAAGAGCGGGAGCAACCGGAGGAGACCGGACCCCCCTGGGGATGCCGATGGTGACACCCCCAGGTTGCAGACGCCTGCGGATCTCCTCCGAATCATTTCTCCTCTGAGGAGGAAGAAAATGGAGTCCTCGGTCGGGACGGACCGGCCTCGTCCGGATTAGAAGAAGCATAGCGACGACGCGCCATGACAAAGAAAGAGACAAAGATTCAGAGAAGAAGGAGGAGAGGGGAACTAGAAAGAAGGATGGAGGCACTCACCGAAAATACGCCAAGCGAACGTGGGGCAACGGAAGTTAGCCTGCAGCAAACCGCCCACGGAGCAAGGGGAAGGCCTCATTCCAGAAAGTCCCCTCCTTTTCAAACTCAATCGACAAGGGCCGTACCCGTCATTCCGCCCTGAGCCACTGAAAGATCGCCACGTGGACGCACGCCCGACTCCGACGCCTCGTTAGCAGGGTAACGACCTCTGCCTCGAAGTGATGCATTTATTGCGGGCAAGTGGGCGACGCGTGGCGGCTTCCTATAGGGCTTCGGGTGCATCGAGAAGCGGCGACGAGGATCGTGGCAATTATGATGCAAGATCTTCGCCTCCCCACGTCATATCTGCATTTAATCCCGACATTCCGTTCTACGATGCCCCAACGGAATGACGGACTGGGAGGCAACTGTTACGGCCATAACGATGACGTGGCCGGCTCAGATACCGTCAGATATGATCGAGCCATGTGGAGGTTTTTCGGCCGAGCCAACGCCACATTGCCAAAATCGAGCTCGGCCTAGCTACTTCGCCATACGACTTCCCAAGACGAAACCGCCCTCGCCGAAGTCGAGCTCCATTCGGGGCTCCTCCTGCCACCTCGCCAGGCGTCCACCCAGGAGGGTCCGCCTAGGCCGAGGTCGGCCGCTTCTTCGCTCCTTCGCCTGGTGGCCCCCGGAGACGGGTCCACCTCGGCTGAAGCCAGGCGACCTCCTGCCACCTCACCAGGCGTCCACCCAGGAGGGGTCCGCCTAGGCCGAGGTCGGCCGCTTCTTCGCTCCTTCGTCCAGGTGGCCCCCGGAGATGGGTCCACCTCGGTCGAAGCTAGGCGACCTCCTGCCACCTCGCCAGGCATCCACCCAGGAGGGGTCCGCCTAGGCCGAGGTCGACCGATTCTTCGCTCCTTCGCCAGGTGGCCCCCGGAGGTGGGTCCACCTTGGCCGAAGCCAGGCGATCCCCTGCCACCTTGCTAGGTGTCCACCCAGGAGAGGTCCACCTCAGTCGAGGTCAGGCCGCCCGTATAGAGAAGATCCTAAAGAAAGAGGCGCAGGTTCCGAGGTCGCCCCTCGAGCCGTGCGCATCACAGGCGGTGCCCCGTACGAATGGCGGCGGCCCGCAAAACATCACTTACATCGGCCCGACAGGTCCCGCAGTCGAGAGGCGCGGTTCTGACAAAACAGGGCCCGTAAACGGACGACGCCCACACTTGGGAAGGAAAACGCTCTCACTGGGCCCGAGGTCTGACCGGCCGCCTTGCCGGCCCACCACCCTCTCTGTCTTTGCCCTTTCCCCGCTGGGCTCGACGAACGAGGTCGGAAAGCCGCCTGACCCTCAACACCAAGAAGGGAAAGGGGAAAGAATGGGAAGGAGAGTCTCCCAGGAGGGGAAGACAGGCGAACAGCGGGAAGAGATAAAAGGAAGGAAGCTGGGGACGACAGGGTAAGCTGATCAAGCAAGGGACAAGCGAAAAACAGTGGCCAAAAGCCCCGCTCCGAGAGTGAGATCCAGGGTCCCGAGAGGGGATCGCTTGGCGTGAGCTCGACAAGGAGGCCCGGCCGAGTTTCTGGTCCCTATAGCACCTTTCTTGCAAGTAAATTCTCTGAGTCTGGGACTCCTTCGGGGCCCGTCTTGGAGAACCTGTTCCTTCTCGTCGTCTACTGACTTGACCGTCAGAGCTCCCTCGCCGGGATCCCCGGCCAGGGTCTCCTAACCCTCTCTTGCAGGTCCGCTCCAGCCAGGAGGCTCCGGAAGCCAGGCGGTCATGTAGGATCGACGGATCCGAGGCACGGGCGCGTGACGAGTTCGGCAACACTTCCCATATGGGACTATAAAAATCAAAAACCAAAGCAATGGAATTGTTTTCAAAGTTAATGGTCAATGATTAAGACCGTTCCTAGAATTGCCTATAAAATCTATTAAGAAAGCCATGGTTCTTTATGAATCAACATATCTCGATTAATTTGCTATCAATGTTTAGTCAGGTTAAAGATTTTAAACTTAGCGCTATAGGGAGGAACCTAACTCCTTTCTTTCTTATTATTTTTTTTAGTATGGTTAGGTGTATCAAATCCTGACTCAAATGAGCATCATTGGCTAAGTTGGGGGGAGAGCTCAGTAAAAATTCTTCCTTATATATCTTTGTTTCCATTTATTCTATATTGTGGTTACATACAGAAATTATTTTTACTTTTAAGAAAATAATAAGCGAAATTAATATATATCTAAAACTACCTTCTACCTTCATAGTCTTATACTTGTCATGTCTAGGACTTAAGGAATATTATATACTTTTGATAAGTAATTGATTGATCATCTTGATAATTTTTGAAATACTAAGGGATAAAATGTTAATAGACTCAAGTAAAAAGGTAAGTAAGAATGAAATCAATTTATGGATAATTGTAACCCTCCTTTTTGCATCAAAGAAGAATCTACTTCTTAGATGCATATGGGTATTAACAAATACAAAGTTTTCTTTATTAAAAAAATAGAGAGAGATAATAAAAGTAGGTTCTAAATATAGTTTCATCGAGTAACTAGGCCTCTCCACCTACGTAAGCATTAAGTGTCATGTCAAAAAAGTGGAGATATGAGGAAACTCTATTTTATAGCTAACTCTAATCTTGAGCCTTTCTGACTCAAGTTAGTAAGTCCGAGGGGTGTTGTATACTTAGTGCCCTAAGGCCAACTAATCTGGAAGATATTGATTGAAAAATTATTATAAGGGTTAGATAGAAAGCTTAAGAGGTCAAGGAATTGGACAATCTATATTGAAAAATAATAAATAATAAATAATAATAATAAAATGAACATACTTGTACTAAAATAATATTTCATCACTCCTTTAGAGTAGAAGATTTAGAAATAATAATAGGAGTTGGTTAATAGTTATCTTGAAAAAAATGAAGAACTTATACTTAACCAATTTACTATAAGCTATTAATATTCCAATGACTTGTTTCATTAACTATCTGATGAGAAATCTTCTACTTATAAAAAGGATGTGAGAAAAACCTTTGAGCCTAAGCAAACTAATGTCCAACATTGAGAGTTTTTGGTAGCCTCCTCAATTATTTTCTAATAAGCAACTCACAAACTATCTTTTATTCTTACTCGAGGATGAGGAAGACTTAAGTTGAGGGATATGATAAGTACATAAATATGCCCATAGAAGCATTAATTTATAAACAATGTATCTTTATTTTTTTAGTATTGATGCTTCTTTTTGCATTTTTAAGGAAAAAAGTGCATAAACATAAAGAGCATGAACTGCAGGCCTAAAGGATACAAAATGGAGCACAAATGGTGAATAATTAGAGCCTAGAACTCAATCTTGAGATAGGCCAAAAATCAATCCAAATTAGACCCAAAATCAGGCAAACTGAGATCCAAAAACCATTTCAAAATTGGCCCAAACAAGCCCATATGGTACGATCCATCATGGACCAAACTTGGTCCATAAGGAGCCTTGACATGGTCCACCAAAATTTTAAGCAGATTTGGGGCCAGATTCATCAATGAATTTAAATAATATTTGGGAATTGATTCATCAACAAATTTGAAACAGATTTAAGACCAGATGCATCAATAAATGTGAAAAGAATTTAGACTAGATTCATCTAGAATTTGAATTATTTTATATTTTTTAGACTCACATTGGAAGAATATAAACAATCCTTCTCCCCTAGCATCTATAAAAAAGCCCATACACCCCCTATAAAAAATATGGCTTCCTAACTTTCTTCCACCCTTCCAACACATGAGAAGGAGAGTGAGCTGAGTGGAAAAGAGCATTGTTAGGTTTTGAAAATTTTTATTTTTTTCTATTCAAAATCCAAACCTTGTTAATAGTTTAGAAGTTAAAATTTTTCTATATCAGCAGAGTTTATTAATCAACAATAAAGTTAGATTATTTTTTCTTATAATTTAATTTTCATAATTCTTTTATTTTTAGTAATTAGATTAGTTTAAATACCTATAGTTTAATTTCTTATAATTTTTAATCAATTTTTGGAGCTTCAATTTAAATCATGAGTGGCTAAGCAATCCTTCCAAAATTTGCAATGAAGGTAGACCATGATTAGAAGCCCTTTTTCTGATTTTCTTTTCGAGCATTAATTTTTTTAGAGTTCTTCTTTCAACCTTCTTGCCAAGTGTCTTGATGGACTATCGTTGGTTTTTAATCTCTTCATAGTTCATACTTGATTCGGTGCAAGAAAAGTAATAGGTAGGAGGCTCATATTCTTTTAAATCTTTTCTCCTCTTCCTTATAAAAATACTTAATTTTTTATTGTTGGGTCAGAGTCCCTTCATAGTCCATACATGAATAACACATGAGAAGTAATTAAAAAGAGAGTCTTTTAATTAAGGTCTATGCTTGATCAAGCATTACACTTAGGATATCAAAAGAGAAACCACAGAAAGGGTCTCTAAATCATTGATTTAATGGATTTAAAAGTCCTAAATCTTTTAAGTTATCTATTTCTAAAATTATCTAATTTGTTGCTTTAGTGGCATTTAGCAAACAACCTCTCTCTTTCTTTGTTAAAGCTCGCTTGAGCAAAAGTTTGAATATAATTCAAACATCCAATTCATGGTAGAGTCAACCTATACTCGACGTACGTGCTACTTTGCACACTGTATACTTGCGGTACAATTTAAGACATATCAACTATCTATTAAGGTAGTACCCCCCTCCTGCTTCATAATAAAAGGTGGTATTAGAGGGAAGCAGCCTTTATTTCTTCCATTTCCTACCTCTATAGAACCACTCCCAAACTACCTCATCTTGTGTAAAAGAACAAAGGGGAAGGGGTGTGCTTTATTAAAATAGTGCAGTGCCTACTTGATTTCCTCTTCTTGTGTGCACCGTGCCTCTCTCACGCTCTCTTGTCCACACCTCACACTCTTCGTCTCTCACTTCCTTCCTCTCTCACTTCCTTTCTCTAGTTTCTTGAGAACTCTCTCTTCTTCAAGTTTAGAATGTAGAGGAGGTGGAGGGGGAATGATGCAGATCCAAGAAAATAAGAAAGTAAACAGAGAAGAAACAAAGGAAAACAAAATGAAAAGAAAAGCCAACACAATTTTGGGTTTCAATTAATTATCCAAAGCTACCTCCTTAATACAATAGGAGCCTTTAAATAAACAAACATAAATTAGAATGGAATCTTATCCTAATGAAAATGGAAACAAATCATATCTCTCGAATTAGAAACAAGAAAGATCTTTTAAAGTCTCACAAATCATATCTCTTAAAATGGAAGTAAGATAACATCTCTCTCTCAAAATCTCTCAAATCATATCGCTTAAAATAGGAGCAAGATAAGGTCTCTCAAAATCTCTTGATAGTATTCAAAATCTCACAATTCCTAAATTATGATGTCTCCATCTAAAATAAGTGAAGAATTCTTGATTCACATCATTTCCTCCTAGCTAAAAAGAACTTGTCTCTAGCGAGGAAATGAGATAGGCCACTAGAATATCTAGACCAATACAGTGTAACTCATCCTCATGAACAAGAGCATTTAAATTTGGTTGGTCTTACCACTTAACCAAAAGTCTTTAAAGTCTACCATGAGTAGAAGAAAAAATCTCATCAGTGATAATGTGTTCAATGCGGTCCAATGAAAATGATGGAGTGGAGGACAAATTGAAACTAGTACTAAAGATGTAGTGCAACCCATAAGAAAACTTGCACAAATAGAATGAGGCTTAAACATGTCTTGGAAAGGAAACAAGTCCTCAACAGTGAAAACTAGGCTAAATTTTAAATCAAAGGGTAACTCTAGATAATAAGTAGTAGTCCAAATTTATGAAGGATGTGAAAAGAACCAGTAGCTTGAGCTTGCAATTTCTTAAATGAATGTTCAGGATAATGTTCTAGATGGATACAAACCATCGCATAGTCACTCTTATTAATCTTTACATTTCTATGGTGGGCATCAATATCAAGTCTATATCTCTTGGTGTTCATAGCAATTTTTATCGAATATCAGCATAAATGTTATCAATAAGTTGACCGAAAGAGCTGACAAGCTCAGAAATATGGTAATTCATGTTGGGCGAACCCAGGTTGGCCCGATACGTGCAATTTAAAACATTTCTAAACTACATGATGCAACGAAAGGAGATAAAACAATTTTATCTAACATGTTAATCTAATTAACATTGGCCCTACATAGATCTTTATGCATGTAGAATAATATATGTATGAAACCAAGCATGCAAAGAGCATTTGTTTATGCCCAAAAGAAAGGAATATAAACCTTTTCTACGAGGTGACAGTCACCGAGAATGGAAGTACTCCAATGAAGAGGATGAGCTCTGCGAGCAGCACAAGCGTCCTGCCTCTATAGATAGTTCACACCGAGGTAAGCGGACTCTCCTCCTTCCTTCAAAGTGCTAGCCTCTCCAGAAATAAGGTGGCAACGACAGACTCCTTCAACTCCTTGAAGAATATGCTGCTGAACAGATGGAACAAAGTATCCAAGAACCTTTCCTAGAATACTCTGTCCCAAACCTTCAACAGAAGATATGCACATAAGAATCGCAAAACCCCAATCCTCTCACTACCAATCTCTCAGAGATCAATCAAGACTTCTGACTAGAGAATAGCAGAGTCTTGGGCTTGATCAAGAATGAAGTGTCTTTTTTAGCCCCAAAACAGTCCCCTTAAGTAAAACCATAAAGGGAAGAGAATGAAGGATTAATGGGAGGTTTAGAGTCTCTTGGGATTCATGTAGGTTACAAGACCTTTGAACTTCAACAACAGTAGCTGATTTAAACATAGAAATGCCAACCATTGATTGCTATAATGCTTACAGCCATCAATGAAGCATTCTTGAATTTTTCAGCAAATCCGTCAGATGGGTTGACTCGCCTCGGGTCAACTCAATTGGCAGTTTTGACAACTTATTATCAAACAAGTCTGGAATGATTCCAATCGTTTCCAAGCCACCAAATCAAGAAGAAACCTCATGGTGTGTGACCTCGTAGGTTCCAATACTAAACTGGTAGCACAAGAACATTTCTAGTACCAGCCAAAGTCGCCATCTAGTAATTACACCTGGCGTCTGGATAGGTCGAAGGGTGCAGAGCAGCAAGAACCTGTCAAATATGGAATATCACTAAACTTGTTCCTTTGATCTCCTAATGCTTTGGATGGCTTAGGGTTAAACTGCCCAACCCTAATCAGTCCATCTCAATATGTCTCAAACAAAGAATCCCTGTAACTCCTTACAAGGAATGTCCTGACCAAGGTCTTTCTTAATTGAGGCATAATGAGCATTCAATCCAAACCATTTGGAGAGTCAATCCTATCTTGAACCTAGTATTTCTATACAAGTACTTGACTATACCCAGTAGCCTTCTATCACCAGATTAGAAATCTGGGTAGTCCGATATCTAAGCACAGTGAGTTACTTGCAAGCTACCATAGTGATCTCAAGTCAGAGGAATAATTCATGTCTACATTCTAATGCAAAACTTTTATTTGGAAGAAAGAGAATCTCGCATGGGAGTCTAGCTTAGTGAAGTGTCAAACATAATACTTGATGTCATGTCAGCATCTCCATGCTACTTGGTTAAAAGGATAACCAACAGACATGACATCAATGCCTACTCTCGATACACCATCATCCTTAAATAATGTATCCTTTGGTGTCGATCCAGTTTATGAACTACACGATGCATTCTCTCTACATCGCATACAAGGTAGCTTAAAGGACATCATCACATAATAGTTCAATTAAGAAGATGTCATCTGATGAACAACCAGAATAAACTTTTTATTCAATTCAATAATTTATATACATATACATGAGTCGCATAACCGTATACAACCTAGACGATTGGCTTTGGGACATACAATTTCTAACAACTCCCACCTGGACTAAAGCCAACTGGAATAGAATCCGATTCCCATCTTTCATTTGCAATTGTCGAACTCTTGCATTCCACTAGCTTTAGTGAAGGGGTCGGCCAAGTTCTCCTTACCATCGATCTTTAAAAGTTCGATGTCACCTCGTTCAATAATCTCCCGGACATGGTGATAGAGATGCAGAATACGCTTGGTGAGATATGTGACTTTGACTTTTTGCTCGAGCTATGGCTCCAGTGCTGTCATAATACACCGGAATAGGACCATTTAGGAAAGGTGCCACTCCTAGCTTGCCTAAGAACTTTTGCAACTACACAGCCTCCTTTACTGCATCTGATGCTGTAATATACTTCGCCTCGCAAACAGAATCAGCCATTATATGCTGCTTGAAACTGTTCTGGCAGACTACTCCACCATTGAGGGTTAATACAAAACTAGATACACTCTTGCTGTCATCACTATCCGACTAAAAACTGGAGTCAGTATACTCCATAAGTTTTAAGTCAGAATCTCCATAAATAAGCCATTGGTCCTTAGTATTTCTCAAATACTTAAGGATATTCTTAACGACTTTCCAATGAGCTTCACTTGGGTCAGACTGGTATCTGCTCAATACCCCTATGAGTATGCCATGTCGGTCTAGCACATAACATGGCGTACATAATAGAACCCACTGTTGAAGCAATGAAATTCTTTCATATGCTCATTTTCCATAGGAGTTGTCGCACAATACTTCTTGAAAAGAGTAATTCCATGACCTATCGAAAGATAGCCTCTTTTGGAATTCTCCATGCCGAACCGTTTTAGCACAGTATCTATGTACATAGATTGGGATAGTCCCAGAAGCCTCTTAGATCTATCTCTATAGATCTTCATATCCAGTATGTATAAGACTTCACCCAAGTCTTTCATAGAGAATTGAGATGAAAGCCAGACCTTTATTCCGTATAATGTTGATGTCATTCCCGATTAGGAGAACGTCATCCATATACAAAATAAGAAATATAACTACAGAACCATTTGCCCATTTATATACACAATGTTCCTCTCCATTCCTAACGAAGCCATATGTCTTTATACATTTATCAAAACACAGGTTCCAACTTCAAGAAGCCTGTTTTAGTCTATAAATGGACCTCTGAAGCTTACACACTTTAGACTCATCTATGGATGTAAACCCTTCAGGTTACATCATATACACCTCTTCTAGCTCACTATTTAGGAAAGCTATTCGGATATCCATTTGCTAGATTTCATAATCTAAATGTGCTACTATAGTAAGCATAATCTGAATGGACTTGAGCATTGCCATGGGAAAAAACATCTCGTCATAGTCAATACCATAATGCTGATGATACCCCTTGGCAACTAGACGGGCTTTATAGGTCTCCACCTGCCCATCTGCACCCCATTTTCTCTTGAAGATCAACTTGCACTCAATGGGTTTTATCCCTTTAGGTGGATCAACCAATATCCATACATTGTTGATTTCCATGGACTCCATTTCAGATTTCATAGCTCTCAGCGATGACTTAGAATCAGACCTTGACATGGCATCCATGTAGGTGATCGAGTCCTCGTTATTCTCATCGAGATCAATAGGTTCACCATTATGGACCAAGAAACTATAGTATCTATAAGGTTGATGTGGTATTCTACTAGATCTCCTTAATGGTTGCACTATGGGCTCTGGATCTGAACTAATCAAATCTGGTTCTATAGTGGCCTTAGAGTGAGAAGGTTTTTTTTATCAGTTGAACTTTCTCAAGTTCAATCTCAATAGCTTGAGTGCCTTCACCGAGGTACTCCCTTTCTAAAAAGGTTGCCCTAAGACTGACGAACAACTTTTGTTCCTTAGGCAGATAAAAATAATGTTGCCCATGTGGCTTTCCCAAGAGGGGGGTGAATTGGAAATTAAAAAATTTAAGCTATTATATGCTTTTTGAAATCCCTTTTAAGGTGTTAAGTGCTGTGACAAAATAATTAAATGCAGAAGCTAAATTAAATCAGAGAAGCACAACACAAACACACAACAATTATAGTGGTTCAGAGTAATCCAGCTCCTACGTCCACTTTCCAAGATTACCACTTAGGATTTTCACTATATCCCCCATCGGAATATAGTCGGGTTGTTTTCATAGGCTCACAATCCAAATCTCTACACTTTGGTTTTACCAAGATCACCAAAGAAATCCAACTAGGTTTTACCAGGATCACCAAAAACCCAACACTTGGTTTTTAACAAAGGCTCACCAAGAACCTATTTGGTTTTTCAACCGGCTCACCAATAACCCAACAATTCAAAAATGAATTGAAAAGAAAAGCAACAGAATGACAAACAAATTTTGTCGAGTGGTTGCTGATGCAGCTTGAGAGAAGCCCACTTGATTGCACTTCAATGCACTTTATTGGCTTCTTTTGCTTCTTTACTAAGTACTTCAAGCTTCAGATGAGAGTTGGTGAAGACTTGAAGGCTATCTTGAATGCTCTTAGTGCTCTTCTCCTTGTTGGTAGTTTTGATATTCAATAAAGCATTCACTCTTTGAAAAAACTTTCTAACTCTTACTTCAAGGAAGTTCAAATCCCTCAAATATATGGCCTTCCATCATTCCAAGGTAGTTTAAGTTATTGTAGGCTGTTGGGATGTGACATTTGACTGTTGGAGCACTTTTTGGACGAGTCAGCTCCGGTCCCTTAGAGTTGGCTCAGATATCTGCATGCCAGAAGTCTCACGCATGCCATGTGCTAGAGTCGCTCTCTTCTCCTTGAGTCGGCTCGGATGAATGTTTCAGTGATTTTTTCAGCCTTTCTCCAGATTTCATCTGGCAAGTCTTCAAGCTTCAAGATGTCTTCAATTCCAACAAGTTTCTAAGAAACTAAAAGCTTGAAATACATTTAGAAGGAACCCAATTTTATGATCTTTCTTAATTTTTCTTTTGGGTTCTTCTTTACAATATTCAATTACAACACAACTCAAAACAAGAAATGAAAATGTAGGAGTTGAGATTCGAATAAAGAATTCATCTTACAAAAACTTGTAAACCACTTGAAGAGTTGTTAATAAAACAAATGCATGAACCAATATTTGGTTATCATCAAAATCACTTATGGGGTCAACAATCTGTCCCTTTTTGATGATGACAAAACACTAGGCATGAAAAATTCTTTACAATTACATGTATAATAGTATTTGAAAGTAAGTATGTACATGTATCAGAGCTAATTATATTTGCAAATAAATCTTAGAGCTCTTATAAGGAAACTATACAGTGTCAATGTTAGTGCTTTAATGTGTATCAAAGTATTAAGCTTTGTATGCTTCAGAGTATCAGAAATAGCACAAATATGAAGTACCAGAGTTTAAAATTGAAAGAATTAAAGCTAATTTTAGAGCTAAAATTTAGAGCAATCAGAGCAAAAGATAGGTTTAGAGCTAAAGCCATTTGATTTCAATAAAATTTCTCTCCCTTTTTATAGGTTTTTAAATTTTGAAACAATTAGGCTCATTTAATCACAATCACTTCACAATCACTTATATGCTCCCCCTTTTTCATTCTTTTTATGCACTTTATGAATAATTTTCCAATGCATGAAATCAGTTGTATATAATTTCAAGGAAGCTCAAAACTTAGCAAATTATCTTGTTAGCTCAGATTTTTAATGATAGCTCAACGTTCTCCCCCTTTTTGTCAAACATTCAAAAAGGTATTTACAATATAGCTTAATTTTGAAACAGAATGAGAAAGTTTTTAATATTTGTTTGAGATAATTTCACTTTCTCAAGTTCATTTGGATATTCTAATTAAAATTCATCATAGTTGTATTAAAAGCATTGCATCAGCTCAAAATAATTCAAGACAGTGCTAGCAAATACCAAAATAGCTTTCATTTCTTATAGAAAAGTTCTATACAAGGTGCAAAACATGAAAGAAAGTACAATCAATATTCAGTAAGATAAAATTTCTTTTTTTTCATTCATAGAGTTTCTTGACTACAAAAGATAAGAAGTAAAGCCTAAATACTTTTTAAAGTTAGAAATAGAAAGATATGATCATTATAACCAAAAGTCTAACCAATCATCCTATTGTTCTTCCTTACTAGAGGAAGAGGCAACATCTATAACCCTCTTTGAAGTTTTGGTTTTAAGAGGTTTGAACCTAAGATCCCTAAATATGGTTCTAACAGGGGCTATAGGTGTGCTAGTCTTCTTAGATTTTGGTTTCTTCTTGGGTAGAGTAGGTTCAGCTTTGGATGATGGAGGATCATATGAAGGAAACTTTGAAGGCACAAAAAATGGTTGAGCAAGAGGTGCTGGTGACTCTTTGTAGGTCTATATGGAAGCATCCTCAGTAGTAAAGATTTCCTTATGTGAGTACAGTAGGATACTTCGAGTTTCTTCTTTGAAATTGTCCACCTCTCTTTGCATCTTTTCCTTATGCAACTTATGCTATGACTTGATCTCCTACAAGCTATCATCAATTGATTGGTGTAATTCGCTAAGTATAGAGTTGATTTGGCTTGTAAGAGATTCAGAAATTATTTCAATCTATTAAGATATAAACTCTTTAAGCTCAGATGGAGTTTTTATTGAACATTCAGAAGTGTCTTCATCATTGTCCTCAGATTCATTGGGGTCATCAGCAGGAGGTTCATCAATGTCATCATCAGATGATATGGCAGTCATTTGTCCTGAGATTTTCTTCAACCAAACTCTTTCTTGCAATTGATATCCCATTCTCCTAAGAGAGTTAAATGAGTAGGTGTCTGAGTGGTGAAGAGGCTTGCCAACTTCATCTATTAGGTCAATTCCAACATCTTCGAATAATAATGTGAATACCATGCCATATGACAAGCATACCTTGATCTTTCTTGCTGCCTCCCTCATTTATATCATCATAATGTGTGGAAGGTTGAGGGCTTCTCTCTCAATGAGATGTTCCATGAAGGTTATATCTCGTTCACTTACCCAATTGAAATGACCAGTTCGAGGAAGAAAAATTTGTCTAATCCTGTTGTGGAGTAGCCGCATTTCCATGGAAAGCATGTTGGCTTGAACATATTTGATGGAGCTTACATCTGATTTTTCCAAGATAACCCTCAATGATTGTTCTTTATTTTTTAGGGTTAGTTCAGTTGCACTGTCAGTGGGCATTTGTTGTAGATAGCTCAACTTATCTTCATCCATAACTACCTTTATTCCTTTGATGACGAATTTAGATGATATTCCCCAGAATTAGATTTTCAAAGAAGGTTCTCACCAAGGAAGGGTAAGTCGGAATGTCTAATAAGCAGAAAAAATCCATCCTTGATTCTCAATCCAGTTTCCGATCTTCATTTCTAGATCTTCCAAGAAGGTGAAATCAATCCTTCTACCACATGTGACCGGCCGATTTGCCATTGAAGTGTTTTGCCCGGTTGGAGAAGGTGCTTCTTCTTCTTTCTATCTTGGAGAGGATCTTCCAAGAAGGTGCTTTTTCATAGTGAGGGCTTGATTCAACTGTGTGAGAGCGCTTTCATGCAGATCTTCTTGAAGCCATTCTAGTAATTTTGCAAGAAAACTGAAATCAAGGCTTCAGGGAAAGGTTTTTGGTGGATTGGTGAAAGTTCTAGCTAGAATGACAGAGTTTAGAGTGAAAATGAAAGCACAAGAAGTGAAAAAAAGTTTACTCGGCTCTATTAAAAAAGTATTTTCCCGATATCCGAGTCGGCTTGCTTTGCCCTAAAATCATCCGAGTCAGCTTGACCAAAGCGAACTCAGAACAAATAGAAATCCAAGTCGGCTAGGCAAACCCTAAATTGACATAGTCGGCTCGACCAAAGAAAAAGCAAAAAAATCAAATATTCGAGTCGGCTCGACTAGAGCAAAATTGCTCGAGTCAACTTGAACAAAAACTTTCCATAAAATTTGAAATGATTCAGAACTTGGAATTAATTCAGTGAAATCTCAAGGAAAGTTGTTCAAAATACTTGAATAATTATAGGAGGTTTTTTAGATAAATTTTTCTTAATTTTGAAAGAAATTAGGTTAGGAAAATCTAGAAAGGATCACAATGACCTAACTCTCCTCTAAGCAATTCAAGTCTATCCTGATTCAGTGGCTTAGTAAAAATGTCAGCTAATTGGTTCTCATTTGGGATAAATTCTAGTACAACGTCACCATTCAAAATATGATCTCTAATAAAATGGTGTCTAATTTCTATATGCTTAGTTCTAGAATGCTGAATTAGATTTTTTGTCAAATTTATAGCACTTGTGTTATCACATTTGATTAGAATTTTGGATTGTGTAACACCTAAGTCTTCTAGTTGTTGTTTAATCTATAACACTTGTGCACAACAACTCCCTGCAGCAACATACTCCCTGCAGCAACATACTCCGCCACAATAGTAGAAAGTGCTATCGAGTTTTGTTTCTTACAGTGTCATGAGATTAAATTCAATCCTAGAAATTGATATGTGTCGCTAGTACTTTTTCTATCAATTCTATAACCAACATAATTATCATCCAAAAATCAAATTAAATTCAATGAAGAATGTTTTGAAAATGAAAGACCTAGATTACTTGTACCTTTCAAATATCTAATTATTCTTTTAACAGCAAGCATATGTGATTCTTTAGGATTAGATTGAAATCTAGCACATATACATACGCTACACAAGGTATCAGGTTACTTGCAGTCAAATATAATAGGAATCCGATCATACCTCTATAAAGCTTTTGATCAATGTTGGATCCATTTTTATCTTTATCCAATCTGCAAGATGGGCTCATGGATGTGTTCATTTGTTTGCTCGTCTCCATACCAAACTTTTTGATTATTTTCTTGGTGTACTTGGCTTGGTTGATGAAGATTCCTTCCTTTGTTTGCTTTACTTGAAGTCCAAGGAAGTAGTTAAGTTCACCCATTAGGCTCATTTCAAATTCTCCCTCCATTAACTTAGCAAATTCTCTACAAAGAGCTTCATTAGTTGCACCAAATATAATATCATCAACATAAATTTGTACAACTAATATATCATTATTTTTTTTTTTGATGAAAATAGTTTTATCAACATTTTCTATTGAAAAATCATTTTCAATCAAGAAAGTGCTAAGTCTATCATACCAGGATCTAGATGCTTGTTTCAAACCATATAAAGCTTTATTCAATTTAAACACATGGTTTGGAAAAACATGATCTTCAAAACCTGGTGGTTGTTCTACAAAAACTTGTTCTGAAATGAAACCATTTAAAAATTTACTTTCCACATCCATTTGAAAAAGTTTAAAATTCATATACCAAGCAAATGCAAGAAGTAATCTAATGGCTTCTAGTCTTGCTATAGGTGCATATGTTTCATTAAAATCAATGCCCTCTTCTTGGTTGTATTAGCTTTGTTTCTTACTACATTTCCTTGTTCATCTAATTTGTTTTATAGACCCATTTGGTTCCTATGATTGGATTGTCTGAAGGTCTATCAATTAATGTCCAAACCTTATTTCTTTCAAACTAGTTTAATTCTTCATGCATGGCCATCATCCAGTTTGGATCATTTTTAGCTTCTTCTAAGATAGTGGTTCTATTTCTGATACAAAGGCTAGGTAATCATTTGCATCTCTATGTGATGACCTAGTCCTAATACCTTGTGAAGGATCACCAATAATTAATTCTTTTGGATGAGAAGTTACGTACCTCTATTCTCTTGGTAGATCTGTGTGATCCTTACTTACCGTTTCTTCTCCTTCTTCAATTGGTCTATCTTGTATGCTCATGTCTTCCATTTCTTTTTGAATTGTACCTGCATCATTGTTTATGCACTCTTCTTTCTTAGAAGGTGAAGTGTTAGTTTCATTAAATATAACATGCATGGACTCTTCTATAGTAAGAGTTCTTTTATTAAATACTCTACATGCTTTGCTATGTAATGAATAACCAAGAAAAATTGCTTCATTAGTTTAGCATCAAATTTTCTTAGATTATCTTTATCATTATTAAGCACAAAGCATTTATATCCAAAAATATGAAAATAATTAATATTGGATTTCTTTTTATTCCAAAGCTCATAGGGGGTTTTCTTCAAACTAGGATGAATCAGAACGTGGTTTAAAATGTAACAAGCAGTGTTCATCACTTCTGCCCAAAAGTATCTTAGAAGATTGCCTTCACAAAACATTGTTCGGGCCATCTCTTCCAAAGTCCTATTTTTCCTCTCTACAACACCATTTTGTTAGGGTGTCCTAAGAGCGAGAAGTTGTAATCAATGCCATTTTCTGTGCAATAATCATCAAAAAATTGATTTTCAAATTCAGTATCGTGATCACTCCTAATTGAAATTATTGAAAGATTTTTCTGATTTGAAACCTACTTGTGAATTTTTGAAATACTTTAAAGGTTTCATCTTTATGAGCAATAAATAAAACCCAAGTAAATCTAGAGCAATCATCTATAATCACAAGGGCATATTTCATACCTTCCAGGCTTGTGGTCCTAGTTGGTCCAAATAAGTCCATGTGAAGTAGCTCTAGAGGTCTAGTAGTTGAAATCATATTTTTGGGTTTAAAGCTCCCCCTAGTTTGTTTACCCATTTGGCATGCATTACAAACATGATCAAAGTCTACTTTAAACTTAGGCAAGCCTCTAACTAGGTTTTTAGAAATTAACTTGGCAATAGTATGCATGCTAGCATGACCTAATCATCTATACCAAAGTAAACAAGACTTCTTGGTCTTATTATTCATTGCAACTAGACTAAAACTACTTGACATGGCAAGATCATTATGATCAACCACATAAATATTTCTAAGTCTAAGTCCAATGAACTTACTACTAGAATCAAGAGAGTTTGTTATAATACACATAGATGGTTCAAAGATAACCTTGAAGCTTTTATCACATAATTGGCTGATACACAACAAATTATGCTTCAATTTATCTATTAGTAATACATTTTCAATAGAAGTATAAGGGCTTATCTTGATCTTACCGATTTTGATTATTTTTTCCTTGCCATTATCTCCAAAAGTAACCATACCTCCTCCTTTCATTTTCAGGGTGATGAACTAATCCTTGTCACCCGTCATATGCCTTAAATAGCCACTATCGAGATACCATCTTTTCTTCAATTTTTGGGTTGCAAGACATTCCTGTAAGATAATCAAGAAGTTCTTTTAGGTACCCAAGCTATCTTGGGTCCTTGCAAGTTAGCAGAGATGGTTCCTTTAGGAATCCAAATCTTTCTTGTTTTACTTTTGAAATTTCTAAAGATATTGCAATCAAAAGCTTTATGTCCTAACCCTTTGCAAGCAAAACATTT
Source organism: Areca catechu (assembly GCA_021397845.1). Taxonomy (NCBI): domain Eukaryota; kingdom Viridiplantae; phylum Streptophyta; class Magnoliopsida; order Arecales; family Arecaceae; genus Areca; species Areca catechu. Next base: position 1,087,895 of record JAHSVC010000025.1, read on the forward strand.
GATTCCAGAATTTTAAAAAGATGTAGATTTTGAAGCTCTAGATGTTGATGCATGAGATGCAGAAATAAATGATTTTCTATTTGAGCTCTTAGGAACATACAATGTAGTTTTTAAAGTAGAAGTAGAACCATTTGTTTCAAAAGCCTTTTGAGATGTAAATTTTGGAATATAAGCTTTTGATTTCACAAAAGTAGTTGCTGAAATACTACTTGAAATTAAAAAATTAAAACCGATTCCAGCTTTATTACCAGAAATCTTTAGTTCTTTTAGAATCAACTCAAGCTTGTTAGATGATAATGTAAGTTTTTTAACAAGTGGCTTGAGTTTTTCAACCTCCTTTTTCAATTCATTATTTTCATTCATCAAAGCTTTGTTTTTGTCAAGATATGCACTTTTCTCAATTTTCAAAGCTCTATAATTTTTAGAAAAGACATGTAATTATTTTTGCAATAAGATATTCTTTTTCAAAATCTCTTCTTTTTCTTTTAGTAAAGAATCATTGATATTCTTTAAAGATCTAATATTTACTCCAACTTTTTTAAATTCAAATAATAAATCATGAAAGACAAAATTTAACTTATCAAATATAAATTCAATTTGAGCATTGGGGGATGTTACCTCATCCTCGAGATCCATTAGACATAAATTAGCTATTTTTGTAGTCTCTTCCTCTTTAGTTGAGGTGGATTCCTCGCTATCGCTCCATGTGGCAACCATCGCCTTTTTCTTCTTTTTCTTGAAGAATTTCTTTAGTAGTGGACAATCTGGATGAATATGCCCGGGTTTCTTACATTTGTAGCATGTAGGCACTTGATTTTTTTTTCTTTATCCTTATCCTTATCCTTGGAATGCTCTCCTCGTTTATGGAATTTTTATTGAATCTTCCTTTCTTCTTTCCTATAAACATTCTAAATCTTCTCATGACCATTGTGATATCTTCATCTTCTAGATCATCTTGGAGGAGGTGGAGTCATCTTCGATTCCTTATCTTTCTTTGAGTCCAATGCAGCTTTGAAGGAAATTGTCTTCTTCTTCTTTTGATCATCACCAGTTCTTTGCTGCATGGCCAATTCATGAGTGATGAGAGAACCCATTAATTCATCCAAAGAAAGGGTGTTCAGATCTTTCACTTTTTAGATGGCAATCACTTTAGGGTCCCATTTATCCGGAAGTTATCTTAAGATCTTCTGCACTAAGTCATCATTTGAGTAAACCCTGCCAAGACATTTTAAGCCATTAATAATATATGTAAATCTAGTAAACATGGCAGAGATAGTTTCAGTAGATTCAATTTTAAATAATTTATAACTGTGTACAAAAAGATTTATTTTTGAAGTCTTCACTTGGAAAGTTCCTTCGTGGGTCACTTCGAGTTTATCGCAAATTTCCTTTGCTGAAGAGTAAGTAAAAATTCGATTAAACTCGTTGGCATCCAAAGCACAATATAATAGATTCATTGCTTTGCCATTTAATTTTCCCATCTTCATGTCATGTTCATCCCAGTCCTCTTCAGGCTTAGGGGCATCCATGCCATTAATTTTAATCATGAGAATTTATGGCCCTTTTAGAATGACCTTCCATAATTGAAAATCGATAGCTTGTATATAGATTTTCATTCTAGCTTTCCAATAAGAATAATTTATGCCAATGAAGGGTGGAGGTCTATTAGTAGATTGGCTTTCGACCAAGAAAGTACTCATGGGATGAGCCATCAATCTTTACGTTAAAAGTATTAAGAGACACTGCTCCGATACCAGTTGTTGCCCAGGTGGCTTTACCAAGAGAGGGGTGAATTAGGAATTAAAAAATTTAAGCTATTATGTGCTTTTTGAAATCCCTTTTAAGGTGTTAAGTGCTATGAAAAAATAATTAAATATAGAAGCTAAATTAAATCAGAGAAGCATAACATAAACACAAAACAATTATAGTGGTTCGGAGCAACCTAACTCCTATGTCCACTATCCAAGATTACCACTTGGGATTTCCACTATATTCCCCATCGGAATACAGTTGGATTGTTTTCACAATCTCACAATCCAAACCTCTATACTTTGATTTTACCGAGATCACCAAAGAAACCCATCTTGGTTTTACCAGGATCACCAAGAACCCAACACTTGGTTTTTAATAAAGGCTCACCAAGAACCTATTTGGTTTTTCAACCGGGCTCACCAATAACCCAACATTCAAAAATAAATTGAAAAGAAAAGCAACAGAATGACAAACAAATTTTATCGAGTGGTTGCCGATATAGCTTGAGAGAAGCCCACTTGAATAAACATCAATGCACTTTAATGGGTTCTTTTGCTTCTTTACTAAGTGCTTCAAGCTTCAAATGAGAGTTGGTGAAGACTTGAAGGCTATCTTGAATGCTCTTAGTGCTCTTCTCCTTGTTGGTAGGTTTGATATTTAATAAAGCATTCACTCTTTGAAAAAACTTTCTAACTCTTACTTCAAGGAAGTTCAAATCCCTCAAATATATGGCCTTCCATCATTCCAAGGTAGTTTAAGTCATTGTAGACTATTGGGTTGTGACATTTGACCATTGGAACACTTTTTGGATTCAAATTCTGAGTTCTGGAACTAGTCGTTGCAAGTCTGAAATCGACCTTCGAGTCAACTCGGATCACTTGAGTCAGCTCAAATCCTTAGAAGAGTTCTGGTTGAGTCGACTCTCTTCAATCCAGTCGGCTCGTTTGCATAGTGTCTTGATTCTTCACTCTATAAGAGTCGGCTAGCCTTGATTTGGGTCGACTCGGATCCTCAGGCCTTCAAAAAGTTAGTTTGGTTGAGTCGACTAACTTCCATTCTAGTCGACTCGAATGGCTGTTCTTCTTAGAAATCATTTTCTGAACTTTGGAGGAGTCAGCTTGATCTTCTAAAGAGTTGGCTCGGATGTCTGACCATATGATAGAGTCGGCTCGGACTTCCTTTGGTTCGGCTCGCCTGTCTGATTCAAGAAATAGCACTCTGGATAAGTCGGCTCGGGTCCCTTAGAGTCAGCTCGAATATCTGCATGCCAGAAGTCTCATGTGTGACATGTGCCAGAGTCAGCTCTCTTCTCCTGGAGTCGGCTCGGATGAATGTTTTAGTGATTTTCTCAGTCTTTCTCCAGATTTCATCTGACAAGTCTTCAAGCTTCAAGATGTCTTCAATTCCAACAAGTTTCTATGAAACTAAAAGAATGAAACATATTTAGAAGTAACCTAATTTTTGATCTTTCTTAATTTTTCGTTTGGGTTCTTTTTTACAATATTCAATTACAACACAACTCAAAACAATAAATGAAAATATAGGAGTTGAGATTCGAACAAAGAATTCATCCTACAAAAACTTGTAAACCACTTGAAGAGTTGTTAGTAAAACAAATGCATGGACCAATATTTGGTTATCATCAAAATCACTTATAGGGTCAACAAATAATACCCTTTGGATTCTTTAGGATACCCAATAAAAAGATACTTATCAGACATAGGTCCTAGCTTATCCATCTGCAAATGTCTGACATAATCCAGACACCCCCAAACCTGAAGGTGAGAGAGAGTTGGCTTGCACCCAGTCCATATCTCATATGATGTCCTATCAATGGACTTACTTGGAACTCTTTTCAGATGGTAACATGCTGACTCAAGAGTATATCCTCAAAAAGATTTATGTAGATTTGCTAAGCCCATCATGGATCAAACCATGTCCAACAGAGTTTGATTCCTCCTTTTAGACACACCATTTAATTGAGATGTCCCTGGAGGAGTCTATTAAGAGAGAATCCCATTCTCCTCAAGATAAGTCAGAAACTCACTAAAAAGATATTCACCACCTTGATCTGATCGAAGGGTTTTAATAAACTTCCCAAATTATTTTTTAGCTTCATTATGATAGCATTTGAACATTTCAAACGAGTCAGATTTATGTCTCATCAGGTAGACATAACTGTACCTTGATAGGTCATCTATGAACGTAATGAAATAATTATACCCACCTGTTGCACTGATATTCATTAGTCCACATACATCAATATGTACAAGACTTAGAATATCACTAGCTCTTTCACCTCTTCCAGTAAAAGATGACTTGGTCATTTTCCCAAGCAGACAAGATTCACAAGTTGGTAAAGATTCACTCTCAGCGATATCAAGGAGACCTTCTTCCACCAACTTATTTATCCTGCTCTTATTTATATGACCTAGCCTACAGTCCCAGAGATAAGTATCACTGACTATATCTAACCTAGGGCATTTATTAGCAATGTACAATATAGTAACAGGTTGTGATAGTATATATACGCCATTCTTTACTTGTCTAAACATCACATTAGAACCATTCAATGTGATATTGCAAATATCATTCTTTATAGATAATTCATAACTATCTTAGGCCAACAGGCCTATAGAAATGATATTCACTAAAAAGGAAGGACAAAAATGACAATCATTAAGAAAGACAGTACAAGACTCGAAATATAAAGAAATAGTTCCCAACGCCAGAACTAGAGCTTGATTCCATTCCCAACATTCAGAAACCTTTCATCGCTTTCGAATCTCCTACTAACTTGAAGTCCCTGCAATGAATTGCAAATATGGTAAGGACTTCCGGTATCCAATACCGAGCTAATAGTATCACAAATGGAGAAACTACAAGGATTTATCATATAAATACCTTGATCAGCAACAGCTTGCTGCTTTCCCTTCCTTTGCCTATTCAGGTCTAGGGTAGCATGGTAAGTAAAACAGGTCTCGCTTCCAGCAACCCGGCTTCTTGCAGAAGAAGCACTCTGCTAGACTATTGTCAACCTTCACCCACCTAGTCTGACTATGTCCAGCACTTTGCGCCCTCTTATTTTTCTTATTCTTTTTATTCTTCCCTTTTCCAAAGGGACGATGCCCTACTCTAGAACCTCCCACCAAATTCACCAATACCTTATTGAGATTATGGTCTCTCTCATAATTTGCAATAACCCTAACATCTCATGGTAGTTTATTGTAGGTCGCCTATTCATTCTGAAATTATCGAGAAAGACCTGATAGGAAGGGGGCAGAGAATTCAGCATCGCATCCTTGCTGAGCTGCTCATGCAAAGGATATCCGAGTTTGCCCAAATGCTCAAATAAATTGATCATATACATTACATGATCAGTTAACAAAGCTCCATCATGTATACAAGTGTTATAGATGGTAGAAGAGATCCGATATATCTTTGTGTCATCCAGAGTGCCAAAAGACTCCTTCAACCTTTGAAGCATTTCTTCTGGATGGGCCTCTTAAATTTGTGACTGAACTCATCATTCATCATAGCCAACATAATATAATGCACCATGGTACAATAAGAGATCAACTTCCGGTAAAGTGTCTCTGATAGTGCCACGAGCATTGGGGGCTGGGATCTCAGGTATCGGATCTGTTATCACATAAAAGATTCACTTGTGCTCCAGGACTATCTTGAGTTTTCGATACCAGCTGTCGAAGTTGGGTCCAGAAAGTCAACAAAGTGGTCAACATGATCTAAAAAATGAAAATAAGACCTATTAGTATATGAATCATTTTAAATATCCTAAAGACATGAATTATAGTCTAAAGATTTTTTCCACTATTTTATTCAGACCGGTAGCCTCTACACTCCAATATGAAGAATAAAATTTATCCTTTAGTGGGTACTAGGATCCAATAGACTACACATGAGCCTAACTTTGACCGGCCAATCCATATGCATCTAAAGGTAGGAACAATACCAATTACTTCTCTAAGCAATTCCTAGTATTCATTTTGCCCCAGGGATCCTCATAATCGGCCATTGCACCTCCTATTGAAAGTCCTGGTTAGGTCCAATCATTAACATTATCAAATTCAATGCTTCTAACTAATGCTTGATCAAGCCCGACTTTTGCCAGCCCACTTGACCACGTGTTAAGATAGTCGCACTAAGCCATCGTATGCTGAATGGCAATTCTACTCGCCTGATGACCACCCATTCTTTAGAATTGCCGATGATCACCCAACTATGGACTCATTACCAATCCAACTTAATGGGAGGCTAAGACTTATGCTACACATAGCTTAGTCTTTTTATGGACCTAATAATTTAGAAGATTTAAATTTTGTGACACATGAGAAGAAAGCATGGACCTTCATCAAGAAGACTCCCACAGAACTCTTAGAGGGTTTCAAGATCAAATTGGTCCATGGGCACCTTAATCAGTCAGACTGACTAACCTTAGTTGACATGGGTCAACTCGAATCAATAGATAGTCTAATCTGATATGATTCACCAAATTAGCCAGGTAAGTAAGATCAAGGAATGGGTTATGCCAGGTAAGCTTCTTGCCTTAGACACCGACCATGAGTTGGCCAGGTAAGAGTTAGCCCCAAAGAACCTTAATCACCAATGTCAAACTTATCTTATACACTAAGTGGTTTACCAAACTCAATCAGACTAACATAAAGACCCGGGCTCACCACGAAGCCATCAATCAAGTCCATTTAGATGTATGGACTGATCTAACTAAGTATTAGATATATCTATAGAGGAGAAACCTAATTCAACTTTTGATTAGTCTTTTCTCTAATTAATCCATTCACCTAGACCAAGGTCTAACCCATTCAAGGTCCGAATTGCAGCTAACCCATAACCCAAGGTTTATCAATCATGACTTAAGATTAGAATCATATCCTAAATATTAAAACTTTCAAAAATACAACTTAATTCTTAATTAAGAGTAACATGCCAATTGAGACATTTTCAATTAAGTCAGATTTGAAACAATTTCAAAAACAAGTGAAATAATTTTGCAAAATATGAACTTTAACTTTACTATTTTAAGGTTTTCTGGTCGAGTCAGCCCGTCCAGAAAAATTTTCTTTGATCTCAGATCCAAGTCAACTCGTACAGGGATGAGTCGGCTCGGACATAACACTTTTCTTTTCACTTGAACTTTTCAAAATCTTAGATCAACATCTTTTAGATCTCATCTAAACATAGCTATGATTTACAAACATGGATTAAAATAATTTTAACCTATCAAATCCTTCACCTTCTTCTTCATAAGGTCATGATGCAGTGGCACCCATACACACCAGGAGAACCCCATTGAATGGGAAGAGATGGCCTTTAAACCATGCTTTTCTCCTATGACCGGACGGCCATGTTGAATCCACCTTAATCCAAGTACTATGTGAAGGATATTAAGCCCATTTCATACAAAAGTATTAAACTAAATATGCATTCAACTTGGCTCTAATACCACTGTTGGGCAAACCCAGGTAGGGCCGTGATACATGAAATTTAAAACTTTTCTAATCTACATGATGTAGTGGAAGGAGATAAAATAATTTTATCTAACATGTTAATCTAATTAACACTGGCCCTACACAGATCTTTATGCATGTAGAATAATACATGTATGAAACCAAGCATGAAAAGAGCATTTGTTTATGCCCTAAAGAAAGGAATACAAACCTTTTCTATGGGGTGACAGTCATCGAGAATAGAAGTACTCCAATGAAGAGGATGAGCTTTACGAGCAGCACAAGCATCCTGCCTCTACAAGTAGTTCACATCGCGGTAAGGGGACTCTCCTCCTTCCTTCAAGGTGCTAGCCTTTCCGGAAACAAGGTGGCAATGGCAGATTCCTTCTTCAACTCATTGAAAAATCAGTTGCTGAACAGATGGAACAAAGTACCTAAGAACCTTTCCTGGAACACTCTATCCCAAACCTTCAATAGGAGGTATGCACATAAGAATCCAAAAACCCCAATCCTCTCACTACTCAATCTCTCAAAGATCAAGCAAGACTTCTGACTAAAGAATAGCAGAGTCTTGGGCTTGACCAAAAATGAAGTGTGTCTTTTTCAGCCCCAAAATAGTCCCCTTAAGTAAAACCATAATGGGGAGAGAATGAAGGATTAATGGGAGGTTTAGAGTTCCTCGGGATTCATGTAGGTTACAAGACCTTTGGACTTCAGCAATAGCAACTGATTTAAACCTAGAAGTGCCAATCTGATGGGGACCCAAGAGCCTATTAGTGTCCCTTTTGTCCTGTGAGTCTTTTGTTTTAAGTTTTGAGTCCTGTAATAAGTTGAGCTGTCTCAACCTCATGAATCTAGTTGAGTCCTGTAAGTTTGAGTTAGTCCAATTTTGTACAAGAGAAGAGTTCGCAGCCAGGAGATTCACCAGGCCCCCCCAACTAGAGCTGGCCTTCATGCACCTAGGCCCTTTCATGCCGCCAAGCCATAAGGGAGAGCTCCAGTCCAAGACAAAGGCCCACTGTTGACCAAGTCCACCAGGATTTCTTGGCCCACAAGTCAGAATTTCTTAGCCCTCAAGTCAAGTACCCTGGGGTGAATCTATAAATACCCCATCCCATCTTGTATTTTCTTTGGATGCCATAGATTAATGAAATAATATTGAGTTATCTTCTCTTGCTGTGTGCCCAGGGTATCTATGTGATCCCTGATTTTCTGTGTGATTGAGGATATCTATATGATCCCTAGGATATCTGTGTGATCCCTATTTTTCTATATGAAGGGTATCTGTGTGATCTCTCAGGGTTTCTATGTGATCCCTGTGCTGTGTGCTTTGTCCTCGACATTGTTGTGTACTTTATCCTTCCAAGGGGAAACTGTGTGAACCCCATCCCTGCTACTACCTTCCTGCACCCTAGCCACCCTCCTCTTTCTTCTTCCAGGCAAGCCATAATCCCCTGGTGACTTCTCAGCTCGCCAGCAATCCATCTCCTTCACGACCTCCTTTCTTCGATCGAATTATGGAAGAAGTCATTTCTCAGCATTTCAAGATTTCTCAGTGGAGGCTTATGATAGAACTACCGATCCCCTTGATCATGTAGGAAGCTTCAATGCTCATATGATGATACAAGGAGCATACGATACATTAAGTTGCCTTATTTTCCTTGCCACCTTAAGAAAAGTTACTCGAATATGGTATTCGAGCATACAGCCAAGCATTATTCATTCTTTCACTAAGCTGGAGCAGTTGTTTATTTCATATTTTTGAACCTATCAAAAGATACCTCGGAATATAGACAGTTTATTCCTTCTTCAGCAGAATGAAGGAGAAAGTCTTAAAGAGTTTGTCATTCAATTCAATTCGACCACTCTTGAGATTTCTGATCTCAATGAGCACGTGGCCATGTCAGTCTTGAAGAAAGGTCTCAGATCATCCAGGTTCACTTTTTTTTTGGATAAAAGATTCCCTACTGTTGCCCAGGTGGCTTCGCAAGAGGGGGTGAATTGGGATTATGAAAACTTTTCACAAGTATGTGCACTTTGAAATATTTTGGTGTTGTGGTGCAATATGCAATGAGGAAGTGATTAAGTAAATGCAATAAGGTAAAGTAAGCACCAACACAAACATAAGAAAATTTAGAGTGGTTCGGAGCAACCAGCTCCTACGTCCACTACTCAAGGACCACTTGGGATTTCCACTATATCTCCCAATCGGAATACAGTTGGATTGTTTTACAAGGGTCACAATCCAAACCTATATACTTTGGTTTTACGGGATCACCAAAGAAAACCAACACCCTTTGGTTTTAAACAGGATCACCAAAGAAACCCTAACACTTGGTTTTATACCAGGATCACCAAGAACCCAACTTAGGTTTTCACAAGGTTCACCAAAAACCTTTAACCCTCTCTTAAAACACAGCCCCTTGCTATTCTTAAAGAGAAAACAAAGATATAAGAGAAATATAAAGAAACTATACAATAAATCGAGTTTGTTTAAATGTTGTCGATGTAGATCAATGTGAAGCCTAGCTTTGAATGCTCTTTAATGCTCTTCAAGCTGCTTCTTTGCTTCTTCAATAAGTGGATTCAACGATGAAGAGAAGTTGGTAAAGCATTGAATCCTATCTTGAATGCTCTTGAAGTAGGTTGGTGAAAGACTTGAAGGCTTTTCAAATTCCCAAGATAAATCAATAATAATTCCTTAAAAAATTATTTAATCCATCAAAAGTAATCCCTTTTATAGTTTTTGATGCGGAAAAAAAGATGAAGATGATGCAAGCACGGATGATGCAAAGGTGGTTATATCTTGTTTTTTCTTTTAGGGTTTTATCTTTGGTTCCCGATTGCAAGCAAAGAGAACCTAAGAAAACTGAAAGAAAAGAGATCTATGCTAGCAGATCAATCCCTAAGAAATGATAGATCAGGACCACGAGATTAAGGAACCCCGGGATTAGGACTAGCTCGATACACCCAATACCTACCTAGGAGATGGGGATGCAAACCTTTCAAATTCTGAAGCGCCTGGTGCAGAGATCGCTCCACTCGACGGATGCGGCCTGGATGTCCGAGCAATCATGCTCGTGGATGCGCCGGTTCCCGGTCATGTGGCCGTGATGGCAAGATGACCCATCTTCGATGTTCGAAGCATCGAGGAAGACCTGTAGGCAGCAAGAGAAAGAATAGTTAGCGAAGAGATGAGAAGTGTTGAAGTTGAAAAAGGTTAGGGTAAGAAACAGGGCTTCGAGCCTGGTATCCGACTGGAGTCTGAAATCGAAGTTGATAACTTGGGGCCTCGCACCCCGCGACATCCCGAGGACGAAGGAATTATGGCCTCCCACCACTCGACACCCGCAGGCGAAGGAACGTGGCCTCACACCACTCGACGCCCTCAGGCGAAGGAACGTGGCCTCACACCACTCGACATCCCTGGGGATGAAGGAAGAGTTTCACTCACTCACAACCTAGTCTAGGGAGACAGAGGATTGGAGAAGAAAACACTTGAAATTTTTTTTTATATTCATTCACTAACTTTTACAAAGAGGGGTTTGGGTCCTTTAAATAGGTACCCAAAGATACATTCAAAATTCAAAAGAAAACCCATTCAAAATTTGAACCAAAAAACAACTCAATTTGAAAGTGGCACCCAAGCTTTGGAGAGCTTTCTTCTTGGCCGACCAGCTTGGTATGGCATGATGCTTGGCTTGGAGTGGGGGAGTTGCTCCTTGGACTTCCTTCTTTGCTTGCTTGGTTTTGGTAGAAATAATGAAGTGAGGCTTTCTTGGAGGGATTTGTCCCACTTTGACTTTTCTTGGCTTGATTCAAGGCCGACCAAATGGGAATAATCCAAGGCGTGGCATGATTGGAGGCTTGGAGAGGGGGATTGGTCTTTGACCTTGCTTCCTTGGATGGCTTATTTTGGTAGAAGGCTTGGATTGAGGCTTGATGTCTTCACCATGCCTTTCTTGCTTAACTTCATCAAGGGATCATGCCTTTCTTTCTTAACTTCTTTATGGAAGAAGGCTTGAGTGAAGGCATGCATCAAGGGATTTGAAACTTCTTTCCACTTGGAGAATGGAGGATGCCTTTCTTGCTTGACTTCTTTATGGAAGGAGTCTTGAGTGGAGGCATGCATCAAGGGATTTGAAACTTCTTTCCATGACCGCCCATCCAAGATTGGAAGAGAGCTTGAAGAGGGGAGGGGAAGGGGGCATGGATCATGTGAGTGGTCCCCTTTCTTGGGCACCCAAAACAAACCACATGTCGTCACCTCAGTGCACCACATAAGCAGATAAGGTGGGCCCTGAGCTGACATGCCTCCTTGCCTTTGTTAGGCTTAAAAGAGACTTAACTTTTGAACCACTAAAGACTTCATGGGCTTAGACTCGGCCCGACTTATTACAAGACTCAGCTCGACCCGATGGGTTGAGGTACAGACTCCATTTAAGCAAATAAAATAGAGGCTGACAGCCTTATTACAGGACTCGATAAACACAGAACCCTAATCAGAGGTCCCCGAAGTTTGAAGGGCTCAAGTCAAACCCTGATGCCCACATCAATTTTCCATGAGATATGGCCATTGTAGGGCCTAGGGATTCATGAAAGAGCTATTGGAGACCATTTGAAGTTCAAAAATTACTTTCAGCAACTAGTCGTTAGAGTGCAGAAAACGGTCACTTGAGTCGGCTCGAGGTCCACGAGTCAACTCGAAGTCTCAACAGCCCAAATAGAAATCTTGTGCAAGTCGGCTCTTCAAGCTAGAGTTAGCTCGAACCTTCAATCAATTCAAAACAACAATTTCCTTGAGTCGGCTCTTCAGGATAGAGTCGGCTCGAAGTCTCAGTCACTAACAAACATAACTCTGGATGAGTCAGCTCTTGGGGCTTGAGTAGGCTCGAGATTTCAGACTTCAAAAACATGTGTTCTTCCATGAGTTGGCTCTTGGGACTTTAGTCAACTTGAGGTACTGAAACTCTGAAATTTCTTTGTACCGTGCCACAAGCAGTCAGCTCTTGATCCACGAGTCGGCTCTTGCCAAAACTTCATTTAATGCTTCAAACTTCTCCAAAAATCTTCAACATATTAATCCAACAAGAGCTAATCTATACACTCTTATTTTTACAATTTTATATCCCATTTACAAGATTACATAATTTAAGGAATTAGGGCTTTTACAATTTAAAGTCCATAAGAGTCTATACAAAATTGAATTACCTTTTAACCAATTTGAAAACCCAATTAAACTAAAGATAACCATTTTCTGCAAAAACTTTTCAAGTAATTGAAAGAATTAGTAACATGCTCCAATATTTTGTGATCATCAAAATCATTCCATGGGTCAACAATCTCCCCCTTTTTGATGATGACAAAACACTGGGCATGAACAGGATTTAAAACCACTTTACAATTACTATGTATCGTATTCACATGTATCAAAGAATATTAGACATAGTGTGTATCAGACCAAATAGAGTATCAAGTTGTTAAACTGAAAAGTATCAATTCAATGTATCACAATGTATCATGTGTATCATCAAAATACTAGGTATCGAAACGTCATAAAATTAACTTGCATTTGAAGTAAGTTTCATGAAAACTTAGCATAAGCTCCCCCTTACTAGTGTAATAATATTTTTTCATATTTTCTTTCATATTCTCACTTTCATACATATTTTATTCACATTTTCATGCATATCTTCACACTTTCATGCACACACTTCTCTCTTTTCTTTTCTTCTCCCCCTTTTTGTCATCAACAAAAATGTAAAAAGGAGAACATTCATTCACAAAATTAAGTCATTCACAACATGTATCATAAAAAGTCATATATATATGTGAGAAGAGTCAGTACAAGAGTGATACAATACAAAAGTGCCTCGGCACAATAAAAGTAGTATCACAATAATAAATCATGACAAACATATAGTCCTAAAAAAAAGAAACATCAAAATGAAGGACTGGGGTCATCATCGATAGGCTCTTCCTCACTAGAGGAGGAACCGACCTCTAAAATGCCTGGAGCAGGCCTAAATTTAGGGAACCTAGGCCTAAGGTCCCTAAGCCTAGTCCTAATAGGAGTAGTAGTCCTAGAAGTTTTAGGTTTGGCTTTAACTTTAGATTCAGAGGAAATGACAATAGGAGTAGGTCTAGCAGTAGGAGGATCAAAAGACAAGACTATAGTGCTGATAGTAGACAAAATCTCTGTGACTGAAGTATCTCCAACATCAGAACATGGAATCTTAGTACTAGTCTCAGCCTCAGCAGGAGTAGCCTCAGAAAGAATATTAGTGAAGTGTGCTGCCTGTCCCTGTCCGCAATATATGCCAATGTCTGGTGCTGCTGCAATAGGAGGTACATACTGACTAGCTGCTAAAATTTGCTGGAGAAAATCCATGATATCCTGGAAACCCTGGTGCATCTTTGACTAAAGTGTAGATATCCTGGCATCAGTTCTGATCTCCCTCTCTGAAGACTCGAGATCTCATCCAGTATACGCTGCAGTCTGTCATCATCACCTGGTCCAACAGCTATCGATCGTCTAATAGGTGATCGAGGAGTAGAGGAGCTAGCCCTGAAGGTCCAGCCTCGTCAACATGTGGGTCTACCTCTACATCCTGTCTCTGTGCTGCCTGATCATCCTCACCTGAGTCATCATCTGAATAAGTCACTAGAAGACCTAAGCTCTTCTAAATCCAGTGACCCTCAATCTTTAAAAATCCTATTAGGGTCAAAGACTTCAAGTTGTATCTGTCTATAAGTAAAAGTGGTATGATGTCCTCTCTAGACAAATCAACTGGGGCATCCTGAAACAGTAGGGTAAACACCATCCCATATGGAAGATATGCTCATGCCCTCCGAGCAGCTTCCCTCATCTGCGACAACATAATGAACGATAAATTGAGGGCCTCCCCCTCAACTAAGCATCTCATGAAGACTAGGTCTCTCTCACTAACCCAATCGAATCTCCCAGTCTGGGGAAGAAAGATGCAGCTAATAATGTTATGTAGCAACCTTATCTCCAAAGAGATTTGGTTGGCACTAACATGAATAACACCTTTCATAATTGATCTTGCAAGCACAAAGCTTTTTAGTCTTTTGTTTGTCCTTCAACACTAGGTAGCTTTTACCCTTTTAGGTATATGAAGAACACTAGACAACTTTTGCTCACTGATTTCTATATGCTTCCCCTTCACAGTAGCTTCAATGTGAAATGCACCCAAAGACATGTTCTCAAGAAATTGTCTAACAAGGTTGGGATATGTGGGAAGATTAAGCATACAAAAGTTCTTCCAACCTTGTCCAATCAACCAATCACCAATATGCAAGTTTTCTTGTTCTAGGAAAGTGAAATCTATGCATTTATCCGATGTCACTTACCTATTTCCCATTAGCATTACTTGCCTTGGTGCCTCTTGCTCTTCTTCATGCTCTTCTTGATATTCCTCTACCGGATTTGAAGTATCCAACCTATGCTTTGTCCTTCTTTCCTCTGCCACTGATCGAACGACTCTTCTAGGTTTCTTGGCCATGGCTTTCCTAGGAGCCATCTAGGTTATATTAGAGTTTTGGAAGGTTGTGGAGGTGTTCTAGAAGTTTTCTTAGGTTAGGGAGAGGAGTCGGCTAAGGAAAAATGAGAAGGGTGGAAAGAAATGAAAGATTTAAACCTATGAAGCCCTATTAAAAAACCCTCAGCCCGACTCTCGAGTTGGCTCACTAAAATACATGGTGACTCGAGTTGGCTCGAGCTTTAATTTAGCTCAAAACTCAAAAAAGGTAAAACAAATTTCTAAGGGATTCTTATCACTAAAGGAGGTTATCATAAGCTCTAGAAGGAAATTTGGAATGTCTAGATAATTTTTTCTAATTTTTGAGAAATTAGGTCAAAAGTTTTCAGAATGGGTCACACAAGCCTAATTCACCTCTAATCTTTTCAAATCTATCTTGACTAAGGGGTTTAGTAAAAATATTAGCAAGTTGATCTTCATTAGGTACAAATTCTAATTCAACAATATTATTTAAGACAAGATCTCGAATGAATTGATGCCTAATTTCTATATACTTAGTTCGAGAATGCTGAATTGGATTTTTGGATAAGTTAATAGCACTAGTGTTATCACATTTAATATGGATTTTAGATTGGACAACACCAAAATCTTCTAATTGTTGCTTGATCCATAACACTTGAGCACAACAGCTCCCCGTAGCCATATATTCTGCCTCAATAGTAGACAGTGCTATAGAGTTCTGTTTATGATAGTACCATGAAATCAAGTTGACACCTAGAAATTGACAAGTGCTACTTGTGCTTTTTCTATCAATTTTACAGCCTCTATAATCAGCATCAAAATAACTAATTAATTTCAAAGATGTATGCTTAGAGTACCATAATCCTAGATTGCATGTGCCTTTAAGATACTTAATGATTTTTTTAATAACTATGATGTGTGACTCTTTTGGATTAGATTGAAAATATGTACACATACAAACACTAAAGAAAATATCAGGTTTACTGGCTGTTAAATAAAGTAAAGAACCGATCATACCTTTATACAGCTTTTGATCAATATTTGTGCTATTCTCATCTTTATCAAGTCTACATACAGGATTCATGGGTGTTCCAATTTCTTTGCTTGATTCCATGCCAAACTTTTTGATAATCTCTTTGATATATTTGGCCTGGTTGATCAGGATACCTTCCTTAGATTGTTTGATCTGAAACCCGAGAAAGTAACTCAGCTTACCCATCAAGCTCATCTCAAATTCACCTTGCATTAACTTAACAAAGTCTTGATACAAAGATTCATCAGTAGATCCAAATATTATATCATCAACATAAATTTGAGAAACTAAGATATCATTATCTTTTGTTTGGATAAACAGTATGGTGTCAACACTACCTCTTACAAAATCATTTATAATTAAAAACTTACTTAGTCTGTCATACCAGGCTCTAGGTGCCTGTTTCAGACCATACAAAGCTTTATTCAATTTGAAAATATGATTTGGAAATGTGTGATCGATAAAACTTGACGGTTGTTCGACAAAACTTCTTCAGATAGAAAACCATTCAAAAATGCACTCTTTACATCCATTTGAAATAATTTGAAATTCATAAAGCATGCATATACTAATAGTAATCTAATAGCCTCTAACCTAGCTACTAGTATATAAGTCTCATCAAAATCTATTCCCTCTTCTTGATTATATCCTTATACTACCAGTCTAGCCTTATTCCTAACTACATTACCTTGCTCGACAAGTTTATTTTTATAAACCCATCTAGTACCTATAACAGGATAGTCATTAAGTCTTTCTACTATGGTCCAAACATTATTTCTCTTGAATTGGTTTAACTCATCATGCATAGCTACATCCAATTAGGATCAGTTTCAGCTTCTTCTATAGTGTGTGGCTGTACGTGAGAAACAAAAGCAATCAAGTCATGTGTATCTCTATGTGCAGCTCTAGTTCTAACACCTTGAGATGGGTCTCCTATAATTAGTTCTTTGGGATGTGAGTGTACATACCTCCATTCTTTGGATATATCTTCATGATTTTTGCTTACCTCTTCTTCATGTGATTCACTTGTTTATTTGTCTTTGAGAGTTAAATCCTTCAGTCCATATTCTAATGTACCTGCATCATCATCAGCACGATCTTCATTTCTAGAAGTTGTAATGTCAAATTTTTTAAAAACAACATATATTGATTCTTCCACAATCAAAGTTCTTTTGTTGAAAACTCGATAGGCTTTACTATTTAAAGAATATCCAAGAAAAATAGCCTCATTAGATTTTGCATCGAATTTACCAAGATTATCTTTTCCATTATTGAGAATAAAATATTTACAGCCCAAAACATGAAAATAATTGATATTAGGCTTTCTATTGTTCCATAGTTCATAGGGAATTTTTCTAATGATAGGTCTAATTAAAACTTTGTTCAAAATAAAGCAAGCGGTATTTACAACTTTTGTCCTAAAGTATTTTGGAAGATTTCCTTCACAAAGTATTATTCTAGACATCTCTTCTAAAGTACAATTCTTTTTTTCTACAATACTATTTTGCTATGGTGTTCTAGGAGCTGAGAAGTTATGGTCAATACCGTGCTTTGTACAAAAGTGATCAAAATGTTGATTTTCAAATTCAGTGCCATGATCACTACGAATAGAAATAATAGAAAGATTTTTCAAATTTGAAACTCTTTTATAAAATTTTTTGAATACTTTGAAAGTTTCATCTTTATGTACAATGAACAAAATTATTGTGTTTCTTGAAAAATCATCTACAATTATAAGGCCATATTTCATACTACCTAGGCTTGTTGTCCTAGTAGGTCCAAATAGGTCCATGTGAAGTAGCTCTACGGGTCTAGTAGTAGAAACAATATTTTTGGATTTAAAACTCCCCCTCACTTACTTTCCTAATTGAAAAGCATAGCAAACATAATCAAAATTAACTTTAAACTTTGGCAAACCTTTAACTAGATCTTTCGAAATAAGTTTTGCTATAGTATCCATACTAGCATGTCCAAGGCACCTATGCCATAGTAAACTTGATTTCTTGCTCTTGTCATTCATTGCTACAAGACTTATATTGCTTGACATAGCCAGATCATTAAGATCTACTACATAAATGTTACCAAGTCTATGTACAATGAATTTTGTACTAGAGTCAAGTGGATCAACTACTATACACATTGAAGACTTGAAGAAAATATTAAAACCAATATCACATAGCTCACTAATAATCAAAAGATTATGTTTTAACTTTCTACAAGTAACACATTTTCAATAAATGTAGGAGTAATTTTAATTTTACTAATACCGATTATCCTTCCTTTGTAATTATCACCAAAGATTACCATTCCACCATCTTTTTGTTCTAGAATGAAGAATTGATCAATATCACCCGTCATATATCTTAAATAGCCGCTATCAAGGTACCATCTTTTCTTTATATTTGTGGCTGCAAGACATCCCTGTAAAATAATCAGGTAATAAATTTAGGTACCCAAGCTTTCTTGGGTCCTTGCAAGTTAGTAGAAATTGTTCCTTTTGAACCCAAGTTTTTTTGACTTTCTTCTTGTCATTATGTTTCAAATGATACTCAAATGCCTTATGACCAATATTATTGCAAGCATAGCATGCAATTCTTGGCTTTGAATAAAAAGTATGTGATGATGTAAATTTAGGTTTAAATTATTTTGAAGTAATAAACTTAGGACCATATGATGTAGATGCAAAAAATTTATTTGAAATTAAACTTTTGTAACCAATTCCGAATTTGTTATTTGTTTCTCTTTGATCTTTCAAAATTAGTTCAAGCTTGTTGGAACTTAGGATTAATTTTTCAACCAAAGGCTTAGGCTTTGAACTTCTTTCTTCAAATCATCATTTTTATTTTGCAAACTTTTATTTTTCTCAAGAAGCTCTTCTTTTTCAAATTGGGTGGTCTTAAGTCTTTCACAAACAAGACTTAATTCCCTTTGCAAAATCTTATTTCTTTCACCAATTTCATTTTTATCCTTTTCAATTATATCATAATGGTTTTTCAAATTTTTCATTTCCAAACCTACCTTTTTATATTCTACTAATAATTTACAGAAAGCATTATGCAGCTCATCATATGTAAATTCTAAATTAGGCTCAAAAGTAGTTACCTCATCCTCCAAACCCATAAGACAGATCTGTGTAGTTTTTGTTGCTCCTTCATCCTCTTCAGTGGATGTAGATTCGTCGCTATCACTCCATGCTGCAAGCATTACCTTCTTCTTCTATCTCTTGATCATCTTTTTTTAATTTCTGGACAGTCAGGGTGTATATGGCCGGTTTCTTGCATTCATAGTAGATTGAAATTTGATCCTTATCCTTGTCCTTCCCTTTTTCTTTGTCATTTTCTCTTTCTTTTCCAAAATCTCCTTTTCTAAATTGCTTCCTCCATCTATTTGTTCTTCTTCTGCCCATAAACATTTTAAATTTTCTCATTACAAGGGCTATCTCATCATTTTCAAGATCATCATCATCAGATGAATCTGAATCTTCATTTTTGTCTTCTTCTGTAGCTTTAAATGCTATAGCTTTCTTTCTCTTGGAATCTTCATCAGTCCTTTGTTGCATGGCTAATTCATGTGTAATTAGTGATCCAAGCAACTCATCCAGTGGTAGGGTATTTAGGTCCTTTGCCTTTTGAATAGCTATCAATTTAGCTTTTAATTTATCTAGCAAGGATCTCAAAACTTTTTGAACAAGATCAGCATTAGTGTAAGTCCTACCAAGACTTTTGAGACCATTGATAATATCAGTAAAACGAGTATACATAGCAGATATAGTTTAACTAGGATCCATCTTAAATAATTCATAGTTATGCACAAGAAGATTGATTTTTAAAGTTTTAACTTGTGATGTGCCTTCATGTGTAATCTCAAGCTTATCCCAGGATTTCTTTAGCAAAATTACAAGTTAAAATTCTGTTAAACTCATTTGGATCCAAGCACAATACAGCAAATTCATAGCTTTGGCATTCAGCTCAGCAACTTCATATCATTTTCGTCCCATTCCTCTTCCAATTTGGGAACCTCAATATCATTAACTCTTATAGTGGGTGTGTGACGTCCTTTGAATATAATTTCCCATAAATGAAAATCTATGGCTTGAATGTATATTTTCATCCTCGCCTTCCAATATGTATAATTGGTTCCGGTGAAAAGTGGAGGTCGATTTGTGGATTGGCCCTCGGCCAAAGAAATGCTCATGGGATGTGCCATCTATCTTTACTCTAAATAATTTTCAGAGACTCTACTCTGATACCACTTGTTGCCCAGGTGGCTTTCCAAGAGGGGGTGAATTGGGATTATGAAAACTTTTCACAAGTATGTGCAGTTTGAAATCTTTTTGGTGTTGTGGTGCAATATGCAATGTGGAAGTGATTAAGTAAATGCAATAAGGTAAAGTAAGAACCAACACAAACACAAGGAAATTTAGTGTGGTTTGGAGCAATCGGTTCCTACGTCCACTACCCAAGGACCACTTAGGATTTCCACTATATCCCCCAACCGGAATACAGTCAGATTATTTTACAAGGCTCACAATCCAAACCTATACACTTTGGTTTTACCAGGATCACCAAAGAAAATCCAACACCCTTTGGTTTTAAACGGGATCACCAAAAAAGCCCTAACACTTGGTTTTATACCAGGATCACCAAGAACACAACTTAGGTTTTCACAAGGTTATAAGAGAAATGTAAAGCAACTACACAACAAACCGAGTTTGTTTAAATGTTATCAATGTAGATCAAGGTGAAGCCTAGCTTTGAATGCTCTTTAATGCTCTTCAAGCTATTTCTTTGCTTCTATAATGAGTAGATTCAATGATGAAGAGAAGTTGGTGAAGCTTTGAATCCTATCTTGAATGCTCTTGAAGTAAGTTGGTGAAAGACTTGAAGGCTTTTCAAATTCCCAAGATAAATCAATAATAATTTTTCAAAAAATTATTTAATCTATCAAAAGTAATCCCTTTTATATTATTCCATGAGATATGGCCATTATAGGGCCTAAGGATTCGTGAAAGAGCTGTTGGAGACCATTTGAAGTTCAAAAATCACTTTCAATAACTAGTCATTGGAGTGCAAAAAATGGTCACTCGAGTCGGCTCGAGGTCCATGAGTCGGCTCGAAGTCTTAGACAGCCCAAACAAAAATCCTGTGCGAGTCGGCTCTTCAAGCTAGAATCGGCTCGAACCTTCAATCAATTCAAAACAACAATTTCCTTGAGTCGGCTCTTTAGGGCAGAGTCGGCTCAAAGTCTCAGTCACAAACAAACAAAACTCTGGACGAGTCGGCTCTTGGGGCTTGAGTCGGCTTGAGATTTTAGACTTTAAAAACATGTGTTCTTCCATGAGTTGGCTCTTAGAGCTTTAGTCGACTCGAGGTACTGAAACTCTAAAATTTTTTGTGCCGTGCCACAAGGAGTCGGCTCTTGATCCATGAGTCAGCTCTTGCCAAAACTTCATTTAATGCTTCAAACTTCTCCAAAAATCTTCAATATATGAATCCAATAAGAGCTAATCTACACACTCTTATTTTTACAATTTTACAGCCCATTTACAAGATTACATAGTTTAAGGAATTAGGACTTTTACAATTTAATGTCCATAAGAGTCTATACAAATTTGAATTACCTTTCAACCAATTTGGAAACCCAATTAAACTAAAGATAACCATTTTCTTGTAAAAACTTCATAAGTAATTGAAAGAATTAGTAACATATACATGCTCCAATATTTTGTGATCATCAAAATCATTCCAAGGGTCAACACCTATGAATTATGCCGAACTACTGGTAAGGGCCCAGAAGTATGCTGCTGTTGAGGAGCAGGCAGCGAGTCGATGCCTCATTGAGGGGAGATCCTCTTCCAAGAAAAAGAATTGCAGAGGACCAAATGTGCCCACATCTTCTAACGATGCATTGGTTCCACGCCAATATCCTAAACCTAAGCCATTAGGCATGCAATTCGACTCCTACTCTCCCCTCAACCTTCTAAGAGAAAAGATTTTGCTGGAAATAGAGAAGGAAAATTACTTGCAAAGGCCACATCCTATGAAGACCTCTGCTAATGTGAGGAACAAGAATAAATATTATCGATTCCATCGGGACCACGACCATAATACCGAGGAATATTTTTCAGCTCCAAGATGCTATAAAAGACCTAATCTAAAGAGGGTATCTGGAAAAATATGTTAGTAATCCAGAACCTCAAGCCAAAGTAACCACCCCTCAAAAAACTATCGATGAAGCCGAACTGCCTCACCAAAGGCCGACCGATGGGAGGGTAGGCATGCTTCATTGGTCAGTTGGTTAGAGAATTGAAGCTGAAGAGGATAATCCCAAGAGACTTAGGGGCAATAATTCTATTTGTTTTTTAGATGAAGATCTCCAAGGAGTTCAACTCTTACATGATGACCCTATTGTGGTTTCAGCTATAATAGCAAGATATGATGTAAGAAGAATTCTAATAGATAATAAAAGTTCTGATGAAGTTTTACTGTATGATGTATTTCTTAGAATGAGTTTATCTAAAAGTAAGCTATAGAGGTCTCTTGTTCCTCTGACCGTGTTTGGAGGAAATCAAGTTGCAGTTTAAGGAAAAATAGTTTTACCCATGACTCTTGGCACTGAGCCATGTCAAAAGATGCTCCCCATTAACTTCATAGTAGTACAAACACATTCAGCTTATAATGCAATCTTGGGATGACCTTCTTTAAACAAATCTGGGCCATAGTATCGACCTATCACCTTTTGGTACAGTTTCCCACTAGAAATGGCATTAGAAAAATGAAAGGAGATCAGAAGGTCGCTCGCCAATGTCTAACTATCCAGGATAAGCAATCGACCAATCCTTTAATATTTGATCAGCTAGATCCGAGAGACAAAACTGAAGACTGTGGAGAACCTATAGAAAGGACCATTTTTGTGCCTTTGTCCGAAGATGACCCAACAAAATTTGTGTAGATTGGCAATCTGTTAGATGAAGAGATAAAGGCAAAGTTAATTCACTTTCTCTGAAATAATGTAGATATCTTTGCTTGGGCAGCTTCGGATATACCTGGAAGTCCATCTGAAATAATTACACACCGATTGGAAGTAACTCCCTACTATAAGCCTGTTTGGCAGAAGAAGAGGAACTTCGCTCTGGAGAGATAGAGGGTTATTGATGAAGAAGTCAGCAAACTCCTTGAAGCCAAATTTATAAAGAAAGTATAGTATCCAGATTGGTTGGCCAATATCGTAATGATCAAGAAGTTTAATGGAAAGTGGAGGATCTGCATTGATTATACGGATCTTAATAAGGTTTACCCAAAAGATAGCTTTTCTTTATCGAAGATGGATCAATTAGTTGATGCCACCATTGATCATCAGTTGCTGAGCTTCATGGATACTTTCTCAGGATATAACTAGATACGAATTGATCCTGAAGATGAAGAAAAGACCGCTTTCATCACAGAAAAAGGGCTTTATTGTTACAAAGTGATGCTATTTGGATTAAAAATGCTAGAGTAACCTTCCAAAGATTAATCAACAAAGTATTCAAGAATCAGATAGGGAGAAATATGGAAGCTTATGTTGATGATATGATTATGAAGAGTCTTCATAAGTCTGACCACATTGAAGATTTAAAAGAATCCTTTGACGCCCTTAGACGCCATTAAATGAAGTTGAATCCGACTAAGTACATATTTGGTGTGACCTTAGGGAAGTTTTTGGGATTCTTAGTTACTAAGCGGGGAATTGAAGTTAATCTAGAAAAAATCAAGCCATCCGAAGCATGAGACATCCCTCCTGCAAGATAGAAGTATAGTGGCTGACAAGAAGAATTACTTCCCTAAGTCGATTCATTTCCTGATCAGCGAAAAGGTGTCTCCCATTTTTCAAAGTTTTACATCAAACTCAAAGTTTTGAAAGGTCAGACGACTGCAAGCTTGCTTTTGATAAGTTGAAAGAATACTTGGAAAACCCTCTTTTACTTTCTAAACCTTGTGAAGGAAAAACTCTTTATTTGTACCTTTCTGTCTCGGACGAAGCAGTTAGTTCGATACTTGTTCGAAAAGATGCCGACCACTTATAGAAGCCAATTTACTACACCAGTAAGATATTACACAAGGCAGAAGTATGATATCCTAGAATACAAAAACTCATCTTTTCATTAATGGTCGTGGCAAAACATTTGTGATCCTATTTCCAAGCCTACACTATTATGGTTATGATGGATCAGCCCTTGAAAGCCATCTTGCACTACCCCGATACTTCAGGAAGGATAGCTAAATGGGCCATCAAGTTAAAAGAATTTGACATTGACTTCATCCTAGGATAGGATGAAAGTACAAGTCCTGACTAATTTTATAGCTGAATGCACTTGGGGACAGGATGATGATCAACAAAGGGCTGAAGAGGAGCGAACCACCAAAGAAGATCTGGAATCTGTTTGGATGCTCCATGTAGATGGTGCCTCTAATGTAAATGGCTGTGGAGCTAGTCTCATTCTGGCCAATTTGAATGGTCAGATCATAGAGTATGCTCTCCATTTTTCTTTTCAAGCTTCAAATAATCAAGTAGAGTATAAGGCCCTTATTGTTGGACTCAAAATTGCTTGAAAACTAGAGATTCAAAAGGTTAAAATTTTTCAGATTCTTAGTTGGTGGTGAATCAAGTAAAAGTTGAATTCGAAGCTAGAGATCCCATTATGATTCAATATCTGGCGAAGGTACAAGGTTTAATATCCTAGCTAGAATATTTTGAAATTGCTCATGTGCCTCGAATAAAAAATTCTCGAGCTGATGCTCTTTCATGCCTCGCGACACCACCCTAGATTTCCTTGGTCAGACATACATAGAATATCTTGAAGACCCTAGTATATCTGAATCTGTAGTGGAGGTATATCCGATTGAACATGATCCATCTTGGATGGATCCCATCCTTAAATTCTTGAACGAAGGAACATTGCCTGAAAATAAGCTTGAAGCTAAACGACTTTGTTGGATAGCTTCCTAGTATGTGGTTTTAGATAAGACTTTGTATAAAAGATCCTTTACACAACCTCTATTAAAATGTCTAGGGCCATGAGATGCCGATTATGCTCTTAGAGAAGTGCATGAAGGTATATGCGGGAATCACCTGGGCGATAGATCTTTGGCTTATAAAATAATTCGTCAAGGCTACTATTGGCCAACTATCTAGAAGGATTCTATAGATTTCATATGAAGATGTGATCAGTGTCAAAAGTATTCTAATATACAAAGATGGCCTGCAAATCAGCTGATTCTGTTGACAGCTCCTTGGCCTTTTGATCAATGGGGAATGGATATTCTTGGTCCGTTCCCTCCAGCCTCCAGACAACGAAAATTCCTTAAAGTGGCTATTGACTATTTCACTAAGTGGGTTGAAGCCGAACCCTTGGCATAAATTATTGAGGCAAAAGTAATGAATTTCACAAGGAACTTTATTATTTTCCATTTTGGAATTTTTTTTCCATTATTACTGATAACGGAAGGCAATTCGATAATCCAAAGTTAAAGGCTTCTGCACCCAACACCACATACTTCATAAGTTGACTTCTGTTGGTCACCCTAAATCAAAAGGAGAAGCTGAAGTAACAACAGAACTTTTCTTCATGGTCTCAAGACCAGGTTAAATGATGCTAAGGGATCATGGGCTAAAGAACTGAATTTGGATCTTTGGGCAAACCGACCACTCCCAGAACAGCCACCGATGAATCCCCATTTCACTTAGCTTATGGTACTAAAGCAATCCTGCCTATAGAGGTTTCCTTACAATCTTTATGGATTGACCATTATAAAGAGCCTGAAAAATTGGAGCACCGAAGGATTGATTTGGATTTATTGCAAGGCACCCGACTCCATGCTCAAATGAAGATGGCAGCATATCATCAGAAGATTGCCAAATATTACAACTCTCGTATAAAAGAGCAGATTTTTTGCCCTGAAGACTTAGTCTTGCGGAGGACCAAAGTGTCCAAGCCGATAGAACAAGGCAAGCTTTCTCCTAACTAGGAAGGTCCTTATCAAATCAGGGAAGTCATCCACCCCGGAACTTATCAACTTGAAACTTTGGAAGGCATATTGTTGCCTCGACCTTGGAATGTGCAGAACCTTCGCAAATATTATCAATAAAAAATTTTTATTTATGAAACCATATTGAAATGTTCAGATCAAGATGGGCCTAACCAGCCTATCTTATTCTCTATCAAAGGCACGGCATGATCTACGTGATCTATCCAATGATAAATTCGATGAAGTGCCGAGATGGGGTTAACAAGCTTGTCTTATTCTCTATCAAAGGCACGAGATGATCTACGTGATCTATCCAATGGTAAATCTGATGAAGTACCGAGATGGGCTTAACAAGCCTGTCTTATTCTCTATCAAAGGCACGGGATGATCTACATTATCTACCTAACAATAAATTCAATGAAATGCCGAGGTGGGCCTAACAAGCATGTCTTATTCTCTATGAAAGGCATGGGATGATCTACGTGATCTATCAAACAGTAAATTCGATGAAGTGCCGAGGAGGGCCTAACAAGCCTATCTTATTCTCTATCAAAGGCACGGGTGATCTACATGATCTACCCAATGGTAAATCCGATGAAGTGCCAAGGTGGGCCTAACAAGCCTGTCTTATCTCCATCAAAAGTACAGGGATGATCTACATGATCTACCTAATGGTAAATTTGATGAAGTACCGAGGAGGGCCTAACCAGCCTATCTTGTTCTCTATCAAAGGCACGGGATGATCTACGTGATCTACTCAACGGTAAATCCGATGAAGTGTCGAGGTGGGCCTAACAAGCCTGTCTTATTATGTATTAAGGGCATGGGGTGAAAGAAAAGGAAGCACGGTTGCAGGTGCCTACGCTAAGCATGCAAAGCAGGGAGCATGCTAGAATTTTAAATTTTTAAATTTACAGCGGAAAAATACCTGCTCCGCACAGGATCTAACAAATTCCGGATGCATGTATAGGCAATACTAGGCATGTTCAAGAGCATATAATATTTATAAACAATTAAAAAAACCTAGATCTATACATGCATGAAGAATAAAACAAGAAACTATACCTTAATCCTGCCTGGAATAACCTTGGTATAATTGCTGGAATTGCTGGGATAACAGGAATAAATTTATTCCTGTTGTCTTCTACTTCCAGCACGTTAACAGGGTCTTTTCTTTTCACCAAAACTGCTGCAAAACAGCTGAAAATCTGGCAACGTGTTGATCTCCCTTCCAGCACCAAAAGTTAGGGAACAAGTTGGTTGATCTTCCTTCAAAGGGGAGAAGATGATTCAACGTTTTGATGTCCTTCCTTTCAACCAAAAACAGCACCAAAAATTCAGCAACCTGAAAATCTGCAACCTGAAAAACAGAGCACAAAAACAGCAGGAAAAAGGTCGATCCGGCTTCCAAGTGCTCGGTTGAACACTCTCAAGAGGGGGAACACGCCAGGGGCTAGCTCTGATCCATCTCTCGGTCGATGCTAGTCGCCGGAAGACATGGAATGGTGGGAGGGAAGAGGGAAGGATGACAGAATTTCTGAAATCTGACTCTTTTTTTCAGCAAAACAGAGTTCGTTCTTCCAGATTTTGAGCACCAGAAAACAGGGATTAAAAGGGTGTTCTCTCCTCCTTTCACTCACCAAAACCCAGCCCTCAATTTTACCGGTGGAAGGGGAAAGAATTTTTGCAAGGAAATAAGAACACTCACAGCTTATTCACTTCTCACACGGTGACGTCTCAGCTCTTGAACCAGGGGACTGCAGGGTTTTAAAAAGAACTAGCAGCGGAGGAGAAAAGGAAAAGGCTGGGAGGCCAAACGACGCCGGTGGGATTAACACCAAATAAACAGCCATTAGAACTAATAAAATGGGGTTTAAGGTTAGCGGGTGGAGGGAGATGAGAAGACGCCGAACGTGTTCCGACGCTTGGAATTCATCCAGCGTGAAAACAACATTCAAACCGGTCATTGGAAGAAAAACCATCGGTCCAAATAAATTTGTTCAATTCAATGAAACCCAATGGTTCAAAAGAAAAATCGGTCCAAGCCAATTAAACTAGATTGGTTCAATCCCAAAATTTTCGGTTCAATTTAATTGAACTGGTCCAAGCCCAAATAAATTTGGTTCAATTGGTTCACAACCAATTGGAGGCCGAATTTAGCTCCGAATCAGTTCAAAACTGATTCAGAAAAATCCTGGCGTAGACCTGGTCAGCCCGGAACAATTTTCGGTTGACGCAAACAAGGGCAAGACCGAGAAAAGAGTGCTCAAAAAATACCGTAACCATAAAACCGAGATAATTCCTAATCGTAATCGGTATCCGTATCAGAGAGTTATCCTTTGTGGCGTGTGACCTCATAGGTTCGAACCTAAACGGTAGCATTGAAACAATTCCAGTACCAGCACAGGAATCCATCTAGCAATGGGTCCCGGCGTCCTGATAGGTCGAAGATGCGGGAGCATACTATCGAACCTCTGGCATATGGTTACTGTATAATTCGTCCCTTTGATCTCTAATGCTCAGGATGACTGATATTGGGCTGCCAACCTAGACTGAGTCAGTCGACACATGTCTCAACCTCGCAAGCCCAGTGACTCTTCACTAGGGCTATCCCGGCCGAGGATTTGCTAAATTGAGATACTGCAAGACATTCAAACCAAACTATTTGGACAGGTCAATTCTATCTTGGTCCATCACTGCTCCACAAGCACTTGCCTGTACCCAGAAACCTTCCGTCACCGGATTAAAAATCCGGGTAGTCCGGCACCAAAGCACAGGGAGTTGCTTGCAAGATACCGTGATGACCTCAGGTCATAGGGACACATATACCCATATCCTATCGTGAGTATCCTTTGGCAGATAGGGGTTTCACGGAGTCACATTCAATGAGATATGATATATCACACTTGCAGATCACATCAGTGTCACCACACTCATTTGGTCAAGAGGACAATCAAACGATGTGAACTGCAACAACCTATACTTGATATATTGCCGTCCAGTACAATATATCCTTTGGTTGTGAACAAGGTTTAAGGACCAGTCGATACATCCTCTCTGTATCGAAAATAGTGTAGCCCTAAGGACTTCATCACATGGAAAGAGTTCATTACAGGGAAATACAATATGTGATGAGTGGCCAAAATAATAATTTTATTAATTCATAAAATGAATACAATACTCAGCACAACCGTCTACAACCCAGGCGATTGGCTTTGGGATACAATTCCCAACATGGGGATGATCTACGTGATCTACCCAACGGTAAATCCGATGAAATGTCAAGGAGGGCCCAAAAAGCCTATCTTTTTCTCTATCAAAAATATAGGGACGACCTACACAGTCTATTCTACCACAAATCTGATGAAGTACAGAGTAAATCCGGTGACACGTCGAAGTATATCCACTCAATATATATTATTTTTCATCAGCAATAATCTAAGCAACCAATCTCAGCAGAAAAGTTGATGAAATGACAAGTTTAATTACTTTGGATCTTCTTATTCATCAGAGGAAAAGAAGCAAAATAACGGTATTTCATTTGCATGATTATTTTATTATTTGTATATCTTCTTGAAAGATGGAGATGATTTCATATATCAAAATTCTTTGTTTGATATATTAATGGCAGAAGTGTCTAAAGTTTGGTTTTCTGTTCAACCGATCCTGTTCAGTGTGGTTTGAAAGATCGCTTGTATGGTAAGCCGAATTGTTTGGATTCTTCGAAGCCTATGTTTACGTTGTGACTAAGCCTGAAGACTTTGTATTACATTAAGTCCAAAGACTCTATCCTTAAACAAATTTTCATTCAAAATTTTGAGGTTGATGGTTGATATGTTTATTAGGAATATTGCTTACTCACAGACTCTATCTAATTAGAGAGATGTTATTCAGCATCTTACCTTTGATAAATTTATACTTGGTAAATTTCTTATTACGGTATAATTTATCTGGAAAGAAAGATATTTCATTCATGAAGAAGTAAATACATGTATGTTATCTTCCTTACAATATGATCAAAAAGAAAAGAGTTACAGAAATTGGGCAACTTCTACATCAGCTACTTATGATAGGTCAGCTTCAGCCAGAACTTCTTCAGCTTGAGTGAGGTTGATTGAGTTCATAGCTGCTAATACTTCTTCAGTGGTTTCTTCAGTTGCAGCATAAGCCTCTTCAGTATGACCCGTTATTTCTTTAGTAACTATGGGAGATCCAGGCTCTTCTGTTTCTTCGAGTTCGTATAGCTGAATCTTCGAGATATCAAGATTTGGGTAAAGATTTTGCACTTCATGTATCTATCCCATCATTATAACCTGCATGGTAGCTAAATGCCCCTGATTCGGTCATTTCATCGTCGAATGTTGAAGGCTTCTTATAGTCCTCGACCACCCTATTCACTTGATCTTTTAAAGTTTTTATTTCTTCAACCACTGCTTCAGCTCTTTTGATCACTTCATAGACCTTTTTGACTGCTTCTTCGTCTTCTGTTGAACTTCTTTGGCTGAATGCTCCAATGATAGAATCTTCTTCTTCATCTTCTTAAGCTTTGCCTCTTGCTCAGAAGCCTTTGATTGAGCCTTTTCTAATTCGGCTTTTAAATTCTGGACCGCGACATCACTCAAAGCAAGCTTCTCCTCCATCGCCATCTTTAACTCTTCAGTTACTTCTCGACTTTGGCCATTTAGAGTTTTTCTTGAGTTCTTTTATGGTAATCTCTAAAGTCAAATATGCTCTATTCCATAAGGGTAATATCATGAATTAGCTGCATTGACGATGATGAATATGAAGTAAACCAGGTTAAATACTATATAAAACAAAGAAGAGAGAAGAAGAAAGGAAATGATACTTACCTTCAGCATAGATGAGAACGCTAAATCAGATATCTCCTCAATATTTTGGGTTTTGCTGACTTTCCAGTCTCGAGGGAGGAGATTATACTTCAGTATCTTTCTAGCTAATTCGGGGTTCACCAAGTCCCGTACATCAGAAAAGACTGCAAAGTTCACATTGCATTCTTTATCTATTGGATTGTCTTTTACTAGACCTTCTTTAGTTTGAGGAGCTTTTCCTTTGTCCTTTGAAGAAGGATGAATCGGCTCTTCGGTAATCAGATCTGGAATAGGTTGTTTCGAAGAAGGCAATGGATGGGAAATCCTTGGTGAAGGCTCTATCATAAGAGCATCGTCTTCATCTGGCATAACCCTTGTTGGGCTTGTCCTTGAGGTTTCTTCGGATCTGATTTTCTTTCAGACTTCTGTTTCCTTTTGATGAACTAGCACTGCTCTTTTTTTGGATGCTTGTCGGAGTTTTTCAAGAATGGGCTTCATTTTTTTGCTTGCAAACAAAGAGAAAAGGTTTCTCAGATCAGCCATTGGAAATGCAAAATAGATGCTGGAAGGAATTAAAGTTAGCTATTAACTATACCTAGTGTTGGAAGCTCGCTGATATAAGCAAGATGGAGATTTTGTTCCCTCAGTAGTACCTTGACTAAAGGAACCTCAGAATTAGATAATGTCTCGAAATCCTTCTAATCGGCTTTCAAGATTCTTTTTCTAGCATTTGCATTTAAGCATGGAGTCTTCCATTTGGGGTCAAAGCCCCATGATTGGTAATAAATAAAGAAGAAACAGGGTTTCCACCCGTGCATCCTTTAATTAGTCTTCGGCTCGGATGGGAGCCAATGACCCAGCATCCTTGGCCATGAAAATCTTTCTTCAGTATAAAGAGAGAAGTAAATAATAAGGTTTTGGGCACTACCTTATGGAGTTTGCAAAGAACTAAGAATCCACAGATATTCTTAAAGCTGTTTGGCATCAGCTAAGCTGGGACTACCTGATAAAGGGTGAACAACTTCACAAGGACAAGATGAAGAGGAAACCTAAGGTCAACCATTAAATGATCCTCACATATGGTAATAGCACCAGGAGGAGGACGAGTGACCCTTTCATCGGGTCTAGGAAGTAGTGTTTTATAGGTCCTAGGAATGTGGTAACATTCCTGAAGACTTTCTACCCTAGTAAAGGACAGAGAACTGGCAACCATTTATGGAGAAAGTTCAAAAAATTATTTTCTATCAGGACCTTTGCTTCTTGAAGGTTCATTACCTGCTGAACCATTACCAGTGGTCGAGCTATCTAATAACTTAGATATTATGAAAATAGTGAGGAGAAAGACCCCTACCTCCAAGATAAAAATAGGGTAACTTTAAGAGAAGCACAATGGTGTCTAGTGAAAGGAAGAAGAAGGAAGTTCCAACAAGGAGCACAAAAGTTCATTTCGTGGGATGACCCCTTTTTTTTATATATACGGGATGGTAGGGTTTTCTCAAAAAATTGATGATCTTCTCAGTTGCATGACGTATCAGTGGCGCCGATCATGGGTACGAATTACTAAGGGACGTCGATCGATGGATTGTCAATTATGATCTACGAGAAATGCCATCGACGACCAAGATGTGTTTTCAACATAATGACTAGGGCTCAAGATGTCGCCAAGTATACTTTCTCGATCAAATAAGAGCCCCAT
Source organism: Areca catechu (assembly GCA_021397845.1). Lineage (NCBI taxonomy): Eukaryota > Viridiplantae > Streptophyta > Magnoliopsida > Arecales > Arecaceae > Areca > Areca catechu. Next base: position 1,120,221 of record JAHSVC010000025.1, read on the forward strand.
AAAAGTCTTTTTAATGAAAGGATAAACCAGGCTTTCAAATCTGCACCATCTTTTTGTAACATCAATAAGAGGCTAACACCTATCCTTAGCATGATCTTTGAATCATAAATCAGTTATTATGAGAGGAAGAGTCAACGATTCACCATCATTGATTATCTTATTTTCATCCATAAATGACAAACTCTAACTACTCCCATTTTTTAAAATAAAGTTATTTCGAAATTGGTAGTGGGGGGCAACTGTTGTGGTAATCCGGTTTGATACAAAATAATTGCCAGTTCATCGGTCAGATCGGTTTTATCTAGACCCGTCAACTAAGTCAGTGCGCCTGAAAACGGTGTCTCTTAAATTTAATGAGGGCTACAATCTATCCTTATGAAGTAAATTCTAACTACACCTTCTTGACAATTACATCTTGTGAATCAGTCTTCAGCTTGGTCCGATGAGAATACTTATGAAGTGCAAAGTTTGTCCGCTTCGTTTTCATGATAAACGGCTCTTTATCTCCTGACCCAATTCCAAAGGGAATAATTTCGAAGCATGTAAGCTAATGTTTCTTCGGCCTACTCCGAAGAGGATAGTCCGAAGATAACAGTTAAATCTACTGCGGATTTTCTCTAAGAAGAATGCATCCGAAGTATACAAATGGTCCCTTGACCAAAAGCGGTTAGAAGTCATTCTGATCGTTATAACCACCCACATGGTCGATAGCCACGGTTTCGATAACAAGATTTTCAACAGCCACTACTTACGGTTATGAGGAAGTTATGCTAACTAATTTCCATAACCGTAATTAGTTACACTCACGCCTATAAATACTGGTAAAAGGAGACACCCAAAGGGAGAGGTTTTTTTTTTTGGAGGCAAGTTAGAGCTAGTCCACAACTAGCTCTCTCATCGCCATCTAAACTTACTCCCTTTCTTTGCTATCCTTGTCCATTCTATTTTTGAAGTTCTCCATTCTGTGGCCTAAACCCTTACTGACTTTAGCATCGGAGTGTCCCCCACTGGAGAAATTCCGGTCAGGAAATTTATTTTGCAGGATTTCATCAAGGTCTCATCAAAGACGAATTGGCAAGCAGATCACTTCAACCGGTCCGTGAGGATTTAGCATCAACATAACGTTTTAAACAAAATAACACTTAGCTAGTAACAAAACTTCCACCATTGCAAAACTGGATGAACCATGCTCAGAATATCTAGTTTATCTCTACTAACACAATAGTAATCCAAAGCTTGATCTGCAGGAAATTTGGAAACCTGAATGAAAGGCTTCAATTATCATAAAACATTAGTCACAATTAATTACATCCTTGTTATTGTTGCTATTTTGGTCCCTAGAACTACCAATAGAAGTCCAAAATGCTTTTCACCTTCTGATTTGGTGAAGAGGCTTACATGGCCATACCCATGGTCATTACTAACAGGGAAAGAAAAAATATTTGCTAGCTTGAATCATATTGGTAGTTTTCTAGGTTCTTTTCAGCCATTCAAGAAGCTGGGGTTTTCATCTATTCCATAAAAAAAGTTCATTATAATTTTACTGTAATGACTATCTTTTTCTATAAAAACCTATAATGATGAAAACTATTGCAATGATGATGAACATATTGTTGTATAGACTTCATCAACAGTTCTGTATTGCGGATCTTTGGCCACTTAGTGCTTCTTTATGATTAACTATTAAGACTGCTTGTCTAAAAGACATCATTTGTTTCTCACAGGAGACATACTCTTAGCTTCACGCTTTAAACATCCTTCCTCTCACTTGCTTACCCGGTGCCCACCATATAATCATTTTTTTTTTTGAAAAAAAAAGTTAAATGGAACATACAACAATGTAACTATTAATAAATGTGAACTATTATGAAATCCTTCCTCGTATTCACATCTAGTTGGTATCATATACCTTATCGCAATATATCTGAACATTTTAACTTGTCAATACCTCAGTTTGGTCATGCATCAATCTCATCAGCCTCCTATGGCCAGCAATGGGAGTGATCTGCTACCTTAATGGTTTAAGGAAGACATTTTCTAAATAAATAGTGCTCTCCAACCAAAGAAATTTGGCTACCATGTTTGGGCTAACAATCCTTGACTAGCCACAACTTGCCATGCCATATTAGGTAATTCCCTCATCTAGTAAAGTCCAAGTACTTTAACTTGAGTAGAGCTTGAAGAAGTGGTTGATTAATACTTAGTCTTTTTTTTCCTTGTCAAAAAAAAAGACCAAGTATTAATCAACTTTTCTTATCAAAAAAAAGACCAAGTATTAATCAACTTTCCTTATCAAAAAAAAGACCAAGTATTAATCAACTTTCCTTATCAAAAAAAAGACCAAGTATTAATCAACCACTTCTTCAAGCTCTGCTCAAGTTAAAGTACTGTGCTCTGGCACTTTCAAGTTGTGAGTTTTTCATTGCCTCCTATGTTTTAGAATTTTTTTCTAACCGCACGTGCTTACCTGCTCTCTACTACTGTATTCTGAATTTGTCATAAGCAATGAACGCATACAGTTTGATTGTCGCTTAGTTCATAAAAAAATATAAAGTTGATTATTATTATTATTATTATTATTATTATTATTATTATTATTTATAACAGTCACATGGCCGGCCTCAATATGGTAACTTATCAAGTGGGTGTTGATGACTTGAGAAAACTGATATAAGTGCGCTCAGCAAATAAGAATCTGTTACATGCCAGCACCATTACTTGTAAGACTGACATATTTAAAATTTAAAATATTAAGTCGAGAAATCAGTGGGCCTTATTTTTCTCAATCAATTTGTATTGTTAAGTAGAGTGAAAATCACTGATCAGAAGGCATGAAACCTTGAACTCTAGAAGCAGAGAAGTATAAACATGTTGATTACTTGCCAGCATATCAAGCTTGCAATCAAGATTTATGGACCAGCTCAAGTCTTTTCAGTTACATTGGATATGCATGCACTTTGGGTTTAGCTGCAGCTAGTATCATGCCACGATTTGGATTGCATCTTTGGTGCGAAGAAGGATTAAACTTTCTTTCCTCGAATCCACTGTTAGATCGCACGATAGCCTCTTCGAGATCTACACAGGTAGATGAATAAAGGAGTTCAAAGTGTTTCTGATTTGTATAAGGTGCCATCTAAAGATTGATTTTATGAAAAGAGATCAATCATTGTTTCACGCGAAAGATACTACTCCGATCCATCATGTAATGGGCTCAGCAAAATCCGCAGCTACTGTTTAATTATATGGAAGTTGTTAACGAGTCTATTCGAGAGGATTCTCCTCTCCCCGGATCCCTCGTTTTATGGATGCAGCTTTGTTTTAATTATATTATCAGTTCCGGAAAGCATCTCAAAAGATCTCTTTCCTTGTAAAGCTAAGTGAGAACATTTAGAATCTAATGAGTATTTATTCATCTTAAAGGGCATCACAGGCAGCCTTTCGGCCTTTCTTTTAGCCTTTTGCTTTTCCTCTGTGTTAAGATATATCGGTTCAAGCATGAATCAATTGCCAGTTCGACTGCCCACGCACTCCCTTCCGAACCAGACACTTCAAACCAGAGTGCCCAGAGGAAGCTGAATGAATGGGCAAAGCGACGATATGATCTTCGGCCTTAGCCGAAGACATGGTCTTCAGCCTTAATCGAAGACGCCGGCCCGAAGGAGAACGGTCCGAAGACGATGCCGACTCCACCCTACAAAAGAACAGCCCCGCCACGAATAACAAAGGTGTCTTTGGACTATCCCAAGAAAAACAGGAGGAAGACACCTCTTCAGTCCAGCAACGGTCCCTCCTGAAGAAGAAGCCCGAAGGCAAATCTCTGATCAACCTCAAACCCACGCGAACATGGGCGCGATGGTTACGATCAACTGCCTGGCTATCACTTCCGAATCATAACTACATCGAAGTGGCCACATGACCATTAGCTCCAACCGTAACGCCTCCAGCCTGACCGGTACCTATCGACAACCATCCACGGTTACGAGCAGAGGGGAGTCGATTAGCCCCGTCTTAACCATAGGATGGGAGACAAAACTACACGCTGGACCAGCAATTATAAATACTGATAAGAGGGGACATTCAAGGTAAGCACAGCGAGGCCCTGGAAAAATAAGAGTTCCTTTCCTCTCCATCTCCCTCCTCTTCAGAATACTCCCCATTCTGTTGCTGGAACCCGTCTTTGATTTATGCATCGGAGTGTCCCCCATCGAAGAACATCCGGCCAGGGACCTGTTTTGCAGGTGAAACAGGAGAGCGAACCTGTGATCCAGCAGCTCTGCCTGGTCGAAGGGGTTCTACGCCAACAGATTGGCACACCAGGTAGGGGAACAGTGACCTAAGCATCTACTACTAGCTCCTCTCCTTAGAAAAAGGAAAGTGTAATGGGGTTCGAATAATGAAGGGAAAAACTCAAAATGTTGTAACAAGCAGACATCGCACTCCCTCTTAGAGGGGCGACCCCATGGCGGGGAACGATATTCTACCTCCCACGCTCGTCGTGGGATAATAGCAATTCGAGGCTCTACTGAACCAAGTCAATGCTTTCATGACTATGGTTCAGAATTTCCAAAACAAGGCCTTTCAAGTAGGGCATCCGCCAGCCACCTCCAGACACGGCCATCAATCTCGGAGGAAAAGAGACTATCAATATGAGTCCACCCATCTTTCCCTCCATGATCGACACTCTCCCGAGGGCCGAAGCTCTCGAAACCCAAAACCAACCAATTCGCTGCGGAGAAGAAAGAGACCCCGACGGTCTCTCTATGCTTCCTCCAAGGATTCCACTCCCAAAAGGGACCTACCGAGAGAAGTCCGCCCCGATTACGAGGGAAAGCTCAAGGCCCTCGAATTGGAGGTCGTAAAGCTTGAGGACCAGAGAAACCACGATGACCTCATGGCTTACGAACTACGCCCTCCGTTCACCTCTTGCATCATGGCCGAAATTATCCCCCAACACTTCAGGATTCCTCAAATGGAGCCCTACGATGGCACCACTGACCCGCTTGATCATCTGGACAGTTTCAAAGCCCTCATGATGATTCAAGGGAATTCAGACATACTATACTGCCTCGCCTTCTCGGCTACTTTGACGAAAGTAGCTTGGATGTGGTTCTCGAGCATATGTCCAAGTACCATTAATTCTTTCTCCGAACTAGAAAATTTGTTTGTCTTGAATTTCAGGACCTGTAGCAAGATGCCCCGAAACATGGACACCGTATTCCTCCTTCACCAGAATGAGGGGGAAAGCCTGCGAGACTATATCTCCTGGTTCTACTCAGCTACGCTCGAGATTCCTGATCTCAATGGGCACGTGACCATGTCCACACTGAAGAAGGTGCTTCGATCATCTAGGCTTACTTTTTTTCTCGATAAGAACTTTCCCGCAAGCTATGCTGAGCTTCTATCAAGGGCTCAGAAGTATGCTGACACCAAAGAGCAAGCGGCGAATCGATGGCTAGCTAAAGGAAAACCCCTCATAAAAAAGAAGAACAGTAGGGGGCTGAGCCCTGCTGCACCCCCCAACAACAATAATGATTCTAATCAGCGACGAAGTCCCAAGCCCAGAACATCGGGCAGGAGATTCGATACCTATACCCCCCTCAACCTCCCTAGAGAAAAGATCCTGCTTGAGATAGAAAAAGAAAGCTACCTCCAACGGCCATGTCCCATGAAGGCACCATCTTCTATGAGGAATAGGAACAAATATTGCCAATTTCATTGGGACCACGGCCACGACACTTAAGAGTGCAGCCAACTCAAGGATGCCATTGAGGATCTTATTAAGAGGGGTTACTTGGAGCGGTACATCGATCGCCAATGACCTCGGCCAGATGCCATAGTCCCTAGAGGGCCCCTGAAGAATCTGAGCTACCAAACTAGAGGCCCACTAGTGGAAACATGGGAATGTTACATCGGCCAACTGACTGGAAAAGGGCCGAAGATGATGCCCCAAAATGGCTCAAGGACAACAACGCCATACTCTTCTCTGACGATGATCTTGCAGGGGTCCAACTCTTGCATGATGATCTAGTTATAATATCGACCATCATGGCCAATTATGATGTAAGGCATATTTTAATCGATAATTGAAGCTCCACAGATGTCTTACTTTATGGCATGTTCTCTCAGATATGTCTACCTAAAAATAAACTACAAAGATCCCCTATACCGCTTACCGACTTCGGAGGCAACCAAGTCGATGTCGAGGATGAAATGATGCTACCCGTAACCCTCAGCACCGAACCCTGATAGAATACACTGCCAACTAACTTCACGGTGGTTCGAACCCCCTCGGCTTACAACATGATTTTATGGTAGCCCGTCTTGAATAAATTTCAGGCCAAAGTGTCAACTTATCACCTCCTGGTACGTTTCCCCACCAGGAATGGAGTCGGGGAAGCAAAGGGAGACTAAAGAACTGCATGACAATGCCTAATGATACAGGACAAGCAATCCAACGATCCCACAACTTTGGATCAGTTGGACCCGAGGGACCCAATCGCAGACTGTGGTGAACCCATGAAAAAAACCATTCCGATACAATTAATCGAGGAGGACCCCACCAAGGTCGTGTAAATCAGAAGCCTGCTTGATGAGGAAACAAAGGCAAGGCTGATCTATTTTTTCAGGAATAATGCTGATGTCTTTACATGGTTAGCTTCGGATATAACTGGGATTCTAGCCGAAGTGATTACTCATCGGCAGAAAGTTGCCCCCAAACACAAGTCGATTCAATAGAAGAAAAGGAACTTCACCCTAAAGAGGCAGAAAGCAATAGACGAAGAAGTGAACAAGCTCATCAAGGCGGGATTCATTTAGGGGGCATACTATCCTGAATGGCTGGCCAACGTGGTGATGGTAAAGAAGGCTAGTGATAAGTGGAGGATCTGCATTGATTACATAGACCTCAACAAAGCTTTCCCAAAAGATAGCATTCCCCTATCGAAGATCGACCAACTGGTTGACATCGCCACAGGCCATCAGTTATTAAACTTCATGGATGCATTCTCTGGATACAACCAGATCTGAATAGACCCTCGGGATGAAGAAAAGATGGCCTTTGTCATCAGGAAAGGCCTCTACTGCTACAAAATGATACCGTTTGGACTGAAAAATGCCGGGGGGACAATCCAAAGGCTAATCAATAAGGTGTTTATGAAACAACTAGGAAGGAATATGGAGGCCTATGTCGATGACATGATCATCAAAAGCCTCCTCAAAGAAGACCACATGAAAGACTTGGAAGAGTCATTCGGCACTGTATGATGCCACCACATGAAATTGAACCCAACAAAGTGTGCCTTTAGAGTTACCTCAGGCAAGTTCTTGGGGTTCCTCGTTACTAAACGAGGAATCGAGGTGAACGCCAAAAAGATTCAGGCCCTTCGAGATATGAGACACTCTTCTTAGAAGAAGGAAGTATAGCAACTGATAGGAAGGATCTCCTCCTTAAGCAAATTCATTTTTCGGTCAGTTGAGAAGTGTCTCCCCTTCTTCAAAGTACTCCGATAGCCCCGAGGCATCAAATGGATCGAGGATTGCCACCTTGCCTTCGAGGAATTGAAAAAATATTTGCAGACCCCACCCTTGCTCTCCAAACCTCAAGAAGGAGATAATGAGGACATTGGCAAGAGGAAGAAATTACAAACTAATGATCTTTGGTTGTAGTCTCATTTCTTTTTTTCAGGTTCACACAAAATCATGAAGCATCTCTTGAAGACCCCAATTTTATGAAGCAAATTGAAGACCCCTTCTCCAAGCCCATGGGCCGACCAAGCATTGAAGAAATTCTCTACCAAGAAAGCCTAATTGGAGACCAAATTTTAAAGACCATGTGAAAAGATGAGATAAAGCCAAGTGTTGAAAGGAAATAATGCCACATGGAATTTCTAGAATTCTCTTGTTAGGATTAGTTGTTAGGATTAGTTGCTAGAAAAACTAATCTTGTAATTAGCCACCAACTAAGCAAGAGTTAGTTGGTTCCCTAATCCACTTTCTTGCCGCCCAAAGGAGCTGCCCTTGGCCTATAAATAGAGGCCAAGGCTCCCCTTCTTGTAAGCATGAAGTAATTTGAATGAATGAAAGTTCCTTGTTTGAGTTCTCTTCCATCTTGCCTAGTTCTCTTGAGTTCTTCCTAGAATTTTGAGTGCTTTCTTAGATTTTCTTTGGAGTGTTGAGTTTTATCCTAAATTGGAGTGAGTGCTTTGAGTTTTGGAGTGCCATAGTTCCATTCCCAAGTTCTTCTACACAAGATCCAAATAGTCCAAGAAGAGGAGGAAGTGCTGTCCAAAAATTCCAGCAACTCTCTTCACTTCTCTTATTAATTCCTTCATTTTTCCCTCCATTTCTTTGAATTTCGACCTCACCTTGACTCTTTGCAGGTTCTTCTTGATGATTTGAAGACAAAGATGAAGGCTCCATGCCAAGGATCCAAGCTCCAATGGTGAATCCAAGAAGGGAGTGGAGATCTTGCCTCTAGCCTTCAATTTTTTGAGTGGTGAGTGAACCCTTTCCACTTGAGCTTAATTTCTCTTCATTGTTGGGAAGAAAACCTCTTGATCCTTAGATCCGAGGTCCTTAAAGGTTGATTAGCCTAGTTGAGGGTTTCTCTGCCCTTAGATCCTATCTTTTAATTTTTTTGAAAGGAAGCTTGCACAAGGATGTCAGATTTCCTGCTCACTTAGTCTCTAGCTCGAATTTCTTCATCCCTTCCACCCATGAATTTGGCCATATTTGGAGCTAAAATGCTGATATATTATTGCTAGGTATGTAGATCACATTCCCACATGCCCATTTCATCAAATTCATCCCCCATCAATTTTTTGGTATCAGAGCTTTGTTCTAGGTTAAGCATTGCAAGATGCTGGAAATTCTGTCTCACTGTCTTCCAAGTTTCAGTGATTTTTTTATTTTTTATATTGATTAAAAAAATCCAAAAAAATATTTTATCAGTAAATTTTTGTTTAGGTTTCGAAAAATAAAATTCATAAAAAATATTTCTCAATATTTTTGGATTTAAAAATATAAGTTTCTAGGTCATTTCTGCAGTTCTGTCCCGAATTCTGTTTCTGCCTTCCATTTCCTTTAATTTTCAAAAAAATATAAAAATATTTTATTTTTATTTTTGAATTTTAGATATGAGATCCAGACCTTGATTTTTGTTATTTCCCACCAGATTTTTGAATTTTAGAAAGGGTTATAGCTCGGAATTTGAAATTTGAATTTAGGTTGTTAAGAGTTAGCTGAACTGCTGGAATCTTCTAGCAACTATTTTAAACTACCTTCTCAACCAAAAATTTGAATTAATTTGAAGTTGAAATTTAAATCCAAGATCCCATATTTGAGAGCTAACCAAATCAATTTTATTTTGAGTTTTTTGGATTTAAAAATTTTAGATTTCGAATTTTCAAATTCAGGTTAGCTGGAGGGTAGTTGGAAGCTGAAATTTATATCTAAAACACTTTACTTCCAAGGACGATGTTTAACTCAAATTTCGAAATTTAAATTCTTAAATTTGGCTACTGTGATTTAGACTTCAATATTTTAACTAACCAATTTAAATTTGTATTTTTAAAAATTTCAAAATTGGATTAAAATTTCAAACATTTTGATGGGGATCTCAGAGCAGCACTGATCTCGAAGCTGCATTGATCCCGAAGCAGCACTGATCCCAGAGCAACACCGATCCCGGAGTAGCACAGATTTTAATAAATTAGTTTGGGATTTATCTTTTATTTGAATTTTGAATTAGGATTTGGTTGGTTAAGATTGAGATATGGATAGGCTTATCTTATCCTATCTTGTATTTTAATTTGAGTCATCCATATCTTTTTATCCTGTATTCAAATTCAAATGAGGGTTGGACAGGTCTATAAATACCACCCTCAGTCCTTTGTAAAAAAATAGTTTTTGGAGAAAAAAAAATTGAATTTTTAGAAGAGTGATTCTTCTTGCCTTCGGGGGCATGATGCCCTAGTTATCCCCTTTCCCATTCCATCTTCTTTATCCCCTCGTGACCTTTGAGATTCATCCTAACGCCTTCATGTATCGAGGAGGGTGTAATTCCCTAGAGGTGAGAGGTCTCTTCGTTAGGGTGAGTCCCAAAGTCCATGAGTTCCAAACCCTGTCTTCCAGCCCCATTATTCCTTCGCCACCCCTAGTAAAAAAAATACCAAAAAAAATAGTACCCTAATTTAGGTGACTTCTAGGCTCACCAACGATCCTACGCACCTATCCCCCATCATTTTTGGTATCAGAGCACAGAAAAATTAGGGTACTCCAGATTCTCCTTCTTTCCCACCAGCTCCAATGAGTCCCTCCACTTCATACCATACCGATCCATTTTTTTTCCAGATTCAACACCATTTCAAAAAAAGAAAAAGAAGAATCTCCCAACCAGTGTCTGCCCTCTCCTGTATCCATTGCCCACTGCCTCCGTTGCCTCACCATAGTCCCCTCACCTTCTCTGGTGAACTACCGCAGCCACCGCATGCCCATCTTTTCCTCTGATCCGGTCATCCCCAAGATCTGCAATCGCCTCGGCTGGTTCGTGGCCGTCCACAGCAACGATCTCGTCTTCATCCGCCGACCTCCCATGGGTGCTCCCCTCGCCGTCCCCAAAAAGAAGAAGCACGGCCACGTGAGCACCGAGCACAGCCACATCGACAAGCAACGGAAGCACCCCGCGGTAACACCGGCAGCCTGCACCACCACCGCATCCTCTTCGACAAGTATCACCTCGGGTACTTCAGCAAGGTCGGCATGCATTACTTCCACTGTGAGTGCTTCCCGATCTAATGGATGAGCTCAGGTTTCTGGCTCAAAGCTCTGGACTTCCTCGCGTGGTCTCCATCTATCTCACCTCGCAGACGTTTGGACCTCGCTGGCCCGCACCATGGTTCGCCTCACCGAGAGCATCCCCATCGACGGACTCATCCGATCTCCCATCGTCTCTGGATCCGCCCGGAGTCATCTCCACTATCCGCCTTCTTCTCCAGTGCCTGATCCGACAATGCAAGTCCTTTTCGGAGTAGAGAACCTTGGATACCGGTCCCCCATCGCAATCGACGACATCGATGCAGGTGGATCCCGGAAAGGAAAGACCATCGACCCAATCTCCGCTGCCCTCGCCACCCCCTCCGCCGTCTCCCAGAGCTTTCGTACGATCTTCCGGTTCTAAGCTCTCGCATGCCGTCTCATTGCTCATCAGCATCCTTTCCACCGTCCGAGGACCACCCATCCAGATCCGATCACCGGCCCTCGCCGATGCCCATGGTGCCCAGATCGAACCGCTTCTCCCAGGCCGAGCACCCCCCTCCTCTTTGCCTCCCGTGAAGCCTGACGTCGTCACCACTGGTGCCTTCCACCCCCTCGAGGCCGTCCACTCCGCCTCCTCCTCCGGCCAACACCCAATCCTGCCGGAAGACCCCCCCCACGACTCCATTGGCGCCGGCCGAGAACATCCTCCGCCCCTCCGTCGACCATTTCCCCAAGCACCGTGCCGGCCACCTTCCTCTCCATGCCACCGCCTTCAGTCCATCATCGCCTCCGATGAGAACCTGCTGGATCTGCCCTCTGGAAGACCTCCCTTGCATCAGTCGGTCCGTGGATAGGGAAGATGTGCACGAACGTGAAAGCACATGGATTTCAAAGCAAGACTCCTTGCACACTTCTTAAAGCAAGACGCCTACCTGTTTGCAGACTTCTAGAGCATAAGGGAAATAAAAAAAAAGAAGATAGAGAAAAAAAAATGAATAAAAAAAATGGAGAAAAAAATAATTTGGGATAGTTTCTAGAGCTGCACAATTTCAAGGCTACGTGGATTTCAAAGCTGCACAGATCTCAAAGTAGAGCCTTTGGATGGGTTCATCAAAGCTTCCCGTTGATCTTGACTCGACGGAGTCGAGTTCTCCCCACCTCAGGGGAATGATGGGGATCTCAGAGCAGCACTGATCTCGAAGCTGCATTGATCCCGGAGCAGCACTAATCCCAGAGCAACACCGATCCCGGAGTAGCATAGATTTTAATAAATTAGTTTGGGATTTATCTTTTATTTGAATTTTGAATTAGGATTTGGTTGGTTAGGATTGAGATATGGATAGGCTTATCTTATCCTATCTTGTATTTGAATTTGAGTCATCCCTATCTTTTTATCCTGTATTCAAATTCAAATGAGGGTTGGACAGGTCTATAAATACCACCCTCAGTCCTTTATAAAAAAATAGTTTTTGGAGAAAAAAAAATTGAGTTTTTAGAAGAGTGATTCTTCTTGCCTTCGAGGGCGTGATGCCCTAGTTATCCCCTTTCCCATTCCATCTTCTTTATCCCCTCGTGACCTTTGAGATTCATCCTAGCGCCTCCAAGTATCGAGGAGGGTATAATGCCCTAGAGGTGAGAGGTCTCTTCGTTAGGGTGAGTCCCAAAGTCCATGAGTTCCAAACCCTATCTTCCAGCCCCATTATTCCTTCGTCACCCCTAGTGAAAAAAATACCCAAAAAAATAGTACCCTAATTTAGGTGACTTCTAGGCTCACCAACGATCCTACGCACCTGTCCTCCATCACATTTGTGCTAGGTATAGTGATTGTACTCATTGTTATGCTGAAATTGTGTGCATCCATTTTTAAAATATCTTAAGGGCATTCAATATTATATAAGAGATGGAGGTCATTACCTTTCCTTAGCCCAAAACAATTACCCACATTTGCATTGACCTAAACCCTAAAGTAAAATCAAGTAGGAACCTAAATTAGGGACACCCACGAGTCGGGTTTAAGTGCAAGGTAAGACAAAGCATTATTTGAGTTTGTACTTATTCCTTGAAATTGGTGTCTAAGGCTAAAGGTCAAATGGCAAATGCCTTAAGCGGACTTACGGTTTTTAATTAGGATCTCGTGAAAGCGAGGGGAGCCTCCCACAACCCCACCTCTTACCTGGCCAGTGGACAAGATAATTACATTCTTAAGTAGTGCCTAGTTAAGTCTTGTATTCTTAAACTCTAGGTCTAGGAACCCTAGCATTAGGTCTTGCCTGCTTATCCATTGTATTGATTACCCTTGTACTATGTCCTAAGCTCTATATCAAAGTCCACCCTCAGTCTGGTTGTTATCCATGGATCCCAATCTTGAATTCATCATGAAGACCCTAACTGAGAAATTTGACCATGTAACTGAGCAATTAGGGAAAATTAAGAAGGAATTAGGTCAAGCGAAAGAGAGAGTTGGGACCCTTGATAAGACCCCCACTGAACCCGAGTCATCTAAGTCAATCACAAAAGGACCAAGAGCCCAACATTTTGAGCACACCCCTAAATACAACCCAAGAAGGCTTCGCCCTGATTTCATAGAAGAAGCCCATAGAGCCCATATTGAACCTGATTTCCCTAGACCCACTCATCAAGCCCAACATTATGACTACACTCTTGAGCCCACTCCTAGGCAACCCTACCAAGACCACTTCGATCAAGATGAAAGGATGATGAGGAACATTAAATTAGAGGCTCCTATCTTTGATGGAAGCCTGGACCCTAAAGCTTATATTAACTGGGAGGGAGAGATGGACCAATACTTCGAGTGGTATGAAATGACCAAGGATAGGAAGTAGAAATTTGCCAAGCTTAGATTGGTTCGACAAGCTAGGTTATACTAGGGGAATGTCGAGAGAATAATTAGACAAAGGGGAGACATGCCTATAACCACATGGAGAGCAATGAAAGTTAAGGTGAGAGAGAAGTACCTTCCTATGTCCTACCATCAGAGATTGTTAGACCAATGGTAAAGATTGTATCAGGGTACTAAGACTGTATCGGAGTACATCGCCAAATTCGATGAATTTTCGATGAGATGTAATATTGATGAATCAAAAGCTGTGACACTATCTAGGTTTAGAGCTGGTCTAAGAGAGAAAATTCAAAGGGAATTATTTTTAAGGGAAGTCACAGACCTAGACCAAGCCTACCAAATAGCCAGGGATTGTGAAAGATTTCATAGGGGACCAATAACTCGACGACCTGAACCAACTAATGTTAGTACCCCTATTCAAAAATCAGGATTTAACCAATTGCATCAAAATCACACCAACCCTCCAGCCCCATCAAGCCAATCAAGTGATAAGGGTAAGGCCCCTGAAGTTCAAAAGAGTGGTAGCCCAAATGTCCAATGTTTCAAATGTCACAAAATGGGACACCTTGCTAGCCAATGCCCTACCCGATCTTTATATATAGGAGAGCTAGTTAATGAAAAGACTGATCCCACTGAAGAGTTTGAAGAAGTATATGAGGCTGAATCCAATCTGATCATTGAGTATGATGAAGAAGAAGAAGAAGAAGGAGGTTATGATAAGACATCAGGTGTTGTTAGAATGTTGACCCAAATTAAGGAGAAGGAGGATTGGAGAAGGACTAACATACTCCAAACATTTGTCAAGATAGGGGAGAAAGTTTATAAAATCATTATAGGCAATGGGAGTTGTATAAATGCAATTTCAACCAAAGCCCTTAGAGACTTAGGCTTGACCCCTATTCCCCATCCTAGTCCATCTAAAGTCTCTTGGATAGATTCTGCTTCAATCCCCATCAAGTCCAGATGTCAGGTTCCCATTCAAATCCAGTCCTATCAGGAACAAGTCTGGTGTGATATTCTTTCCATGGGGGTAGGTAGTATCATTTTGGGTAGACCATGGTTATATGACCATGATGTAACTTTATATGGTCAATCCAATTCTTGTGCCTTCACCCATCTAGGAAAGAAGCTTGTCATTAACTCGACCCCACCCAAGGACAATATCAAAAGATGGTTTAGTCACTTGAAAGAGAAGAAGCAAAGGTTAAATTTAATTAATGCCAAGGATGTGGAGAAAGAAATCAAGGAAGGATCACCCATGTGGATTTTGACCCTTAGGGAAGCCCAGAAACAACATCATGAAGAACAACCTGAGGAGTTAAAAGAAGAGGACCCAGAATTAATGTTAATCAATGATAAGGGTCCAATACAAGAAATCATTAAGGAACCACCAATTGGGATGATGACCTGTCAAGAAGTCCAAAAGCAAAACCTTAAGGAACGAACCCAAGAAGTCATAAAAATTTTAGAGAAAATTCAAGACAATTTCTTAAAACTTTATTTGATCACTTTTCATCTCGGGACCACCAGCATGCTATCAATTCAGTCCCACGATATAGGATGAACCCAACCCAACATTCCAAGATGGCACACTTTTTACCCTATTCACGAATTTTTGATATTTCTAAAGTGGCCAAACCATTTTTAGAAGAAGTGGATATGTTATAAAACCACCAAACCCTAGTGTGTCAAATAGGGTTATCGGAGTCATCAGCAATTTTAGAAAGCCCTTTGACACAAATCTGGAGATAAACTGAATTCTTTCATCCACCATTAGAAATTAGGAACTTTGTTTCATAGCCAACAATAAAGTTCAGTCATTAGTTAATAAAGCACATTAGAGTTTGCCTATAATAGCTTAGTCAATAGGTCCACTGGAAAAAGTCCTTTTGAGATTCTTCATGGATATAAACCACGAAAAGCCAATCAACCTCATTCCATTACCCATGCATGCACAAACATCCGATTCTGCTGAGTCATATGCACAACATGTTAAGGATCTACACAAAGAAGATAGCAAGAAAATTCAGATAAGCAATGAGAGCTACAAGCATATGGCTGATCTTCATAGAAGGGTTAAAGAATTCCATGTAGGGGACTTTGTGATGATTAGGCTAAAACCTGAACAGTTTCCACCGGGAACTTTGAAGAAACACCATGCCCGTAGTGCAGGTCCTTTCAAAATAATAAAAATAATATGACCTAATGCTTATGTGCTAGACCTACCCTCTGACTTTGGCATTAGCCCTACTTTTAATATCTCAGATTTGGTAGGTTACAAGAAGCCCACAATGATTCCCAGTGAGTTCCTAGAACCTGATCCATCCCTTGAGAGTGAACCAACCCCAGAGTATCCACCAGCCACACTACCAAAGTGGGGAGAAAAAAATTGAAAGGGTCATAGATGACAAGATTGTCACTATCCGTAATAAGGATTACCAACGATACTTGGTCCATTGGCAAGGCAGACCTGATTCTGAAGATTCATGGATCACTCAAGAAGAACTACAAAGGATCAATCCAGATCTGCTTGAATACTACCAAAGCCTAAATAATCCATACTCGTCAGGGCCGAGTTCTTTTCACCCGGGGAGAATTAATAAGAACATTGGCAAGAGGAAGAAATTACAAACTAATGATATTTGGTTGTAGTCCCATTTCTTTTTTTCAGGTTCACACAAAATCATGAAGTATCTCTTGAAGACCCCAATTTTATGAAGCAAATTGAAAACCCTTTCTCCAAGCCCATGGGCCGACCAAGCATTGAAGAAATTCTCTACCATGAAAGCCTACTTGGAGACCAAATGTTGAAGACCATGTGGAAAGATGAGATAAAGCCAAGTGTTGCAAGGAAATAATGCCATATGGAATTTCTAGAATTCTCTTGTTAGGATTAGTTGCTAGAAAAACTAATCTTGTAATTAGCCATCAACTAAGCATGAGTTAGTTGGTTCCCTAATCCACTTTCTTGCCACCCAAAGGAGCTGCCCTTGGCCTATTAATAGGGGCCAAGGCTCCCCTTCTTGTAAGCATGAAGTAATTTGAATGAATGAAATTTTCTTGTTTGAGTTCTCTTCCATCTTGCCTAGTTCTCTTGAGTTCTTCCTAGAATCTTGAGTGCTTTCTTTGATTTTCTTTGGAGTGTTGAGTTTGATCCAAAATTGGTGTGAGTGCTTTGAGTTTTGGAGTGCCATTGTTCCATCCCCAAGTTCTTCTACACAAGATCTAAATAGTCCTAGAAGATGAAGAAGTGCTACCCAAAAATTCCAGCAACTCTCTTCACTTCTCTTATTAATTCCTTCATTTTCCCCTCCATTTCTTTGAATTTTGACCTCACCTTGACTCTTTGCAAGTTCTTCTTGGTAATTTGAAGACAAATATGAAGGCTCCATGCCAAGGATCCAAGCTCCATGGTGAATCCAAGAAGGGAGTGAAGATCTTGACTCTAGCCTTCAATTTTTTGAGTAGTGAGTGAACCCCTTCCACTTGAGCTTAATTTCTCTTCATTGTTGGGAAGAAAACCTCTTGATCCTTAGATCTGAGGTCATTAAAGGTTGCTTAGCCTAGTTGAGGGTTTCTATGCCCTTAGATCCTATCTTTTAATTTTTTTGAAAGGAAGCTTGCACAAGGGTGTCAGATTTCCTGCTCACCTAGTCTCAAGCTCGAATTTCTTCATCCCTTCCACCCATGAATTCGGCCATATTTGGAGCTCAAATGCTGATATATTTTTGCTAGGTAAGTAGATCACATCCCCACACACCCATTTCATTAAATTCGTCCCCCATCAGGAGAGACACTCAACCTCTACCTCTCTACTACGGATGAAGCAGTCAGTTTGGTTCTCATCCGAAGAGGGGTAGATGGCCTACATAAGCCGATCTACTACATCAGCAAAGTTTTGCACGATGCTGAGACAAGATATTCAAGAAAACATAAGCTGATTTACTCTTTGGTAATTGCAGCGAAGCGGTTGCGACCCTATTTCCACACCCATGCCATCATGGTCCTGACCAACTAGCCTCTTAAAGCCATTCTCCGCTATCCTGACACTTCGGAAAGAATAGTCAAATGGGCTGTTAAGTTGAGTGAGTTTGACATCAGCTTCCAACCCTGATTAGCTATGAAAGCACAAGTACTATCTGACTTTTTAGCTGAGTGCACTTAGAAGCCCGAAGATGGAGTACGACCGATCGAAGAGGATGAAGCTGCTCTGAAAGATGTGGAGTCCATTTGGGTACTCCATATAGATAGAGCTTCCAACTCAACTGGATGTGGAGCAGGCCTCATACTAGCCGAACCGGATGGACACACAGTAGAGTACGCACTCCGATTCTCCTTCCACACTTTAAATAATCAGGCCAAGTATGAAGCCCTACTTGTAGGACTTCGAATCATCGAAAACATGGGAATTCAAAGAATCCAGATCTTCTCGGATTTCCAACTGGTGGTAAACTAAGTCAAAAGCAAATTTGAAGCTATAGATACTTTGATGATCTAGTACTTAGAGAAGGTATGAGCCTTATCCCTTTAGTTGGAGTTCTTTGAAATCCCCCAAATGCCTTGATCGAAGAACTCTCGGGTGGATGCACTATCTAGGCTTACCACCACCACTCTAGAATCCCTCGATTGTACCTTCATTGAACATCTTGAAGTTCCAAGCATAGCTGAAGAAGCCTCAAAGGTGCACCAAATCGAGATTGAACCTGGTTGGATGGATTCCATCCTTATATTTCTGAACGAGGGCACAATACCGGAAGATAAGGCAGAGGCCAAGAAGACCTGCTGAATGGCATCTCAGTACATTACCTTGGACAGGACCCTGTACAAAAGATTGTTCACTCAACCTTTGTTGAAATGTTTAGGGCCATCAGATGCCGACTATGCCCTAAGAGAAGTCCATGAAGGTATATGCGGAGACCATTAGGGGGTAGGTCTCTGGCATATAAAATAATATGCCAAGGTTACTTTTGGCCCACCATTCAAAAGGATTCAGCCAACTTTGTTCAAAGATGTGACCAGTGCTAGAGATACGCCAATATCCAAAGATAGCCAGCAAGCCAGTTGACTCAGCTGGTGGCTCCCTAGCCCTTCGCTCAGTGGGGCATGGACATTCTTGGCCCGTTCCCACCAGCATCTGGGCAAAGGAAATTCCTCATCATTGCCATCGACTACTTTACCAAGTACATCGAGGCTGAACCACTAGCTCACATCACAGAGGGGAAAGTCGAAAGTTTCATCAAGAACTCCATCATATTCGGATTCAGAATCCTGCACACCATAATCACCTACAACGAAAGGTAATTTGACAATCCTAAATTCAAAGAATTCTATGCTCAGTACCATGTGCTCCACAAGCTGACATCTGTCGGTGTCCTGCAATCTAATGGGGAAGCTGAAGTGATAAATCAAACCATTCTCCATGGTCTGAAGACTCGACTGAATGATGCCAAGGGACTTTGGGCCGAAGAACTGAACTCCATTCTTTGGGCATACCAGATAACTCCCAGAATGGCTACTCGCGAGTCCCCATTTAATCTGGCATACGGTACTGAAGCAGTCCTCCCCATCGAAGTTACTTTGCAATCTTTGAGGATTGACAAGTACAAGGAATCCAAAAATTCTGAACGTAGAAGGGTGGACTTGGATCTACTACAGGGCACCAGATTTCAAGCTCAAATGAAAATGGCAGCATACCAACAAAAAGTTGCCAAGTATTACTACTCTAGGGTGAAAGAGTGGATCTTTCGCTCTGGGGACTTGGTGCTGCGAAGAGTCAAAGTGTCCAGACCAATGGAGTAAGGCAAACTCTCCCCCAACTGGGAAGGACCCTACCAAATCAAGAAAATTGTATGCCCAGGAATATATCGACTCGAGACCTTGGATGGTGTCATGCTACCTTGGCCCTGGAATGTACAAAATCTCTGTATGTATTATCAATGAACATTCCCATCTAAAGAGACTTTCATAAAGGTCTGTTTGAGAATGAGTCTAGATAGCCTACCTTACCGGTGGTGCAAGAATGGTCTCAGCAGTCCACTCGATGAAATCAACCAAAAGCACAAAGGTGGATCTGATCCACTCACCTTATCGATATGCCCGACGAGCATAAAGGAAAGCCCAACCAGGCTACCTTATGATCAACCAAAGGCGCAAGGATGGTTCACATAACCTACCCTACATTAAATCCGAAGATGCACCAGGGCAGGCCTAATCAGCCTACCTTAACTTCAAAAGAAGATACAGGGATGGTTCACATAACCTACCCTATGGTGAATCCAAAAATGCATCTAGGTGGGCCTAATCAACCTACCTTAACCTCAAAAGAAGGCACAGTGATGGTCTAGATGCCCTACCCTATTGAAGATCTGAAGATATGCCAAAGTGAGCCCAAATTACTCACCCTATCAGTGACAGACACCCCATGGGATGGCTTAATCAGCTTGTCCTAATGGCAGATCCCAGACGACCCTACAAGCCCTTCAATCAGCTATCATGCTGAAGAGTCCACACTTTGCGACATTTCAAAATATATCTCTTACAAAAAAAAGGGGGGGGATATTTTCATTCATTGAAAGGAACCTTACAACAAAAATAAAAAGAAGAGAAAAAGAAAGAGAAGGGGGAGGGAGAACAAATAATGGAAAGGCTGTTTGAAGGACCAGTCGCCAGCCCCTTTCCTTGCTGGTGAGTGGTGTCAGGCCTTCGGGAGGCACTCGAGGAGGCTCCAGACTTCCCCTCCACTTCAGACTCTAACTCCTCTTCGAAGTCAGAATCATCCTTGTGCTCAAGACAAGGGATGGAAGGCCTGATGTTTTCCAAGCCCTTCAGGTTATAGAAGTGGAAGGCCTTATCCCTATGTTCTCGGAACCCCCGGTGGTAGGAGTCCAGGACCACCTTAGCCTCTCTGAAGGCTGACGATGCCAAGAATTTGGCAACGGCCTTCGCTGCCTCCTTCTTGGCCTCCTCCACCTTCGCAATGGCCTCCACAACATGAGCCTTCGCATCCTCCAACTGGGCCTCCAGCACCTGTACCCTCCTCCCTAGGCGGGTCACATCCTTGAGGTGGAGGTCGTCATTGTCGTCCCGACAAACTTTCTCACTAGGCTTGCCTTCCACTCTGGAGGTGGCGGCCCTCTTCCGAGCCATCGCCGAAGTTCCTCCATGCTGAACTTCATTTTCGTAGTGTACTAAGAAGGAGGAGGAGAACGACTTTTGAAATAAGGATCTGCTCCTCTGATACCTTAATAGCCTTCAAAAAAGAAGAAAATGGGTCCTATTTAATGGGACTTCATGCCCGTGAGTGCCCGTAAAGGATGTGCCCCATGCATTTCCCCAAACTAACCAGAGGGTGCCACGTGTCGAAACGATGCGTTAAAACCTGAGCAGCTACTCTGGAGATAATACGGTCACCAATAATTACCTTCGGAGATAAAAGCCGGTGGTACATCAAATCTATTGTAACCTCTGTCGGGCGGTTACAATATTAATGGCCATTTTCGGGAAAGGAGAGCTTGACAGCACTCAGAACACGCGGGGGCCCGGCCACACAAATACCAACACAATTGGCACTAGCGATGGAGACTGTGCTCGATGATCTCCAACTAACCACTAGTAACAGGATGACATCTGTCCCCCACACAGCCACTGATCCAGAGAAAATAATTATAATAGATGGTTGACCCCGGTCCAACTGGGACTAATCTTGGCCTGAAAGGCCATCCAAGTCCCTTCGAACAAGTCGACTACACTAGAGGAATCGAAAACGATTCAACAACGCTACAACCTCGCTTCGGAGTCAGCCTTCAGCCAAGGATAAAAACATGAACTCCGAACCCCTCGCCTTAGTTGCCCACTATCGAGCATCAAATCAACCTTCTGTGCATCGATCAAAAAATGATCGACTCAAAAGAGACTAATTCAAAGAGAGTTAGTCATTCATTTCAAAGAAGAGAAACCCTTATTTCTGAAAGTGGCATTACAGCTAGCCAAGAAAGGAGGAAAAATAACAATTCTTATCCTTAGTCAACCTCTTCAGCAACAGGAGTAAGGGTCAAAACTTCGCCAGTGGCCATCCCACTGTCTTCAACAGGATGCACCGATGTCTCTTCGGCTGGAACCTCTATTTCCTCAACTCCATCCCCTGGAATAGCGGCCAAAGAAAAGTCCAAGCTAGGGTAAAGCTTTTTAACTTTGCCTAGGCAGTCGGCATGACCAAGGAGGTATCTTTCCACTGCAACCTCGTGCATTTCATCTTTGAAGGCCAAGGAGTTCTTGTAAGCCTCGATGGCCTCGAAAGACCTCTCCTCGACTTGTGCCACCCTCTGATTGACCATTGAGAGATTCGTCTCCATCCCACTAATCCTCCTTTCTAGTTTGACCTTTTGGGTCTTCAATCCCTCAGCATCCCGAAGGCATTCCCTCAATAATAACTCAAGAGATCACCTTTCTTCTCTTCTTCTTCAGATCGGCTACCATGTCAGCCGCTTGCACCTCAAGCATCCTCAGTTGTCTTCTCAGGACATCATTGGAGGTGACAGCCTTACCCAACTCCTCTTCCACGGCATCCCGGAGTCTTTCGGTAACATCTTTCTTAACTATAGCTGAAGCCACCTGATTTCGGACATCTTTGTCGAAGCTGATAGACTCATGAACACTTTTCTCCAGCAAGGAAAGGCCACGAGAAACCTGCCAAAGGGGAGCACATACGTGGTCAATCTATCTAGCACACTCAGACGTACAACACACATGTCAAAATCTACCTGTTGTATTTCGGGATGGATGGCAGAGAAAGGTTCCCCGGACCCCCACCTCTCAGTTCTAGCAGTGAATGCATCGCACCCTATAGGACCCCTCTCCTTCACAACCGGAACTACGGGTTTAATATCTTCGGTGCATGGAAAAATCTCGCCAGCACTTGGCGGGCTTGACCTCCTAGATGGCCCAGCCAATACGGTTCTCCCTGGAGAGGCCTGCGCCCCCTCCGAGGAAGAACCTATTTCGACTGGGATGTTGCTCCCAACATGGGCACGCGATAATGCCAAAACATAGCTCCGCCACTAGTCCGATCTCCTCACCGGAGGGCCCCTCACGGGCCTCCTCCCCACTGCCTACCTAAGCTATGCTACGTCTGGCCTCATGCCATGATAAGCTTCCAGATGAAGCTGGGAAAAGGAGACGAAAATGGTGCTGATAGCAACTTTACCAGAGTGGATTATATTTAACCCATGAGAACCCCTTTCTCTTATACCAAGACTATTGAAGGCTCAGGCCAAACACTCCCATTTATAATAATCGTGCCACGCATAGTTGCCCTAATCAGTGAAGGCATCGATCCGCATGCTGGAGGGGACCATTAGAAGGCTGCAACCATGCTGGTCCTTTGCAAATGCAGCTCTTATGACTCCGATCACCATTCTCTCTCCAATGATAGCATGATGGCTGCCAAACCCCGGTAAACCAAAAGTTTCCTTGGATATGGAATTCCCTAACTATGAATCCTAAAGTCTAAGGAATGAACCCATGTTCAGAAAGAGTTGACTTAGCGAAGAATCGTATGGCTCAACTCATCACCGAGGTCAACGACCTTGCCAAAGCCAAATCCGAAGGCTCGACACTTAAGAAATTCCTTAGACATTCCAATTCAGACATTATCATTTACTGGGAGGAAGGGAAGACATCCATTAATCCAAAAGAAATTGTCAATTACATGTCGTTCCTCTTAACAAAAAAAAGAAGTACAAGGCTCGAAGCCTATCAGGCCCTTACGGAACAGCCAGAGAAGCCCCCAGGTCAGTGGAATGGAGGATCTCCTTGATTTGAGCAGTAAGGATCACCTCAATCTGGGCCAAGGCCAAGGTCTCTTCGGCCTGAATCTCTTCTTCAGTTTGGCCCGAGATTGCCAGATCAACCATAACCAACTCTTTGGCTATGACTAGAATTTCTTCATTTTGGCCAGGTACCTCTTCAGCATTAGCGGGGGCCGCGATCTCTTCCTCTTCCTCCTCCTCGATCTCATATGCTGGGATGCTAGAAAGGTCGAGATCAGGGAAGGCTTCACCAACCCTAGCGAGTCCATCATTGAAGACAAACTGATAACTAAACAGGCTTGCTTTAATTACTTCCCTCTTGAATTGCGAAGACTTTTTAAAGCCTTCGACTGCTTTGGCTACCTGCTCTTTCAAGGCTTCGGACTCCCTCACAGCCACTTCGGCCTTCAGAGTCACTTCTTCAGCCTTCAAAGTCACCGCTTCGGCCCACCTGATCGCCTCCTCAGTCATCTTGACCAGGTCTTCGACCTTCTTCTGGTTTTCCCTGGTAGAATGCTCCAAGGAATGGACCTATTTTTTCTTCTTCCTTGGCTTCACCTCCTGCTCAGAGATCTTTAGCTGAGCCTTCTTCAGCTCGCCCTTCAGGTCCTGAACTTCGACATTTTTATGGGTGAGCTGCTCCTCCATAGATAACTTCAGTTCCTCGGCCACCTCCCTTTCATCTTTGGCCACCTGAAGCTCCTCCTTCAAGCCATGAAGGATGCTGTCAATGCTCCCCAGACCCTCCTCCAGGAAGGTGATGTCGTAGAGCAGTTGCACCAACAAAATGAAGCGTAAGATCATTCATGACCTAAATGGCCTGTTAGATACAAAAGAAATGAAGACTACCCTACCTACAACAAAGAGGAAAAGGCAGAATCGGACACCTTGGCGAGGCTCCGACCCCAAATGATCACCAAATCATGGGACAGTAGAACATCCTTTGGTACCCACCTAGCCATGGCAGGAACTATGAGACCCCTCATGATGGAGAACTCTAAGGGGTCTACGGGGCGACCCCCGCCTAGAGGAGCCCTCCACATAGACTCCTCGACTTGTGGCACCTTTCCCCTATCCACCGTATGTGGGCAAGGTGATGGTACGTCGGCCACCGGAGATGGGCTCTCCCTGATCTGAATCGAAGAGTCAACCCTTGGCAAAGACTCAACCGGTAGATGCCCTTCCGAAGCCTCCACCATCGGTATCCTATCCCCTCAAAAAATTCCTCTGGAAGACAAAGCACTTCTACTAAGATCATCTCCTCGGACCTTCTTCCGGACCTCTGATCCTAAGGGAGAGACTTGAGCTATCTTCTTCTTGGCAGATTAATGAAGCTAGCCCAAATCAGGCCTCATCCTGCTACCTGCAAACAAAAACACGTTTAAAGATCAGCTGGACAACAAAGCTACCAAAAGGGAAAAGTCAAAGACCTTTACCACTTGTACCTAACACGGGGAACTCATTGATCCCTGCGAGGTGAAGATTCCTTTTCTCTAATAGCTCTTAGATGGAAATGGCCTCCGAACCATACAATAAAGTGTAGTCAGGTTGGTCGGCCGCTAGAACCTTCTTCCCAGCATTGGCTTCCAAACAAGGCTCCCTCCACTCACTATTAAAACACCATGGTTGAGTGGAGGAGACAAAGACTGTTGCCCATGTGGCTTTCCCAAGAGGGGGTGAATTAAAAATTTAAAAAATTTAGACAATAATGTGCTTTTTGAAATCCCTTATAAGTGTTAAGTGCTGTGGTAGGATAATTGAATGCAAAAGTGTAATCAAATAGGAAAAGCACAACAAAAACACAAGCAAATTATAGTGGTTCAAAGCAATCCAGCTCCTACATCCACTATCCAAGATTATCACTTGGGATTTCCACTATATCCCTCACTGGAATACAGTCGAATTGTTTTCACTGGCTCATAATCCAAACCTCTACACATTGGTTTTTTAAACTGGGCTCACCAAAGAAATTCAACTAGGTTTTACAAGGATCACCGAGAACCCAACTTGGTTTTAACACAGGATCACCAAAAATCTATTTGGTTTTTAAACCACGCTCACCAATAACCCAACAATTCAATAAAAAAAATGTAAAGAAAAGTAATAGAATGACAAACAAATTTTTGTCGAATGGTTGTCAATGCAACTCAAGAGAAGCCCAATTGATTGCACTTCAATGCACTTAGTTGGCTTCTTTACTATCTTCAATAAATGCTTCAAGCTTTAGTTGATAGTTGGTGAAGGCTTGAAGACTGTCTTGAATACTCTTGCAGTGCTCTCTAGTTTACAAGCTTTCAATATGGCATTTACTCTTTTTCCTTTAGAAAGCCATTTTAGGTTATTCAAATCCCTCAAATATATAGTCTTGTACCCTTCTCAGGTAGTTTTAGTTATTGTAGACCATTATGATGTGACATTTGACTGTTGGAGCACTTTTTAGATTTAAATTACATGTTCTAGAACTAGCCGTTATAAGTCTAAAATCGACTTCGAGTCAGCTTGGATTACTCGAGTTGGCTCAGATCGTTAGAGTAGTTCTGGTTGAGTCGACTCTCTTCAATCTAGTCGGCTCGCTTGCATAGTGTCCTGATTCCTCACTCTGTAAGAGTTGGCTCACCTTGATTCTAGTCGACTTGGATCCTCAGGCCTTCAAAAATATAGTCTAGAAGAGTCGGCTCTTTCTCTTTAGAGTTGGCTTGATTGGCTGTAGTTCTTAGATCTCTTTTTCTGGACTCTAGAGGAGTCAGCTCAAATTACTGAAGAGTCAGATCGGTTGAGTTCTTTAGTGAATTTTCAATTCTTCTCTAGAATTCATCCAGTAGGGCTTCAAGCTTTCAAGATATCTTTAAACTCTTCTTGCAACACACTCAAAGTAATTTAAAGCTTGAAATAATCTGGAAGTAACCCATTTGATTGGTTTTTACTTAAGTTCTTCTTTGGGTACTTCTTTACAAGATTCAATTACAATACAACTCAACACAAGAAATAGAAATGTAGGAGTTGAAATTGAGCAAAGAGTTCATCCTACAAAAACTTGTAAAACACTTGAAGAGTTGTTAGTAAAATAAATGCATGCTCCAATGTTTGGTTATCATCAAATCACTTGTGGGGTCAACAATCTCTCCCTTTTTGATGATGACAAAATACGGGGAAGGAAAAATTATTTACAATTACATGTATGATTGTATTTAAGAGTAAGCATTTACATGTATCAAAACTAACTCTATTTGCAAATAAGTATCAGAGCTTTTGTAAAAAACTATATAGTGTTAGTGCTAGTGCTTTTATATGTATCAGAGCATTAAAGTTTATATGATTCAAAGTATCAAAACTTAGCACAAACACAAAGTAACAGAGCTCAAAATTGTAAGTATTAGAGCTGATTCTTGAGCTAAATTTGTAAAGCAATTAGAGCAAATTGCAAGTTTTGAGCTAGAGCCATTCAGTTTCAATAATTTGCTCCCCCTCTCAAATGATTTGAAAATTTTGAAATAATTTCATGCTTAGTCAAATATATTCTTCCCCTTTCTGTATATTCTCAAATAGTTATAGTTTTTTCATGCAATCTCAATGTTCTCCCCCTTTTTGTCAAAAATCAAAAAGGTATTCAAATAAAGCTCAATTTTAATGATAGAATGAAAATTTCATAAAATTTGTTTGGGATAATTTCACTTTCTCAAATCAACTTTGATATTCTAATTAAAATCATGAGATTAGCATTGTACAATTGAAGATGTGATTGCAAGATATTGCACAATCCAATTCAAACACGAAAAATATGTCAACAAAAGTTCTTTCATTTCATTCAAAGTTTTCAATACAAGTTACAAGAAATTGAAAGTAGTATAATCAATCACAATACTAGTTGTGTAGTATTGGGTGGCCCAAAAGGTGGTATAGATTGTATGGGGTCTATAAATTATGGTTCAGAAGTTTGGGGCCTAAGGTGAGGACTGGCTACCTCGGGTGTGTAGTTGAGATAGGTCCAGGTCTAGGTACAGCTCTACATTTAAAAGTGGCAAAAGCTGCAATGACTGTTATTTTTAGCTGATCAAGCTGAAATTGAACCACCTCCATCTCCTCATGAAGCTTTTTGATCTTAGTATTTAGAGCAACTAACTCAACAGCTTGGCAAAAGCTTCAGCAGACCCTCGCAATCTCCTAAAATCTGATCTTAAGATCCCTATGCCCTTGTATAATCTTCCTCCATCCTTTTTCCCTATTCCAATGATTCCATATTGAACCTTATTTTCTTTAGCTCTGTTCTGTATTCTTCCAAAGCTTGATCAACAGTTTTCTTGATAGAATCGACCCAGATGATATGGTGTCAATATAGGCTGCAGATCAGGTTAAGATGTAGGTCTGGAGGTCTCAAGTGATTCAACTCTGCCTCTCTACTCCCTGACCTCACTATCAATATGATCAAGTCTACAATCCACAGATTGGTGAAACTCACCAAACATAGTAGCCAAAGAAGCAGTCAAAGATTCTATCAGTGATTTTATTTGCAATGCTATGAAGTCCTGTGTTACTGAAGTAATGGTGGGTGAGTAAATGGATCCTGAGCTGAAGGTGCAGGAAGAACATAAGTGGTATCTGGCATAGGTGGAAATGCTGGTAAAGGATGATCAATGTGCTCAGTCTCCAAAGATGCAAACTCAGGTACAGTAGTTTCAGCTGGCTCAAAAGTGCTAGCAAAGTTAGTGGAGGTGCCAACTGGAACATCAATAATGTGTTCAGGAAGGCCCTGCAGTGGAGATCTCCCTAGGAGTTTCTTCACTGTTACTGTCCTCTGTACTGCTGCTGCTGGAAGCTGCTATAGCCCTTTCTTCAGTTCCCTTTTTCTTCCATATCCCTTCACTAAGGATATACACCATTCGGAGTAGAGATTTAAAAGTATAAGTGTCAGTATGATGAAAGGGTTTACCATCTTCTCCTTCTAAACTGATCTTGGAGGCTTGAAATAATAAAGTTAGAACCATTCCGTATGGTAAACAAGCCTTAACTTTTCTGACAGCTTCCTTCATTTGCATTATCATTATATAGGGTAGATTTAGTGCCTCCCCCTAAATGATATGATTCATAAAGCTGAGGTCACGTTCATATACCCAATCAAATCTGCCAGTCCTTGGAAGAAATATTCTACTGACAAAATTATAGAAGAGTCTCATTTCCAATGAGAGTGTATTAGCCATTACAGTTCCTACTCCACTAACATCTATCCTGCCCAGTATTGTTTAAAGGGTTTTCTCTCTGTCCTTCAAAACTAAGTGCTTAGTTCCTTAAGCAGGCATTTCTAATAATGTGCCGAGCCTTTCCTCTGTCACTATAATCCATTTTCCCTTTACAGTGGATTCAATATGTTGGGGTTCAATTCTTAGGTTTTCATAAAATGCTCTAACAAGGGTTAGATATGTAGATAAATTCAGAGAGCAGAAAAATGTCCAACCTTGTTCATCAATTAAATCCCTAATTTTCAGTCCAATTTCTTCAAGAAATTTGAAAATAATTCTTCTACCACTAGTAAGGGCCAGTTAGACTTTGACATCACCTATCGTGGAGAATGAGTAGAGGCCAACTATTCTATTTCTTCTTCTTCCCACTTAACTACTTGAGTCGACTCCTCTTGCTGACTCTTTGTTCCTCTTTCTACTTCCAATGAGGGAGCTGTTTTTTTGGATCTCTTTCCCACTATCAATTTTGGTGGCATTGTAACACTTGCGGGAAGAAATGTGGAATGGGAGCTTGAGGAAGAAGATTTCCAAGTTTTGCTAGAGGTTTTGAGTGGAAAGATAGGGTTTGGAATGAGAATAGAGAACAATAAAGTTTGGAAAAAATTGCATGGCTCAATTAAAAAATTGATTGCCCGACATCCGAGTCGGCTCTAAGAATTTTAAATTGCCCGAGTCAGCTCGACCAGAGCAAAAAAAAAATCAACAGAGATTTGAGTCGGCTCGACCAGAGCCAAATTGCCCGAGTAGACTCGAACAGAAACTTTCCAAAAAAGTTGAAATGATGCATAAATTGAAATTAATTTGATAAAATCTCAAGGAAAGTTATTCAAAGAACTTGAATTGATGTAGAAGGTTTTCTTGATAACTTTTCCTTAATTTTGAAGGAATTAGGCTAGGAAAATCTAGAAAGGATCACAAAGACCTAATTCTCCTCTAATCATTTCAAATCTATCATGATTAAGTGGCTTAGTGAAAATATCAGCTAGTTGGTTCTCAGTTGGGATAAATTATAGTTCAATGTCACAATTCAAAACATGATCTTTAATAAAATGGTGTCTAATTTCTATGTGTTTAGTCCTTGAAAGCTAAATTAGATTTTTTGATAAATTTATAGCACTTGTGTTATCATATTTGATTGAAATTTTAGATTGTGTAACATCAAAGTCTTCTAGTTGTTATTTAATCCATAACACTTGTGCACAACACTTCCTGCAGTAACATATTTTATCTCGGCAGTAGATAGTGCTACCGAGCTTTGTTTCTTACAGTGCCATGAGATTAAATTCAATCCTAAAAATTGGCATGTGCCACTGGTATTTTTTCTATCAATTCAACAACCAGCATAATCAGCATTTGAAAATCCAATAAAATTAAATGAAGAATGTTTTGAAAACCATAGAACTAGATTGCTTGTACCTTTCAAATATCTGATAATCCTTTCAATAGCAAGCATATGTGATTCTTTAGGATTATATTGGAATCTAGCACATACACATATGCTATATAAGATATCAGGTCTACTTGCAGTTAAATATAACAAGGATCTGATCATACCTCTGATAGAAAAGTGTCCTAAGAGCCAATCATTATGAGGGCCTTTTTTGTAAACTTCTAGCTCATGTATGACACACTTTTATATTAATAAAGGCATTTGGTTCATCATATACTACTGTGTCATGTTTTTATTGATTATGATAAATCCCATAGAGTAGGGCAATGAAATTAAGGTTATGATAGAGTTCATAATAGTGAGACCTAACTTCCTACATGCCCTAATCTAGAATGTTCCTAGTCATTGGACCATTAATTCGGGGATCGATGTATCTGGAAAGACTAGCTTATCCTATGTATGCTCAGTTGATGAGGGTGGTTGATCTCACAACCACTTGTGTAGAGACACTAATACTAGGATAAGGGTGCTCATCAGGGTATGAGTACACTGGACTGATCCATACCGGGATTATCTTATGGAATCTTACTACTTGTCAAAAGATAGATCCCAGAGTATAAGTGTGCATGTGATCTTTAGACCTGAGGTCACCATGGTTCCTTATGCACACTAAGACATGCTTTGGTTCATACTCATTCATGCCATTGTGACATGTATGGGATGTTCTGGGTATGGTGGAGGTGTACGAAGGATGTGAGTGGACCAACAAGGAATCAATCATTCCTAATAAGAGGAATTGTTATCCCGTGCAATCTCTTCGATGAGTGACTTAAGGAGCCTTTGATCAAAGCAGGATGAGATTAGTAGAATCTAATCAGTCATCAACTGAGTCCTCATGATCGAGCTGAGATTCGATATGATGAAGTGTTAGGGTTTGACATCTATCCATACCTATTACTTAATCGGGATAATGGGAGATCGAAAGATTGAATTAAACGGTAACTTACTACTGAAGGGTATTTTGATATTTTTCACCAAATTCCTTATCTTCCGGGTAGGCATGACACATTGCTAGATGTCAATATTGTCTTGTAGGTTTTCATGAACCAATTGGACAATTAGGTGAGCCAATTTGACCTAATTAGATCAATCGAGTTCGATCGGATCGAATCGGCTCAAACCTAAACCTACTGCTGGCTAGATGTGGAACCCAATGGGTCACACATAATAAAGACTTGGCCAAGGAAGTTATTCATGATTTAATTAGGATCATAGGATCCTAATTGGTTAACCAGATTGCATACTAGCATATATAGGCTAACCTAATTCCTAACCCAATTGGATTGGATTCGGTTGCTTGGTAATTGGCCAAACCTAATTATGGAAAACCTAAATTAGGTTGAGTCCTAAATGGGGCTAGCAAAATTAGAGCTTAATCTTATTTTAATTTGGATTTAAGGGCATTTTAGGTGCCATATATGAAGAGTCCCAATGGCATGGGACTCTTAGTACCTAAATGATACCTTAACTGCAAAAGGACACAAAAGGGCCTACAAACCTCTGATCTAAAAATAAAAGATATGGTCAGAAAGCTTATTTGATGCCCTTTCCAATGACACCCATATTGCATATGTTTGACCAAGTCAATTTGATACTTTGGGTGGACTAAATGGAAAGGGAAAGGGAAAGATTATTGGCACCTTTTGGTGCACCCGGGAGAATAAGTGGTGCGCAGTAGGACTAAGAGTCCTTCTATAGATGAGACTCTAAAAGTTTCATCAGGAAGGTGCCTCTTCATTTTATCCCCATGGTCTTAAGAAGCCTAATAGCTAGTTTAAAGTTTAAAGGGATAGCTTGAAGACGTGTGAAAGGTGGCACACACATGAAGAGTCGCGCCTCTTCATATGCACGCGCACAACAGAGGGCAGAGTCCTTCTGCCTATGAAACTCTTCAAGCCTCGCATTACTTCGAATTAGAAGAGGCATCTCCCTATCTCAAAAACTGGTATTTGACACATGGCATGATGGGGATTGATCTGGTAAGTGAAAGAACACAGATATGACTCTCCATTCCCGAAGAGTCTTATCATATATGATGTTTCATATCTGATAAGTGTTGTTGGGATGCATTTCATGCCCCATCTGAGATTATAAATAGGGGTACGATGAAATGAAAAATATGGACTTCGGTCTTCTAAGAGTCTGAGTGTTTTATTTTCCTGAGAGTCAGAGTGTTCTTTTACTTTCTCCCTCCCTCCTTGTTTTAGGACAAGACTTGTCTTGTTAAGACAAGTTTCTACACTAGGACAAGGCTTGGTTTTAGGACATAAGCCTGTGGGGTCCTAGAGGAGGGTAGTCCTAGATCCTACAGTGGTTTAGGACAGTGTCTTGAGTGCCCTTCAGTAGGATAGTGTGTCCTATAGTGGTCAATAGATCAAAGGCTGCCGAAAGAGTTCCACTTCTCCAAGCAACTTGAAAAAGGAGTTTTCCTTGGTTCGAGTTTCATGTGGATCACCGTTGGAGGGCTTGCATTTGTGAGCCTTGTGGAAAAAGTTGGATTTCAGCGATCCAGGTATTTTTCTTGACTTTATTTGATGATTCATTAGTTGTAATTGCCCAAGGGATTCCTCGGAATTAGGGTTTTTTATACATGTTATACATGTTAGGGTATCATGCTATGAAATTTTATTTTGAATGTCAATTCCACATGCTGCATGATCCCTGGCATCCTGGGAGAATTCCCATCAATGGTATCAGAGCCATCCTTGTGGCATTCCAATTATGAATCATTTTGGAGTTTGATTAAATTCCACTACTGAGCCAACCTGAAGCTTATCGAGTCGACTCGACCATGTTTATATGTATGATATTATGTCAATATGAAATTATGCATGAACCAAGTAACTACTTTGGATTGGGTTAGTCACCATGGCCATCCAGTCATAGGAGCTAAGTAGGGTTTAAAGGCCCTCTCTTCCCATTCAATGGGTCTCCTATGACGTGTAGGGGTACCGCTGTGGCCATATCCCATGAATAAGTGAGGTAAAAGATATTTTTTATCTATCATACCTTGATTAGCATATTATGGTAATATGCTTAATGACATGAAATTTTATGCATATGCTAGATTGATATGCATTGTGTTTATATTTGTTATAAACTTGGTTATCATATTTATGTTTATACTTGCAGTAATAAACACTATTATCATAACAGTTTTAGAATGTGTTTAGAGACCATCAAAGCCCTCATCAAAAAGCATATTTAGTCATAGTATAAAACTTAGTCAAGATGCAAAGCTGGTTAAGGATTGATCAGCCAATTGGTGTCTAGGCAAGTGGTTTTGGGAAGGTAAAGGGAATGAGGTTTACAATTGGTTCCGTTGTCTGACCTGGCCAATCTAATTGATGTTTAAGGAAAGCAATGGGGGGACCCCCTCACCCCTCCCACTTACCTAGCCAATTTGGTCATATTTAAATCTTAATTTAGTAATGCTAATTGATTAAGTATACTATAATTTGCCTTCCTTCATGCTAAGCCAAATTTATGTCAAAACTATAGTAGGTTTGTTGTGTACATACAAGGCCTACTCTAGAAATTAATATAAGATTTGTCTTGGTGCACTTAGTGCTTTATAGCATGTTTGAATATGTTGCTTTGCTGTGTACACACAAGGACAACATTATTTAATCATGGCTATATAGAAATGAAGGGTCCGACTAAACTAAGATATTATGGTTTGTTGTGTACACATAAGGCCATAAGTGTCCTAGAGTCAAAGATAATTGTTGAGAATTGCACGGGTTGCAATTGGAAAGGTTATCCTACCTTTGAACTCATGTGTGTTTGTTGTATACACATAAGGCACTCATGAGGAATAAGGATCTCAACCCCATTAAGGAAACCAGGAAGGTTT
This sequence comes from Areca catechu, assembly GCA_021397845.1. Classification (NCBI taxonomy): domain Eukaryota; kingdom Viridiplantae; phylum Streptophyta; class Magnoliopsida; order Arecales; family Arecaceae; genus Areca; species Areca catechu. The sequence goes on from JAHSVC010000025.1 coordinate 1,154,182, forward strand.
CTCGCTTATCATAGTTGAGGGTTATGGTATTTGAAGAAAATAGTGGGAGACATAATTAGATATAAATTCCTTATTTAATTATGAATGTCATAATTGAGTGGTATGCTAATATTGTTCTTTAATTAAATATAGGATATTTAAATAATGGCTTCAAACTTATCACTGAGGGGCATCTTGGATGCCAACAAGTTAACCGGTCCAAATTATGTGGACAGGTTGAGGAACCTGAGAATTAAATTAACTCAGGAGAAGCTTTCATAAATACTTGATTCTCCAGATCCAGTGTTGATCGGAGAGGATGCATCAGAGGAGGATATTGCCACATACAGGATGTGGCAAAATGACAGTACAACTGTCAGATGCATCATGTTGGCCTCAATGAGCAACAAGCTCCAGAGGCAACATGAAGGCATGGAACCTCAGTTCATATTGCTCAATTTAAAGGCGCTTATGGAGAGCAAAGTAGGGTTGCTCGATGCGAGATATTGAAGCAGTTGTTCCATGCTCGGATGAGTGAGGGTTCACCTGTGCAAACCCATGTGCTGAAAATGATTGACTTGATCACTCGATTGGGTCAATTAGGGTTTGTCATGGATGGTGAACTCAATCAGGACTTGATCATGCAATCACTCCCAAATTCCTTCTCTCAGTTTGTTCTCAACTACCATATGAACAAACTGAATATTTCATTGCCAGAGCTGCTTAACATGCTTAAGACAACTGAGAGCCACTCTAAAGGATATAAGGCTCACGTGCTTCTTGTTGATAGAAAGAAGAAAGTAATGAAGAATGGTATGAAGAGAAAATTCAACCCTAAGAAAAGCATCCAGAAGAAGAACAAGAAAGTTAAGAAGGCTGATGGAGCCAGTTTTCATTGTGGCAAGACTAGGCATTGGAAGAAGAACTGCAAGGTTTACCTTGCAAATGTGAAGCAAGATGCAAGTGGTGCATCTAAAGGTTTGTCATGATACAAAGATAATGACAATGTCACATATCTCTAGCACTGCCGATTGGGTCATATCAGTGAGTCAAGGACAAACAAGTTAGTTAAAGATAATTACTTTGACTCTAATGATTTTCAATTATTAGGAACTTGTGAATCTTGTCTCAAAGAAAAAATAACCAAGTCTCCATTCACTAGACATGGAGAAAGGGCAACTGAATTGTTAGGTCTTGTGCATACTGATGTATGTGGACCTATGTCAACTTAGGCCAGAGGAGGATATTCTTATTTCATAACTTTTATTGATGATTTATCAAGGTACGATCATGTGTATCTTATGAAACATAAGTCCGAAGCCATTATCTAGTGAGTTCCTAAACCATCTAAAAGACAAAGGCATTATTTCTGAATGGACCCCTCCTTATACACCCCAGTTAAATGGAGCGATAGAAAGGAGAAATCTCACCTTATTGGATATGGTGAGGTCCATGATGAGCTTCACAGATCTTCCCATTTCCTTTTGAGGACATGCCTTAAAGACTGCAGCATATATATTAAACAGGGTTCCATCTAAGTCAGTAAGTAGCACTCCATATGAGTTATGGAATGGCAAAAGACCAAGTCTTAAGTATTTGAAGATTTGGGGTTGTCATGCTTATGTCAAGAATAACTTTGGACATAAGTTAAGTGCTAGAGTTGACAAGTGTAGATTTGTTTGTTGCCCAAAAGTAGGTATGGGATACCTCTTTTATAATGCTACTGAACAAAAGATAATTGTCAGTAGTCATGCTACATTCTTGAAACAAGAGTTTATCTAAGAAGGATGTAGTGATTCTTCACTTGAGTTATGTGAAGAACAGAACCAACAAACCAGTGAGCCTTTAAGAGAAGTTCTTCAACCAGAGATTCTTATAGATCAAGAAATAACCACAGTACACACCTCCTCTCCGAAGGTCAGAGAGGGTGCGGGGAGCACCTCTCAGATATGGCTTTGTCATCGGGGATGACAATGAAGCCAGTATCATACATGATGATGATCCTGTGACCTATTCGAAAGCTGTCAAAAGTAAAGACTTAGACAAATGGCTTGATGCCATGAAATCTGAAATGGACTCCATGTATTCCAATCTGGTTTGGACTCTAGTAGATCCACTTGAAGGAATTAAACCAATTGGGTGTAAATGGGTCTTCAAGAAGAAGATTGGAGTAAATGGTCAAGTTGAGACCTACAAGGCTAGACTGGTAGCAAAAGGTTTCAGACAAAAATATGGTATAGACTATATTGAAACTTTTTTCCAGTAGCCATGCTTAAGTCCATTCGGATATTGCTTGCAATAGCAGCATACCATGACTATGAGATCTAGCAAATGGATGTAAAGACTGCTTTCCTCAATGGAAACCTTGAGGAAGAAGTCTACATGTCACAGCCAGAAGGTTTTGTCTCAAGTGGGAGACCAAACCAGTATGCAAATTAAAGAATTCCATTTATGGACTTAAGCAAGCATCGAGTAATTGGAACATCCATTTTGATGAAACAATCAAAGGATTTGGATTTATCAAAACTATAAATGAACCATGTGTGTACAAGAAGACAAGTGGGAGTGCACTTGTTTTTTGATTTTATATGTGGATGACATATTGATCATTGGGAATGATATCCCAATGTTACAGTTGGTTAAAACTTGGCTATCATCAAAATTTTTCATGAAGGATTTGGGAGAAGCAACCTATATACTGGGTATAAGGATCTATAAAGATAGATCCAAAAGGATGCTAGGCTTATCCCAATCCAGGTACATTGACTTAGTGTTGAAGAGATTCAACATGGATGGAAGTAAGAAAGGTTACTTACCTATAAGTCAAGGCATACATCTCTTTAAGAAAATATCTATTAAGACATCAGAAGAAAGAGAGAGGATGGCTATGATTCCTTATGCTTCGGCTGTAAGATCGATAATGCATGCCATGTTATGTACCAGACCTGATGTTGCATATGCCTTGGGCATAGTGAGCAAGTTTTAGGCAGATTTAGGAGAGGATCATTGGAGAGCTGTGAAAAATATTCTTAAGTACATGAGAAGGACTAAAGATATTTTTCTAGTATATGGAGGATATAAGTTGAAACTAGAAGGATATGCAGATTCTAGTTTTCAATCAGATCCAGATGATAGCAAATCCACATCGGGATATGTCTTCACCCTGAATGGTGGTGCAGTGAGTTGGAAGAGTACAAAGCAGCCAACAGTAGCTGACTCAGTCACTGAGGCAGAGTACATAGCTGCTAGTGAAGCTACGAAAAAAGCCGTCTGGATGAAAAAATTCATCATGGAATTGGGCATGGTTCTAGATATACAACAGCCAGTGCCATTATACTGTGATAACACTAGGACCATTGCACAAGCTACAGAACCGAGGTCTCATCACAAGTCCAAGCACATTCTAAGATGGTTCCACCTTATTCGAGAGATTATTGAAAGACAAGATGTCGTCATTGAACGAGTTGACACAAAGAATAATATAGTAGACCCATTCACTAAAGCTTTAGCCAAGTAGCAATTAGATCATCACTTAGATTGTATGGGCATAAAATACAAGAACAATTGGCTTTAGTGCAAGTGGGAGTTTGATAGAAAAGTGCCCTAAGAGCCAATCATTATGAGGACCTTTTTTATAAACTTCCAGCTCATGTATGACATACTTTCATATTAATAAAGGTATTTGATTCATCATATATTGCTGTGTCATGTTTTTATTGATTATGATGAACCCCATAAAATAGGGAAATGGAATTAGGGTTATGATGGAGTTCATAATAGTGAGACCTAATTTCCTATAAATCCTAATCTAAAATGTTCCTAGTCATTGGACCATCGATTCGGGGATCGAAGAAATCGGAAAGACTAGCTTATCCTATGTATGCTTAGCTGATAAGGGTGGTTGATCTCATAACCACTTGTGTAGAGACACCAATACTAGGAAAAGGGTACTCATCAGGGTATGAGTAGATCCCAGAGTAGAAGTCTTACTACTTGTCAAAAGATAGATCCTAGAGTAGAAGTTGTGCATGTGATCTTTAAACCTGAGGTCACCATGGTTCCTTGTGCACACTAAGCCATACTTTGGTTCATACTCATTCATGCCATTGCGACATGTACAGGATGTTTTGGGTATGGTGGAAGGTGTACGAAGGATGTGAGTGGACCAACAAGGAATCGATCATTCCTAGTAAGAGGAATTGTTATCCCATGCAATCTCTTCGATGAGTGACTCAAGGAGCCTTTGATCAAAGTAGGATAAGATTAGTGCAATCTACTCAGTCATCAGCTGAGCCGTCATGATCGAGCTGAGATTCGATATGATGAAGTGTTAGGGTTTGACATCTATTCATACCTATCACTTAATCGGGATAATAGGAGATCGAAAGATTGAATTACACGGTAACTTACTACTGAAGGGTATTTTGGTATTTTTCATCAAATTCCTCATCTTCCAAGTAGGCATGACACGTTGCTAGATATCAATATTATCTTGTAGGTTTTCATGAACCAATTGATTTGGTTTCATGATTCAATTCGATGTGTGATTCGAATTGGGCAATTAGGTGAGCCAATTTGACCTAATTAGGTCAATCGAGTTTGATCGGATTGAATCGGCTCAAACCTAAACCTACTGCTGGCTAGATGTAGAATTCAATGGGTCACACACAATAGAGACTTGGCCAAGGAAGTTATTCATGATTTAATTAGGGTCATAAGATCCTAATTGGTTAGCCATATTGCAAACTAGCATATGTAGGCTAACCTAATTCCTAATCCAATTGGATTGGGTTCGGTTGCTTGCTAATTGGGTTAACCTAATTATGGAAAACCTAAATTAGGTTAAGTTCTAAGTGGGACTAGCCAAATCAGAGCTTAATCTAATTTTAACTTGAATTTAAGGGCATTTTAGGTGCCATATATGAAGAGTCCCAATGGCATGGGACTCTTGGTACTTAAATGATACCTTAACTTCAAAAGGGCACAGAAGGGCCTATAGACCTCTGATTTGAAAATAAAAGATATGGTCAGAAAGCTTATTTGATGCGCTTTCCATTGAAACCCATATTGCATATGTTTGACCAAGTCAATTTGTTGCTTTGGGTGGACTAAATAGAAAGGGAAAGACTATTGGCGCCTTTTGGCACACCCTGGAGAATAAGTGCGCGCAGAAGGAGTAAGAGTCCTGCAGATGAGACTCTAAAAGTTTCATCAGGAAGGTGCCTCTTCATTTTATCCCCATGGTCTTAAAAAGTCTAATAGTCGGTTTAAAGTTTAAAGGGATGGCTTGAAGAGGTGTGAAAGGTGGCGCGCACATGAAGAGTTGCGCCTCTTCATATGCGCGTGCACAACAGAGGGCGGAGTCCTTCTGCCTCTAAAACTCTTCAAGCCTCATGTTTCTTTGGATTAGAAGAGGCGTATCCCTATCTCAAAAATCAGTATTTGACACATGGCACGATGGGGATTGATCTGGTAAGTGAAAGAACACAGATATGACTTTCCATTCCCGAAGAGTCTTATCAGATTTGATGTTTCATATCTGATAAGTGTTGCCGGGATGCATTTAACGCCCAATCTGAGATTATTAATAGGGGTACGGTAAAATAAAAAATATGGACTTCGGTCTTCTAAGAGTCTGAGTGTTTTATTTTCCCGAGAGTCAGAGTGTTCTTCCACTTTCTCCCTCCCTCCTTGTTTTAGGACAAGACTTGTCTTGTTAAGACAAGTTCTTCTACACTAGGACAAGGCTTGGTTTTAAGACATAAGACTGTAGGGTCCTAAAGGAGGGTAGTCCTAGATCCTATAGTGGTTTAGGACAGTCTCTTAAGTGCCCTTCAATAGGACAGGAAGTCCTACAGTGGTCAATAGACCAAAGGCTACCGAAAGAGTTCCACTTCTCTAAGCAACTTGAAGAAGGAGTTCTTCCTTGGTCCGAGTTTCGTGTGGATCACCGTTGGAGGGCTTGAGTTTGTGAGCCTTATGGAAAATGTTGGACTTTAGTGATCCAGGTATTTTTCTTGACTTTATTTAATGATTCATTAGTTATAATTGCCCAAGGGGTTCCTGGGAATTAGGGTTTTCTATACATGCTATACATGTTAGGGATCATGCTATGAAATTTTATTTTGAAAGTCAATTCTGCATGCTGCATGATCCCTGGCACCCTAGGAGAATTCCCATCAACCTCTATAAAGCTTTTGGTTAATGTTGGATCCAGCTTCATCTTTATCCAATCTGTAATATAGGCTCATAGATGTGTTCATTTGTTTGCTTGACTCCATACCAAACTTTTTGATTATTCTTTAGTGTACTTGGCTTGGTTAATAAAGATTCCTTCATTTATTTGTTTTACCTAAAGTCCAAGGAAGTAGTTAAGTTCACCCATTAGGCTCATTTCAAATTCTTCCTGCATTAACTTAGCAAATTCTCTGCAAAGAGTTAGAAAAATTATTTGTCTTGCATTTCAGGATCTGTCGCAAGACTCCTCGAAACACGGACACACTCTTTCTCCTTCACCAGAATGAAAGAGAGAGCCTGAGAGATTACATCTCCAGGATCAATGCGGTCATGCTTGAGATCCCCGATCTCAACGAGCACGTGGCCATGTCAGCACTAAAGAAGGGGCTTCAAACCTCCAGGCTTACTTTTTCCCTGGACAAGAAGTTTCCTAAAAGCTACGCTGAGCTCCTATCAAGGGCTTAGAAATATGCCGATGCTGAAGAGAAGGTGGCGAATCGACGTTTGATTGAAGGGAAACCTCCTTCAAAGAAGAAGAATAACATGGGGCAAGGCCCCCAAACTTCCTATAACAACGGCGGCAGATATGCAGACCACCGGAGAAGCCCTCCCAAGCCTAGGGCATTGGGAGGAAGATTCGACTCATACACCCCCCTCAACCTCCCTCGAGAAAAGATCCTCAGAGAGATAGAAAAAGAAAACTATCTCCAATGGCCCCGTCCCATGAAGGCCTCCTCTTCCGCAAGGAACAGGAACAAATTATGCCATTTCCACCGGGACCACGGTCACAACATAGAAGAATGCATCCAGCTGAGGGATGCAATCGAGGATCTCATCAAGAGAGGGTATCTGGGGTGATACATCGGTCGCCAGGGGCCCCGGTCGGAAGCAACTCTTCCCCAGCCACCTCCCGAAGAGGTCGAATTACCAAATCAAAGGCCCACCAACAGAGGTGTAGGGATGATACAACGGCCCGCCAACTGGAGAAGGGATCAAGATTAAGCTTCAAAGCAACTGAAAGATAACAACTCCATCCTCTTCTCCGACGACGACCTTGCAGGAGTCTGGCTCCCGCACGACGACCCTCTTGTAATTTCGGTCGTAGTGGCCAATTATGATGTACTGAGAATTCTTATTGATAATAGAAGTTTGACTGATATCTTGATGTACGATGCATTCTCCAAAATGTGTTTTCCTAGACATCAACTACAAAGATCCCCCATACCACTCTCCGATTTCAGGGGCAACCAAGTTTATGCCAAGGGGGAGATAGTGTTGCCTGTAACCCTCGGTTCCAAGCCTCGATAAAAGACATTGCCGATCAACTTCACGGTGGTCCAGATCCCCTCTACATACAACATTATTCTTGGGAGGCCCGCCTTGAACAGGTTCCAGACCATGATCTCCTCTCACTACCTCTTAGTACGCTTTCCCACCAGGAATGGTGTTGGAGAAGCTAGAGGGAACTAGAGGATGGCATGGCAATGTCTAATGATTGAAGATAGGCATTTCAAAGATTCAACTACTCCGGATCAGATGGATCCGAGGGATTCAACCATAAACCTTGGTGAACCCATGGAGAGGACCATCTCGATACCTTTGAAAGAGGAAGATCCCTCTAGAGTTGTGTAAATCGGGAGCACCCTTGACGAGGAAACCAGAACGAAGCTGATCCATTTCCTTAGGGACAATGCCGATGTCTTCACCTGGTCGGCTTCGGACATGCCCGGGATTTTCGTCGAAGTGATTACTCATCGGCTGGAAGTAACCCCTGGGTACAAGTCAGTGCGGCAGAAGAAAAGGAGCTTCACCCCCAAAAGATAGCAAGCTATTGATGAAGAGGTTGGCAAGCTCCTCAAGGCAGGGTTCATCAGAGAGGCCCGCTACCCCAAGTGGCTGGCCAATGTGGTAAAGGTGAAGAAAGCTAGCGGCAAGTGGAGGATCTGCATCGACTATACAGACCTCAATAAGGCTTGCCAAAAAGATAGCTTCCCTCTCCCAAAGATTGATCAACTGGTCGATACTACTGCCGGCCACCAGTTACTGAGCTTTATGGACGCCTTCTCTGGCTACAACCAGATCAGAATGGATCTGCAAGATGAAGAGAAGACGGCATTCATCACTGACAAAGGTCTCTACTACTACAAGATGATGCCGTTCAGCTTTAAGAACACCGGAGCAACATTTCAAAGACTCGTCAATAAGGTGTTTGAAAAGCAACTGGGAAGAAATATGGAGGCCTATGTTGACGACATGATCGTCAAGAGTCTCCATCGAAGAGACCACATCCACGACTTGGAGGAGTCATTCAGCTCACTCCGATGCTACCAAATGAAGTTAAACCCGGCGAAGTGCACCTTCGGGGTCACATCGAGTAAATTCCTGGGCTTCCTTGTCGCCAAGCGAGGGATTAAGGCCAACCCCGAGAAGATCCAAGCCTTGAAGGATATGCGACATCCCTCCTGTAAAAAGGAAGTCCAACAGTTGATAGGGAGGATTGCCTTCCTAAGCAGATTTATCTCTCGGTCCGCCAAGAAATGTCTTCCATTCATCAAGGTACTTCAACAATCAAAGGGCTTCGAATGGTCCAAAGACTGTCGCATTGCCTTTGAGGAATTGAAGAAGTATTTGGAGACCCCGCCATTACTCTCCAAGCCAAAAGAAGGCGAGGTCCTCTACCTGTACCTCTCTGCTTCAGACAAAGCAGTGAGCTCGATTTTTGTCTGGAAGGAGGAAGACGGGTCCCACACGCCGATCTACTACATCAGCAAGATCCTGCATGATGCAAAAATGTGATATGCAAGGATGCAGAAGCTGATCTACTCTTTAGTGATTGCAGCAAAGTGACTACGACTATATTTCCAAGCCCATGCTATCATGGTGCTGACTGATCAACCTCTCAAGGCCGTTCTCCGATCTTGATGCAGAACAAATAAAGGGATGCGATGCGGAAGTAAATTAAGATTAACTAATTTTTTTGTTGTTTTTATAGGTTTGTAGAAGTTGGCTTCAAATCAAAGAAAAGTTAACCTAACATTGAAAGATACTAATATGATAATTGAAAGCACAATTTTAAGGAAACTAAATTATCAGAGTAGTTTAGAAGCAACGGATCGCTGGGGGTTGAGAAACTCCCAGACCTAGGGTTTCACTCCGAGCTTTCAACAAAACAGAAATAAAGAGAAGGGAAGGTTTATCTCACCAGACAATGATCTTCACAGATTTTGGTGGAAGAACTCTCCCGAGCAGATTGTTGGATCCTCGGAGTCGGATATCTTCGTAATGGATCCTCAAATACTGGTCCTTTGGCGGGTTGGCTTCTCCTGAACTCAAGATCTGGAAGAGAAGAAAGACAATTGATGGAATCAGAGAGTCAAGGAAAAGATTTACCAGGTTGATGAACTTGAAGATCGAAATTGCTAAAAACTGGATTCTCCTGGAGGCTGATGTGATTTTCCTTGGAACTTGCTCTGGATCTGAAGTAGCCGGACTGGATCTGGATGAAGGTGGACGGCCTGGACTTGTAGAGAGAGAGAGGCCGTGGGAGATGGATGGATCTAGGGTTTGGTGGATGGAAAATAATGAAAGGTGGCTAGGGTTTTGGAATTTCAAGTGGCTAACCTAGGGTTTTGGATAAAGATGGAGATCTCTCACCTCCTCAAGGCTCCAATGGAACCCGGATTACCCCCTCACGGAGCTCAACACTTAGAATAGTGCGGAAGAAGAGAAACCTAGGTCACTCAACACAAGAGAATAGCAAAAATAATTTTTCTTCATTTTTTTTCAAAGTTACAAAGAGAGGTCTATTATATAGACCTAAAATTTTCTCCTAGCTTGTACAAATTCCCATGTGGGACTAAACTCTTCCAACCCCTAGATTAGGTAGAAAATCCTCTCCCTTGGCCGACCAAGAGTCCAAAAAAAATTGGGATGGCCATAAAGGAATTGTTTTGGAACTTTTATGGCACCTCCTTTGGAGTTGGATTTGGATTTGGAGTCCTCTTCTTCTTAAGGTATTTCTTCTTTTCTTCCACTCCAAGTTAAGCTCTTTGATTTTGATTTGAACTTCAATTAGGAGTAGGTTGGATGTCCTTCTTTGATTTCTTCTCCAAGAGAAGTTTTCTTCCTTCTTTGCTTAGGTAAATTAGGCAGGTGTGGGCGCCTCCTTTAATTTAGCCTCCAATTTGATTTTTTTCTTCTTTGGATGTGGGGACCATGACACTGGGATGCCTCTATGGCGCCTCCTGGACTCTGGCGTGTGCTCGGAGTGTGGCTGGGCGTGTGGCTTGGAGTGTGGCCTCCACTTGCTTGAACCTTGAGTTGATTGGAAGAGAAATGTGGCACCATTTTGGACCAAATTGAAACCACATTGGGACTTGCACCGAGTCAACATGACTCAACAAATTTAAATGGTGATTCAAGAAATAAATAAAATAAATAAACTGGTTGACCTAGTCAACCTTTATTACAAACCCTAATTTCTCGGGCAATGTCAATCAGAGATCCAAATGGAGCTCTGAAGTCTTCTTCTGAGTCTGGTGCCCGCACCAATTCTCCCAGGGTGGGAGGAACTCGACCCTGTCGAGTAAGGCTCAAGTTGGCTCTGGTATCTCTCCAAGAGATCTGGGTCCAATTCTTGTAATTCTTCTCGGGAGATCCAAGAGTCATCAGAATTTGGCCTTCCTTGCCAGCGGACCAGGTACCTTTGGTATCCTCGATTACGAGTAGAGATAACCTGATCATCCAGGATCTTTTCAATCTGCTCTTTCCTCACAGGCCAGTTTGTTGGTGGACACACAGGGTCGGGATCACTCTCAATGATAGGGTTAGGCTCAAAAGGCTCACTAGGAATCACAGCTGGCTCCCTGTACTCTACTAAGTCTGTAATGTTGAAAGTAGAGCTAATGCCAAGTTCTGGAGGCAACTCGAGCACATAGGCATTGGATCCTACTCTCTTTACCACTCTAAATGGTCCAGCTCCCCTAGCATGTAACTTTCTAACGGTTCCAGGAGGAAACCGTTCAGGCCTTAACCTAATCATCACATAGTCTCCCTCAATAAAAGATTTGACTCGTCTTTGAGTATCAGCCAACTTCTTATAAGTTTCATTACTTAAATTTATTTTGGCATGAATTTCTTTATGCAAGTCTTTTATATGCTGTGCAAAATTCTCAGCAGATTCGGAGACTCGAGTGTGGACAGGTAAAGGGACTAGGTCAAGAGGTGTGTGAGGTTTGTACCCATGTACAATTTCAAATGGACTTTTACCCGTAGACCTATTGACCGAGTCATTGTACGCAAATTCTGCCCTTGGTAGGTATAAATCCCAATTTCTGGTGTTTTCACCAACAAGACATCTCAGCAGATTTCCTAGGCTACGGTTCACTACTTCAGTTTGGCCATCAGTTTGGGGATGATAGGCAGTTGAAAACTTAAGTTTTGTCCCTAACTTATGCCAAAGGGTCTTCCAAAAGTAACTGGTGAACCGGACATCCCTATCTGAAACGATTGTCTTAGGTAGGCCATGGAGTCTAACTATCTCATTGAAGAAAAGTGTGGCTACCTTAGACGCATCAAAAGTTTGGGAACAAGGCAAGAAGTGGGCCATTTTAGAGAATCGGTCGACTACGACACAGATAGAATCATGCCTTCTCTGGGTCTTAGGTAAACCTAACACAAAATCCATACTCACATCTTGCCAAGGACGATCTGGGACAGGGAGTGGGGTATAAAGGCCAGTGTTTTGTTTTCGCTGTTTGGCAATAGCGCAGGTTCGAGATCTAGCTACAATATTAGCTACATCCCTTTTTAAGCTAGGCCAGAAAAAGTGGTCTTCAATAGCTAAAATGGTCTTGTCTTTTCCAAAATGGCCAGCTAAACCTCCAGCATGGATTTCCCAAATCAAAAATTCTCTAAGAGAAGTTCTAGGGATGCAAAGCCTATTTTTGAAGAACAAAAAACCATCTACAAGGGTATAAGCCTGGTGATTACTAGACGGTCCTTGAACTAGATCCTGATACACAGTTGTGAAATCCGGACAAGACTCATATTCCTCTTTGATTTGCTCAAACCCTATGACCTCAGTTCTAACAGAAGTTAATAACAGAGATCGGCGACTAAGGGCATCAGCTACCTTATTCTCAACTCCAGCCTTATGTTTCAGGACAAAAGTATAGGACTGGATATATTCTACCCACTTAGCATGCCTAGGGTTAAGCTTCTTTTGGAAGTTCAGAAATCTAAGAGCCTCATGGTCCGAGAATAGTACAAATTCCTGCGGTAGCAAATAATGTCTCCAGTAACGCAAAGCTTGCACCACCGCATAAAATTCCTTATCATAGGTAGAATACCTAAGCTTAGCATCATTAAGTTTTTCACTGAAGAATGCTATGGGATGATTCTCTTGGCTTAGGATTCCACCTATTCCTACACCTGAAGCATCACAGGCAACCTCAAATACTTTAGAAAAATCGGGTAATCTCAGAATGGGTGCCTGGGTCATCTTATCCTTAAGATCTAGGAAGGCTTTATGGGCTGACTTAGTCCAATGAAATTCTCCCTTCCTAATACAATCAGTGATAGGAGCAGCTAAAGTACTAAACCCCTTGATGAATCGCCTATAGAAGGTAGCCAAGCCATGGAAACTTCTAACTTCATGCACATTGGTTGGCTCTGGCCAGTCTACTATGGACTTAATCTTCTCAGGATCGGCCGCCACGCCGTCAGGGGTTACTACAAAACCAAGAAAGATAACTCTACTAGTCATGAATTCACACTTCTTAAGATTGCCGTAGAGTCTCTCATTCCTCAAAACTTGGCAGACTGCTCTAAGGTGGTCTAGGTGATCTGTTGGGGTCTTACTATAGATCAGGATGTCATCAAATAGACCACCACAAATTTTCCTATGAAAGCTCTAAGTACCTGGGTCATAATTCTCATGAAAGTACTAGGGGCATTGGACAACCCAAAAGGCATAACAACCCATTCATAAAGACCATCCTTAGTTTTGAAAGCAGTTTTCCATTCATCCCCGGGTCTAATCCTAACCTGATGATAGCCGCTTTTGAGATCAATCTTAGAAAAAACCATCGCACCAGCCATCATATCAAGCATGTCATCTAGTCTAGGGATGGGAAACCTATACTTGATTGTAATTTTATTGATGGCACGACTGTCAACACACATCCTCCACGTGCCATCTTTCTTTGGGGTCAGTAAGGCTGGGACTGCACAAGGGCTAAGACTTTCTCTAATAAACCCCTTCCTCAATAATTCTCCAACCTGCTTTTGCAGTTCTTCATGCTCAGATGGATTCATCCTGTAATGGGGCAAGTTGGGCAAAGTTGCTCCTGGGATTAGATCTATGGCATGCTGGATATCCCTAAGAGGTGGAAGGTGGTCTGGCAAATCCTCGGGAAAGACATCCTCAAATTCTTTTAACACAGGTTTAACTTCTTGAGGAGGCTCTGAGGGTTCCGAAGTTCTAAGCTCCTTAGCAGTCAACATCCAGATGGGTGAACCACTATGAATTTCTTGTTCTAGATCCTTAGCACTGATTAGGTTCACTCCAGTTTTCATCTCCTTAACCTTACCAGCTCCTTTAGTTACCTTGTCCTTAGGGGGAACGGAATGGATCGTAATCTTCTTCCCATTGAAACTAAAGACACAGGTATTGGATTTTCCTAAGAGGGTGGCATCATGATCATACAACCAAGGTCTTCCGAGAATTATACTGCTCACCCCCATGGGTAAGACATCGCACCAAATCTTTTCGTGATAAGATTGCATTTGGATTTGGACTTGACATCTAGACTGGATGGGTATGGAGGTAGAATCTACCCAAGAAACCTTATAGGGGTTGGGATGGGGAACTGGGATTAAGCCTAACATCTTGACAGTGCTAGTAGAGATGGCATTTACACAGCTCCCGCTATCTATGATGATCTTACATACCTTATCCCCTAATTTAAGAAAAGTCTGTAGGATGTTAGTCCTACGCCAATCCTCTTGAACTAGATTCTGGGATAGGATGCATCTTACAACTCCTAATTGGTCAGATTCATTGGGTTCCTCCTCTCCTTCATACTCCTCAACCAAATTCATTCCGGCCTCATAAACTTCTTCTTCAAATTCCTCACTGGGCTCGGAATTATCATTCTCTCCCTCTTCTATGTAAAGGGATCTCCGTGGGCACTGGCTAGCAACATGACCTACCTTATGACACTTGAAACAGGCTATGGCAGTACACTGACTAGAAATGTGACCTGGTTTCTGACACTTAAAACAGGTGATATTTGAACTAGGGGTTCTCTGGGTGTCAGGTGCCTTACCTTTGTCCATGGGCCTAGGGGTAGAAGTACCCTGAAAAGGTTTACTAGGGATAACTTGGCTAGGTCCATTCCTTGGGATTGGGGCACTAACCCTAGAAGGTATAGGTCCTCTCTGAAATTTCTCAGTGTTCAGTGCAATCTGGTAGGCTTGGTCTAGATCAGTAACCTCCCTCAGAAATAGTTCTCTCTTGATATCTTCCCTCAGTCCAGCCCTAAATCTAGACAAAGTGACTTCGTGGGCTTCACTCACATCACATCTCATTAGGTATTCATCAAAAGTAGTTATGTAGTCTGAGACAGATCGGTTTCCTTGTTTCAGGTTTTGCCATTGGTCTAACAGGTTTTGCTGGTATGAAATGGGTAGGTATTTATCTCTCAGTTTTTCTTTCATACCCTGCCAAGTGGTTATGGGCTCAACATTCCGTCTCCTAGTGGTTAGCTCAATGTTCCCCCAGTATAACCTAGCTTGACGCACTAATTTCATCTTGGCAAACTTGTATTTTCTCTCCTCAGACATAGCATACCACTCAAAGTATTGATCCATCTCACCCTCCCAATCAGAATACACCTTAGGGTTCAGACTACCATCAAAAGTGGGTGCATCTAATTTGATGTTCCTGATGAACCTATCATCTCTATCTTCAGGCTCTGGGTCAGGCCTCCTATGATTAGGTTCAGGATCTCTATATAAAGGCCTTCTAGGCTCCAGATGTGGGTGAGGCTGAGGCACATTAAAATCGGGGTCAGGAGTCTAATTTCGATGTCTAGGTTCTTCAAGTACTTGGACTCGGTCCCTAAGTTGGGTAAGATCCTCATGAATTTGTGCGCTAAACTGGGCCACAGTGTTTGTCATATCCTGATTCATTTTAGCCATACTTTCAGTAAGAGTTCTGATCATGGCCTCTAAATCGGGTTGGGTTTGACCAGGTTGATATGGCACTCCGTTTCTGGTAGACATGATGATTCAAGCAAGCACACAAAATGAGACTAGACTAAATCGACTACTGGATCACTAGACCTAGAGTCCAAACTAGATGCCCAATCAGAGTGGCAAGCTAGCCTGTAGTAACTCAGGACTCAGCCAGGCAGGTGTAAGGGGAGTGTTAGGTCCCTGATTGCCAATCCTAGACACCAATCAGTGATTGGCCAGGTAGGCGGACCAGCACACAAGCCCTTCGGGACGTAGTCCCTGAACCACCGTTCTAGACACTGAGTGCTAAGCACACACAGAATAACTCAGCAAACTGACTCAACACTAGCCTAGACCCGACCAATTGGTGTCCCTAGCCCACTAGGGCAAATTAGGTCTAACTGATTTTAAATTAGGTCTAGGTTCGAATGATTGGATGGTGGTTTTGGGCTAAGGAGAGTTAATCAACTCCTCCCCTTATCTTAGATGCTCAATTGCCCTTAAGTAAATTATGAGATGATCACTCCAAAAAGAATTGAATTACAGAACACAAAAAACAGAGTTGCTGTATTTTAATTCTCAGAATTTTTACCGAGACCAATAAATCACAGAACAATTATGGAAAATAGGTTCAATTATACTGGTTTCAACGAAGCAAAAATCATGCAATTCGGAGTTTTATGAAGGGAGAAATAATTCAGACAATAGGGTAATTACGGGCTGCAACTAGATTGTCTTCCCCGTTTATAATCCCTGCTACGAAGTTATAACCCAATGGATCCCCTACACGCCCTAAGAACACCCCGTGGAATGGGAGGAGGAGGCTTGCGCCTCACTTAGTTCCTAGGACCGGACGTCCTGGGGAGTCTACTTCGAGCAGACAAAATAAAAAGAGAACAATCAAAGCAAGCAAGCAAATCAGAAACCCTAGACTGGGCTCTGATACCAAAAATGATGCAGAACAAATAAAGGGATGCGATGCGGAAGTAAATTAAGATTAACTAATTTTTTTGTTGTTTTTATAGGTTTGTAGAAGTTGGCTTCAAATCAAAGAAAAGTTAACCTAACATTGAAAGATACTAATATGATAATTGAAAGCACAATTTTAAGGAAACTAAATTATCAGAGTAGTTTAGAAGCAACGGATCGCTGGGGGTTGAGAAACTCCCAGACCTAGGGTTTCACTCCGAGCTTTCAACAAAACAGAAATAAAGAGAAGGGAAGGTTTATCTCACCAGACAATGATCTTCACAGATTTTGGTGGAAGAACTCTCCCGAGCAGATTGTTGGATCCTCGGAGTCGGATATCTTCGTAATGGATCCTCAAATACTGGTCCTTTGGCGGGTTGGCTTCTCCTGAACTCAAGATCTGGAAGAGAAGAAAGACAATTGATGGAATCAGAGAGTCAAGGAAAAGATTTACCAGGTTGATGAACTTGAAGATCGAAATTGCTGAAAACTGGATTCTCCTGGAGGCTGATGTGATTTTCCTTGGAACTTGCTCTGGATCTGAAGTAGCCGGACTGGATCTGGATGAAGGTGGACGGCCTGGACTTGTAGAGAGAGAGAGGCCGTGGGAGATGGATGGATCTAGGGTTTGGTGGATGGAAAATAATGAAAGGTGGCTAGGGTTTTGGAATTTCAAGTGGCTAACCTAGGGTTTTGGATAAAGATGGAGATCTCTCACCTCCTCAAGGCTCCAATGGAACCCGGATTACCCCCTCACGGAGCTCAACACTTAGAATAGTGCAGAAGAAGAGAAACCTAGGTCACTCAACACAAGAGAATAGCAAAAATAATTTTTCTTCATTTTTTTTCAAAGTTACAAAGAGAGGTCTATTATATATACCTAAAATTTTCTCCTAGCTTGTACAAATTCCCATGTGGGACTAAACTCTTCCAACCCCTAGATTAGGTAGAAAATCCTCTCCCTTGGCCGACCAAGAGTCCAAAAAAAATTGGGACGGCCATAAAGGAATTGTTTTGGAACTTTTATGGCACCTCCTTTGGAGTTGGATTTGGATTTGGAGTCCTCTTCTTCTTAAGGTATTTCTTCTTTTCTTCCACTCCAAGTTAAGCTCTTTGATTTTGATTTGAACTTCAATTAGGAGTAGGTTGGATGTCCTTCTTTGATTTCTTCTCCAAGAGAAGTTTTCTTCCTTCTTTGCTTAGGTAAATTAGGCAGGTGTGGGCGCCTCCTTTAATTTAGCCTCCAATTTGATTTTTTTTCTTCTTTGGATGTGGGGACCATGACACTGGGATGCCTCTATGGCGCCTCCTGGACTCTGGCGTGTGCTCGGAGTGTGGCTGGGCGTGTGGCTTGGAGTGTGGCCTCCACTTGCTTGAACCTTGAGTTGATTGGAAGAGAAATGTGGCACCATTTTGGACCAAATTGAAACCACATTGGGACTTGCACCGAGTCAACATGACTCAACAAAATTTAAATGGTGATTCAAGAAATAAATAAAATAAATAAACTGGTTGACCAGGTCAACCTTTATTACAAATCCTAATTTCTCGGGCAATGTCAATCAGAGATCCAAATGGAGCTCTGAAGTCTTCTTCTGAGTCTGGTGCCCGCACCAGATCTCCGAACACTTCTGGAAGGATAGCCAAGTGGGCTGTGAAGCTAAGCGAATTTGACATTAGCTTCCAGCCCCGAGTGGCTATGAAGGCTCTGGTGCTCTCCGATTTTCTGGCCAAGTGCACCTGGAAGTCCAAAGATGAAGCCTCTTCGGATGAAGGAGAAGTCGTGAAGGAGATGAAATCCATTTGGGTGCTTTATATGGACGGAGCTTCCAATGCTACCAGGTGCGGGGCTGGAATCATGTTGGCCGAACCTGACGGCCAGATTATAGAGTATGCACTCCATTTCTCCTTCCACGCCTCTAATAATCAGGCCGAATATGAGGCCCTACTCGTCGGACTTCAGATCGCCAAAGATCTGGGAGTCCAGCAACTTCGAACCTTCTTCGACTTTCAACTGGTTGTGAATCAAGTCAATGGAGAGTACGCAGCCAAAGATCCAACCATGGTGCAATACCTGGAGAAGGTTCAGGCTTTATCCTCCCAATTGGAACATTTTGAAATTATTCATGTTCCCCGATCGGAGAACTCCCAGGCGGATGCACTATCTCGACTGACAACTACAGCACCGGAGTCTCTCGGGTGCACCTTTGTTGAACATCTTGAAACTCCAAGCATTGCCAAAGAGGCTGCAGAGGTGCGCCAGATTGATGCTGAGCCAAGCTGGATGGATCCCATCATCAGATTCTTGAATGAAGGAGAACTGCCCGAAGATAAGGCAGAGGCCAAGAAGATCCGCTGGATGGCATCTCAGTACATCATCTTAAACGGAACCCTCTACAAGAGATCGTTCTCCCAACCACTACTGAAATGCCTCGGACCCATCGATGCAGATTATGCATTGAGAGAGGTCCACGAGGGCATATGCGGGGATCACTTGGGAGGCAAATCTCTAGCATACAAGATTATTCGACAAGGGTATTACTGGCCCTCCATCCAGAAGGACTCAGCTGATTTAATGCGAAAGTGCGACCAATGTTAGAGGTATGCCAATGTGCAGAGACAACCTGCAAGTCACCTGACTCAATTGGCTGCCCCATGGCCCTTTGCCCAGTGGGGGATGGACATTCTTGACCCGTTCCCACCAGCATCAGGGCAAAGGAAGTTTCTCCTAGTGGCCATCAATTATTTCATGAAATGGATGGAAGTCGAACCATTGGCCCAAATCACAAAGGGCAAGGTGGAAAGTTTTGTGAAAAACTCTATCATCTTCAGGTTCGGTATCCCACATGTCATCATCAGGGACAACGAAAGACAATTCGACAATCCGAAGTTCAAGGACTTCTGTGCTCGGTACCATATCCAGCATCGGCTAACATCCATTGCTCATCCACAGTCCAACGGAGAAGCTGAAGTCACCAACCGGACCATCCTCCATGGTCTAAAGACAAGGTTGAACGCCGCCAAAAGATTTTAGACCGAAGAACTGACATCTGTTCTTTGGGCGTATCGAACTACCCCAAGAACAGCCACCGGCGAATCTCCGTTCAACCTAGCCTACGGTACCAAAGCCATGCTACCTATCGAAGTCTCCCTACAGTCCCTGAGAATTGACAACTATGAAGAGCCTGAGAATTTCGATCGCTGAAGGATCGATCTGGATCTGCTATCAAGCACCAGGCTACAGGCCCAGATAAGAATGGCGGTATACCAGCAAAAGGTCGCTAAGAACTATAACACAAGGGTGAAGGAGCAGACTTTTCGCACGGGGGACATGGTATTGCGAAGAGCAGAGGTGTCCAGGCCAACGGAACAGGGTAAACTCTCCCCCAACTAGGAAGGCCCATATCAAGTCGAAGAAATCATTCGACCAGGGACATTTCGACTCAAGACCCTAGAGGGGAAGACCCTATCCCAAACATGGAATGTACAAAACCTTCGCAAATACTATCAATGAAAAAGTTTCAAAAAGCTCCTGTGCAAAGCTCCTCAACCCTACTCAACTCAGAATGACTAGTTGCATCGACTGAACGACAACAGCCCAAATGACCCGATCTGAAAAATCGGTCAACTGCATAAAGGAGAGTCTGATCTACTCACCTTATCGGTATGCCCGATGAGTGCAATGGATGGCCTAACCAGGCCACCTAAAAGATCAAAGGCGCAGGGATGGTTTTCGTAACCTACCCTACGGTGAATCCGAACATGCACCGAGGCAGGCCTGAACAGTCTACCTTAATTACAACAGAAAGTGCACAGGGATGGTATAAACACCATACCCTATGAAAAATCTGAACACGTGCCTAAAAGGACCACTGTTGTCCTCTCTGTCAACAACAAGCACTCTTAGAGCGGTCCAACGGACCCTACTTCTTTTCTACAAACCGCAAGTGGTTTATGGAGTCTACATTATAGACAAATCATGATGCAACATATCGCAGAAAATACACGAGAAGAGGTAAAAGAAAAGATTTTCCATTTCTTTCAATTTTTCCTACAAAAAGATAAGAAAAGAAAGAAAAGAGAAAAGAAAGAAAGAAAGTCTCCTATAAAGAGAGTAAGAAAAAGAAAAGAAAAACTCTCCAAAAGAGAGATACAAAAAAAAAAAAAGTAGCAGCAGCAGCAACAGCAGAGTTGGAAAATTTGCATTAACTCCCCGACCGATTTTTCCCGTACTGTCGGGGAGAGACCAGATGGGATGACGAAGGGCCCCCGGAGTTCCCGTCCGAACTCAAGTCCGACCTCTCATCGGAGTCAGAATCGAATTCGTGGCTGGGGAAGGGAACGGAGGGTTTGATATTATCCAAGCCCTTCAAGTCATAAAACTTGGAGGCTTTCCTCTGGCACTCTCAAAACCCCTGGTGGAAAGAGTCCAGGACCACCCTAGCGAGCTCATCCTTGAATGAGGTAGAAGTTCTAAAGTTTGCGACGGCATCCGCCGCCTCCTTCTTTGCCTCCTCCGCCGCTGTGGTCACCGCCGTGACTTGGGCCCAGGTCTCCCTCAACTGAGCCTCCAGAAGGCGGACCTTCTTCTTGAGGCGGTCCACCAAAGGCTCCTCCTCTTCGCCTACGAGCCCAGATGGCTCTGGACTTCGCTTCCTCTCGGGGTCAATAGCCCTCCTTTTCGCTGCACGATGGAGCTCGGAAGTGCTGAACCTCATGTCTAATAAAAGGAAGACACCAACAGAAATGATGGCCTTCGACAGTAAGGGGCAGGGTCCTTTTTATAAAAACCCTGCGCCCACGATTGATTACGGGGAGGCACATCCCACGTCCTTCCCGGTCGTATGAGAAGGCGCCACGTGTCCAGGTGACGCTTCAAGAACCAAAAAGTCTCTCAGAAGCCATCCCCAGGATCGCAACCGCCATCTCTTCGAATATGGAGAAATCCGCATCATGCGATGGCATCATTAATGTTCTCTTTTTGGGAAAAAGAGGCCCGGCGGCTCATAAGATGCAAGAGATCATGACTGTACAAATTTTGACATGCCACGTGGACAATGGTGATCCCAATCAAATCCCTCTAATTATTGATTGGCGGGGAGATGACTCCTGTCCGCCCCAACTGACAAGCTAATCATCCGAAGGAAGGCAACGCAATGGAGTTCTAGTCTGTTCAAAGTTTCGTCCTTACCGACTGAACGGCCTTCGGCCACGACTATTCAACTAAGCAGAAAAGAGAACGGTAAAACCGGCTCTTATCAACTGGATGGCCTTCGAAGGCTATCGTTCGACAAGGCCAAAGGAGAAACGATAGGACCGTTTCAGGCTACACATGAGGCACAACAATGCATATGCAAAGAAAGGAGAATTCATTCCAAAATCTGGAAAAATTATAATACAAAGTTCATTGGCAATACAAGTAAGAAAGGAAGAAAATACATTCGGAGCGATCCAATTCACTCAACATCAACAGGAGAGGGATCCACACCACAGGACTGGAGCAACCTATCAACTTGATCGGAGAGGGTCTCATCAATCTGGGCCGAGATGGGAGAACCTTCATCCTGGACTCCTCAAACCTGAGTCACCTCCTGGGCCAAGATCAAAGCTGGGATCACCTCCGGGTTTTCGATTGGGGGGTAGCAGCCTCCTCCGCCGGACATGGTGACTCCTCGACCTCCCCTGCAGCTTCGGCCTCCTCCGCTTCTTCTCCTTCCTCTCCAATTATGTTGTAAGAGGGGATCTTCGAAAGGTCGAGGTGAGGGAGGGTCTCCTATACCTTGGAAAGCCCATCATTGAAGCCGTGCTAGTAGGCATACAATGATGCTTCATCAATTTCTGTCTGAAATTGCGAAGACATCTTGAAGTCAACCACAGCATTGTCTATTTGCTTCCTCAAAGCTTCGGACTCCCTCTTGGCGGCTTCGGCCTCCCTCTTGGCAGCTTCGGATTCTAGGATCGCCTCTTCGGCCCTCCTAGAAGCCTCCACCACCACCTTGGATAGGCTCTCCATCCTCTCCTGGTTCTCCCTGGTAGTCCGCTCCAGGGATTCAACTTGCCTCTTGCTCCTGTTCCACCCTGCCTCTTATCCCGCTATCCTCGAGTGGGTGCTCTTCAGTTCGCCCTTCAGGTCATGAACTTCATCAGTCACCCGGACAAGACGGTCCTCCATGGATTGCTTCAGTTCCTCGGCTACTTCCCTGGTAGCCCTAGCAGTCTGAAGCTCCTCCTTGAAGTCATAGATGAGGCTGTCCACGTTCTCCAAGCCTTCCTCCATGAAGGTGAAGTCATAGACCAACTACATCAAAAAGAAGAATCGAGGGTCAAATAACTCTCAAGACAAAGGAGGCGGTGATAGTCATACCTGTTGCAGGGTGGCGAAGCTGGAATCAGACACCTTGAGAAAGCTCCGGTTCTGGAGAATTGCCAGGTTACGAGGCTGTATCATACCGTTCAATGCATGTCTGGCTTCCTCCAGAACCAGAAGCTCTCCCGAAGGCAGGAGCTCCGAAGGGTTCGTCAAGCGACCTCCGGTTGAAGAAGCTCCTTAGATGGACTCTCCTTCGACTTGCCGTGCCTTGCCCCTATTGGCAGCAAAGGGGCAAACCGGCAGTGCATCCACTCCTTGAGGCAGGCCCCTGTTGTGTCGACCAGGGAGGCGACCGTCACTGGAGTCTCGACTGGGCAGGGCCTTACTGGAACCTCTTCCGCAGCCGCTGCATTTTCCCCCAAGATGCCTCGTGAAGACGAAGTGCTTTGGTCCCGTTCGGGACCATCTCTCCGAGCTTTCTTCTGAGCTGCAGACTTGGTGGAAGGGGCCTGTGCCACCCTCCTCTCCGAAGTCTGGCGAAGCCAGCTCAAATTGCGCTTCATCCCACCACCTGCAGGCAAAGGGGATCACCTCAGTTAAATGAACTACAATGAAACCTAAAGAAGAAGAGCAGAAGTTTCCACTGATATACCTAGTGAGGGGAATTTATTGATTCCCGCTCGATGGAGGTTCCTCTCCTCCAACAACTCCCGGATAGGAGCAACTTTCGAGTTGGTCAGAAGATCATAATCCAACTGATCGGCCGCCAAGACTTTCTTTCCATCATTGGCGGTCAGGTGAGGCTTCTTCCACTCAGTGTCGAAGCCCCATGGGTCAAAGGATAACACAAATAAAAAGACATGTTTCCACCCGTGGATGGCGCTGGGCATATCCTTAATCACCCCGTGGCCCGATCTAGGACCGATCACCCACCATCCATTACTGTGGAAGTCCCTCTTGAGGATAAAAAGGGCCGAGAACAAGTTGGTCCTAGGCTCTATATTGGTGATGCTGCACATGACCAGGAACCCGTAGATGTTCCTGATGTTGTTTGGGGTTAACTACGCTGGCACCACTTAGTACAAGCGAAAAATCTTGACAAAGAAGGGGTGCAGGGAAAACCGAAGACCAGCCTTTAGGTGATCTTCGTATACAGCTAGGCACCCAGGGGGAGCTTTGTTCGCCCACTCCTCTAGCGCAGGGAGGACAAAGGGAAATTCCTCAAGAATGCGATAGAGTTCCTAAAGAAAGGCTGCCTTGCTCTGAGAAACCAAGCTGGGGACCGACTCCAGACCTTCTGTATATCCGGCCCCCGAGGGCCCAACCTACTTTCCCTAACTCTTTACAGTCTCTTCCATGACAAAGGAATGAAGCAGAGGGGCGGAAAGAGGATTCTACCTGAAGAATAGACTGGTACTCCAGAGTGGTTTAGGCGGAGAATGAGACGAGGTTGAAGAAGCTTCCTTGCCCAGATCGTCACCCTTCCCCAAAAGAAAAGTAAGGGTCTCTGGACCCCCACAAAGGGTTAATTTGACTCAACGTTACCCTGGGAGGTAACCCACTTACGACTGACCGCCAGGTTAAGTCTATCCTTCATCCAATGGGCGGAGAACAGCCACCACAACTATCCAAATCCTAACCAAAAGATTGCCTCAACCACTGCGCAACGGGACGAGGAGAGATAGCCTCAGGGCCACCTACTTTTTCCCAATTTGGGAATGGCACATGTCTACCATCTGATTCTCAGATCGTGATGGGCAGCCTAATAGAGGTCCCATAATCATTTACTATGCCGTCTCTTAGGAAGAAAGCGACAAGGCCATAATACTCTCACTTCTCGAGGCAGATCTTTGCTTCGACAACTGAGAGTAGGAGGGCAACTGTTGGGATATCCTAGTTCAGCTACGAACCAAGTTCCGGTTTGACTTATCGAAGCCCCGGTTCTCCGGACTACGGACTTCGGACAAAGCGAAAGCCAACTATAAGCAACTCAAGGCTTCACACCGAACTACAACATCCAAAGGCCAGTCCTTCAGGTAGCACCTTCGGCCCCGACCGAAGTCTGAACTACTCATCGACTTCCAAAGACACGAACTTCGGTCCCTACCGTAGACATGATCTCCGACCTCGGGGAAATATCAAGCCTTCGGCCCGCGCAAGGGGAAATTCGAAGCTTGAACCACAATCTGTCTAAAAAGGAAATTGTAACCAACGGTTATAATTGACACTCATCATGCCATGATCATGGCGCGCAATTCCTGTAGCCATGCCTCCGATCTGGCCGAAACGGCTCATTGACAACCCACGATCACCAATCATGGGAGTGAATGGCTCCCCATGATCTCCAGGAAAAGAGCGGGCCACAGATCGGAGGCCATCATTTAAATACGGGTAAGGAAGATGGCTCGAGTGGTACGCGTGAATAATCTTGTACATACACATTTTCAATCTCCAAGAACTTTTTTTCTCTTCCACTCTCGATATCTTTCCCATTCTATGACTGGAATCTGCCACTGACTTAGGCATCGGAGTGTCCTCCACTGAAACAACTCTAGCAAGGGACCTGTTTTGCAAGTGAACCAGGGAGCGGTCCTGCGACGCAGCGGCTCTGACCGGCCGATCCAGGGACTCCATGACAACATTATGCATGCTAGCATGACCTAATTGTCTATGCCAAAGTAAGCAAGACTCCTTAGTCTTAGCATTCATTACAACTAGATTGGAACTACTTGACATAGCAAGATCATTAAGGTCTACCACATAAATATTTCCAAGTCTATGTCCAATGAACTTACTGCTAGAATTAAGAGAGTTTGTTATAATACACATAGATGATTCAAAGACAACCTTGAAGCCTTTATCACATAATTGACTAATGCTTAACAAATTATGCTTCAATTTATCTACTAAAAATATATTTTCAATAAAAGTATAGGGGGTTGTCTTGATCTTACCAATTTCGATTATTTTTTCCTTATCATTATCTCCAAAAGTAACCATATCTCCTTCTTTTATCTCTAGGATGACAAATTGATCCTTGTCACCCGTCATATGTCTTGAACAGCCACTATCGAGATACCATCTTATCTTCAATTTTTGGGCTACAAGACAATCCTGTAAGATAATCAAGAAGTTCTTTTAGGTACCCAAGCTGACTTGGATCCTTACAGGTTAGTAGAGGTGGTTCCTTTGGAAACCCAAATCATCCTTATTTTACTCTTGACATTTCTAAAGATGTTACATTGAAAAGCTTTGTGTCCTAACCCTTTGCATGCATAACATTCAACTCTAGAATTCTGAAAGGATGTAGATTTTGAAGTTCTAGATGTTGATGCATGAGATGTAGATATAAAAGATTTTATATTTGAGTTCTTAGGAACATTCAATGTAGCTTAAGGAGTAGAAGCAGAAACATTTGTTGCAAAAGCTATTTGAGATATTAATTTTGGAATATAAGCTTTTGGTTTCACAAAAGTAGTAGCTAAAATTCCATTTGAAGTTGAATAATTAAAACAAATTCCAGCTTTATTTCCAGAAATTCTTTATTCTTTTAAAATCAATTCAAGCTTGTTTGAAGATAATGTAAGTTTTTCAACAAGTGGCTTGAGTTTTTCAACCTCCTTTTTCAAATCATTATTTTCAATAGTTAAAGCTTTGTTCTTATCAAGATATTCATTATTTTCGGTTTTCAAAGCTTTAAACTTTTCAGAAAAGACATGTAAATTCTTTTGCAAAATTTTGTTCTTTTCTGAAATTTCTTCTTTTTCCTTTAGTATAGAATCATTGATATTCTTTAAGGATTTAATCTTTACTCTAGCCTTTTTGAATTCAGATAACAAATCATAAAAAGCAGAATTTAATTCATCAAATATAAATTTTAATTGAGGTTCGGGGGATGTTACCTCATCTTTGAGATCCATTAGACATATGTTAGCAATTTTTATGGCCTCTTCTTCTTCAGATGAAGTGGATCCTTGCTATCGCTCCATATAGCAACCATCGCCTTCTTTTTCTTTTTCTTAAAAAATTTTGTTAACAAAGGACAGTCGGGATGAATATGCTCTGGTTTCTTACATTCGTAGCATGTGGGCACTTGATCTTTTTCTTTTTCTTTATCCTTGTCCTTGTCCTTGGAGTGCTCTCCTCATTATGGAATTTTCTATTATATCAACCTTTCTTCTTTCCCATAAACCTTCTAAATCTCCTCATGACCATTATGATATCTTTGTCTTCTAGATCATCTTCAAAGGAGATGCAGTCATCTTCCGATTCCTCATCATGTCTTTTAAAATCAGATGCAGCCTTGAAGGCAATAGTCTTCTTTTTCTTTTGATCATCATCAGCTTGGTGCTGCATAGCCAATTCATGAGTGATGAGTGAACCCATTAATTCATCTAGAGATAAGGCGTTTAGATCTTTCACTTCTTGGATGGTAGTCACTTTAGGATCCCACTTGTCCGGAAGTGATCTGAGAATCTTCTGTACTATGTCAGCATTTGAATAAACCCTGCCAAGACTTTTCAAACAATTAATAATATCTGTAAATCGAGTAAACATCGCAGAGATAGTTTCAGTAGGTTCCATTTTAAATAATTCATAACTGTGTACTAGAAGATTTATTTTCAAAGTCTTCACTTGGGAAGTTCCTTCATGGGTCACTTCGAGTTTGTTCCAAATTTTCTTTGTTGAAGAGCAAGTAGAAATTCGATTAAACTCGTTAGCATCCAAAGCACAGTATAATAAATTCATTGCTTTGGCATTTAATTCTCCTATCTTCATGTCGTGTTCATCCCAGTCCTCTTCAGGCTTTGGGACATCCACCCCATGAATTTTAATCATGAGAATTTGTGGCCCTTTTAGAATGACCTTCCATAATTAAAAATTGATAACTTGTATATAAATTTTCATTCTAGCTTTCCAATAAGAATAATTAGTGCAAGTGAAGAGTGGAAGTCTATTGGTAGATTGGCCATCAGCCAAGGATGTACTCATGAAATAAGCCATCAATCTTTACTCTAAATGTATTCAGAGACACTGCTCTGATACCAGTTGTTGCCCAGGTGGCTTTCCCAAGAGGGGAGTGAATTGAAAATTTAAAAAATTTAGGCAATAATATGCTCTTTGAAATCTCTTATAAGTGTTAAGTGTTGTAGTATGATAATTGAATGCAAAAGCATAATCAAATAAGAAAAGCACAACACAAACACAAGCAAATTATAGTGGTTCAGAGCAACCCAGCTCCTATATCCACTATACAAGATTACCACTTGGAATTTCCACTATATCCTCCATTGGAATACAGTCGGATTATTTTCACAAGCTCACAATCCAAACCTCAACACTTTAGTTTCTTAAACTTGGCTCACCAAAAAAAACCAAGTTGGTTTTACCAGGATCATCAAGAACCCAACTTGGTTTTAACACAGGATCACCAAAAACCTATTTGGTTTTTAAATTGAGCTCACCAAAAAATCAACAATTCAATAAAAGAATTGTAAAGAAAAGCAATAGAATGATAAATAGATTTTTATCGAATGGTTGCCGATGCAGCTCAAAAAAAGCCCAATTGATTGCACTTTAATGCACTTAGTTGATTTCTTTACAATCTTCAATAAATGCTTCAAGCTTTAGTTGATAGTTGGTGAAAGCTTTAAGACTATCTTGAATACTCTTGCAGTGCTCTCTAGCTTACAAGCTTTCAATATGGGATTTACTCTTTTTCCTTTCAAAAGTCTTTTTAAGTTGTTCAAAGCCTTAAAATATATAGTCTTGTACCCTTCTCAGGCAGTTTTAGTCGATGTAGATCGTTGAGATATGACATTTGACCATTGGAGCATTTTTTGGATTCAAATTACAAGTTCTAAAACTAGTCGTTATAAGTCTGAAATCGACCTTTGAGTCAGCTCGGATTACTTGAGTCAGCTCGAATCCTTAGAGTAGTTCTGGTTGAGTCGACTCTCTTCAATCTAATCGGCTCGCTTGCATAGTGTCCTGATTCCTCACTGTAAGAGTCGGCTCGCCTTGATTCTAGTCGACTCGAATCCTCATGCCTTCAAAAATGTAGTCTGGAAGAGTTGGCTCTTTCTCTTTAGAGTCAGCTCGATTGGCTGTAGTTCTCAAATCTCTTTTTCTAGACTCTGGAGGAGTCGGCTCGAATTACTGAAGAGTTAGCTCGAATGAGTTCTTGAGTGAATTTTCAATTCTTCTCCAGAATTCATCTAGCAGGGCTTCAAGCTTTCAAGATATCTTCAAACTCTTCTTACAACACACTCAAAGTAATATAAAGCTTGAAACAATCTGGAAGTAACTCATTTGATTGGTTTTTTTCTTAAGTTCTTCTTTGGGTTCTTCTTTACAAGATTCAATTACAATACAACTCAACATAAGAAATAGAAATGTAGGAGTTGAAATTGAGCAAAGAGTTCATCCTACAAAAACTTGTAAAACACTTGAAGAGTTGTTAGTAAAACAAATGCATGCTCCAATGTTTGGTTATCATCAAAATCACTTATGGGATCAACAAAGATAAAATTGGGTTTCCACCCATGGATGGCACTGGGCATGTCCTTCATTATTTTATCACCAGGACGAGGACCAATAACCCACCATCCATGACCGTAGAAATCCCTCTTCAAAACAAAGAAAAAAGTGAATAAATTGGTCCCAGGCCTCACATTAGCCATGTGACATCGAACCAAGAATCCACGAATATTTTGAATACTGCTTGGAGTCAACCGTGCAGGCACAATCTGATATATATGAAAGAATTTGACGAAGAAAGGATGCATCGAGAAGCGAAGACCAGCCTTTAAATGATCTTCATACATAGCGATACGTCAAGTGGGAGGCCTATTTACCCACTCTTCAGGCTTCAGGAGTATCAAAAGGAACCTTTGGGAACATGGTAGTGCTTTTGAAGGTGGGCTATCTTCTTGAATGAAATGGAACTAGGAACTAGTTTCGGTTTAACCATATCACCGGCACCGGAAGGCCCAACCTCCCCTAACTAGCAACACAATGATGCGGGATAACTCTAAGATTGCTAATCATGTAGAAAAAATAGTAAACTAATTTTTTTATAATTTTTATAATTTAGGTTTGTAGGCTAAATTTCTAAATAAAAGTAAGAACTAGTAATAGAGTAGCAATGCAAAGAATCATCATGATCACAAAATTACTCATGCAAGATAATTGTTGACTCCGTTATTGATTTTGATGATAAGGAAAATGGTTAAGTATAAGCTGAGTACTAATGGTCTTCTTGAAGTGTATTTTTATTGAAAAAGGTTCTCACAAATTTGAAGAAGTTTGTTTGATTGAAGAAGCCAAGTTTGGATAAAAAGAACTGCTCAAAGAGGACTTGAACAGTCAAAGATTGCTTGAATGGTCAATTGAGTGAAGTATAAATCTGTTTTAGCATAAGTTCAATCATTTTTGTGAATATATTAGTGAGGTGTCGACTTAAAGTATCGACACATGATACCAAGTGTCGATACATGGAAGTAAAGTGTCGACTCAAGCCGGTACACAAAGAATATTTCAGATGGCATGGCTGAATTGTCAACACATGGACTTAAAGTGTCGACTCAAAGTATCGACACATGGATTAGCTCATCACATGAGATTTTCAAGCCACAGAACTTATTGAAAATGAAGAACTATAGAAGTGTCGACACTTAGAAGCAAAGTGTTAACTCAAAGTGTCGACTCACCTGAAAAAGTATCGACACATATGAGATTTTCAAAGAACCAGATTGAAGATTTTTGAACTGGGTGTTGACTTATGAAGTTCAAGTGTCGACCTAAAGTATCGACTCATAGCCTGAAGTGTCGACACATGGAGTTCTGGGAATAGTAACGACTAGTTTTTCAAACGTAGAACTCGATCCTTTTGCCCTCTGACGGCTAGTTTTTCAAGTCTAATGACTAGAAAATAGATTTGAGGCCTTGGAAAGGTATATATATGCTCTAAATCAAATCAAAATACATATTATTGAAGAATATTTATGAGAATGAAATAGAAGCGTTCAAGAGAGAAGAAAAGAGAGCATTCACTCCCATTCATTGAAGATTCAACCACTCTCAAGCAAAAGCATGCCTCCAAGCATTCAAGAGCCTTCAAGAGCATTAAAGATCAACCATTCTTGAGCATTTAAAAGGCTTCAATAAGTTCAAAAGAACCACTACATCGAGCTTCAAAGAGATACCTGCTTTTTATTAGAAAGCTTATATTATTTCTCTACTTCAAACTTTATTTGTTGCAAGGGTTCTTGGTTAGCCTATTGTAAAACTAAGGGAGGTTATTGGTGAGCCTTTGAAACCAATTAGGTTCTTAGTTAGCCCAGAAAACCAAGGGAGATTGGTGATGAGCCTTAAAACCATTTAGGTTCTTGGTTAGCCCGTAAAACCAGGTGAGGTTTTGACTTGTTGGCCTTGTAAAAATAAGTTAGGTTTTTGATTAGTGAGACAGCAAAACTAATCAATTGTAATCGGTGTGATTATAGTGAATTCTCAAGGAGATCTTAGGAAGTAGATGTAGGTGCATTAGATAGCATTGAACCACTATGTTTTTTGGTCTTTGTGGTTGATTGTTCTCTCTACTTGCCCTTTCATTTATTGTTCTTTATTTTTGCTGCACTTTTACTTAAGTGCATTATATTTAAATTCTTAGTACCTTGTTTAATTGTTGAATTGGATTGCATAGTATTGCATTGCATCAAGTAAATAATTTTTAGAGATCCAATTCACCCTCCCTCTTGGTTGCTTACTAGGCAACAAGTGGTATCAGAGCCCTGTTCTCAGTATATAGGCTTTACCATTTTGAGTAAAGATCTATAACAGCCCCTATTGGTACTAGCGTAGTTGAGGGTCAAGCCTCAAATAGAGCTCCATTTTTTAATGGATCAAATTATACATATTGAAAAACTATGATGAGATTTTATATGCATTCTATTGATTATAATTTGTGGAGAGTTATAGATAAAGGTCCTTATATTCTTTCAGTTATGGTTAATAGTGTTTCCATCCCAAAACTCGAAGAGGATTAGGATGAAAATGACATTAAGCAATCCAAGATCAATGCTAAGGTAATGAATCTCCTTTATTGTGCATTAGATCCTAGTGAATTCAATAGGATATCTACATGCACTTATGCTAAAGAAATATGGGATACACTTGAAGTTACCCATGAGGGTACCAATCAAGTGAAGAATTCTAAGGTGAACATGTTCGTGCATACTTATAAAATGTTTCGAATGGAACCTAATAAGTCAATCACTGATATGTAAACTTGATGTGGCAGGATCGCTGACGTGGAGGAACCGACGGGCGCCACGTCGAGAAAAGATGCCACGTCAACTCTCCAGGCCGTATTCCACTACCGAGATGAGCTAAGCTCTTTCAGAACAGCAGGCCGAGCTCAGTCCTCCACCAGGTAGAGCTCATGAGCTCGACGCCTAGGTCAGAGCCGTCTTCCACCCTCCAGAGCGAGACCCTCGGAGGCTAGTGCCCTACGGTCGAGGTTGAGCCAAGGGCTAACCCGTCGATGTGGAGACTCTCTGAGCGCGCGCCCTCTGGACCGGGTTCGCTTTCTGTCCTCTAAAGCGAGACCCTGGGAGGCTAGTGCCCTACAATCGAGGTCGAGCCAAGAGCTCACCCGCCGATGTGGAGCCTCTCTGAGCGCGTGCCCTCTGGACCAGGTCTGCCTTCCGCACTCCAGAGAGAGACCCTCGGAGGCTAGTGCCCTGCGGTTGAGGTCGAGCCAAGAGCTCACCCGCCGATTTGGAGCCTCTCTGAGTGCGCACCCTCTGGACTGGGTCCACCTTCCACCTTCCAAAGCGAGACCCTCGAAGGCTAGTGCCCTGCGGCCGAGGTCGAGCCAAGAGCTCACCCGCCAATGTGGAGCCTCTCCGAGCACGCATCCTCTGGACCGGGTCTGCCCTTCACCCTCCAGAGTGAGACCCACGGAGGCTAGTGCCCTGAGGTCGAGGTCAAGCCACGAGCTCACCCGTCGATGTGGAGCCTCTCTGAGCGCGCGCCCTCTGGACCGGGTCCGCCTTCCGCCCTCCTCCACCGAGGCATCCCCGCGAGCTTGGAATGTCGAGGTCGGAGTGAGTCATGCCGCCCCAGCTCGGCCCCAGTCTATACGAGATCTTCACCAGCCCAGAACACCGACGAACCGCCCGAGGATTGCACTGAAGCACTTTCCAGGCCATACTGACCACCTACGACCGCCAGTTACACCAATCCAGGGATTTGAATCCTGCGAGCGGCAGCCCGCCATTTGAAGCACTCCTAAATTTCCTGAAATAAGGCAACCAAGAGGAGTGTCGGAGTGCCTGACAATGCCCCCTATCATGAATAAGGAAAGGTCCCTCAAGACATCGCCGCATGTGCCGACAGCCCGACGAGGATCCTGAGACAAGCACCGAACGGTAACCTGGTTCACAGCAAACCCAGAGGTAACACACACAACAACTCCAAGAGACAAAGGAGAGAAAAAAAACAAGAAAAAGAAGTGCAATCCCCACCAGCAAGATGGAATGGCACCACCACCATCACCATAAGCACAAGCGCAAGCCTGACCAAGAGGGCGAAGCGCCACTACCACCACAATGGAGGAGAAAGCGAGGGATACAAGGAGAGGTGGAGGAACAGAGCATCCCTCTGTCCCCGCTATCATTCTCCCCTGGCAATGTTTTCACCTTCACCCACATTTTACACTCCTCCTTGAGCGGAGTCCATCAAGAGGGGCCCGACCAAGAGGATCTATTCCCCTGGATCATTAGTGACTTGATCGTCCAAGTGCCCCCACCGGAAACCCTGGTCCGGGTCTCTAACCATTGTCTCACGGTCCAGGAGCGGAGGACCTCCAGGCAATAAGGCGACCGCACCTAGCGAGGAGATCCAGGAACCAAGAGATGCTGGCGGCAAGAGGAGTGCGCTCCAGCGTCGATGCAGCTATGAGCCATGACGATCTTGGCAGCAACAGATTGCCGTGCCGGGAAGGGGCGAAGATGGGCATGCAAAGTCCTTCATCACTTCCCAAGTCAATATACCGCAGAAGGATGGTGATGACACAAGCTAGAAAGGCCAGCAGAGTGGCAACCTCCCCTAGGCCTCTCCAGGACGTCACCTCCTCCATCTCTTTTGATGGGGAACCCACTGACAAAACCATCAGGCACAAAGCAAAAGTGTGCCTGGAGAAGCATGAGCATAAAATGGTGGGATTCATCCACCAGTTCATTAGCATGCGAGGTTCGACCGGCGAGCCACCAGACTACAACGCCCACCATTGGGGGAACCCTTCACCAGTCGCGGTGAGGCGGAGTATCATCACTTCCACCGTGATCATGGCCATGGCATCAAAAAATGTCGTGACCATGAATAAGAGATCGAGAAGCTCGTCAAGGAGGCCCACTTTCGAAGGTTTGCGGGAGGCAGGCCCCGAGCGGGGCCCCAAGTGCTCACCACTTTTCCATCGGCTTCAACCACCGATGGCTACCTCACTGCAAAACCAACAGGCATCGCCACCTGGAGGGTCGCGCGTGCGTCTAAGAAGGCTCGGGGGGCAGGGGCACCCGAGAGTCATTTTCCTGCTATGAGGGAAGGAGAAAGCGAAGGAGGAAGGTAAATAAAGTTGTCACAGACATCGGGACGACGATCGCGGATCACCATGGGGAGGTCCCCGCGAGGCGGTCGAAGCTCCACCGTGAGGGGTCTATTACCTCGAAGAGTTTGAAGGCATCAGGCTCCCCCGAGGGAGGAGGGCCTGTAGCCTAACAAAGACGCCTCCAATAAGGTAAGTCCCCTTACTAACAATCATGGTAATGATTTTTCCCTTGCATGGGTATCCGCATGTCTTGCAGGATAAGACTACAACATCCCCGAGCCTA
The DNA here is from genome assembly GCA_021397845.1 of Areca catechu. Classification (NCBI taxonomy): domain Eukaryota; kingdom Viridiplantae; phylum Streptophyta; class Magnoliopsida; order Arecales; family Arecaceae; genus Areca; species Areca catechu. The sequence continues at coordinate 1,188,811 of JAHSVC010000025.1, forward strand.
GCTCCAGGATGTCGAAGAATGTTCGAGCCATGTAGCTCCATAATTTCAAGCATCCCCGAGCCCAGCTCCAAGATGTTGAAGAATGTTCGAGCCACGTAGCTCCATAATTCCAAGCATCCCCGAGCCCAGCTCCAGGATGTCAAAGAATGTTCGAGCCACGTAGCTCCTTAATCCCTAGCATCCTCGAGCCTTGGATGCCCCTTGTAAAGAATTGATGAGTGAATACAAATTTCCAGCACTTTTCTATGTGTTTCTATGTGCCTATGTGGATCTTTGTGCCTAAGTGAACCTCTTCCTCTCCTCCACCATTTCTTCTCCCTAATCCTTCTCTTTTACTCTTCATCTTCCAAGCAATCCTCTTCCTTCAAAGTGAATTAAGGACATCCTCTCAAGAAGAAGATCAACACCAACACAAGCTTCCACCATGGCGCCAAGGATCATTTCCAACAAACTCTCCTTTTGAGTTCCATCAATCTTCTCACTTTTAATTAAGTTTCTAATCATCTTGGTTTCTTTGTTGCAGGGTTGTCTAGGCTCCAGATCCAAGAGGAAGGATTACTTGCTACAAACCAGAAAGTTAGAAGGCCCATCTTATGTGGTATGATCTTTCATTTGAGAACCTTAAGAGTGAATCCCTTATGCTTGAGATTTCAATGCTTGAACTCCTAGTATTTTAAGATCGGGATCATTAAATAGGGCTAGCTTGACTTGTGTGCGAATTCTAATCTTGTCCTATTTCTGTAAGATTTTGATAGTCCTCCTAGCTGGGTTTAAGTATAAGCATTTAGGTTTTCTTATTTAGATCTCCTTGATCTTATATGTTGAATCACTCATATGCAAGTAGGAATTGCTAGTTAAATTTTGGTTAATCTCCTTTAGAGTTACATGTTTGCATCCTCATCATGCATATCACACCAATCTTGGTATCAGAGCATGGTAGAATAAGTTCCTGACTGCATAGCATTAAGTCCTTGAAGTACTTGGATCGGGGGCGTTACCAGGCCGTCCGGTCTTAGGAGAAAGTAGGGTTTAAACACCCTCTCTTCCCATTCCACGGGGATCTCCTAAGGCGTGTCGGGGTGCCATTGTGATTGACCCGTGAAAAAGAAAGCCAAAGGATTTTTTAGATTTCATTTGTGAATTTTGTATTGGTCACGTTCTGTTTTTCTGCTTGCTGTATTTTCTGTAGGCTGACTGTAATCCGCCTGCAACTCCAAAGGCAAGTATCACATTCCTCGTTGGAATATTTTTTTTCCTATTCCATTTTAAGTTGTTTATCACCGTTTTAAATTTCAATCTGATAAAGAAATTATAAAAAAAACGAAAATTCCTGCAGTCCATCAGTGTTATTAAGGTTTCTGTTCTGTTCTGTTCTTTTTCATTATCTTCATTTCAGAATCTGCCTAGAATAGTACAGATTTTATTTTGAAGTTTCGTTTCATCTGGTATGTCATCTATAAGTTAGGAGTTTTCTGTGATTTTTTTAGATTTTTCTGATATTTTTTTCTGCACTTATCAACACCACATTTAAACTGCAACACACTACTTCTGCACCTGAAATTTGAAATTTGTATGCATCTCATGGCAAATCAAATTAAGGGCATGAAATTGACATAGGGTCAGGATTTCATCACCTGTCCCTAGCCAAAAAATCACCAAATTGCATATCGACCCAATCCCTAACTAAAATTGATTAGACATTAATTGCCCTAGTGGGTTAGGAACATCAATTTGGTCGAGTCCGGGTTATTGTCAACTCATTGTGTCAACTAGTCTTGTGTGTGCCCTATTACTTGGTGTCTAGAATTGGGACTAAGGGCTTGGGTGCTGATCCGTCTATCGGGCCAATTCCACCGGGCCTAGGTAGGCCAGAGACAGGATCTCACACTCCCCTTGTTCTAAAACCTGGCCAAGTATAGAGTTACTACAATCAAGCTTGCCACCTTGATTAGGCAACTAGCTTGGAACTCTAGGTCCAGTTCAATTCAATTGGGAAAGCTTGTGCAACCCATTTCTTCATCTATTATTGGAAGCTGGTGTCAAGGATAGAGGTTAAGTGGCTCAAGCCTAAGCGGTTCTTGTGGTTTTTAATTAGGACCCAGTGAAAGCTGGGGGAACCTCCCACAGACCCACCTCCTGACTGGCCAGTGGAAGAGAGTAGCTGTTGATTTGATTGTATCTAGTCAACTCAGTTTATTTGGACTAACCGATTTAGAAAACTCATAGTTCGGGTCTGAGTCTAATTGTTTGCATGACAACTAGGTCAGGCACACCTTACCACCCTTCACAAGCCCAACCTAGTTCATCCATGGATACTAGTATGGAAAGCCTTATGAGATCTATGATCGAGAAGATGGACCGTTTGGATGCTAAATTTGGTCAGTTCGAGGAAAGGGTAGGAGCCCTAGAAGAAGCTAGGTTGACCCCAACTGAACCACCTTCACCCAGATTACCTTCAGTTCATCCTAGAGCCCAACGACAGGAACACACACCTGATCCAATTCAAAGAAGACCGCATCAGAATTATGTTGATCATACTCCAGAGCCACCTCCTAGAAGGCCTCACCATGATACTTTTGATCAGGATGATCGGGCCCTAAGGAACATCCGTCTAGATGCACCAACCTTTGAGGGAAGCTTAGATCCTAAGGTGTACATAGACTGGGAGGCTGACATGGACCAGTATTTTGACTGGTATGATATGTCTGAAGAGAGAAGATTTAAGTTTGCCAGAATCAGACTAGTTCGTCAGGCTCGGTTATATTAGGGAAACGTGGAACGCATATCAAGGCAAAGGGGAGATTTACCTATAGCAACATGGAGAGATATGAAGAGGAAACTTAGAGAGAAATATCTGCCTATGTCTTATCAGCAAAGGTTATTAGATCAGTGGCAACGATTGACACAAGGTAACAAGACCGTTTCTGAATATGTTGCTAAGTTTGATGAGTTTGTGATGCGATGCAACGTAGTCGAGTCTGAAGCAGCCACTTTATCAAGGTTTAGATCAGGGTTGAATGATGATATAAAAGGGGAACTATTTTTAAGGGAAGTCCATGATTTAGATCAGGCATACCAAGTTGCCACGGACTATGAGAGGTTTCAAAGGAGAGCTACATTTAGATGACCTGAATCGAGTAGGTTTAACCCTCCTATCAGCAGGCCTAGCTCAGTCCCTAGTCCCACCAATAGAATAAGGTCCAGCCCGAATCCAACCCTTAGACCCAATCCGACCACCCCCTTAATTCCTAGAGAAGACAAAGGAAAGAGCCCTGAAGTTCGAGGTGAGAGGGAGCGAGTCTGCTATAAGTGTCGTAAACCAGGTCATTTCATGAGCCAATGTCCCTCTAGAGCTTTACATATAGGGGAGGCAGAAGAAGGTGAATCAGAACCCTTGGAGAATGATGAAGAGGAGGTTTATGAAGCAGGGGATTGTTTGGCTGATGAATATGAAGGAGATGAAGAGAACATAGACTCATCAGATTTTCTAGGAGTTGTGAGACGTATCATGACACAGACCAAGGAGCAAGAAGACTGGCGTAGAACTAGCATCCTACACACATTTGTTAGGATAGGAGAAAAGGTCTGTAAAATCATCATCGATAGTGGAAGCTGTGTCAACGCCATTTCCACTAACGCAGCCAAAAGTCTAGGATTACCCATTGTACCACATCCCAATCCATATAAGGTGTCCTGGATCGATTCCACTTCTATACCAATCAAGTCAAGATGTCAGGTTCAAGTCCAGCTTCAATCCTATCAGGGAAAGATCTGGTGTGATGTGCTTCCTATGGAGGTAAGTAGCATCATCTTAGGCAGGCCATGGCTGTTTGATCATGATGTGACCATCTTTGGTCGATCAAACTCCTGTGCTTTCAATTTCAATGGCAAGAAAATTGTCATTCATCCAACCCAGCCTAAGGATAATGTCAAGAGAGGAGCTAGCAGCTTGAAAGATAAGAAGACTGGATTAAATTTAATAGGTGCAAAAGAATTAGAGCAAGATATCATGGAGGGAGCACCTATTTGGGTAGTAGCTGCTAAGGAAATTAAGGACCACAGCCCTGTAGAACACCCTCAAGAGGTGATCCAATTATTGAAAGAATTTGAGGATGTGTTTCCAGAAGATCTCCCCGATAACCTTCCACCTTTAAGAGACATACAACACGCAATAGATTTAGTCCCTGGAGCGACTTTACCTAATTTGCCTCACTATAGGATGAACCCGATTGAACACCAGGAATTGCAAAGGCAAGTGGGTGAACTTCTTAGGAAGGGGTTTATTAAGGAAAGCTTAAGTCCATGTGCAGTCCCTGCTCTGCTGACCCTTAAGAAAGATGGCACTTGGAGGATGTGTATAGATAGCCGTGCCATTAATAAGATCATTGTAAAGTATAGATTCCCAATCCCAAGACTAGATGACATGTTAGATATGATAGCCGGATCGACAATTTTTTCCAAGATAGACCTAAAGAGTGGCTATCACCAGGTTAGGGTTAGGCCTGGAGATGAATGGAAGACCGCTTTTAAGACTAAAGATAGATTATATGAGTGGTTAGTCATGCCGTTCGGTCTGTCCAATGCACCCAGCACTTTTATGAGAATAATGAATCAGGTGTTAAAGGTTTTTATCAGAAGATTTGTAGTGGTCTATTTTGATGATATACTTATATATAGCAAAACAAAGGCAGACCACTTAACCCACCTGAAACAAGTTTGTCAAGTCCTGAGAAAAGATAGTCTCTATGCCAATATCAAGAAGTGTGATTTCCTGACAAATAGAGTTATCTTTCTAGGATTCGTAGTCACATCTGAAGGGGTGTCCGTTGATCCTGAGAAAATTAAATCCATAGTAGAGTGGCCTACGCCTAAGACTATCCATGACGTCCGTAGTTTCCATGGGTTATCCACCTTCTATAGAAGGTTTATCAAAGGATTCAGTACGATAGTGGCACCAATCACTGATTGTATTAGGAAGGGAAATTTTGAGTGGACTAAAGCAGCAGGTAAGGCCTTCCTAACAATTAAGGAAAAAATGACACAAGCACCTGTCTTAAGGTTACCCGATTTTACCAAGGTGTTTGAGGTTGCTTGTGATGCTTCTGGGGTCGGAATTGGAGGTGTCTTGAGTCAAGAGAATCACCCAGTAGCATACTTCAGTGAAAAGTTAAATGAGGCGAGACTAAGGTATTCCACGTATGATAAGGAACTGTATGCTGTAGTTCAAGCTCTACGATATTGGAGGCATTATCTTCTACCCCACGAGTTTGTCCTATTCTCTGATCACGAAGCTCTTAGGTTCCTTAGTTCTCAAAAGAAATTAAACCCTAGGCACGGGAAATGGGTAGAATTCATACAAGCTTACACGTTCGTTTTAAAACATCGTGCCGGTACTGAAAATAGGGTTGCTGATGCGTTGAGCCGCCGTTCTATGTTGTTAACCTCTGTGAGCACTGAAGTAGTAGGGTTCGATAGATTGAAAGATGAATATCCCACATGTCCTGATTTTGGTCACATCTATCAATCCCTGCAACAAAGATCATCTAGTGAACCTAGTGATTATACACTGTTAGATGGATACCTTTTCAAAGGAAATCAGTTATGTATTCCCAAGACCTCTGTTAGGGAATTTCTGATCTGGGAAGTCCATGCTGGAGGTTTAGCAGGACATTTTGGCAGGAACAAAACCATCCTAGCAATGGAAGAACAATTTTTTTGGCCTGGTCTTAAAAAGAGCGTTGCCCAGATCGTAGCTCAGTGTCGGACCTGTGCTGTTGCAAAACAGCAAAGACAGAACACCGGTCTGTACACGCCCTTACCTGTCCCTGATGGTCCATGGCAAGATATCAGTATGGATTTTGTGGTAGGTCTACCTAAAACTTCTAGGAAACATGACTCTGTTTTCGTGGTTGTCGATCGTTTCTCCAAAATGGCGCACTTCATCCCGTGTTCTCAAACTTTAGACGCTTCGAAAGTGGCCAAGCTTTTCTTAGATCAGGTGGTTAAGCTTCATGGTTTACCCAAGACCATTGTGTCAGATAAAGATGTCAAGTTCACTAGCTACTTCTGGAAAACCCTCTGGCACATGTTAGGTACTAAGCTGAAATTCTCTACGGCCTATCATCCTCAAACCGATGGCCAAACTGAAGTAGTAAACTGAAGCTTAGGAAATCTCTTAAGATGTTTAGTCGGTGACAACCTAGGAAACTGGGACTTACTACTTCCTCGTGCTGAATTTGCCTACAACAGTTCGATCAATAGGTCTATTGGGAAAAGTCCATTCGAAGTGGTCCATGGATACAAACCTAGGAAACCTTTAAACCTAATTCCATTTCCAGTACATACACGAATATCTGAGTCTGCTGAGTCATATGCACAGCATGTTAAGGATTTGCACAAGGAGATTAATCAGAAGATTCAAACAAGCAATGAACTCTATAGGCATATGGCTAACTCACATAAACGGTTAAAGGAATTTAATGAAGGAGACTCTGTAATGATTAGGCTTAAACCAGAAAGGTTTCCTCCGGGAACTATGAAGAAACTCCATGCCCGGGGAGCCGGACCCTTCAAAATAATAAAGAAAATTGGACCTAATGCTTATGTAGTAGACTTACCACCTAGTTATGGCATTAGTTCTACATTTAATGTTTCCGATCTGAAAGAATACAAGGAACCTGCATTAATACCTGATGAACCTTTTGGTCCTAACACTTCTCTTGAGAGTGAAATGCCAATTAAGTGTCCACCACCAAATATTCCTGAGCGAAAGGAAAGAATTGAAAGGATCTTGGATGACCAGATCATCACTACTAGAAATAAGGGCTACCAACGCTATCTGGTTCGATGGCAAGGACGTCCTGAATCTGAAGATTCCTGGATCACCAAAGAGGACCTACAACAAATCGACCCGGATATATTAGAAACTTATCACTCGACAGGGTCGAGTTCCTCCCACCAGGGGAGAATTGGTGCGGGCACCAGAATCAGAAAGAGACTCCAACCAATTCAAGCCCATTCCGAATCTTTATGGTTGGACTAGAGAGTCCGGTAACCATTCTTTATTTTGAGTCCAAAAGAATCATGTAAGTCGAGTCCATGTTGGGTCCTGTAATCTTTCTTTTGAGTCCAAAATAATCATGTAAGTCGAGTCCATGTCGGGTCTAGTCTTAGTCCAATCCAAATGGGTCAACTAGCATCAAGCCTAAAGAAGACTCACAATGTATACCCCAAATCAAGACCAAAGCCAACTCAATTGGGGACCACATGCCACATCACTTGCGCCACCTCAACTTGGGACCACATGCCACGTCAAGAGGGGACCACATGCCACCTCACACGCCACCTCACCACAAGAGGGTGCCATCCCAAGTTCAAATTCAAGGAAGTTGGCCAAGGAGGATTTCAAGCAAGAAAATCAGCCCTCTCCCCTTATATTACTCCACTTGTTTAGGGATTTGAATTTTCAAAATTTGTAAGGCTTTATTTAAAGCCTTGGATGCCCCTTGTAAAGAATTGATGAGTGAATACAAATTTCCAGCACTTTTCTATGTGTTTCTATGTGCCTATGTGGATCTTTGTGCCTAAGTGAACCTCTTCCTCTCCTCCACCATTTCTTCTCCCTAATCCTTCTCTTTTACTCTTCATCTTCCAAGCAATCCTCTTCCTTCAAAGCGAATTAAGGACATCCTCTCAAGAAGAAGATCAACACCAACACAAGCTTCCACCATGGCGCCAAGGATCATTTCCAACAAACTCTCCTTTTGAGTTCCATCAATCTTCTCACTTTTAATTAAGTTTCTAATCATCTTGGTTTCTTTGTTGCAGGGTTCTCTAGGCTCCAGATCCAAGAGGAAGGATTACTTGCTACAAACCAGAAAGTTAGAAGGCCCATCTTATGTGGTATGATCTTTCATTTGAGAACCTTAAGAGTGAATCCCTTGTGCTTGAGATTTCAATGCTTGAACTCCTAGTATTTTAAGATCGGGATCATTAAATAGGGCTAGCTTGACTTGTGTGCGAATTCTAATCTTGTCCTATTTCTTTAAGATTTTGATAGTCCTCCTAGCTGGGTTTAAGTATAAGCATTTAGGGTTTCTTATTTAGATCTCCTTGATCTTATATGTTGAATCACTCATATGCAAGTAGGAATTGCTAGTTAAATTTTGGTTAATCTCCTTTAGAGTTACATGTTTGCATCCTCATCATGCATATCACACCAATCTTGGTATCAGAGCATGGTAGAATAAGTTCCTGATTGCATAGCATTAAGTCCTTGAAGTACTTGGATCGGGGGCGTTACCAGGCCGTCCGGTCTTAGGAGAAAGTAGGGTTTAAACACCCTCTCTTCCCATTCCACGGGGATCTCCTAAGGCGTGTCGGGGTGCCATTGTGATTGACCCGTGAAAAAGAAAGCCAAAGGATTTTTAGATTTCATTTGTGAATTTTGTATTGGTCACGTTCTGTTTTTCTGCTTGCTGTATTTTCTGTAGGCTGACTGTAATCCGCCTGCAACTCCAAAGGCAAGTATCACATTCCTCGTTGGAATATTTTTTTTCCTATTCCATTTTAAGTTGTTTATCACCGTTTTAAATTTCAATCTGATAAAAAAATTACAAAAAAAATGAAAATTCCTGCAGTCCATCAGTGTTATTAAGGTTTCTGTTCTGTTCTGTTCTTTTCATTATCTTCATTTCAGAATCTGCCTAGAATAGTATAGATTTTATTTTGAAATTTTGTTTCATCTGGTATGTCATCTATAAGTTAGGAGTTTTCTGTGATTTTTTTATATTTTTCTGATATTTTTTTCTGCACTTATCAACATCACATTTAAACTGCAACACACTACTTCTGCACCTGAAATTTGAAATTTGTATGCATCTCATGGCAAATCAAATTAAGGGCATGAAATTGACATAGGGTCAGGATTTCATCACCTGTCCCTAGCCCAAAAATCACCAAATTGCATATCGACCCAATCCCTAACAAAATTGATTAGACATTAATTGCCCTAGTGGGTTAGGAACATCAATTTGGTCGAGTCCGGGTTATTGTCAACTCATTGTGTCAACTAGTCTTGTGTGTGCCCTATTACTTGGTGTCTAGAATTGGGACTAAGGGCTTGGGTGCTGATCCGTCTATCGGGCCAATTCCACCGGGCCTAGGTAGGCCAGAGACAGGATCTCACACTCCCCTTGTTCTAAAACCTGGCCAAGTATAGAGTTACTACAATCAGCTTGCCACCTTGATTAGGCAACTAGCTTGGAACTCTAGGTCCAGTTCAATTCAATTGGGAAAGCTTGTGCAACCCATTTCTTCATCTATTATTGGAAGCTGGTGTCAAGGATAGAGGTTAAGTGGCTCAAGCCTAAGCGGTTCTTGTGGTTTTTAATTAGGACCCAGTGAAAGCTGGGGGAACCTCCCACAGACCCACCTCCTGACTGGCCAGTGGAAGAGAGTAGCTGTTGATTTGATTGTATCTAGTCAACTCAGTTTATTTGGACTAACCGGTTTAGAAAACTCATAGTTCGGGTCTGAGTCTAATTGTTTGCATGACAACTAGGTCAGGCACACCTTACCACCCTTCACAAGCCCAACCTAGTTCATCCATGGATACTAGTATGGAAAGCCTTATGAGATCTATGATCGAGAAGATGGACCGTTTGGATGCTAAATTTGGTCAGTTCGAGGAAAGGGTAGGAGCCCTAGAAGAAGCTAGGTTGACCCCAACTGAACCACCTTCACCCAGATTACCTTCAGTTCATCCTAGAGCCCAACGACAGGAACACACACCTGATCCAATTCAAAGAAGACCGCATCAGGATTATGTTGATCATACTCCAGAGCCACCTCCTAGAAGGCTACTATGATACTTTTGATCAGGATGATCGGGCCCTAAGGAACATCCGTCTAGATGCACCAACCTTTGAGGGAAGCTTAGATCCTAAGGTGTACATAGATGGGAGGCTGACATGGACCAGTATTTTGACTGGTATGATATGTCTGAAGAGAGAAGATTTAAGTTTGCCAGAATCAGACTAGTTCGTCAGGCTCGATTATATTGGGGAAACGTGGAACGCATATCAAGGCAAAGGGGAGATTTACCTATAGCAACATGGAGAGATATGAAGAGGAAGCTTAGAGAGAAATATCTGCCTATGTCTTATCAGCAAAGGTTATTAGATCAGTGGCAACGATTGACACAAGGTAACAAGACCGTTTCTGAATATGTTGCTAAGTTTGATGAGTTTGTGATGCGATGCAACGTAGTCGAGTCTGAAGCAGCCACTTTATCAAGGTTTAGATCAGGGTTGAATGATGATATAAAAGGGGAACTATTTTTAAGGGAAGTCCATGATTTAGATCAGGCATACCAAGTTGCCACGGACTATGAGAGGTTTCAAAGGAGAGCTACATTTAGACGACCTGAATCTAGTAGGTTTAACCCTCCTATCAGCAGGCCTAGCTCAGTCCCTAGTCCCACCAATAGAACAAGGTCCAGCCCGAATCCAACCCTTAGACCCAATCCGACCACCCCCTTAATTCCTAGAGAAGACAAAGGAAAGAGCCCTGAAGTTCGAGGTGAGAGGGAGCGAGTCTGCTATAAGTGTCGTAAACCAGGTCATTTCATGAGCCAATGTCCCTCTAGAGCTTTACATATAGGGGAGGCAGAAGAAGGTGAATCAGAACCCCTGGAGAATGATGAAGAGGAGGTTTATGAAGCAGGGGATTGTTTGGCTGATGAATATGAAGGAGATGAAGAGAACATAGACTCATCAGATTTTCTAGGAGTTGTAAGACGTATCATGACACAGACCAAGGAGCAAGAAGACTGGCGTAGAACTAGCATCCTACACACATTTGTTAGGATAGGAGAAAAGGTCTGTAAAATCGTCATCGATAGTGGAAGCTGTGTCAACGCCATTTCCACTAACGCAGCCAAAAGTCTAGGATTACCCATTGTACCACATCCCAATCCATATAAGGTGTCCTGGATCGATTCCACTTCTATACCAATCAAGTCAAGATGTCAGGTTCAAGTCCAGCTTCAATCCTATCAGGGAAAGATCTGGTGTGATGTGCTTCCTATGGGGGTAAGTAGCATCATCTTAGGCAGGCCATGGCTGTTTGATCATGATGTGACCATCTTTGGTCGATCAAACTCCTGTGCTTTCAATTTCAATGGCAAGAAAATTGTCATTCATCCAACCCAGCCTAAGGATAATGTCAAGAGAGGAGCTAGCAGCTTGAAAGATAAGAAGACTGGATTAAATTTAATAGGTGCAAAAGAATTAGAGCAAGATATCATGGAGGGAGCACCTATTTGGGTAGTAGCTGCTAAGGAAATTAAGGACCACAGCCCTGTAGAACACCCTCAAGAGGTGGTCCAATTATTGAAAGAATTTGAGGATGTGTTTCCAGAAGATCTCCCCGATAACCTTCCACCTTTAAGAGACATACAACACGCAATAGATTTTGTCCCTGGAGCGACTTTACCTAATTTGCCTCACTATAGGATGAACCCAATTGAACACCAGGAATTGCAAAGGCAAGTGGGTGAACTTCTTAGGAAGGGGTTTATTAAGGAAAGCTTAAGTCCATGTGCAGTCCCTGCTCTGCTGACCCCTAAGAAAGATGGCACTTGGAGGATGTGTATAGATAGCCATGCCATTAATAAGATCACTGTAAAGTATAGATTCCCAATCCCAAGACTAGACGACATGTTAGATATGATAGCCGGATCGATAATTTTTTCCAAGATAGACCTAAAGAGTGGCTATCACCAGGTTAGGGTTAGGCCTGGAGACGAATGGAAGACCGCTTTTAAGACTAAAGATGGATTATATGAGTGGTTAGTCATGCCGTTTGGTCTGTCCAATGCACCCAGCACTTTTATGAGAATAATGAATCAGGTGTTAAAGGTTTTTATCGGAAGATTTGTAGTGGTCTATTTTGATGATATACTTATATATAGCAAAACAAAGGCAGACCACTTAACCCACCTGAAACAAGTTTGTCAAGTCCTGAGAAAAGATAGTCTCTATGCCAATATCAAGAAGTGTGATTTCCTGACAAATAGAGTTATCTTTCTAGGATTCGTAGTCACATCTGAAGGGGTGTCCGCTGATCCTGAGAAAATTAAATCCATAGTAGAGTGGCCTACGCCTAAGACTATCCACGACGTCCGTAGTTTCCATGGGTTATCCACCTTCTATAGAAGGTTTATCAAAGGATTCAGTACGATAGTGGCACCAATCACTGATTGTATTAGGAAGGGAAATTTCGAGTGGACTAAAGCAGCAGGTAAGGCCTTCCTAACAATTAAGAAAAAATGACACAAGCACCTGTCTTAAGGTTACCCGATTTTACCAAGGTGTTTGAGGTTGCTTGTGATGCTTCTGGAGTCGGAATTGGAGGTGTCTTGAGTCAAGAGAATCACCCAGTAGCATACTTCAGTGAAAAGTTAAATGAGGCGAGACTAAGGTATTCCACGTATGATAAGAACTGTATGCTGTAGTTCAAGCTCTACGATATTGGAGGCATTATCTTCTACCCCACGAGTTTGTCCTATTCTCTGATCACGAAGCTCTTAGGTTCCTTAGTTCTCAAAAGAAATTAAACCCTAGGCACGGGAAATGGGTAGAATTCATACAAGCTTACATGTTCATTTTAAAATATCGTGCCGGTACTGAAAATAGGGTTGCTGATGCGTTGAGCCGCCGTTCTATGTTGTTAACCTCTGTGAGCACTGAAGTAGTAGGGTTTGATAGATTGAAAGATGAATATCCCACATGTCCTGATTTTGGTCACATCTATCAATCCCTGCAACAAAGATCATCTAGTGAACCTAGTGATTATACACTGTTAGATGGATACCTTTTCAAAGAAATCAGTTGTGTATTCCCAAGACCTCTGTTAGGGAATTTCTGATCTGGGAAGTCCATGCTGGAGGTTTAGCAGGACATTTTGGCAGGAACAAAACCATCCTAGCAATGGAAGAACAATTTTTTTGGCCTGGTCTTAAAAAGAGCATTGCCCAGATCGTAGCTCAGTGTCGGACCTGTGCTGTTGCAAAACAGCAAAGACAGAACACCGGTCTGTACATGCCCTTACCTATCCCTGATGGTCCATGGCAAGATATCAGTATGGATTTTGTGGTAGGTCTACCTAAAACTTCTAGGAAACATGACTCTGTTTTCGTGGTTGTCGATCGTTTCTCCAAAATGGCGCACTTTATCCCGTGTTCTCAAACTTTAGATGCTTCGAAAGTGGCCAAGCTTTTCTTAGATCAGGTGGTTAAGCTTCATGGTTTACCCAAGACCATTGTGTCAGATAGAGATGTCAAGTTCACTAGCTACTTCTGGAAAACCCTCTGGCACATGTTAGGTACTAAGCTGAAATTCTCTACGGCCTATCATCCTCAAACCGATGGCCAAACTGAAGTAGTAAACCGAAACTTAGGAAATCTCTTAAGATGTTTAGTCGGTGACAACCTAGGAAACTGGGACTTACTACTTCCTCGTGCTGAATTTGCCTACAACAGTTCGATCAATAGGTCTATTGGGAAAAGTCCATTCGAAGTGGTCCATGGATACAAACCTAGGAAACCTTTAAACCTAATTCCATTACCAGTACATACACGAATATCTGAGTCTGCTGAGTCATATGCACAGCATGTTAAGGATTTGCACAAGGCGATTAATCAGAAGATTCAAACAAGCAATGAACTCTATAGGCATATGGCTAACTCACATAAACGGTTAAAGGAATTTAATGAAGGAGACTCTGTAATGATTAGGCTTAAACCAGAAAGGTTTCCTCCGGGAACTATGAAGAAACTCCATGCCCGGGAGCTGGACCCTTCAAAATAATAAAGAAAATTGGACCTAATGCTTATGTAGTAGACTTACCACCTAGTTATGGCATTAGTTCTACATTTAATGTTTCCGATCTGAAAGAATACAAGGAACCTGCATTAATACCTGATGAACATTTTGGTCCTAACACTTCTCTTGAGAGTGAAATGCCAATTGAGTGTCCACCACCAAATATTCCTGAGCGAAAGGAAAGAATTGAAAGGATCTTGGATGACCAGATCATCACTACTAGAAATAAGGGCTACCAACGCTATCTGGTTCGATGGCAAGGACATCCTGAATCTGAAGATTCCTGGATCACCAAAGAGGACCTACAACAAATCGACCCGGATATATTAGAAACTTATCACTCGACAGGGTCGAGTTCCTCCCACCAGGGGAGAATTGGTGCGGGCACCAGAATCAGAAAGAGACTCCAACCAATTCAAGCCCATTCCGAATCTTTATGGTTGGACTAGAGAGTCCGGTAACCTTTCTTTATTTTGAGTCCAAAAGAATCATGTAAGTCGAGTCCATGTTGGGTCCTGTAATCTTTCTTTTGAGTCCAAAATAATCATGTAAGTCGAGTCCATGTCGGGTCTAGTCTTAGTCCAATCCAAATGGGTCAACTAGCATCAAGCCTAAAGAAGACTCACAATGTATACCCCAAATCAAGACCAAAGCCAACTCAATTGGGGACCACATGCCACATCACTTGCGCCACCTCAACTTGGGACCACATGCCACGTCAAGAGGGGACCACATGCCACCTCACACGCCACCTCACCACAAGAGGGTGCCATCCCAAGTTCAAATTCAAGGAAGTTGGCCAAGGAGGATTTCAAGCAAGAAAATCAGCCCTCTCCCCTTATATTACTCCACTTGTTTAGGGATTTGAATTTTCAAAATTTGTAAGGCTTTATTTAAAGCCTTGGATGCCCCTTGTAAAGAATTGATGAGTGAATACAAATTTTCAGCACTTTTCTATGTGTTTCTATGTGCCTATGTGGATCTTTGTGCCTAAGTGAACCTCTTCCTCTCCTCCACCATTTCTTCTCCCTAATCCTTCTCTTTTACTCTTCATCTTCCAAGCAATCCTCTTCCTTCAAAGCGAATTAAGGACATCCTCTCAAGAAGAAGATCAACACCAACACAAGCTTCCACCATGGCGCCAAGGATCATTTCCAACAAACTCTCCTTTTGAGTTCCATCAATCTTCTCACTTTTAATTAAGTTTCTAATCATCTTGGTTTCTTTGTTGCAGGGTTCTCTAGGTTCCAGATCCAAGAGGAAGGATTACTTGCTACAAACCAGAAAGTTAGAAGGCCCATCTTATGTGGTATGATCTTTCATTTGAGAACCTTAAGAGTGAATCCCTTGTGCTTGAGATTTCAATGCTTGAACTCCTAGTATTTTAAGATCGGGATCATTAAATAGGGCTAGCTTGACTTGTGTGCGAATTCTAATCTTGTCCTATTTCTTTAAGATTTTGATAGTCCTCCTAGCTGGGTTTAAGTATAAGCATTTAGGGTTTCTTATTTAGATCTCCTTGATCTTATATGTTGAATCACTCATATGCAAGTAGGAATTGCTAGTTAAATTTTGGTTAATCTCCTTTAGAGTTACATGTTTGCATCCTCATCATGCATATCACACCAAAAGACCTGGGCCAAGATCTCAGGCAACCCCCTGGGCCCGAGCCTAGCTCCACGTCCAGGAAGGCCTCGAGCCTAGCTCCAAGACAATCAAGATTGGTAACCCCCCTTCTCTGATCTCCCCACTCGAAAAGAAGAAGAGAGGGGAAGGATAGAAAGAGAACAAAGGGGGAATACCGGCAGCCCTCTTCTCTGATCTCCCCACTCGAAAAAAAGATGAGAGGGGATGGAAAGAAAGAGAACAAAATGAGGGTACAACCAGCATCCTCTCCTCTAATCTCCCCATTCAAAAAAAAAAAAAACAAACAACAACAAAAAGAAAAAAGAGAAAGAAGAAGAGTGGGGAAGGAAAGAAAGAGAGAACAAAAAGGAAATATAGCATCATTGAAGCAGCTCTTAGTCATCAACGTCCCTAAGCACAGCTCCAGGATGCCCCTCTCAAGACCGGAGCTCAGATCTCCAGCCAAGAGAACTTCGAGCCAAGCAGCTCTCAGTCATCAATGTCCCCAAGCCCAGCTCCAGGATGCCCCTTTCGAGACAGAGCTCAGATCTCCGACCAAGAGAACTTTGAGCCAAGCAGCTCTCAGTCATCAACCTCCCCGAGCCTAGCTCTAGGACGCCCCTCTCAAGACCAGAGCTTAGATCTCCAGCCAAGAGAACTTCGAGCCAAGCAGCTCTTAGTCATCAACATCCCCGAGCCCAGCTCCAAGATGCCCTCGTCAAGACCGGAGCTCAGATCTCCGGCTAGGAGAACTTCGAGCCAAGCAGCTCTCAGCAATCGACGTCCCCAAGCCCAGCTCCAGGATGCTAACCCAAGACTGGAGTTCAGATCCCCGGCCAAGGGACCTTCGAGTGGCATGGCCCTTAGTCAACAACACCTTCGAGCCCAGCAGCTCTCAAGTGTTACAACTTATCCCCCTAAGCAAGGTGCAGTCCTTCACTCTGATCTCCCCATACAAAAAAAAAAAAAGCAAAGAGAACAAATGATAAAAAAAACTCAGATTTCACTTCATTGATCAAACACAAAGTACAAGTATCTTCTGGGCCCTCGACATACCAGGTGACCCAAACTGAGTACAAGAAATGAAAGTACAAAATGAAGCAAAAAGTAAAAAGGGTCACTCCACCCCGGCTGGCCTCCCCGCTAGGTCCTGAGGCTGGGAGCTCTCGACCTCAGAAGTCCCTGGCTGGGCTACCCCGACTTCGGTAAGATCACCCTCGGCTGGTCTTGAAGGCTCTGAGTCCGTACCTCCCGTGATGACCTCCTCATCAGCCTCCTCCTTCGAGGCCGAAGGGTACCCGAGGCTACTGTGATTCTTGTCAGGAATAATTGCCTTGACCCGACCATGCAGGTACATGAATCCCTTATAAAAGAAATCCGACGCCATCTAATGGATTTCAGCGACGAAGTCTTCCAAGGCCTTGAACCTAGCGATGGTGTCCTCAGCAACTTTCGTGGCCTCAGCGGCCACCCTCTTCGACTCGACGGCCTCCAGCCTAGATGTTTCCATCGAGTTGGCAGCCGTCTCTACCACCTTCTCAATCGTGACAAGCTTCTCCTTCATAGCTGCCAGTTCTGCCTGAGCAGCTTGGGTGATCTCCTTGTGCCGGTCAGCCTTGACACTGTACCAGTTAAGCTTTTTCTCGATGATGGAGAGGTCGGCGATCACCTTCTTTGAATGCCTCCACTCCAAGTTACGAGCCATCAGGATTCCCTTTGCTCGTCCCTCAGCATCGGCGAGCTCCCTCTCAAGGTCCTTAACCTTTTGCTGGAGTACCCTGTACACCCCGGCCTTCCCCTTCAGGTCGGCTTTGAGAGACTTGATCTCGGTGGCCTGTTGCCGCTCGAGACGCTCCCAACTCTGGTAGTGGCCCGTGATGAATAGGGCCTCGGCACCAATCTGCACCATGAAAAAAGTCAACAAAAAAAAAAAAGAGAAAAAAAAGAAAGAGAAAAGAGAAGAGAAAGAGAAGTAAAGGCGGCTTACCGAGTACAACTAAGAGAAAAGGGTGCGGATGACATCGGTCACCCGCATCCCAGCCATCTCCTGTTGATCGCATGCTTGGATGGAGAAATCCATCATGCATTCGGCTAGCTCGGGGCTCCGAAGTACTGAGCTCTCCGGCCCCATCCTAAAAGGAAGATGGTGCCGTGCATCCTCCCTCTGGCTCTCTCCGTGAGCTGGCGGCCTTGCACCGCTGGCTGAAGGATCCCGGGGGGCAGGCTGGGAGGTCGGCATCGGTGCAGGTGGCACCTCTATCAAGGCAATGGGCATAGCTCGAGTCTCCTAATCCCTGACAACGGTGATAGGTGGACTCGGAGGATCACGGGGCATAGCGGCAGCAACAGCAGCCCTCGGTCGGACTAACACCTCGGGCTCTGTAGCAGGGGCCTGCTGGACTGGCCTTGGTGCGTGGAAGCTGCCCTCCCCACCGGCACGGGAGCAGTGTGTGGCACCTCTGAACTCGGACCAGCTGGGGTGGTCGAGCTCAGACCGATCACCATGGAAGCAGCCGCAGATGCGCTCTCACTCCGTACCCACCTGGAAGCAGGCTCCCTGGCCAGCCCGGTCGCGGCCTGTTCTTGGTGATGGCCAGAAGATCACTCTTGGAGAAGATCATACTGCATACAAATTACACAACAGTTAGAGCCTTGGAGAAACAATGCAAGAGGTGCAAGAACAAAAGAAAAGAAAAAGTTCAGGTCGAACTCACCCAACCCATCCATCAGGTTGACCCTGGAGTTATCAAGGTTCTGCTTAAATAACAGGACCTCGAGGGGAGGAATCTGGGCAGTGCGGAGCTGCTCGTAATCATCCCGATCAGCCACATCGACCATAGAATTTCGGTTGGGGGACTGATCCGGATCGCTCCAGACCCATTGACCTCCTCGACCTCAATAAAAAAAAACTTGCTCTTCCATCCCCTGATGGAAGAGGGAAGCTCAAACCTGATGCCCTTCAGGTGGAAAGACAAGGACCACCACCCATCCTCGTTGGGTGGCGCTTTAGGGCAAAGAAAGCCCTGAACAATGAAAATCATGCTACGAACCCGTGGAGGTGACAAAACACAACGAAGGAGAAAATGACCCTAATAGCATTTGGCACCAGCTGCTCCGGGACCAGACGATAATTGTCTAGGACTGACAGAAGGAAAGGATGGAAGGGAAACCAGAGACCCCCAGAGAAGGTCTCCTCATAGAAGGTAAGACGGCCTGGGCCACTAGAAGTGACCCATTCCCCGAACTAGGGACCGTAAGTCGGACGGAAGCCTGATGCCATAGACATCCCGGATGGTCCTCAAGTCCCCGGTAATGATCATCGAAGTGACCCCACCAGGACCTATGGACCGGATTGACTCAGGGACAGGAATAGAAGAGGAAGAAGGATGAGAAGAAGGGCTAGATCTCGGTTCCCTGATGACTACTGGACCAGGAGGACGCCCCTACTGAGCTCGAAGCGGGTTACGCCTCCCTCTCCATCAGAAGAAGAAGAAGATGCTGGCTTCTGCTCGGAAGGACCGGCCTCGCCTGATTAGTAGAGGGGCGGAAGCCCGGATCAAAACGGACATCCTCAAGGATAAAGGAGAGGAAGAACACAAAATGGAAGACCGAGAAGAAGACTCAACCCAAGAAAAGACCCCAGGCCCGAAGGAAAAAACTTATCCTAGCAGAGAGACGAGGAGGAAGAAGAAGCTAACCTATTCCTTTAGAAAACTCAGGGGAACTGGAAGAAGGAGGAAGCTTGGGCATGGCGGCAGCAGGCACGGATAATTCAAAAAGAATAGATGGTTCAGGTAAGTCACTCTATTCATTTCAAAATGACCTGATGGAGTCGTACCAGTTCAGACTCTCCGCCAACAGAATCGCGCCACGTGCCGCCCATCGACGATAATAGCATCCCGGTCGTTCTGAATTCCATGCATACATTAACTGCTCCTCAAACATGGCCACATGGCATCCCCGATTTGGACTGCAGGGCCGGCCCCCGAAGTGCCAGCAATAATGGCCATCATCATGCCAGATTTTCTCCTTTCAATGTCAGCACCATAATTACTCCCTTCGACCCGAGCGCCATGCACTAACGAGCCTCGGGAGTGGAGGGCAAATGATGTGGCAGGATCACTGACGTGGAGGAACCAGTGGGTGCCATGTCGAGAAAAGATTCCGTGTCAACTCTCCAGCCCGTATTCCACTACTAAGCTAAGCTGAGCTCATTCAGAATAACAGGCCGAGCTCAGTCCTCCGCTAGGTCGAGCTCATGAGCTCGACGCCTAGGTCGGAGCTTCCTTCTGCCCTTCAGAGCGAGACCCTCGGAGGCTAGTGCCCTGTGGTTGAGGTCGAGCCAAGAGCTCACCCGCTGATATGGAGCCTCTCCGAGCATGCGCCCTCTAGACCGGGTCAGCCTTCCACCCTCCAGAGCGAGACCCTCGGAGGCTAGTGCCCTGCGGTCGAGGTCGAGTCAAGAGCTCACCCGTCGATGTGAAGCCTCTCCGAGCATGCACCCTCTGGATCGGGTCTGCCTTCCACCCTCCAGAGTGAGACCCTCGGAAGCTAGTGCCCTACGGCCAAGGTCGAGTCAATAGCTCACTCGTCGATGTGGAGCCTCTCCGAGCATGCCCTCTAGACCGGGTCCGCCCTCCGCCCTCCAGAGCGAGACCCTCCGAGGCTAGTGCCCTGCGGTCGAGGTCGAGCCACGAGCTCACCCACCGATGTGGAGCCTCTCCGAGCGCACACCTCTACACCGGGTTTGCCTTCCACCCTCCTCCACCGAGGCACCCCCACAAGCTCGGAATGTTGAGGTCGGAGCGAGTCATGCCACCCCAGCTCAGCCCCAGTCTGGACGAGGTATTCACCAGCCCAGAACACCGACGAGCCATCCGAGGATTGCACTGAAGCACTTTCCAGGCCATACTGACCACCTATGACTGCCAGTTACACAATCCGGGGATTTGAATCCCACGGGCGGCTGCCCGCCATTCGAAGCACCCCCAAATTTTCCAGAATGAGGCAACCAAGAGGAGTGTCAGAGCGCCTGACAACGCCCCCTCTCATGAATAAGGAAAGGTCCCTCGTGACACCGCCGCATGCGCCTGACAGCCCGGCGGGGATCCCGAGACAAGCACCGAACAGTAACTAGTTCACAGCAAACCCAGAGATAACACACACAACAACTCCAAGAGACAGAGGAGAGAAAAAAAAGAAGAAAAAGAAGTGCAACCCCCACCAGCAAGAGGGGATGGCACCACCATCATCACCACAAGCATAAGCATAAGCCCACCAAGAGGGCGAAGTGCCTGCCACTACCACCACAGTGGAGGGGAAAGCGAGGGATACAAGGAGAGGCGAGGAACAAAGCATCCCTCTATCCTCGCTATCATTCTCCCCTGGCAACATTTTCACCTTCACCCATATTTTACACTCCTCTTAGAGCGGAGTCAATCAAGAGGGGCCCGACCAGGAGGATCTGTTCTCCTGGATCATCACTGACTTGATATCGGAGTGCCCCCACCGGAAACCCCGGCCGGGTCTCTAACCGTTGTCTCGCTGGTCTAGGAGCAGGACCGCCGGGCAACAAGGCGACCGCACCCAGCGAGGATATCCAAAAATCGAGAGCCACGGGCGGTAGGAGGAGTACACTCCAACCTCGATGCAGCTACGGGCCACGACGATCTTGGCAATAACAACACTTGATTTACAAATATTGTAAATGGTATGAGAAGTTTAGGAAAAAAAATGTCTAACGCTGATCTTGTAAATAAAATTCTCAGGTCACTTCCAACATCGTGGGATCTGAAGGTGACTGCAATTCAAGAAACAAAGGACATTGACAAGCTACCTTTAGAGCAGCTGGTTGGATCGCTTATGACTTATGAGTTGAATTTGAAACAAAAGTCAATGGACATGGACTAAAAGAAAAAGGGAATAGCATTCAAATCAAACATACAAGAAGAATCCTCAATAGATGAGTCCGAAAAAGAAGAAGAAGAAGATGGTGAAGAAGCCCTCCTTGTTAGAAAATTCAGAAGTTTCATGAAGAGGAGGAAGTTCCCTTATAAGAAGAAATATCAATCAAAAGAAAAAAGAAAAGAGAAAGAGAAAGAAAAAGAAAAAGAAAAGGAGAAGGAAATACCAACATGCTTCGAGTGCAAGAAGCCGGGTCACTATAAGTTTGATTGCCCTCTCCTCAAGAAGTCAAGGAAGAAATTAAGAAAGAAAGCAATGATGGCCACCTAGAGTGATAGTGAAGACTCCAATTCTGAAGTAGAGCAAACTGAAGTTGCAAATCTTTGTCTTATGACACATCAAGAGAAAGATGAGGTAAATTCTAATACCGAAATAGATTTTACTTTCGATGAGCTTAGAAATACTTTTGATGAACTTATGCTTGATTATAAACTAATTTTATATGAAAATAAAAAGTTGAAAAAGTATGCAAACAGTTTCTCTATTGAAAACAATTCTTTGCTAAATGAAGTTAATGATTTGAAAACTAAATTAGATGTTTTGGAAAAGAAAAACAATGCTTTGACAATGGAAAATGAAGTTTTGAAAAGATCCAAGACTGTTTTTTCAAATGGTGATCATTTTAAAAAAAATAAAGATTTGGACTTAGAAAATGTTAAGTACAAAAATGAATTGATTAAATGAAGCCATTTGTTGAAAAATTTACTTATAGTTCAGAAAAATTAAACCTGCTTTTGAATAGCCAAAGAGCCATTTTCAATAAAGTAGGATTAGGCTATAGATCATAGAAACAACAAAAATATTTTAAAAACTTTTTTGTACCTTCATCATCTAGCATAACTTGTTTTTCTTGAAAGAAGCAAGGTCATAAATCTTTTCAATGCAATTTAAGAAAAATCAATTCTTTTGGAAAAGCTTGGGTTTCAAAAGAACCATTTTAAGTGCTAACCCTAAAGGACCCAAGTTGGCTTGGGTATCTAAAAACAAAGCTTGATTTTATTGCAGGTGTGTCTTGCAACCAAGGAGAACAAAAGACTTTGGTATCTTGATAGTAGTTGCTCAAGGCACATGACGGGAGATATGTAGCAATTCACTTCTCTTGAAGCATTGAATGGAGGGAGTGTGACCTTCGGGGATAATGGTAAAGGAAAAATCATTGGTATTGGTAAGGTTCACATAACTCCTTCTAGTTGTATTAGTAATGTACTGTTAGTTGAAGGTTTGAAGCACAATCTTTTAAGTATTAGTCTATTTTGTAATAAAGGTTTTCAAGTGATTTTTAAATTATCTTATTGCATGATTGCTAGTTCGGATATAAATGGAGTACAATTCATTGGAAAAAGGCATGAAAATATTTATTTGGTAGATTTGGATGATCTATCCTTACCTAATGGAGAATGCCTTGTTGCAATGAATTCTATTAAATATGAGACTAATTGGCTTTGGCATTGAAGATTAGGCATGCTAGTATGTATCTACTTTCAAAACATTGCAAAAAGAATTTAGTTATAGATTTACCTGAACTTTGTTTTGAAAAAGATAGAGTTTGTCAAGCATGTCAATTTGGAAAACAAGTTAAAACCTCTTTCAAACCTAAAGGCTTCATAACTACTAGTAGACCACTAGAACTACTTCATATGGATCTCTTTGGACCAACTAGAACATCAAGTCTAGAAGACAAGAGATATGGATTAGTCATAGTGGATGATTTTTCGATATTCATATGGATTTTCTTTCTAGCACATAAAGATGAATCATTTTCTGTATTTATAAAGTTTTATCGAAAAGTCTCAATGAAAAAGGATTTCAGTTGTTTGCATTCGCAATGATCATGGAACTGAATTTGAAAATCAAGATTTCAAAAACTTTTGTAATGAAAAAGGAATTAAACATAATTTCTCTGCACCTAGGACACCTCAGTAGAATGGGGTAGTAGAAAGAAAATTCATACTTTAGAAGAAATGGTATGCACTATGCTTTGTGAAAATGATTTATCGAGATATTTTTGGGCTGAAACTATTAATATTGCATGTTACATTTTGAATTGAGTTTTAATCTGCCTGTTTTGAAAAAACTCCTTATGAACTTTGGAATCAAAGAAAACCAACTCTAAAATATTTTCGAGTTTTTGGTTGCAAATGTTTTATCTTAAATAATGGTAAAGATAATCTTGGAAAGTTTGATGCCAAGTCTGATGAAGGCATCTTTTGAGGATACTCCATATCAAGTAGGGCATACAGAGTTTTCAATAAAAGAACCTTGGTTGTAGAGGAATCTGAACATATTGTTTTGAAGAATCTACTAACAAATCTCCAGAAAAGATGATACTTCTGATGAATGTGCAGGTGCTAACAAACTTTAAAAGATGACATTGAATGATCAACCCCCCCAGCCAAGTGAAGAAGATCACGACAAGAGTAAGAAAGGTGATGACACTCCAAAGCACCAAGATCTACCTAAGGAGTGGAGGTATGCTCATGGACATCCTAAGGAATTAATCCTAGGTGATCCATCTAAAGGGGTAAGAACTTGAGCCTCAATTACAAATGAATGTGATTATATAGCTTTTGTATTACAAGTAGAGCCTAGATGTTTTGAAGAAGCTAAAAAAGACCCTAAGTGGATTAATGCCATGCAAGATAAACTAATTCAGTTTGATAGAAATAATGTTTGGACATTAATAGAAAGACCATCTAATGTTTCCATTATTGACACTAAATGGGTATTTAGGAATAAATTAGATGAAAATGGAATTGTTGTTAGAAATAAAGCTAGGCTAGTTGCTAAAGGCTAAACCAGGAGGAAGGGATTGATTTTGATGAAACTTTTGCTCTTTTTGCTAGACTTGAAGCAATTAGACTATTATTAGCATTTGCTTATTTTATGCACTTTAAACTGTTTCAAATGAATGTCAAGAGTACTTTTCTAAATGGTTTAATAACAGAAAAAGTTTTTATTGAACAACCACTTGGATTTGAAAATCATGTACAACCTGATCATGTTTTTAAATTATACAAAGCACTTTACGGATTAAAGTAAGCTCCTAGAGCCTGGTATAAAAGACTCAGCAAATTTTTAATTGAAAATGAATTTTCTAGAGGCCATGTTGATAAAACATTATTTTTGAAAAAGAAAGATAGTGATTTATTATTAGTACAAATTTATGTTGATAATATCATTTTCGGTTCTACTAATGAAATTCTTTGTCAAGAGTTTGCTAAGCTAATGCAGGGTGAGATCAAGATGAGCATGATGGGAGAATTCAATTTATTTCTCATACTCCAGGTCAAGCTAACCAAAGATGGGATCTTTATCAACCAAGCTAAGTATACAAGAGAAATTATAAAGAAGTTTGGGATGGAGACTACTAAATCAATAGGTATGCCTATGAGCCCCTCTTGTAGACTTGATAAAGATGAGCATGGTAAATCAGTAAATCAAAAGTTATACAGAGATATGATTGGCTCCTTACTGTACTTAACTGCTAGTAGACCAGATATAATGTTCAGTGTATGCATGTGTGCTAGATATCAGTCTGAGCCTAAACAATCACATCTATTGGTTGTTAAGCATATTATTAGATATCTATCTGATACTATTGATATTGGTTTATGATATTCTAGAGATTCATCAATGAATTGGTTGGATATTCTGATGCTAATTTTGCTGGTTGTAAATTGGATAGAAAGAGTATTATTGGTACTTGTCAATTTCTTGGAGTTAACTAATCTCCTGGTTTAGCAAGAAATAAACTGCAGTTGCACTATCCATAGCTGAGGCTGAGTATATTATAGTAGGAAGTTATTGTGCTCAAATCTTGTGGATTAAGCAACAACTTGAAGATTTTGGAATCAAATTGACTGGTACACCTATAAAATATGATAATACCAGAGCTATCTGCTTGACCAAAAATCCTGTTCAACATTCTACGAGTAAACATATTGAAATTAGACATCATTTTATTAGGGATCATGTTGAAAATAATGATGTTATGCTTGAATTTATTAATACTGAATTTCAATTAGCTGATATTTTGACTAAACCTCTTCTAGAAATCGGTTTTGTATGATTAGAAGAGAGCTTGAGATCATTAATCCTTTTAATTAAATTTTTCTTATCTTTGATTCAAATCAATCATACTTGGCATCAATCATTGTTAATGTTATTGAATTTCATTGAATTATCTGTGATTTAGATCAGAACCTTCAATCTCTTATTTTTTGATTATTAAGTTGATGTGTCGACACATTGATGTGTCGACACCTGAATGTGTCGACACATTCGTGAGTCGACACATGAACGGCAGCAGACCGAGAATAAGGGCATTCTGAAGCTTTTTTTTTTCTATTTTTTTTCTTCCCTCTCGAGCTGACACATGCCCTAAGGTACTCCTCACTCCTCCTTCCCTCTATTTCATGATTTAAACCCTTTGATTCTTCATTTGGAGCACTTTGTTATTCAGATTTTGCTACATTTTGTCTTCTGTTTGCAATTTGAGCCCTAGAAACCCTAGGTTTTCCCTACAAACTAGCCCAAATTCTTATTTGGTGTAATGGAACCCTGAAAAAAAGTAGTCCATCACCCTCATCAGTTCAATCAGGTAGAAGAACGAAGAACGAAGGCCAGACACGAGGCTAGAGCTTTAGATCCGCCTGCATGACCTCTTTTTGTAGCTTCTAGCTGGATGAGTTTGAAGACCGTCATCGGGGGATGACGAGTAGACTTCAGTTTTCTCGACCAGCAGTACTTCAAGATTGGACAGTGGTTTGAGAGGCTGGTTTGACATCATTTCGCTCACTGAGCGAGAGATATTACCCCGGCTTATTAGGGAGTTTTATGGATCTCTAGCATATGGGTCTGATGGTTGGATGGCTTAGGTGAGAGGCCAGGATATCCCAGTTTCATCAGAGACATTGAGCAGAGTTTGGGATATTCCGATGACTGGATCAGTAGTGGATAACCTAATGGATAGAGTGAGTGGTATCCAGTGTATCTTTGAGTCCAATATTTTGCCTGAGGGAGCCACCATACCTGCATCCTGACTGTCAGTAGAGATGAGACTGTTGTACCATATTGTCACCCGGATCCTTCTGTCAAAGATTGGATGCTTCGATTACATCACTGAGCAGGAGTTGCTAGTGATGGTCTCATTAGTTCAGCGCACACCCGTCTGCCTTCTAGTGCTTATGGTTCACCAGATGATGGAGGCATCGATGAGTCAATGACTCTGCCTGTCCTATGGGATGGGGTTGACTATACTATTCAGGGAGTATGGCATCAGCTTTGAGGATGAGACCTTTCTCATGCTACTTTATACTGATGTGTAAGACATCAGGTCATTACACCAGATGGGTTATCATCTATTCCGAGGCCAGTGAAGACATAGGATATTTGGTCAAGCTAACGATAGAGCTGATGATGATGATGATGCAGAGGAGGAGAGCATTCTCTCTGGTGAGGCAGGACCTATCGAGAGTCAGCCTGAGATCGCAGCACAGCCAAAGGCTGTATCTCAGTCTGAGCCTACTACTTCAGCACAGCCTCAACCAATTCAGACGGAGACTCCGGGAGTTTTATATAGCTTATTGGACAGAGTCAGACGTATGGAGATAGATCTTTTGATCATTAAACAGCATCTTGACTGCTTCAAAGCTGAGACCAGAGAGAGCTACAGTGGACTGAGTGATGGCATATCAGCTATACTGACCGCTCTATCCAGACCTTCAGTGAGTACTCCAGCTTCTGATACAGCTCCACCTGCTCCAGCTCCTGTTATTGATGTTGATGGTGATGATGATGGAGATGATGAGGAGACTCACTCTGATGGATTCGACTTCCTAGATCTGATTTCAGAGCCAGTGGTGGAGGTGACGGTAGACATGCTGTTGCCCAGGTGGCTATCCAAGAGTGGGGTGAATTGGAAATTTAAAAATTTAAAGCAAGTAATATGCAATTAAAAATCCCTTATAAGGTGTTAGGTGCTATGACAAAGTTATAAATTGTAGAAGCTAAAAAAGAGTAAAGAAGTACAATACAAATACACCAAATTTATAGTGGTTTGGAGCAACCCAACTTCTACGTCCACTACCCAAGATATCACTTGAGATTTTCACTATATCACACCCGAATATAGTAGGATTATTTTACAGGATTACAATCCAAAACCTCTACACTTTGGTTTTATGGGATCACCAAAGAAAACCCAACACCCTTTGGTTTTAACAAGCTCACCAAAGAAACCTAACTTGGTTTTACCAGGATCACCAAATACCCAACACTTGGTTTTTATCAAGGCTCACCAAGAACCTAACTTGGTTTTACCAGGATCACCAAGAACCCAACACTTGGTTTTTATGATGGCTCACCAAGAACCTATTTGGTTTTTCAACCGGGCTCACCAATAACCCAACAATTCAAAAATTGAATTGAAATAAATGCAACAAAAATGACAAACTCAATTTGTCGGATAGTTGCCGGTGTAGCTTGATGGAAGTTCACTTGAATACACTTGAATAGGCTTTAATTGCTTAGTGGTTTCTTCCCAAAGTTGCTTCAAGCTTCAAATCAAAGTTGGTGAAGACTTGAAGACTAGCTTGAATGCTCTTGTGCTCTTTTGCTGTTGGTAGGTAGAATATTCAATGAAGCTCTCTTAACTTTGAAGAACTTTTCAAAAACTTATCAAGAATTCTCTTTTGGATGTTCAAATCCTTCAAATATAAGGTCTTCCATCACTCCAAGGCAGTTAGAGATGTTTTTGACTATTGGGATGTGACTTGTGGCTGTTGGAGCACTTTTTGGCATTCAAAAACAAATTCTGGAACGAGCCATTAGATACCTGGAAATGATGTTCGAGTTGGCTTGGATTCCTTCGAGTTGGCTCGGATCCTTCGAGTTGATAGGTCGAGTTGCCAAATCTTCAGTACAGTCGGCTCTTTGTCTTAGGGCACAAAACATCACTCTGGACGAGTTGGCTCTTGATAGCTCGGGTCGGCTCGAACTTGAATCTTTGAAAAACTTGAACATGAGGAGTCGGCTCTTTTCAACTTGGGTTAGCTCTTCTTCTCAGGTTCGAAAAACCTCACTCTGAAAGAGTTGGCTCGATGTAGTTCGAGTCAGCTCACTTTCTCAGGTCTTCAAAATTAGGTATGGCAGAGTCGGCTCTTTCTAGTTTGGTTCGGCTCGCCTGGTTGTTCTCATAAATCTTCAAAAATGGGACTCTAGAGAAGTTAGCTCAGACTGATTCCAGTCAACTCGGATTCATTAGAGTTGACTCGGTTACCTTCGAGTCAGCTAGGATTGCTGCATTCCAGAATCCTTACTACGTGCCAGTAAACGGAGTCGGCTCTTCAACAAGTTGGATCAGCTCGAGTATCTTCTTCAGGATTTTTACATTTGAACTTAAAGAAAAACTCTTACCAACTCTTTAAATTTTTAAGCATACCAACTCAAAACTAATTTCAAGGCGCACATACATAGAAGTAACCCTTTTTACATGATTTTTTTCTTAGCTTTTTTACTAGGTTCTTCTTTACAAAAACACATTACAACATAACTCAAACAAGAAAACATAGGTGTAGGAGTTGAAGTTTGAACATTTAATCCATCCAACAAAAACTTGTAAAATACTTGAAGAGTTGTCAGAAATAAATATGCATGCTCCAATGTTTGGTTATTATCAAAATCACTTATGGGGTCAACACATGCCAGGAGTCCTACTCATGACCCTTCTAGTTCACCTACCCAGAATCCAGTCCTATCTTATGGGGTTAACACTTGCCCAGGAGTCCTCCTTCCAGATCAGTTGATCATATTCCGATTCCTATACTTTCACCAGTTATTAATTCTCCTGTTATTCATTCACCTGTTATTGATTCACCCATTGTTGATACACCCATAATTGACACTCCTATCATTGATTCATTGATTACAGACTCACCCATTCATTCTTCAGCTGATACACTTACCTTTGATACACCTATGTATCATCAGCTGATATGCCTGTTTTTTATACACCATCTATTGATACTCCTAGCATTCATACATCCTCATTTATCCGAGAGCTTGGTTTTTATACACCTGGCTTTCAGTATTTTGACTCTGGTCCTTCCTTTGATCGTACGCCACTTCTAACTGTCATTGAGACTGTCGATTTGATCAGTTCTTTTCCTATGGAGGACATTGCTTCCACCTCTACTGCTCTAGCCAGAGGTCAGACATATGCTCGATGCAGAGGATGTGGTCATCGTACCCCTCCACAACTGGCTAGGACCCGACTCTGAGATCTCAGATCGATGTGGCCTCGAGCTCGATCTTTTACTGATACAGGATCGATTGAGATCGGATCGCCTTCTGATGATGATGATGTGGATGAGGATTATGATATCTTTGTATTTCTTAGATAGTTTATTTTTGTGCATCTTTTGTATGTTTTTTTGTTGTACAAATTCTGACTTGAAATGAAATATCATGTTGTACTTCATGTTTGTGATCTTGAATGAATGAAGTGGTTTAAATTTCTATAGTATTTCATTGTCTTTATGAATGAATGAATGAACTTTTATATTGCACTTCAATGCTACATCTTGAATGTATTACCTATTTGTCTTCCTACCTTTTTAATGATAACAAAAAGGGGGAGTAGTAAGATTAAAGTATAAATGTGATAAGAGTATTTAAAAATTTATTTTGAAAACTTGAATTGGAAAGTATTTACAAATTCCTCAAGTAAGGGAGAGCAATACTATGTTTATATTGAAAATCCTTTTTGAATTGAATTTGATCTTAAATTCCTTCTTTGAATGTTTGAAAAGATATTTACAAACTATTTTATGGATCATCAATTCAGTGGGAGCCTTGTTTTATTGCTAAATTTTCTTGTAGAGTATCACGATACATGTGTTTTATGTCTTAAATATATCCTAAAGCTCTAATACTCTCAATCCTTATAACAAGCTCTGACACTGTTAATCATGATATCACTTTTATTCTGATAAATCATATCATTATTGCAAATTACATTGATACACCTAATGCATTTAGTTTATGCACCTTGATGAATTCTTTTAAAAACTTTTTATGTAATTTATACATAAAAGTTTTATCATCATCAAAAAGGGAGAGATTGTTGATTCCGTTATTGATTTTGATGATAAGCAAAATGATTAAGTATAAGTTGAGTACTAATGGTCACCTTGAAGTATGTTTTTATTGAAAAAGGTGCTCATAAATTTGAAGAAGTTTGTTTGATTGAAGAAGCCAAGTTTGGATGAAAAGAACTGCTCAAAGAGGACTTGGACAGTCAAAAGATTGCTTGAATGGTCAATTGAGTGAAGTATAAATCTGTTTCAACACAAGTTCAATCATTTCCTTGAAGATTTCAGTGAGGTGTCGACTCAAAGTGTCGACACATGATACCAATTGTCGATACAAGGAAGTGAAGTGTCGACTCAAGCCGGTATGCAAAGAATGTTTCAGATGGCATGGCTGAAATATCAACACATGGACTTGAAGTGTCGACACATGGATCAGCTCATCGCCTGAGATTTTCAAGTCACAGAACTTGCTGAAATGAAGAACTGCAGAAGTATCGACACATGGAAGCAAAGTGTCGACTCAAAGTGTCGACTCACCTGAGGAAGTGTCGACATATATGAGATTTTCAAAGAACCAGATTGAAAATTTTTGAACTGGGTGTCGACTCATGAAGTTCAAGTGTTGACCTGAAGTGTTGAATCACAGCCTGAAGTGTCGACACATGGAATTCTGGGAACAGTAATGGCTAGTTTTTCAAATGTAAAACTCGATCCTTTTGCCCTCCAACTGCTAGTTTTTCAAGTCTAACTGCTAGAAAATGGATTTGAGATCTTGAGAAGGTATATATATGTTCCAAATCAAATCAAAATATATATATTGAAGAATATTTATGAGAATGAAATAGAAGCATTCAAGAGAGAAGAAAAGAGAGCATTCACTCATATTCATTGAAGATTCAACCATTCTCAAGCAAAAACAAGTCTCCAAGCATCAAGAGCCTTCAAGAGCATTAAAGATCAACCATTCTTGAGTATTCAAGAGGCTTCAACAAGTTCAAAAGCACCACTACATCGAGCTTCAAAGAGATACCCACTTTTTATTAGAAAGCTTATATTGTTTTTCTACTTCAAACTTTATTTGTTGTAAGGGTTCTTGGTTAGCCTATTATAAAATCAAGAAGGTTATTGGTGAGCCTTTGAAAACCAATTAGGTTCTTGGTTAGCCCGAAAAACCAAGGGAGGTTGGTGGTGAGCCTTAAAATCATTTAGGTTCTTGTTAGCCCGTAAAACCAAGTAATGTTTTGACTTGTAGGCCTTGTGAAAACAAGTTGGGTTTTTAGTAAGTGAGCCCACAAAACTAATCAACTATAATCGGTGTGATTATAGTGAATTTCCAAGGAGATCTTGGGCAGTGGATGTGGGTGCATTGGATAACATCGAACCACTATATTTCTTGATCTTTGTGATTGATTGTTCTCTCTACTTGCTCTTTCATTTATTGCTCTTTATTTTTACTGCACTTTTACTTAAGAGCATTACATTTGAATTCTTAGTACCTTGTTTAATTGTTGAATTGGATTGCATAGTATTGCATTGCATCAAGTAAATAATTTTTAGAGACCCAATTCACCCCCCCTCTTGGGTTGCTTACTAGGCAACAATAATGAAAGTCAGGATCTAGGAATTGAGAAACTTTCATTTTATGATAGCTTATCTTCAACAAATCAGATATTAACAAAAGGGAAGGATGTTACTAATCAGTGATTTGAAAATCTTCTGATGAAGAGATCACACAGTACTCTGATTGGAGCCTGGATGATAAAGCTCGATTCCCTTGAATTTTATGACTGATTTGGAGGTCCTGGAGGTAAGGAAAGCCTCCTTTGGGAGGTGAAACACCTCGGGGATCCTGTAAGCATCAGGGGTCAGTCATAATAGCAAATAAAAAATTGGAATGGAAGTTAGGGTTTAAGAGAAATCTAAATTAGGGTTAGGAGTAGATGACTTGGAAAGAAGAAGCTCTTTGTCTTGGACGGTAGCTAGGGCTTCACTTCCTGGGGTGTGGCTAATCTCTTGAGATGCAGATGGAAGCTAGGGCTGTAGGGTTTGGCAAAGGTACACAAGGAGAGCACTCAAATTAAGAACCAACACAAGAACAAGGCAATGACTCAAAATCTCAGCAAATTGTATTTATAAGAAAAAGTTAGTACAAGAGAGGGAGGGGGTGGGGTATTTGATGCAGGGAAGAGGACTAAAGATGCTAGTATGGATGCTTATGATACAAAGGGGTTTTTATAGTTGATGAGTTCTAAATGTTTTTATAAGTTTTCGATTTTTGATTACAAACAAAGACTAGAAATAGGAAAAATTGAATAATAGAAGCCTATACTAGCAAATCAAGTCCCTAAATAGTGAAAAAGAGAACAGGATCCCGGGATTAACAAACCCCGGTAGGACTAAGCTCGATATGCAATATCTACTTAGGAGATAGGGGCAAACCTCACACGTCTTAAGCGCCCGATGTAGAGATCGCTCGACTCGGCGGATGCGGCCTGGATGCCCGAGCAATCGAACCCGTGGATGTGCCAGCTTTCGATCGGTGGTCGCGATGGCAAAGCAGACCATCTCCGATGCCCGTGATACCAAGGGGGACCTGTAGGCAAGCAAAGGAGGGATTAGTGAAATGGAGCGAAGTGTCGAAATGGAACTAAGGAAGGGTTAAGAAGGGGCTTTGAGTCCGGTGTATGGCTGGATTTCGAAGTCGAAGAAGGGGATAACTTGGGGCCTCACACCCCGCGACATCCCGGAGGACAAAGGAATGTGACCTCACACCACTCGACGTCCCAGAGGACGAAGGACTTGCGATGCCCTAGGGCGACGGAAAGGTAGCCTCACACCACTCGACGTCCCTAGGGACGAAGGAAGCTTCACTCAAACCTAGTCTAGGAGACAATGGTTGGAGGAGAAACAAAACTTAAGATCTTTTCATTTAATCATCAATATCCTTTACAATGGAGGGGTTGGGTCCTTTAAAGAGGCACCCAAGGCCCATTTGAATTCAAAACATTTCAAACCATTGAACCCAAATTACAACCCAAAAAGATGGTTCCCACATGGATGGGGAAAGCTCTTCATGGCCGACCAAATGGAGGAGGGGATTGGCATTGAAGGGTTTGATGGCAAGGCGAAACATAGATTTCAAAATTTTTATTTTTATCTTTTGAAATCTTCACCAAACCTTTAACCCAAGATCTCCTTAAAAGAATTAAAACATATAAAATGTATATATAAGATTTAATCTCAAATTAAGATACTAACCTGTATCGCAAAATCCAAACTCTGAATCTCCACCAGGTGCCCAAATGTTCACCCTCCAATGGTGATCCACACAGAAAAAGATGAAGACAACAATTTCTAGTTCTTGGCTCCTCTTCTTGAATTCTTTTTCAAGAATTCAATTCTTGGACTTTTAGGCTGAAATTTTCTTTCTTGAAAATTTCTTTTCTTCCTTCTTTCCTCTTCTTGAATTTTCTTCAAGAATTCCCTTTCTTGAATCCCTTTTCTTGAATTGAATTGGAAGAAAAATTAAGACAGGCAAAGTCTTAATTCAAGAAGGAAAAGAAGAAGAACAGATCCTTTCCTTTTTCTTTCCTTTACCGTTCAAGACCTTCTTCTTATTCTTGTTTAGGGTCAGAGTTTCGACAGAGGATACCTCTGTAAGGGAAACAATACCCAACAAGAACAAGGGGAAGGAGTATTCTGGAGAGGAGGAAAGGGAATTGGATCTCTGAATTATGTTACGTGAAAACCCCCGAGAACCCAACCCTATTTATAGATCTCAGAGGGGTGTCATCTCGAAACAACGCAACCCTCTGAAACCCCAGGGATCACGATCCCTCATTCCTCATGCATCCCCTCAACCAAAAATCATGATTCTCCGATTTAATTTTTGTTTTTCCGACGAGGAGGACTCTCGGAAAAACTTCAGGAAGAATCGCGACTTTTGGAGACGGATTTGCGACCGAGAAGCGACGGATCTTTTCCTTAATTTATTCTGGCCATCAGATCCAGATCCAAGGGTGCAGACAAGGATCTTAATCGCCCCTTTTCCAGATATTTCTCCGACGTTTATTTTCTTTCTCACGCGTTTTAAGAGAAGTCCACGTGCATGGACTCTCTTTCTTGGCGCGCGCGGGTGAGAAAAGGGAGGCTTGGAGAGAGGGTCTCAGTGAACTAAATTCATTTGGGTTCAGCCATGGGTTAGCCCAAAGCCCAAAAAATAAATTGGACCTTAATCTGGTTCAATTAGAACCCAATTAAGCCCAATTCGGAACCAAATTCGAATCTGATTCGAATAGAAATTTGGTCTGCAACACATGCTAGTGTGTTTATCCTGCAAACATGATTTAATTCCAAATTAAATCCTTCATCAATTTTCTTTTGTGTGTGACCCATTGGGTTCCACACCTAGCCAGCAGTAGGTCCGAGTTCTATTCGACTTAATTCGGTTAGATCTCAACTAAGCCGATTTAGGTCGACTCAAACTAGCTCGACTCGGTCAATTAGAATCTAATTCAAATTAACTGATTTGAATTACCATGACTCAATCATATACCTACAAGACAAGATTGACGTCTAGCAACGTATCATGTCTACCCGGAAGATGTGGAATTTTGGTGGAATTACCAAAATACCCTTCAGTGGTGAGTTACCGGGCAATTCAGTCCTTTGATCAACTTGCACCCCGAATATGATTATGAATATGGATACTTGTCAAATCCAATTTCATATTCATCCCTAGCTCAATCTTTATAATGATGATTCATTAATTAACCATTAGAAAATAACTCTAATGTTCATACTTTGATCAAAGGTTTCCTGAATCCATCATTTGAAATTAGCTGGATGCTATTCCCTCTTACTAGGGCTGATCAATTCCTTGTTGACCTACTCACAACCTCCATATACAACCACCATAACCAGTATCACCTCGTGCATGACTCAGTGTCATGATTGATTGCGAACCAAAGTATGGATTCATATATATAAGGTACTATGGTAGTCTCAGGTCAAAGGACCACATGCACTACTCCCACTATGAGAATTATCTATTGACAAACAGATAAGGTCCATTAGATATTCTCAATCTGGATCAATTCAGTGAACTCATTCTCTAATGAACACTCACATCCTAGTATTAGTGTCAAACACAAGTGACTGTGAGATCAGTCACCCTCATTACAAAACATATATAGGATGTGCTGGTCTTGCCGGAAACATTGATCCCCAACTCAATGTCCCATCGACCAGGAATATTTTAGATTAGGGTTTTAAGGCTTTAGGTCTCACTGGTATGATCTCATCATAACCCTAGAACCATAGCCCTAATCTATGGGGTTCATCATAAAATCGAAAAGACACAGCAAATGATGAAAATAATGCCTTTATAAAATGTCAATTCATTAATTTTGGGATCAAAATTACAATATTTCAATTGGCTTTCAGGGCACAATCTTTCAATCTCCCACTTGCACTAAAGCCAATCGCCTTTAAATCTTAACCCCATACAATCAAGGTGGCGATCAAACTCTCGCTGTGATAGAGCCTTAGTGAACGGGTCTGCTACGTTGTTCTTCGTTTCTACTCTTTTAATGCAGACTTCTTGTCTTTCGACAATCTCTCGAACGAGATGGAAGCGTCTCAGAATGTGCTTTGATTTGTGATGAGCTCTTGGTTCCTTTGCTTGAGCAACAGCCCCCGTATTATCACAGTAAAGTGATACTGGACCTTCAATCTCAGGAACTACGCCCAACTCTGATATGAACTTCTTCATCCAGACAGCTTCCTTGGCAGCTTCACTAACAGCAATGTACTCTGCCTCAGTTGTTGAGTCAGCTACAATTTGCTGTTTAGAACTTTTCCAGCTTACAGCTCCTCCATTAAGGAAAAAACATACCCAGATATAGATTTGCTGTCATCTGGATCTGATTGAAAACTAGAATCTGAATAAGCTTCTAGTTTGAGATCAGATCCTCCGTATATTAGAAAAATATCCTTAGTTCTTCTTAAGTACTTAAGAATATTTTTCACAGCCTTCCAATGATCCTCTCCTGGATCAGCCTGAAACCTGCTGGCTATACCTAAGGCATATGCCACATCAGGCCTAGTACATAACATAGCATACATAATAGACCCTACTGCCGAAGCATAAGGTACCGAATTCATTCTATTTCTTTCTTCAGGTGTCTTAGGAGACATCTTCTTAGAAAGATGTATGCCATGACCAATAGGTAAGTAACCTCTTTTACTTTCCTCCATGCTAAATCTTTTTAGCACTTGGTCAATGTACCTAGACTGGGATAAACCTAGCATCCTCCTAGATCTATCTCTATAGATCTTGATGCCTAGTATATAAGATGCTTCTCCCAAGTCTTTCATGGAAAACTGTTTAGATAACCATACCTTGACCGATTGTAACATTGGGATATCATTCCCAATGAGGAGTATGTCATCTACATACAGAACCAAGAAAACTATGGCACTCCCACTAGTCTTCTTGTACACACAAGGTTCATCCTCATTTTTGATAAAGTCAAATTCTTTGACTGTCTTATCAAATCGGATGTTCCAACTCCTAGATGCTTGCTTTAATCCATAAATAGATTTCTTTAGCCTACATACCTGATTAGGTTTAGTCTCCAAGACAAAACCTTCTGGCTGTGACATATAAACCTCTTCCTCAAGGAAACCATTGAGGAATGCAGTTTTCACATCCATCTGCCAGATTTCATAATCATGATATGCTGCTATAGCAAGCATGATCCGAATAGATTTGAGCATGGCAACAGGAGAAAATGTTTCATCATAATCTATTCCCTGTTTTTGTCTGAAACCCTTAGCCACTAATCTGGCTTTATAAGTTTCAACTTGGCCATCTGCCCCAATCTTTTTCTTATAGACCCATTTGCATCCAATAGGGTTAACACTCTCTGGTGCATCAACCAAAGTCCAGACTTGGTTGACATACATGGAGTCCATTTCGGATCTCATGGCTTCCAGCCATTTGTCTGAGTCACTACTTATGACAGCATCCGTATATGTTAGAGGCTCATCATTATCAATGATTCGGGCTTCATTATTTTCAATAATGAACCCATACCTTTCAGGTGCATGTCGCACTCTATCAGACTTACGGATAGGAGTGGTGTGTTCAGGTTCTATACTAACTGTGTTATGATTTTGTTGAGATGTATCTACTTGTTGAACTTCTTCAAGTTCAATATTTCTCCCACTGCCATTTTGTAGGATGAATTCTTTTTCCATAAAAATGGCATGCCTACTGACTAAAACCTTTTGTTCAGTAGGGTGGTAGAATAGATATCCTATACTATCTTTGGGATATCCAACAAATAGACATTTTTCTGCTCTAACATCAAGCTTTTGTCCAAAATTTCTTTTGACATAAGCTGGACATCCCCATATCTTAAGGTGCTTAAGATTGGGTTTCTTTCCCCTCCATAACTCATATGGAATGCTAGATACAGATTTGGATGGTACTCTATTCAAAATATTAGCCACTGTTTCCAAGGCATATCCCCAGAAAGAAACAGGTAAGTCTGTGAAGCACATCATGGACCGTACCATATCTAATAAAGTATGATTTCTCCTTTCAGCAACACCATTTAATTGTGGTGTGTAAGGAGGAGTCCATTCAGAGATGATTCCCTTTTGTTTAAGTGATCAAGAAACTCGGTGGATAAGTATTCACCTCCTCTATCTGATCGAAGGATCTTAATACTTTTTCCCGTTTGTTTCTCTACCATACTTTGATACTCTAAAAATTTTTCAAAAGCTTCGGACTTATGTTTCATTAGATACACAAATCCATACCTTGAAAAATCATCAGTGAATGTGATGAAATATGAGTATCCACCCTTGGCCTGAGTTGTCATAGGTCCACATACATCAGTGTGTATGAGTCCTAATAACTCTGTTGTCCTTTCATTATGTCCACTAAATGGAGTCTTGGTCATTTTACCCATGAGACATGATTCACAAGTTCCTAATGATTCATAGTCATAAGGATTAAGGAATTTTTCCTTGTATAACTTGTTAATCCTCTGCTCACTAATATGTCCAAGATGACAGTGCCAAAGTAAAGTATTGTTTACTTCATCTCTTTTTCGTTTATTACTAACATGTAGTATATTGTCATCAGAAGATAAAGTTAAGAGACCATTGCAAAATATGCCATTAAATATTATTTCATTAGAAAAACTGATTGAGCAGCCACTGCTCATTACATTCATAATATATCCTTGTTTAAGTAACAAGGGTACAGATATGATGTTTCTAATGATTCTAGGCATAAAATAACAATTTTTTAACTCTAAAATATTCCCAGAAGGCAGCTTCAACATATAAGTCCCTACAGCTTCTGCTTGGATGGAATCTCCTCCAGCACCGTAGAGCTCGAAGTCGCCTTCCTTCAAAACTCTAATGTTATGTAGTCCCTGCAATGATTTGCAGATATGATGACCACAAGCAGTATCCAATATCCAAGAGTTTGAATTAGAAGAGTCTAATGACAAAATTGCATGTATCTCATACATACCTTTTGGTGCATCACTAGCACCAGGCTTCATACTTGCAAGGTAAACCTTGCAGTTTCTTTTCCAGTGACCCGGCTTGCCACAATGAAAGCAGGTCATTTGTCCGAAGGCCTTCTTTCCTTTCTTTTTCTTGATGCCCCTTTTGGGTTTAACCTCCTCTTGGAACCCTTTTTGCCTATTTTCTTCTTGTTTACACCATCCACAAGAAGAAGTGGAGCCTTATTTTTCTTTAAATGGCTCTCTGCTGTTTTTAACATATTCAACAGCTCAGGCAAGGAAGTGTTAAGTTTGTTCATATGATAATTAAGAACAAACTGTGAAAATGACTCTGGGAGTGACTGCAGGATTAAATCCTTATTCAACTCCCCATCCATAACAAAACCTAATTGACCCAATCGGGTGATTAGGTCAATAACCTTTAATACATGGTCTTGTATGGATGTACCTTCTGTCATCCTTGCACGGAATAACTGCTTAGATATTTCATATCTTGCAGTTCAACTATGTTCTCCATAAAGTTCTTTTAAATTGAGCAATATGGAGTTTGTGTCCATGCTTTCATGTTGCCTCTGTAACTCATTGGTCATAGAGGCAAGCATTATACACTTGACAGTAAGTGAGTCATTTTGCCACGTGTTATATGTGGTCTTATCCTCTTGCGAGGCATCTTCCCCTAATGGTTCCAAGATTGGGTATCAAGAATATAAGAAATTCTTTCTTGGCTGAGTACTATCTTCAGGTTTCTCAACCAATCAACATAGTTTGGTCCAGTCAATTTATTTGCATCAAGAATGCTACGGAGTGAGAGTGAAGATGCCATTTAATCTACATTAACAAACAACATTACATAAGCAAACAATCAATATTGACAAAACATAATTAAATTAGGACTTTAACTTAATTATGTCTCCCACTATTTTATCAAGCATCATAACCCTCAATGTGATGATCGAGAAAACCCTAATTGGTTCTCTTAGTGGGGTTGAGATCCTAATTCCTCATAAAAGACCTTGTGTGTACACAACAAATCTTATATAAGTTCAAAGGTAGGAAAACTCTTTCCAATTGTAATTCATACAATTCTCAACTTATCTTGGCCTCTAAAATATTAATAGCTTTGTGTGTACACAACAAACTATAATATTTTAGTTAAGTTAGACCCTTCATTACTATATAGTCATGATATTAATTATAATACCCTTGTGTGTACACAACAAAGTATTATATTAAATCATTCCATAAGCATCAAATGTACCAAGCAAAAATTATGTTAGTCACCATAACGAAAAAAGGCCTTGTGTGTACACAACAAACCTAATATGGATCATAACATAATAATGACTTGGCATGAAGGAAGGCCATATGTAGTGAATATTACACTAAGCATATCAATCAATAATTAAGTTAATCATACTGGCCAGGTAAGTGGGAGAGTGGTGGGAGTCCCCCCGTTGCTTTCCTTAGACACCAATAAGAATTGGCCAGGTCAGTCAACGGAACCAATTAAAAACCACGTCCTCTTTACCGATCATGAACCACTTTTCCTAGACACCGAATGATAAACTAATCATATTGATTATTTTTGCTTTTGGTATATGACACTACAACTTAATATGTTTTAAAGAGGGCTTTATTAAAACAAAGCACATTTTAGCAAATATGTGCCATAGTGTGCCATCATACTAGGACAACCATTTACCACATAATGGATCCACCATTATGCCAGAGCAACCTTATTTCAGTATGATGACTAGAAGGCTAAACATATCTCTATGCAAATTAAGGTTTAAGTGAAAACCTTAATTAGTGGCATACATCAAACATATATGCATAATTAACACAAATATGTGATTAGTGTGTCATCATACTAGGACAACCATTTACCACATAATGGATCCACCATTATGCCAGGGCAACCTTATTTCAGTATGATGACTAGATCTCTATGCATATCTCTACAACAATTAGGGTTTGAGTGAAAACCCTAATTGGTGACATTACAACAAACATATATTACATCTCATGTTACTTATATAAATATGCATCTAAAATTCAGCATATATATTTTAATCTTAATAAGAGGCTCTGATACCACTGAAGGGTTTGATGGCAAGGCGGAAACATAGATTTCAAAATTTTTATTTTTATCTTTTGAAATCTTCACCAAACCTTTAACCCAAGATCTCCTTAAAAGAATTAAAACATATAAAATGTATATATAAGATTTAATCTCAAATTAAGATACTAACCTGTATCGCAAAATCCAAACTCTGAATCTCCACCAGGTGCCCAAATGTTCACCCTCCAATGGTGATCCACACAGAAAAAGATGAAGACAACAATTTCTAGTTCTTGGCTCCTCTTCTTGAATTCTTTTTCAAGAATTCAATTCTTGGACTTTTAGGCTGAAATTTTCTTTCTTGAAAATTTCTTTTCTTCCTTCTTTCCTCTTCTTGAATTTTCTTCAAGAATTCCCTTTCTTGAATCCCTTTTCTTGAATTGAATTGGAAGAAAAATTAAGACAGGCAAAGTCTTAATTCAAGAAGGAAAAGAAGAAGAACAGATCCTTTCCTTTTTCTTTCCTTTACCGTTCAAGACCTTCTTCTTATTCTTGTTTAGGGTCAGAGTTTCGACAGAGGATACCTCTGTAAGGGAAACAATACCCAACAAGAACAAGGGAAGGAGTATTCTGGAGAGGAGGAAAGGGAATTGGATCTCTAATTATGTTACGTGAAAACCCCCGAGAACCCAACCCTATTTATAGATCTCAGAGGGGTGTCATCCCGAAACAACGCAACCCTCTGAAACCCCAGGGATCATGACCCTCATTCCTCACGCGTCCCCTCAACCAAAAATCATGATTCTCCGATTTAATTTTTGTTTTTCCGACGAGGAGGACTCTCGGAAAAACTTCAGAAGAATCGCGACTTTTGGAGACGGATTTGCGACCGAGAAGCGACGGATCTTTTCCTTAATTTATTCTGGCCATCAGATCCAGATCCAAGGGTGCCAGACAAGGATCTAATCGCCCCTTTTCCAGATATTTCTCCGACATTTATTTTCTTTCTCACGCGTTTTAAGAGAAGTCCACGTGCATGGACTCTCTTTCTTGGCGCGCGCGGGTGAGAAAAGGGAGGCTTGGAGAGAGGGTCTCAGTGAACTAAATTCATTTGGGTTCAGCCATGGGTTAGCCCAAAGCCCAAAAAATAAATTGGACCTTAATCTGGTTCAATTAGAACCCAATTAAGCCCAATTCGGAACCAAATTCGAATCTGATTCGAATAGAAATTTGGTCTGCAACACATGCTAGTGTGTTTATCCTGCAAACATGATTTAATTCTAAATTAAATCCTTCATCAATTTTCTTTTGTGTGTGACCCATTGGGTTCCACACCTAGCCAGCAGTAGGTCCGAGTTCTATTCGACTTAATTCGGTTAGATCTCAACTAAGCCGATTTAGGTCGACTCAAACTAGCTCGACTCGGTCAATTAGAATCTAATTCAAATTAACTGATTTGAATTACCATGACTCAATCATATACCTACAAGACAAGATTGACGTCTAGCAGCGTATCATGTCTACCCGGAAGATGTGGAATTTTGGTGGAATTACCAAAATACCCTTCAGTGGTGAGTTACCGGGCAATTCAGTCCTTTGATCAACTTGCACCCCGAATATGATTATGAATATGGATACTTGTCAAATCCAATTTCATATTCATCCCTAGCTCAATCTTTATAATGATGATTCATTAATTAACCATTAGAAAATAACTCTAATGTTCATACTTTGATCAAAGGTTTCCTGAATCCATCATTTGAAATTAGCTGGATGCTATTCCCTCTTACTAGGGCTGATCAATTCCTTGTTGACCTACTCACAACCTCCATATACAATCCACCATAACCAGTATCACCTCGTGCATGACTCAGTGTCATGATTGATTGCGAACCAAAGTATGGATTCATATATATAAGGTACTATGGTAGTCTCAGGTCAAAGGACCACATGCACTACTCCCACTATGAGAATTATCTATTGACAAACAGATAAGGTTCCATTAGATATTCTCAATCTGGATCAATTCAGTGAACTCATTCTCTAATGAACA
Organism: Areca catechu; assembly: GCA_021397845.1. Classification (NCBI taxonomy): domain Eukaryota; kingdom Viridiplantae; phylum Streptophyta; class Magnoliopsida; order Arecales; family Arecaceae; genus Areca; species Areca catechu. Next base: position 1,232,043 of record JAHSVC010000025.1, read on the forward strand.
CTCACATCCTAGTATTAGTGTCAAACACAAGTGACTGTGAGATCAGTCACCCTCATTACAAAACATATATAGGATGTGCTGGTCTTGCCGGAAACATTGATCCCCAACTCAATGTCCCATCGACCAGGAATATTTTAGATTAGGGTTTTAAGGCTTTAGGTCTCACTGGTATGATCTCATCATAACCCTAGAACCATAGCCCTAATCTATGGGGTTCATCATAAAATCGAAAAGACACAGCAAATGATGAAAATAATGCCTTTATAAAATGTCAATTCATTGATTTTGGGATCAAAATTACAATATTTCAATTGGCTTTCAGGGCACAATCTTTCAGGCATGGCATGTGAGAGGGCTTGGAGAGGGGAATTGGCCTCTTGACTTCCTTCTTTGCATGTTTATTTTGGGAAGGAAACGGGGAGCAAGGCTTGCTTGAAGGGATGTGCTTCCTTTGGTTCTTTAATGCCCATTTGGAGTGACTCATGGCTGGCCATGGTGGAGGAGGCTTTGGGCGTTGCAAAGTTGAAGGCTTAGAATGGGGAGTGTGTCCCTTGACTTTCCTCTCTTATATGAATACTTTGGGAAGAAGACTTAGGAGATGGCTTGCTTTGAGGCTTGGTCTCTTCATGAATCTTCAACGCCCCATTGATGATGGATTATGGCATGATGTGGGGGAGGGAAGAGGGGGATGATGTCTCCTCCTTCCATGGTCGCCCAAATGAAAAATGGTATGGAGGGGGTGTGTGGAATGCATGAGGGGCACCTCCTTGCTTCCTTCCTTGGATGCCCAAGTGTCAACTGATGTGGCACCACATAGGTGGCTGAGGTGGCGCCTAGGTTGGCATCTCTACAAGTGTAAGAGGGGGGGTTGGCCCACAAGAAACTTGACTTGGTCTTGAAATCCAAGTTGGCTTCAATTGGGCTTGGGCCCAAACCAAACTCAGAATTGAACCAAAAAATAAATACAGGACCCATGACCTAAACTTGACCTAAATTGGTCAAGGTACAACACTAAAACAAACTTAGACTAGGTGCATGACTCAAAATTATAAAATTACTTTGGCTTATAGCCTTATTACAGGACTCAAAGAAGTGGAACCCTAATCTGAGATCCATAGAGGGTTGAGGAGCCTCTGTCGGATCCTGGTGCCCACACCAGTTCTCCCGGGGTGTGAGGAACTCGACCCTGTCGAGTAAGGGTTATCTGGCTTTGGTACCTCTCTAGGATATCGGGGTCAAGGTGCTGCAGGTCCTCCCAGGTGATCCACAAGTCATCGGACTCGGGCTGGCCTTGCCATCGGACCAAGTAACGTTGATAGCCTTTGTCCCGGTTAGTGATTGCTTGGTCATCCAAGACACGCTCGATCCGCTCTCATCTCTCAGGTAAAATTGGAGGTGGACATTCAGGTTTGGGTTCACTCTTAAAAGGAAGGTCAGGTCCAAATGGCTCGCTAGGTATGTTTGCGGGTTCCCTATACTCAACTAAGTCAGAGATATTGAATGTCGAGCTAATTCCATAATCCGGAGGTAATTCTAGCACATAGGCATTAGGGCCCATTCTCCTAATCACTTTAAAGGGACCAGCCCCACGAGCATGAAGCTTCTTAACGGTTTCTGGTGGAAACCGTTCAGGCCTGAGACTAATCATTACAAAGTCCCCTATTTCAAACTTTTTGGCTCGCTTTCGAGAATTAGCCAGCCTTTTATATGTGTTATTACTTATATTAATTTTCTGGCTAATTTCTTTATGCATGTCCCTAATATGCTGTGCAAGTGATTCAGCGGACTCAAAGACATGTGCATGGATGGGTAGGGGAATCAGGTCAATAGGTCGATTAGGCTTGTACCCACAGACGACCTCAAAAGGACTCTTCCCGGTGGTCCTATTCACAGAACTGTTGTAGGCGAACTCGACTCAAGGTAAAAGAAGATCCCAATTTCCCGTATGTTCGCCTATCAAGCATCTAAGAAGGTTCCCTAGGCTACGGTTGACTACCTCTGTTTGTCCATCGATTTGTGGGTGGTAGGCAGTGGAGAACTGGAGCTTGGTGCCTAGGAGGTGCCAAAGGGTTTTCCAAAAATAGCTAGTGAAGCGAACATCCCTATCAGACAATATGATCTTGGGTAGGCCATTTAACTTGACCACATGCTCAAGAAAAAGCTTGGCAACCTTGGAAGCATCTAGGGTCTGGGAGCAGGGTATGAAATGAGCCAATTTGGAGAACCTATCCACTACTACAAAGACAGAATCGTGCTTCCTTGCAGTCTTAGGTAATCCTACCACAAAATCCATACTGAGGTCTTGCCAAGGGTGACTAGGTACGAGTAGAGGTGTGTAAAGGCCAGTATTCTGCTTCTGCTGTTTGGCCACAACACAAGTTCGGCACCTAGAGACGATGTTGGCGACATCTTTCTTGAGGCCAGGCCAAAAGAACTGGTCTTCAACAGCCAAAGTGGTCTTCTCCCTACCAAAGTGACCAACTAGGCCTCCCGCATGGGTTTCCCATACTAAAAATTCCCGGAATGAAGTCTTGGGAATGCACAACTTATTTTCTTTGAAGAGATAATCATCCTGTAAGGTATAGTCACTATGGGCACTAGATGGTTCTTGAAGCTTAGACTGGAAGATCTCACTAAAGTCAGGACAAGATTCGTATTGTTCTTTAAGTCGGTCAAATCCTACAACCTCAGTCCTAACTGTGTTTAACAATAGGGCACGATAGCTAAGGGCATCAGCTACCTTATTCTCAGTACCAGCACGATGTTTAAGCACAAAGGTATAAGTTTGGATATACTCGACCCACTTAGCATGCCTAGGGTTCAATCTTTTCTAGGAGTTCAGGTACCAAAGGGCTTCATGGTCTAAAAACAGAACGAACTCATAGGGTAACAGGTAATGCCTCCAATACCTAAGGGCTTGGACGACTGCATAAAACTCTTTATCGTAAGTCGAGTACTTAATTTTGGCCTCATTAAGTTTTTCGCTAAAGAAGGCCATAGGATAATTTTCTTGACTAAGTACCCCACTGATTCCAACTCCCGAAGCATCACAAGCAACCTCAAAAACCTTAGAAAAATCTGGCAATCTTAGGACAGGTGCTTGTATCATTCTATCCTTAATTTCATGGAAGGCCTTGTCTGCAGCTTTAGTTCATTGAAAACCTCCCTTCCTGATGCAGTCGGTTATAGGTGCCACAATTGAACTAAACCCCCGAATGAAATGCCTATAAAATATGGCTAGGCCATGGAAACTACGTACATCGTGGATACTAGCAGGGACAGGCCACTCAACTATAGCTCTAACTTTTTCGGGGTCGGCAGAAACTCCTTCAGGGGTAACTACAAAGCCTAAGAAGATAATCCTAGTTGTCATGAATTCACACTTCTTAGGGTTGGCATAAAGGCTATTCTCCCTAAGGGTTTGGCAGACTAACTTTAAGTGGTTAAGGTGGTCCTCTTTGGTCTTGCTATATATCAAGATGTCATCAAAATATACTACTAAGAATTTTCTAGTGAATTCTCACAAGACTTGGGTCATGACCCTCATAAAGGTACTAGGTGCATTAGACAACCCGAAGGGCATCACTACCCACTCGAACAGACCATCCTTAGTCTTAAACGCCGTCTTCCATTCATCCCCCGGTCTAATTCTAATTTGGTGGTAACCACTCTTGAGGGTCTATCTTGGAAAAGATAGTGGCACCGGCCATCATATCGAGCATATCATCCAGGCGGGGAATGGGAAACCTATATTTGATTGTAATTTTATTGATAGCCCTGCTATCAACACACATTCTCCAGGTCCCATCTTTCTTAGGGGTAAGTAGTGCAGGGACGGTATAGGGACTTAAACTCTCCCTAAAAAAACCCTTCCTAAGCAACTCTTCCACTTGTTTCTGAAGTTCTTAGTGTTCAATGGGGTTCATCCTATAGTGGGGAAGGTTAGGCAAAGTGGATCCTGGGACCAAATCTATTACATGCTGGATGTCCCTAAGGGGTGGCAATTAATCAGGTAATTCTTCAGGGAAAACATCATCAAATTCTTTGAGAGTCTTCACTACCTCTGGGGGTATTCTACTTTGGTTGGTTCATGACTCTCCTTGGTTGCTAGAATCCAAACAGGGGCTCCCTCTGTAATCTCTTTCTCTAGCTCCTTAGGTTTGATCGGGTTGACACCTGTTTTCTTCTCTTTAAGGCCACTAGATCTTTTCTTGACTAGGTCCTTTGGTTGGATTGGGTTGATTGTAATCTTTTTCCCATGGTGGAAAAAGACACAGGTATTGGATTGACCATAAAGGGTGGCATCATGGTCGAAAAGCCAGGGTCGACCTAGGATGATACTACCAACATCCATGGGTAAGACGTCACACCAAATCGATTCTTCATAGGAACTCAGTTTTATCTTGATTTGGCACCTAGATTTTATTGGGATTGAAGTTGAATCTATCTAGGAGACTTTGTAAGGGTTGGGGTGGGGAACTGTGGCTAGTCCTAAAGATTTGACAGTACTCAAGGAAAGGGCTTTGGCACAACTTCCACTATCAATAATGACTTTACATGCCTTCTCTCCTAGCTTGATTAGGGTCTGTAGGATGTTAGTCCTACGCCAGTCTTCATGCACTACATTTTGGGCTAGGATTCATCTGACTACTCCTAGAAGGTCTTCAGATTCATACAGCTCTTCCTCTCCCTCGTACTCTTCCAACAACTGATTTTCAGGATCATAGACTTCCTCCTCAGGTTCAACAATGGGTTTGGGTTCAGTTTCAGTCGGTTCATCTATAAGTAGGGCAGGGGTGGTGCACGGACTAGCAAAATGCCCAGGTTTATGACACCTATAGCAGTTACCTTGTGGATCGGGTCTCCTCTGGACTTCAATAACCTTACCCTTGTCCTCTCTACTATATTGGGATCGATTCATACTGGGACGACTAGGACTGGGTCAGGCTGGGCTTGGTCGACTTGGGTCAGATCGGTTCGGGCTTGGTCGACTTGGGTAAGCCTTGCTATAACCTTGGGTGGATCCGGGGATACGGCTCTAGTTCCTAAAGGGCTCAGGTATTCTGTAGGCGGGAGCTCTTTGGAAATGCTCACAGAGCCTAGCAACTTGGTAAGCTTCTTCCAAGGTTTTGGTTGCCCTAAAGTATAGCTCTCTCTGAATGTCTGGGTGTAGTCCAGCCCTAAACCTAGACAGGGTTACTTCTGGCGACTCTACAACCTTACATCGCATAACATACTCATCAAACTTGGTGATGAGTCGACCACACTCATACTCCCTTGACTTAGGGTTTGCCATTGGTCCAACAGTTTCTGGGTGTAGGATGCAGGTAGGTATTTCCTTCTAAGCTTATCTTTCATTTCCACCCAGGCTGTTATGGGTAATTGCCCTTTCTGCTCTATGTAATTCTCGACGCTATTCCAAAACAACCTAGCTTGGTGACCTAACCTAAGCTTAGCAAACTTAAACTTAGTTCTATCAGACATAGAGTACCAATCAAAATACTGTTCCATAGCTGACTCCCAATCTTCATACACCCTGGGATCTAAACTTCCATCGAAAGTGGGTGCGTCAAGCTTGATGCTCCTAATGGCTCTTTCTTCATGGTCCTCCAGATTGGGTCTCCTAGGATGGGTATCAATGAATGGATCAGGGTCTCTCCCAAATTCATTCTCATAGTAAGGGTCTTGTTGCAGGTTTCTCTTGGGAAGAGGGGACTCAAGACCAGCTTCAGGTCGGGGCCTAGCAGCTTCCTCTATGGGTCCTAGTCTGGCCTCTATTTGATCAAGTCTATTGGTCAACTGGTTGCTTAATTGAGTCATGGATTGAGTTAGGGCTCCAATGTCAACTCGAAGTTGGTCCATGGCTTCAGAAGGGGGTGGAGAAGGTGGGTGAAAAGAGGTTCCTGATCTAGTACACATGTAACACACACAGAATGGTGCTATGGTTCGCTAGACCTAGGAGATCTAACAAAATGTGAAGTCAAGAAGATGAACCTAGAAGTAGTAACTTGGCACCTGGCCAGGTAAGTGTAAGGTTAGTGGAGGTTCCTCTTTACTTGCCTTAGGCACCAATTTAAAATTGGTCAGGTAAGCGAACCAACCCACTTCCTTTCGGGATCTAGTCCCTGAACCACTTTCCTAGAACCAGCTACTCAAGCACACACCAACAAGTGATCTAGCTTGGCTCAGCACTTGGGTCGACCTGACTTTGTGGGTGTCCCTAGCTCACTAGAGCAGATTAAATGTCTAATCAATTTTAGTTAATGGCTAGGGTTCGATATGTCGGGTGGTGGTTTTTGGGCTAGGGATAGGTAATGAAATCCTGACCCTATGTTAATTTGACGCCCTTAGGATGAGTTATACAAAATGATGCACACAAATGACTAATGAAATGACTTAAAACTTTCTTGTTTTTTTGTGTCTTTCAGATGGGTGAATGCTAAACAAAATGCAGGAATTGAAATATGCCCCTAAATGAAAGATATAAGCTAGATGGATGAATGTCCTAGACGTGCTCTGATACCAATAAATGATGTAGGGAAGAGGACTAAAGATGCTAGTATGGATGCTTATGATGCAAAGGGATTTTTATAGTTGATGAGTTTTAAATATTTTTATAAGTTTTTGATTCCGATTACAAACAAAGACTAGAAATAGAAAAAATTGAATAATAGAAGCCTACACTAGCAAATCAAGTCCCTAAATAGTGAAAAAGAGAACAGAATCCCAGGATTAAGAAATCCCGGTAGGACTAAGCTCGATATGCAATACCTACTTAGAAGATAGGGGCAAACCTCACACGTCTGAAGTGCCCGATGCAGAGATCGCTCGACTTGGCTGGTGCGGCCTGGATGCCCGAGCAGTCGAACCCATGGATGCACCGGCTTTCGGTCGGTGGTCGTGATGGCAAAGCAGACCGTCTCCGGTGCCCGTGATACCAAGGGGGACCTGTAGGCAAGTAAAGGAGGGATTAGTGAAATGGAGCGAAGTGTCGAAATGGAACTAAGGAAGGGTTGAGAAGGGGCTTCGAGCCCGGTGTCCGGCTGGATTCCGAAGTCGAAGAAGGGGATAACTTGGGACCTTGCACCCCGCGACATCCCGGAGGATGAAGGAATGTGGCCTCACATCACTTGACATCCCGGAGGACGAAGGACTTGCGATGTCCTGGGGCAACGGAAAGGTGGCCTCATACCACTCGACGTCCCTGGGGACGAAGGAAGCTTCACTCAAACCTAGTCTAAAAGACAATGGTTGGAGGAGAAACAAAACTCAAGCTCTTTTCATTTAATCATCAATATCCTTTACAATGGAGGGGTTGGGTCCTTTAAATAGGCACCCAAGGCCCATTTGAATTCAAAATATTTCAAACCATTGAACCCAAATTACAACCCAAAAAGATGGTGCCCACATGGATGGGGAAAGCTCTTCACGACCGACCAAATGGAGGAGGGGATTGGCATGGCATGTGGGAGGGCTTGGAGTGGTGAATTGGCCTCTTGACTTCCTTCTTTGCATGTTCATTTTGGAAAGGAAACGGGGAGCAAGGCTTGCTTGAAGGGATGTGCTTCCTTTCGTTCTTCAACGCCTATTTGGAGTGACTCATGGCCGACCAAGGTGGAGGAGGCTTTGGGCATTACAAAGTTGAAGGCTTGGAATGGGGAGTGTGTCCCTTGACTTTCCTCTCTTGTATGAATACTTTGGGAAGAAGACTTAGGAGATGGCTTGCTTTGAGGCTTGGTCTCTTCATGAATCTTCAACGCCCCATTGATGATGGATTATGGCATGATGTGGGGGAGGGAAGAGGGGGATGATGTCTCCTCCTTCCATGGTCACCCAAATGAAAAATGGTATGGAGGGGGCGTGTGGAATGCATGAGGGGCACCTCCTTGCTTCCTTCCTTGGATGCCCAAGTGTCAACGGATGTGGCACCACATAGGTGGCTGAGGTGGTGCCTAGGTTGGCATCTCTACAAGTGTAAGAGGGGGGTTGGCCCATAAGAAACTTGACTTGGTCTTGAAATCTAGGTTGGCTTCAATTGGGCTTGGGCCCAAACCAAACTCAGACTCGAACCAAAAAATAAATACAGGATCCATGACCTAAACTTGACCCAAATTGGTCAAGGTACAAGACTAAAACAAACTTAGACTAGGTGCATGACTCAAAATTATAAAATTACTTTGGCTTATAGCCTTATTATAGGACTCAAAGAAGTGGAACCCTAATCTAACTCCACAGAGGGTTGAGGAGCCTCTGTCGAATCCTGGTGCCCATACCAGTATTTATAGAGTTCCCATGCCCTCTACTAACAAGGTTACACTTAGGTTAAGAATAACCTTTCCTTAAAGTATTACAAGTCTTCTCCTAGTTAGATTACAACTCCTTCTCCTAGCAAGGTTAGAATTACAAGTCTTAGAATACTTAGGAAAATAAAATCCAACTAGGTTTAGAACTTTGACTAGTCTCCTCCTCTTTTCTTCATGCTTTGACTTGGTCTACCTTAAGGATACTTAGGATGGTGTGTTGGGCTTCTAGGAGTAGCAATGGGCCGGCACAAAGGGACTTGGGTGCATGTGCTTGGGCTTCTGATACCTAGGGCACCCTAGATAGAATATTCCTGGAATAAGAATAGCATCTTGGTTCTGGTGGGCTTGGGCCCAGTGCTTGGACTTGATTTCCTTGGACTGGGATGCAGATGGACCTCTAGAATCATGGATGTCCTGGTTTGAGAATATGCTCTGGTATCTGGAGAGGAATCTGGACATCTAGAGGGCATTTGGAAGGAATTAGGGTTTCTGGAAAGTATTTCTGATCCTGGGGCATCATACAAAATCCAACAAACTGATATAGTGGCCTCTGACTCCTAGATGTGACCTAGTGAAACTCCAAACTAGGGTAACCTCTTCTCTTGTATAAAATTTGAACTCATACTAGACTCACAACTGAAGTACATGACTCAATATACTGACTAGAGTTGAGGGTTGAGATAAATCAACTAACCTCAACTTATTACAAGACTCAATCTTAATTTATTATAAAATTTTCAAAACTTTGACACATGATTAAGTAAATCATATGGGATCTAGTGATCTGTGTTTGATCCTGGTATCCCCACCACACGAACTCTCACGGACTTAGCCATGGTGGGAAACAGAAACAAGGAAGGAACAAAATAATCCTACCTACAGAAGAGATGGAGAGTTGGAAGCGAGAAAAGCTGGGCAAAAGGTAAAAGTAAACAAAGGTAGAGAAGCTTCCTCAACCAGTCCTCCCTTTCCCCTCATAAAGGGACAAGAAGTCTCCAGGACGCCTCCTCGAAGGGAGAGATCATCTCTCTTTGAGTCTGCCACATACACGGACATCGAAGACGGATACGAAACTCCAAACGACTCTAAGCTGATTTGACACAGAGAGGACCGAAGGTCATAATCTGCGTGACCCCAATCGACGACAGAGATGAAGCTCGCATCTTTTCCAAGGGACAGGAAGAGGCCACGCCCTCCACCCAGATCCCAATGAAAAGATCGGTTGAACCACTACAACGAGAAAAAAGGGAAGTGACTTCTCGATTGACCCTTTCCTTTTTCACACTCCAATTAGAGAATGACAGTTGTCCTCAACTTGATTTTCGAATCAACCGACAGTTATGGCAAGCAGCCAAACCAGAGATTTTACCATCATTGGCTACACCTCCCCCTGAAGAAAACGATAATCCAGCGATACTCTCACTCTTCGAGGCAAATCACTGCTTCAAAAATTGAGAGTCGGGGGCAACTGTTAGGCTATATCGGTTCAAGCATGAATCAATCGCCGGTTCAACCGCTCACGCACTCCCTCCCGAACCAGACACTTCAAATCGGAGCACCCAGAGAAAGCTGAATTAATGGGCAAAGCGACGATATGATCTTCGAACTTAGCTGAAGATGCCAGCCCGAAGAAAAAACGGTCCGAAGACGATGCCAACTCCACCCTACAAAAGAACAGCCCCTCCACGAAAAGCAAAGGTATCTTCAGACTATCCCAGGAAAAACAGGACGACGACACCTCTCTAGTCCAGCAACGGCCCCTCCTGAAGAAAAGGCCCGAAGGCAAATCTCAAACCAACCTCAAACCCACGCGAACGTGGGCGCGATGGTTACGATCAACTGCCTAGCTATCACTTCCGAATCATAACTATATCGAAGTGGCCATATAGCCATTAACTCTAACCGTAACGCCTCCAGCCTGACCGGTAACTCTCACCAACCGTCTATGGTTATAGGCAAAGGGAGTCGATTAGCCCCCATTTTAACCGTAGGATGGGAGACAAAACCGCGCGTTGGACCAGCCATTATAAATACTGGTAAGATGGGACATTCAAGGTAAGCACAGCGACATCCTGGAAAAATAAGTTCCTTTCCTCTCCATCTTCCTCCTCTTCAAAATACTCCCCATTCTATTACTGGATCCCATATCTGACTTAGGCATTGGAGTGTCTCTTGTCGGAGAATATCTGGTCAGGAAATTATTTTGCAGGTAAACCAGGAAGCGAACTTGTGATCCAACAGCTCCGTCCGATCGAAGGGGATTCTACGCCAACACTCTGCGTTCCATTTTTCCATCTCTCACGAGGATGGTATCATTTGGGCAACGGTTCCAGCTAGTGGACACCGTAATTCTACCGTATCAAACTGATCAAAGCTGTTATCCATTATTGTAACAGTTATAATGACAGTTATTTGGCATCCTGGTGAAAAAATAATTTATAATAACAAAAAATTAGCCAGATTAATTTCTGTTCATATCCCCACTTGTTCGGAAGCTTTCTCTTATTAAGTGCTATAAAAGCTTGCTAGTAAGGTTGTAAGATTTCTATAACGGCTGTTCCGTTATTTTAAAACGTTGCTGCGATCGAGCCTAGTGGCAATTTTTAATTGGCGGGGATTTTGCGGTGTACGAGATTTCTGCAGTTGATGATGGCGGAAGAGCACGCGGAGGGAATATCGATTCAGACTACATGCGAGCCCCGTCTATCATCAATATCTTATCCCTTCCTCGTTGCTGCTTCCCCGGATTTTGCCTGCTCCTTCAAAATCGTTAACAAAAACCTTAAGTCCGACAATTGGCATAATAATTTAGTTTCTTTTATTACTTTTAATTTTATATTTGTTACAAGAATAATTATTTTTTTCTTAAGATAAGGATTAGCAAATGACGCGTCACCTGCCCCCGACATCAAACCCTGCAGCAGCACCACCACCACCACCCACCAAAGTTCCAATCAGCAGTTCCCGTGTCTTCTTCTCCTTTTAAATTTAGTGGCCTCCAAGATTTAAAACGACAATCGAAAAATAAAAAAGAAATTAACAAGAATTTTAAATTAATAAAACAAAAGGGCACAGCCTTGGAGCGGGACTTCAAAAGAACCCTCCCCGGGCTGAGATCCTTTGATCTCTCTCTCTCTTCTTCTGTGCTCTCGCTAAGAGCCCGGCAGGAAGGCAAAATCCTGCAATAACTGCAAAAAAAATCTCAAACCAGAGAGTGGGGATAAAGAAGGAAGGAGGATAGAAACAAGGGAAAGTCCAAAGGGGGCTTTATCTGTTGGGAAAGGAAAAATAAAGAGAGGGGGAGGGGAGGGTCCATGCTTGGGAGACTGGGGGCTCGCACGCTACTCTCGAAGCTCTTATAGACCGCTCTCTGCCGGGCGCTGCTTACCTTTCGCCACACAAAACAAAACCAAAACACATGCTCCTGGATGTCCTAAATCCCAGCCCTCTCCCCTCTCGTTTCCCCGCCACCTTTGCCCCCATTTTCCCCCTCCCCTCCTTGTAGCTCTTACCTTCTTCTCTCCATCCACTCCTCTTCTTCTTCTTCAGCTAGTAGTGTGGTCTTCGTAGCAGAAGATAGACTTGCAAGTCAGTGGAAAAAGGAGGAGAAGAAACCAAAGAAAATGATAACCCTGTCGGATTTCTACAACGTCATGACGGCTGTCGTGCCGCTCTACGTGGCCATGATCCTTGCCTATGGCTCGGTGAAGTGGTGGAAAATTTTCTCTCCGGACCAGTGCTCCGGCATCAACCGCTTTGTCGCGCTGTTCGCGGTGCCGCTCCTCTCCTTCCACTTCATCTCCACCAACGACCCTTACAAGATGAACCTGCGGTTCATCGCCGCCGATACGCTCCAGAAGCTGATGGTACTGGCGATCCTGACGGTGTGGACCAATGTCAGCCGCCGCGGATGCCTCGAGTGGACTATTACTCTCTTCTCCCTCTCCACCCTCCCCAACACTCTTGTCATGGGCATCCCCCTCCTCAAGGGTATGTACGGCGGAGACTCCGGCAGCCTTATGGTCCAGATCGTCGTCCTCCAATGCATCATCTGGTACACCCTCATGCTCTTCATGTTCGAGTACCGCGGCGCCAAGCTGCTCATCACGGAGCAGTTCCCCGACACCGCCGGGTCTATCGCCTCCATCACCGTCGACTCCGACGTCGTGTCGCTCGACGGGCGCCGCGACGCTCTCGAGACCGAGGCGGAGATCAAGGAGGACGGCAAGCTCCACGTCACCGTGCGGCGGTCCAACGCCTCCCGGTCGGACGTCTACTCCAGGAGGTCCCAGGGGTTCTCCACCGCCACCCCTCGCCCTTCCAACCTCACCAACGCCGAGATTTACTCGCTGCAGTCGTCCCGCAACCCGACGCCGAGAGGCTCCAGCTTCAACCACACTGACTTCTACTCCATGGTCGGCAGGAGCTCTAATTTCGGTGCATCGGATGCCTACGGCGCGATGCCAACTGGAGCATCGAGAGGGCCGACGACGCCGAGGCCGTCCAGCTATGAGGAAGAGCACGGCACAGCCGGAGGCGGCGCGAACGCCGCCGGCGCAGGTGTCAAGCCTCGCTTCCACTACCAGATGCCGGTGACCGCCGGGACGCCGCAATACCCGGCGCCGAATCCCTCCGTGTTTTCGATGGCAGCGACAGCTGGTCCAAGAGCAGCACAGATGGGCTGCAAGAAGGCCAACGGGCAGTCCCATTTGTCGAAAGCGGAGGACGGAGGGACGAAGGATCTCCACATGTTTGTGTGGAGCTCCAGTGCGTCTCCCGTCTCCGATGTTTTTGGCAACAACCAGGAGTACGGTCTTCCGGCGACGGATCCTTTGGCTGCCAAAGAAGTTAGAATGACAGTTTCTCCAGGCAAAGGTGCTCCATGCGTAGTACATGTTTTTTCTATGCATATATAGTTCAGCTTTTTTATGATGAAAATATGGAGCTTCTTGTGGATCGAGTTATTCAAGCAGTGGATGGGCGGAAGGAGCGGGATGATTACATGGAGCGAGAGGACTTCAGCTTCGGAAATAGGGGAATGATGGAGAGAGACGGTGGGCACGAAGGAGGTGGCGACGAGAAGATGCGTGAGAGCACCAAAGGAGGAGGGAGAGGCACGGTGTTGCCTCCGGCCAGCGTCATGACGAGGCTGATCCTTATCATGGTGTGGCGGAAGCTCATCCGCAACCCCAACACCTACTCCAGCCTCATCGGTATCATCTGGGCCCTTGTCTCCTCCAGGTAAACCAAATCCCGTAACTGCCAAACCAGTTATATGCATCAAATTTGTGCATCGTCCTCCCCTCCGTCTCCGCACCCCGGACCCCGCCCCCCCCCCCCCCCCCCCCCCGCCAACTCTCTCCTTTTTTTTTTTTTTTTTTTTTGAAAAAACTCCATCCATAGTTTCTGAGAAGCGAGCGAGATTGATGGATGGTATGTCTCACTGTTGCTCTTGTTGGTATTGCAGATGGCATGTTCAGATGCCGGCCATTATTTCGCAGTCCATTTCCATACTGTCGGACGCAGGCCTTGGCATGGCTATGTTCAGCCTTGGTCGGTATCCATGTGCTCCTTTTCTCTAACAAGCTTAGCTTACCTTAGCTATCTCCTCCATCTTCTTTTTCTTAATAATTATTAAAATAAATGGCCGCGCTCCGTTGTCACGGTTCGCACCTTACCTTTTTCTGTTTTTATTTTATATTTTTATAATTAATTAGCTCAGTTTGCTGCGTGTATCTTTCTTTATTAATTAATATTAAAGTAGACTGATTGGGGATGTCTTTTGGTTTTGTGGGTGTGGGTGGGTCGGGGGGCCAGGTCTGTTCATGGCGTTGCAGCCAAGGATCATAGCATGTGGAAATTCGGTTGCAGCTTTTGCCATGGCCGTGAGATTCTTCGCAGGCCCAGCTGTCATGGCTGCCGCTTCCATCGTCGTGGGTCTCCGCGGCGTCCTCCTCCACATCGCCATTGTGCAGGTCAATCTTCTCCAACCCATGCCTTTTCGCACTCCCCATATGACACCGAATCCAGCACAATGTCCCCCCTCTCACTCAGTAGCTTCAGTTCCGCGCGCCCCCCACGACCCCGCCTTCTCTCTATCTGACTATAATAGTATCCTATCTCTTTAGCTTATTTACGCCAACTTCTCCTTTAGTTTTTTTTTTTTTCCCTTTTGATGTAAACATCTCCTTTACTCTGGGACTGGACAGGCAGCACTCCCCCAAGGAATTGTTCCCTTCGTCTTTGCAAAGGAGTACAATCTGCATCCAGATATCCTTAGCACTGCGTGAGTACAGAGAGCTCTATATCTCACTGGAATCTCTCTATGATTTCTTCTCTATTATGTGTTTGTAATTGTTAGCTTGGTGATATTTGCATGATGCTGTAGGGTTATATTCGGGATGCTGATTGCGCTGCCCTTTACACTGGTTTATTACATTCTACTGGGTCTCTGATGTAAAGTATATCCCAAGACACTAGAGGCGTCAAAAGACGGCATCATAGTCTGGGTTCGGAGAAACAAAAGAGAGGCTATCCCAGACCCGTGGAAAAAGGAACCGGATCCGATTCGGACCGACGGGGTTCTTATTGAAAGATGATGTAAAATGTTGTGTTATTCAATCTCAAGAGCTCTTCTTCTTTCTTCTTTGTCTGCTCCGTGTGCGTTTTATTTTATTTATTTTGGGTTTCATCCACTCGTTAAGTTGTTTTATGAGAATACAAATAAACAAAACCGGAGATAATTGTATACAAAGATATGCGAAGGTAAAGGAAAAACGATAGTGTGAAACTAATTAAACAAGAACTCTACTTTTTTTAGTACAGGATACCAGTTTGAGGGAAGGGAAAAGACCGAACCTTAAAACTTATCTATTTGATGATGATGGTGACAACGGTGTAGTTGTTGTTTGGCTTCTTCCCCGTCCCCATAAGCGTAGGATAGACTGGCAGACGTTCAATAGACTTGCGAAGGCGTTCTGTGGGGTTATTTCAAGTTTCTGATGCAGGAGGTTAATAGGCTAAAAGAATGATAGGAGGACCCTTTCCTTCTATGAGGGGATTTGATTAGATATGTCGGTATGGTGGTATAACGCTAAAGGAAGTGTGGGAGATAAAAAAGAACGGAGGCGAATGCCTACGTGAGTAGTGGAGGGCAGGACTCGGCCGCTTGGTCCCCCTCCATTACGCCTGTGTGTTGGATTTGATGTCGACCCGTTTAGCATATCCCACGACAAGCTTCCTCTCAGAGTCGTAGCCATGATAAGAGGGTGTTGATTCTTGTTGCCCCTTTCTTCAAGTTGGTGTATGTTAACTTCCACTCTTCGTCGGCTCCACCTATCTTTTTCATTAAATTTTATATGATCGGAGGGAATTCCGGTGAGTGGGCTCCTAAATGTTGGCCGATATAAGTATTTATATAGACTGAAAAATCATGATAAGTCAGTTGGTACGGATAGGATAGCTCTCCTATTTGTTTTGCGCAAGTTTCAGGAGCAATATCATCGGAATCTAGCAAGACTTGTGGCTTCACCCAAACTAGCTAGCTAGGAGGTGTCCAACAATTCCTTGTATAATTAAATATTCAAGATCTTCATCGTACATATATGGTTACATACATGAATGGACTATACCAATTTTTTTTAAAAAATTTAAAAAAATATAAAATATTAATAAAATATTAAAATTAATTTTAATATTTTTTATAAATATTATTTAAATTATACTTGATATTTTTTTTATAAAATTAAATTTATCAATAATAAAATCTATCATAAAATTCTTAACTATTTTCTTGTCAATATAAGTGACTAAATAATCAGTAAGAAAGTCGTCTTTCATTTAATTACGCAATATGGTATTAACAATATTCAATATCAAAAATATTCTTTCTATAATAGTAGCTGAAATTGGAAGAGTTATAAGCACCATGGATTCGTAGATAATGTACGCACCGACCATGATGGCGGCGGTGTCATGCCGAGTATCGTTTGTGCTGCATGATGGGATGGATATCTGTCGAGCAGTTGGGCCAAAGGTTATGGGATGTAAGTGCAATGGCATCGGTGAGAGCCAGGGCATGATTGGTGCTCACCTGTCCATGTCCCCCAAGATTCGATTGTGTTATGAGATGAATCTGATCGGCAGAACGACGGTGCACGGCTTCAGTGCACGTGGCATCTATTGGTGCAGCGAGACTGACGAAGGCCACCGAGATGGCAGTCGTACACCAGCATGTTAGTGGTATCTGGCCTTGCACATGCAAAACCACTCGATCTTACCATGGGAGCCTTTCCACTAGTCACATGGCATGATAGGCCCGGCCATCATCTCATCCGTTGGTATAGCGAATGGAACAATACTGGCTATGTATGGTGGCTTCGGCCATGGCAGTTCTGGAGACAAGTGCAAGTCGAGCGATAAAAAGTAAATCTTTGTCTTCTCCTGTTACAGTAGTAAACAAGATCCATTCGGCCCTGACACGCGTCCTCCTTGGAGGTTGGCGCGGCCATGTACTTCTCTACCTCGGCCCAGCTTGGCTCGGCCCCACTTCGGCCATGTGGCGGTTCAGCCCAGCTCGGCTCGGCCCCACCTCGGCCACGTGGAGGTTCAGCCCAGCTCGGCTCAGCCCCATTTCGGCGGGGAAATTCAGTACCTTGGCCTCACTTCGACCGTCGAATCCAGCTCCGGCAATACACCGTCCAAGAGCCTCCGTGCCTAGCGCGGCACGGTCCGGGAGCTTCCGAGCCCGGCGCGGCACACGTCCGGCTCCGCGTGACCCGGTCACCCGCGCGTCCCCTCCGGCTCCGAGATAGGGCTCCTAGGTCCGGTCACTGCCCGCACGATGGACTGGCTCCCTCGCCTGCATGCTCCAGCAGCAGGGGAGGAGCCCGCCCGTCCGACCTCGCTGCCGCGCCCCAGCTCCGCCAGTGTCCGGTTCGTCGCCGCTAAGCCCGGTGCAGCACGCCCAGGGCAGCGCGACTCCGGCTTGCTCTGGCCCTGCACGGTCTGGCCCGGATCTGCCAGCGCCAGGGCAAGACCTAGCTCTTCTCCGGCTTCGCCCATCTCCAGCCCCTCATGCTTCCATCCGGCTCCAGCTCACCCGTGAGAGGCCCCCGCCTCACCCCAGTTCGGCTCCGCCCGGTTTGGGGAGTGGTTCGGCACGACCGCAGGCAAGGCAGCACTCTGCGTGTCTCCGGCTTGGCCCGACCGGCATCCTGGCAACGTTCCGCACGGCTCCGCCCGACCTCGCTCATGGCGCGAAGGTCGGCCCCCAGTTCGGCTCTGCACCACCCCAGGTTTCGGCCTGGGTCTGCACCGCCCCAGGCTTCGGCTCCAGCCCTGCACTGCCCGAGCACCGCCCGACGGGTCCATGCTCGGCACGGCGCGGTCCCCCGGGCGCCTCCGAGCTCGGCAGCGGCACGCCCGACGCCCCGAGCTTGGTGGCGGCACGCTCAGCACCTCCAAGCCCGGCACAGCGCCCTGGCATCCCCGAGCTCGTCGCTCCGGCGCCCATGTGCCGA
Organism: Areca catechu; assembly: GCA_021397845.1. Lineage (NCBI taxonomy): Eukaryota > Viridiplantae > Streptophyta > Magnoliopsida > Arecales > Arecaceae > Areca > Areca catechu. The sequence continues at coordinate 1,249,867 of JAHSVC010000025.1, forward strand.
CATGGCGTGCACCCGGCGCCCCTGTGCCAACATGGCATGCACCCGGCGCCTTCTGCTTCTCCGGCACGGCACGCCTCGGTGCACCCGGTGCCTTCTGCTACTCCGGCGCGGCACGCCACGGTGCACCCGGCGCCTTCTGCTTCGCTGGCGCGGCATGCCCCAGTGCGCCCGACGCCTTCAGCTTCTCCGGCGCGATGGGCTCGGCGCCTCTAGGCCCGGCGCGGTACCCCGATGCCTTCTGCTTCTCCGATGCGGCATGCCCCAGTGCACCCGATGCCTCCGGCTTCCCCGGTGCGATGGGCTCAGCGCCTCCAGGCCCGGCGCGGGTACCCCGGCGACTCCGAGCCCGATGACGGGTCCCCCGGCTCCTCCGGCTCCCAGCCAACCTCCGCACCGCCCAAGCTCCATCTCCGGCTCAGCGTGCTCCCGTCCAGTAAGAGTTTGGTCCCCCTGACTTCGCCCGGTCTGGCTCCGGCCCTGCACCGGCACCCCGGCAGTGCCCCGCAAGGCTCCACCGACCTCCCAACGCGCCCCGGCTCGGCACCTCTAAGCTCGGCATCGCAGCACATCTAGGGCAGAGCCCCCTCTGAGCCCCGGCTCCTTCGGTTCTGGCCAAGCTCGGTGCTCTCGCAGTGCGCTCGTGGCACGCCCGCAGCTGTCCGGCTCCTGCGGCCTGGTTCCCCTGGCTTCGGTCTGATGCAGAACGAGAGCTCTGATACCAAAAATGATGCAGAACGAAAGAAGAGATGATGCGATGCGGAAGTAGATTAAGACTAATTCTTTTTTTTTTTTTTTTTTGAGAAGTCAGCTTTGACTCAAAGGAAAGTTAAACTAAATTGAAAGAAACTATGTAATAATTAAAAGCACAATTTAAAGAAACTAGGTTATCAGAGTAGTTCAGAAGTAAAGGATCGCTGGGGGTTGAGAAACTCCCAGACCTAGGGTTTCGCTCTGAACTTTCAACAGGACAGAAGTAAAGAGAAGAGAAGGGTTACAGACCAGGCAGTGATCTTCACAGAGTTTAGTGGAAGGACTCTCTTGAGCAGATTGTTGGATCCCCGGATTCAGATATCTTCGCAATGGATCCTCCAATACTGATTCTTTGGCAGAGTTGGCCTCTCCTGAACTCAAGATCTGGGAATGAAGAAGAACAATTTATGGAACCAGATACTCAAGGAAGGATTTACCAGATAGAAGAACTTGAAAGCTGATGTTGATGAAATCCGGATTCTCCTGGAGGCTGATCTGACTTCCTCTGGGAATTGCTCTGAATCTGAAGTATCCGGAGTGGACCTGGATGCTGGTGGTCGGCCTTGACTTGGAGAGAGTGGCCGTGAGAGATGGGATAGGCTAGGGTTTGGTGGAAAGAAGAGGATGATGGGCGGCTAGGGTTTGGAAGTGAAGTGGCTATCCTAGAGTTTTGGGGTTGGAGATCTCACACCTCCTCAAGGTTCCTGGGGAACCCGGATTTACTCCCTTAAGGAGCTCAACACCTGGATGCAAGTGCGGAAGAGAGAAACACAAAGTTTGCTCACACATAAATTGGATTCATTCATCAGATATTTTTAAAACTTACAAGAGGGGTTTAATTTATAGGACTTTACAAGAGAGCAGGGTTTTACATCTTCCATGTGGGACTAATGGGATGGATCTTCAAATTAGGTTTGTAGAATCAATTCCCACACATATGGCCGGCCAAGAGGTTCCTAAAGTATTGATTGGTGGCTCCAAAAGGTAAGTAGGTGGCGCCTCCTAGCCTTGCTCTTCAAGAGAAAATTTCTTTCCTTCCATGGCTCAACTATTTTGGACACCTCCTTTTCTTTCTCCCTAAGTCATGGTTCTTCCCATCTTTGCTTTGGGCTTTTTAGGCATGGATTGGGCGCCCCTTGAAGTGCTCCCAAGAAGTGCTTCTTTCTTTACATAGCTTGGCTCTTATGGAAATGTTTTGGTCGCCCCCTTGAATTGTGGATCCCAGATTATTTTCTCCTTAAGTGGCACATGAGAGAAGGGACCTGCTATCTTATGGTGTGGGGACCAAAGCATACTGGATGGAGATGTGGCACCCCCTGGACTCAGGCGTGTGGCTGGGAGTGTGGCGCCCACTTGCTTGGTCTTGGGAGAAAATGTGACACCCTGGAGAAGACCTAGACCACTACTAGGACTTTAACTGAGTCAACATGACTCAACAAAATTTAAATTGCAGGAAAATATAGACTTAAAAAAAAAATTGAATTGACCAAGTCAACCCTTATTACAAAACCAGAAAATCCCTAACTCTTCGGGCAAGGTCAATCAGAGATCCAATGGAGCCCTGAAGTCTTCTTCTGAGTCTGGTGCCCGCACCAATTCTCCCGGGGTGGGAGGAACTCGACCCTTTCGAGTATGGATCATGTTGGCTCTGGTATCTCTCCAAGAGGTCTGGGTCCAATTCTTGTAATTCTTCTCAGGAGATCCAAGAGTCATCAGAATCTGGCCTTCCTTGCTAGTGGACCAGGTATCTTTGGTATCCTTGATTACGAGTAGAGATAACCTGATCATCCAGGATATTTTCAATCTGCTCTTTCCTCATAGGCCAGTTTGTTGGTGGACACACAGGGTTGGGTTCACTCTCAAGAGCAGGATTAGGCTCAAAAGGCTCACTAGGAATCACAGCTGGCTCCCTATACTCTACTAAGTCGGTATTGTTGAAAGTAGAGCTACTGCCTAGTTCTGGAGGCAACTCGAGCACATAGGCATTGGATCCTACTCTCTTCACTACTCTAAATGGTCCAGCTCCTTTAGCATGTAACTTTCTAATGGTTCCAGGAAAAAAACCACTCAGGCCTTAACCTAATCATTACATAGTCTCCCTCAACAAAAGTTTTGACTCGCCTTTGAGAATTAGCCAACTTCTTATAAGTTTCATTACTTAAATTTATTTTGGCATGAATTTCTTTATGCAAGTCTTTTACATGCTATGCAAGTGCATCAAGAGACTTGTGTGTGTGGGCTAATAGTGAAATCAGATCAAGTGGTGTGTGAGGCTTGTATCCATGAACAATTTCAAAGGGACTCTAGCCTATAGACCTATTGATCGAAACATTCAATGCAATTTCAGTCTGGACAAAATACAAATTCCAATTCCTGGTGCTCTCAATCAAACCAAAATCTGAGCCAAAGCCTAGTAGGGTTAAGAAAAACTAAACTAGACTGACGACGCATTCCTAAAGAATGGACTTGATTCCAAAGGAACCCTAGGTCTAAACCTAACAAACTACGGCTCTCTAGGTTTGACCTTGGGTCGGAGGATGGCATGCAGAGCATGAAAACTTATCATGGGTACCTATATGTGCCATAAAGTCTTACAGAAGTAGTGGCAAACTAATAGGTTCTGACATGTGGTTCACTCTAAAGACTTCGACAAAGTATACTTGGATGGTGTAAGAAGCATTGGAAGTCCTAGAGAAAGGGAGGAAATATGAGGTGGAGTCTCGAATTATCCGTTGACTAAAGGTGGTGACCTGAAGGTTTGAATAGTGATCTATGAGTGTCAACTGGTCATCCTTACGAAAGGAAAAGTTTGCTACTCTCAGGAATGGATCAAGAGATGGTTCTGGGGGTAGCCTAGGACATGTGATTGCAACAGTTAAGGTTTGTTCTCTAAGCAAATAATGATCCACTTTCTCAAGAAATGGATTAGAGAATGATTCATGGAAGGGCCTATGGATGATGACCTCAAGACTTGAAATTTGACCTATGGGTGCGGAAAGGTATACTCTATAGAAGGTAGGTCAGTCATGCGAAGGAAGGGGTCTGGGGCCATAAGGAGGACTTCTACAGGACTGGGTGAATCAATCCGTTCAAGAAAAGGATGTCCAACTGAGATTACGGGAGAGACCTTAGTGGCTGAGCATGGGACAAGGTCCAATTGTAAGAGGCTTGATTCGTCATCCTAAGGAGAGGATCTACCATAGGGTGGGCAAACTTAAACAGTTTAGTGCAAAGATCTTCAATTGGTACTTGGGAATGACTGTCATTAGAGGATACGAACTGATAGCTCGGGCTAACACTATGAGTTCTTCCTGGGGGTATTTGACTAAAGGAACCTGGTTCTCATAAATCTCTTGAATTTCTGAACTAGGTCCTACCACTTGGTTGCTCTCCAAGGTCTCCTCAGGTAAGGAACCAATAGTATCGATGTCACATTCTTCAAGTTCTTCCCCCCCATATTCATCAACTAGACTTAAGCCAGCATCATATACTTCTATGATGCCATCTTTAATGGGTTTCGGGTCAGTGGTAATCGGGTCAACTGATTCTGGGCTTGTCATACCTAGCCTTTCTTCCTCATTGGTAGGCTTGGGTTCTCCCTCATTAATGTCATCCTTAGGATTCTTACCACTTAGTTGTGCACAAGCAAGTCCTATGCATGGGCACTGACTAGATTTATGCCTCTTTCTCCACAAAACCAACATTCTTGCGATATAGGAGCCTGGGTCACACTGGGTTTCAAGCTAGTAGAGACCTTACTTGGGCATGGGTGTGGATCTAAATGGTTTGATCTAGAAGACTTGGGTTGTTGTGTGACCGGTCTAGAATATTGTAAGGACCTCTTATAGACACGATCCACTCTATAGATATCATAGTTAGGCTTCCTAAGGTTATGCTCGGGATCACGGTATAAGGTCCTCCTAGGCTCTTGGCATGGGTGAGGTTGGGGCCTATTAAATTTTGGATCAGGGGTCCAATTTTGATGTCTACGCTTCTCAAGTACTTGGACTCGATCTCTAAACTGGGAAAAACCCTCATTCATATCCTGACTGAATTTGGTCATACTTTCGGTAAGATTTCTAACCATGGCCTCTAAATCTGGTTGGGTTTGACCAGGTTGGTAGGGTACTCCATTCCGGGTAGACATGATGATGCAAGCAAGCACACAGAATGTGACTAGACTAAAGCGACTACTGGCTCACTAGACCTAGAGTCCAAACTAGATGCCTAATCAGAGTGGCAAGCTAGCCTGTAGTAACTCGGGACTCAGCCAGGCAGGTGTAAGGGGAGTGTTAGGTCCCTAAATGCCAATCCTAGACACCAATCAGAGATTGGCCAGGTAGGCGGACCAGCACACAAGCCCTTCGGGATAGAATCCCTGAACCACCGTTCTAGACACTGAGTACAAAGCACACACAGAGTAACTAGACAAACTGACTCAACACTAGCCTAGACCCGACTTGTTGGTGTCCCTAGCCCACTAGGGCAAATTAAGTCTAATAAATTTTAAAATTAGACTTAGGATCGAATGAATGGGTGGTGGTTTTGGGCTAAGGAGAGGTTATTAACTCCTTCCCTTATCTTAGATGCTCAATTGCCCTTAAGATGAATTAGGAGATGATCGCTCAAAAAATTGAAATGCAGAAACACAGAAATAGAGTTGCTGTAATTTAACTCTCAGAAATTTCACGGAAACCAATAAATTTCAGTAAAATTATGTAAAATAGTTTCAATTATACTGGTTCCAGCAAAATAAAAATCATGCAATTTAAAGTTACCTGCAATGAGAAACAATTCTTACAACAGGATAGTTACAGACTAAAAATAGAATGCTTCCCCCGTTTACAATTCCTGCTACGAAGTTGTAACCCAGTGGATCCCCTACACTCCCTAGGAACACCCCGTGGAATGGGAAGAGGAGGCTTGCACCTCACTTCGTTCCTAGGACCGGACATCCTGGGGAGTCTACTTCGAGCAGACAAAGTAAAAAAGAGAGACACTCAAAACATGCAAGCAAGTCAGAAACCCTAGATAGGGCTCTGATACCAAAAATGATGCAGAACGAGAGCTCTGATATCAAAAATGATGCAGAACGAAAGAAGAGATGATGCGATGCGGAAGTAGATTAAGACTAATTCTTTTTTTTTTTTTTTTTTTTTCAGAAGTCAGCTTTGACTCAAAGGAAAGTTAAACTAAATTGAAAGAAACTATGTAATAATTGAAAGCACAATTTAAAGAAACTAGGTTATCAGAGTAGTTCAGAAGTAAAGGATCGTTGGGGGTTAAGAAACTCCCAGACCTAGGGTTTCGCTCTGAACTTTCAACAGGACAGAAGTAAAGAGAAGAGAAGGGTTACAGACCAGGCAGTGATCTTCACAGAGTTTAGTGGAAGGACTCTCTTGAGCAGATTGTTGGATCCCCGGATTCAGATATCTTCGCAATGGATCCTCCAATACTGATCCTTTGGCAGAGTTGGCCTCTCCTGAACTCAAGATCTGGGAATGAAGAAGAACAATTTATGGAACAAGATACTCAAGGAAGGATTTACCAGATAGAAGAACTTGAAAGCTGATGCTGCTGAAATCAGGATCTCCTGGAGGCTGATCTGACTTCCTCTGGGAATTGCTCTGAATCTGAAGTATCCGGAGTGGACCTGGATGCTGGTGGTTGGCCTTGACTTGGAGAGAGTGGCCGTGAGAGATGGGGTAGGCTAGGGTTTGGTGGAAAGAAGAGGATGATGGGCGGCTAGGGTTTGGAAGTGAAGTGGCTATCCTAGGGTTTTGGGGTTGGAGATCTCACACCTCCTCAAGGTTCCTGGGGAACCCGGATTTACTCCCTTATGGAGCTCAACACCTGGATGCAAGTGCGGAAGAGAGAAACACAAAGTTTGCTCACACATAAATTGGATTCATTCATTAGATATTTTTAAAACTTACAAGAGGGGTTTAATTTATAGGACTTTACAAGAGAGCAGGGTTTTACATCTTCCCATGTGGGACTAATGGGATGGATCTTCAAATTAGGTTTGTAGAATCACTTCCCACACATATGGCTGGCCAAGAGGTTCCTAAAGTGTTGATTGGTCTCTCCAAAAGGTAAGTAGGTGGCGCCTCCTAGCCTTGTTCTTCAAGAGAAAATTTCTTTCCTTCCATGGCTCAACTCTTTTGGACACCTCCTTTTCTTTCTCCCTAAGTCATGGTTCTTCCCATCTTTGCTTTGGGCTTTTTAGGCATGGATTGGGCGCCCCTTGAAGTGCTCCCCAAGAAGTGCTTCTTTCTTTACATAGCTTGCCTCTTATGGAAATGTTTTGGCCGCCCCCTTGAATTATGGATCCCAGATTATTTTCTCCTTAAGTGGCGCATGAGAGAAGGGACCTGCTATCTTGTGGTGTGGGGACCAAAGCATACTGGATGGAGATGTGGCACCCTCTGGACTCAGGCGTGTGGCTGGGAGTGTGGCTGGGAGTGTGGCGCCCACTTGCTTGGTCTTGGGAGAAAATGTGACACCCTGGAGAAGACCTAGACCACTACTAGGACTTGAACTGAGTCAACATGACTCAAAAAATTTAAATTGCAGGGAAATACAAACTCAAAAAAAAAATTAAATTGACCAAGTCAACCATTATTACAAAACCAGAAAATCCTAATTCTTCAGGCAAGGTCAATCAGAGATCCAGATGGAGCCCTGAAGTCTTCTTCTGAGTCTGGTGCCCGCACCACGATCTGATGCGACCTCACTCGCATGCATGGGTCCGCGCCTACATGCATGGGGCCTCGCACGTCGCCTCGATCAGCATGCATGAAGCCCCCGCGGGCCTTCTCTCGATCCGCATGCCCGCATGGCAACTTGAAGTGGCGTCCCGGCTAGCCCAGCACTTTGGCGTCACTGCCCAGCTCGGTCGCTGGGAGCACCATGCAGTTCGGTCTCACTCACGTGGGCCTAGCGCGTTTCCCAAGGGGCCCATCCGCATGGGCCCGATGCTCTTTCCATGGATCCCCCTCCATGTGGGTCCTGTGATGCACCGCCTGACACGTCGCCTGCAAAGAAAGGTTTGCATTTAAGTTTCCTAAGCTACCGTTTACACTAACTAGTGTATAGCGCCGCATCCGAGGTGTTGTGCTCCTCCACCAACCTCCTGAACCATCAAGAAAGGGGAAGTCGACCAGCCTACCTAAGCCTCCCAGGCTTGCAGAAGCTTCACAGGCCTACACCAAGAAGAATGTGCCCCTCTGAACACCAAGAGCCACCCGTCTACATAAGAGCAGCGGGAAGATGTAAGAGGGGTAAGAGACAACACACTCTCTTGATTCTTGCATTGTCTATCACCCTCTGGTAGCGGAGAGTCCCCCAAGCTCTCCATCTCAGAGGTCCCTTATTTCCTTCGATCGTCCCGCTAACTTGATCGTCGGAGTGCCTTTGCCAGAATCCCCAGCACAGGTCTCCCCTGTTTTGCAGGTATCGCCCAACGGACAGACGATAAGGAGGAAGATTACTCCTCATCGGAGAGGCCCACAGGAGGGCCACTACAGTACCAAACCCCTTTCATCCCAACTGCAACTATGTTCCCCTTGATCGTCTCCGACCAACGAGCCCGGTGAACCTGGCAGGGAGCCCACTCACCTAGGCCACGTAAGAGCTACCGACCACGGCGATCTAGGCGGCAATAGATTGGCCCGCTAGGTAGGGGGGCAGATCCATGCTCCTCAATAAGGTGGGATGATGGTTTCCATCTTTGTCCTTAGTCCCTGGGGGGCAGACCGAGGGCACGGGGATGGGGGCACGAGAACTTCTCCCTCTCTCTCGAGGCTCCAAGGAGCGGCCTCGACCAAAAATTTGAGCTATGAAAGTGCATCGCCACCCTTGACGGGGCACCTGGCATCAGGCTAAGGATGGAGCCACCTCCCAGTGGTACCACCATCTAGGAGCCCCACCAAAAAAAAAAAAAAAGGGAAGAAAAGGGAGAGAGAAAAGAAAAGACAGAAGAAGGGAAAAAGAAGAGAGGGACTGGCCATTGAGAAGAAGAAAGAAATCCGTCTCCCCCCCATGCCATAAAGTTCCTTCCCATGCCATGAAGTTCCTTCCCATGCAGCGGAGTCTCCCCCCCATGCCATGAAGTTCCTTCCCATGCAACGGAGTTTGCTCCCATGCAACGGAGCTTACTCCCTCATGCAACGGGAGTCTCTTCCTCTCCCATGCAACATGCAATGGAGCCTCCTCCCATGCAGCGGAGTCTCCCCCCCATGCCATGAAGTTCCTTCCCATGCAACGGAGTTTGCTTCCATGCAACGGAGCTTACTCCCTCATACAACGGGAGTCTCTTCCTCTCCCATGCAACATGCAACGGAGCCTCCTCCCATGCAGCGGAGTCTCCCCCCCATGCCATGAAGTTCCTTCCCATGCAACGGAGTTTGCTCCCATGCAACGGAGCTTACTCCCTCATGCAACGGGAGTCTCTTCCTCTCCCATGCAACATGCAACGGAGCCTCCTCCCATGCAGCGGAGTCTCCCCCCCGCCATGAAGTTCCTTCCCATGCAACGGAGTTTGCTCCCATGCAACGGAGCTTACTCCCGCATGCAACGGGAGTCTCTTCCTCTCCCATGCAACATGCAACGGAGCCTCCTCCCATGCAGTGGAGTCTCCCCCCGATGCCATGAAGTTCCTTCCCATGCAACGGAGTTTGCTCCCATGCAACGGAGCTTACTCCCTCATGCAACAGGAGTCTCTTCCTCTCCCATGCAACATGCAACGGAGCCTCCTCCCATGCAGCGGAGTCTCCCCCCCATGCCATGAAGTTCCTTCCCATGCAACGGAGTTTGCTCCCATGCAACGGAGCTTACTCCCTCACGCAGCAGGAGTCTCTTCCTCCTCCATGCAACGAGGCCTTCTCCTTCCACGCGATGGAGTTATTTCCCTCATGCAACCAAGGTCTCACTTCCTCCCAGGCAGTGAAGGTCCGCCTTCCTATGCAACAGGGGCCTTATGCTCCCATGCAACGAAACTCCCTCCTATGCAACAGGAGCCTCTTTCCTCCCAAGCGACGGGAGTCTTATACTCCCGTGCGATGGAGCTTCTCCCCAAGCCATGGAGCTCCCCATGCAACGGAGCCTTGCTCCCTCATGCAATCGAGTTGTATTCTTACGTGCAAAGGAGTCTCGCTCTCTCCCAAGATGGCGGTCGGTGAACCTAATTCTGGCCTACACAAGGAAGAAATATGTCTTTGTTTATTCATATAATCGGAGTTCAACAGGTAACTCCTTCCACGCTACCTTTATAAAATAAAAAATTATATTTCAGTTTTACAAGAAGGGCTCCTGTACCACTATCAAAGGCAAGCACTACGACTTGCCAGAGCCAATCATAGCTTGGCATAGGAATTCTTGATCAAAGCCCGGATCCCACGCTCTCTGGCACTAAAGAGCTGAATCCCATATCTATCGCACGACTCTCAGCTCAGCTCTTGCCTTACTCACAGTTCGGAGATGTTCGCGGAGACTCAAAGAAGTCCCACCATCTATCGAGAAAACTGACAGTTTGGCATTTGTTGTGCTCAAAGTCAGGAGATGTCCGTGGGAAGCTCTGAGCTCCAACAGTCCGTGGGAAGGAGGAACACAGGAACTCATCCGCCCGACTCCATGCCCGGCGAACTCAAATGAAGTTAAGAGCTGAAGTCAAGCTCCTCAGTTCAGCTGAGCTGAACTTAATAAAGCCAAGCCATAGCTCCTCACCGAGCCCCACATCTACCGCATGACTCTCAGTTCAGCGCTTGCCTTACTCATAGTCCGGAGATGTCCGTGGAGACTCAAAGAAGTCTCGCCATCTACCGAGAAAACTGACAGTTTGGCATTTGCTGTGCTCAAAGTCCGGAGATGTCCAGGGAAAGCTCTGGAGTTCCAGTCGTTTACGGCTAGCCTCCTAACATAGCAAACTAGCGGCTCTGCCATCCCAAGAAGGAGGTAAGGATCCCTCCTCAATCATTAAAGTTCCTTTCTGGTGCAAATTTGTCCTTCACCAGCCCAGGGACTCATCCGTCTGACTCCAAGTCTGGCGAAGTTCAGAGCTGAAGTCAAGCTCCTCAGCTCGGCCAAGCCGAAATCAAATAGAGCCGAGCCGGAGTCATGCCTCTTGGTTCAGTCGAGCTGAAGCCAAGCTCCCCACTGAGCCCCGCATCTACCTCCTAACCATAGTCCGGAGATGTCCATAGGCAGCTCTGAAGGTCCAACCATTTGTGGCTCGCCTCCTAGCATACCAAATAGCTCTACCACCTCACGGAGGATGTAAGAATCTCTCTTCAAAAATTAAAGTTCATCTTTGGTGCAACTTTGCTCTTCATCATTACAGTAGCTCATCTGTCCGACTCTAAGTCTGATGAAGGAAGCCCGGATCCTAGTTCTGGCATAACGGAACCGAGTTCCGGTACAAAATCCTAGAGAACAGCTCGTTAGGTCGTGCAAGGCTCAACTCCAGCCTGCGGCCCCGGGGTTCAGTCTGGAAGGTGGCGTGGAACCCAGTTCCCCCACGTACTCCTGGACTTCGGTTTAGAAGGTGGCGCGGAACCCATTTCCCCCACGTGATCCTGGACTTCGGTCTGGAAGGTGGTGCGGAACCCAGTTCCCCCATGTGCTCCTGGACTTCGGTCTGGAAGGTGGCGTGGAACCCAGTTCTCCCACGTGCTCCTGGACTTCGGTCTGGAAGGTGGTGCGGAACCCAGTTCTCCCACATGCTCCTGGACTTCGGTCTGGAAGGTGGCGTGGAACCCAGTTCCCCCATGTGATCCTGGACTTCAGTCTGGAAGGTGGCGCGGAACCCAGTTCTCCCACGTGATCCTGGACTTCGGTCTGGAAGGTGGCACGAAACCCAGTTCCCCCACGTGATCCTGGACATCGATTTGGAAGGTGGCACGGAACCCAGTTCCCCCACGTGATCCTGGACTTCGGTCTGGAAGGTGGTGCGGAACCCAGTTCCCCCACGTGCTCCTGGACTTCGATCTAGAAGGTGGTGCGGAACCTAGTTCCCCCACGTGCTCCTAGACTTCGGTCTGGAAGGTGCCTCGGAACCCCGTTCTGGCATGAAGGCATGGACTTCAGTCCGCGTGTTCTCCCTTGAGTTCCTCCACCAGGACGACTCCCTCGAGGTCGAGCGTTGCTCCCTCGAGGTCGAGTGTCTGGCTTGAGTCGAACTCTTGCTCCCTTGAGTTTCTCCGCCAGTACGTCTCCCCCGTGGTCGAGCGTTGCTCCCCCGAGGTCGAGCGTCTGACCGGAGTCGGTTTCTCCCTCCAGCTCCTTGGGCTTCCTCATCCGGCAACAGTCTCCTATCTTTTGGCGACTTCAATACCTTCATTAAAGGTTCCGACAGATATTCTAAGCTCGGCCGCCTAAACTATATGCCCGGTCATATATGTGAGCACCCAAGTTATACACCTCACCAACCTATGCCTCCATGGTACCACCTTCTACCTGGTCAAGGGAGAGCTGGCATCGTCATGAAACACCTAACTCAAGGTAAAAACACCTACAAGCAAGTGAGTTTCGAAGACAACACCTTTTAAGTTGTGTTGCAGGACGTTCCCTGTTCGTGAAAAGGACAGCCATACTTGATGCCTTCACCTAGGCCTTCAAAGACCAACAGCTAACCTCTGGTAAGTTTAGTTTCATTTAGCGACTAACTTCTTGCAGTCGGTACAGAGCCCGCTAAGGTGCAGAGCCGAATGGGTGATAATACTCCCCTTATCCAAAACGAAGACATTTTGGACTCTGGGAGTGGGGGCATCTATTACAGTAGTAAACAAGATCCATTCGGCCCTAACACACGTCCTCCTTGGAGGCTGGTGCGGCCACGTACTTCTCCACCTTAGCCCAGCTCGGCTCGGCCCCACTTCGGCCATGTGGCGGTTCAGCCCAGCTCGGCTCGGCCCCACCTCGGCCACGTGGCGGTTAACCCCAGCTCGGCTCGGCCCCACCTCAGTGGGAAAACTCAGTACCTCGGCCTCACTTTGGTCGTCGAATCTGGCTCTGGCACTACACCGTCCAAGAGCCTCCGTGCCCAGCACGGCACAGTCCAGGAGATTCCGAGCCCAGAACGGCACACGTCCGGCTCTGCATGACCCGGTCACCCATGCATCCCCTCTGGCTCCGACATAGGGCTCCCAGGTGCGGTCACTGCCCGCACGATGGACTGGCTCCCTCGCCTGCACACTCCAGCAGCAAGGGAGGAGCCCGCCCGTCCGACCTCGCTACCGTGCCCCAGCTTCGCTAGCATCCGGTTAGTCGCCGCTAAGCCCAGCGCTGCACGCCCAGGGCAGCGCGACTCCGGCTTGCTCCGGCCCAGCGTGGTCCGGCCCGGATCCACCCGCGCCAGGGCATGACCCAGCTCTTCTCTGACTTCGCACATCTCTGGCCCCGCGTGCTTCCATCCGGCTCCCAGCTCGCCCATGAGAGGCCCCCGCCTCACCCCAGTTCGGCTCCGCCTGGTTTGGGGAGTGGTTCGGCACGATCGCAGGCAAGGCAGTGCTACGCGTGTCTCCAGCTTGGCTCGATCGGCATCCTGGCAACGTTCAACGCGGCTCCACCCGACCTTGCCCATGGCACGAAGGTCAGCCCCCAGTCCGGCTCTGCACCACCCCAGGTTTCGGCCTGGCTCTGCACCACCCCAGGCTTCGGCTCCAGCCCTGCACCGCCCGAGCACTGCCCGACGCCTCCATGCCCGGGGCGCGGTCCCCCCGGTGCCTCCGAGCTCGATAGTGGCATGCTCGACGCCCTCGAGCTCGGCGACGGCACGCTCAGCACCTCCGAGCCCGGCACAGCACCCTGGCATCCCCGAGCTCGTCGCTCCGGCGCCCCTGTGCCGATATGGCGTGCACCCGGTGCCTTCTGCTTCTCCGATGCGGCACGCCCCGGTGCACCCGGTGCCTTCTACTTCTCCGGTGCGGCACACCCCGGTGCACCCAGCGCCTTCTGCCTCTCCGGCGCGGCACGCCCGAGTGCGCCTGACGCCTCCAGCTTCTCCGGCGCGACAGGCTCGGCGCCTCCAGGCCCGGCGCGGGTACCCCGGCGCCTTTTGCTTCTCCGGCGCGGCATGCCCCAATGCACCCGACGCCTCCGGCTTCCCTGGCACGACGGGCTCGGCGCCTCCAGGCCCGTTGCGAGTACCCTGGCTCCTCCGAGCCTGGTGATGGGTCCCCCGGCTCCTCCGGCTCCCAGCCGACCTCCGCACTACCCAAGCTCCATCTCCGGCTCCGCGTGCTCCCGTCCAGCAAGAGTTTGGTCCCCCTGACTTCGCCCGGTCCGGCTCTGGCCCTGCACCGGCACCCTAGCAGTGCCCCGCGAGGCTCCACCGATCTCCCCGGCGTGCCCCGGCTCGGCACCTCCAAGCTCGGCATCGCAGCACGTCCAGGGCAGAGCCCCCCCGAGCCCCGGCTCCTTCGGTTCTGGCCAAGCTCGGCGCTCTCGTAGTGCGCTCGCGGAATGCTCGCAGCGGTCCGGCTCCTGCGGCCTGGTTCCCCTAGCTCCAGTCCGATACGACCTCACCCTCATGTATGGGTCCGCACCAACGTGCATGGGGCCTCGCACGTCGCCTCGATCAGCATGCATGAAGCCCCCATGGGCCTTCTCTCGGTCCGCGTGCCCGCATGGCAACTTGAAGCGGCGTCCCGGCTAGCCCGACACTTTGGCGTCACTGCCCAGCTCGGTCACTGGGAGCACCACGCAGTTTCGTCTCACTCACGTGGGCCCAGCGCGTTTCCCAAGGGGCCCATCCACATGGGCCCGGTGCTCTTTCCATGGATCCCCCTCCACGTGGGTCCTGTGATGCGCCGCCTGCAAAGAAAGATTTGCATTTAAGTTTCCTAAGCTACCGTTTACACTAACTAGTGAATAGCGCCGCATCTGAGGTGCTGTGCTCCTCCACCAACCTCCTGAACCATCAAGAAAGGGGAAGTCGACCAGCCTACCTAAGCCTCCCAGGCTTGTAGAAGCTTCACAGGCCTACACCAAGAAGAACATGCCCCTCTGAACACCAAGAGCCACCCGTCTACATAAGAGCAGCGGGAAGAGGTAAGAGGGGTAAGAGACAACACACTCTCTTGATTTTTGCATTGTCTATCACCCTCTGGTAGTGGAGAGTCCCCCAAGCTCTCCATCTCAGAGGTCTCTTATTTCCTTCGGTCATCCCGCTGACTTGATCGTCGGAGTGCCTTTGCCGGAATCCCCGACGTAGGTCTCCCCTGTTTTGCAGGTATCGCCTAACGGACGGACGATAAGGAGGAAGATTACTCCTCACCGGAGAGGCCCACAGGAGGGCCACTACAGTACCAAGCCCCTTTCATCCCAACTACAACTATGTTCCCCTTGATCGTCTCCGACCAACGAGCCCGGTGATGCTGGCACGGAGCCCACTCACCTAGGCCATGTAAGAGCTACCATGGGAGCCTTTCCACTAGTCACATGGCATGATAGGTCCGGCCATCATCTCATCCATTGGTATAGCGAATGGAACAATATTGGCTATGTATGGTGGCTTCGGCCATGGCGGTTCCGGAGACAAGTGCAAGTCGTGCGATAAAAAGTAAATCCTTTGTCTTCTCCTAAAAAATTATGAAAAATATTAATAAAAATAAAAGATAAAATTGATAGTGATCCAACTCCTAAGTTGAGAAAGCTGATTTATAGTATTTATTTCATTTTAAAACTTTTTTTCTAAGATTCTTCAAATTATATTTAATATCCCAATTTTAAGGGGGGCCAAATATGTAAATGCACATATATTTAAAATTTTAACTTATAAAAAAAAAATTGAAAAAAAATTAGGGGGGCCAAGGCCCTGCCCCCTGGCGATCCACCCTTGGCTGCATATATATTGATATGGGCTCTCACATACTCCAAGATTAAGCCATAGTGCTCTAGCTAGCCTATGGATACAAATCTAACCAAATCTAATCATTAACATCTTAATAGGCTAGTAGTCAATTTTCAAAAGGTCCATATAGTAGTATCTTGTAATCCATATAGAACATGAGATGATCCCCTTTCATTCCATTTGTAGCAACTCATAATCACATCTAAAAAAGTTTGTTGGAATGTTATTTGGATTCCTTAGCTCTATATAGGTATGTAATATCTATCTAGTACATAACCTATGAGGATACTTATAAGATATCTAGACAATGTAGGTATTATCTTTAATCTTGAATAATCACAAATGATATCAAAGCTCCATGGTCCTATAGAATAATAGAGTATGAACCCATTTAGAATGAGCACAAGCAAATGTGTGATTAGTATATATATATTGATTATGCGTTGAATAAATTTTGAATATTTATATATGGCCAAAAAATCTAAATAATACTTTTGATGAGCTTAGCTTTTTGAATGAAGTTTGGCTAGATCTTAGAATTTATGTTCAATAATAATAAATAATAGAAAAATAAACTTGGTACGTTCAATCTACTATTTAGATCTTAGCATCTACTTTAATAAAAATAAAAGACAGAAATTAGAAATATATAAAAATAAATTTTACATTAATTAAAATTAGTATATAATTACTAGGAATTTAATAAATAAATAAAATAATAACAAAGGTTTCAAAGTTGATCTGGTGTGGTGATAAGTCTATTAATTATCCGAATTTAAATATTAAAATAAATATTAATCAATATAAATTTATTAAAAATTGATAGTTTTTATTAATGTTTTTTAGAAAAGCATTCCATGAATTCAAAGAGTTCAATTTTTGGATTCAAGGACATAAACAGCACTCAAATTGGAGTTTGAATGATCCCGAAATTGAATTTTGAAGTTTATTAAGTTTTTACATGAATTTTGATGTAGCCGATCGATGGGTCCATGGTGGATCGGTTGTCGATCCATAGAAGCTAGGCTCGGTACACAGAAGCTAGTCCATGACCCTGTTCATTGGACCATGGAGGGATTTTGGCCATGGATTTACCAGAGAAGCCATCCCACACCGTCTCATCACTGGCAGAGATGTCGTATACCTTCCCTATCGCCGATCATGCCAAAACATGGATAACTTCCTCACCGTCGGGCACCCTCTATGTCACCAATAGTTGACCACCATCCTCTATCAAATTTTTTCACCATTCATCATCCACCCGTGATCAGAGAAGTCGCCGATGCTGGTCCATACTCTATTCAGAATCCATCATTGGCTAGAGTAGCAGCCACTTCTCCAGGCTCTGCCCACCTTCTTCTTATTGCCACATGTTGCCCACCATCCTCCTCGCCACCAACGCTTCCTCCATGCCACCATCATTGCCATGAAGACCAGGATGTCCCCCTTCTCGCCTCACCTACTACTTGCTCTCCACCATCGACTACGGAAACAATGGCAACCCTACCCTCATCGCCATCCCCTTCTCAGCCCTCTTCAATTTGGGATGCCCATATAGGCTTACCATTGCCTCCTCCTAAGCTACCGTGTTGTTATTTTCACTACCACCAGTCCAACAACCTATCATTGCAACCATTGTTGGAAATGAAACTATATACACAATGGAGGAGTCCCAAGCATGAATCAAGCAAGATCCAATGACAGTAAACCAATTTGACTGCAAATAGGATGGTCTGGGAGGAAATCCAACACAATTACAAGCATTCGATGGGCATCCAATAGCCAGAATAATTCCAAGGCTTCAAAGCCAGATTCTGATCAGATTCAAAGCCAATTTGGACTAGGATTGCACTAGATTTTGCCTCTATAAAGAGAGACCCCAGGTAGAGAGCCATCATCAATTCTAGCAATAAAATTTTATTTTATTTTATTTTTCTACCTGTAATTAGTTTAGGCTTTAAGAGAGAGAGGGAGAAGAATAAAGAAAAGAGATTCTTTAGGAGAGGAGGTGCTGTGATGAGCCCCGAGTCTCCAAGAAGATGTATCCAGAAGCCATGTTCGATTGAGATGCAACATGTAGGGAAGTACAAATTCCTATACTTTAATTTTGTATTTATTTTTATCTATGCAATTGAATAAAGTCTTGAGTTTTTTTAAACTCCTTTTTATTTGATTTTCTAAAATTAATTATCTAAATGGGATGGATCATGATCCTAACACGATATGTTCCATGCTCAACATAGATAATTAATTCTAGGATTTTTATTCACTTATCTTGTTAGGATCTTTTCAGCTCAATCGTTGGATAGTCTATACTTGTGGGATGGGCCATGATCCTAACAAGATATATTTTGTACTCAGTAAAATAGTCGATGCTATGGATTAGTTTGAAGGATTCTAAAATAATTATGAACTTTGATTGCTTAGATTAGAACATATGAAAGACCTGCATTTGTGATTACCCAGAAATCCAATGACATCTTTTTATTATATAAACTCCTCAATCTAATATTTAATTTTAATTCATTAGTTTTAATTAAATCATCATCTCTCTTGTAAGAAAATTTAAATATTTATTTCTTTCTTTACTTTCTTCATAAAATAATTATCCTTGATCCCTGAGGATATGATCCCTACTCACCTTAGCTATAGTTGTGAGTTAGGTTTTATTTTTAATCACCTATGATAGTGATCAAATTTTGACACCATTATTAGGGATCAAAGTATAAATATTTTATAAAAAAAGTAAAAAAAAAATTAAGTTAGTGCTCTTTTTAGTTTCATTGTCTTTTTTATTTTTAGTTGCTTAGCTATTAGATTTTCTTATTTTCTTGTTAACATATAAAAAAAATTACTTTCCTTCTTTCTATAAATCAATTTCTAATCTAATTAATTTTTCTTTTAATTAACTTACCTTGTATAACCCTAAAAGAAAACAAAAAGATACCCTTCCATTAAACTTAATTAATTTAAAGAAATAAATAATAAATCTTAAAAGACTTCTTAACTTGTTTAGATACCTTACCGGTAATATGCAACCAGGAAGCTCAAATTGTAGATATTTTAAGAGCATATAAAGAAGCTATTAGGTGGGACATTATGCATATGGATGATAACAAATTTAAAACTTTTATAACTGATTTCTCTATATTTGGCATTATTTTTGAGAACAATCTCAAAAATTTATCTCTAGTGTTGAAACGATGTATGAAGATAGAGTTGATATTGATTTAAAAAAAGTACCAAGTTTTATATCACAAAGGACTTGTGCCAAGATCTAAATTATTAGCTAAACTCCTCATGACTCTGGTTGAATATCTGCCTATGAAGGAAGAGGCATCAAACGAGGATCCTGAGGTACTTCCTTTGCATAACAATTACATAGATCTAGGTCCATTAGAACCCCAACTAGTGCTTAAGTTGCTCCTAGATCTAATTATAAAGAAAGAATTATTAACTATCGATAAAATAAGTCACTTAATGGTCTCATGTAAGAGATATTCTGAAGCTGAACCTGAATCATATAGAGAATTACAAACCTATGTCAAGACTCAGGTAGAAATAGAATGAGAATCCTAAGAGGTCTATCTAATGATGTTAAACTTAGTGCTTGTTGGGAGGTGATGTGGTACAATCGCTGATGTGGAGCCTATGCTGATGATAGCTGGCTGTTGTAGGTGGAAGGTGCCACCTAGATGCGGTGCTTAAATACAAACCCAAGGCGAGCCCTCTATCCGAGGTCAGCTCCCAATCGGGGTCATGCTCATACATGCCAAGGCAAGCACTCTGCTCGAGGTTAGCTCCAAGCCGGGGTCATGCTCATAGGGCAAGCCTTCTATTTGAGGTCAGCTCTCAATCGGGGTTGTGCTCATGCGTGCCAAGATGAACCCTCCACCGAGGTTAGCTCCCAGCTAGGGTCATGCTCATAGGGTAAGCCCTCCATATGAGATTATCTCCAAGCCAGGGCCATGCTCATGTATGCCAGGGCAAGCCCTTCGCTTGAGGTCAGCTCCCAATTGGGTCATGCTTATAGGGCGAGCCCTCCATTTAAGGTCAACTCCTGATCGGGGTCATGCTCGTGTGTGCTAGGCTGAGCCCTCTGCCCAAGGTCAGCTCCCAACCAGGGTCGTGCTCGTAGGGTGAGCCCTCTGCTCAAGGTCAGCTCTGAGCTGGGGTTGTGCTTATAGGGCGAGCCCTTAATTTAAGGTCAACTCCTGACCAGGGTTGTGCTCATGCATTCCAAGGATGGGCCCCCGCATCTAGGGTCGGGCACCCAGCCGGGGTCATGCTCATGCTTTTTGAAGGTGGCCCCCAGCATCCGAGGTCAAGCACCTAGTCGAGGTCATGCTCCTGCTTCTGGAGTCAGGCTCTTTGGATCGAGCTCTCCCCTCTCCTCCTATCAAGTTTGGAGTTCCCGCTAGTGGCAAAAAGAGGGAGGACCAGTAGAGATACAGACTATGACATGGAAGCTTTCATCTATCTGCAACCTCTTAGAAGTAGTGCACGCCCTGCTAAATATTCAAATTCTACAACGCGCCATCCACATGTTCTGTGCAATGCATGCTCTGCTAGGCTCCACACCCTGTGGTGCACCGCCACGTCGATAATCGAGTATTAAGAATTATGTTCCAAAGCCAATCATCTATACTGTAGACGGTTGTGCTATTTTGTAATTATATATAAATTTCTTAATGAATAAAAGTTATTTTTTTGGCTGTTCGTCACATATGCATTTTTCTGAAAGAATTCTTGTGTGATGGAGTCCTTAAAAATACATTATATTTAATATAGAGAGGATATGTCGAGCAGTTCTTAAACTGGTTCACAACCAAAGGATACATTATATGTATCAAGTGTAGGTTGTTGTATATCACATTTGTTGGTTATTATCCTAACCGTTGACCCCATAAGTGATTTTGATGATAACCAAACATTGGAGCATGCACATTTATTTTTCTAACAACTCTTCAAGTGGTCTACAAGTTTTTATAGGATGTCTTATTCGTTCAAACTTCAACTCCTACATCTTTACTTCTTGTTTTGAGTTATGTTGAATCTTATTTTGTAAAGTAGAACACAATGAAAAAGTTAAGAAAAATCTATATAAAGGGTTACTTCTATGAGTGTGCGTGCCTTAAATTTGTTTTGAGTTGGTATGCATGAAAAGTGTAAGAGTGCTGGTGAGAGTTTTCTTGAAGTTTAAGTTGTAAAAATCTTGAAGAAGTCACTCGAGCCAACCCAGTACAATGAAGAGCCGATTCTATCTCATGGCACGCAACAAGGATTCTGGTACGCGCAATCTGAGCCGACTCTAGTAAATTCGAGTCGACTGGAATAAGTCCAAGCCGACTCTTTCAGAGTCTAGTTTTAAAGTTTTCTAAGAACAAGCCAGGCGAGCCGACCCAAACCAAAAATAGCCAACTCTGCTAGACCTAATTTTGAAGACCTGAAAAAGTGAGCCGACCCGAATTGCAATGAGCCGACTCTTCCAGAGTAAAGATTTCAGATTCTAAGAAGAAGAGCCACCAAAGTTCAAGAGAGCTGACTCCTCGAGTTCAAGATTTTCAAAGACAAAAGTTCGAGCCGACCCGAGCTATCATGAGCTGACTCATCCAGAGTAAAGTTTTGCATCCTGAGATAAAAAGCCGACTACACTGAAGAATTGGCGAGTCGACCTATCGACTCGAAGGAATCCGAGTCCACTTGAATATCATTTTCAGGTATATAATGGCTAGTTACAGAATTTCTTTTTAAATTCCAAAAAGTGCTCCAACGGTCATATGTCACAACCCAACGGTCTATAATATCTCAAACTATCTTGGAGTGATGGAAGACCATATATTTGAGGGATTTGAACTTCCTTGAAATAATAATTAATGAGTTCCAAACAGATTTGAAGCTTCATTGAATATTCTACCTACCAACAAGGAAAAGAGCACAAGAGCATTCAAGTCAGTCTTCAAGTCTTTACCAACTATGATCTGAAACTTGAAGCAATTTGGAAAGAAGTTACTGAAGCAATTAAAGCACCTTGAAGCACATTCAAGTAGACTCTATCAAGCTGCACTGGCAACTATCCGACAACTAGAGTTTGTCATTATTGTTGCATTTATTTTAATTTATTTCTGAATTGTTGGGTTATTGGTGAGCCCATTTGAAAAACCAGATAGGTTCTTGCTGAGCCTTTGATAAAAACCAAGTGTTAAGTTCTTGGTGATTCTGGTAAACCCAAGTTAGGTTCTTGGTGATCATGTGAAAACAAAGTTGGGTTTCTTTGGTGATCCTGTTTAAAATCAAAGGGTGTTAGGTTTTCTTTACTGATCCCGTTAAAACCAAAATGTAGAGGTTTTGGATTGTGATCCTGTAAAACAATCCTACTATATTTGGGTGTAAATATAATAAAAATTCCAAGTGGTATCTTGGAAGTAGATGTAGGAGTTGGATTGCTCCGAACCACTATAAATCTTGTGTGTTTGTGTTGTTCTTCTTCTTTTTCATTTAGCTTATGTAAATCATTAATCTGCCATAGCACCTAACACTTTAAAAGAGATTTTTAATTGCACATTATCTGTTTAAATTTTTTAAATTCTCGATTCACCCCCCTCTTGGGTAGCCACCTGGACAATAACTGGTATCAGAGCAGTGTCTCTGATTACATTAGAGTAAAGATTGATCGCTCATCCCATGAGTACATCCTTGGTGGAAGGCCAGTCAACTGATAGACCTCCACTCTTCATAGGCATAAATTATTTATATTAGAAAGCAAGAATGAAAATCTATATACAAGCTATTGATTTTCAATTATAGAAGGTCATTCTTAAAGGGCCACATGTTTCCATGATCAAAATTGATGGCATGGATATCCCTAAACCTGAAGAGGAATGGGATGAACACGACATGAAATTAGGGAGATTAAATACCAAAGCCATGAACTTGCTATACTGTGCTTTGGATTCAAATGAGTTTAATCAAATTTCCACTTGCTCTTCAGTAAAGAAAATTTGAGATAAACTTGAGGTGTCCCATGAAGGAACTTTCCAAGTGAAGACTTCAAAGATTAATCTTTTAGTACACAATTATGAACTATTTAAAATGGAACCTAATAAAAATATCTCTGCCATGTACACTAGATTTACAGATATTATTAATGATTTGAAAAGTCTTGGCATGGTTTACTCAAATTCTGATTTGGTACAGAAGATACTGAGATCACTTCCAAATAAATGGGACCCTAAAGTTACTGCCATCCAGGAAGCTAAAGATCTGAACACTATATCCATGAATGAATTAATGGGTTCTTTCATCACACATGAATTAGCCATGCAGCATAGAACTGATGATGATCAGAAGAAGAAGAAAACTATTGCATTTAAGGCTATATTGGAATCAAAGAATGATGAGGAGACAGAAGATGACTCTAGCTCCTCCGATGATGATCTAGAAGATGAAGATATTGCAATGGTCATGAGGAGATTCAAAAAGTTTATAGGAAAGAAGAAAGGAAGATTCAATAGAAAATTCCATAAACGAGGAGAACATTCCAAAGAAAAGGATAAAGACAAAGACAAAGACAATGAAAAGGAACAAGTTCCCACCTGCTATGAATGTAAAAAACTGGTGCACATTCATCCAGATTGTCAACTGTTGAAGAAATTTTTCAAGAAAAAAAAAGAAAGCAATGGTTGCCACGTGGAGCAACAGTGAATAATCCACCTCAACTGAAGAGGAAGAGACCATAAAAATAGCTAACTTATGTCTAATGGATCTTGAAGATGAGGTAACTTCCCCCAATGCTCAAATCAAATTTATTTTTGATGAGTTAAATTCTGCATTTCATGATCTGTTATCTGAATTTAAGAAAGCTGGAGTAAAGATTAGATCTCTAAAGAATATCAATGATTCTTTACTCAAAGAGAAAGAAGAAATTTCAGAAAAAAATACTTTATTGTAAAAAGAACTTCATGACTTTTATTAAAACTGTAAAGTATTGAAAACTGAAAATAATGTTTATCATGACAAAAACAAGGTTTTATTGAATGAAAATCTTGAGTTGAAAAATAAGGTTGAAAAACTCAAGCCACTTGTTGAAAAACTAACTCTATCTTCTAACAAGCTTGAGTTGATTCTTAAAGAACAAAGAATTTCTGGTAACAAAGCTGGAATAGGTTTTAATTCTTTAAATTCAAATTATATTTCAGCAACTACTTTTGTGAAACAAAAAGATGTTGTTCCAAAGTTTTCTTCTCAAAAAGCTTTTGTGATAAAAGGTTCTACTTCTATTTCAAAGGCTACCTTGTATGTTCCTAAAAACTCAAATACAAAACTTGCTATTTCTACATCTCATGCATCTAGAACTTCAAAGCATAAATCCTTTCAGAATTCTAGAATCAGATGTTTTGCTTGTAAAGAACTTGGACCTAAAGCTTTTAATTGTAATACTGCTAGAAATGTTCATAATAAATCAAGAAAAATTTGGTTTCCCAAAAGAACCACCTCAGCTAACCTGCAAGGATCCAAGTTAGCTTGGGTACCTAAAAGAACTCCTTGACTATCTTGCAGGAATGTCTTGTAGCCCAGAAATTGAAGAAAAGATGGTATCTCGATAGTGGCTGTTCAAGACATATGACGGGTGACAAGGATCAGTTCATCATCCTAGAAATGAAAGGAGGTATGGTTACTTTTGGAGACAATGGTAATGGAAAAATAATCAAAATTGGTAAGATCAAAATAACCCCCTATACTTTCATTGAAAATGTATTGCTAGTAGATAAATTGAAGCATAATTTATTGAGTATTAGTCAACTTTACGATAAAGGCTTCAAGGTTATCTTTGAATCATCTATGTGTATAATAACAAACTCTCTTGACTCTAGTAATAAATTCATTGGATATAGACTTGAAAATATTTATATGGTAGATCTAAATGATCTTGCCATGTCAAGTAGTTCCAGTTTAGTTGCAATGAATGCTAAGACCAAGGAGTCTTATTTATTATGGCATAGATGATTAGGTCATGCTAGCATGCATATTATTACCAAGTTAATTTTTAAAAATCTGGTTAGAGGCATGCCTAAGTTTAAAATCCATTTTGATCATATATGTGATGCATGCCAAATGGGTAAACAAACTAGGGAAGATTTAAATTCAAAAATATTATTTTAACTACTAGACCTCTGGAACTACTTCACATGGACTTATTTGGACCAACTAGGACTATAAGCCTAGGAGGTATGAAATATGCCCTTGTGATTGTAGATGATTTTTCTAGATTTACATGGGTTTTATTTATTGCACACAAAGATGAAATCTTCAAAGTATTTAGAAAAATTTATAAAAGGATTCAAATTAGAAAAATCTTTCAATAATTTCAATTAGGAGTGATCATGGCACTGAATTTGAAAACCAATTTTTTTGATGACTATTGCACTAAAAATGGCATTGATCATAACTTCTTCGCTCCTAGAACACCACAACAAAATGGTATTGTAGAGAGGAATAATAGGACTTTGAAAGAAATGGCCCGAACAATGTTGTGTGAAGGTAATCTTCCAAGATACTTTTGGACAGAAACGGTGAACGCTGCTTGTTATATTTTAAACCGTGTTTTGATCCATCCTATTTTGAAGAAAACCCCCTATGAGTTGTGGAATGAAAAGAAACCCAATATCAATTATTTTCATGTTTTTGGTTGTAAATGCTTTGTGTTCAATAATAGTATAGATAATCTAGGAAAATTTGATGTTAAATCTGATGAAGCAATTTTTCTTGGTTATTCATTATATATAGAGTATTTAATAAAAGGGCTCTTACTGTTGAAGAGTCAATGCATGTTATTTTTGATGAAACTAATCCTTCACCTTCTAAGAAAGAAGAGTGTATAGATAATGATGTAGGTACAATTCAAAAAGAGATGAAAGACATGAGCATACAAGAAAGACCAATTGAAGAAGGAGAAGAAACGGTAAGTAAAGATCATACAGATCTACCAACAAAATGGAGGTATGCTACTTCTCATCCCAAAGAATTAATTATTGGTGATCCTTTACAAGGTATTAAGACTAGGTTTGCACATAGAACTGCACATGACTACCTAGCCTTTGTATTATAAATAGAACCACATACCTTAGAAGAAGTTGAAAGTGACCCAAACTGGATGATGGCTATGCATGAAGAATTGAACCAGGTTGAAAGAAATAAGGTTTGGATATTAGTTAATAAACCTAAAGACTACCCAATCATAGGAACTAAATGGGTCTATAGGAACAAATTAGATGAACAAGAAAATGTCATTAGAAACAAAGCTAGATTAGTGGCTAAGGAATATAGTCAAGAAAAAGGCATTGATTTTGATGAGACATATGCACCCGTAGCAAGACTAGAAGCCATTAGATTACTTCCTACATTTGCTTACTACATGAATTTTAAACTTTTTTAAATGGATGTAAAAAGTATATTTTTAAATGGTTTTATCTCCGAACAAGTTTTTGTAAAACAACCACCGGGTTTTGAAAATCATGCTTTTCCAAATCATGTGTTTAAACTCAATAAAGTTTTATATGGTTTGAAACAAGTCCCTAGAGCCTGGTATGATAGACTTAGCACTTTCTTGATTGAAAATGATTTTTCAAGAGGAAACGTTGATAAAACCCTTTTCATCAAAAAGAAAAATAATGATATATTAGTTGTATAAATTTATGTTGACGATATTATATTTGGTGCAACTAATGAAAGTTTTTGTAAAAAATTTGCTAAGCTAATGTAGGGAGAATTTGAAATGAGCCTAATGGGTGAACTTAACTACTTCCTCGGACTTCAAGTAAAGCAAATAAAGGAAGGGATCTTCATCAACCAAGCCAAATACATCAAGAAAATAATCAAAAAGTTTGATATGGAGACGAGCAAACAAATGAGCACACTCATGAGCCCATCTTGTAGATTGGACAAAGATGAAAATGGATCCAATGTTGACCAAAAGCTATATAGAGGTATGATCAAATTCTTATTATATTTAACTACAAGTAGATCGGATATCTTGTATAAGTATTTGTGTATGTGCTAGATTTCAATGTAATCCCAAAGAAACACATATGCTTGCTATTAAAAGAATATTGAGATATTTGAAAGGTACAAGTAATCTGGGTTTTTGGTTTTCAAAACAATCATCTTTAAATTTAATTAGATTTTCGGATGCTGATTATGCTGGCTGTAGAATTGATAGAAAAAGTACTAGCAGCATATACCAATTTCTAGGATTGAATTTAATCTCATGGCACTGTAAGAAACAAAACTTGATAGCACTTTCTATCGTTGAGGTAGAGTATGTTGTTGCAGGGAGTTGTTGTGTATAAGTGTTATGGATTAAACAACACTAGAAGATTTTGGTGTTACACAATGCAAAATTCATATCAAGTGTGATAACACAAGTACTATAAATTTAACAAAAAATCCTATTCAGCATTCTAGGACTAAGCATATAGAGATTTGAAACCATTTTATTAGAGATAATGTTTTGAATGGTGACATTGAACTAGAATTTATCCCAATTGAAAAATAGTTAGCTGACATCTTTACCAAGCCACTACCAGGATAGACTTGAATTGCTTAGAGGAGAATTAGGGCTTTGTGATCCTTTCTAGATTACCTTAACCTAATTTTCTTTAAAATTAAGGATGAATTATCTAGGAAACCTCCTACAACTATTCATGATTGCTGAACAACATTTCTTGAAATTTCATTGCATCAAACTCAATTTCTAAATCATTTCATTTTCTATGGAAAGTTTCTGTTCGAGTCGACTCGAGCAATTTTGCTTTGGTCGAGCAGGCTCGAATGTCTGATTTTTCTGCTTTTGCTCTGGTCGAGCCGACTAGGTCAACCTGAAGTCTTGCCTAGTTGAGTCGATGTTCTGATTGTTGAGTTCGCTCTGGTCGAGCTGACTCAGATGTTTTTAGTGTTGAGTGAGCTGACTCGAATGTCAGGAAATCACTATTTTAAGTAAGATCCAAGTAATCTTTTCTTGCGCTTAACTCTTTCTATTTCACTTCAAACTCACTCTAGTCCACTCAGAACCTTTACCAATCTCTCAAAAACCATTCCCCAAAAGCTTGATTTCCTTATTCCTACAAATTTTGTTGAAATGGCTCCAAGGAGATCTACACGGAAAATTCCACAAGCGACAAAATCAAGCAAACACAATAAAGATCTAAAAGGAAAGGGAGAAAAGAGAAAGAGGTCCACTCCAGAAGAAGAAACATCCTCTCCAACTGGGAAATCCACATCAATGGCCAACAGGCCTGTTACTTGTGGAAGAAGGATTGATTTCTCCTTCCTAGAAGAAATGGAAATGAAGATCGGAAGTTGGATAGACAACCAGGGTTGGAAGTATTTCTGCTCATTGGATATTTTGACCTACCCTTCTCTGGTACGAACTTTCTATGAAAACCTAATTCTTGAAGAGTACCATCTGGAATCAACTGTTAAGGAAATTAAAGTCATTGTGGATGAAGAAAAGTTGGGCAACTTGCTTCAAATGCCAACAGATGGTGCCACCGAGCTTACCCTAATTGACAGAGAACACACTTTGAAGCTCATTTTGGAAAAAGAAGATGTAAGCTCCATCCAACATATTCAAGCCAACTTGCTGTCAAAGAAAATGAGACTTCTTCATAATATGATCAGTAGAGTTTTTCTTCCCGAAATGGGTCGCTTCGACTGGGTGAGTGAAAAGGACATGACTTTCATGGAACATCTGATTGAAGAAGAACCTCTTAACCTTTCATTCATCATGATGATTCAAATGAGAGAAGCAGCTAGAAAGGTCAAAGCATGCCTATCCTATGATATGGTTTTCACCTTACTGTTAGAAGAAGCTAGAATTGATCTAACCAATGAGATAGGCAAGCCTCTACATCACTCAGACACTTATTCCTTCAATTCTCTTAAAAAAATGGGATACAAATTGCAAGAAGGAGTATGGATAAAGAAGTTGTATGGTTAGACTACTGCTACTTTCTCAGACGATGATGAACCTACTGCTGTTGAAGCCAACAAATCTAGAAACAAGGATGAAGAAGGATTTGAACATGCAACGATAACTCCATCTGAACTTAAAGAGTTGATATTTCAAAGGATGGAAACAATCTCTGACACACTGACAGGTCATATGAATTCTGCACTGGCTGATTTAAGAAATTCAATTAATGCTAGCCTGTAGAAAATGAGATAAGAACAGACGCTTCATAGAGAGAAAATGGAAAAAGGAAATGGAGAACTTTAAAGTAGAAATCAAAAGTAGTGGGGACACCGGAGGCACCAGAATAAGACAGAGGCTTTTCAACCCTCTATGAATTGATCAATAATTTATGAGTCCATCTGTAATAAGGGCTTAGCCCATCTGAGTCCATTTTAGTTGTTATTTGAGTCTTCTGAGTTTCAGTTCTGTACTAGTCAGCTCATGTTGAGCTAGTTCAGTCCAGTGTTAATCAGCTCATGTCGAGCTAACTTTATTTTTTTGAGTCCTATTCAACCATATTAAAGACTCAAGACCACATCATACAAGTGAAGACCAAGTCCAACCAGATTGAAGACATGGAAGTATAGCCCAAGTCCAACCCAGCTTGAAGATTTGAAGACCCCAGGAGGAAAAATTCAGAAAACCCTGATTCCTTGCAGATGCCCTCCAGATGCCCAGATTCCCTTTCAGATGCCAAAATATATTCATAGACCATGGAATCCATGATTTTAGAGGTCCATCTACATCCTAGCCTAAAGAAATCAAGCCCAGGTGCCAAGCCCAAGCCCCTAACAAGCAAGATACCAGGGAATATTCCTGCTACCTGGCTACCAGGCCACCCCAGCTTCCAGAGGCCTAAACCAATGCACCTGGGCCCCTTTGGGCCAGCCCCTTGCTGCTCCTAGAAGCCCAACACGCCCCCCTAGGCATCCTTGGAGTGTTGGCCAAGTTAAGAAAATTTTTAGGGATTTTTCTACCTAATGTTTCCTTATTTTCTAGCTAGGATTTGAGAGAGAAAATGATTCTTATGTAAAGAATAATGTACCCTTACTTGGAGCCCAAGGTTAAGGGTCTATTTAAGGGACCCTAGCCTCTTGTATGAAACCTAATTTTTGATATGAATTAAAACCTTGAGTTCTTCTATTGAGTTGTGTGATACCCTGCTGTGTGCATAAAGGGATTTGTGAGAGTTTTCTTCCCAGTGCTGCAATCATCTTCCTGCTGCCAACAAGCCTCTCAGATCCCTGGATGCCCACTCCAAAAGAAGCCTTCCCTTGCTGTTTTTCCTTTATTTTCTTATTCCTTTATGAGTTTTCTAACCCTGACATGTCGTTTGCAGGTCCCCGAGTTCCTACGAATCCAACGACTCCAGCCAAGCCTCAATCAGATCACCGAGCAGAAAGCCGGGTATCCGCGGGTCTTTGGCTCAGTTTTCCATGCCGCATCCGTCGAGAAACGAGAGACCCCTTGCTGCGATCTTCACAGACATTGTCAGGTACACCCCTCTACATCTAATAGTTTTATTGTAGGAGAACTTGCCCTAACCGAGGCTTCTCAGTCCCGGCGGTCCTTCTTTGCTACTTTTCAAGGTCCTAATCTGCATGCTGATCTTCAAAAATTCATACAAAACTCCTTACAAATAATTTTGATCTGAAATTTGGGAATTAATCACCTAACTCAACATGTAAAATATACAAAAAGAATTGCATGCATATTAGTCCCCCATCAAAAAGTATCTTACTGCAATCTTCAAAGGAAACTTTCACGGCTGAGGATACTCCTGTACAGATCAACAACGAGTCACTTGAGACTTATGTTCAACCTTCTCCTATTCCTTCATCTGATCCACCTACAATCAAACCTAAACCTATTAAGACCAAGAAGAAGACAAAGACCAAGAAAATTAAGACACTTAGAGCCTTAGTTAGAACTAGATTCAGGGATTTAAGGTTTAAACCCCTGAAAACCAAAACCTCTGATAAGGTTATAGAAGTTGGCTCCTCTTCTTCTAGTGAAGAAGAAGAATAGGTTGATTAACTAGTCTTTTGGTTGTTTTTATACTTCTTAATATGAATGCTCTACTTTTTATCTTCTACTGAATGAATGTACTTTCTTTCAAACTTTGTATGGCAAATTTCTTAATGAATTGAAAGCTCCTTTAGTAATTTCTATTGCTGTCATGAGTTTTCCTTCTAATCATACAATGCTTTTGATACAACTATGATGAATTTTTAATTAGAATTTCTAATTTAAAAAAGTAAAATTATCTCGAACAAATATTAAATATTTTCTCAATCTATTTCAAAAATATGAGCTTTATTGAAATCACCTTTTTGATTGCTTGACAAAAAGGGGGAGAATGGTATCTATAATTGAGCTGTCATGAAAATTATGATATCTATATTGAGCTTCCTATTCAATTATTCTTAAAGTGCATAAAATGAATAAAAAAGGGGGAGCACAAAAGTGGTAGTATTCAAATGGACCTAATTGCTATATTACTTTAAAACCTAGAGAAAGGGGGATATTTTCTTAAAGAATGGCTTTATCTCTAAATCTTTCTCTTGCTTCGATTGCTCTACAAATTAGTCTTAATTCTATCAATATTTTTTCTAAACTCTGATACTCCATGTTTATGCTAATTCTGATTTTATGAAACATGCAAAGTCTAATACTTTGATATATACAAAAGCACTAACATCAATGATATATAATGATATCATCATTGGAGCTTTGATACTTATTTACAAATATAGTTAGCTCCAATACATGTGAATACTTACTTTCAAATACTTTTATACATGTAAGTGTAAAGAATTTTTCATGCCCAGTATTTTGTCATCATCAAAAAAGGGAAGATTGTTGACCCTATAAGTGATTTTGATGATAACCAAACATTGGAGCATGCACATTTATTTTTCTAACAACTCTTCAAGTAGTCTACAAGTTTTTGTAGGATGTCTTATTTGTTCAAACTTCAACTCCTACATCTTTACTTCTTGTTTTGAGTTGTGTTGTAATCTTATTTTGTAAAGAAGAACCCAATAAAAAAGTTAAGAAAAATCTATAAAAAGGGTTACTTCTATAAGTGTGTGTGCCTTAAATTTATTTTGAGTTGGTATGCATGAAAAGTGTAAGAGTGTTAGCAAGAGTTTTCTTGAAGTTTAAGTTGTAAAAATCCTGAAGAAGTCACTCGAGCCAATCCAATACAATGAAGAGCCGACTCTACCTCATGGAATGCAACAAGTATTCTGGTATGCAGCAATCCAAACCGACTCCAGTAAATCTGAGTTGACTGGAATAAGTCCGAGCTGACTCTTTCAGAGTCCAGTTTTGAAATTTTCTGAGAATAAGCCAAGCGAGTCGACCCAAACCATAAAGAGCCGACTCTGCCAAACCTAATTTTGAAGACCTGAGAAAGTGAGCCGACCCGAATTGTAACGAGCCGACTCTTCCAGAGTAAAGATTTTAGATTCTGGGAAGAAGAGCCGACGAAAGTTCAAGAGTGCCGACTCCTCGAGTTCAAGATTTTCAAAGATAAAAGTTTGAGCCGACCTAAGCTATTAAGAGCCGACTCATCCAGAGTGAAGTTTTGCGCCCTGAGATAAAGAGCCAACTGCACTAAAGAATTGGTGACTCGACCTATCAACTCAAAGGATCTGAGCCGACTCAAAGGAATCCGAGCTGACTCGAATATCGTCTTCAGATACATAATGGCTAGTTCTAGAATTTCTTTTTGAATGCCAAAAAGTGCTCCAACGGTCATATGTCATATCCCAACGGTCTACAACATCTCAAACTATCTTGGAGTGATGGAAGACCATATATTTGAGGAATTTGAACTTCCTTGAAATAATAATTAATGAGTTCCTAAAAGATTTCAAGCTTCATTGAATATCGTACCTACCAACAAGGAAAAGTGCACAAGAGCATTCAAGTCAGTCTTCAAGTGATGTGGCGATGGCGGACACGAAGAAACCTGGGGTTATTTGGAAATGGGAAAACCTAAAGCAAACCAAGGATCGTGGGAGGGCTAAGAAGCCTCCCGGGACTAGGATAGGACGACCCCGAAAATCCTAAAACAGCTAGACTCTTTTGATTTTCAGTTTTCTTGGCAGAGGTGGCGAAGGAAGGATGGGGATGGGAGACAGGGGACTGGAACTCATGGACCTTGGGGTTCATCCTAACGAAGAGACCTCTCACCTCTAAGGCATTACCCCTCCTCTATACTTGGAGGCGCTAGGATGAATCTCAAGGTCACGAGGGGAACAGGAAGAGACATGAAGATGGGAGAAAAGAATGGGATACCTGGGGCCTCACACCCCTCGACGTCCCGAAGGACGAAGGCAAGTTGGGGTCTCATACCCCTCGACGTCCCGAAGGACGAAGGCAAGTTGGGGCCTCACACCCTCGACGTCCCGAAGGACGAAGGCAAACGGGCCTCAGCCCAAAACCACACACAAGTGGAAAAAAATACTCTAAAAATTCATTTTCATCAACTACTTTATTACAAGAGGAGTATGGGTATTTATAGATGCCCAAATCCTTTTTGAAATTCAAAAATAAAATCCCCTGAAATTCTCCCTTGATTTTGAATTCAAATTCAAAATCAAAATCCCAAATTTTCCAAATTACATTTATTAAAAAATTACCAAATATATCCCATTTATTCGAAATTTGAAATCCCTCCCCGCTCTGAAAGTCGTGCCCTCCAAAAATCGTACAGCCTACTACTTTGAGAAGTGTGCAGAGGCTTCTTGGGATGCTTTGAGAGGCCTGCATGTCCTTCTTCTCGGCCGAGCAATAGGGAGGGAAAAAACTGAACTCCAATCTACCGAGGGGGGGGGGCCGGCGGGCGGCAGCACGGCCGGCGGGAGGTGGCGGCGGGGCGGCGGCCAGGTGCGGACGGCGGCGCAGGAGTGGGACGGCCGCACGGCACGCACGAGCATCCATTCGTCTTCCCACGGGCGTGGGCGGCGACGGACCCCACCGGCGGCCGGGCGGGGGCCGGCGGGGATGGAGGCGGGCAGCAGGACGGTGGCGGTGCAGGGCGGCACGGCGGTGGCATCACGCGGGCGCACGGGACGGACGGATGCCTCCCGCATCCGTTCATCTTCCCACGGGCGTGGGCGGCGACGGACCGGGCTAGTGACCGGGTGGGGGCCGGCGGGCGGCGGGGACGGCGACAGGCAACAGGCCGGGAACGGTGCAGGGCGGCACGATGGTGGCGTCACGCAGGCGCACGGGACGGATGGACGCCTCTCGTGTTCGTTCATCTTCCCACGGGCGTGGGCGGCGACGGACCGGGCCGGCGGCTGGGTGGGGGTCGGCGGGCGGTGGGGACGGCGGCGGGCAGCAGGCCGGTGGTGGCGCTGGGTGGCACGGCGGTGGCGTCACGCGGGTGCACGGGACGGGGCATGGGAGGCGGTGGCAGTTTCTTCGATGAGGGCGGGGGCCGGCGGGTGTTGGCGACGGACAAGCGGGGGCGGCTGGGGGTCGGACAGCCCAGATGGGGGGGGAAGGGGGTGGCGGCTAGGTTTTAGAAAAGAATACGAACGGGTGGGAGGAGGTTGATGATGGAATAAGCTGGGAATAAAATGGGGATAAACTTGGAATAAAACGGGAATAAAAGGTATAGTTGGAATTGCACGGATAAGAAAAATAAGAAAAACTAGAAAAAATTAAAAAAAATCCAGATGGGTTTCGAGTCCCCCATCATCAAGTCTTCACCAACCATGATCTGCAGCTTGAAGTAATTTGGAAAGAAGACACTGAAGCAATTAAAGCGCCTTGAAGCACATTCAAGTGGACTTCTATCAAGCTGCACTGGCAACTATCTGACAACTAGAGTTTATCATTATTGTTGTATTTATTTCAATTCATTTCTAAATTATTGTGTTATTGGTGAGCCCGTTTGAAAAACCAAATAGGTTCTTGGTGAGCCTTTGATAAAAACCAAGTGTTGGGTTCTTGGTGATCCTGGTAAAACCAAGTTAGGTTCTTGTTGATCCTATGGAAACCAAGTTGGATTTCTTTGATGATCCTTTTAAAACCAAAGGGTGGTGGATTTTCTTTGGTGATCCTGTTAAAACCAAAGTGTAGAGGTTTTGGATTGTGATCCTGTAAAACAATCATACTGTATTCGGGTACGAATATAGTGAAAATCCCAAGTGGTATCTTGGGTAGTGGACGTAGGAGCTAGATTGCTCCGAACCACAATAAATCTTGTGTGTTTGTGTTATGCTTCTTCATTCTCATTTAGCTTATGCAAATCATTAATCTGCCACAACACCTAACACTTTAAAAGATATTTTTAATTACACATTATCTTTCTAAGTTTTTTAAATTTCCAATTCACCCCCCTCTTGGGTAGCCACCTGGGCAACATTAACCAAG
Source organism: Areca catechu (assembly GCA_021397845.1). Classification (NCBI taxonomy): domain Eukaryota; kingdom Viridiplantae; phylum Streptophyta; class Magnoliopsida; order Arecales; family Arecaceae; genus Areca; species Areca catechu. Next base: position 1,284,876 of record JAHSVC010000025.1, read on the forward strand.
GAGTGTAGAGACACTGATATGATATACAGGTAAAATATGTGACATCTCACTGAACGTGACCAACTATGGAGCTCCCTTCTGTCAAAGGGTTGCTCACGAAGGGATATGGGTATATGTGTCCATCAGACCTGAGGTCACCATGGTAGTTTGCAAGCAACCCACTATACTTTGGTACTGAACTACCTGGATTTATAATCTAATGATGAAAGGCTTCTACGTACAATCATGTACTTGTGGAGCGATGGTGGATCAAAATGGGATTGAACCCTCTAAGTGGTTTGGAGTGAATGACCCACTATGTCTCAATTTAGCAAAACCTTGGCCAGGGTAGTTCTTGTGAGGAGTTACATAACTTGTAACGTCAAGACACGATCTGGATGTACCAAGTTAGGGTTGGCTGTCAAATCCTAGGTCATCCTGAGCATTTTGAGGTCAAAGGGATGAATTATGCGGTAACCATATGCCAGAGGTTCTAGAAAGTTGCTTTGAAATCTTTGACCTATCCAGACATCAGGTATCATTGCTAGATACGACTTTGATTGGTACTAGAAGTGTTCCATTGCTATCGACTTAGTATTGGAACCTATGGGGTCACACACAATAGGAATTTCTATCTGATCTAAAGGCTGATCGATGATTGAAAATTGTTTGCCATCATTGGAGGTCAATATGATTGACCATGTTCTAAGTGTCGACACTTTCAAGTGTCGACACTTGAAAAGTTGACACTAGGAAGTGTCGATACTTAGAAAGTCGACACTAGGAAGTGTCAACACTTGGCTATGATGAGTAAAAATCTTGGGAAGAATTTTTGGAAAGTTTTGACCTCAATTTGAATTTCGAATTTTGGCTGGTTTTTGCTCCAAGCTTTCATGGAATGATGGTCATTCTAGCCTTATGAGCTTAGAGCCAATTTAGTATGGCCCTTGACTTCTCCTCCAATCACTTTTCCTTCATCTTTCTCCCTCTCATGGCTGCCTTTATAAATAAGGATTGTTTTAGGGACTGCTGGTTAAGAGAAAAAAAGAGTTTTCTTATTGAATGAGATTGCTAAAATTTTGAGAGGAAAAAGAAAAGGGACTTGGGAGGACTAGGATTTTGGATGTGTGACTACCTAGCACTCAAGCTATGTCTTGGAAAGAAAGCTAGTTAGAAAGGGTTCCACCTCTCCTCCCTGTCTTCCAAGAAGAAGTAGATCTTCCTCAAGGATCCCTAGGAGCTAGCACTCTGAGGGAGTTGATCAGAATCGAGCCCTGGTGTGAACTACCCATAAAGGCCAGACACGTATGTGGCTCGAAGACTTTTTCACAACCTCCTCCTAAAGGTATAACAGTAAGGTATCCTTATGCCTTTTAGTTCTTTTCCTGCTTATGATATCTTTTGCATGCTACATTATCATACTTGTTTCTGTTGTAGGTCGATTGGTAGATCATTTTGATCGATCTACCAAGCCTTCCACTGTGCTTATTTTAAAATTATTTTAAAATATAATTTTTTTGCCATGCATGCTCGTTTTGCTTTCCCTTCGATGGTATCAGAGCTAGGATCTTCATAGTATAATAATGCTAGCATACTTTAACATCATAGTTTTCTTTTAAAGTACTTGGATTGAGTGCTTCACCATGGCTGTCCAGTCATAGGAGAGAAGTAGGGCTGCAAGACTCTCTCTTTCCATTCAATGGGGTCTCCTATGGCGTGTAGGGGTGCTGCTTATGATTGACTCATGAAGAAGTAAACTAAAAGAAAATGTAGATTAAAATATTTTAATCTAATGTTATGATCATAAAACAAATTTAGATGATATCTAAGAGTTTTGTATTGATCGGTTTTGATTAAAAGTTTGAAAAAAAAACTTTGGATTTGAAATCACTATTTTTGCCTTGTTATAGGCCTTGAGTCGATCCAAGTGTCGACATTTGAGTCGACTCATGCGTGCATGCAAAAAATATGACTTTTTATTAATGTTCTGTCTCAGGCCTTGAGTCGATATTTGAGTCGACTCATGAGTACGAAGTGTCGACACTTGAGTCGACTCATGAGTGCAAAGTATTGACACTTGACCTGAGAATGCAAAAAAATAATGAATCTAAATTCTGATTCATTGTAAAATTATTTTACATTATAAATTAAAATTATTTTAATTTATAAAGGCTGTTGAACTTAATTGAGAATTAAGTTACCATGAATGATAAAGAACTCTAAGAATATGATTCAAAGATTTTAAGTCATTTCAATAAGCCTTAAGGGTCACGGTTTAGCTTCTATTAGGTCCTTAATTGGGTTAGACCTATGTTTAGATGGATTGGACTATGTAGAGAACTAATCTAATCAAATGTTGAGTTAGAATTTGTTCTCTATAGATCTCTCTAATAGTTAGATTGATTAGTTTATAAATCTAAATGGACCTAATTTGTGGTGCTAGTTTAATCGAGTCTGATGAATTAATTGGTGTCTAAGATAAGTTTGGTAGTTTGATCTTGGTTCTTTGGGGCTACCTCTTACCTGGCCAACTCGATTTATGTCTAAGGCAAGACGGTTAATGGCGAAACCCAACCCATAATCTTACTTACTTGGCTAATATGGTCGATCAGAATTGATTGGATAGCTCACTAACTCATGTTAACCCATGTCATCCAAGGTTAATTAGTCTTGACTGATTTTAGGTGCCCATGGATCATTAGTTATGTGTAACCCTCCTTGATAACTAATGTGGTCAATGGGAGGTTGATCCATGTCTTCTCATCTCTTCTTTTATCACATTAAAATTAAACCCTCTAAATTATAAGGTCTATAAAAAGATGAAGTTATGGGGATAACCGAGTCTTAGCCTCTCATTAAGTGGGATAGTAATGGGTCCAATAGTTGGGTGTTCATTGGCAGATCCAAAGATCGGGTGTTCATCGGGCTATTGAAATTATTGTTCCTAATATGATGCCTCAGTGCGACTCTCTTAGCGGTAGTCAGGTGGGCCGGTCAAAGTCAGGCTTGACTATTCATTAGTTAGAAGTATTGAATTTTGTCATGTTAATGGTTGGACCTAACTGGGACATTCAATAGGAGGCCCAAAGGCCGATTGAAGTGACCTTGGGGCAAAACCAAAATACTAGAAGTTACTTGGAGAAGTAATCGATAGAAGAACCTACCTTTAGATGTGCATGGGTGAGCTAGCCAAAGTCAGGCTCATGTGTTGTCTATTGGATTCTGGTACCCACTAAGGAATTAAAGTGATTTCTCAGATTGGAGGTAAAGGCTACCAATTTGAAAAAAATAGTGGGAGAGCCTTTAAACTAAAGTCCATGTCTTTAGGTTAATAATTCATATACACTAATAAATTTTGGTTTTCCTTTCAGATATGTTCCAACCTGTCACTCCAGTCTCTTCTTGATAATGAGAAGCTCAAGGGTTCCAACTTTGATAGCTGGTATTGAAGACTCAGGATTATCCTAGAGCATGAACAGATCTTGTATGGGATATCGAATCTAGCACCTGAAACCCCTGCTCCCAATGCTCGGGGTTCGGTCAGAGACACTTATCAGAAGTGGCTCTCTAACAGGATCAATATCCGATGCATTATGTTAGCAACGATGAACGATGAGTTCGGTCATAAATTCGAAGAAACCCTGCTAAAGAAAATCATTCAAAGGTGAAGGAGTCTGATGCGGGACTAATTATGCATGCAAATTATTTTTCTTGTATTAGGCATTAAGTTAGGAGTTTGTATCCTGAATTTCAAGCCAAGTTATTAAGTAGAAAATTCTATAGAATTTTTGGAAGCACAGGCATGCAGAATTAAATCCTAAATGTGAAGCAACAGGATCGCCAAGGCTAAGATGCCCTGGTTAAGACTAGCTCTTCTGCAACACTACTACCAGAGGAGTCTAGGGGGTGTACCTGGCAGAGATTTGGAGATCAATCTGTGAAGAATTTGCTCTACGCTCTTGGATGCAGCATGGAAAAACTAGCCAGAGACCTTGCAGATTCGTGGCTTTCAATCCGGTGGCCCGAAAGCTTGTTGATTAGAATCTTGGATTCATGAACTCTGAGGGACCTGGAAATCACCTAATAAGGGTTAGAAATCAGAGAAGAAACAAGTTTGAAGGCTAAAAAAAGCAAAAGAGAGGAAGGCTTAGAAGTGGGTGGCCAAGAGATGAAGAGGCAGGCAGCTTGGAGGCAAGGTGCAGGGATCACACAAATACCCTGAAGGATCACACAGATACTCTTAATCACAAAAATCACTCAAAATTCACACCAAGAGTTTAGAAGAACTCAAGAAAGTTTTCATATTCATTAACATCCAATATACATGAGAGGGGGGCCTTTAAATAAGCTTACAAACTTGGGCTCCAAGTAAGGGCATACAAGAGAATTCCCACTAATCATTTTCCTTCTGAAATACATAGAGATCTCCTCTTCTAAATAGGTTCAAACTCTCTCTTCTCACTAGGATTACTCCTCTCCTTCTCTTTGACTTGATCCAAGGGAGGTGACCATAAGTGGGGCGCCAACATGAGAGGTGACCATAAGGAAGGCGCTGAATCTGAGGATGGGCTAGGGCTTTGGATGGCCCATTTCAGTGCTGGGCAGGCTCTAGGGTTCTCCTGGTGGGTTGATGTACTTATCGTCTAGGTCTTCAATGATAGCTCCAAGACTCCTTCCATGCTTTCCAAGTGGCACAATTATGTGGATGATTGGGTTCCTTGCAGTGGTTAGAGTATTATGCTGACTGACTTCATAAGTGACTTGAGCCTTCTTACAAAATTGAACTGGACTCAATATAAGACCTACAAAATTGGACTGGACTCATAAAACTCAAAACTTACAGGACTCATAAAGCTCACTAAGTATCCAAAACTTGACTCAATACTCCAATTACAGGACTCAAATATAAAAAGGCCCAAAATGAGATTCAGAGGCCAAGGTATAGACTCAAGTGTAACAAAGCCTATAAAATAAAACTCATGGCCCAAACACAGGACTCAAATGGCTAACACAGCTAGATTATTGGACTCAAAGATAAAATTAGAATCATGGCAAAAGGACTCAAAACTTTGGGATCCATAGTAAACTAGGGTTTACTTGATGTCCCCATCAATTCTCCTGGGATGGGAGGAACTCGGCCTTGTCGAGTATAGGGTAGTCTAGTGCTTGCAGTAAGTTTGGGTGGAGGTGCTGTGGGTCCTCTTAAGTAATCCATGAATCACCAGATTCTAGTCGACCTTGCCATCAGACCAGGTAGCATTGATAGTCACAATGCCGGGTCATGATAGCTTGATCATCCAGGATACACTCGATCCTTATTCTTCTCAGGCAAATTTAGTGGACACTTAGGTAACGTTTCTCTCTCAAAGAATGGGTGAGCTCCAAAAATCTTACTAGGAATCACTGTCGGTTCTCTATACTTAACCAAGTCTGTAATATTGAAGGTAGAGCTAATGCTTAAATCCAAGGGCAGATCAAGCACATAGGCATTGGTTCCACTTTCTTTATCACTTTAAAGGTTCAACTCTACAAGCATGAAGCTTCTTAACCATAACAGAATTTCATATATTAAATTCCTTGGCTTTCTTTTAGGAATTAGCTAATTTTTATATATTTCATTACATAAATTAATCTTTTGGCTAATGTCTTGATACAAATGCTGTGCAGAGATCAGTGCAGGTATGGACAGATGAATTAGGTCTGGGGATTTATTGGACTCAAAATCAACACTTAATATACTCGACTAACTCTAAACTATAGCTGTGGGTTTGACCCTTGGTCAGGTGGATAACATGTAGATGAAAACTTGACATGCACTTCGAACAGATTCTATAGGGTCCTCCAAAAGTAAGATGCAAACATGACATGTGTAATTAATGAATGCAATATGCAAACTTCTACAAAATGCAATATAGTAGTTTGAGAAACATGAAAAGCTTAAAAAAATGATAGAAAATAAGAGGTAGGTTCAGGGTTAGCTTGGTAGGGTAGAAAGTAAGAAAAGGGTTTGGGGTTGATTGGATAGAATAGGATATAAGGAGTGTCAGGGATTAGTCTTAGACTAATGAGGTTGACCTTATGGGGTTGAGGTTTACCTATAGGGTCTACAGTATAGAAGAATGGGTCATTAATTTTAGGAAAGAAATCTTCAATGGGAACTATAAGAGGGGATTCATCCTAAGGGTACTGATAAGCCAAATCCACAATAAAGTCTTCTGGTTCATGAAATTTAGGACTAGGCTCTATAATTGGACTTTCTTCTAAAGTCTCCTCAAGTATAATTCTAATAGTAGTATCTGGTTCTCTTCCTCTAACTGGTCTTCCACTACAGGTTCAGTTTGGGTGTGGTTAGGGTTAGCTAACTTTAGGTTGGCTTCTATCTGGGTTTGGTCAGGGTTAATTAATTCTGGGTTGGCTTTTATCTGGGTTTGGTCAGGGTCAACTAATTCTGGGTTAGCTTCTATCTGGGTTTGGTCAAGGTCAACTAATTCAGGGTCTTTTATAGGTATATCTTCTTCTTCTTCCTCATAATCATCCACTAGACTCACATCGACTTCATATATCTCCTCTTCAATGTCATTTTGGTGAACCAATGGGGTGGTAAGAGGGGGTTGGCTAAAGAAAAATTGACTAATGACTGGGAAAGGGGTGGGTTGACTAAGAGAAAGTGGACTAATGCTGGGCTTATATCTAAGGGTACTAATCCTATGGGTTGCTTGGTGATTGGATTGGGTTATTTGGTTTATCTAGGCAGTCAACTGGGTAAACTAGTTTTGGGATTAGGTATTGGACTAGTTAATCTAGGTGGTTAATTGGGCAGTGGATTGGGCATTCAGTTGGTTCATCTGGTCAAATCGTTCAGTCTTGGCTTTCATGAAGATCTCATAGTTGGAGCCATGGCTGAGCTAGGTTGGGGTTTAGACTGTTGATATTTGGTTCTTAACCTAGTGGTAATGCAGTCAATCAAACAAGTTAGTGTGATGCAGTCAAGCATACAAAGTGAAAATGGACTACAGTTTGCTAGACCTAGAGCCAAAATTGAATGGGTATACTCAACTTACACTTAACTCAACAGTTAATCCTTCCACTGGCCTAGTAAGAGGTAGGATGGTGGGAGGCTTCCCTTGCCTATGACAGGGTCCTAATTAAATAACCACCAGTCCACTTAGGGCATTTGTCTCTAGACCTCTAGCCTTAGACACCAATTTTCAGTAATAGCTGGAGAATTAGGTGCACTAGTTGGCCCACACAATTCAGACCCGACCTATTAATGTCCCTAAGGTCTATAGAGCAATTAGATTACTAATTGATTTTAATTAAGGCTTGGGTTCTGATACTAGGTGGTTGTTTTGGGCTCAGGACAGGTGATGAAATCCTACCCTGATCTGAGAGAGGAAATTATCCTTAAAATTGATTTAATGAGATGATGAACACACTATGAGCCCTAATACAACTAATAACAATCAGAGCAATAAAAATATTTCTTTTACCTTTCTATGAGGTGGCAAATTAGGTTTAAGTTGGTTAAGTTAGCAAACAAATTTTTGGCTTGGGTGAGGTAGGGTTTGGAAGTGATCAGGTTTGGTTTGATCAAGTATGTAGAACAGAAATTAGGGTTTGATTTGATACAAAATTTGGTTTAGTTTTTGATGTATAAAAATTTCATAAAAATCTCAAGACAGAGAACGAAAAGTGAAGATAATATTTACCAAGTTTCATGTAGAACAAAATTCAGATGATGATGCAAAACCTAGGATATTTCAGACTGTGCGCAGAAATCTCAGGATTCGAATTAGCATTCCTAATATGCAGATTTTTATAATTCTAGTGTTTCTATAAAAATAATTAAAAATTATGAAAAATATTATTACTAAATATATGATATACCATGAAAATTTCAATAAAAAATAAAATTCTTAAGGTGATGAAATAGACCAAAATCTAGACACCTAATGCAGAGATATGATGCAAAAATTTCTAGGGCAAAAGAAAATATGAATGAAAAAAATTCTACATACCAAAATAAATTATAATAAAATTAAGAAAAACACTACCAGTTATGAGAAATCCAAAAAAATAAAAATAAGGATTTTATGACCTATTTACATGCAAAAATAGTAAAAAAATAGACCACATATAATAATTATAGGATGCAAAAACTAGCCCTAAAATATTCTCTGATACCAAATGATGCGGGACTAATTATGCATGCCAATTATTTTTTGTGTATTAGGCATTAAGTTAAAAGTTTGTATCCCAAATTTCAAGCCATGTTATTAAGTAGGAAATTCTATAAAATTTTTGGAAGCCTAGGCATGTAGAACTAAATCCTAAAAGTGAAGAAATAGGGTCACCAAGGCTAAGAAGCCCTGGTTAGGACTAGCTCTTCTGCAATACTGCTACCAGAGGAGTCTAGGGGGTGTACCTGGTAGAGATTTGAAGATTGATCTATGAAGAACTCACTCTATGCTCTTAGATATGGCATGGAAAAACCAGCTAGAGACCTTGTGGATTCTTGGCTTTCAATCTGGTGGCCCGAAAGCTTGCCGATTGGAATCGTGGATTCATGAACTCTAAGGGACCAGCAAATCACCTAATAAGGGTTAGAAATCAAATAAAAAATAAGTTTGAAGGCTAAAAAAAGCAAATAAGAGGAAGGCTTAGAAGTGGGCGGCCAAGAGATGAAGAGGCAGGCGGCTTGGAGGCAGGGTGCAGGGATCACACAAATACCCTAAGGGATCACACAGATACCCTTAATCACACAAATTCACTCAGAATTCACACCAAGAGTTGAGAAAAACTCAAGAAAGTTTTCATATTCATTAACATCCAATATACATGAGAGGGGGGGCCTTTAAATAAGCTTACAAACTTGGGCTCAAAGTAAGGGCATACAAGAGAATTCCCACTAATCCTTTTCCTACTCAAATACATAGAGATCTCCTCTTCTAAATAGGTTCAAACGCTTTATCCTCACTAGGATTACTCCACTCCTTCTCTTTGACTTGGTTCAAGGGAGGTGACCATAAGTGGGGCGCCAATATGAGAGGTGACCATAAGGAAGGCGCTGAATGTGAGGATGGGCCAGGGCTTTGGGTGGCCCATTTCAGTGCTGGGCAGGCTCTAGGGTTCTCCTGGTGTCCATCTTTTCTTGGTGGGCTGATGTACTTGTCATCCAGGTCTTCAATGATAGCTCCAAGACTCCTTCCATGCTTCCTAAGTGGCATAATTATGTGGATGATTGGATTCCTTGCAGTGGTTGGAGTATTATGCTGACTGGTTTTATAAGTGACTTGAGCCTTCTTACAAAATTAGACTGGACTCAATATCAGACTTACAAAATTAGAATGGACTCATAAAACTCAAAACTTACAAGATTCATAAGGCTCACTAAGCATCCAAAACCTGACTCAATACTCTAATTACAGGACTTAAATGTAAAAAGGCCCAAAATAAGATTCAGAGGTTAAGGTATAGACTCAAGTGTAACAAAGCCTATAAAACAAAACTCATGGCCTAAATACAGGACTCAAACTGCTAACACAGCTAGATTATTGGACTTAAAGATAAAATTGGAATCATGGCTAAGAGACTCAAAACTCAAGGACCCATAATAAATTAGGGTTGACCTGATGTCTCCATCAAAGTCCTTCAGCACACTAGATGATGTTGAATGGTACAAGGTATCCTGTGCTATCTACAATGCACGGATGTGTGATGGGGCCTCAATCACTTACTATGTATTGTATATGATCGAGATGATTAAGCGCCTGGGCAATCTCGAATGTCCCTTGCATGAACAACTCTGAAAAGATGCGATTCTAAATTCCATACCCTTTTCCTATCTAGACTTTCTCGATCATTTTAGAATGAATAAGCCTACAGTTAACTAACTCAGTCTATTAGGGTTATTGCAGACTTATGAAAAAGACCACCAACTATACAAAGGGGTGGAAAGTCTAGTGGAAGGATCTTCGGCAAGGCGTCGTCCCTTCAAGAAAGGAAGAAAGAAGGATAAATAAAAAAATGTGTAGAATGCTTTTGGGCCAAGTCTGGCCAAGAGGGTGAAGGCTGATAAAAGCCAAGTGGAGTGCATTTGTAAGAAGCAGGGTCATTGGAAGAGGAACTATTCTTTTTATATTGCATCCCTTGGCCCGAACAGGTCCAGAAAGAGAACGTAGTAGGATGGTACTGGACAAGGTATTTATATGATAACACATTGTAGTTTCTCTATCTATGATAGTACTAACTGGGTATTGGATACAGGAAGTCCAATTCATATTTTCAATTCCTTGCAGTGACTTCAAGTTAGTAGAAGATTCGAGGATGGCGAGAGATTCTTGAACGTGAAAAATGGAAGCCATGTTTCAGTCCTGGCATTGGGAGTCCTCAAATTAGTTTTTGAGTTTTATAAAATCCTTTTGAATGAGTGTCATTATTATCCATCTTTCATCTTTAATGTCATTTCTGTATGCCAATTGGCCATGTATGGTTATGAACTATCAATAAAGAATGACATTTAAAAAATCATTTGGAATGGTTCTGTTGTGATGAATGGACATATGAACAATGGCATTTATGTACTATCACGACCTGTTAGTGTAGTGTACACGTCTAGCAAATGCCCTAGGATAGATAATGTCAGCGATGCATACCTATGGTATTATAGGCTAGGTCATATTAACAAGAATAGGATAAACAAGTTGAAAAGCGAGGGTCTCCTCGAGATTAGTGAAAGTGGTTCACTACCAACCTGTGAGTCCTGTCTTCTTGGAAAGATGACAAAATTACCTTTTACTGGAAAAGGTGAATGAGCCAAAGAGATTCTAAGTCTGGTACATACTGATGTATGAGGACCCATGAATATTAGTGCTAGAGGTGGGTATAGTTATTTCATTATGTTTACAGATGACCTTTCGATGTATGGTTATGTCTTCTTGATGAGATATAAATCTAAATCATTTGAAATGTTTAAATGATATCATAATGAAGTAGAAAAACAAACTAGAAGGTATATCAAAATCTTTTGATCAAATCGAGGCGATGAATATCTTTCTGTTGAGTTTCTGATATATTTTGAGAAGAATGGGATTTTCTCTCAGTGGACACCTCTAAGGACACCTCAGTTAAATATAGTATCTAAAAGGAGAAATCGAATCCTATTAGACATGGTTCGGTCCATGATGGGCTTTGCTTTTCTATCGCTATCCCTTTAGAGATTTGCTCTAGAATCAACCTGTTACCTTTTGAATAGGGCTTCGAGTAAGTCGATTAGTAAAACCCCATATAAGATATGAACTGGACATAAGCTGACACTCTCACACCTTTGGGTTTGGGGTTGCCCGGCATATGTTAAACATTTAGAAATGGATAAACTTGGACCTAGGTCTGATCGGTGCCTATTTGTTGGGTATCCAAAAGAGTCTAAGGGATATTACTTCTACTTGGCTAAGGAACAAAAGCTGTTCATCAGTCTTAAGGCTATCTTTTTGGAAAAGGAGTTCCTTGGTGAAGGAACTGTAGCCGCTAAGATTGAACTTAGTGAAGTTCAACAAGTAGAGGAACCAACACATTTAAGGGACAACATAGAACCGATTGTGATTAGTTCACACTTAGAGGCCACACAAGAACCATTAAGGAAATCTGGTAGGGTACTGAGTTGACCAGATAGATACTATGGTTTCTTGATTTGAGATGGTGATCCCATTGAACTCGATAAGAACAATGAGGATCCGATCTCCTATATGGATGCGATATAGACGTCCGACTCTGAGAAATGGCTAAGAGCCATGAAATCTGAAATGGAGTCCATGGAAATCAACAATATATGGACATTGGTTGATCCACCAGAGGGGATAAAATCCATTGGGTGTAAATGGATTTTCAAAAGAAAAAGGGATGCAGACGAGCAGGTATAGACCTATAAAGCCTATGTGGTTGTCAAAGGGTATCGTCAACATTATGGTATTGACTATGACGAGACGTTCTCTCATGTGGCAATGCTCAAATAGATGCGAGACTATTTATGCATGCCAATTATATTTTTGTTATTAGGCATTAAGTTAGGAGTTTGTATCCCAAATTTCAAGCTAAGATATTACGTAGGGGATTCTATAGAAAATCTGAAGCACAAGAAAAATAAATCCTAAGAGTGAAGAAATCGGCCAAGGCTAAGAAGCCCTAGTTATGACTAACTTTTCTATAATACCACTACTAGAGGAGTCTAGGGGGTGTACCTGGTAGAGATTTGAAGATTGATCCATGAAGTGTTCGCTCTATACTCTCGGATGCGGCTTGAAAAATAAAGCTATTGACCTGCAGATTTGCAGCTTTCAATCCGGTGATCCGAAAGCTGGTCAGATGGAATCCTTGGATTTGTGAAATTTGAGAGACCTGCAAATAACCTAATAAAGGTTAGAAAACAAAGAAGAAGAAAACTAAATCACTAAAAAAAGAAGGGAAGGAAGAAGTTTGAAGAGAGTGACCAAGGGATGAAAGGGCTGGCAGCTTGGAGGCAGGGTGCAGGGATCACACAGAAACCCTGAGGGATCACACAGATACCCTTAATCACACAACAATTCACAAAGAACTTTGAGGAAAACTCAAGAGAAATTCATTCATAATAATTCAATCATTAGGTACAGGAGGGTGGAGGGGTGGGGTATTTATAGATGTTCCCATGTCCTCTCCTTGATCTCTTTGTTAGAATTGGACTTCTCTCTCTCTTGGACTTGGTCAAATGTGCTTCACTTGGGCTAGGATGCCATGCACTCTTAGGCTTGGACATTGGGCAGCAAGTGGCGCATGGGCTTGGTATTGGGCGGCCTCCAAGGTTGGACGCTGGGCTTTGGTGCATGTCCCCTGGTGGGCTGGAACTCCTAGGCACCAACTTAGAAGTGGATTTATGAAAACCTGGGGTGCCATGGCTTTTGGACTTGAAGATCTTCTGGGTTGGGATGCCTAGAAGAAGAATATGCCTAGAATCTTCATGTGGAGAGACTTCATGGGCTTCTACTTTGGTAATCCTCCTCTTGTATGAAACTGGTACTTGACACATACTTGTAACACAAACTTGTACTGGACCTATAAGACTCAATTGGACTGGTTAAAATGCTCAACTTATTACAGGACTCACTTCAACTTAACTGGACTAGACTTAACATAAAACTTACAAGACTCATAGGACTCAAAATTAGCTCTACATAAGTTGACTGAACAACTAAGCTCAACTGAACCGAACACATCCCAAAACTTGACTTATAAACCCTAATTATGTGAGTCAACTCTAAATACAGGACTCAAGTGTAACAGAGCTCAAGGCCTAAATACAGGACTCAATGGGCATAATCAGGCTTAACTGATCAAAACCCTAATTACAGGACTTCAAGTGACTTAACTGACTTATAACCTACTAACAAGACTCAAAGGGCTAACAGGACTTTATTATTGGACTCAAAGATAAAATTGGAATCATGGCTAAGGGACTCAAAACTCAAGGACCCATAGTGAACTAGGAATAACCTGATGTCCCCATCAATTCTCCTGCAGTGGGAGGAACTCGACTCTGTCGAGTAAGGGTCGCTCTAGCTCTGGTATTGCTCAAGAAGGTCTGGGTCGAGGCACTACAAGTCCTCTTGAGTAATGCATGAATTGTTTGATTCTGGTCAACCTTACCAATAGACTAGGTAGCGTTGATAGCCGTAGCCCTAGATCATGATAGCTTGATCATTCAGGATACGCTTGATCATCCAGGATACGCTTGATCCATTTTCCTCTCTTAGGCAAATTTAGTTGACACTCAGGTAAGGTTTTTCTCTCAAAGGATAGGCGAGGTCCAAAAATCTAACTAGGAATCATTGCCAGTTCCCTATACTCAACCAAGTTTGCGATATTGAAGGTAGAGCTAATGCCTAAATCTAAGGTTAGATCAAGCACATAGGCATTGGGTTCCACTTTCTTTATCACTCTAAAGGATTCAACTCTGTGAGCATGAAGCTTCTTAACCATAACAGAATTTCCTACAATAAACTCCTTGGCTTTCTTTCGAGAATTAGCTAGTTTTTATAGATTTCATTACTTAAATTAATCTTTTGGCTAATGTCCTGATGCAAACGCTATACAGAGGTCAATGTAGGTGTGGATAGATGAATTAGGTCTGGAGACTTATTAGACTCAAAACCAACACTTAATAGACTCGACTAGGCATTCCTATCGGAGAAAATTTATTGGACTCTTTTGGTCTAAACCTAACAAAACTTAGGCTCTCTAGGTTTGACCCTGGTTTGACATGCACATGAAAATTTACAATGAAATTCTAGTAAATGCCATAAGGTATACCAGAAGTAGGTAGCAAATGGGATGGGCTCTAAAGATTCATGCAACTTGGTAATCTCAACAAAATGTAACCTAATGGTTCTAGACACATGAGACGACTCAGGGAAGGGTAGGAAATAGGAAGGGGATTTAGGGATTGGTTCTGGGCTAAGGAGACTGACCTTAATGTATGATCATTGAGTTATGTCTATGGGCAAGAAAAGGCCCATGCTATGGAAGGATGGGTCAACAATTTATGGGAAGAGATCTTGAACTGGGATTGAATGAGTGAACTCCTCCTGAGGGTACCGAATTAAAGAGACCATATCCTCAATAATTTTCACTTGGCTTTTAGGACCAGGCTCTATAGTTGGATTCTCTTCTAGTGTCTTCTCATATAGAACTCTAGTAGCAGTATCCAGGTTCTCTTCCTCTAGCAGGTCTTCCACTACAGGTTCAATCTGGGTGTGGTCTGGGTTAACTACCTTTGGGTTGACTTCTATCGGGGTATGGTTAGGGTTAACTAACTTTGGGTTGGCTTCTACCTGGATATCTACTGGGTTGGATATCTACTGGTACAACTAATTTTAGGTCTTCTAGAGGTATCTCTACTAGACTCAACTCATTAATGTCTTCTTTAGATTCATCAATGGGCTCAAGAGTTTCTTCCTCTAAATCTTCAATAGGCTCATCATCTTCATACTCCTCTACCAGAATTGGATCAGCCTCATATACCTCTTCTTCAAGCTCAACAATGGGTTCAGACTCATCTTTATCTAACTCACCTAGGTGTAGGGCGCTAACTGGACACTGGCTAACAAAATGGCCTGGTTTATGACATCTAAAACATACTCTTGGGGGATTGGAACTCCTCTAAACCACTCCAGACTTGCCTCTATCTTCCCAATGAGCCATAGTGGTACTGGGCTGGGGTTGGCTCGGGTTAGGCAAGTTACGATCTGGTCCTGGGCTAGGGGCACTAGTCCTACAGGGTTTAGGTTGACTAAAGGGAAGTGGACTAACACTAGGCTCATATATATTGATGCGGGACGGACTCGATGTACCCTGGATTATTTGGAAAGGGGAACACCTAAACAAACCAGGACCGTGGGAGGGCTAAGAAGCCTCCCGGGACTAGGATGAACTGATACTAAAATCCTAAAACAACTGATCGCTTTTGGTTTTTAATTTTCTTGGTGGAGGAATAATGAGATGGAGGGTAGGAAAAATGGACACTTTAGAACTGGGGACCTACCTTCACGGAGAGACGTCACACCTCTAGGGCATCTCACACACCCCACTACATGTAGTCTAGGGCGTCCCACCCATCTCACTACACGCGGAGCCTAAGGCATTCCATCCAAATCGCTACCTGGGGTCGTAAAAAAAAATCCCTAAGACCTAGAGGAGGACTCGATGGAAAAAGGGGATAACTAGGGCCTCGCGCCCCTCAATGCTCACATGGAGTGAAGGAAGTGGGGTCCACACCCCTCGACACCTGCAGGTGAAGGAAAGATGAGCCTCAGCCCAGAACCAGGACCAGTGGCTAAACCAAAAATTCTTAATATTCTTCAATTATTACAGGGAGAGAGGGGGCCTTTTTATAGAAAAACCAAACCCCTCAATTACCTAGACTATAAGCAAACCTAAAATGGAAAATAAATTATATCAAAATCCATGCTACATCAAAATGGGTGCTGATCTTCTTTGAGAAGCGTGTTGGCTTGATGAAGTGCTCTGAAGAGCATGCTGCTTGGATTGCTCCAGAAAGTGTGCAGACTCATCTCGCGGCCGTGCACAGGGGGAGGGAACCATCTCTGTTGAGTACCGGTAGACGGCCGGGAAGCAGGCGGCGGATGGGGCCAGTGGATGGCGAGCAGCAGACGGCGGACTGTAGGTGGGGTGGTGGCACAGGGTGGGCACGACACACCCTGTGCATGCCGTTTGGCCTTCCCACGGTCGTGGGACCCCTGGCCACCAGCAAGGACCTTCGGTGGCTGAGCTTTGGCCGGCGGATGGCGAGACAGCTGATGGCGGGACGGTGGCCAGCGTCCGGTGATGGCGGTGGCTACAGGTGGGGCGACGACGAGTGGGGGCACGACATGCACGGGCATGCCGTTTGGCCTTCCCACGACCATGGGGCCCATGGGCACCGGCAAGGACCTCTGGCGGCCGGGCGTGGGCTGGCAGATGATTGGCGGGCGGTCGGCAGCAAGCCGATGACGGTAGGTGGTAGCGGTGGCCGTGGGTGGTGGTTGGTCTTCTCATGGTTGTCCCTTCGTCTTTCATGTGCGTGGGCAGCGGATGTCGGTTTTTCGATGAAAGCGGGGCCGGCGAGCATCGGTTGGCAGGCCAGCGGGGGCGGCCGGGGTTGGGCAACCTGGATCTGGGGGCCACGGGGTGGTGGGATAGGGTTTGGGAGGTTTTAAAATCATGGGAGGAAGATAGAATAAGGCTGCCCTGGATCCCCATCATCTTGGGGTAGTAATCCTATGCAACTTAGGTTGACTAAGGGAAACCTGACTGATACTAGGCTGATACCTAGGGATTAGGGGTTCCTTGGGTTCATAGGACAAGGGCTCAGATATAGAGGTTATAGATCTCTTGGGCTTATAGGATGTGGGCTTGGGGCTATGGGATATGGGTTCAAAAGGTTTCGGTACATAGGAACTAGGTTCATAGGATGTGGAATCTGGGTGTGGGGCTCTCCTAGGTAACTTGAGTTTAGGTCTAGTATGGGTTGTATGGTTATCCTCTAAGGTTCCTAACCGATCTCCTACCTGGTCACACCTATTAGGTAATTGGTCAAGCCTATTGGTAGCTTGGGCATTTGTTTGGGTCAATTGGTCAAATTTTTGATTTAGTTGGGTCATTTGGGCAGTCAATTGGGTATTAGATTGGTCAAACTTATGGTCCATTCGGTCAAATTGTTCAGTCAAGGCCTTCATGATGGTTTCAAAGTTGGAGTCCATGGCTGAACTAGGTTGGGGTTTAGACTATTGATATTTGGTCCCTAGTCTAGTGGTCATGCAATCAACAAGCAAGGTGGTATGATGAAATCAGGCACACAAGAAGAAATTGGACTACAGTTTGCTATACCTAGAGCCAAAATTGAATGGATCTACTTAACTTACACTTAACTCAATAGCTAATTCTTCCATGGCCAGGTAAGAGGTAGGGTGGTGGGAGGCTTTCCCTTTCTGCGACAGTGTCCTAATTAAATAACCACCAGTCCACTTAGGGCGTTTGCCTCTGGACCTCTAGCCTTAGACACCATTTTTCAGTAATAGCTGGGGAATTAAGTGCACTAGGTGGCCCACATAATTGGGACCTGACCTGTTGGTGTCCCTAAGCTCATTAGAGCAATTAGGTTGCTAATTGATTTTAGTTAAGGCTTGGGTTCTAATGCTGGGTGGTTGTTTTGGGCCCATGACAGGTGATGAAATCCTGTCCTGATCTGAGAGAGGAAATTGTCCTTAAGATTGATTAAATGAGATGATGAATACACTATAAACCCTAATGCAATCTAATAACAATCAAAAAAATAAAATATTCTTTTTTGTATTTTATGAGGTCACAAATTAAATTTAAGTTGATTAAATTAGCAAACAAAATTTGGGCTTGGGTGAGGTAGGGTTTGGAAGTTGATTAATTTGGTTTGATCAAGTATGCAGAATAGAAATAAAAGTTTGATTCGATATAAAATTTGATTCAGTTTTCAGTGCAAAAAAAATCAAAAAAATTTTATAACAGAGTATGAACAGTGTAGATGATCCCTACTAAATTTTAAGTAAATAAAAATTCAGATGATGATGGAAAACCTGGGGCTTTCAGACTATGTGCAGAAGTTCAGGATTTTATTAGGGTTTCTAAGATGAAGATTTTTTTATATTTATTTATTTCTATAAAAATAATTAAAATTTTTGAAAATTATCAAGTCTAAACAAATAGTATTATGTGCAAATTTTAACAAAAAATAAAATTCTTATGTTGATGAAATAGACTGAAACTCAGACCCCTAAGCAGAGATAGAATGTTGAAATTTTCTAGGGCTAATAAAAATAGAAGTGAAAAATTCTATACACTTCAATAAATAATGAGAAAATTATAAAAAATACTTTGAATTACAGGAAATCCAGAAAAAGAAAAATCAGAGTTTTCTGATCTATTTTCATATAGAAATAGTAAAAACAAAAAACAATATATAGAAATTATAGGATGCAGAAACTATCCTTAAAACATGATCTGATACCAAATGATGAGGGACTATTTATCATGCCAATTATTTTTATTTTATTATAAATTAAGTTTGAAGTTTGTATCCTAAATTTCAAGCCAAGATATTAAGTAGGGAATTCTATAAAAAATCTGAAGCATAGGTATGCAGAAATAAACCCTAAAAGTGAAGAAACAGGACCGCCAAGGCTAAGAAGCTCTGATTAGGACAAGCTCTTCCGCAATACCACTACCAGAGGAGCCTAGGGGGTGTACCTGGTAGAGATTTAAAAATCGATCCATGAAGAGTTCGCTCTACACTCTCGGATGCGGCTTGGAAAATAAAGCTATCGACCTTGCAGATTCGTGGCTTTCAATCTGGTGACCCTAAAGCTGGTCAGAAGGAATTCTTGGATTTGCGAACTCTGAGAGACTTGCAAATAATTTAACAAAGGTTAGATAACAAAGAAGAAGAAGGCTATATTGATGAAGGAAGAAGGGAATGAAGAAGTTTGAAGAGGGTAGCCAAGGGATGAAGAGGGCTGGTGGCTTGGAGGCAGGGTACAGCAATCACACAGAAACCCCGAGGGATCACACAGATATCCTTAATCACACAGAAACTCACATAGAACTTTGAGAAAAACTCTAGAGAAATTTATTCATAATAATTCAATCATTAGTTACAAGAGGGTGGAGGGGTGGGGTATTTATAGATGTTCCCATTTCCTTTCCTTGCTAAGATAGAATTATAAAGTTGAGTGGGAGAGGGATTACAAATTTGCTTAGAACAAGAAGTATACAATTTGAATAGAAATTAAAGTTGATCTCCTTGTTAGAATTGGACTTCTCTTTCTCTTGGACTTGGTCAAATGTGCTTCACTTGGGCTTGGATGCCATCCACTCTTGGACTTGGACCTTGGGTAGCAAGGGGAACATAGGCTTGGTCTTGGGCAACATCTAAGGTTGGGCGTTGGGCTTTGGTGCATGTCCCCTAGTGGGCTGGAACTCCTGGGCGCCAACTTAGAAGTGGGTTTGTGAAAACCTAGGGCACCATGGCTTTTGGACTTGATGAACTTCTGGGCTGGGACACCTGGACGAAGAATATGCCTGGAATCTTTATGTGGAGATACTTCATGGGCTTCAACTTTGGTGATCCTCCTCTTGTATGAAATCGGTACTCGACACAGACTTGTAAAACAAACTTGTACTGGACCTACGGGACTCAATTGGATTGGTTGAAATGCTCAACTTATTACTGGACTCACTTCAAATTAACAGGACTAGACTCAACATAAAACTTACTGGACTCATAGGACTCAAACTTGGCTCAACATAAGTTGACTGAACAACTAAGCTCAACTAAACCGAACATATCCCAAAACTTAACTCATAAATCCTAATTGTGTGAGTCAACTCTAAATATAGGAGTCATGTGTAACAGAGCTCAAGGCCTACATATAGGGCTCAATGGGCACAATCAGGCTTAACTAATCAAAACCCTAATTGCAGGACTTCAAGTGACTCAACTGAATTAAGCCCTACTTACAAGACTCAAAGGGCTAACAGGACTTGATTATTGGACTCAAAGATAAAATTGGAATCATGGCTAAGGGACTCAAAACTCAAGAACCATAGTAAACTAGGGTTGACCTGTTGTCCCCATCACAAATCCATTCGGATCATGCTTGCTTTAGCAACATACTTTGACTATGAAATCTAGCAAATCAATGTCTGAATAGCTTTCGTGAATGGTGAGCTGGAAGAGGAAGTGTATATGATACAACCTGAAAGGTTCACATCCATAGATAAGTCAAAGGTGTGCAAGCTTCAAAGGTCCATCTATGGACTAAAACAAGCATCACGGAGTTGGAACATGCGATTTGATAAGTGTATCAAGTCATATGGCTTCGTTAGGAATGGAGAAGAACCTTGCATTTACAAATGGCTTAATGGTTCTATGATTGTGTTCCTTGCCATGTATGTGGATGACATTCTCTTAATCGGGAATGATATCCCAGTACTACAAGGAATAAAGGTCTGGTAATCATCTCAGTTCTCTATGAAGACTTAGATGAAGCCTCTTATATACTGAGTATGAAGATCTATAAAGATAGATCTAAGAGGCTTCTGAAATTGTCCCAGTCTACGTACATCAGTAAGTGTTGAAGCGGTTCGGCCTGAAAAATTTTAAGAAAGGCTATCTTTTGATGGGCACTAGAATTTCTCTCTCCAAAAGGAATTGTGCGACAACTCCTGAGGAGAGAGAGCATATGAGTAGAATCCTGTATGCTTCGGCAGTGGGTTCTATCTTGTACGTCATGACATGTACTAGAGCAGACGTGGTATACTCACTAGGCATAGTGAGCAGATACCAGTCCAACCTAGGTGAAGCTCATTGGAAAGTGGTAAAGACCATCCTTAAGTATTTACAAAATACTAGGGACCAATGGCTGATTTATGGAGAACTTGACTTAAAACATATGGGGTATACTGACTCCAATTTTTAGTTAGATAGGGATGATAGCAAGAGTGTGTCAGGATTTGTCTTTACCCTAAATGAAGGAGCAATTTGCTGGAAAAGTTCTAAGCAGCCTACTGTGGTGGACTTAGTATGCGAAACAAAAAAAATTATAGCATCGGAAGTAGCAAAGGAAGCAATATGGTTGTGAAAGTTTCTTGGTGAGCTAGAAGTTGCACCTTCATTGGATGGTCCTATTCTGGTGTATTGTGATAATACTGGAGCCATTGTTCAAGCCAAAGAGCCGAAGTCTCATCACCGCACAAAACACATTCTGCAATGCTATCACCTTGTACTAAAGATCATGGAACGAGGTGACATTGACCTTCAAAAGATCGATGGGAAGGAGAACCTGGCTGACCCCTTTACTAAAGCTGTCGGAGTTCAGGAGTTCGATAGTTGTAAATGAAAAATGGAAATTAGATTCTATACTGATTGGCTTTAGTCAAAGTAGGAGTTGTTGAGAATTATGTCCCAAAGCTAATCATCTAGACTATAGACGGTTGTACTATTTTGTAATTGTATATGAATTTCTTAATGAATAAAAGTTATTCTTTTGGCTGTTCATCACATATGCATTTTCCTGAGAAGAACTATTATGTGATGGAGTCCTTAGAACTACATTATATTTGATATAGAGAGGATATATCGAGTAGTTCTTAAATTGGTTCACAACCAAAGGATACATTATTTTAGGATGGCGATGTATCAAGTTTAGGTTGCTATATATCACATTTATTAATTATCCTCTTAACCAAGGAGTGTAGAGATAGTGATATGACATACAGATAAAATCTATGACATCTCACTGAACGTGACCAACTGTGAAGCTCTCTTCTGCCAAAGGGTTGCTCGTGAAAGGATATGACATCTCACTATACTTTGATGCTAGAATACCTGGATTTCTAATCCAGTGATGAAAGGCTTCTAGGTATAATCAAGAACTTATGAAGCAGTGGTGGATCAAGATGGGATTGACCCCTCCAAATATTTTGGAGTGAATGACTGATTATGTCTCAATTTAGCAAAATCTTGGCCAGGATAGTTCTTGTGAGGAGTCACAGAATTTGTAAGGTTGAGACACGATCTGGATGTACTAGGTTAGGGTTGGCAATCAAATCCTAGATCATCCTAAGCATGTTGAGGTCAAAGGGATGAATTATATGATAACCATATGCCAGAGGTTCTAGAAAGTTGCTTTGCAATCTTCGATCTATCCGGATGTCGGGTATCATTGCTAGATGATGACTTTGACTGGTAATAGAAGTGTTTCAGCATTACCGGCTTAGTATTCGAACCTATGGGATCACACACCATAGAGGTTTCTATATGATTTAAAGGATGATCATGATTGAGAATCGTTTGCCATCACTGGAGGTCAATATAATTGACCATGTTCCAAGTGTCGATACTAGGAAGTGTCGACACTTGGTTGTGATGAGCAAAAATTTTGGAAAGAATTTTTGAAAATTTTGACCTCAATTCAAATTTTGAATTCTGGTTGGTTTTGGCTCCAAGCCTTCATAGAATGATGGTCATTCTTTAGAAGATTTTGACCTCAATTCGAATTTTGAATTTTGGTTGGTTTTGGCTCCAAGCTTTCATGGAATGTGGTCATTCTTGCCTTATGAGCTTGGAGCTAATTTAGTATGGCCCTTGACCTTCTCCCCCAAGCAATCCTCCTTCCTCCTTCTCCCTCTCATGGCTGCCTCTATAAATAAGGATTGTTTTAGGGGCTGCTGGTTGAGAGAAGAAAAAGAGTTTTCTTGTTGAATGAGATTGCTGAAATTATGAGAGAGAAAAGAAAAGGGACGTGGGAGGACTAGGATATTGGGTATGTGACTACCTAGCACTCAAGCTAGGTCTTGGGATGAGAGCTATTAGGAAGGGTTCCACCTCTCCTCCCTATCTTCCAAGAAGAAATAGATCGGCCTAAAGGATCCCAAGGAGCAAGCACTCTGAGGGAGTTGATCAAAATTGAGCCCTGGTATGAACTACCGTAGAGGCCAGACACATGTGTGGCTCAAGGGCTTTTTCACAACCTCCTCCTAAAGGTATAACGGTAAGGTATCCTTATGCCTTTTGGTTCTTTTCCTGCTTATGATGTCTTTTGCATGCTACATTATCATACTTGTTCCTGTTGCAGGTAGATTGGTAGATCATTTTTATCGATTTACCAAGCCTTCCGTTGTGCTTATTTTAAAATTATTTTAAAATATATTTTTTCTGCCATACATGCTCATTTTGCTTTCAATTCACCGTGTAACCGAGGGCTCTGATCCTCATGACACAAAACCTAAACCTCCTCTAAGAGGAGTATTTCGTTAAGGCCACAGGTCCTACGACACTCCGACAGTCCCTCCTGGAATAAAAATAATGCTCTACCATGGCTCGAGGCTCAATGGCATGGCGCCCGCCCCTCCTATGGAAAATTACACCACTAGAGGGACAAGATATGTACTATGCCGATGATCACCCCCAAATGGAAGATCTCCTCTAAGGGATCGGTCTGATAGGGGGGACGCTGCAGATAAAGGAGAATCCTTCCAAAAAGGGATACAAAGAAAGGGACATCTCAATAAAGCCCTCGGCTTGGTCTGGGCCACTCCTACCCATATAAAGACAAAAGAAAGGACCCTTGAGAGGGGAAAGAGAGGAAATTGGTAAGACTCAGAGAGCAAATGGGCAAGGAACCAGCCAAAAGAACCTCCTAGCTCTCTGATCTCTACTCAACCCTATCTTTCCATTTCAATTTCATCTTTCATCCTCTACGTGGAGAGTCCCCAAGCTTTTTGCCACAGAGGTTATGTTCCCTTTGATCATCCTAAACTAACTTAACAGTCAGAGTGTCCCCGCTGGAATCTTCGATCCAGGTCTTCCCATTTTTGTAGGCCATGCTAGGAGAGGATCGAGCACCCAATGAGAGCTTGATGAGTCCATGCCATGTCAGAGCTTTGCAGGCCATGATGATCTTGGCAGCAATAGTAGGCAACGCAATCTGATGCAGGATGACTCTAGGGATGATATGTATGTAGAAAATAACAGTAAACTAATTTTTTTGAATTTTTTGAATTTAAATCTAAGACTAAAATTCTAAAAAATTGCAAAGATCAGTAGGAAAGTATGTAACGACAAGTCTATTGTACCCACAGTTAGAATCATGTAGAGTAAAAAAAGATAGGATCTCGAGGGTTGAGAAACCCCCGGTTAGGATAGCGTACCTTCAAAAAATCAGAACTTAGGAGAGGGGTTGGGTGTTTACTTGGCAATGATGGTTGATCCTACTATAGATGGGGTCGCTCAATGCTCTGGATTGGCTCCTGGATGATCAGCCTTCTATCATGTGGATCAGCCAGCTTTCCTTCAGTCAGTCTAGGAGGCAAGGTGGTGAGGACACCAGAGCTAGGAAGAGATGTCAGAACCCTCCAAGCTCATTGTAGATCACCAATGAGTAGTTGTTTTATCTTAATTTTAGCTTGAGTCCCGTAAATAACATTAGTTTGCTTTATTTTGCAAATTAGTCAAGTTAGGTTTGCTTGAAGTTGAGTCTTATAATTGAATAAGATTCAAGCTTAATTGTTAGCCAAGGCCAGGCCCAGTTGTTGAATTCATGTCACCATACCATGTCATTATGCCACATTGCCTTGGTGGATCAATTCCATGACAAAAAAAGGTTGTCCAAAATTTTTACCAGACATCCGGACATCTAGACATCGAGACATTGGGACATCCAGACATCAAGACATTAGGACATCCAGACATCAAGGCAATGGGACATTGGGACATCCAGACATCGGGATAATTTAAGATTCAAGTTTATCCAAGAGAGGTGCCAACAAGTTCCTTCTCCTTGCCCCTTTTTTTAAATCCAAGATGATGCCATTTAAGAGGAGCAAAATGAAAGGATTCTTCCTCCCATTTAGCACCATCTATCAAGAATTGTCGCCCACTCCAAATGGTTGACCAACTTAAAAAGTTATTCAAATTTAAATGGAAGAAGAGTCCAAGGTTAAGTGGAGGTTCATCTACATTTCAAAGGAGTCCAAGTTCCTATGGAACCCATTTAATATTCAAAGAGATGTTTTATTATTTTGCACACCATTCAAATTTGAAGAACAAGAAGAAGTTCATGCCAAGAGTGGATTAGCACTAATTAAGAAAGGATTAAGGGCGCCATCTCATCTCATTTTTGTTGCCACATTTTTTTTAAAAATCATGGAATGCCTCATTCATCGCCCAAGTCATGGAGAAGACCAAGAACAAAGGAGTCTATCCAATTTAAATTACAAAGAGTCTTCATCAAGGTCAAGAAGGAAATTAGAGTCCATTGTCATCTTAATTATTTTTGTATTCAAAAGAATATTTTCTTATCTTGCTACCATGAGTTTATTCTTATCAAGCTACTATGTAAGTGGTCTATAAATACCACCCCATTTCCCTGATGTAATCAAACTTATGATTGATTAATGAAATTCTATCAGTTTTTCTCCAATTGCTGGGTAAGTGTTGAGAGTGCAATTGGTGGTTTGGTGCGGGCACCAGACTCAGAAGAAGACTTCAAGGCTCCATCTGGATCTCTGATTGACATTGCCCGAAGAATTAGGGTTTTCTGGTTTTGTAATAAGGGTTGACTTGGTCAACTCAATTTTAGTTTGAGTCTGTATTTTCCTGCAATTTAAATTTTGTTGAGTCATGTTGACTTAATACAAGTCCTAGTAGTGGTCTAGGTCTTCTCCAAGGTGCAACATTTTCTCCCAGGACCAAGCAAGTGGGCGCCACACTCCCAGCCACACGCCAGAGTCCAAGAGGTTCCACATCTCCATCCAGTGTGCCTTGGTCCCCACACCACAAGAAAGCAGGTCCCTTCTTTCATGCGCCACTTGGGGGAGAAATCCATCAAGATACCTCAATCTAAGGAGGAGCCAACTTCTTTCCAGATAAACCCAAGCCAGGATGGCAAGAATTTTTCTTGAAGAGAGGATCAAGGAGGTGCCCCACAATGTTCCATAAAAACCCAAGTTATAAAAGGGAAGAGAGCATGTCTTAGGGAGAAAATCAAGGAGGCACCCAAAAGTTTCCTAAAGTGCCAAAGCCATGAAAGGAAGAAGCCTAAACTTGTGGAGCAAGACTAGGAGGTGTCCAAAAGAGCCAAACCATGAAGGGAAAATCCTTGATTCATGGAGAGATACTAGGAGACACCCCCATTACCTGCCATTTGGAGCTGATTTTCAAGTTTTCTTGGAGTTTTTGGGTTGCCCACTCATGGAAGGAGTCTTGGGAAGAAAATTTGATGCCTAAAGTGTGGGTTAGTCCTATTAGTCCCACATGGGAAGTGTATGAAATTTTATTTTTTTGTTATGTCTATATATTCAACTCTATGTAACTCTTGAAGAAGAGATGAATGAAACCAAGTTTTTTTTGTGAGCAAACTTTGTGTTTTCTCTCTTCCGCACTTGCATCCAAGTGTTGAGCTCCGTGAGGGAGTAAATCCGGGTTCCCCAGGAACCTTGAGGAGGTGTGAGATCTCCAAAACCCCAAACCCTAGGTTAGCCACTCCACTCCCAAACCCTAGCCGCCCATCATTCTTTTCTTTCCACCAAGCCCTAGCCTATCCCACTTCTCATGGCCACCCTCTTCAAGTCAAGGCTGACCACCAGCATCCGGGTCCAGCCAGGATACTTCTGATCCAAAGCTCTTTCCAGAGGGAGTCGAATCAGCCTTCAAGAGAATCTGGATCTCAGCGACATCAGCCTTCAAGTTCTTCGAACTGGTAAATCCTTCCCTGAGTCTCTGAATCCATCACTAGTTTTTCTTCTTCCCAGATCTTGAGTCCAGGAGAAGCCAACCCAGCCACGAGACCAGTATTGGAGGATCCATTGCGAAGATAGCCGAATCCGAGGATCCAACAATCTGCCCGAGAGAGTTCTTCCACCCAAATTCTGTGAAGATCACTGTCTGGTTGGTAACCCATCTCTCATCTCTATTTCTATCCTGTTGAAAGTTCAGAGCGAAACCCTAGGTCTGGGAGTTTCTTAACCCCCAGCGATCCGTTACTTCTGAACTACTCTGATAACCTAGTTCTTCTAAATTGTGCTTTCAATCATTACCTAGTTTCCTTCAACTTAGTTTAGCTTTACTTTGAGTCAAAGCCAATTTCTAGAATATAAAAATAAAAAAAAAGAAAAAAGAATTAATCTTAAATTTACTTCCGCATACGCTTCTTTGTTCTTTGTTCTGCATCATTTTTGGTACCAGAGCTTTCGTTCTGCATCATGGTTAAATAATTGTACTATATGAGTGCTCTGCTGGTTAAGCATTGCATTAGTGTGTGTAGAGTACTAAAGCCCGAGTTGTCTCCTGAGTCCAAGATCCAGAAGCCCGATGCCACCATCTTCAACATCAAGTCCAGATCCAGAACCAAGCCATCCATCCTTCTTTCCCTCTCTCATTTTAGATTTCCACTCCATTTCCACCATTCTAATCAAAGTTCTCTTGTAAGATCTTTAGAGTACTCAATCAGAAGAGGAGGATTCTCTTGCCATCCAACCATGAACAGGAATATCTACTTCGAAGGACTGAAGTTTGCAATCCTACCACGAGATCTTGAGATTTGAGTCCAGATATGTTGAAACGGAGGAGGGAAAAGCGTTATTGGTAAGTAACCATTCGAATCTCATTAGATCTGGTTGATTGAAGTCAGGACATCCTAGTTTCGGTGGTTTCTCAATCATCGGATCTAGGATTCTTTATGTGATTGCATGCTGATAATATTACGGGTAGCTAGTAAAGACTTAGTCTATTTTTCATTAAATTAATTTGATAGTTTATCTGAGTTTGCTACCATTGCTCATCAAAATTAAATATTTAATTATTAGAATTAGTCTTTGCATCCATCCTGCATCAACTTTGGTATCAGAGTTGGTACCGTATCAGTTTTGGTATTAGAGCTTCTTGCATCCTGCATCAGTTTTGGTATCAGAGCATGGTTAGGATTTAGTTTCTCTTTAAGTACTCGGATTGGGTGCTTCACCATGGCTGTCCAATTATAGGAAAAAGTAGGGCTGCAAGATCCTCACATCCCATTCAAAGAGGATTTCTTATTATGTGTAGGGGTGCCGCTTTGATTGACCCTTGAAGAAGAAAACAAAGAGATAGGCATCGTTAGGGTTAATTTTCTGCATCATGTTCATCACAATACATGGTCTATTATTTTAATTATTTCTGTATGTAGGAAGATCAAAAAATTCTGATTCTTATTTTTCTAGATTCACTACATTTGATTTTGTTTTTTAAAATCTTCTCTTGATTTTATTCGATCTATAGAATTTCTGTGTGCTTGATTACTGCTTGAGAACAGTTCTGCTCTAGAATTTCAGCATATAGTTATTCGGCCTATTTAAATTCCAGCATAGTTAAATTTCTGCATTTAGGTTCATATCATTTAATTTCTAGCAATTTATACTTCTACCAAATTACATCAAAATATACAAAAAAACTTAAGTGCACATCATTAGATTTCATATGTATGCCATTATATGCATAACTTAATTTAAGGGCGACAATATCATAAGATAAGGGAAGGAGGTCATTACCTTTTCTTAGCCCAAGAACAACCCCCTTTGCATTCAAACCTAAGCTTAACTTAAAATCAATTAGCAACCTAATACAGCTTAGGGACACCAATAGGTCAGGTTCGAGTCTTGTGAGTGATCTAGTGCACTCAACCTTTCAATTATTATTAGATCTGGTGTCTAAGGCTAGAGGTCCAGAGGCAAACGCCCTAAGTGAACTGGTGGTTTTTAATTAGGACCCTATGTCAAGTAGGGGGAGCCTCCCACCACCCTACCTCTTACCTGGCCAGTGGAAGACTAATTATAAAATTGGATGTAATTTGAGTTAACTCATTCCCCTTGAGCTCTAGGTCTAGGAACCCTAGAAGCTAGGATTGCATTGCATGACCACTAGATTAGGAGCTTAACCCCAATCCAATCTGATCATGGAGTCCACTATAAAAACCTTACCGAGGACCTTAAATGACCAATGTGCCCTGATAGATAATAGGTTTGACCGACTAGATAAGCGACTCGATAACTTAGAGAGGATCCGTAGGACCTGTACTAACCCTAGTTCACCTAAACCAACTTCCCCTGGACCAAGAATTCATCAACCATAACCCATTAGGATTAGTGCCCTTTATCAAAAATTAGGATCAAGCCTAGTCCACCCGAGTTAACCCATTTCTCAACAGATTCGACCCAATTCTCACCCGAGTCGACTCAACCCTAATCCGAGCCGACCCACCCCTATGACCTAATTTGTTCCTAAGAATGACCCTTAAGAGGAATGATGCGGGATGATTTATGCATGCAAAGTATTTTTCTATGATTAAGCATGAAGTTAAGATTTTAGATCCCAAATTTCAAGCCAAGATTCAAAATATAGAATTTTATGAAAATTGTGGAAGTCATGCATGTAGAAATAAACCCTAAAGTAATAGATAAGTAGGATCGCCAAGGTTCAGAAACCCTGGTCAGGCTAGCTTTCCTAAAATACCACTACTAATGAATCAAGGGGGTGTACCTGGTAATGGTAGAAGTGCTTGCTGAAGATTGTTCCATGAAGAGATCGCTCACACTCCTGGATGCGGCCTAGAAGAACAACCTTCCGACCCTACAGATTCATGGCTTTCTGCTCGGTGATCCGATGGCGGATCAGAAGGTATCCTCGGACTCATAAGAACTGAGGGAACTACAAATCACTATCTATGGTTAAAAAACAAAGAGTATGAAAACTGGATAATTGAAATAAGGGAAAGGAAAGGCTCTTGGATGATGGTGGCCAAGGGTCAGAAGGAAGGGGTGGCTAGGGTTTTGATGTTGTAGATGGAGGCAGGGCGCAGGAACAAGAAGAACTCGCACACAACTTGCACACAACACGGACACAGCAAGGGCACACAGCAAAGAGAGAACTCAAATTTAATTCATCAATATTCTGAAATTATATGAGGAGGGGAGGCCTTTAAATAGGCTTACAAATTTGGGGCTCAAGTAAGGGTATTCATGAGAAATTATATTAGTCCTAAACCCATACAAAGATATAGACTAGGGCTCTCCACTTTTGATTGAGCCTCTCTCTCTCTCTCTCTCTCCCTCTATTTCTCTTGGTCGACCAAAGAGGGGTGACTCTAAGGGAGGTCGACCAAGGGGGGTGACCATAAGGGTTGGCGCCCCTCTTGATGCTCCTCTTGGGCCTTAGGCAACCCAGCATGCTCCAAGCTGCGGTCCAGGGTTCCATGGCTTTCAAATTCTCTTGTTGGGTCTTCTATGGTCTTTAAGTGTGGCTCCATGACTTTAAGTTGGCTGGATCTTTGATTATCTTGAGTCTTCTACTTGCAAAATTTGACTAGACTCACTATAAAATTTATAGGACTCAAAAAATAACTAGCTCAACATAAGATGACTTGACTGATAAACTTCAAAACTTATAAGACTTAAAACTTGACCTGACTTAACTGACTTGGCATTCTAAATACAGGACTCAACTATGGACAGGACTCTAATAGACTTACTCACAAAACTCAAATGAACTTACTCAAATTGACTAATCCCTAATTACAAATTGAACAAAACTTGGACTCACATTCTAAACTCTAATTTGATAACCACAGAGGGTTGAAATTCCTTCACCAAGGTCTGGGACCTCTGATGTCCCCATCAATTCTCCTGGGATGGAAGGAACTCGACCATATTGAGTAAGGGTCCACTGAACTTGGTTCCTTACAAGAAGGTCTGAGTGGAGGTGCAGCAAGTCCTCTCGAGTATCTCACGAAGCATCGGGTCCTGGTAGACCTTAATAACGAACTAGGTGGAATTGAAAATTGCTATCCCGGGTCATGGAAGCTCGATCGTCCAGGACATGCTCAATTCGTATTCCTCTTTTTGGCCAAATTATGGTGGACACTAAGGGTCAGGCTCACTCTCAATGGATGTGGTAGGTTCAAAGGCCTCACTAGGAATCACTACCAGTTCTCTAGACTCAACCAGGTCTACGGTATTGAAGGTAGAGCTAAAGCCAAACTCCAAGGACAAATTGTGCACATGGGGTCCTCCTTCTCTATCACTTCTAAGGATCCAGCTCTGCGAGCATGAAACTTCCTTTTAGGCCTAAGCCTAACCAAGATAGAATTCCCTACATTGAATCCATTGGCTCTTATTCGGGAATTAGTCAGTTTGTTAGATGTTTCATTAGTTAAATTACTCTTATGGCTAATATCCTGATGCATATGCTATGCGGTGTTCAGTGCAGGTGTGGACAGTTGAACTGGGTTTATGGACTCCTAAGAAGTGACACAAAGGACACAAACTAACACCTAATAGACTTGACTATTCCTATCAAAAGAGGTTTATTAGGTCTTAACTATAACTTGGGCATGGGGCATGAGTCGTGGTTGATGGGTGATATGCAGATGAAAATTTGCCAGGAACTCGAAATAGATGCTAGAGGGTCTTCCAAAAGTAGGTAGCAAATAGGGATACGGGATGACTCTAAGACTGCTAAACATGCATGAAAAATAGTAAAATAATCTTTTTGTTATTTTTATAATTTTATTTGCAGGCTAGATTTTCAAAATAAAGTAAGAACTAGCGGAAAGACTAGTAGTGCAAAGAATCATCGGATCACAGGCGAATTCATGCAAACTAATGAAATAGCCAAGACTCAAGAGTTGAGAAACTCTCAGTTTAGGATAGTTTATCTTCATCAAATCAGATAATAAGAGTTGGGAAGGTTTCTTACCAGTCAGGGATTTGAATTTGCAATTGTAGGGATCACACAGCTCTCAGATTGAAGCCTGGATGAAGAAGCTTCAGTTCCTTGAGTCAGATGGCTGATCTGGACCTGGTCTGAAGGCAAGGAAAGCCTCCTCTAGGGAGGGAAAACATCTCAGGGATCCTGCAAGAATCAGTGGCAATCAAAACAGTAATTAAACAAAGGAATAAGAAACTAGGGTTTAGAATTGAAAGAACTAGGTTTAGGTATGGATGTCTAGGGGAAGAAGCAGTTGCTTGATTGGTGTAACAGCTAGGGCTTCATTTGCTTGGGTGTGGCTGATCTCCAAGGATGCAAAAGGATGCTAAGGCAGTAGGTATTCGTCTAGGGCATACAAGGAGAGCACTCAAAGTAAAGAACCAAAACAAAACTCTAACACAAGGCAATGACTCAAAATTTTAGCAAGTTGTATTCATAAGAAAGAGATGATTACAAGAGGGAGAGTGGTAGGGTATTTATAGAGTTTTCATGCCCTCTCTAACTAGGGTTACACTCAGGTTAATAAGCCTTCTCCTAGTTAGATTACATGTCCTTTCCTAGCTAGGTTAGAATTACAAAGCTTAAAAGAACTAGGAATCCTAACTAGGTTAGGCCAGTCTTCTCTTTCTCACTTAAGGACATCTCCCTTTGAGCTTTGACTTGGTCAACCCTTCAAGGATGCCTAGGAGGACATGTTGGGCTTCTAGGGGCAGTAAGAGGCTAGCCCAAAGGGGCTTGGGTGCATGGGCTTGGGCCTCTGGAAGCTGGGGTGGCATGGTAGCCTGGTAGCAGGAATATTCCCTGGTATCTTGCTTCTTAAGGGCTTGGGCTTGGCACCTAGGCTTGATTTCTTTGGGTTAGGATGCAGGTGGACATTTGAGATCATGGGTGCCCTGGTCTGGGAATATACTCTAGCATCTGGAAGGAAATCTGGGCATCTGGAGGGCATTTGGAAGGAATTAGAGTTTCTGGAAGCATCTTGGATCCTAGGTTGTCACACAAAATCCAATGGGCTGATGTAGTGGCCTCTGACTTTTGGATGTGGTATGGTGGAACTTCAAAATTGGGTGACCTCCTCTCTTATATAAAAATTGGGCTCATACTGGACTTATAACTGATGTACAGGACTCAAAATACTGATTAGGTTGAGGGTTGAGACAAATTAACTAACCTCAACTTATTACAGGAGTCAATCTTAATTGATTACAAAATTTTTAAAATTTTGACACATGACTAAGTAAACCAAATAGGACCCAGTAATCTGTGTATGATCTTGGTAACCCCACCAATTCTCCCGGGGCGGGAGGAACTCGACCCCATTGAGTATGGATCAATTTGGCTCAAGGAGGGTCTGGGTTGAGGCATTGCAAATCCGTACCAGCATTCCACAAGTTCTCAGATTTTGGCCGACCTTACCACTGGACCAAGTATCGCTGACAGTCTCTATCCTGGGTACCGATAGCTTGATCGTCAAGAGCTCTTTCAATCTTTTCCTCACTTATAGGCCAATTTGTATATGGACACTTTGGGGTGGGTTCTCTCCTAAAGGAAGGGATAGGCTCAAGGTGCTCGCAAGGTATCACTGCTAGCTTCATAGACTCTATAAGATTTGAAATGATGAAGGTGGAGCTAATACCTAAATCAGGTAGTATCTCATGCACATAGGCATTGGATCCATTACTCTTCATTATCTTGGATGGGCCAGCTTCGCAAGCAAAAAATTCTTTTACAATTACAAAATCCTCTGCAAAAATTCTTTATCTCTCTTTTGGGAATTAACCATGTTATTATTTAGTTCATTAGTTATGTTCAGCTTTTGACTAAGTTCCATATGCATATGCTATGAAGGGGGTAGTGCAAGTGCAAACATGTAATTTAGGCTGTGTATTTACTAGACTCAACTAATACCTAATAGACTCGACTAGACATCCCTATCAAAGGATGTTTTATTGGACTCTAAGAGACAAAGCCTAACCAACTATAAACTCTTTAGGTTTGACCGTAGCATGGCATGCACATGAGAACTTACTATGTACTCCTACTAGGTTCCATAGGGTTCTCCTAAAGTAAGATGCAAACATGATATGAATAATGAATGAATGCAACATGCAAACTCCTATAAAATGCAACCTAATATAAAAGAAAATAGAAGAAGTTTCCGGAAAGGGTAAAAAATAAGAGGTGGGTTCAGGGTTTGTTTGATTGGGTGGAAAGTAAGAAAAGGGTTCGGGGTTAATTGGATAGACTAGGATATAAGAAGGATTGTTAGGGATTAATCCTAAACTAATAAGATTGACCTTAAGGGGTTGGTGTCTATCTACTGGGTCTGCCTTATAAAAGAATGGGTCACTAATTTGGGATCAAGGAAGTGACTTCATCTTGAGGGTACTGGGTGAGATAAGCCAAGTCCCCAATAAACTCTTTTGGCTCAGGAAATTCAGGACTAGGCTCTACAATTGGATCCTCTTCTAAAGTATCCTCTAATTGCTCTTCCATTATAGCCTGGGTGTGATATGGGTTATCTAATTATGGGTCAGCCACTAACTGATTATGGCCAGGGTTAGCTAATTCTTGGTTGCCTACTACTTGGGTATGGTCAGGGTTCTGGACTCTCCTATGGTTAGGCTCTACAAATGGTTCTTGAGTCTGGATTCTCCTAGGATTGGGCTCCATAAAGTGGTCTGGATTTTGGACTTCCCTAGGGTTTTGAGAGGTAGAATAGGATGGGTCAGATTCAGGTTCAGCATTAGACCCCGGGGAGCATTCTATGGTCCCTAATCTATTTTTACCTGGTCTAACCTATCAGTTAATTGGTCAGTCCTATGGGTTGCTTGGTTATTGGTTTGGGTTATTTGGTCAAATCTTTGGTCTATTTGGTCGAGTCTATGGTTCATTTGGTTTTAGGATTGGGTCAAGTGGTTTTGGGATTGGGTTAATTGGGTCATCTAGGTATTGATTTGGTCAAGTTTACGGTTCAATTGTTCATTCATGGTTCTTATAAGTGCTTCAAGACTGGACTCCATGGTTGAACTGGGTTGGGATTTAGACTTCTGGTATTGGGTTCCTAATCTAGTGGTCATGCAACAAATCAATAATCAAAATGAAATGATGCAACCAAGCATGCAAAAGAGAGAGAAAAAGCTAGTATAATCTAGGGTTTCCTAGACCAAGAGCCAGAAATTGGGTGGGTCAGCTCAACTTACACCTAACCAAATAGCTAATCCTTCCACTGGCCAGGTAGGGGTGGGAGTGTGGGAGGTCCCCCTGCTTTCACAGGGACCCAATTAAAAATCACAACACCACTTAGGTCGTTTGACTTTAGACCCCCAGCCTTAGACACCAGCTTTCAGTAACAACTAAAGGATTAAATGCACTAGTTGGCCCACACAATTCTGACCCGACCTGTTGATGTCTCCTAGCCCTCTAGGGCAAATTATGTCTAATTGATTTTTATTAGGTTTGGGTTAGTATGATGATGGTTGTTTTGGGCCTAGGACAGGTGATGAAATCCTGCCCTGATTTGAGATATAGAGTTGCCCTTAAGATTAGGTTAAAGATGATGGCAATCGATGATCCTGATGCAATCTAAAAACAATCAGAAAAAATAAAATATTTTTTAAATTATTTTATGATGTATCAGATTAGGTTCAAGTTAACTGGGGTTAGCAAATAAAGTTTGGCTTGGGATTGGGGTGTGTGGAAGTTGATTAGGTTAGGTTGAGTCAAGATGCAGAATTTAGTAGAAATCAAAGGATTAGGGTTTCAGTTGATACAAAGTTTGACATAGATCTCTATGTAGAAGAAAATCAAAAAAAATCTGAAACAGAGGATGGATAGTGATGATAAAACGTACCAAGTTTCATGTAAAACAAAAATCATATGTTGATGCAAATTCTAGGGTTTTTTGGACTACTACAGAAATTATCTAGATTCTATTAGGATTTCTAATATGCCAAATTTTTATGATTTAGGGTTTCTATAAAATTAATTAAAAAATTTAATAATTATTAGGATAGAATAGAGGACATGAAGTGCAAATCTCACAAAAAAATAAAATGTTTAAGATGCTAAAAATAGATGAAACCTAGACACCTAATGTAGTAGATAGAATGCAAAAATTAGGGTTTGTGATTACAAAGAAGATAAAAACTATCCTAAACCTGCTATGATACCAAACTGATGAGGGATGACTCTAAGACTACTAAACATGCATGTAAAATAGTAAAATAATTTTTTTGTGATTTTTATAATTTTTTTTGCAGGATAGATTCCCAAAATAAAGTAAGAACTAGCGGAAAGACTAGCAGTGCAAAGAATCATCGGATCGCAGGCGAACTCATTCAAACTAATGAAATAGCTAAGACTCGAGAGTTAAGAAACTCCTAGTTTATGATAGTTTATCTTCATCAAATCAAAAAATAAGAGTTCGGAAGGTTTCTTACCAGTTAGGGATTTGAATTTGCAATTGTAGGGATCACACAGCTCTCAGATTGAAGCCTGGATGAAGAAGCTTCAGTTCCTTGAATCAGATGGCTGATCTAGACCCGATCTGAAGGCAAGGAAAGCCTCCTCTAGGGAGAGGAAACACCTCGGGGATCCTGCAAGCATCAGGGGCAATCAAAATAGCAATTAAACAAAGGAATAATAAATTAGGATTTAGAATTGAAAGAACTAGGTTTAGGTATGGATGTCACGGGGAAGAAGCAGTTGCTTAATTGGGACAGCAGCTAGGGCTTTTTTTGCTTGTGCATGGCTGATCTCCAAGGATGCAAAAGGATGCTAAGGCAGCAGGGATTCAGCTAGGGCACACAAGGAGAGCACTCAAAGTAAAGAACCAAAACAAAACCCCAACATAAGGCAATGACTCAAAATTTTAGCAAGTTGTATTCATAAGAAAGAGATGATTACAAAAGGGGGAGTGGTGG
Organism: Areca catechu; assembly: GCA_021397845.1. Lineage (NCBI taxonomy): Eukaryota > Viridiplantae > Streptophyta > Magnoliopsida > Arecales > Arecaceae > Areca > Areca catechu. The sequence continues at coordinate 1,321,632 of JAHSVC010000025.1, forward strand.
GGTATTTATAGAGTTTCCATGCCCTCTCTAACTAGGGTTACACTTAGGTTAACAAGCCTTCTCCTAGTTAGTTTACATGTCCTCTCCTAGCTAGGTTATAATTACAAAGCTTAAAAGAACTCCTAACTAGGTTAGGATAGTCTTCTCCTTCTCACTTAAGGACATCTCCCTTTGAGCTTTGACTTGGTCAACCCTTCAAGGATGCTTAGGAGGGTGTGTTGGGCTTCTAGGGACAGCAAGAGGCTGGTCCAAAGGGGCTTGGGTGCATGGGCTTGGGCCTTTGGAAGCTGGGGTGGCCTGGTAGCCTGGTAGCAAAAATATTCCCTAGTATCTTGCTTCTTAAGGGCTTCGACTTGGCACCTGGGCTTGATTTGTTTGGGCTAAAATGCAGGTGGATCTTTGGAATCATGGATGCCATTGTCTGGGAATATACTCTGGCATCTAGAAGGAAATCTGGGCATCTGGAAGGAATCAGGGTTTCTTGAAGCATCTTGGATCCTGGGTTGTCTCACAAAATCTAATGGGCTAATGTAGTGGCCTCTGACTCCTAGATGTGGTCTGGTAGAACTCTAAAATAGGGTAACCTCCTCTCTTGTACAAAAATTGGGCTCATATTAGACTCATAATTGATGAACAGGACTCAAAATACTAACTAGATTAAGGGTTGAGATAAATTAACTAACCTCAACTTATTATAGAAGTCAATCTTAATTGATTATAAAATTTTGACACATGACTAAGTAAATGAAATAGGGCCCAGTAATCTGTGTCTAATCCTGGTGCCCCTACCAAATGGGATGGGCTCTAACGATTCATGCAACCTGATATTCTCAACAAAATGTGACCTAATGTTTCTAGATACATGAAATGACTCAAGGAACGGTAGGAAATAGGAAGGGGATTCTGGGACTGGTTCTGGACTAAAGAGACTGACCTTAAGTATGAACATTGGGTTATGTCTCTTGGCAAGAAATGGTCCATGCTATGGAATGATGGGTCAACAATTTTTAGGAAAAGGTCCTCAAAGGGAACTATGGGTGGGGATTCATCCTGAGGGTACTGAGTTAAAGAGATCATGTCCTCAATAAATTCCTTGGGCTCTTGAATTTTAGGACTCGGCTCTATAATTTGGTTTTCCTTTAGTGGCTCCTCAAGCATGATTCTAATAGTAGGATCAGGTTACTCAAGGTCCTTTTTCTCTAACTGTTCTTCCAAGATTGTTTCGGTTTGGATGTGGTCAAGGTCAGCTACCACTAGATTGGCTTATACCTGGGTACCTATGGGGTCAGCTAATTCTAGGTCTTCTAGAGATGTCTCCTCTTCTTCTCCCTCGTACTCAACCACTAAGCTCATATCAGCTTCATACACTTTCACTTTAATGTCATTCCGGTGAACCAGTGGGGTGGTAGGAGGGATTTTGGTAGGAGGGGTTTGGTTAAGGGAATACTGGCTAGTGATTGGTTGAGCTAGGGTGGGTCGACTAAGGGATACTTGACTAGTATCTGGTTTCGACTATGGGCACTAATCCTAGTGGGCTCAAGTTGACTATGAGGAAGGGGACTAGTATTGGGCTCATATCTAGGGGTACTAATCCTATGGGACTTAGGTCGATGGCCTATGGGATCATTCTTCTCATAGGTCATGGGTTCAGATCTATAGTGGTGTGGGCATTATGATCAGACAAAGGCTCCTCAACCCTCTGAGGATTTCGGATTAGGGTTTTAATTTGTTGGGTCCTGTAATAAGGCTTTAAGCCTATGCATTTTATTTTGAGTTATGAATTTAGTCTCAATTGCTTTTGTTTTAGTCATGTAACTTGACCAATTTGGTTAAGTTGTGTCTATGGGTCCTGTAATGATTCCAGTCCGAGTCTGTTTGAAGATTGGGCCCAAGTCGAAGTGGTCTTTGAGTCTAGTCCAATTGTAATGGGTCAAGCCATCTCCCAAGTCTTGAAAGATGCCACTTCAGCCCTTGGGCGCCACCTCATCCATCACATGTGGTGCCATATCACCTTGACAAGTGGATGGCCAAGGCAAGGGGGAATGCTGATTTTTGTGGGCGCCATCCCTTGATCTTTTCCTCCCTTCCCTCCCCCTATCAAGCCTCTTGCTAAAGAAGTCATGGGCGGCGAATGGAAGGTCAATGGGAGTTGAAGATTGTGAAGACAAGTCCCTTGCCTCAAGCCCCCCATATCAAGCCATCTTTCCAAAATGCTTGGTTGGCCATGGAAGGTCAATAGGAGTTAAAGATATGAGAAGACAAGTCCCTTGCTTCAAGCCCTCATATCAAGATTTTTTCCCAAAATATTTGATTAGCTATGGAAGGAAAATCAAGAGTCCAAGGGTGCCAAGACAACCTCCATCTTCCAAGCCCTATATCATGTTTCTCACCAAAGGTGGGTGGGTGAGCAAGGAAAGAAGGAAGACATAAGCCTTGGTACAAGCCCCATATCATGCCACGCCCAATCACAAGCAAGCTTTGGTCGGCCAAGGAGAAGGGATTTCAGATTTTTGGGTGCCTTATCAAGAGAAGACTTGTAATTTTCATTTTGAATTTGAAAAGGGTCCAAAGGTGCCTATATAAAGGACCTTACCCCTCATTTGTATGGCTAATTTTGATGAATTAAAGAAAAGATTTTGAGTGCTACTCTTCTAGTTGTTGCCTTCGTTCCTTAAGAATGTCGATCTCCGTGAGGGAGCGCCTTCGCCTTCGAGTGTCGAGAGGTGTGAGGCCTCAAGTTACCTTCTCTTCCATGCAAGCCATCTTCCATCTTCGAGTTCGGAGGCCATCTGGATGATCCATCTTAGCGCCTAGCAAGAAGATCCCCCATTCACCACCATCTTCAACTTTTCCTCCCTCATTGCTTCTTGTTTCTTGCTAACTCCCAACATTTCTCTTGATTTCTTGCAGGTCCTCTAGGTGCCACGAATATGGAGTCGATCTACCTTGCCTTCGCTACCTTCAGATGGAAAGCCGATGCATTCGCAGGGTTGAAGGCTCGATCATCCAGGCCGCATCTGCGAGAGTGAGTGAACTCGGCATCGGGCGCATCAGAACATTATAAGGTTTGCCACCCTAACTCCTAAGTTGGTATTGATCTGAGAGCTAAGTCCTATGAGGTTTCTCAATCCCGGGGTCCTCTTCTCATCCTGTTTAGGGGCTTACTTGCTAGTTTGAAGTTCTTATTATTATAAAACCCTGGATCTACTCTTACTTGTCTTCGAGAATCCTTAACCTCATTTAAAAAAACCTAAAAATCATAAAGAAAAAAACACCTGCATCATCCTAGCATCTAGTTAGTCTCGTATCATCTGGTATCAGAGCATGGTTAGGACTTAGCATCTTCTTAAGTACTTGGATTAGGTGCTTCACCATGGCCATCCGGTCATAGGAAAAAGAAGGGCTACAAGACCCTCACATCACATTCCACGAGGATTTTCTATGGCATGTGGGGGTGCCAATGTGATTGACCTTTGAAGGAGAACACAAAGAGATAAGTTTTGAATCTTAAAGAATAGTTTTGCATCATTAGAATCTAGCATCTTCAAATTTCTGCATTTTTTTCATTTCAGTACATAGTCTGATATTTTAGTTGTTTCTGCCTATAAGAATTTTAGTTTTTTATGATTTTTATTTTGCTGGATTTTGCACAATTAGAAGTATTCCTCAAAATTTTCTCAGAGTTTATTTCTGTCTGTAAAATTTTTACATGGCTGATTACCACCTGAAGAAATTCTGCTCTGAAAATTTAGCAAGTGCATCTCATCACATCTTCATTTTCCATATAGTTTAATTTTTGCATGTAGGTTCATAATTTTTAATTCCCAGCATATTATTTCTGCTAGCATACATCAAAAATCCAAAAACAAAACTTAGGTACATCTCATTAGATCATTTGTATGCCATCATTCTCATAATTCACTTAAGGGCATCAATATCATAAGATAAGGGAAGGAAGTCACTATCTTTCCTTAGCCCAAAAACAACCACCCTTGCATTATAAATCCAAACCTAATCTAAAATCTAGTAGCAACCTAATAGATTAGGGACACCAATGAGTTGAGTTTGACCATTTTGGGGAAGCTGGTTGCATATAACCCTTCAATTGGTACCAAGAAGCCGGTGTCTAAGGCAACAGGTCTAGCGTCAAACGACCTAAGTGGTGTCATGGTTCCTTAATTGGGTCCTTGTGAAAGCAAGGGGGGCCTCCAATACTCCCACCTCTTACCTTGTCGGTGAAAGGACTAGTTGATTGTGCTATGTGTCTTCTACATGGACTCATTGTGATTGAACTCCTAGGTCTAGCAAACCCATAGCACCTTTCGTTGTGTGTTGCATGTTGACTAGGCCAGAAGTTCCCTATCACCCCCATCACTCCCAGTCTAGTGAACCCATAGAGAACGACCATGAGGATCCATTAAAGGTCATCACTGAACATCTAGCTAGGTTGAACAAAATGTTTGATGAGTTTGAAATCAGAATTGAAATAAGGCTAGAAACTCTGGAGAGAACCCGGGAGCCTTCCACTGAACTTGAGTCTGAGTCATCTCTCACACCAAGTTTGGTAGAAGATGAATTGTTAGAAGAATATGAGGGAGAGGAAGAACTATTTGAATCTGAAAACCTTTTAGGAGTAGTTAGATTCATGCTTACGCAAAACATAGTGCAAGAAGATTGGCATAGGACCAACATCTTACAAACCTTTGTTAGGCTAGGGGATAAGGTGTGCAAGATCATAGTTGATAGTGGGAGCTGTGTCAATGCCATCTCTTTAAGTACTGTCAAATCCCTAGGATTGACCCTAGTTCCTCACCCCAACCCTTATAAGGTCTCATGGATAGATTCAACTTCCATACCCATAAAGTCTCGATGCCAATTCATGATCAAATTGCAGTCATATGAATAGATGATTTGGTGTGATGTCCTTCCCATGGGCATCAGTAGCATTATCCTAGGTCGACCCTAGCATTATGATCACAATGCCACCCTTTATGGTCGGACCAATATCTGTACCTTTAACCACCATGGAAAGAAATTTACAATTAATCCAATTCAGCCTAAAGACCAGGTTAAAAGAGGATCTAGTAGCCTAAAGGAAGAGAAGACAGAAGTCAACCTGATCAAGGCCAAAGAGTTAAAGAATGTGATGATTGAGGGAACCCTTGCCTCAAAAGAGATTTATGAACCAACCCAGAGAGAAGAACCTTCTGAAGAATTTCAGGGAGAAAGGATTGAGCCCACTAAGAATTTAAGTGAAGAAACCCCTGAGCCTATTAAGGAATCCCAAGAAGAAACCCATGAATCAAGTTTAATGGAGAAGTGTGATGAAGATGAACCCAAGGTTGAAATCAATAAGGAATCAAAGGAAAATGATCCTGAACCCACTATAGAATTTGAAGAAGAAATGACCAAGTCAGGATCAAACAAAGTAGATGAAAGTGAAGGTTCTCAAGTATTGCCCATAGAGAAGGTCCAAGAACAAGTCCCTAAGGAACAACCCCAAGAAGTAGACATTAGTTTAGAGGACTTTCAAGATAAACTTTTCAAAGACCTTCCTGATGACATTCCTCCTTCTAGGAGCACCCAGCCTGCCCTAGAACTTGCACCTATAGATCCTCCTAGTACAAATCATGAGGTTAGGACAAGTACGCCCATAGATCAAAATTCATACGTTAAGGTCAGTCTCTTTAGCTTTGAACCAGCCCCTGAGTCTCTTTCCTATTTCCTACCCTTTCCTGAGTCTACACATGTTTCTAAAGCCATTAGGTTACATTTTATTGAGATCACTAGGTTGCATAAACCCTTAGAGCCCATCCCATTTGCAACCTACTTTTGGAAGACCTTATGGCATTTGATAAGAACCCATGGTAAATTCTCATGTGCAGACCATACCAGGGTCAAACCTAGAGAGTCAATAATCTATTAGGTTTAGGACCTAGGGAGTCCAATAAAATTCCTCTCAATAAGAATACATAGTTGAGTCTATTTTTTGTCGAGTGTCAGTATGAGTCTCAGAGTCCGCAAATTCATTTGCACTACATATTAAAGGCATGCATAAGGAAATTAGCTTTAAAATCAACCTAATACAAGAAATTGGCTGAATCCCGAAAGTAAGCCAAAGAATATGAAATAAGGGATTCTGTAATGATTAGGCTTAGGCCTGAATGGTTTCCACCAAGAACCACTAAGAAACTTCATGCTCATGGAGCTGGCCCCTTTTGAGTGATAAGGAGGGTTGGCCCTAATGCCTATGTGCTTGAGCTATCCCTAGATTATAGCTTTAGCTTGACTTTCAGTATCTCGGACTTAGTCGAAGTATAGGGACCCAGCAAACATACCTAGAGAGCCATTTGGGCCTGACCTTTCATTTGAGAGAAACCTGACCCTGAGTGTCCATCTTAAATTTTATTTGAGAGAGGAGAGCAAATCGAGCATGTCCTGGATGATTAAGCTACGACCACCCGGGACAAAGGCTATCAGCGTTACTTGGTCTGATCGCAAGGCCGATCACAGTTCGATGATTCATGGATTACCCAAGAGAACTTGCAGCACCTTGACCCCGACCTTCTAGAAAAGTATCAAAGCCAAATCTACCCTTACTCGATAGGGTCGAGTTCCTCCCATCCTGGAAGAATTGGTGTGGGCACCAGGATCAGACAGAGGCTCCTCAACCCTTTGATGATCTCGAATTAGGGTTTTATTTAGTTGGGTCCTATAATAAGGCTTCAAGCCTATGCATTTTATTTTGAGTCATAAATTTAGTCTCAATTGCTTTTGTTTTAGTCATGTACCTTGACCAATTTGGTTAAGTTGTGTCTATGGGTCCTGTAATGATTACAGTCTGAGTTTGTTTGAGGATTGGGTCCAAGCCGGAGTGGTCTTTGAGTCTAGTCCAATTGTAATGGGTCAAGCCATCTCCCAAGTGATGTGGGACAGGTGGTAGGATCGTTGGTGAGCCTAAAAGTCACCGAAATTAGGGTATCATATTATTTTGGATTTTTTTTGTAAGGGATGGTGAAGGAAATAATGGGGATGGAAGATAAGGATCTGGATCTCATGGACTTTAGGACTCACACTAACAAAGAGACCTCTCACCTCTAGGGCATTCCACCCTCCTCGATACTTGGAGGCGTTAGGGTGAATCTCAAAGGTTATAAGGGGATAAAGAAAATGGAATGGGAAGGGAGATAACAAGACATGACTTCACATCATGTCCTAGGGTTGGGTCTCACACCCTCTCCTTACGGAGTGGAAGAAAAGAATCTCTCTTTCCCTAAAAATTCATCTTTATTGACTGAACTTTTTTTTTTTACAAAGGACTGAGGGTGGTATTTATAGACCTGTCCAACTCTCATTTGAATTTGAATACAAGATAGAGATGATTCAAATTCAAATACAAGATAGGATAAGATAAGCTTATCCATATCTCAATCATAACTAACCAAATCCTAATTCAAATTTCAAATAAAAGATAAATCCTAAACTAATTTATTCTAGATATGCACCAATATTCGTGCAGATCCAAGATTCATGCATGCTTCGGGAACTGTGCTGGTGATGTCCCCATCACCAATCCTTGAAAGATGCCACTTCAGCCCTTGGGTGCCACCTCATCAATCCCATTTGGCACCACATCACCTTGACAAGTGGGTGGCCAAGGCAAGGGGGAATGCCGATTTTTATGGGTGCCATCCCTTGATCTTTTCCTCCCTTCCCTTCCCCTATCAAGCCTCTTGCTAAAGGAGTCATGGGCGGCCAATGGAAGGTCAATGGGAGTTGAAGATTGTGAAGACAAGTCCCTTGCTTCAAGCCCCCCATATCAAGCCATCTTCCTAAAATGCTTGGTCAGCCATGGAAGGTCAATAGTGGTTAAAGATATGAGAAGACAAGTCCCTTGCTTCAAGCCCTTATATCAAGATTTCTTCCCAAAATATTTGATCATCTATGGAAGGAAAATCAAGAGTGCAAGGGTGCCAAGATAACCTCAATCTTCCAAGCCCCATTCCAAGGTCTTTAGGACAGCATCAAGGTGGGATTCCATGGGTTCAGTCGATTGTGGAGGTGGTGGATGATATGAAGCTCTTGATCTAGTACATATGCAAGACTCAAACAAATCGACTACGGGTACCTAGACCTAAAGCCCAAACAGAATGGGTTGACTCAACTTACACAGAACTCAATCCCTAACCTTCCACTGGCCAGGCAAGAGTTGGGATGGTGGGAGGCCCCCTGCTTAATGCAGGACCCAATTAAAGAATCACTGATCTACTTAGGTCATTTGACACTGTACCTTTAGCCTAGACACCAGCTTCCCACAATGGAGATGAATTGGGTGCACTAGTCTTCCCACAATGGTTGAACCCGACCTGTTGATGTCCCTAGCTCTCTAGAGCAAATTAGGTCTAATCAATTTTAGTTAGGATTGGGTTTAGATGTAAAGATTGTGATTTTGTGCTAAGGAGAGGTGATCAAATCCTCCCCTCATCTGACATAGTAAAAGTGCCCTTAAGGTAAGTTATGTAGATGATGGCACATATATGAAATGCAAATTAGGATTTTGTAGTTTTGATATTTTATGATTTTGAATATTTTTTTTATCTTTATATTTGGTAGAAAATAAAATATGCAGAAAAGTACATAATATGCAAGAAATATGTAGAAAAATAAAAATATGGAAAGATTATGCAAGAAGAACCCTAAACATACTAAAATTTGTCTTGCTGAAAAATAGAGTAGAATTGTTCTCAAAACGTATTCTGGTGTACAAAAAATTCACAGACCGAATTAAATCATGAAAAAACTATGAAAAATACTTTCAATTATATATAATCCATCAAAACAAAAATTAGGATTTTTGGATCTTCCTACATGCATAAATCATAATACTAACAGACCATATATTGAGATAATGGAATGCAGAAACTAGCCTTAAACTATGCTCTGATACCAAATGTTGCAGTATGATTTATGCATGAAAAGTATTTTTTCATGATTAAGCATGAAGTTAAGGTGTTAGATCCTGAATTTCAAGCCATGATTCAAAGTATAGAATTCTATGAAAATTCTGGAAGTCATTCATGCAGAAATAAACCCTAACATTATAGATAAGTAGGATCGCCAAGGATGAGAAACCCTGGTCAGGCTAGCTTTCCTACGATAGCACTACTGATAAATCAAGGGGGTGTACCTGGAAATGGTAGAAGTTCCTGCTAAAGATCGTTCCATGAAGAGATCGCTCACACTCCTGGATGTGGCTTGGAAGAACAAGCTTCTGACCTTGTAGATTCGTGGCTTTCTACTCAGTGATCCAACAGCTGATCAGAAGGTATCCTTGGACTCGTGGGAACTGAGGGATCTATAAATCACCATATGGGGTTAGAAAACTAAGAGTATGAAGATTGAATAATTGAAGGAAAAAGAAAGGCTATTGGATGATGGTGTCCAAGGGTCGAAAGGAAGGGGCGGCTAGGGTTTGATGTTATAGATAAAGACAGGGCACAGGAACAAGAAGAACTCACACATAGCTCGCACACAGCATGCATATAGCAAGGGCACATATCAAAGATAAAAAAACTCAAATTTAATTCATCAATATTCTGAAATTATATGAGGATGGGAGGCCTTTAAATAGGCTTACAAACTTGGGACTCAAGTAAGGGTATTCATGAGAAATTACATTAGTCCTAAACCCATACAAAGACATAGACTAGGGCTCTCCACTTTTGACTGAGCCTCTCTCTCCCCCTCTCCTTCTCTTGGTTGGCCAAAGAGGGGTGACTCTAAGGGAGGCTGACCAAGGGGGGTGACCATAAGGGTTGGTGCCCCTCTTGATGCTCCTCATGGTCTTTGGGCTGCCCAGCATGCTCCAGGCTACGGTCCAGGGTTCCAAGGCCTTCAAATTCTCTTGCTGGGTCTTCCATGGTCTTTAAACTTAGCTCCATGACTTTAAGCTAGCTGAATCTTTGATTATCTTGAGTCTTCTACTTGCAAAATTTGACTGGACTCACTATAAAATTTATAGGACTCAGAAAATGACTAGCTCAACATGAGTTGACTTGATTGATAAACTTCAAAACTTACAGGACTCAAAACTTGACCTGACTCAACTGACTTGGCATTATAAATACAGGACTTAAGTGTGGACAGGACTCCAATGGACTTACAAAACTCAAATGAACTCACTCAAATTGACTAAACCCTAATTACAAATTGAACAAAACTTGGACTCATATCCTAAACTCTAATTTGATAACAACAGAGGGTTGAAATGCCTCTGCCAAAGTCTGGGGTCTCTGATGTCCCCATCAAGGAAATATCTATTGCAGACTCAGAGTTGATTGACCAGAAGATTACTCAGACTGAAACCGTAGTGGAAGTATATGAAGCTGGAGAAAACCTGATAGATGGGTATAAAGGAGAAGAGGAAGTCGATGAGTCACCTAATGTATTAGAGGACCATTAGGAAAAGAGAATCATGAGGGATTTAACATCCCTACCATTAGGGCTTTGCCTGAAGAAATCCTAGAAGAGACCCAAATAGGAGAGATTAGTCCTGAAATTCTTGAACCAGAGGAATTTATCGAAGACATGATCTCTTTAATTCGGTACCCTTGGGATGAGGTCACCTCTTTGATTCTAATTAATGATCTCTTCCATGAACTTACTGACCCGTTCTTCAATAAAGTGGACTTTTTGCTACCTGTAGATACATGTCCATTCTGTAAGGTCACCGCCATGAATCTAGACCCAGTTGTCAAACCCACCTCATATTTCCTACCCTTCCCTGAGGATTTCAATCTTTTTAGAACCATGTAGTTGTATTTTGTTGAAGTTAGCATGTTTTATCAGTCCTTTGAGCCCATTCAATTTGCTACCTACTTTTGAAGACCTTATGGCATTTATCAGGAGTCCACGTCAAATTTCATCTACATATCATCCATCAACTAGGAATCAAGCCCAAAGTTGTAGTTGTAGACCTAATAAATTTCATTTGATAAGAATGCATAGTTGAGTCCGTTAGGTATTGATGTGAGTCATATGCACAGCATGTTAAGGAATTGCAAAAAAAGATAAGTAAGAAAATTATTAAAAGCAATGAATCTTATGAGCATATGGCAAACTCACATAAACATTTCAAAGAATTTAATGAGGGTGACTTTGTCCTGATCAGGCTTCATCCTGAATGATTCCCACCAGGAACTATTAAAAAACTACATTCCCGTAGTGCGGGACCATACAAGATCATAAAGAAAATTGGGTCTAATGCCTAAGTGTTAGAATTACCACCTGAATTAGGTATTAGTCCAACCTTCAATGTATTAGATTTTGTTGAGAATAAGGAGCCAATAATGATACCTAGTGAGACATTTGGGCCTGATTCCATCTTTGAGAGTGACCCTATCCCGAGTGTTCACCAGCCAAATTACCAAAACGGAGAGATAAGATTGAGTGGATTTTAGATGACAAAACTATCACTACTAGAAGTAAAGATTATCAACGTTACCTGGTTTCATGGCAAGGTAGACCAGAATATGATGACTTGTGGATCACTCGAGAGGATCGGCAAAGACTTAACCTAGACTTGCTAGAATATTTGCAGAGCAGAGTCAACCCATATTCGATAGGGTCGAGTTCCTCCCATCCCGGGAGAATTGATGAGGACACTAGAGCTAGGAAGAGATGTCAGAACCCTACAAGCTCATTGTGGGTCACCAATGAGTAGTTGTTTTATCTTAATTTTATCTTGAGTCCTGTAAATAACATTAGTTTGCTTTATTTTGCAAATTAGTCAAGTTAGGTTTGCTTGAATTTGAGTGTTATAATTGAATGAGGTTCAAGCTCAATTGTTAGCCAAGGCCAGGCCCAGTTGTTGAAGCCATGTCACCATGCCATGTCATCATGCCACATTGCCTTGGTGGATCAATTCCATGATAAAAGAAGGTTGTCCAAAATTTTTACCAGACATCCAGACATCCGGACATCCAGACATCGAGACATTGGGACATCTAGACATCGAGATATTGGGACATCTAGACATCGAGACAATGGGACAGTGGGACATCGGGATAATTTAAGATTCAAGTTTATCCAAGAGAGGGGCCAACAAGTTCCTTCTCATCGTCTCTTTTTTAAATCCAAGATGATGCCATTTAAGAGGAGTAAAATGGAAGGATTCTTCCTCCTATTTAGCACCATCTATCAAGAATTGTCGCCCAGTCCAAATGGTCGGCCAACTTAAGGAGTTATTCAAATTTAAATGGAAGAAGAGTCAAAGGTTAAGTGGAGGTTCATCTATATTTCAAAGGAGTCCAAGTTCCTATGGAATCCATTCAACATTCAAAGAGATGTTTTATTATTTTGCCTACCATTCAAATTTGAAGAATAAGAAGTTCATGCCAAGAGTGGATTAGCGATAATTGAAAAAGGATTAAGGGCACCATCTCATCTCATTTTTGTCACCACATTCTTCTTAAAAATCGTAGAATGCCTCATTCATTGCCCAAGTCATGGAGAAGACCGAGAACAAAGGAGTCTACCCAATTTAAATTACAAAGAGTCTTCATTAAGGTCAAGAAGGAAATTAGAGTCCATTGTCATCTTAATTATTTTTGTTTTTAAAAGACTATTTTCTTATCTTGCTACCATGAGTTTATTCTTATCAAGGTACTATGTAAGTGGTCTATAAAATACCACCCCATTCCCCTGATGTAATCAAACTTATGATTGATTAATGAAATTCTATCAGTTTTTCTCCAATTGCTGGGTAATTGTTGAGAGTGCAATTGGTGGTTAAATAATTGTAGTGTGCGAGTGCTCTGCTATTTAAGATTGCATTAGTGTGTGTGGAGTACTGAAGCCCGAGTTGTCTCTTGAGTCCAAGATCTAGAAGCCTAGTGCCACCATCTTTAACATCCAGTCTAGATCCAGAACTAAGCTGAACATCCTTCTTTCCCTTTCTCATTTAGATTTTCACTCCATTTCCACCATTCTAATCAAAGTTCTCTTGTAGGATCTCTAGAGTACTTGATCAGAAGAGGAGGTTTTCCTTGCCATCCAACTATGAACGGGAAGATCTACTTTGAAGGACTGAAGTTTGCAATCCTACTACAAGATCTTAAGAGTTGAATCTAGATCTGTTGAAATAAAGGAGGGAAAAGTGTTATTGATAAGTAACCATCCGAATCTCATTGGATCTGGTTGATTGAAGTCATGACATCCTAGTTTTAGTGGTTTCTCAATCATCGGATCCAGTGTTCTTTATGTGATTGCATGTCGATTTATATTGCAGGTAGCTAGTAAAGACTTAGTCTATTTTTTATTAAATTAATTCGATAGTTTATCTAAGTTTGCTATCATTGCTCATCAAAATCAAATTTTAAATTATTAAAATTAGTCTTTGCATCCATCCTGCATCAACTTTGGTATCAGAGCTGGTACCGCATCAGTTTTAGTATCAGAGCTTCTTGCATCCCGCATGTTGACCCCATAAGTGACTTTGATGATAACCAAACATTGGTGCATGCATTTGTTTTACTAACAACTCGTCAAGTAGTTTACAAGTTTTTGTAGGTTGAATTCTTTGTTCAAACTTGAACTCCTACATTTGTATTTCTTGTTTTGAGTTGTGTTGTAATTGAAATTTGTAAAGAAGAACCCAAAGGAAAAATTAAGAAAGTTCATAAAATTGGGTTACTTCTAAATGTGTTTCAAGCTTTCTGTTTCTTAGAAACTTGTTGAAACTGAAGACATCTTGAAGCTTGAAGACTTGCTAGATGAATTATGGAGATAGACTGAAAAGTTCATTGAAACTTTCATCCGAGCCGACTCGAGGAGAAGAGAGCCAACTCTGGCACATTGCAAGCAAGAGGATCTTGGCACGCGGATATCCAAGCCAACTCTAAGGGACCCAAGCTGACTCGTCCAGAGTGCAATTTCTTGAATCAGACGGGCGAGCCAACCTGAAGGAACTCCGAGCTGACTCATCACATGGTCAAACATTCGAGCTGACACTTCAGAAGATCGAGTCGACTCCTCCAGAGTCCAGAAATTGGTTTTTGAGAAGAACAGCCGTCTGAGTCGACTAGAGTGGAAGTTTGCTGACTCGACCAGACTAACATTTTGAAGGCTTGAGGATCCAAGTCGGCTAGAATCAAGCGAGCCGACTCTTACTGAATGAAGAATCAAGACACTGTGCAAGCAAGCCGACTGGATTGAAGAGAGTCGACTCGACCAGAACTCCTCTATGGATTCGAGCCGACTCAAGTGATCTGAGTCAACTCAAAGGTCGATTTCAGACTTGCAACGGCTAGTTCCAGAACTTAGAATTTGAATCTAAAAAGTGTACCAATGGTCAAATGTCACATCCCAATGGTCTACAATGACTCAAACTTCCTTGGGATGATGGAAGGCCATATATTTGAGGGATTTGAACTTCTTTGAAGAAAGTGTTGGAGAGTTCCTAAAAGATTTAATGCTTTATTGAATATCCAACCTACCAACAAGGAAGAAAGCACTAAGAGCATTCAAGACAGCCTTCAAGTCTTCACCAACTCACATCTGAAGCTTGAAGCACTTAGCAAAGAAGCAAAAGAAGTCATTAAAGTGCTTTAAAGTGCATTCAAGTGGGCTTCTCTCGAGTTGCATCGGCAACCACTTGACAAAATTTAGTTTGTCACTTTGTTGCATTTATTTTCAATTCATTCTTGAATTGTTGGGTTATTGGTGAGCCCAGTTGAAAAACCAAATAGGTTCTTGGTGAGCCTTTATTAAAAACCAAGTGTTGGATTCTTGGTGATCCTGGTAAAACCAAGTTGGATTCTTGGTGATTTTGGTAAAACCAAGTTGGGTTTCTTTGGTGATCCCGGTAAAACCAAAGTGTAGAGATTTGGATTGTGAGCTTGTTAAAACAATCTGACTGTATTCTTATGGGGGATATAGTGAAAATCTCAAGTGGTAATCTTGGATAGTGGTTGTAGGAGCTGGGTTACTCTGAATCACTATAATTTTTGTATGTTTGTGTTATGCTTCTCTGATCTTATTTAGCTTCTGTAGTTAATTACTTTTTCACATCACCTAGCACTCTAAAAGAGATTTTCAAAAGCACATTATCTGTTTAAATTTTTTAAATTCTTAATTCACCCCCTCTTGGAAAAGCCACCTGGGCAACAACTAGTATCAGAGCAGTGTCTCTGATTACATTTGAGTAAAGATTGGTGGCTCATCCCATGAGTACATCCTTGGTCGAAGGCCAATCTACTAATAGACCTCCACTCTTCACCAGCATAGAATATTCTTACTGGAAAGCAAGAATGAAAATCTATATATAAGCTATTGATTTTCAATTATGGAAGGTCATTCGTAAAGGGCCACATGTTTCCATGATCAAAATTGATGGCATGGATGTCCTTAGGCCTGAAGAGGATTGGGATGAAAATGACATGAAGATGGAAGAATTAAATGCCAAAGCAATGAATTTGCTATACTGTGCTTTGGATTCAAATGAGTTTAATCAAATTTTCACTTGCTTTTCGGCAAAGAAAATTCAAAATAAACTTGAAGTGACCCACGAAGGAACTTCGCAAGTGAAGACTTCAAAAATAAATCTTCTAGTACACAACTATGAATTGTTTAAAATGGAACCTACTGAAAATATCTCTACCATGTATACTAGATTTATAGATAATATTAATGGTTTGAAAAGGCTTGGCAGGGTTTACTCAAATGCTGACTTGGTACAGAAGATCTTGAGATCACTTCTAGATAAATGGGACCCTAAAGTAATGGCCATCCAAGAAGCTAAAGATTTAAACACCTTGCCTATGGATGAATTAATGGGTTCACTCATCACACGTGAATTAACCATGCAGCACAGAACTGATGATGATCTAAAGAAGAAGAAGACAATTGCCTTCAAAGCTGCATTGGAATCAAAGAAAGATAAGGAATCAGAAGATGACTCCACCTCCTTCGAGGACAATCTAGAAGATGAAGATATCTCAATGGTCATGAGGAGATTTAGAAAGTTTATGGGAAAGAAGAAAGAAAGATTCAATTAAAAATTCCATAAACGAGGAGAGCACTCCAAGAAAAAGGACAAGGACAAAGAAAAGGAAAAGGAACAAGTCCCCACCTTCTATGAATATAAGAAATCGGGGCACATTCATCTAGATTGTCCATTATTGAAGAAATTCTTCAAGAAGAAGAAAAAGAAAGCGATGGTTGCCATATTGAGCGACAGTGAGGAATCCACCTCAACTAAAGAGGAAGAGATCACAAAAATAGCTAATTTATATCTAATGGGTCTCGAGGACGAGGTAACATCCCCCAATGCTTAAATTGAATTTATATTTGATGAATTAAATTCTACATTTCATGATTTATTATCTGAATTTAAAAAGGCTGGAGTAAAGATTAGATCTTTAAAGAATATCAATGATTCTTTACTCAAAGAAAAAGAAGAGATTTCAGAAAAGAATATTTTGTTGCAAAAAGAACTTCATGTCTTTTTTGAAAATTATAGAGATTTGAAAACTAAGAATAGTGATTTTCTAGATAAAAACAAAGCTTTGTTGAATGAAAATAATGAGTTGTAAAAAAAGGTTGAAAAACTCAAACCATTTGTTGAAAAACTTACTTTATCTTTAAACAAGCTTGAGTTGATTCTTAAAGAACAAAAAATTTCTGGTAACAAAGCTAGAATTTGTTTTAATACTTCAAATTCAAATAGTATTTCAGCAACTACTTTTGTGAAATCAAAAGCTTATGTTCCAAAATTAGTATCTCAAAAAGCTTTTGTTACAAATGTTTCTGCTTCCACTTCAAATGCTACATTGTATGTTCATAAGAACTTAAATAGAAAATCTTTTATTTCTACATCTCATGCATCAACATCTAGGACTTTAAAATCTGCACATTTTCAAAATCCTATAATGAAATGTTTTACTTGCAATGGGTTAGGACATAATGCTTTTGAATGCAATATTATTAGAAATGTCCAAAGTAAATCAAGAAAGATTTGGGTTCCCAAAGGAACCTCCTCTGCTAACCTGCATGGACCCAAGTCAGCTTGGGTACCTAAAAGAAGTTCTTGATTATCTTGTAGGAATGTTTTGCAGTCCAAAAGTTGAAGAAAATATGGTATCTAGACAGTGGCTGTTCAAGGAATATGATGGGTGACAAGGATCAGTTCATCACCTTAGAAATGGAAGAAGGTGATATGGTTACTTTTGGAGATAATGGCAAGAGAAGAATAATCGGAATCGGAAATGTCAAGATAACCCCTATACTTTTATTGAAAATGTATTGCTAGTAGATAAATTGAAGCTTAATTTATTGAGTATTAGTCAATTTAGTGATAAAGGCTTCAAGGTTATCTTTGAATCATCTATGTGTATTGTAACAAACTCTCTTGACTCTAGCAACAAATTCATTGGTCATAGACTTGGAAACATCTATGTGGTAGATCTAAATGATCTAGCCATGACTAGTAGTTCCAGTCTAGTTACAATGAATACTAAGACCAAGTATTCTTATTTACTATGGCATAGACGATTAGGTCATACCAGCTTGCATATTATTGCCAAGTTAATTTCCAAAAACTTAGTTAGAGACTTGCCTAAGTTTAAAGTATACTTTGATTATGTTTGTGATGCATGCCAAATGGGTAAACAAACTAGGAGAAGCTTTAAACCCAAAAATATGATTTCAACTACTAGACATTTAGAACTACTTCACATGGACTTATTTGGACCTACTAGGACTACAATCCTAGGAGGAATGAAATATGCCCTTGTGATTGTAGATGATTTCTAAAGATTTACATTGATTTTGTTTATTGCTCACAAAGATGAAACCTTTAAAGTATTTCAAAAATTTCACAAAAAGGTTTCAAATCAGAAAAATCTTTCAATAATTTCAATTAGGAGTGATCATGGCACTGAATTTGAAAATCAGTTTTTTGATGATTATTGCACAGAAAATAGTATTAATCACAACTTCTCCGCTCCTAAGACACCACAACAAAATGGTGTTGTAGAGAGGAAAAATAGGACTTTGGAAGAAATATCCCAAACGATGTTATGTGAAGGTAATCTTCCAAGGTACTTTTGGGCAGAAGCAGTGAACAATGCTTGTTACATTTTAAACTACATTTTGATCCGTCCTATTTTGAAGAAAACCCCTTATGAGCTTTGGAATGAAAAGAAACCCAATATTAATTATTTTCATATTTTTGGATGTAAATGCTTTGTGCTTAATAATGATAAAGATAATCTAGGAAAATTCGATGCTAAATTCGATGAAGCAATTTTTCTTGGTTATTCATTACATAGTAAAGCATATAAAGTATTTAATAAAAGAACTCTTACTGTAGAAGAGTCAATGCATGTTATTTTTGATGAAACTAACCCTTCACCTTCTAAGAAAGAAGAGTGCATAGACAATGATGCTGGTACAATTCAAAAGAGACATGATCATACAAGAAAGGCCAATTGAAGAAGGAGAAGAAATGGTAAGTAAGGATCATGCAGATTTACCAAAAGAATGGAGGTACATAACTTTCTATCCTAGAGAATTAATTATTGGTGATCCTTCACAAGGTATTAGGACTAGGTCATCACACAGAACTACACATGACTACCTTGCTTTTGTATCATAAATAGAACCTTATACCTTAAAAGAAGCTGAAAATGACCCAAATTGGATGATGGCCATGCATGAAGAATTGAACCAGTTTGAAAGAAATAAGGTTTGGACATTAGTTAATAGACCTTTAGACCATCCAATCATAGGAACCAAATGGGTCTATAGAAACAAATTAGATGAACAAGAAAATGTAGTGAGAAATAAAGCTAGATTAGTGGCTAAGGGATACAACCAAGAAAAGGACATTATTTTGATGAAACATATGCACCCGTAGCAAGACTGGAAGCCATTAGATTACTTCTTGCATTAGCTTGCTACTTGAATTTTAAACTTTTTCAAATGGATGCAAAAAGTACTTTTTTAAATGGTTTTATCTCTAAACAAGTTTTTGTAGAACAACCACCAAGTTTTGAAGATCATGTTTTTCCAAACCATGTGTTTAAACTAAATAAAGCTTTATATGGTTTGTAACAAGCACCTAGAGCCTAGTATGATATACTTAGCACCTTTTTGATTGAAAATAGTTTTTCAAGAGGAACTGTAGATAAAACTCTTTTCACCAAAAAGAAAAATAATGATATATTAGTTGTACAAATTTATGTTGATGATATTATATTTGGTGCAACTAATGAAAATCTTTGTGAAGAATTTGCTAAGCTAATGCAGGAAAAATTTGAAATGAGCCTAATGGGTGAACTTAACTACTTCCTTGGACTTCAAGTGAAATAAACAAAGAAAAGAATCTTCATCAAACAAGCCAAGTACACTAAGGAAATAATCAAAAAGTTTCATATGGAGATGAGCAAACAAATGAACACACCCATGAGCCCAACTTGCAGATTGGACAAAGATGAAAATGGATCCAATGTTGACCAAAAGCTTTATAGAGGTATGATTGGATCCATATTATATTTTACTGCAAGTAGACCTGATATCTTGTATAGCATATGTGTATGTGCTAGATTCCAATCTAATCATAAAGAATCATATATGCTTGCTATTAAAAGAAGTATCAGATATTTGAATGGTACACGTAATCTAGGTGTTTAGATTTCAAAACATTCTTCACTGAACTTAATTAGATTTTCGGATGCTGATTATGCTGGTTGCAAAACTGATAGAAAAAGTACTAGTGACACATGCCAATTTCTAGGGTTGAATTTAATCTCATGGCACTATAAGAAACAAAACTTGGTAGTACTTTCTACTGCTGAGATAGAGTATGTTGCCGCAGGGAGTTATTGTGCACAAGTGTTATGGATTAAACAACAACTAGAAGACTTTGGTGTTACACAATCTAAAATTCCAATCAAGTGTGATAACACAGTATTATAAATTTGACCAAAATCCTATTTAGCATTTTAGAACTAAGCATATAGAGATTAGATACCATTTTTATTAGAGATCATGTTTTGAATGGTGACATTGAACTAGAATTTATCCCAACTAAAAACCAATTAGCTAAAATTTTACTAAGCCACTGAATCAGGATAGATTTGAACTGCTTAGAGGAGAATTAGGTCTTTGTGATCCCTTCTAGATTCTCCTAACCTAATTTCCTTCAAAATTAAGAAAAAATTATCAAGTAAACCTCTTACAAATACTTAAGATTGTTGAATAACTTTCCATAAGATTTCATTGAATTAAACTCAATTTTTGAATCATTTTAACTTCTATGGAAAGTTTCTGTTCGAGTCGACTCGAGCAATTTTTCTCTGGTCGAGCCGGCTCGAATCTCTGATTTTTTTGCTCTTTCTCTAATCAAGCTGACTAGGTCAATTTAGGGTTTGCCTAGCTGACTCAGATTTTTGTTTGTTCTGAGTTCGATCTTGTCGAGCTGACTCGGATGATTTTAGGGCTGAGCGAGCCGACTCGGATGTCAGGAAAAGTTTTTCTTAATAGAGCCTATTAAACTCTTTTTCACTTCTTATGCTTTCATTTTCACTCTAAACTCTTTCTACTCTACTCGGAACTTTCACCAAACTCCAAAAACCTTTCCCCGAAGCCTTGATTTCCTATTTCCTACAAATTTTACTACAATGGCTCCAAGAAGATCTACACGGAAGCTTCCTCATGTAGCTGAATCAAGCACTCCCAGTAAAGATCTGAAGGAAAAGAAAGAAAAGAGAAAAAGATCCTCTCCTGAACAAAAAGAAGAAGAAACACCCTCTCCATTTGGAAATCTACTTCAATGGCCAAAGGCTGATTACATGCGACAGAAGGATTGATTTCTCCTTCCTAGAAGAACTACAAATGAAGATTGGGAGTTGGATTGACAACCAAGGTTTGAAGTTTTTCTAGCTCATTGGATATTCTAACCTACCCTTCCTTGGTAAGAACTTTCTTTGAAAATCTAGTTCTTGGAGAATACCATCTAGAATCCATTGTCAAAGGAGTAAAAACTATTGTGGATGAAGAGAATTGAGCAAACTACTTCAAATGCCGACTGACGGTGCAACTGAGCTAACCCTAAAAGACAAGGAACAAACATTAAGGCTTATCTTGGAAAGATCAGATGTAAGCTTCGTCAAACATGTTCAAGCCAACATGCTATCAATGGAAATGCGACTGCTCCATAACATGATAGGTCAAATTTTTCTTCCCTGAACCAGTCATTTCGATTGGGTAAGTGAATGAGATATGATTTTTATGGGACATCTTATTGAAGAAGAATCCCTCAACCATCCATACATCACGATGATACAAATGAGGGAGGCAGCAAGAAAGATCAAGGTATGCTTGCCATATGGTATGGTATTCACCTTACTATTTGAAGATGCTGTAATTGACCTAACTGATGATATCGACAAGCCTCTTCACCATTCAAACACCTATTCAATCAACTCTCTTTGGAGAATGGGATATCAACTGCAAGAGGGAGTCTGGATAAAGAAAATATCTGGTTAGATAGCTACCACATCCTTCAATGATGACATGGATGAAGGTGCTGCTGTTGAAGCTAATGAATCTAAAAACAAGGATGAAGACACTTCCGAACATCCAATGATAACTCCATCTTAACTTAAAAAACTGATATATCAAAAGATGGAAACCATTTATGATTCTCTTACAAGCCATATCAATTCTGCCCTTATTGAACTATGCCAATCAATTGATAACAGCTTGCAGAAAATTAAGTCAGAATAGAAGCTACATGAAGAGAAGATGGAAAAAGAGATGAATAGTTTCAAAGAAGAAATTTGAAGTATCCTACTACACTCTCATAAGAAAATATTCACTGCTGAGGATGCTCTTTTACAGACCTGCAAAGACTCACCAGGATCTCCTGCTCAATCATCTCCTCTGACTTCAAAATTTCTTTCAACTGATCCACCTTCATCCAAAGTTGGACTTGCTCTACCAAAAAAAACCAAAAACCAAGAAAACTATGACACCTTCAGCCCCAGTTACAACTAGATTTAGGGATCTAAGGTTCAAACCTCTTAGAACTAAAACCTCTGATAAGGTTATAGATGTTGCCTCTTCTTCTAGTGAAGAAGAAGAATAGGATAATTGGTTAGTCTTTTGGTTGTATTGATCACATCTTTGTACTTCTGACTTTTTACAGTATGTATGCTTTACTTCTTATCTTTTACAGTCAAGAAACTTTATGAATGAAATGAAAGAAATCTTATCCTAGTGATTAAATGTACTTTCTTTCACTTTTCGTATCTTGTATTGTAAATTTCTAAATGAAATGAAAGATCTTTTAGTATCGTAAATTATTTTTGTGCTTCTGCAATGTCTTCAATACAAATATGATGAGTTTTAATTAGACTATCTAGATGAATTTAAGAAAGTAAAATTATCTCAAATAAATATTAAATTCTTTCTCATTCTATTTAAGAATTAAGCTTTATTGCAAATACCTTTTTGAATGTTTGACAAAAAGGGGGAGAACATTGAGCATGAAATTTGAGTGAAAAATCTAAGCTAACAAGAAAATTTTGAGTTGAGCTTCCTGTTCATAAAGTGCATAAATAGAATGAAAAAGGGGGAGCATATAAGTGATTATGTTGAAATGAGCCTATTTGTTTCATTATTTTAGAACCTATAGAAAGGGGGAGATTTTCTTAAAATGGCTTTAGCTCTAAACCCTTCTTTTACTCTGACTGCTCTAAAATTAGCTTTAACTCTTTCAATTTTAAACTCTGATACTTTATGTTTGTGCTAATTCTGATACTTTGAAGCATGCAAAGCTTAATACCTTGATTTACACAAAAACACTAATATCGATACTATACAACTTCATCACTAGAGCTCTGATACTCATTTACAAATATAATTAGCTCTAATACATGTGCATACTTACTTTCAAATACTTTTATACATGTAATTGTAAAGAATTTTCATGCCTAGTATTTTTCATCATCAAAAAGGGTGAGATTGTTGACCCCATAAGTGATTTTGATGATAACCAAACATTGGTGCATGCATTTATTTTACTAACAACTCTTCAAGTAGTTTACAAGTTTTTGTAGGATGAATTCTTTGTTCAAACTTCAACTCCTATATTTGTATTTCTTGTTTTGAGTAGTGTTGTAATTGAAATTTGTAAAGAAGAACCCAAAGAAAAAATTAAGAAAGATCATAAAATTGGGTTAATTCTAAATGTGTTTCAAGCTTTGTGTTTCTTATAAACTTGTTGAAATTGAGGACATCTTGAAGCTTGAAGACTTGCCGGATGAATTTTGGAGATAGACTGAAAAACTCATTGAAACTTTCATCTGAGCCGACTCGAGGAGAAGAGAGCCGACTCTAGAACGGGTAAGCAAAAGGATTCTGGCATGTAGATATCCGAGCCGACTATAAAGGACCCGAGCCGACTCGTCCAAAGTGCTGTTTCTTGAATCAAACAGGCGAGCCAACCCGAAGGAACTCCGAGCTGACTCTATCACATGGTCAGACATTCGAGCCGACTCTTCAGAAGATCGAGCTGACTCCTCCATAGTCCAGAAATTGGTTTCTGAGAAAAACAGCGATCTAAGTCGACTAGAGTGGAAGTTAGCCGACTCGACCAGACTAACATTTGGAAGGCCTGAGGATCCGAGTTGGCTGGAATCTGGCGAGCCGACTCTTACAGAGTGAAGAATCAAGACACTATGCAAGCAAGCCAACTGGATTGAAGAGAGTCGACTTAACCAGAACTCCTCAATGGATCTGAGCCGACTCGAGTGATCCGAGTCGACTCGAAGGTCGATTTCAGACTTGCAACAGCTAGTTCCAGAACTCAAAATTTGAATCCAAAAAGTACTCCAATGGTCAAATGTCACATCCCAACGATCTACAATGACTCAAACTACCTTGGGATGATGAAAGGCCATATATTTAAGGGATTTGAACTTCTTTGAAGAAAGTGTTAGAGAGTTCCTCAAAGATTTAATGCTTTATTTAATATCCAACCTACCAACAAGGAAGAGAGCACTAAGAGCATTCAAGATAGCCTTCAAGTCTTCACCAACTCACATCTGAAGCTTGAAGCATTTAGCAAAGAACCAAAAGAAGCCATTAAGTGCATTGAAGTGCATTCAAGTAGGCTTCTCTCGAGCTGCATCGGCAACCACTCATTAAAATTTAGTTTGTCACTTTGTTGCATTTATTTTTAATTCATTCTTGAATTGTTGGATTTTTAGTGAGCCCTGTTGAAAAATCAAATAGGTTCTTGGTGAGCCTTTATTAAAAACCAAGTGTTGGGTTCTTGGTGATCCTGGTAAAACCAAGTTGGGTTCTTGGTGATCTTGGTAAAACCAAGTTGGGTTTCTTTGGTGATCCTGGTAAAACCAAAGTATAGGGATTTGGATTGTGAGCCTGTTAAAACAATCCAACTGTATTCTTGTGGGGGATATAGTGGAAATCCCAAGTGGTAATCTTGGATAGTGGACATACGAGCTGGGTTGCTCTGAACCACTATAATTTTTTTGTGTGTGTTGTGCTTCTCTAATCTTATTTAGCTTCTGCAGTTAATTACTTTGTCATGTCACCTAACACTCTAAAAGGAATTTTCAAGAGCACATTATCTGCTTAAATTTTTTAAATTCCCAATTCACCCTTTATTGGAAAAACTACCTGGGCAACACCGCATCATTAAGAGGGCCTCTTCCTGCACATGTCATGGGTTAGGTCAGTAGGTAATAGAAAAATATGAACTCAAAAAGAAATTGTAAGAAAGGTGAGAGGGGGAGAAAGAAGTGGCTAGCGGCCTGCTTGGGGAAGAGGATGCCTAGCTTGCTTGGAGGTCGGCCTGTAGCAGTTAGGACACCTGGAGGGGTTGGAGGGAGGGAAACCTAGAGGCCTGGGATTGCCTTGAAGGAAGGTGGTAGGGACGGCCAAGGTTAGGATGGAATTAGGTGGCTGGTTTGATGGAAGAAGAGAGATGGGTGGCGACCAAGGTTTTGGTGTTTGGACGTATTATGGTTTGATGAAAGAAGGCTAGGGCAGCTAGGGTTTGATGGCTAGGATGGAGAATCTAGGGCTAGGATTTTCACATAAGAATAAGAAAGCACTCGAGTCTCACACCCACTCCAATTGGAGGAACAAGAATTACACAGAATTCTCTTAATATTTTATTTCACAAGCAAAGTTAATTTTACAAGAGGGGAGGGGTGGGTATTTATAGATTCACCCAGGTCCCTGGACTCCAATACAGACTGGGAATACATGACTTGAGGGCCAAGCAACCCTAGTGGACTTGGTCAACTGCAAGCTTCTTCTTGGGCTGGGGTGGCAGCTTAGGAGGACTTGGGTTGGGGGGTGCCAATCATGAAAACTTGGGGCGCCAAGGGCCTGGAGTAGGGGCACCAACCTTGATCGGCCTGGGGGCATTGATGGGCTTGAGGGCACCTACTAGTATGGATTGGGAAGGGCGCTGGGTTGGGGAATGGTGCCAACTGGAAGGGGCGCCCATCCTTGGGCTAAAAAGCATGAAAAGGCCCACTATTGGGGCATCTTGCTAGGGAAGGCCTGGGTAAGGATCCAGATGTTTGATGCTCTACTCTAGTGAGGGGGCCTGATGATTCTTCTTTTGACTTGAGTGACATTACAGGAATTTTGACTTGGGACAAAACTCAACTGGACAAAAAGGACTCAACTGGACTCCCATGTCCCACTTTGTTATAGGACTCAATTGGCTCACTTGTATTACAAGACTCAAGTGACAAATTACTAAGGACTACAGGACTCAGAAATCCTAATTAGTAAACCAGATTGAGCCCAATAATCTTTGTTTGATCTTGATGCCCTCACCATAATCTTTTTATTGACTTTTGCTTTAGTAATTTTTATTTTTATAGGAATAATGGACCACTCTTTATAGATGCACCTGATAATTCAGGATGCATATCTAGTCCAGGTGCTACCTTTTCTTGTCTTACTTTCATATCCCGGTTTTTCCTTACTCCATTAAGAACAATGAAAATTAAGTTAGGAGGCAAAGAAAAATCTTTTAAAAAAATATTAATTTTTTTTAAAAATCTTTTGAAAAATTTTAGAAAAATTTTGAGAAAATCATGAAATTTTTTTTAATAAATCATGTGCCATGAAAGAAATTCTTGAACTAAATAACTAGGAAAATGATAATAGAGTTAGAAAGCATTTACTAATTAGTGTAGCGAGCCAAGGACAAAACTAGCTAGTCAGATTTTTAGCGACCTACTTAGATCACCTAAATGCTATTATCACTTCCATCGCCCGTGCACATTGACGAGGTAAAGTAGGTATTATTTGTAAGGTCAATTGAAGATTCAATTATTACTAAAAAATTTGTAATTGATATGCACCCCTCATTTAACTTAAATTTGATGAAAGAGCACCTGCCTAAAAAAGGAAAAAAGAGAGAATAAAGACAAAAAGAAAAAAGGGGGCAAGTTCTAAACATTGGTTTCTCTTTGAGTAGCTAGGTACCTTCGCCTAAATAAGCATTGTTGTTCGCATCAAAAATTGGGCAATGTGAAGACATCGCTACCAAAAAGGAAAGAAAGAAAGAAAAATTCAGGTGATGTGAAAGTTACCTCAGTTCATGTGCTTAATTTGAGGGGTGTACAAAAAATTGACTGAAAGTAGGTGATAAGCGAAGATATAACTATTCTTTACTATCTAATATTAAAATACTAAGTTAGCCATCATAAACACAGGTGTAATTGACCTTTGGATGAAGTCTAAGGAAGTTTCTAATAATTATGACTATCAAATTTACTTCAAAAACTTAATACCTGGTTAGTGATGCTGGCTAATTTCTTTTAACCTTAAGCCTAGATCTAAAGAAGAATCTTAATGATACATGGTTATAAAATTAATATTTATATCTTAATTGCATTGCTAAGAAACTAGCAATGATTAAGTTAGGGATTGTGATAAGTCTATTAATTATCCCAATTTAACCATTAAATAAATATTAATTAATATATATTTATATTTACTAATAATTAATATTTTTTATTAATATTTTATAGAAAAGGAATTTGTGGATGAAAGAGCTTGGTTTTTAGAGTTCAACGGCATAAATAGCACTCAAATCGAAGTTCGAACGAGCTCGAAATTGAATTTTGAAGTTTATTAAGCTTTTATATGAATTTTGATGTAGCTGATCTATGGTGGACTGGCTACCTGGTCCATAGAAGCTAGGCTTAGTCCATAGAAGCCAATCCATGATCTTGTTCCATAGACCATGGAGGGATTTTGGACATGGATTCACTGGAGAGCCATCCCACGCCATCTTGCCACTGTTGGAGATGCTGTATGCCTTCCCCATCACTGATCATGCCAAAATCTGGCCGCCTTCATCACCATCGGGCACCCTCTGTGTCACTAATAGCCGGCCACCATCCTCTATCAAATATTTTCACCGTTCGACATCCACCCATGACCAAAGTAGCCACTGGTGCTCATCCATACTCCGTTCAACATCCATCATTGGCCGGAGCAGCAGCCACTTCTTATTGCTCTGCCCACCTGCTTCTCATCACCATAGGCCTCCCACCATCCTCCTCACCATCGATCCTTCCTCCATGCCACCATCGCTGCCGTGAAGATTAGGACATCCCCCTTCTCGCCTCACCTCCATGCTCTCTACCATCGCCTATGACAACAATGGCTGTGCCATCCTCATCGCCTTCCCCTTCTCAACCCTCCTCAGTTTGGCATGCCCATACATGCTCACCGCCACCTCCTCCCGAGCTATCGTGCCACCATTGTCACTGCCACCAGCCCAACCTCCCATCATTGCAACCATTGTTGGAAATGAATCCATATAGAAGATGGAGGAGGAGTCCCAAGCATGAATCAAGCAAGATCCAACGACTGTAAACCAGTCTAACTGCAATTGGGATGGTTAGGAGGAAATCCAATGCAATTACATGCATCCGATGGGCATCCAAAGGGTAGAATAATTCTATGAATATGATCAAATTCAAAGCCAATTTGGACTAGGATTGCACTAGATTTTGCCTTTATAAAGAGAGTACCTTAGGCACAGAGCCATCATCAATTTCACCAACAAAATTTTATTTTATTTTTCTTCCTGTAATTAGTTTGGACATTGAGAGAAAGGGAGAGAAATAAAGAAAAGAGACTCTTTAAGAGAGGAGGTGCTATGACAGAGCCCTAAGTCTCCAACAAAATGTATCCAGGAGTCATGCTCGACTAAGGTACAATCTATAGAGTAGTACAGGTTTCCGTACTTTAGTTTTATATTTATTTTTATCTATGCAATTAAATAAAGCCTTGAATTTCTTTTAAACTCTTTTTTATTTGATTTTCTAAAATTAATTATCTAGATGGGATGGATCATGATCCTAACATGATATGGTCCATGCTCAACATAGGTAATTGATTCTAAGATTTTCATCCACTTATCTTGTTAAGGACTTTTCAACTCAATCGGATAGTCTATAATTATGGGATGGGCCATGATCTTGATAAGATATGGTTTGTACTTGGCAAGATAGTCTATACTAGAGATTAGTTTGAAGGATTATGAAATAATTATAGATTTTGATTGCTTAGATTAGAACATATGCATGATTTGTGTTTGTAATTACCTAGAAACCCAACAATATTTTTTATCATATAAATTTCTCAATCTCATTTTTAATTTTAATTGATTAGTTTTAATTATACAATCATCTCCCTTGTAAGAAAATCTAAAATATTTATTTCTTTCTTTACTTTCTTCATGAAATAGTTTTTCTTAATCCCTGAGGATATGATCCCTACTCATCATAGCTATAGAAGTGAGTTAGATTTTATTTTTGACCACCTATAATAGCATTCATGTAGCCATATCAGAAAAATTGCCGATGTCATCTCTCCTTCATTTCTTCTTTTCTTTGGATTTTGATATAGAGATTGGTATAGGTGTAGAGATGTTAAGTGTTGCTGCCTAGATCTCCATGGCCTGCAGCTCTGATGTGGCTAGGGTAAGTGGACTTCCTGCCGAGAGACCTTTGCATCCAACCAGTCCTGCAAAAAAAGAGAAGTCCCGGGCCGGGGATTTTCGCGAGGGCACTTCGATGATCAAGTTAGTGGGTGATCAAAAGAAATAGATCCTCCTTCATAGAGCCCAGAGTGGCCTCTATGTTTAAAGGATGTTGAAAAGAAAGAGTAGAAGTCAGAGCAATGGGAGTTTGTGGGGGAGTCTTCAGATGGTCCACCTGCCCTTCGCTTGGCTCCTCTTTGTATGCTCATATATGTGCTTACCTTTGCCGGAGGCCCCTACGAGATTCTTATAGAAGCATCTTTCATCTGGCAAACCTTAGAGCCTCGGTTTGATGCTCTCTTGGTGCGGCTCCTATGGGTAGAGCACAAGTTTATCCCTGCCTCCCCTAGAAGGTGGGGGACCAGATTCAAAATCCTCGGAGAAAGCTTTTTCCATGCAGGCAAAGTACTATGATGTATGCACTCTCACCACGATGAGTGCGAGTGGCATGCCACGGGGCCTGACACCCCGATAGGGCACTTCTTTTATGAGCATCGGCTACCATACCTGGGGACCTGGTGGAGCACGAGCCTGGTGGGAGATACCTCAGGGTCTGAGGCTCCTGGTAAACATTCCTCTTCTGGGTGTGCAAGTAGTGGATTACAGGGTACGACATCCCGGGTGGCGTGCCTTTCCAAAGGAGATGCTAACAGCATACTACAAAGCATGGTGCTCTAGCGGAGCACCTCTCCATAGGGAGGCATGCAGCATGCTCCAAGCGGAGAACTCCTCCACAGGAGGTGTAGGTGGCATGCCCTTGGCAGAGTAGTCCTCCACAGGAGGTGCAGGCAGCATGGCCTGGCAAAGTGTCCCTCCATAAGAGATGCTACTTCTTTAAGTGACGTGGGGGCTTCAACAGGGATGGTGACACCATCTACTAGGGTCACTATCCCAGTCACTCCTCGAGTCATCCGAGGGGGGGACCAGACCCATTTGTCCTTGTTCAGGTTTGATTTTAGGTGGGGAGGTTGACTTTGACCAGGAGCTCGACCTCGGTAGGGGGCTCAACCTCGGCAGGAAGCTCGACCTCGGTAGGGGCTCGACCTCGGCAGGGAGCTCGACCTTGGTAAGGAGCTCGACCTTGGATGGGAGGATGGGAGCTCAACCTTGGTAGCGAGCTCGACCTCGACAGGGAGCTCAATCTTGATAGATTGCTCACCTCAGCAGGGAGCTTGACCTTGGTAGGGAGCTCGACCTCGGCAAGGAGCTCGACCTTGGATGGGGAGCTTGACCTTGGACCGGGGAATGACCTTGGCGGGGAGCTAGACCTTAATAGGGAGCTCAACCTCAGATGAGGGGCTCGACCTTGACACCTATCTGGTGGCAGCATCCAGGTGGCTCCTTCCACTAGCCAAGTTGCTAGCTAGATCAGATGCGAGCTCTATGTTAGCAATGTACCACATCAGATGCCCCCCACTCTCGAGTCCAGAGCATAAAGCGATGCTTGGGGTGAAGAGAGTTATGGTGACACTGATATGGAAGGACATTTAGCTTATGCAATTGAATGCCTTGATCACTGATGACTCGTAGATCATATCCTAGTGCCAATGAGGGGGCACCATATCAGCTTGCACCGGAGAGGCATCATAATTGGCTTAACCCGAAGCAATTCCTACATACCAAAGCACCACTTCCATCAGATCTTGATGCGTGGTGAGCATCCAATGGTTGGAGAAGGGAAAAGGGTGCATGTTTTGACTAGTATGATGTGAAAGGGTGCAGTCAAGCTTTTGAAAAGCAGCCATTTTCCTTAGCCATCTCTTAAGAACCTTCAAGCAAGGAAGCAAGGGGAGTGCTAGAGCTATTTTTGTCCAAATCTCGACTTCATAACCCAAGGCATTCCATAGGTTAGTCCCCCTATTCTTCTTCCCTATTCTTCTTCGGCCTGCACTAAAAGGGATCAGTTAGGGTTTTAGGTCCTTCCTTTTCTTCATCATCTTCTTCTCTCATCAATATGAGTCCTTTCGATAGGAGGCACCGTCGCTCGAACCATTATGATGAGGCAGGGCCATCCTGATCAAGGCCTCCTTCCTCGGATAGCGAGGAGGAAGATGTTTCCCTTAGAATCTATGGGGGCCCATGTCGGACGGGGATAATTATAAGACCCCCTACCATTCCTCCTCCCATTCAGGATTCGGCCAGTCTTTCGGTATTGCTTCAACGATGAGCTGGGAGGACACCCTTCATCTTTGGAGCACCTACCAAATTTCAGACTCTGTTCGGCTTTCGGCTCTAGGGTTGGAGGGGTGGGTCACTTCTAGTGGCCCGGGCCGGATCGCGGTGTATGAGGACTTCTTTCTCGGGGGCCTTCAACTTCCTCTTCACCATTTCTTTCTTTCTTTCCTTAGCAACTATCGCCTGGTCCCGGCCCAACTTGCTCCAAACACCATTAGGACCATCTCTTGCTTCATCATCCTTTGTCACTTCCAAAGGATTGTTGTCGTTTCTCCTTGTTTATGGCCTTTCTCATCCTAAAATGCCACTCGATCGATAACGGGTAGTGGTTCGTGGCCCCTCACTCGGGGACCATCAAGCTAGAGCTACCTACTTCCATCAAGGGATGGTAGAATAGGTTTGTCTTTGCCTCGATTGAGGGTGTCGATTGGGTCTAGAGCGACCCCAACCACACACCCAACCAGAATGCCTTGGTGGAGCCTACTAATATGGAGGTGTACGACCAGTTTGTCACCTCCGAGGTTCCTCCACTTCAAGATCTACTGGCTAACTAAACCTGTTTGACACCAGGGTTAGCTCAATTCTGTCCTTGGATAAGACCCGAAATCTAGATTTCTTTTTGGTGGGAATTCTTCTTTATTCTGAGTCTAACGAGAGTTTTTCTTTTTTCTACAGTTATGAGGTTCTCCATGGACCAAATTCAGCAAATGTTCAGGAAGAGGGCCATGTTTCTGGGGCCCAGAGAGGATCTGCAAAAGAGGCCCCACAGGGAGCCAGAGTAGAGGCCCATCAGGGAGCCTTCTACCAGGCTGGGAGAGAGTTGGCCCAGATTTACCCCGGCAAGAACTAGAGAGGTGGCCCAGATGCCTATGCATGGGATGAGCAGGAGCATCTCAACTGGAAAGGGGGATGTGCAAGTCCCTCAAGTGGCCCCTCCCAACATTGAGATCCCACCGCCACTGGAGGTGGTGGAGGTGGCGACTAATGCCACAACGAGGGGAAGAGCAACACCATCAGTAGCTATGGAAACAGCCATCTTTCAACTAGCAGCCCCTGCATCCTTACCATCCACCATGTTGGGCTTAGTAGCATCTTCCACTACACTAGACCCGGGAGTGGCCAAGGTGTCAACCTTGGTGCTGCCGAACGCGGCGGTCACTCTCGATGCCGCACTAACCAAAAGGATGGTTGATTTCATCATCCAGCCACGTGACCATCGGGAGAGAAGGGCAAACAGCTGGCGATAGTCATCACAGGCCTATTCCCCCAACTACTATCGGTAAGTTCTTCTCCTCCTTAGCTTCTCTTTCATTGCTTGCATTGATTTAATTGATGTTTTCTTTTATATTGCTGCAGGTGGCCACTAGTGCCCTGCTGATCAGGGACTCCTACCAGGCATTGGCCTAACGGGATGCAGCCACCGCAAGAGAATGGAGGCTATGGAGGCTGAGGCTCGAACCCAGGTCGACCAAGCATGCAATGTGGAGAACCACCCAAAGGGTCTCCATATCGAACTAGCCAACTCCAAGACCACTGCGGTGGAGTTAGAGAAATGAGCCATGGACCTCGAGGTGGCTCTAGCGGTGGAGAGGGTTAAGACTGCCTGCTTGGTAGAGGAGAGGGCCTAATCCATCATGGAGGCGGCATGCCTGGAGGGGCGGACACAAGCCCTCTTGGTCTAGTTCGAGGCGGCAGTGGTCCAAGCTGTAGCGGTAGAGGAGAAGGCCACGGTGATGGTGGCCTTAATGAAGGCTACGAAGAAGGAAGCAGCCAAAACCATCCCCAAGTTCAAGGCCTCAAAAGCCTTTAAGGACAGGGTGCAGGAGGCAGTCCTCGATTCATTTTTCAAAGGATTCAAGGATTGCAAGAAGAAGGTGAGTTAGGCCTTCATCTTTAAAGGCCTAGACTGCATCATCCCGGACCTGGCTTTCAACACTGAAGGCATAGAGTCTCCTTTTACTGAAATCGACATGGGGACAGAAGTTGAGCTAGAGGCTAAGGCCAGGGTTGTTACTCTAGAGGCCAAAGTGGGAGCGGGCACTGCACCAGAGGCCAAAGCTGAGGTGGCCACCACACTAGAGGCCAAAGTAAGGGAGGCCACTGACCTAGCCATCCCTCTGATTGAAGGCCTGCAAAAGACCGGCGAGGTGCCCCATCAACCTGGCAAGGCTCCGGCGATTTCTCCATAGTTTTTCTTTTCTTTTGTACATAAACATTTTGAAGGCCTCCTGGCCTGTCGGGGGGTCCTCTTTACAGTAAAAACTTCCTTTATCAATGAAAAACAACTTTTTCTTAACCAATGAGTTCAGTTTCTACTTCTTGTCCGTCTCTTATTTTACTTTTCTTTTCTTTTTTTTGCATGGTAGAAATGTACACCATATGGTAGCTGAGCATAAGGTTTTCAAAGTCCCGGCCACCTTCATCAAGTTTGAGATCTAGTGGATGGTCGTGGGGGCTTTGGACATTCTCCAGCTCTCCTTACCAGACTTAGAATCATGCAGATAGGTGTGTGAGGCTTCTGGAGTTTTTTGGCTTGCTTCGCCAAACTTGGAGTTTGATGGATAGACTGCATGGCTTCTGGAGTTTCCTGGCTTGCATTGCCAAACTTGGAGTCCAACGGATAGAGTGTGGGGCTTCTGGAGTTCATGGCTTGCATCGCCAAACTTGGAATTTGATGGATAAAGTACGAGGCTTCTAGAGTTTCCTGGCTTGCATCACCGAACTTGGAGTCCAATGGATACAGTGTGGCGCTTTTGGAGTTTCATGGTTGCTTCAGCAAACTTGGAGTTTGACGGATAGAGTTCAGGACTTCTAGAATTTCCTGGCTTGCTTCACCAAACTTGGAGTCTGATAGGAAGAGGGCTTCCATGGAGTGGAGATAATGCTATGCCAAAAAGAAACTTTTATTTTTGAAAGAGAGTCTTACAGTATTGATAGTACATCCTCAGGTTGCTGGCATTCCAGATTTGAAGAAATTGAGCACCAACGAGTCTAGAGAGGTGGTAGGCTCCATGAGACAGGGCCTCGATCATCTTGTAAGGACCTTTCCAGTTTGGAGAGAGATTGCCTCATTCCCCAGGTTGGGAGACTTTGGCTCATCATAGGATGAGATCACTCAAGTGAAAGGCCTTTTGGTGTGGACACTAGAGGCACCAGAATAAGGCAGAGGCTTCTCAACCCTCTATGGTTATCAGATTAGTAGTTTCAGTATTTGAGTCCAATTTTATTTAGTGTTTGAGTTCAATTTTGTAATGAGGGCTTAGTCCATTTGAGTCCCTACTTGGCTCTTGAGTCCTGTTTTGGGCCATTCATCATTTAATTTTTGTATTTAGAATTCAATTTATACCATTAAGGTTTTGGATATGGTCAGTTCAATTGGGTCATGTTGAGTCAAGTTCAATTAAGTCAAGTTCACTTGAGTTAGTTGGTTGAGTCAGCTCATGTTGAGCCATTTATTATTTTGAGTCCTGTAAGTCTCAAATTAAGTCTAGTCCAGTTCAATAAGAGAAGACTCAAGACACTTATGGACCCCAGCCAGAGTGACAATTTGATAACTTCAAGGAGTCCCAATCATACTTGAATGTGCCACCATAGATTGCACGAGAAGGATCTTGAAGTCATCATCATTGAAGACCAGGATGACAACTACATCAGCCAGCTGGGAAGATGCACATCAGAAAAAACCCTAGAGCCTGCCTAGGACTGAAGTGGGCCGCCCAAGGCTCAAGCCCGTCATGAAATTAATGCCCCACCTTATGGTCACCTTCCCTTGGTCGGCCACCCTTATGACCACCACCCCTTGGCCGACCAAAGCAAGGAGAGAGAGCCTCAGTGGGAGTGGAATTTTAGGTAGGGTTTGGGTGGGTCTAAACCTCTTGTAAAATCCCTTGTATACCCTTAATTAGGCCCCAAGTTTCGTAAGCCTATATAAAGGCCCCTTCTCATGTATTTTTTGCTAATTAATGAATGAAAATCTTCTTGAGTTATTCTCAAATTTCTGTGTGATTTACTATGTGAAGGGTATCGTGTGATCCCTACCCCTGTGCCCTGCCTTCAAGCCTTCTAACAACCCTAGCCGCCAGCCTGCTCCTCCTCTTGGCGGTCCACCTCCAATCTTCTTCTTTACCTTCATCTTTTAGCGATATACTCTCTTTCTTCTTTATTTTTTAACCCTTGATAGGTTTATTGCAGGTCCCTTAATTTTCAAGAATCAAGGATTCCATCTGACCAGCTTTTGGGCCACCAGATTGAAAGCCGCGGATCCGTAGGGTCTTCAGCTTGATTTTTCAGGCCGCATCCGGGAGTGACGAGCGATCTCTTCCTGGATCTGTCTTCAAATCCCTACTAGGTACTCCCCTTGACTCTCTAGTTACGATATTGCAGAAGAGCTAGCCTTACCAGGGCTTCTTAGCCTCGGCGATCATGCTTTTTCACTATTTAGGGTCTTTTTCTACGTACATGTGCTTCTAAATTTTTTATGGAATTACTTAGTTTCATGGCTTAAAATTTGGAATATAAACTCCTAACTTAATGCCTAACAATAGAAAAATAGTTTCCATGTAAAATTAGTCCTACATCATTTGGTATCAGAGCCTTTTTTAGGGCTAGTTTTTGCATCCTATAATTTCTATATATGGTCTATTTTTAAATTTTTTCTGCATGTAGGTATATCAAAAAATCTTGATTCAAATTTTTTTGGATTCCTCGTAAATAAAAATATTTCTCAAAATTTTCTTATTGTTGCCTAGGTGGCTTCCCAAGAGGGGGGTGAATTGGGATTACAAAAACTTTGGCACGTATGTGTAATTTAAAAATCCTTTTGGTGTTGTGGTGTAATATGCAATGCAGAAGCAATTGAATAAATGCAATAAGGTAAAGTAAGCTCAATCACAAACACAAGAAATTTAGAGTGGTTTGGAGCAACCAGCTCCTACATCCACTACCCAAGCACCACTTGGGATTTTCACTATATCTCCTAACCAGAATACAGTCGGATTGTTTTAAAAGGTTCATAATCCAAACCTATGCACTTTGGTTTTACCAGGATCACCAAAGAAAACCCAACACCCTTTGTGATATGATGGGGACATCACTAGCATAGATCCCGGAGCAAGCACGAATCTTGGAGCTTCACGAATCTCAGTGCATATCTAGAATAAATTAGTTTAGGGTTTATCTTTTATTTGAAATTTGAATTAGGATTTGGTTAGTTATGATTAAGATATGGATAGGCTTATCTTATCCTATCTTGTATTTGAATTTGAATCATCTCTATCTTGTATTCAAATTCAAATGAGGGTTGGACATGTCTATAAATACCACCCTCAATCCTTCGTAAAAAAATATTTCAGTCAATAAAGATGAGCTTTTAGGAAAGAGAGATTCTTTTCTTCCACTCCGTGAGGAGAGGGTGTGAGGCCCAACCCCAGGACATGATGATAGGTCATGTCTAGTTATCCCCTTCCCATTCCATTTTCTTTATCCCCTCATGACCTTTGAGATTCATCCAAACGCCTCCAAGTATCGAGGTGGGTGGAATGCCCTATAGGTGACATGGTGGGGACACCAAGACCAAGACCAAGTCTCAAGAACCCATCTAGATCACAGAACAAGAAGAATAGAAAAAAAAGAATATTTCGCCCATCGAGCCAACTTGAGCACCATCCGAATTGACTCGAGTATCCTACTGAGCAAGAAGGAAGGCTGTTCTTCGAGTCGACTCAGCCTGGGTGCTCTGCATCCGAGTCGACTCAAGTCACGGAAGAGCAGAACCCCACGTTCCAGAGATTTCCAGAAGCTTCCAGAATTTTTTTCTTTATTTCAATTTTTTGAAAATTAAAAAAAGGGTATAGAATCCTGTTGAATCCCATTGTAACAAACTCCCCACCACCTTCTCAGGATTAGTTATGTTTTGTAACTAATCCTTGGATTAGTTAGTAGGTAAACATGTTTTAGGTTACTCTGGAAACATCGGTCCGAGCCTTTAAATAAGGCTCGATCTCTGTACAAAGAATCAATGAATTACAATGAAAAATATACAATGAAGTACTATTCTTCTTCTCCATCTGTGCTTTCATTGTAGCTGCAACATCGAGGAGCGTGAGGCTCCACAACTCCCTTCATTGCAACCGCGATGTCGAGGGGTGTGAGGCCCTTTCTATCTCCATCAACCACTGCATCTCCCTTCCACGACCGTCCCCGTCGACCGCTGTCGTCTCCATCTTCCCCAAACCTCCGTTCAACCCCACTACCCTCTTCTCAAAGAAGAAGCCCCATCTGTAGTTTAGAAGCCAACCTCCCTAAAATCTCCCAGATCTGAGCCCTCCTCTGGTCCTCCTGTCATCAGACCGTCCTCCTTCGGTCCACCGCAACACCATCATCAGCTCCGCATCACCATTCCCTAGAGCTTTGGCCTAGGTCCGGCTCACCTCCCCTGTTCCTCATTTTTGAAAGTCCCCGAGCACTCTGTCTCATCCACGGACATCTGCTCTGCCGTTCTACCTCCTAAGCCCGACTCCCCATCGAGAGCAAAGTTCTGTCCCCCCCGAAGATTGCCATGCCGCCCGCTTCTTCTTCGGACCATCGCCCCAACGGAGTTCCGCCCAGCTTTCGAGTCATCCTTCCTATTCTCGAGCCATCAGTTCTGGTTTCGAATGCGCTGCTATGCTTCTCTTCCATCGAAGTCCGACTCATCACCACAAACGAAGCTCCATTCCCCCCGCTCGAAGGTCGCCATGATGTTGCCACCTCCGAGCCAAGTCTCTGCCCAGTTTTTGGATCCCTTCCTTGTTCCATGAAGCTCTCCACCTTTTTTTTCTTAGTTTTTTATTATGGGTTATGTTTGGTTTTGGGCTATTTCACTTAATCCATGATTAACCTTGTAGGGCCTTTTCTAGTATCGAGCCTTTGAAGGGATCCTATCCATCAACCAATTCACCCGATGCCATTCGTTGGATGGCTGGGTAAAGTCATTTCTCCTTGCACTTGCAAAATAAACTTTCAATACTTTTGCTGGGAAAGAGAAGATTAGTGTTTTCTGTGTGCTGGGTTTTCCATATACATTCATTTGTTTTGTTTTAATTGGCCTTCCAAAACATAGTTGACAAGCAATCCACCCAGGCCACATCTTCCAAGGATGAGCAAACTTATCACATAGGAAGTAGTATTACTGTCGTAGGATTTTATTTCTCCTTCCTTGCTTTAGATCTGAATCTTTGAAATGCATGCATATCCTTGATCAGGAATTTCTTAATCTCTGAGTCCTGGTTCTTTCTCATTTTATTGAGCCTAGCATGAGGGAATGCATGACCTAAAATCTACCCTATTTGAATGTTCTTCAGAATCCGTGTTTATTATAAGCATCGGTACTCATATGGGTTTTTTTAGGGTAATTTTTGTGCATGTCATCCCCCATCATAAGAGGTCTCTTTGTTAGGGTGAGTCCCAAAGTCCATGAGATCCAGATCCCTATCTTTCATTCCCATTATTTCCTTCACCACTCCCTTACAAAAAAAAATTCAAAAAATATGATACCCTAATTTTGGTGACTTCTAGGCTCGCTAATGATCCTTCCCCTTGTCCCCTATCAATTTTTGGTATCAGAGCCCAAAAAATTAGGATATATTTCTTCTTCCCGAATCATCCAAGATCCCTTCACCAGTTCCGTCGTTCTCCCACCCCTGCTCTTGATCCACTGCCCATACGGTCGTGACCCTTCTCTAACCCTTTTACTAGATCCCTCCCGATCCCTTCCCAAATCCTTTACCATATCCCTTCCTGCTCTATCATCCCCATCTCTTTCCTTCTCCCACATCGCACGTCTCCAGCCGCCTCTCCTCCTAGGCCGAGCCCACAACCTTTTCTCTAGCGAGATCCCAACGTTGATCTGCACCTTGCCCAACCTTCAGAGCTTCACCTTCTCTTACAACTTCTTCATCGGAGAGTCACCAGTGTGCCTAAAGGTGCCGTCCTTCAATGATTGATCCTCTCCGCCCATGAAGTCTCCACAGCATGTGAAGACTACTCTCCTCCCTTCCACCTGAAGTCACCCATAGCCAAGTCAACCTCCACTGCCTCACTCGACTCGCTACTACTGCGATGCCCGCAGTCTGCCTGGTCATCTTCACCATCATCGCTCGCCTGACTTCCCTCCTTTGAAGATGTCCTTGATTTCGCTGACACCTCCACCGATCCCGCCACCATCACCATCATCGCTCGGCGGTCCTTTTTCTATTACTTCTAGATCCTATCTTGCATGCTTTAGTTTCTTATCTTGCATAGTTTTCCCTGCCTAGATTCTTGGTTTGTTCTTTAGGATTAATCATACAACTTGATATTAAAAATACAAAAAAAATACTTGCATGCATTTATAGGTTCCGCATCATTTTGGTATCAGAGCCATTTTAGGCTCAGTTCTCT
Source organism: Areca catechu (assembly GCA_021397845.1). Lineage (NCBI taxonomy): Eukaryota > Viridiplantae > Streptophyta > Magnoliopsida > Arecales > Arecaceae > Areca > Areca catechu. The sequence goes on from JAHSVC010000025.1 coordinate 1,361,338, forward strand.
TTGGATACTCGGATCGGGCGCTTCACCATGGCTATCCAGTCGTAGGAGATTAGTAGGGCTTCGAAACCCTCTTTCCCAATTAACGGGATCTCCTATGGTGTAGGGGTGCTGCTGTGAATTGGCTCGTGAAGAAGAACACAAGGAGTTCTTTAGGGTTTTTTTTCATTTTTGGCCTTTTGAAATATACTTTGTTGTTTTAATTATTTATGCCTGCATAAAACTCAAAAAATTCTAAAATTTATTTTTATGGATTCCTCATAATTCAAAGTATTTTTCTAAATCTTCTTATAAATTATTTCTGTATGTGGGTTTTCTCCTAGCTGAAAAACTTCCTGAGAATAATTATGCTCTATTTTGGTAGCAAACCCAATTTCAGAAAGTTCAGGGTGTTTTTAGTATAATCTTTGCATATCTTTATTTTTAGCATATTTCCTGCATATTAGAGCATAATCTGCAATTATCTTCCTATTTGAGAAAAATTCCAAAACAAAAAAAAAATACACAAATTAAAAAATAGTAAAACATCTAAACCCTAATTTGCATCTTCATCTGCCTGCCATCATTGCATAACTTACTTTAAGGGCACTTTCTTTATGTCGGATAAGGGGAGGAGTTGATAACCTCTCCTTATCCCAAAACCACACCCCTTGCATTCAGTCCCAAGCCTAATTTAAATTAATTAGACTTAATTTGCCCTAGTGGGCTAGGGACACCCATCAGTTGGGTTCAGTCTTTGTGGGACGACTAGTGCACCCCATTCATTTCCTATTACTGGATATTGGTATCTAGGCAAGAGGTACAGTGTCAAATGACCTAAGCGGATCGGTGGTTCCTTAATTGGGTCCCTACGAGAGCAGGGGGGCCTCCTACCATCCCACCTCTTACTTGGCCAGATTGAAGGATTATGATTTGTGTTGTGTGTAAGTGAGTCAACCCATTCTGATTAGACTCTTGGTCTAGGTGTAGTCGAGTCAGTATTGAGTCTTGCATGAGCACTAGATCAGGAGTCCCTTTTCATCCTCCATCTCTTTGAACCCATGGATAAGCTGGAAGCCAAGATTCAAGCCCTTGTAGACCAAATAGCCCAGATGAATACCCAGATGACCTAGTCCAATACCGATAGCCTCAACCCAACTCAACCTAGTGAAACCATGGAGCCCAACCCTAGGAGAGCCCTATACCATGACCCTTATTTGGAGCCCTAGGAGAGCCCCTAGGTACGTTGTGTTGGTAGCACCTAAATTTTGTGATCCTGAGTGTGAGGATTATCTTGCTTGGGAAAGAGATATGGACCTGTGGTGCGGGCACCAGACTCAGAAGAAGACTTCAGAGCTCCATCTGGATCTCTGATTGACCTTGCCCGAAGAATTAGGATTTTCTGGTTTGTAATAAGGGTTGACTTGATCAACTCTATTTTAGCTTGAGTCTGTATTCCCTGCAATTTATTTTTGTTGAGTCATGTTGACACAGTAGTGGTCTAGGACTTCAACCTGGGGTGTCACATTTTCTCCCAAGGCCAAGCAAGTGGGCGCCACACTCCCAGCCACACTCCCAGCCACACGCCTGAGTCTAGGGGGCACCACATTTCCATCCAGTATGCTCTGGTCCCCACACCACAAGATAGCAGGTCCCTTCTCTCATGCGCCATTTGAGGAGAAAGCAATCTGGGATCCACAATTCAAGGGGGCGGCCCACAATATTCCATAAGAGCCAAGCTATGAAAAGAAAGAAACTCTTCTTGGAGAGTACTTCAAGGGGGCGCCCATTCCATGCCAAAAATGCCCAAAGAAAAGATGGGAAGAACCATGACTTAAGGAGAAAGAAAAGGAGGAGTCCAAAAGAGTTGAGCCATGGAAGGAATGAAATTCTCTCTTGAAGAACAAGGCTAGGCGGCGCCACTTACCTTCCTTTTAAAACCTCCAATCCACTTTTTTGGAACCTTTGGCCGGCCATATGTGTATGGATTGATCCTACAAACCTAATTTGAAGATCCCCTCCTTTAGTCCCACATGGAAAAATGTAAAACCCTACTCTCTTGTAAAGTCCTATAAATTAAACCCCTCTTGTAAATTTTAAAGTAATATGATGAATGAATTCAAATTTTTGTGTGAGCAAACTCTGTGTTTTCTCTCTTCCGCCCTTGCATCCAGGTGTTGAGCTCCGTGAGGAAGTAAATCCGGGTTCCCTAGGAACCTTGAGGAGGTGTGAGATCTCCAAACCCCTAAACCCTAGGTTAGCCACTTCAACTCCAAAACTCTAGCTGCCCATCATCCACTTCAATCTACCAAACCCTAGCCTATCCCACCTCTCACGGCCACTCTCTCCAAGTCAAGGCCGACCACCAGCATCCGGGTCTAGTCCGGATACTTCAGCTTCAGAGCAAATTTCAGAGGGAGCCAGATCGACCTCCAGGAGAATCCAGATTTCAGCAACATCAGCTTTCAAGTTCTTCAATCTGGTAAATCCTTCCTTGAGTATCTAATTCCATCACTTGTTCTTCTTCTTTCCCAGATCTTGAGTCCAGGAGAAGCCGACTCAGCCACAGGACCAGTATTGGAGGATCCATTGCGAAGGTATCAGAATCCGAGGATCCAATAATCTGCTCGAGAGAGTTCTTCCACCAAACTTTGTGAAGATCACTGTCTGGTTGGTAACCCATCTCTTCTCTTAATTTCTGTCCTGTTGAAAGTTCAGAGCAAAACCCTAGGTCTGGGAGTTTCTCAACCCCAAGCGATCCGTTACTTCTGAACCACTCTGATAACCTAGTTTCTTTTAAATTGTGCTTTCAGTTATTACCTAGTTTCTTTCAATTTAGTTTAGCTTTCCTTTGAATCAAAGCCAATTTCTGAAAATATATTAAAAAAAAAAAAAGAGAATTAATCTTAATTTATTTCCGCATCGCATCATCTCTTCTTTCGTTCTGCATCACTCTTTAGGGGTAGACTGATATCTTGCACATATACAAACATTGAACATAATATCTTGCCTACTAGCAGTTAGATACAATAATGAGCCAATCATTCCTCTATATAACTTTTGGTCTACAGGCTTACGTGATTCATCTTTGTCAAGCTTACAAGAGGAGCTCATTGGTGTACCTAATGGCTTGGTGTTCTCCATCCAAACTTCTTTAGTATTTCTTTTATGTACTTGGCTTGGTTGATGAAGATCCCCTCTTTGGTTTGCTTTATCTAGAGTCCGAGGAAGAAGTTAAGTTCTCCCATCATGCTCATCTCGAATGCACCCTGCATTAACTTTGCAAACTCTTGACAAAGAGATTCGTTAGTAGCACCGAATATGAAATCATCCACATAAACTTGTACTACTAAGAAATTATCATTCTTCCTTTTCAAAAACAAAGTAGTATCTACATTGCCTCTAGTAAAATCATTTTTGAGCAAGAAAGAACTTAAATGATCATACCAAGCTCTTGGAGCTTGTTTCAAACCATACAAAGCTTTGTGAAGTTTAAAAACATGGTTTGGAAATTCATGATTTTCAAAACCGGGTGGATGTTCAACATAAACTTCTTCGATAAAACTATTCAAAAAGGCACTTTTGACATCCATTTGAAATAATTTAAAATCCATAAAACATCCAAAAGCCAACAATAGCCTAATTGCCTCAAGTCTAGCAACAGGAGTAAAGGTTTCATCAAAATCGATCCATTCCTCCTGATTGCATCCTTTGGCAACTAGTATAGCTTTGTTTCTTATAACAATTCCAATTTTATCAAGTTTGTTTCTAAAAATCTATTTTGTGCTAATTATTGAAACATTAGAAGGTTCATCTACCAAAGTCGAAAAATTATTTCTTTTGAATTGATTAAGTTCATCTTGCATAGCATTAATCCAATTGCAATCATTTTTAGCTTCTTCTATAGATTTAGGTTCTATTTGAGATACAAAAGCTAGATAATCACAAACATTTTTAAGAGATGAACGAGTATTCACACCTTTAGATGGATCACCAACGATAAGTTCTTTGGGGTGTCCATGAGCATACCTCCATTCTTTTAGTAGAGGATTAGGCATGATGTGTCTTCACCTTCTTGATCTTGCTCTTTTTCATTATTTTGATCATTTTGCTCCTTAGTGGGTTCTTCATTGTTGTTCATTCCTTCATTTTTACTGATACCTATATCACATCAAGAATATCTTCTTTTCTAGAAGATTTTTGGTTAGCTTCAGCAAATACAACACAACAACAAGTATCCTTTTATTGAAGACCCTGTAAGCCTTGCTAGATGTAGAGTAGCCTAAAAAGATACCCTCATCTGACTTGGCATCAAATTTGCTTAGATTATCCTTGCCATTGTTTAAGATGAAAAATGGCATCCAAAACTCAAAAATATTTGATTGAAGGTTTCCTACCCTTCTAAAGCTCATAAGGGATTTTCTTTAAAATATGTTGGATTAAAACACGGTTTAAAATATAACATGTAGTGTTTATGGCTTCCACCAAAAAATATCTAGGTAGGTCATTTTCACAAAGCATGGTGTGTGCCATTTCTTCAAGAGTTCTATTTTTTCTTTCTACCACTCCATTTTGTTGAGGTGTCCTGGTGCTGAAAAATTATGATGAATGCCATTTTCACTACAAAACTTATCAAAATCAGAATTTTCAAATTCTATTCCATGATCACTTCTTAAAGAAATAATATAAACACCTTTTTTATTTGAAACTCTTTTATGAAATCTAATGAATACAGAAAATGTTTTTCTTTATGTGCTAAAAACATGACCCAAGTAAAATATGAGAAATTGTTTACAATAACTAGACCATACTTCTTACCTCCTGAACTAGATGTTCTAGTTAGCTCAAAGAGGTCCATATGAAGTAATTCTAAGGGTCTAGATGTAGAAACTACTCCTTTTGGGTTAAAAGATGTTTTTGTTTATTTTCCAAGTTGGCAAGCACTACAAATCTTGTCATTTTCAGTACTAAGTTTCAGCAAATCTTTTATCAAATCCTTTTTGCTAAGTTTCGAAATCAAATGCATACTAGCATGTCCTTGTTTACGATACCAAAGCCAACTAGTTTCATTAATCTTGGCTTCTATTGCCACTAGGCATTGACCATTTTGAATAAGAAGATCATCAAGATCAACCATATAAATATTGCCATGCCTATCACCAATGAACTTGATGCTATTGTCATCTAAACTAGAAACAATGTACATTGAAGATTCGAAAATAACTTTAAAATCCTTGTCACAAAATTGACTAATGCTAAGTAAATTATGTTTCAAACTATCAACATACAAAACATTATCAATGTAAGTAGAATGGGTGATATGGACTTTACCAATTTCGATAATCTTGCCCTTTCCATTATCACCAAATGTTACATTACCACCATTCTGATATTCAAGTGATGAGAACTGCTCCACATCTCTAGTCATATGCCTTGAGCAATGGCTATCGAGGTACCACATTCTTCTTTTATTAGTTGTAAGGCACACCTATAATAAAAATCAGGTAGAGAGTTTAGGTACCCAAGTCATCTTGGGTCCTTTCAGGTTAGTGATAATGGTTCCTTTTAGAACTCAAACTTTCTTAACTTTGCTAATTTTCCTTTTATTATACAAGTAAGATTTATGTCCTATAATACCACAAGTATAGCAAGTAATAGAAGATGATGCAGGCACAAAGAAATTCTTGAAAAACTTTTATTATTTTTGAATTTTAAAATCTAAACTGGCTTTGTTAAAAATAGTCCTTTGATTATTTAAAAGCATGTTCAATTTTTCAGAATTGTATATAAATTTTCAACAAATTGTTTTAACTTTTCAAGTTCTTCTTTGTACTTTTTGTTTTCTTGCAAAATCTCATTATTCTGTTTTGTAAACTTTTCAATTGAAATGAAAGAATATTTCTTTCTCAAATCTTTTTTTTCTTTTTCAAGAAGACAAAATTTATCATTCAACTTTTTGTTTTCTTAAAGCAAGTAATTATTTTCAATTAAATATTTGTCATTTATTTTTACCAAAACTAGATTTTGCTTCTTTAATTATTTACACTTCAATTTTAGTTTTTGAAATTTAATGACCAATTCATCAAAATCTTCATGCAGTTCATCAAAAGTAAATTCATTTTTGGTTTCAAAAAATCTCATCAATATCGGCCATCAAACAGAAGTTTGCAACCTCTTGCTATTCTTCCTCAGAACTGGAGTCCTCACTGTCACTCCAGGTTGCCATCATAGCCTTCTTTCTTAATTTTCTTCTGCTCTTTTTAAGTAGGGGGCAGTCCATCTTGAAGTGGCCCAGTTTCTTGCACTCAAAATATATGGGCTGCTTTTTTTCTTTCTCTTTCTCCTTCTCTTTGCTAGGCTCTCCTTTTAGAGATTTTTTTTTTTAAGTTGTACTTCTTCTTTCTCATGAACCTCCTAAACTTTCTAGCCATAAGAGCCATCTCATCTTCTTCATCTTCTTCTTCGGACTCATCACTTGACTCCTCTCTTGTGGTGGACTTGAAAGTATTAACTTTCTTCTTCTTATCAACATCCAGATTCTTTTGCTTTAATGAGAGCTCATATGTCATCAATGAGCTCAACAATTGCTCGAGAGGAAGAGTGTTGACATCCTTGGCTTCTTCTATATCTGTGACCAATGCATCCTAATGCATCCTTGGCTTCTTCTATATCTGTGACCAATAAGCTCAACAATTGCTCGAGAGGAAGAGTGTTGACATCCTTGGCTTCTTCTATATCTGTGACCAATGCATCCCAAGAAGTTGAAAGAAACCTAAGAAGTTTATTAACAAGTTCACCATTAGATATAATCTTTCCTAAACTTCTCATTCCATTTACAATGTTAGTAAATCTGGTATACATTTCACTAATAGATTCAGAAGGTTCCATTTTGAACATCTCATATGTATGAATGAGCATGTTCACTTTGGTGGTTTTCACTTGATGAGTACCCTTGTGGATAACTTCAAGCATGTCCCATATTTCTTTTATGGAGAGATAATTTGAAATTCTATTGAATTCGCTTGGATCTAAAGTGTAATACAATAGATTCATGGCCTTTGCATTAAGCTCTATTTGCTTAATGTTATTCTCATCCCAATCATCTTCCATTTTAGGAGTGGGAATGCCATTAATCAACATAGTGGGATGGTCTTGCAAATAGTATAGTTCAATGCTTGAATGTAAATGTGCATGTGTGTTTCCAATACATGTAATTGGTGCCATTGAACAATGGTGAACGGTTAGAGGCTTGGCCTTCTACAACACCCATACCTATTGGGGCTACCATGATCCTTTAGTCTAGATCATTGGACCTACAAGTAGAGTACCGGCACTCTGATACCACTTGTTGCCCAGAAATGGAGCACAAGAGGGGGGGTGAATTAGGTTTTTCAAAATTAAAACAATAATATGCAGGCATTGTAGTGTTTGTGAACAATATGATTAATGCACTAAAGTATATGCAACGAAAAACAGTAAATAGAGTGCAGGAAATAAACTACAGGTAATAAAAGAGACAATCATACACAAACATCGAGTTTTATAGTGGTTCGGTGCACTCCAAGCACCTACATCCACTCCCCAAGTTCCTCTTGAAAATTTCCTCTATAATATCTTCAAAGATTATAGCTGACTTGTTTTCAAAGGCTCACAAGTCAAAACCTAAGTTGGTTTTGTCACCTAGGCTCACCAACAAACCTTACAACTTATTTTGGCTTCGGGCTCACAAGTAAAATCCTGGTTGGTTTTTTACCTTTGGCTCACCAACAACCTTGCAACATACTTTCAAGACCCTTGAAAGCTATGTCAACAGGAAATAAATTCAGAATATAAGAATGAAAGTAAAAGCAAACTCTCTTCTAGAGTAGAATGAGGAATCTTTGAAGCTCTTTGATGATTGATTGATGTGACTTGACTTGGAATCTTTTCAAGAACACTTTTGGAAAGATGAAATAAAAGGAGTAGAAGCTTTTTCAGTGGAATCTCTCCTTTCTAGCTTTTGGATGTGAAGTTCTTGAAGAATGTCTTTAACTCTTAGATATTTTCTTGCTTGTCTTTGTTCTCTTACTTTATAAATGAGTTTGGTGAAGCTTAAGTACATCAAAAACATCCAAAAAGCCATTTAAGACTGTTAGGGATCAAAAACTAGCCGTTAGGAGCTGAAAAACATCAATTCAGGTGGTTAAAAAATAGATCTGTTGAAGGTGTTAGAACCCGAGTGTCGACACTTGGCTGTCAGGTGTCGACACTTGGCTTTCAGGTGTCGACACTTGGTTTCCAGGTATTGACACTTGAACTTTCAAATGTCAATGCTTGATTCTCAGGTGTCGATACTTGACATAAAAATTTTCTAGAGGCATGTTCTGTATTTTCAAAAAATCTCAGGCCTTGAGTTGACACTTGGAATTCTAAGTGTCAACACTTGAGTTTCAGGTGTCGACACTTGAGTTCTGAGTGTCGACACTTGGCGTGCCATAGAAAATTTTTGCATGCCAAATGCTGAAGTTTCAACACTTTGGCTCCTCGGTGTCGACACTTGGTTCTGCAAAACAAGTACCAAACATGCCGAAAACATAAAGATTTTCAATGAAACTTAAATACAACATATATAAACAATAATTGAACCCATTTGTGGCCTTTTTCAATGGAGAAGACTTCTTAAATCATGAAAAATATTTTGCTTCCAAAGCGTGCCATGATACTCTAGTTTTGAGAATTTGAGATGCTTGAAACCTGAAAACTCATAACTATAATTGAAACATTAGTACAAAAATCTACTCAATATTTTGTTAATCATCAAAATCATGGGGTAGAGCCAACAATCTTCTCCTTATTGATGATGACAAAACCTTGAGTAAATAAGCATTTAAATTCAATTTTGATATTGTATCCCATAAGTATGAACTTGAAACTTATACAATGCAATTTAATGGAGGAGATGTGCCAAATAGATATTGAAATCAACATTCTCTCCCCCTAAGAAAGTTAAAGTATGAAACATTTCAAAAATTGACAAAAATGCTTGTAAATAATATCGACTCCCCCTTTTTGTCAACATTCAACATATATATATCAACAGAGGAGTAAGCACCCCCCTAAATTAATGTATTAGTCCATGATACAGTTGCTATCAAAGCTGAAAATGAGATTAGATTATCAAGAAGTCCAACAAGTATTAGAGCAAATGCAAGATTAGGATGTAACATAAGAAAAATGAACATTTTCAGATACAACACATAAACAGAAACAAGAGTGATCATAAACTTAAACATATATATATAAAATCAGGTTTTCAAATACAAAAATTGCTGTTAATGATATAGCAATACTGAAACATGATACATGATAAATAAGGCAAACAAGTACACTGATATAAGCATGCAAGCTAATACAACAACTAGATATAAAAGTAACAAGCAACTAGATAAACATTTGTGAGACTACTCCTTATCAGATGGAAGCTCAAAACTAATAGGGGCACTAATCTTTGACCTGGGTACTAGGGCTTTAGGTGACTCAAGTATCCTATGGCTCCTAGTTCGGGTGGAAGGTCCATGAGAGGGGACAACTTGAGAAGATCTGGTCGATAAGGGAGGTAGAATCTCAGCTGGTGTCACAAAATCAGGAGTGGAAACAATCTGATCAGCTAGAGAAGGGATCACGGGAGTAGCTGGTGTTTGAGTATCTCTGTTGACCATCTCATACCGCCCAGCTTGGTCCACGCTACCATCTGAACTACCACTACCGTCACCATCAGCTTTGCCTCCATCATAATCATCGTCGCCATCACCACCATGAGTAGGATCATGAGAATCTGGTTGATCACCATCGTTATCAGCAGGTGGAGAAGGAGGAGGATCAGCTGGTCCAGAAGATCCTGAATGTAGTAAAACTCTCAACATCTCCTCGATACGTGTGAATCCGACCTCCATGGTCCTGCGAACATCAGTGAGCTGCTCATAAGTGTGGGCACGAAGTCCCTCAATCTCGATTCTCAACTAAGTAGTTTGGACTCCCTGTCCGATCATCTCACTCCAAAGCTCAGTAAACTGATGATGTAACAGCTCCTCAAAGGATGAAACAGTATCAGACGGAGGAGCAGAAGGTGTAACTACTGGTGAAGGTGTCACTGGCACTGGCTCTGGCTCTACTGCTGGTGCTGTCATGGGAGGTGTAATTGATGGCCCTGATGGCCTGGTCTCAGCCTCTCGTAACTCATCCTCCTCGTCTAGATCCTGACTAGATTCTCTGCTCCCCCATCTGCCAGCCTGTCTCCTAGAGCCCATGCGATGTAAAGATCTCTCATAAAAAATATCAGTATGAAGAATCTTCTTGGAGGCCTCCTCCTCCAAGGGTATACCATAATCATGGAATATGCAAGTCAATCACAGGCTGCAAGGCAAATAGTGTCTCCGCTGAGTAGTTGCATCCCTCATATAAAGTAACATGAAAGCTGGAAGGTCAACTATAGTCCTCCGAGATAAACAAACCATGAGCATAAGCTCTGGCTTAGTAATAAAGTCAAATCTGCCTATCTTTTGGAGCAAAATGTGGGCGATGATATGGTGAAGGAGCCTTATCTCTACTGAAAGCTGGTTCGCGGTAACCACTGCCACCCGATGAGCATCATCTCTCTCTAGAACGCACTGATAGGCCTCCACATGGTCATCAATAGAATATGCCACAATCTCTCGGGTTCAAGTGTCGACACCTGGAAACCAGGTGTCGACACCTGACAGCCAAGTATCGACACTTGATAGTCAAGTGCCAACACTCGGGTTCTGATAGCTTCAACGGATTTATTTTCTGACAGCCTGAATTAATGTTTTTCAGCTCCTAACGGCTAGTTTTTGATCTCTAATGGTCTTAAATGATTTTTTGGATATTTTTTATATATTTAAGCTTCACCAAACTCATTCATGAAGTAAGAGAACAAAGAGAAGCAAGAAAATATCCAAGAGTTAAAGATATTCTTCAAGGACTCCACTTTCAAAAGCTAAAAAGGAGAGAATCCACTAAAAAAGCCTACATTCCTTTCATTTCATCTTTCCAAAAGTGTTCTTGAGAAGATTCCAAGTCAAGTCACATCAAGCAATCATCAAAGAGATTCAAAGATTCTTTATTCCACTATAGAAGAGAGTTTGCTTGTGTTTAAATTCTTATATTATGAATTTATTATTGTTTGACCTAGCTTTCAAGGGTCTTGAAAGTAGGTTGTAAGGTTGTTGGTGAGCCAAAGGTACAAAACCAACTAGGATTTTACTTGTGAGCTCGGAGCCAAAATAAATTGTAAGGTTTGTTGGTGAGCCTAGGTGACAAAACCAACTTAAGTTTTAACTTGTGAGCCTTGAAAAATAAGTCGATTGTAATCTTTAAAGAGATTATAGTATAAATTCTTAAGGAGAGCTTGGGAAGTGGATGTAGGTGCTTGGAGTGCACCAAAATACTATAAAACTTGGTGTTTGTGTGTGATTATCTCTCTTTATTTACTTGCACTGTATTTCCTGCACTCTATTTACTATTTTCTGCTGCATATATTAAAGTGGATTAATCAAATTATTCAAAAACACTACAAGGCCTGCACATCATTGTTTTAATTTTTGAAAGACCCAATTCACCCCCCTCTTGGGCTCTATTTCTGGGCATCAAGTGGTATCAGAGTGCCAATACTCTCTTGTAGGTCCAACGATCTTGAGTAAAAAATCATGGCAGCCCCAATAGGAATGGTATTGTTGAAGGTCAAGCATCAAACCGTCCCCCTCTATTTAATGGCATTAACTACACGTATGGGAAAACATACATGCGCATATTTATTCATGCCATTGATTATAATCTTTGGAGGACTATTGTCAAAGTTCTTCATCAGCCTACTATTTTGATTAATGGCATTCCCACTCCTAAAATGGAAGATGATTGGGATGAGAATGACAATAAGCAAATAGAGCTTAATGCGAAGGCTATGAATCTATTGTTTTGCTCTTTGGATCCTAGTGAATTCAATAAAATCTCAAATTATCTCTCTATTAAGGAAATATGGGATACACTTGAGGTTACCCATGAGGGTACACAGCAAGTGAAAACAACTAAAGTTAACATGCTCATTTACATATATGAAATATTCAAAATTGAACCTACTGAATCTATAAGTGAAATGTATACTAGGTTCACTAATATTGTGAATGGCATGAGAAGTTTAGGAAAGATTATATCTAATGGTGAACTTGTCAATAAACTCCTCAAGACTCTTCCGGCTTCATGGGATACAAAGGTGACTGTTATAGAAGAAGCCAATGATGTCAACACTCTTCCTCTCGAGCAATTGTTAGGCTCATTGATGATATATGAGCTCTCATTAAAGCAAAAGAATGTGGATGTTGACAAGAAGAAGAAAGTGATCGCTTTCAAGTCTACCAATAAAGATGAATCAAGTAAAGATTCCGAAGAAGAAGATGAAGAAGATGAGATAGCTCTCATGGCTAGAAAGTTTAGGAGGTTCATAAGAAAGAAGAAGTATAACTTTAAGAAAAAACCTTTAAAAGGAGAGTCTAGCAAAGAGAAGGAGAAAGAGAAAGAAAAGGAGCAGCCCACATGCTTTGAGTGCAAGAAACTGGGCCACTTCAAGATGGACTACCCCTTACTTTAAAAGAGCAGAAGAAGATTAAGAAAGAAGGCTACGATGGCAACCTGGAGTGACAGCAAGGACTCTAGTTCTAAAAAAGAATAGCAAGAAGTTGCAAACTTCTGTTTGATGGCCAATAATGATGAGATATTTTCTGAAATCGAAAATGAATTTACTTTTGATGAATTGCATGAGGTTTTTGATGAATTAGTTATTGAATTTCAAAAACTAAAATCAAATCATAAAGAATTAAAGAAGCAAAATCTAGTTTTGGAAAAAACAAATGACAAGTATTTAATTGAAAATAATTGCTTGCTTCAAGAAAACAAAAAGTTGAACGATAAAGTTTGTCTTCTTGAAAAAGAAAAAGAAAATTTGAAAAATAAAAATTCTTTTGTTTCAACTGAAAAGTTTGCAAAATAGAACAATGAGATTTTGCAAGAAAACAAAAAGTGCAAAGAAGAACTTGAAAAATTAAAACCATTTGTTGAAAAATTTACACACAGTTCTGAAAAATTGAACATGCTTTTAAATAATCAAAGGGCTATTTTTAACAAAGTCGATTTAGGTTTTAAAACTCAAAAATAGCAAAAGTTCTTCAAGAATTTCTTTGTGTCTGCATCATCTTCTATTACAAGTTATACTTGTGGTATTGTAGGACATAAATCTTACTTGTGCAATAAAAGAAAAATTAGCAAAGTTAAGAAAGTTTGGATTCCAAAAGGAACCATTACCACTAACCTGAAAGGGCCCAAGATGACTTGGGTACCTAAAGTCTCCACCTGATTTTTATCGTAGGTGTGCCTTGCAACCAATAAAAGAAAAATATGGTACCTCGACAGCGGTTGCTCAAGGCACATGACTGGAGATGTGGAGCAGTGTTTATCACTTGAATATCAGAATGGTGGTAATGTATCATTTGATGATAATGGAAGGGCAAAATTGTCAGAATTGGTAAAGTCCATATCACCCCTTCTACTTACATTGATAATGTTTAGTATGTTGATGGTATGAAATACAATTTACTTAGCATTAGTCAATTTTGTGATAAAGATTTTAATGTTGTTTTTGAATCTTCTATGTGCATTATTTCTAGTTTAGATGACAATGGCATCAAGTTCATTGGTCAAAGGCATGGTAATATTTATATGGTTGATCTTGATGATCTTCCTATTCAAAATGGTCAATGCCTAGTGGCAATGGAAGCCAAAATCAATGAAACTAGTTGGCTTTGGCATCATGGACTAGGACATGCTAGTATGCATTTGATTTCAAAACTTAGCAAAAAGGATTTGATAACAGATTTGCCAAAACTTAGTTTTGAAAAGGACAAGATTTGTAGTGCTTGCCAACTTGGAAAATAAACCAAATTATCTTTTGAACTAAAAGGAGTAGTCTCTACATCTAGACCCTTAGAATTACTTTAAATGGACCTCTTTGGGAAAACTATAACATCTAGTTTGGGAGGTAACAAGTATGGTATAGTTATTGTAGACGATTTCTCACGTTTTATATGAGTCATGTTTTTAGCACACAAAGATGAAACATTTTCTGTATTCATTAGATTTCATAAAAGAGTTTCAAATGAAAAAGGTGTTTCTATTTTATCTTTGAGAAGTGACCATGAAACCGAATTTGGAAATTCTGAGTTTGATAAGTTTTGTAGTGAAAATGGCATTCATCATAATTTTTCTACACGTAGGACACCTCAACAAAATAGGATAGTAGAAAGAAAAAATAGAACTCTTAAAGAAATGGCATGCACCATGCTTTGTGAAAATGACCTACTAAGATATTATTGGATGGAAGCCATAAACATTACATGTTATGTTTTAAACCATATTTTGATCCAACCTATTTTAAAGAAAACCCCTTATGAGTTTTGGAAGGGTAGAAAACCTTCAATCAAATATTTTCGAGTTTTTGGATGCCATTGTTTCATCTTAAATAATGGTAAAGATAATTTAAGCAAATTTGATGCTAAGTCAGATGAATGTATCTTTTTAGTCTATTCTACATCTAGCAAGGCATACAGGGTCTTCAACAAAAGAACACTTGTTGTTGAAGAATTTATATACGTTGTATTTGATGAATCTAACCAGAACTCTTTTAGAAAAGAAGATGTGCTTGATAATGAAACAGGTACTAAAAGAACTGAAGAGGTGAACAACAATGAAGAACCTACCAAGGAGCAAGAACATGATCAAAACAATGAAAGATGACAAGATCAAGAAAATGAAAACACATCATTACCTGATCCTCTACATAAGAATGAAGGTATGCTCATGGACACCCCAAAGAACTTATCATTGGTGATCCATCTAAAGGTATAAGTACTCGATCATCTCTTAGAAATGTTTGTGATTATTTAGCATTGTATCTCAAATAAAATCTAAAACTATTAAAGAAACTGAAAATGATTGCAATTGGATTAATGCTATATAAAATGAACTTAATCAATTTAAAAGAAATAATGTTTGGAATTTGGTAGATAGACCTTCAAATGTTTCAATAATTGGCATAAAATGGGTTTTAATAAACAAACTTGATGAAAATGAAATTGTTACTAGAAATAAAGCTAGACTAGTTATCAAAGGATACAATCAGGAGGAAGGAATTGATTTTGATGAAACCTTTGCTCCTATTGCTAGACTTGAGGTAATTAGGCTATTGTTGGTTATTGCTTATTTTATGAATTTTAAATTATTTCAAATGGATGTCAAAAGTACCTTTTTGAATGGTTTTATTGAAGAATAAGTTTATGTTGAACAACCACCCGGTTTTGAAAATCATGAATTTCTAAACCATGTTTTTAAACTTCATAAAGCTTTGTATGGTTTGAAACAAGCTCCAAGAGCTTGGTATGATTGTTTAAGTTCTTTTTTGCTCAAAAATGATTTTACTAGAAATAATGTAGATACTACTTTATTTTTGAAAAAGAAGAATGATAATCTCTTAGTAGTACAAGTTTATGTGGATGATATCATATTCGGTACTACTAACGAATCTCTTTGTCAAGAGTTTGCAAAGTTAATGCAGGGTCAGTTCGAGATGAGCATGATGGGAGAACTTAACTTCTTCCTTGGACTCCAGATAAAGCAAACCAAAGAGGGGATCTTCATCAATCAAGCTAGGTACACAAAAAAAATACTAAAGAAGTTTAGGATGGAGAACACCAAGCCATTAGGTACACCAATGAGCTCCTCTTGTAAGCTTGACAAAGATGAATCAGGTAAATCTGTTGACCAAAAGCTTTATAGAAGAATGATTAGTTCATTATTGTATCTAACTACTAGTAGGCCAGATATTATGTTCAATGTTTGTATGTGTGCAAGATATCAGTCTAACCCTAAAGAGTCTCATCTTTTGGCTATTAACCGCATACTTAGATATATATCTGGCACAATTGATATTGGTCTTTGGTACTCTAGAGATTCTTCATTTGAATTAATTGTTTATTCTGATGCTGATTTTACTGGGTGTAAACTTAATCAAAAAAGTATAGTGGAACCTATCAGTTTCTTGGAGTTAATTTGATTTCATGGAGTAGCAAGAAATATAATTTGATTGCTCTATCTATGATGGAAGTTAAATATATAGTAGCTGGAAGCTGTTGTGCTCAAATCCTATGGATCCAACAACAACTAGAATATTTTGGCATTAAATTAATTAAGTACACATAAGATGTGACAATACTAGTGCAATCAATCTAAGAATCCTGTGCAACATTCAAGAAGTAAATACAATGAAATAAGATATCATTTCATAAGAGATCGTGTACAAAACTCTAATGTGATGCTTGAATTTGTGTGTAATGATGATCAATTAGCTGATGTGTTTATCAAACCCTTGAGTGAAGAGAGATTTTGTATGATTAGAGGAGAGTTAGGAATCATTGACCCATTCTCTTAGAACTCTCTCAAATTTTACTTTATCTAATTTATTTTTTGCTTAAAGTCACTTTCATTGAGTCCTAAAACTGTTTAAAAAGTCCCTTGATTTTTACAAAATTTTTCTAATTTTTTTTGAAAATTTCTTGGCCAAGTATTGATACTTGGATTTTTGCGAAGTGTCTACACCTGACCAAGTGTCGACACTTGAAATTCAAGTGTCAACACTTGCAAAAATCTCAGAATTTTTATGGCTTGTCCGAAACCTTTTATTTTTTATTTCCCTCTTTTCCCAAGTGCCCTAGTGGTCCCCTATGGTCCTCTAACCTCCGAAATAGTTGATTTCCTCCCTTGCCCCTTTGATTCAAGGTATTTCTCTCCCTTTTTTTCTTCATTCAAATCGTAAATCACAATGTTCTTCTTGATTTCATCCATTTTATTCCATTTAATCCCCATTTTTCCATGGATTTTGGGTCATTTTTTCTTCTTCTTGTGTTGTGAACAGTATTGTTCTTGATTTTTCTTGGATTGATGTGGTTTGTGGCCACTCTCTCATTTTTTTCTCCCTCTCGGTTCATCCTTCTCACGGCCGAACCCCCCATTTCCTTCCCATTTTCTATTTTCCCTCATTTCTCATCCATTTTTGCTCCCATTATTTCCTATTTTTCCTTATTCGGTTGTTTTATAGAACAAACTTCTCTTTACTTCCATTTTTGGTAATTTCTCTCCACTTTCCTATAGTTTTTTTCAGTTGGACTGTAATCTTCCTTAGTTTCTTCTCCTACCTCTCTCTTTCATCTGCTTAGAGAACTATGAGACCAAGGAAGTAGCTAGCATATAAAAGAAGAGCCAATCAGAGTTCAGCAGAGAGACGAACCAAGGCTCAGAATTACAGGTAGCAGTAGCAGGAAAAGCGAGTAGAGCGAGCTATTCCCCACTTTCTCCTTTAGTAGAGAAGGTTTCGGGGAAGATTATTGCTTCAAGATGGCGTGTTTATCTTGGATTCTTTGACTATCAGGGTTTGAAACTATGCGAGACTCTAGAGTCACCGGGTTTAGTCCCCTTCTGTACTATGACTGAGAGGTACTATCCCCATCTAATTTGTGAGTTCTATGGTAGCTTGGATTGTAGCAGACTCGCTTGGCATGCGACAGTTAGATGTTTCAGGATTCTAGTGGATGAGTCAATTTTGAGTAGATTATGGGAGATCTCATATCGAGGCATTGTAGCTCACTACACTGAGGATCGTGAGGAGGCTTTCAGATGTGTGCTTGAGAGAGATGATGTTCGTGGTGTGATAGTGGTCACCGCAAACCAGTTATCAATGGAGATGAGGCTTCGTCACCACATCATTGCCTGCATTTTGCTCCCAAAGACTGGTAGATTCGATTTTATTACAGAGCAGGAGCTGATGCTTATGGTCTGCTTGTCTCGAAGGACTATGGTTGACCTTCCAGCATTCATGCTACTTCAGATGAGAGATGCAGCCACTCGAGGAGACATTGCCTTCCATACGGTATTGGATTGACTCATATTTTTTTAGCTTACGATTATCCCTGGAGGAGGAGGCCTCCAAGGAGATTCTACATACAGATGTCTATGACGAGCGATCTTTGCACCAGATGGGATATCCAAGACTAGCTAGTAGATGGGTTCGCAGGGAGTCTGGTCAGGAGCCAAATGAGGAGGACGAGTTGTAAGAGGCTGAGGCTGGGCCATCAGGGCCAGCTATTACACCTCCTCGAGTAGGACCATCATCAGAGCCTGTTGACCCTATAAGTGATTTTGATAATAACCAAACATTGGAGCATGTACATTTATTACTGACAACTCTTCAAGTGTTTGACAAGTTTTTTGTAGGATGTATAACATGTTCAAACTTCAACTCCTATATTTCTACTTTCTTGTTTGAGTTGTGTTGTAAGTGTTTTTGTAAAGAAGAACCCAATAAAAATGCTAAGAAAAATCTAGTAAAAGGGTTACTTCCATAAGTGTGTGTGCCTTAGATTTTGTTTTGAGTTGGCTTGTGTGAAATTGTAAAAGAGTTGGTGAGAGTTTTCTTTTAGTTCAAATTGTAAAAATCCTAAAGAAGATACTCGAGCCGACCCCAAGATAAGAAGAGCCGACTTTGATTACTGGCACGCAGCAAGGATTCTGGAACACAGCAATCCAAGCCGACTCGATGGAAAGCAAGCTGACTCTAGTGAATCCGAGTTGACTGGAATCAGTCCAAGCCGACTCCTCTAGAGTCCATTTTCTAAAAGTTTTCTGAGAACAGCCAGGCGAGCCAACGCGACTTAGAAAGAGCCGACTCAGCCAGACCTAATTTCAAAAGCCTGAGAAAGCGAGCCGACCCGAACTGCATCGAGCTGACTATTCCAGAGTAAGGTTGTTTGAACCTGAGAAGAAAAGCTGACCCAAGCTGAAGAGAGCTGACTCCTCGAGTTCAGGATTTTCATGATTCAAGTTCGAGCCGACCCGAGCTGCAAAGAGCCGACTCATCCAGAATGACATTCTGCACCCTGAGACAAAGAGCCGACTGCATTGAAGAAATGGTGACTCGACCTATCAACTCGAAGGATCCGAGCCGACTCGAAGGATCCAAGCCGACTCGAATGTCGCTTCCAGGTATCTAACGGCTAGTTCCAGAATTTATTTTTGAATGCCAAAAAGTGCTCCAACGGTCACAAATCATTCCTCAAGGGTCTGCAATGGCTAGAACTACCTTGGGATGATGGAAGACTTTAAATTTGAAGGATTTGAACTGCCTAAAAAAAATTAAGAAGAAAGTTCACAATTAAGAAGAGAGTTCAAAAAAAAGAAGAGAGAGCTTCATTGAATATCTAACCAATCAAGAGAAAGAGCATAAGAGCATTCAATTCTGCATTCAAGCCTTCAACAACTCTGATCTAAAGCTTGAATCATCTTTGGAAGAAGCCACTGAAATCATTAATGCTTATTCAAGTGCATTCAAGTAGACTTCCAACGAGCTGCACTGGCAACTATCCGACAACTTGAGTTTGTCATTTATTGTTGCATTTATTTTCAATTCAATCTTTGAATTATTGGGTTATTGATGAGCCCAGTTGAAAAACCAAATAGGTTTTTGGTGAGCCTTATTAAAACCAAGGTTTAGGTTCTTGGTGATCCTGTGAAAACCAAGTTAGGTTTCTTTGGTGAGCTTGTAAAAACCAAAGGGTGTTGGGTTTTCTTTGGGGATCCCGTAAAACCAAAGTGTAGAGGTTTTGGATTTTGATCCTGTAAAACAATCCTACTATATTTGGGTGTGAATATAGTGGAAATCCTAAGTGGTATCTTGGGTAGTGGACGTAGGTGCAGGGTTGCTCCGAACCACTATAAATTTGGTGTGTTTGTATTGTACTTTCTCTACTCTGTTTAGCTTCTGCAATCTATAACTTTATCACAACACCTACTACTTGTAAAGATTTTTGAAATTGCACATTACTTGCACAAATTTTTTAAAATTTTCAATTCACCTCCATCTTGGGTTGCCACCTGGGCAACAGAGCCTGAGCCAGTGACTCCTGCACCTGCAGTTTCTACTATTGGTACATCATTTGAGGAGCATGAATTCCATCAGTTCATAGAGCTTAGGAGCGAGATGATCAGACCAGGAGTTCGAACCACATGGCTCAGGATTGAGATTGAGAGTCTTCGAGCTCATACTGCAGAGGAGCATGGTGATATTCACAAGACTATGGAGGCTGGATTCACCCGTATTGAGGAGATGCCAAGAGCTCTATTACCGTCAGGGACATCTGGTCCAGCTGATCCTCCACCTCCACCACCTGTTGATGATGGTCATGATGATTCCTACGGTGGTGATGGTGGTGATGGCGGCGATGATGATGCAGATAGAGGCATAGATATTTCTGGTGATAGTAGTATAGACCGAGCTGGGCGATATGAGATGGTTAGTAGAGATACTCATACACCAGCTACTCCTGAGATCCCTTCTCCAGCTGATGAGATTGTTTCCACTCCTGATTTTATGACACCAGCTGAGCTACTTCCTTCCCCGACGACCAGATCATCCAGGATTGTACCCGCTCATGGACCTTCTACCCGGACTAGGAGTCGTAGGATTCTAGAGCCACCTAAGGCCCTAGTGCCTAGGTCCAGGATCAGTGCCCCCATTAGCTTTGAGCTTCTATCTGATGATGAGTAGCCTCATAGATGTTTATCTAGTTGCTTATTACTTTTATATTTAGTTGTTGTATTAGCTTCCTTGCTTATATCACTGTACTTTTTTGCTTTATGTATCTTGTATCATGTTTCAGTATTGCTGTATCACTAATAGCACTTTTTGTAACTGAAAACTTGATTATATATATATATGTGTGTGTTTTAGTTTATGATCACTCTTGTATCATTTATGTGATGAATTGAACTATATATTCCTTGAAAACGTTCATTTTCTTTATGTTACTCCCAACTCTATGCATTTTCTCTGATACTAGTTGGATTTCCTGATACCCTAATATCATTTTCAGCTTTGATACCAACTTTATCATGGCCTCATGCACTAATTCAGGGGAGTTTACTCTCTTTTATGTTGTATGTTGACAAAAAGGGGGAGTAGATATATTACTTACAAGCATTCTCTTTAATTTTTGAAACGATTCATACCTTAACTCCCATAAGGGGAGAGAATTTTGATTTCAATACCTCCTTCATTGAACTGCTTTATATGAGTTTTAAAGTTCATATTTAAGGGATACATTGTCAAAATTAAAGTTGAATGCTTGTTTTACTCAAGGTTTTGTCATCATCAAAAAGGGAGAGATTGTTGGCTCTATCCCGTGATTTTGATAATTAACAAAATAGAGTACATATTTTGTACTAATGATTAATTATAGTTATGACTTTTTAGGTTTCAAGCACCTCAAAATTTCAAAACTAGAGTATCATGGCACACTTTGGAAGCAAAGCATTTTTCATGATTTGAGAAGTCTTCTCCATTGAAAAAGGCCACAAACGGTTCAATTATTGGTTATATATGCTGCATTTAAGTTTCATTGAAAATCTTTATTTTTTTGGCATGTTTGGCACTTGTTTTTGAAAATTATGGAACCAAGTGTCGACACCTGGGAGCCCAAGTATCGACACTCATCATTTGGAACACAGAATTTTCTAGTGGCACACCAAGTGTCGACACCCAGAACTTAAGTGTCGACACCTGAAACTCAAGTATCGACACTTAGGACCCCAAGTGTCGACTCAAGGCCTGAGATTTTTTGAAAATACAGAACTTGCCTCTGAAGAATTTTTGTGTCAAGTGTCTATACCTGAGAATCAAGTGTAGACATTTGAAAGTTCAAGTATCGACACCTGGAAACCAAGTGTAGATACCTAACAGCCAGGTATCGATACCTGACAGCCAAGTGTCGACACTCAAGTTCTCATAGCTTCAACAAATCTATTTTCTAACAGCCTGAATTAATGTTTTCAGCTCCTAACGTCTAGTTTTTGATCTCTAATGGTCTTAAATGATTTTTTAGATGTTTTTGATATATTTAAGCTTCACCAAACTTATTCATGAAGCAAGAGAAAAAAGAGAAGAAAAAAAATATCCAAAAGTTAAAGACATTCTTCAAGAACTCCACTTCTAAAAGGTAAAAAGGAGAGATTCCACTGAAAAAGCCTACATTCCTTTTATTTCATCTTTCCAAAAGTGTTCTTAAGAAGATTCCAAGTCAAGTCACATCAAGTAATCATCAAAGAGCTTCAAAGATTCCTCATTCCACTCTAGAAGAGAGTTTGCTTATGTTTAAATTCTTGTATTATGAATTTATTATTGTTTGACCTAGCTTTCAAGGATCTTGAAAGTAGGTTATAAGGTTGTTGGTGAGCCAAAGGTACAAAACCAACTAGGATTTTACTTTTGAGCCCGAAGCCAAAACAAGTTGTAAGGTTTATTGGTGAGCCTAAGTGACAAAACCAACTTAGGTTTTGACTTGTGAACCTTGGAAAACAAGTCGACTGTAATCTTTGAAGAGATTATAGTAGAAATTTCCAAGGAGAGCTTGGGGAGTGGACGTAGGTGCTTGGAGTGCACCAAACCACTATAAAACTTGATGTTTGTGTGTGATTGTCTCTATTTATTTACTTGCACTTTATTTCCCGCACTCTATTTACTATTTTCTGCAGCATATATTTAAGTGCATTAATCACATTATTCAAAAATAGTACAAGGCCTGCACATTATTATTTTAATTTTTGAAGGACCCAATTCACCCCCCTCTTAGGCTTCATTTCTGGGCAACACATAGGCTTGATAATGTGGCATGGGCGTCCAAACTTGATGAGGGGTGCATGTGATAGTGTGGCGCCAAGCATGGGTTGGCACATGGTGTCACATGGGATTTTGATTTGGGTTCCCTCTTGTATTACAGGACTAAATTAAAATAACTAATCACATGACTTAACCAACTAAATAACTAAAGAACTCAATTAAAACTAATTTAAAACCCAATTTGATCAATTGGAACCCAATTTGATCAAAAAGCATAATCTCAAAATTCAATATGGTAATAGGTTTTGGGATTAAACCTAGCTAGGCCAAAATAAAAGAATTTAAAAAAATAACTAAGCCCCATATTGTAATTAGGGTTTTAAAATTAGGGCTTAGGGTTTATTTACAAGTGATTTGGGGCTTGGGCTTAGGGCTTCATTTACAGGTAATCCACAGGGATGTGGGATTAACTAGTCGATTCGTTCTGGCCCTAGTGTCCGCACCAATTCTCCGTGGATGGGAGAAACTCGACCATGTCGAGTATGGGTCAACTTTGTTGTGATAGTATTCTAGTAAGTCGGGATTAATCCTTTGCAACTCCTTTTTAATGATCAAAGAATCTTCAGTCTCAGGTCGTCCTTGCCAACAAACCAGATATCATTGATAGTCTTTATTTCGAATAGCGATGATAATCTTGTCGTCTAAGATCCGCTTGATACTGTCTCTTCGCTCTGGTAGTTTTGCTGGTGGACACTCATGGGTTGGCTCAATCTCAAGGATGGGATCAGGCCCAAAAGGCTTACTAGATATCAACATTGGCTCCCTATACATTATAAAGTTTGAAACATTGAAAGTAGAACTAATACCTAGCTCAGGTAGTAAATCAAGCACATAGACATTAGGTCCAATTTTCTTAATTATTTTGTATGGTCCGACATTACGGGCATGCAACATCTTCATGGTTCCAAGTGGGAATCGTTCAGGTCAAAGCCTGATCATGACAAAGTCTCCTTCATCAAATTCTTTGAGTCTTTTTCTTGAATTACCCTTGGTTGGTGAATGACATGCCGATGAAAACTTGGCATGAACTCCTAATAAAAGTCATAGGGTTTTCAAGAAGTAGGATGCAAACACGAGATGCTCAATGAGTGTATGTAACATGCTAACTTCTATAAAATACAATCTAATGGTTAAAGAAACTTGAGAAGCTTCAGGAAAGGGCAGAAAATAAGAGGTGGGTTCAGGGTTAGCTTGGTAGGGTAGAGAAAAGAGTTCGGGGTTGATCAGATAGAGTAGGATATAAGAAGAGGTTTTAGGGATCAGTTCTAGATTAATGAGGTTGACCTTATAGGTTTGAGATATATCTATAGGGTCTACCTTATAGAAGAATGGATCACTAATTTCAGGGAAGAGATCTTCAATGGAAACTATAGGAGGGGATTCATCTTGAGAGTGCTGGATTAGATAAGCCATGTCCTCACTAGTTTTCTTTGGTTCTTGAGTTTCAGGACTAGGTTCTACAATTAGGTTCCCTTCTAGAGTTTCTTCAAGTAGAGTTGTGGTTACAGTATTATGGTTCTCTTCCTCTAACTATTCTTCCACTACAGCTTTAGTCTGGGTATGGTCAGACTCAACTAATTCTAGGTCAGCTATAGGTATCTCCTCTTCTCCTTCATATTTATTTATTAAATTCACTTCAACTTCATATACTTCCACTTCAGTGTTATCCTTATGAACCAATAGGGTGGTAGGAGTAGGTTGGCTCAGATTAGGGTTGAGTTGGCTCAAGTGAGAATTGGGTCGACTCAGGTGACTTGACTGGATCCTGATTTTTGATAAGGAAAACTAACCCTAATGGGTTCTTGCCATCTAAGGGGAACCTCACTAGCACTAAGTTGATACCTAGGGGATATGGGTTCCTTGGGCTCATAGGACATGGGTTCAGATCTATGGGTTATGGGTCTCT
This sequence comes from Areca catechu, assembly GCA_021397845.1. Classification (NCBI taxonomy): domain Eukaryota; kingdom Viridiplantae; phylum Streptophyta; class Magnoliopsida; order Arecales; family Arecaceae; genus Areca; species Areca catechu. Next base: position 1,386,045 of record JAHSVC010000025.1, read on the forward strand.
TGGGCTCAAAGGACATGGGTATAAAGGATTTGGGTTCGTAGGATCTAGGTTTATAGGACCTGGGTTCATAGGAGCTAGGTTCATATGATGTGGGTAGGTACTTTTTCCTAAGTTTAAGTTTCCATGTCGCTCCAGGTAGTTATGGGTATGTCTCTTCTTTGTCTGATCATTCTTTCAACATCATCCCAATAAATTCTAGCCTAGCGTACTAACTTAAGCTTAGCAAACTTAAACTTTCTTTCATCAGATACTAGTTCCCTCTCAAAATACAGATCCATATATTCTTCCCAATCAATATAATCCTCAAGATCAAGATTACCACCAAATGTAGGTGCTTCTACCCTAAAGTTCCTAGTAGCTCTCTTATCTCCGTCTATGGAATCATAATTATGTCTCCTTGCACTAAGATCCAAGATTGGGTCATGGCGAGGGGCTATCCTAGAGTTGGAAGGTGTAGGACATGGGATCTCAAGTTTATACTTAGTACGGGTCACAGGGGTTCTCTCTAGGGTTCCTAACCGTTCATCTAATCAGTCAAACCTATGGTTCATTTGGGCACATTGTTCAGTCATGGTCCTAAGGAAGGTCTCAAGGCTATACTCCATGGTCAAGATGGGTTGGGTTGTGGTGAGACTACTGGTATGGAGTTCCTAATCTAGAGGTCATGAAATGCAGATAGACAAAATTGAACTAGGGTCTCTTAGACCTAGAATGGGTCAGCTCAATTTATAACCAATTCAGCAATTACCCTATCCATTGGCTAGGTAAGAGGTGGGGTCGTGGGAGGTTCCCCCTATTTTCACTGGGTCCTAATTAAAAACCACAAGTCCACTTAGGGCATTTGCCTCTGGACCCTAGACTTAGACACCAGATTCAAGAGATAATCAAAAGATTGGGTGCACTAGCTTTCACACAATACTTGGAACCCGACCTTGTTGGTGTCCCTAAGCTGCTTTAAATTTCTAATTGATTTTAATTAGGGTTAGGATCGATGCAAAGGTAGTTATTTTAGGGCCAGGACAGGTAATGAAATCCTGCCCTGATCTGAGATAGTAGAAGTGTCCTTAAGATTAGGTTAACAATGTATGCACACAATGGAAACCCCAATATGCAATGAAACTAAAATCGAAAATATCATAAAATAATTTTTTTTTCAAGATTGAATTTTAGATCTAATCAGTTTTCAGATCTTCGATACCAGGTTATCATGTCCGACCGTAGCTCATTACTGTCATGAGTTGTGATAATATACTTTCGTATACCCACTTAGGAGGTGTGATTTCCTTCCACCATAAAACAATAAAATAATTTTTTTGATTTTTTTCTGAGATTAGATGACTGATTAACAAAGGAATAACAGCAAATAAATTAATAATTTTTTTGTATTTTTTATGTAGGTTTTATGCAATTTTAATTTAAGCTTAGACTAGATATGCAGAAATTTCAGCAAAGAGCGATTAAACCCTAGTTTAACATGATTTGATACCAGAAATGATGCGGGATAAAATATGCAAACTAAATTACTTCAATTTTAGATCTATTTATCAAAAATTAAACTGTATTTAATTTTTCTAGAATTTATCAGAAATAAGACTTAAAGTAATTAATTGAAAGAAAACTAGTCAACTAGTTTTAAGCCTGCAATGTAGATCTAACAAATCTAAGTAGGAAAGGATCTTGGTGATTAAGAAACCACCATAAACTAGGATTTAACAATTTTAAGGAATCAGATCTTAAGAGAAAGGAAGAGTTTTGATTTACCAACGAATATTTGTCGCTCTTTGATGTGGATCAAGATCAGCACTCTAGGATTTTGTGGTAGGATTTCAGGATTATCGTTCTCGAGCTTAGATCTGCATCGAGACTGGTTCCAAAGCAAAAACACCGTCACTTTAGATCTTGATCACCTGAAACACTCATAAAGAAACATGTTAGAAAGGAAGAAAGGAAGGAAAGTTTGAAAGGAAATAAGAGAAAGAAAGTGGCAGTTTTAGGATTTGTCGGATGGATGGAAGATGGATAGTTAGATAACTAGGGCCTCACACCTCATGATGCTCAGAAGAACAAAGGAATTTAGGACCTCATACCTCGCGATGTTGTCACAGTAAAGGAATTGAAGAAAAACTTCTCTCTTTATTCATGAATAATAGTTAATTTTACAAAAGGAATTGATGGTGGTATTTACAGACCACAAACATGAGAAGTATGGGTTACAAAGTCTTGAATTAGCTCTTCTTAGGTAGCAACTCCTTGGAATTTCTTCTCCTGGTGTCATGAACTCTTGAACTTGATCCTTTCTTGACCTTCAACTAGTCTTCAACCATAGTGAGCGACAACACTGGATAGGCTTTATAGGTTGGGCGACAACAAGAAACCTCCATCCTTTTGGGCGACAAGAATGAAGAGCCCTTTCTTCTTACTCCTCTTAAATTGGCAACAAATTTTTGAATGGGTGACAAAATGAAGAAAGAATTGATGACTTCTCCTTAATCTTGAATTGGGCAACAAATGTAGATAAATATGGCATCTCATCTCCTCCTTCTTGGTGTCTATCTTGCCTTCGAAAAGTTGATGAAGATAACTCCCATCCTATCTTTGAATTTGGAATGGGACCCCTTATATTTGAAACTCATCATGATAGGCATCCCCTTGAAATGAAATTTCTTTGTGATGGGCTTGGTCGACTCCTTTGAATTGGCAACTTATGTGAACTTTAAGTTGTAACTGCAAGTTTACGGTATACAGGGTAGCATGTCTAGCTAGACGGGTCGATCCCATGAGGAAATTGAATGTGTTTGAACTGTATTCAAACCCTCACTTAGAAAGCTGACAAAATCAGCAAAATTAATCAAATGAGAAGAAATATATAATTTAAAGATCTAGGACATTTGATTCCACTGGACCAATGATTTCAAAACCTTTCTATGATCTTATAATGTCTTTTCAACTGCTTCTTTTGGATTATCCAAGTATGGATTATGAAGAGATTAAAACTCAACTATACCTCATCAAGGTCTTACAAGGAAGAAGAGAAAAGAATAAAAAAAATATTGTTGAGCCTTCTCTCTTCCACCCTCTTTGCACGAATCAGGGATGAACTATGAAGGGATTGAAACCCAACAATAGCTCATCAAGTCTCTTTGGCAAGAAGTTTAGAGAGGGAGAAAAACTTAAAAATTAGATCCCAAGAAAAGATCCAAGAAAGGGCTCCTAATCTTGGTCTAGCTTCGTCACCAACCCTAGGAGGTTCACATAGCTAGACATGATTAAAATAAAACTTTAAAAATTATAAAATAATATAATCAATTAACTACTTTTTGAAATTTAAATTGCAAGAATTTAAAGAAATGCAGAAATAATACTACACTAATTGCAAAAAATTTAAAATATACAAAAATAAAAACAAGCCTAATTGCAGAATTTAAATTGCAAAAAATTAAACTAATCTTATACTGGAATCAAATAGAATAAGAATATAATTGAAATAATAAAAATAAATTTTTATTACTAAAAGAAACTTGAACTATAAAGGATTTAATTTCTAAACCATTCACGGGACTTGAAGTTAAAATAAAAAAATAAAATAAAAAAAATTAAAGCTAAATTTGGTTTGTCCTTCTGGCTTACTCTTCTTCTCATATATTGAAAGGGTGGAAAAAAATAGAAGAAGGGGCGAGAGAAAAGAGGTGACGGGCTGGACGGTGGAACCTAGATCTTCCCAGTAAAGAAGAGATGATGCTGGGAAATGCATCAGTCTCGTGTGGAACTATGTTGGTTTTTTATTACTATCTTCTCCAACTGCATCGGTTCTTATCTGTATCCATTTCAGTTCATCTTTATCTCATATCTCGTTTTTATTCTGCGTGTTATCCATCGATCCTCTTGCTCCTTCGGACATCCAAGCTCCCGACAGCATCTTAATTGGAAGGACGGACATGGACTCAATGAAAAAGACTTCTCCTGATTGCTTGATGGTGCGGTGGAATGGTGAAGGGAAGAGCGGCAGGCAGTGCTGGGCGAACTGCAGCAATGGACAATAGTAAATGTCTTGGGTGGAAAACTGGAAGGAAGAGCAAGGAAGGTGGAACGGTCACTTGGGAGCTTCTCCGGCATCGCTTTTCTAGCAGTGGGTGGAGACAGAGTAGACGGTGAATGGTGGATGGCATTGACAGCGATCGACGGGTTCCCGATGGAGAGCTTGGATAGAGATTTGGGAGGAAGATGGCATCGGTTCTTACAATCAGCGGACTAAGAACAGAGGTAGAAGAAGATGCACGACAGCGAACATGGTGGAGAAGACGATGCTTAGATTGGTTTTTTCGGTGGTGAGGAGGTTCCCGGCATCTTCTCCATGGCTTAAGGTTGCAGCAGCAACTTGGTACAGTGAAGATGGACATGGTGAAGGTGCCGGTGAACTGCAGGGACTTGAACAGGGAGGGACAGTAGCTTGATGAGGAGGCAGCCAAGATGGAAAGACAATCATTGCTTTTTTTCTTGGATTTTGCTGGCATGGGAAGGTTCTCCGGCGAGATCTCTGGCGAGAAGGGTCCCGGCGGTGAGAGAAGAAGATCCGGAGTCTTCTACGGCAAAATCGTGACTTGGTTTGGCCTGTGGTCCACGGGCACGAGTCATGGACCATAGCGATGAAGGATATGGACCAGGCTACTGCTTCGCAAACCAACTGGCTGGTTCACAGTGAACCGACACTTTAATTTCCGTGCTATTTCTCGTATTAGTCCTTCAAAATTTAATTCCTAGCTCAATCGAAGTCTGATTTGCGCACCGTTTGCACCGTTGAACTTCGAAAATCATGCTCTTCACGGTAGCAAGGTTATTTTATTAAAACACTATATAAAATATTAATTATAATTAAATAAAATAAATTTGATTAATAAATTAATAAACTTATTACTAATTTTTATGCATTTATCACTTCCCCAAATTTGAATCTTACTCGTCCTTGAGTAAAAATCAATGAAAGCTCATAAATTACTTATTAGAAATAATTGAGGAAGCTAGCTGATGGGACACGAGACAGCTGACCTGGCACGAGGCAGTTGACGTGGCACGAGGTAGCTAAGTGGAGCCCCCATCAGATGCCACGACAAGCTTTCAACACGAGCGCCTTCGCCGGGCTGAGCTCCCCTCAAGCAACACCTCTGCCCGTCGAAGCCGAGCTCTGTCCTTCGCCAGGTCCGTTCTCGCAAGCCCGGAACACCTAGGCCGGAGCCGAGTCCGAGTCCCCACCCAAGGCGGACCCCTCGGGATCGAGCCCTATGGTCAGGAGTTGAGCTCAGCCTCCTCCGCCACGAGGCGCCCCTCCGAGCTCAGGTCCCCTGGGCTGGGCGGCACCCCGGTGCCGAGCTCGCCAGAAGCCGAGCCCCGTGGTCAGGAGTCGAGCTCAGCCTCCTCCGCCACGAGGCGCCCCTCCGCAGCCGAGCTCAGCCCGTACCCACCCTGCCTAGCAGCACCGATGCGAGTCCACCGATGGAGGGCCCTACCCTTCCAGCTCGGCATTCAGTTCAAACCAACGCGCCAGCCGCCAAGGGAGCCATGCCTCCCCTTCGAGGACAGTGACGATACTCTCGAGGGTCATACGACAACACCAATCATGCCGCAATTAATGCCCACGGCTGTCACTCACTCTAGAAAAGAAGGAAAGCTCACATCAAAGCACCATGCCCTCCATCGATCCGCCGTACAACCGGAGAAAAGACCCTACCGGAGGGCCCACCGATCGAGGCCTTGTTAGGCTCCTAAGAGGGGGACAGGCAGAAGGAATGTCAGAGATTTATGGAAGCCTCCTCAACTGTCAAAACAGGAGAGACGTTCCGTCTACATCACGGTGCCTCGCCGTACACGACAATGGGGGGAGATCCCAAAGGAAACCAAGGTAGAAAATCTCGCCAGAGTAAGCAAAAGAGGTATCTGCATCTGATCCAGTATCACTACATCCATAGCATACTTCTCAATTCAAGAACCCTAGAGGAACCGAGCAACACAAGAGAGGAAGGCGGTAAGACAACCTTGGCCAACACCACTCCCAGCTCGTCCTCATCTTCCACTCACACTATATTCACTCCTCCTAGCATGGAGCTCATCCAGAGGGGCTCGACAAGGAGGATCTGTTCCCCTTGATCATCACTGACTTGACTGTCGGAGTGCCCCCGCCGAAATCCCCAGCCCGGGTCACTGACCATCCTTGCAGGTCCCGAGGCGTAAGAGGCGTTCTCAGGCGGGCAGACGTGCGACACCCGACTCCGTCAGCAGCTACGGGCCACGATGATCTTGGCGGCAACAGATTGGCATGCCAGGAAGGGGAACAGACAGATTAAACCACTTGTGATCTAGTCCAGTCCCTGTTCAAGCAGTCCATCAGAAGGATGGTGACCACTCGGGCAAGGGGAGTCTCTTCCAGCCATGCGAAGGCATCCCTTTCTCATAGGAACCCGCACGATCCGGAGACGGAGTCACCTACCTCGATTCAACCACCTCCACTGGAAGTTTAGCTGACTGCACTCGCTCTGCAGATGCATACTCCACGTCACCTTCCCCTCCCCTCTCAGCAGAGGGGTCTACCGTGAAGCCATCAGGTGCATGGCGGAGAAGCGCCTGGAGGAGCATGACCGCAAGTTGGCAGAGCTATCTCACCAGTTCGCCAACTTGCCTGGCTCTACTATTGAGCCAGCGGGCTATGAAGCCCGTCCTCCATTCTCTTAGGAGATTCAGGTGGAGCCGATTCCCCGTCGGTTCAGCATGCCGCAGGTGGACCCCTACGACGGGACCACCGACCCCTTGGACCACCTGGAAAGCTAACGGGCCCTCATGAGGGTCCAGGGGTCCATCGACGCTCTGTTATGCATTGCCTTCCCTGCTACTCTCCGAAAGGTGGCTCGAGTATGGTTCTTTCATCTCGAGCAGAAAAGCATCAACTCCTTCGCCCAGCTGGGGCAGAAGTTCGTGGTTCATTTCGACGCCTGTCGAAAGATGCCACGTGAGGCAGATAGCCTCTTCTCCATCAGGCAATAGGATCAGGAGCCACTGCAGGATTACGTGGCTCGTTTCAAGGCTGCCGCCCTGGAGATCTACTGTTTGGAGGAGCCGATCGCCATGCTGGCCCTAAAGCAAGGACTTAAGACTTCCCGCTTGACGTACTTTCTTGACAAAAAGCCTCCAAAGTTTTATTCCGAGCTCCTCATTCATGCTCAGAAGTGCATCCATGCCGATGAGGCGGATCGTACCTGGCGAGAGCTCGACGGGAAGCCATCGAGGAGACCCGCACCCGCCAAGGTGCCCAGGGCATGGAAGCCGGCGCCACCAGCTCGGAGCTCCCATCCTGGACCGGGGCCAAGGAGCACTCCTGTCCCTGAAAGGAATCTCACTCCCCTTCTCGCCCCGAGGACGAAGATCCTCATGGAGATCGAGGGCGAGACATACCTGAGACGCCCACCACCATTAAAGCCGTCTGCCACCCGTGACAAGTCAAAGTACTGTCGCTTTCATCATGACTGTTACAGCCGTGACAGTGACGTGGCCAGGCTCAGGTATCGTCGAATGAGAGCAAGCCACGTGTAAGTTTCTCCGCTGGAGTCAGCGCCACGTCCACAAAGCTAGGATCGGCATACCGCACCACCCGACGACTGTCTGAAGCAAACCGCCCTCGCCGAGGTCAAGCTCGCGGCCTTACCGCCTGTCCCCGCGATCGACAACCGCCCAACGGAGAAGCCCATGGGCATGATCTCACGCGAGTCCGGCCGAGCAGAGAAGAGAGCCTGGGAAGTCCCGGAGAATGTAATCCCTCCCAAGGGAGGGGAAATTAATGACAATGTAAACAATGATGCCGTGGTGGTCGAGATGACCATCGCGAAGCATCCTGTACATCGAATCATGGTGGATAGTGGAAGCTCGGCCGACATACTTTTTTACGATGCTTTCTCTCGGATGAACTTGTCTCCCGATCAGCTGAAACCAGTGCACATCCCACTGGTAGGTTTTACAGGGGACTCCGTGGGGGTCAAAGGAGAGATCACTCTCCCGGTCACCGCCGGATCCCCGCCTCGGCAGGCGACCGTCATGATAACATTCACTGTCGTCAAGCTCCCTTCGCCTTACAACGCCATTCTCGGGCGTCCCGGGCTCAACCAACTGGACGCCACCATCTCCACGAGGAGGCTGCTGGTGCAGTTCCCCACGCCTTCCGGGCTCGGGGAAATGAAGGGGACGATCCAGCCGGTCCCGCTCTGCCTCCAGACAGTCCCAGGCACCAGGAGCGCAGAGCTCGCCCACGATATCGAGGATCTCGACCTGAGAGAGAAGGAACCCAAGGGAGGGCCCATAGAGCGCCTGCTAACTTTTCCCCTCGGTTCGGACCCCCTGAAGACGGTGCAAGTCGGGGCCCAGCTCCCCGAGGAAGAGCGAACTCGCCTGCTGGAGTTCCTCCATGCCAACGCTGATGTGTTCGCCTGGTCGGCGGCCGACATGCCGGGCATCCCACCCGAGATCATCATGCACAGCCTGAACGTGGACCCAGGTTGCCGCCCGGTCCGCCAGAAGAAGAGAAGCTTCGCCATGGAGAGACAGAAGGCGATCAACGAGGAGGTAGAAAAGCTCCTCGCCGCCGGTTTTGTCCGAGAAGTCCAATACCCCAGCTGGTTAGCAAACGTGGTCATGGTAAAGAAGAGTAGTGGTAAGTGGAGGATCTGTGTGGACTACACCGACCTCAATCAAGCTTGCCCGAAGGACAGCTTCCCTCTGCCAAAGATCGACCAGCTGGTCGACACCACCTCGGGGCATCGCCTCCTGTCATTCATGGACGCCTTCTCCGGATACAACCAGATCCGGATGAACCCGGAGGACGAAGAGCGCACTGCCTTCATAACTGACCACGGGACTTTCAATTACAGGATGATGCCCTTCGGCCTCAAGAACGCGGGGGCGACCTACCAACGTCTGGTCAATAAAGTCTTCAAAGACCAGATAGGCCGCAACATGCAGGTGTACGTGGACGACATGCTGGTGATGAGCAAACTCGATTCGGACCACGTGGCCGACCTGACGGAGGCATTCGACAACCTCCACCGCCATCAGATGAAGCTGAACCTGGCGAAGTGCGCCTTCGGCATCTCCGCCGGGAAGTTCCTAGGGTTTATGGTGACCCAAAGAGGAATCGAGGCCAACCCGGAGAAGGTCCAGGCCATCCTGGACATGGAGCAGCCAGCCTCCAAGAAGCAAGTGCAGCAACTGACCGGCCGGGTTGTGGCCCTTAGCCGTTTTATTTCCAGGTCGGCGGACCGCTGCCGTCCCTTCTTCAAGGTGCTGAGGAAGATGAATAGCTTTGCTTGGACCGAGGAATGCCAGCAGGCCTTCGAGGAGCTGAAGAAGACGCTCGCATCGCCACCTTTACTGTCCAGACCCGAGGAGGGGGAGGAGCTTACCCTCTACTTGGCAGTTACCCCGGAGGCCGTCAGCTCTGTCTTGGTCCGAACCGACGACCAGGGGCTCCAGCGGCCGGTGTACTATACCAGCAAACTTCTCCGGGACGCGGAGCTCAGGTATTCCCGGCCCGAGAAACTCGTTTTTGCGCTAATAGTGTCTGCCCAACGTCTCAGGCCCTATTTCCAAGCGCATCCCATCGCTGTCTTGATGGATCAACCGCTGAAAGCGGTGCTCAGCCGACCCGATACCTCGGGACGATTGGCCAAGTGGGCACTGAAACTCAGCGAGTTCGACATTACATACCGACCGAGGTCGGCCATGAAGGCACAGGTGCTGGCCGATTTCTTGGTCGAATGTGCAGGCTTGGGCAAGGAGCCCGAGGAGGGCCCCCCGGCCCGGCCGATGGAGGTCAGCACCGATGAGCCCAGAGAGGACGCCTGGATCATCCATGTAGACGGAGCCTCAAACTCCGGCGGAAGCGGAGCTGGGCTCATCCTTGCCAACGACGACGGGGTTGTCGCTGAGTGCGCACTCCATTTCCAATTCCCCGCGACAAATAACCAGGCGGAGTACGAGGCACTTCTCGCCGGACTGAGAGTCTCCCGCGAGCTGGGCGTGACCAACCTCAGAGCTTTCACTGACTCCCAGCTCGTGGCGGGGCAGGTATCCGGGGAGTACGTCGCACACGACCCCCAGATGGTGAAGTATTTGGAGCTCGTCAAGGCGGGCGCGTCCAAGTTCCGGCGCTTCAACGTCTTCCATATCCCCCGCGGGGAGAACGCTCGCGCGGATGCCCTCTCTCGGCTGGCGACCCTGCCGGACACGATGCTGGGACGCGCTCATGTGGAGCGACTTGAGGTCCCAAGCCTCGAAGCACCGGTGGAGGTCCATCAGGTCGGCCAGGAGCCCGGCTGGATGGACAAGTACGCTGCGTACATCACCAGCGGCACCCTGCCGGAGGACCGAGAGGCGGCTCGCCTCATCAGAAAGAAGGCCGTGCGGTTCGTCCTGATGGACGGGCAGCTGTATCGAAGATCCTACTCTTATCCCCTCCTCAAGTGCATCGGACCCACAGAAGTCAAGCTTGTGCTCCAGGAGATTCACGAAGGCATCTGCGGGAACCACGTGGGGGGCAGGGCATTGGCGTACAAGGCCCTTCGTCAAGGCTACTTCTGGGAGACAATGAAGGAAGACGCCGCCGACTTCGTGAAGAAGTGTGACCGGTGCCAGCGTCACGCCACGGTGCAGCGGCAACCCTCCAACCCGATCTCTCAGCTCTCAGCCCCCTGGCCGTTCGCCTAGTGGGGGATGGACCTCCTGGGCCCATTCCCGCCGGCGTCCGGCCAGCGGAAGTTTTTGATAGTGGCTATCGACTACTTCACAAAGTGGGTCGAGGCCGAGCCCTTGGCAAGAATCACCGAAGCAAACGTCGCCAAGTTCTTCTGGAAGTCCATCGTCTGCCGCTTCGGCCTCCCCCACACCGTGGTCACCGACAACGGACGCCAGTTCGACTGTCGGGAGTTCGAAGATTTCTGCAGCGACGTCGGCATCAAGCATCGCTTCACCTCGGTGGCGCACCCTCAGACCAACGGGGAAGCCGAAGTCTCGAACAGGACCATTCTTCAGGGCCTCCGCACGCGGCTGGACCAAGCCAAGGGCAGGTGGGTCGACGAGCTTCCCAGCATCCTTTGGGCATACCACACCACCCCAAGGACGGCTACCGACAAAACTCCATTCAACCTCGTCTTCGGAGCCGAGGCAGTCATCCCGATCAAGCTCAGCCTACCCACGCTGCGCGTGGAGCAATACGACGAGACAGAAAACCCGGCCAGGATGATGCTCAACCTAGACCTTCTCAAGGAGACGAGGGACAAGGCCCGAATCCGAATGGCAGCATACCAGCAACGAGTAGCCAGATATTACAACTCCCGAGTGCGGCCGAAGGTTTTTCGTCCCGGGGACCTGGTCCTCCGACGCGCAGAAGCCTCCCAGCCACGGGAATGCGGCAAGCTTTCACCCAACTGGGAAGGCCCATATCGGGTGGCAGAAGCCCTCCCTCATGGGGCATATTACTTGGAAGAATTGGGAGGTGCCAGGTTCCCCCGGACATGGAACTCCTCGAACCTGAGAATGTACTACCAGTGATGTAAGGCTCCCAGTTTCTGTAACAAAGCTCCCCCACTTCAAACACTCCCTTCTAACTTCAACAAGAAGGCCTGCGGCATCGAGCTCAGTCCGGAAGATCCTAGGCTTCGGCCTGGAAGGTGGCGCCGAACCCAGTTCGCCCACGCAAGCCCGGAGCACAGTTCAGCAAGCCGCGCAAGGTTTGAGAAAGCCTGCGGCATCGAGCTTAGTCCGGAAGATCCTGGGCTTCGGCCTGGAAGGTGGCGCCGAACCCAGTTCGCCCATGCAAGCCCGGAGCACAGCTCAGCAAGCCGCGCAAGGTTTGAGAAAGCCTGCGGCATCGAGCTTAGTTCGGAAGATCCTGGGCTTCGGCCTGGAAGGTGGCGCCGAACCCAGTTCGCCCACGCAAGCCCGGAGCACAGCTCAGCAAGCCGCGCAAGGTTTGAGAAAACCTGCGGCATCGAGCTCAGTCCGGAAGATCCTGGGCTTCGGCCTGGAGGGTGGCGCCGAACCCAGTTCGCCCATGCAAGCCCGGAGCACAGCTCAGCAAGCCGCGCAAGGTTTGAGAAAGCCTGCGGCATCGAGCTTAGTCCGGAAGATCTTGGGCTTCGGCCTGGAAGGTGGCACCGGACCCAGTTCGCCCACGCAAGCCCAGAGCACAGCTCAGCAAGCCGTGCAAGGTTTGAAAAGGCCTGCGGCATCGAGCTCAGTCCGGAGATCGCGGGTTTCGGCCTGGAAGACGGTGCAGAAACCGTGTTGTTCGCCCGAGCATGAAGGCAACCCAAAATCGGAACTGCTTAAGGCTTGCCTTGCTGCGACATGACTCAGCGGGCCCCATCCTTCGATTTGAGCAATGGAAGGACCAGGCCTGCAGTATTTTCAGGTGTTCCAGACCGACATCTCAGAAAGAAAAGAAGAGAAAAGTAAGACGAAACAATGAACAAGGTTTCGGTAAAGCTTGGATCTTCATTAATATAAGTAGTCGCTACAAGCTGGGAGCCCCGACAGGCCGGGACTCCCCAAAAAACAAAAACTACAGAGATAAAACAAAAAGACAGCGCCGGGTCACTGGGGTGCGGGTTCGGAGCCATCTGCCGGAGGCGCGGGTGCTGCTTCTTCAACTTCTACAGTAGCCGGCTCCTGGGGCTGCCCCGGGGCCGCGGCATCGCTGGTCGACAGCGCCGCAGGTGTCGTTTGGGCTGTGCCGGGAGCCCTGCCCTCGCCCCCTGGCTTCCTGCCGCCAACTACGACTCCACTCAGGTCCAGCTGGGGGAAGAAGGCCCCCACCTTCTCCCGGCACATCCGGAACCCCTTCAGGAAGGAGTCCACGGCGGCCTCCCGGACCTCCGACGTGAACTCGTCGGAGGCCCGGAACTTGGGGACGGCCTCTTGCGCTTCTCGCTTGGCCGCCTCCAGGAGCCCATTGACGTAGGCGCTCCGGTCCTTCGCCGCGGCCACCTCTCGCCGGGCCTCCTCCAGCTGGCGCTCCAGCCATTGGGAGTGGGCCTGCAGGCGGGCCTTCTCCGCCGCCTCCTCCTCGGTTCGGCGCTGGTTGGAGGTCCGCTCCTCCGACAAGGAGGCCTCCAACTCCTTGTTCCGCTCCTCGGAACGCGTCAGGTCGGACTGGAGGGCTTGCTTCTCGGCTCGCAGCTCGGCCCCCTTCTCCATCAGATCCTTCACGTTGGCCGCGAGCTTGCCGAGCTTCAGCTCCCGATCGGAGTCCCTCTTGGCGTTCCCTACAAGGTAATTCCTCAGTAAGAGGACGTCGTTCCCGATCTGCAGTGGCAAAAATGACGCACGTCAGAGCGGAGGCAGAAAGCCTCGAGGTTGAAACAAGGAAGAAGAGGAAGCTCGCACTTACCGTGAAAAGCTGAGAAAGGATGCCGAGCAGAGCGTCCGCATAGTCTCGGCCGCCCCGAGCTCGACGGTCCCGGGCGGTGGAGGCGTACTCCATCATCTTCTCCGCCAGTCCCCTGTCGAGGATGACCGAGTCCCGGTGGGAGATCACCGGTGCCGGACCCTTCGGCCCGGCCCCTGCGGCAGCTGCCCCCTCAGCCGGAGCCACAACCGACGGGCCGGCGGTCGCCACAGACGGCGCTGTCGGGCTGGCGGCGATGACAGGCCCGGAGACAGGCGGAGCGACGGGCGCTGGAGCTCTCTCTGCGGCGCCGCCAGGTCGCGTGGTCGAAGTACCAGGAACCCCGCCCTGAGGTGGCCTGGGCGGGGAAATGGCAGCAGCTGGGTCGGGCACGGTCGCCGCCACGAACTCCCGGCTCGTCTCTGTACGAGCCCTCTTCGCGCGGGCTCATCCACCTCCACGACGTCCCGCTGGGCCGCCCCCTCCAGGAGGTTCTCCAAAGAAAACTTCATCCCTGCAAAATGAAAAAGACAGAAGGTCAGACAGCTCGATCTTAAAGAAAGAGGGGGAGGCAGAAATCAATGCGGGGCCAAATCTCACCAGTCTCACGGATGGGACTGATGCCGGCCTCAAAAAGATTCTGCTCAGAGAGCAGAACCTCGAGCGCCGGGACCATGTCACTCAGGAGCTGGGTGTAGGACTCCTGGTCCGCAGACTCCACTCGGGAATTCCAGTTCGGCGACCGGTCCGGTTCGCTCCAGGCCCAATCGACGTCATCGACCGAGGCGAAGAAAAACCGGCTCTTCCATCCCTTGACCGAGGAAGGGAGGTCGAACCGGAGACACCTAGGCCGGGGCGAGATGTACCACCAGCCGTCATCGGTGGAGCACTTCTTCAGGGTGAACAGGGCCCTGAAGAGAGAAAAACGGGCAACGAACCCGTGAAAGTGGCAGAAGACAATAAAGGAGAAGATGACCCGGATGGCATTAGGAGCCAGCTGGGCCGGGACGAGCCGGAAGTGGCTGAGGAAGGAAAGAAAGAAAGGGTGCAGAGGAAAACGAAGACCCCCGAGGAGGAAGTCTTCGTAGAAAGCAATGCGGCCAGGGCCACTCATGGTGACGCGCTCCCCAGACCGCGGAGCAAACAGACGGATAGACCCCGGGATGCCATAGGCATCCCGGAGCAGAGAAAGGTCGCCTTCGGTCATGGTAGAAGCATGACCGGAGGGACCGGCGGGAAGAGATGGTGGAGCAGGAAGAGAAGGCAAGGCAGGAAGGGAACGGAGGGGCACGGCAGGTGCAACCGGAGGGGGCTAGATCCCCCTGGGGATGCCGATGGTGATCCCCCCGGGTTGCAAACGCCGGCGGACCTCCTCCGGAATCACCTCCTCACCTGAGGAGGAAGAAGAATATGGAGTCCTCGGCCGGGATGGACCGGCCTCGTCCGGGTTGGAAGAGACATGGCGACGGCGCGCCATGGAAAAGAAAAGAACAGAAAGATCGGAAAAGAAGTGAGAAAGAAGGAGGAGGGCTAGAGAAGGAGAAGAAGGCACTCACCGAAAATGCACAAACGAGCGCGAGCAGCAGAAGTAGTTAGCCTGCAGCAAACCGCCCACGAAGCAAGGGAAAAGGCCTCGTTCTGGAAAGTCCCCTCCCTTTCAAACTCAGCCGACAGCAGCCGTACCCATCATTCCGCCTCCGACCACTGGATGGTCGCCACGTGGGCGCACGCCCGACACCGACGCCTCGTTAGCAGAGTAACGGCCTCTGCCCCGAAGCGACGCATTGATTACGGGCAAGTGGACGACGCGTGGCGGCTCCCCATAGGTCTTCAGCCGCATCGAGCCACGACGAGCGAGGATCGTGGCAATTATGATGCAAGATCTTCGCCTCCCCACGTCATGTCCGCATTTAATCCCGACGTTCCGTTCTACGATGCCCCGACGGAACGGCGGGCTGGGGGGCAACTGTTACAGCCGTGACAGTGACGTGGCCAGGCTCAGGTATCGCCGAATGAGAGCAAGCCACGTGTAAGTTTCCCCGCCGGAGTCAGCGCCACGTCCACAAAGCTAGGATCGGCATACCGCACCGCCCGACGACTGTCTGAAGCAAACCGCCCTCGCCGAGGTCGAGCTCGGCCCGGAGTTCCTCTACCACCTCATTGGCGCCCGGGCCCGGAGGGGTCCGCCCGAGTGAGGTCGGCCGAGGTCGGGCGGCCCCCTGCCGCCTCGCCAGGTGTCCACCCAGGAGGGGTCCACCGAAGCCGAGGTCGGCTGGTCCTTCGCCTTTCGCCAGGTGGCCACCCGAAGACGGGCCCACCTCGGTCGAAGCCAGGCGACCTCCTGCCACCTCGCCAGGTGTCCACCCAGGAGGGGTCCACCTGAACCGAGGTCGGCAGATCTTTCGCCCTGCGCCAGGTGGCCACCCGGAGACGGGCCCACCTCGGCCGAAGCCGGGCGACCTCCTGCCACCTCGCCAGGTGTCCACCCAGAAGGGGTCCACCTAAGCCGAGGTCAGCTGTTCCTTCGCCCTTCGCCAGGTGGCTACCCGGAGACGGGTCCACCTCGATCGAAGCCAGGCGACCTCCTGCCACCTCGCCAGGTGTCCATCCAGGAGGGGTCCACCTAAGCCGAGGTCGGCAGATCCTTCGCCCCTCGCCAGTTGGCCCCCAGAGACGGGTCCAACTCAGCCAAGGTCAGACCGCTCGTACGGAGAGGCCCCCGGGGAAGGAGACAGGTCCCGAGGCCATCCCTCGGACCGTACCGACCCCAGACGACGTCCCGTACGGAGGGCGACGGCACGCGGAACGTCACTTGCATCGGCCCGACAGGTCCCGCAGCCGAGAGACCCGATCCTGACGGAACAGGCCCCATAAACGGATGGCGCCCACGCTCGGGGAAGAGAGCGTTCTCACGGAGCCCGAGGCCTGACGACCGGCCACACTGCCAGCGCCGCCCTCCCTCTTTTTCTCTTCTGTCTTTGCCTTTTCCCTGCTGGGCCCGGCGGACGAGGTCGGAAAGCCGCCTGGCACCCTTCACCAAAAAGGGAAAAGAGAAGAGGACGGGGGAGGAGGGTTCCCGAGGCAGAAAAAGACAAACGTGCGACGGAAGGGGATAAAGAAGGAAGAATCTGGGGACGACAAGGTAAGCCAAATTAGCCTGGGGACAAGGAGGAAGCACGGGCACAAGGCCTTGCACCGAGAGAAAAACTAGAGATCCCGAGAGGGGAACACTGGGCGTGAGTTCGACAAGCAGGCCCAGCTGAGATTCCGGTCCCCAGAGCGCTTCCTTCACCAATTAACTCTCTAAATCTGGGACCCTTTCGAGGGCCCGGGTGGGAGAGTCTGTTCCTTCTCGTCGTCTACTGACTTGACCGTCGGAGCTCCCTCGCCGGGATCCCCGGCCAGGGTCTTCTAACCCCTTTGTTGCAGGTTCTCCGCAGGAAGGGAGGCTCCCTCGCCAGGCGGTCAGGAAGGATCGGCTGATCCGTGGCATGGGCGCGGCGACGAGAGCGGCAACAATGACCATGGCCATGACACCGAGGAATGCCGCAACCTAAAATGGGAGATTGAGGAGTTCATCAAGAGAGGCTACCTCGAAAGGTATGTGGGGGGCAGATCTCAGCTGGAATCTCAGGCACTCGTTGCCCTTCCACCAGTCCCGGCGGTCGACAATCGCCCTACTGAGAAGCCAGTGGGGATGATACACTAGGGGACTGGACATGCCTCCAAGAAGGCCCAGGGGGCGGGGAACCCTGAGATTGTACTCCCCTTTATAGGGGAAGGGGGAGATGGAGTGAAAAATATAAATAATGATGCCGTGGTCGTTGAGATGACGATCGCAAAACATCTTGTAAAATAAATCATGGTAGATAGTGGAAGCTCCACAGATGTGCTTTTCTACGATACTTTCTCTAGGATGAATCTTCCCTCTGCTCAGCTCAAGCCTGTACATGCACCCCTCATTGGTTTCACTGGGGATTCGGTGAGGGTGGAGGGGGAGATCACTCTCCCAGTCACTGCCAGGACACCACCTCGGTAGAGGACCGTCATGATGACGTTCACGGTTGCTAGGCTCCCTTCGCCTTACAACGTGATCTTGGGCCGACCTGGGCTCAACCTTCTCGACGCTGTGGTCTCTACCAAGAGACTACTCGTACGATTCCCAACTCCATACAGTGTCGGAGAGATGAGGGGTACGCCCCAGCCAGTGCAGAACTGCTTCCAAACCCTCCCCGGGGCCCAAGTGCACGAGGAGGTTCTTGAGCCGGACGAGGTCGACCAGTGGGTCTAGGACCCTAGAGGAGGCCCGACCGAGCACCTACTTCCTTGCCAGCTCGGGGCTGACCTGACAAAGACAGTGCAGATCGGAGCTCAGCTGCCCAAGGAGGAGAAGGGTCCATTGCTGGAATTCCTGCGGGCCAACACAGATGTGTTTGCTTGGATAGCGGCAGACATGCCAGGAATACCCCTGAAGTCATCACCCACATGCTCAATGTCGATCCGAGGTGCAAACCAGTTCGGCAAAAGAAGAGGAGCTTCGCCCCTGAGAGGCAAGTGGCCATCAATGAAGAAGTTGAAAAACTTCTGGCTGCCAGCTTCGTTCGAGAAGTGCACTATCCGAGCTGGTTGGCAAATGTGGTGATGGTAAAGAAGAATAATGGCAAGTGAAGGATCTGTGTGGACTACATCGATCTCAATAAAGCATGCCCGAAGGACAGCTTCCTGCTCCCAAGGATAGACCAGTTGGTGGACTCCACATCAAGGCATAGGTTGCTTTCCTTCATGGATGCATTCTCCGGATACAACCAAATCTGGATGCACCCGGAGGACGTGGAGCATACTGCCTTCATCACTGACCGAGGGACATACTGCTACAGGATGATGCCCTTCAGCCTAAAGAATGCTGGAGCCACATACCAACATCTGGTCAACAAGGTCTTCAAAGACCAGATCAGTCGGAATGTGCATGTGTACGTGGATGACATGCTCGTGATGAGCAAGCCGAGCTCGAACCACATCGCTGAGCTCGGACCACATCGTTGACCGCGCCGAAGCCTTCAACAGCCTCCGGAAGCACCAAATGAAGCTCAATCCAGCGAAGTGCACCTTCGGGGTGGCGGCAGGAAAATTTCTCGGTTTCATGGTCACCCAAAGGGGCATCGAGGCAAACCCGAAGAAGGTCTAGGCGATCCTCGACATGGAGCACCCAACATCCAAGAAGCAGGTCCAATGCCTGATAGGGAGGATTGCAGCCTTAAGTCGATTCATCTCAAGGTCGGCCAACCGCTGCCTCCCTTTCTTCAATGCGCTGCGCAAAATGCCTGACTTCACCTAGACCGAAGAGTGCAAGATAGCCTTTGAGGAGCTGAAGGAGTTCCTGGCCTCTCCACCTCTACTATCCAGACCGGAAGAAGGGGAGGAGCTCCTACTCTACCTGGCGGTGACTCTAGGGGCCGTCAGCTCGGTCCTCATCCTACGGACTAGGACGGATCCCAGAAGCCGGTGTACTACACCAGCAAAATCCTCCGGGATGTGGAGATTAGGTATACCCGTTCCAAAAAACTAATTTTTTTACTGATCATGTATGCTAAATGCCTCAGGCCATACTTCCAAGCACACCCCATTGCGGTTGTCATCGATCAGCCACTGAGGACCATGCTAGCCCATCCCGAGACCTTCGGGAGACTGGCCAAATGGTTCCTGATGCTGAGCGAGTTCAACATTGTGTACCAGCCGAGGTCATCGCAGAAGGCCCAAGTCCTAGTCGACTTCGTGGTGGAATGCACGGGTCTCCTAGAGGAGCCAGAACGGACAGTTCCAGAGACCCAAGCTGAGCTCGTACCATTGGAGGACCCCTGGATCCTCCACGTGGATGGAGCATCCAACTCCTGTGGAAGCGGGGTGGGCCTCATCCTCACCAATTCCAACGGGGTGGTGACAGAATGCGCCCTCCACTTCAAGTTTCATGCTATGAACAACCAGGCGAAGTATGAAGCACTCCTCGCGGGCCTAAGGGTGTCCCGCGAACTGGACGTGCAGAACTTGAGGGTCTTCACCGACTCCCAACTGGTCGCTAGACAAGTCTCCAAGGAATACAAGGCCCGAGACCCCCAGATGGTGAAGTACCTAGAAAAAGTTCATGCAAGCACGGCGAGCTTCTTGGTGGGGACACCGAAGGCACCAGAATATGATAGAGGCTTTTCAACCCTCTGTGAATTGATCAATAATTTATGAGTCCATCTGTAATAAGGGCTTAGCCCATCTGAGTCCATTTTA
This sequence comes from Areca catechu, assembly GCA_021397845.1. Lineage (NCBI taxonomy): Eukaryota > Viridiplantae > Streptophyta > Magnoliopsida > Arecales > Arecaceae > Areca > Areca catechu. Next base: position 1,405,738 of record JAHSVC010000025.1, read on the forward strand.
GTTGTTATTTGAGTCTTTTGAGTTTCAGTTCTGTACCAGTCAGCTCATGTTGAGCTAGTTCAGTCTAGTGTTAGTCAGCTCATGTCGAGCTAATTTTATTTTTTTGAGTCCTATTCAACCATATTGAAGACTCAAGACCATATCATACAAGTGAAGACCAAGTCCAACCAAATTGAAGACATGGAAGTATAGCCCAAGTCCAACCTAGCTTGAAGATTTGAAGACCCAAGGAGGAAAAATTCAGAAAACCCTGATTCCTTGTAGATGCCCTCCAGATGCCCATATTCCCTTTCAAATGCCAAAATATATTCATATACCAAGGCATCCATGATTTTAGAGATCCATCTACATCCTAGCCCAAAGAAATCAAGCCCAGGCGCCAAGCCCAATCCCCTAAGAAGCAAGATACTAGGGAATATTCCTGCTACCTGGCTACCAGGCCACCCCAGCTTCCAAAGGCCCAAACCCATGCGCCCGAGCCCCTTTGGGTTGGCCTCTTGCTGCTCCTAGAAGCCCAACACGCCCCCCTAGGCATCCTTGGAGTGTTGGCCAAGTCAAGAGAATTTTTAGGGATTTTTCTACCTAATGTTTCCTTATTTTCTAGTTAGGGTTTGAGAGGGAAAATGATTTTTATGTAAAGACTTATGTGCCCTTACTTGGAGCCCAAGGTTAAGGGTCTATTTAAAGGACCCTAGCCTCTTGTATTAAGGGAGATTTTGATATATGAAATAAACCTTAAGTTCTTCTATTGCTTTGAGTGATTACCTTGCTGTGTGCATAAAGGGGTTTGAGAGTTCTTCTTCCTGGTGCTGCAACCAGTATCCTGCCACCAGCCAATCCTCCAGAGCCTTGGCCGCCCATTCCAAAATTCCTTTCCCCTTTACTGTTTACCTTTATTTTCTTGATCTTCTTTGAGTTTTCTAACCCCTGACAGGTCATTTGCAGGTCGCCGAGTTCCTACGAATCCAATGACCCCAGCCAAGCCTCAATCGGACCACCGAGCAGAAAGCCAGGTATCCGTGGGTCTTTGGCTCGATTTTCCAGGCCGCATCCATCAAGGAATGAGAGATCCCTTCGCTGCGATCTTCACCGGGTGCTTCAGATGTTGTCAGGTACACCCCCTCTACCTCCAGTCTTTATATTGTAGGAGAACTTACCCTAACCGAGGCTTCTCAGCACTGGCGATCCTTCTTTAGTACTTTTCTAGGTTCTAATCTGCATGCTTGGCTTCAAAAATTCATACATAATTCCTACAACTAATTTTGATCTGAAATTTGGGAATTAATCACCTAACCCCACATATAAAACATACAAAAAGAATTGCATGCATATTAGTCCCGCATAACTTCCGTTACTTTCGTGTTTCCCAAATTCCCCGTGGAGAAAATGCTCGGGCGGATGCGCAGTCGAGGCTTGCAACCTTACCGGACTCATCCCTGGGGCGTGCCTGTGTCGAGTTCCTCGAGAGTCCAAGCTACGAGGGCCATGAAGTGGTACAACAAGTGGCTCATGAGCCAAGCTGGATGGACAAATATGTCAAATACATCCAGGATAGCCTCTTACCAGAGGACCGCCGGGAAGCTGTCCTAATCAAAAGAAAGGCCGCCCATTTTGTCTTAATGGATGGTCATCTCTATTGCCGATCTTATTCCTACCCCCTCTTGAAGTGCCTCAGACCCATGGAGGCAGCCTCCGTGCTCCAAGAGATACACGAGGGCCTCTGTGGCAACCATGTGGGAGGAAGAACTCTAGCTCACAAGGCACTTCGACAGGGATACTTCTGAGAGATGATGAGGGAAGACGCTGATGACTTTGTCAAGAAATGTGACAAGTGCCTACGTCATTCCAACAACCAGCGCCTACCGGCCCTACCCATCTCTCAGCTGTCATCACCCGGCCCTTCGCGCAGTGGGGGATGGACATTCTGGGACCATTCCCCACGGCGCCGGTGCAGCGAAAGTTTTTGCTGGTAGTAGTGGACTACTTCACCAAATGGGTTGAAGCCCCACTGTTGGCTTGGATTATGGAAGCCAACGTCCGGCAATTCTTCTGGAAGTCAGTCATCTGCCATTTCGGACTCCCCGACTGCATCATTACCGATAATGGGAAACAGTTCGACAACAAGGAGTTCGAAGTATTTTGTGCCGAGCACAGGATCCAACATCGGTTCACCTCGGTTGCACATCCCTAGATGAACGGAGAAGTCGAGGTCACCAACAGAACCATCCTCCAAGGGCTCTGCACCAAGTTGGATCGGGCGAAGGGCAGATGGGCGGAAGAGCTCTCAAGCATCCTGTGGGCCTACCACACAATGCCCATAACAGCAATGGGCGAAACGCCATTCAACCTCATCTTCGGCATGGAGGCAGTGATTCCAGTTGAGCTCGGTGTGCCCACGCTACGCATACAGCAGTATGATGAAGCACGGAACTCGACGCACCTCCTCCTCAACCTGGACCTCCTTGAAGAAATGATGGACAAAGCCCGGCTTCGGATGGCAGCGTACCGGCAACGGGTCACCCAATATTACAACGCCCGGGTGAAGTTGAAGACCTTCCGACCTGGTGACCTGTTATTATGCCGAGCTGAGGCGTCTCAACCCAGAGAATGCGGCAAACTCTCGCCAAACTGGGAAGGCCCCTACAAAGTGGCCGAGGCCCTCTCACAGGAGGCCTACTATCTCGAGGAACTAGAAGGTACCATATTTCCCGGACTTGGAATGCTTGTAATCTGAGGAGATACTATCAATAACGTAAGTTTTCCATCCATTTGAAATAAAAGTCCTTTTCCTATGCAATGGTTTATTTATCTTGCAGGAACATCAAAAACCTGGGAAGCCCCCAGGCACCGGCGAGCCTAGCTCCTCGGCATCAAAGACCTGGGAAGCCCCGAGGCACCGGCGAGCCTAGCTCCTTGGCATCAAAGACCTGGGAAGACTCCAGGCACCGGCGAGCCCAACTCCTTGGCATCAAAGACCTTGGAAGCCCGCAGGCACCGGTGAGCCCAGCTCCCCGGCATCAAAGCCCGGAGAAAAGTCCTCCGGCATAAAGACCTGGGAAGCCCCAAGGCACCGGCGAGCCCAGCTCCCCGGCATCAAAGCTCGGAGAAAAGTCCTCTGGCACAAAGACCTGGGAAGCCCCTAGGCACCGGCGAGCCCAGCTCTCCGGCATCAAAATTCGGGAAGACGTCTTCCGGCACCAACTCTTCGAGCCCAGCTCCAAGATGCCAATGTCCAGAACGTCAACTCCCGACACCAGAAATTCTAATCATCAACATCCCTGAGCCCAGCTCCAAGGTGCCTGCTCAAGACCGGAGCTCAGACCTCCGGCCAAGGGCACCACCGAGCCACGCAGCTCGTCATCATCAACATCCCTGAGCCCAGCTTCAGGATGCCTGCTCAAGACCGGACCCAGACCTCCGGCCAAGGGAACCACCGAGCCACGCAGCTCGTCATCATCAACGTCCCCAAGCCCAGCTCCAGGATGCCTGCTCAAGACCGGAGCTCAGACCTCCGGCCAAGGGCACCACCGAGCCACGCAGCTCGTCATCATCAACATCCCGAGCCTAGCTCCAGGATGCCTGCTTAAGACCGTAGCTCAGACCTTCGACCAAGGGCACCACCGAGCCACGCAGCTCGTCATCATAAACATCCCCGACCCCTGTTCAAGGATGCCTGCTCAAGATCGGAGCTCAGATCTCCGGCCAAGGGCACCTCTGAGCTATGCAGCTCGTCATCGACAACACCCCCGAGCTCGCCTCCAAGACGATGGCCGAAGCCGGGCCCTGTCCTCCGCTAGGTTAGCTCTCGCAAGCCCGGGATGCCTAGGCTAGAGCCGAGCATGAGCTCCCACCTAAGGCAGACCCCTCGAGATCGGGACCCGTGGTTAGGAGTCGAGCTTAGCCTCCTCTGCCACGAGGCACCCCTCCAAGCTCAGGTCCCCTGGGCTGGGCAGCATCATCGCCAATCAAAGCCCGGAGAAAAGTCCTCCTCCACAAAGACCTGGGAAGCCCCCAGGCACTGGCGAGCCCAGCTCACCTACATCAAAGCCTAGAGAAAAGTCCTCCAGCACAAAGACCTGGGAAGCCCCCAAGCACCGGCCAGCCCAGCTCCCCAGTATCAAAGCCCGTAGAAAAGTCCTCCGGCACAAAAAGCTGGGAAGCCCCCAGGCACCGGCGAGCCCAGCTCCCCGGCTTCAAAGACCGGACGACCCTCTAGCACCGACGAGCCCAGCTCCCCGGCAAAGGACCTGGGAAGCCCCCAGGCACTTAGTTCCTCGGAGCCCAACTCCAGGATGCTACGGTCTAGAACTCAAATTTCTAGCACCGCAATCTTCAATCATCAACGTCCTTGGGACTGGCTCCGAGACACTAAGGTTCAAGACTCAGACTTCCAATACCAGGGATCTCAACCTTCGACGTCTCCGAGCCCAGCTCCAAGATGGTGACTACTGAATCATGTCCCTAAGCAACTGAGTCCAAGGCCAACATTCATCACCGGCATGACCTCAAGCTCAATGCCAGGTCCGTGCCAGTCGAAGTCCTTGGCTCCCCTCTCAGACCACCCTGCACCGAAAAAGAAGAAAAGCAAAGAAAGGGAGGAGAAGAGAGAGAAGAGACATTCTACATTATAGATAATAGAGACACAATGATTGCAAAAGTGAATTTCATTACTGAAGGAGTTGTTTACACTATCTTTAGGGCCTCGACAGGCTGGGTGGCCCGGTCAAGAAGAAAAGAAAATAAAAAAAAAGTACAAGTATAAAAAGAAAAAAGATCCTATCCTAAGGAGCTGGCTCCTTCACCGGGCGGCGCATGGCTGGGTCCTCTCCCTCCTCCACCTCCATCGCTTGGGCATGCCCCTAGGCGACCTCCGCTGCAGGAGTAGGTTCAGTTGCTGGAGCTGCTGGGGTCGGATCAGCTGCCTCCGGCTGCGACGCAGGTGCTGCCCTCGCCACCGTCGGTGTCAGCTCCTTGGGGTCGGGCACCGCCGAGGTCACTGGGGTACGAGCCTCAGTTGGAGCAGCTCCCTGCCTTGCCGCCACCATCCTCGTTGCAGAGGAGGCCTTCTTCCCCAGGACTCAGAGCATGGCCAGCTGCTCCTCGGATAGGACTCCCTATAGCTGGAACCGGCAGTACACGAACCCCTTGGCGAAGGAGTCCGTCGCCGCTTCCCAGAAGTCCTTGAGGTACTCCGAGGTCGCATTGAAAGCAGCCACTGCATCGGCAGCTACTTTCTCTGCAGCCTCGGCCCAGCGCCGGACCTCCTCCAGCTACACTCCCAGGCGCTCGGACTGACGGATAGCCACCGCCAGTCCCTTCTCAGCAGTTTTGGTGGCACGGTTGGAAGGAGAGGCCTTCTCCTTCGCATTGGCAGCTCTCTTCTCGTCGCAGCCACCTTCTTCTCAGCGGAGGTGGCCTCTCTCTGGCCACCTCCGACTCGGCCTGGAGCTCCTTCAACCGGGCCCGCTTGGACTCGAGCTCGCTGTCGAGCTCCTTCCTTATTCTGGCCACGTTGGCTACTTCGGTTTGGAGGCTCTTCACCTTCTAGCTAGCCTCCCGGACCTCTGCATCCTTCCAGACTACCTCTACCATAAGGGACGTGAGCTCAGCTCCCTGCTCTCTGTCCCTCCTCGTCCAGTTGCGGCAGTAATCCCTTATGAGGAATAGCTCCCGCCCTTGCTGCAGTGGGAAGAGCCAAATTTTCTACAAAATGAAGTAAAAGAAGGAAAAAGAAAGAAAGGGGGGCTAACCTACAAAAACCCTAAGAAGTCGCCGACGGCCGGAGAGGAAGAAGAAGAGGAAGAATACTCTTGCGGGATGCTGGGCGTGCAAAGTTTGAACGAGGGTAAGCTTTGAAAAGATTTACCCCTCCTTCCTAAACTACCTATGCCTGACCGTACCTTTGCGGCCCCCCAGAAGGTGCCCGTCGCATGTCAACCATCCATCGGGCCAGCACGCCCATTCGACCGCGGTCGCTCTGACTTTCATGCCCTTCTCAACGGCTCCCCCTACACGGCCACATGGCATCCTCCCATAGGCTCGTAGGACCGCAGAGCGAGGCACCGCTGATTTTGGCTATCATTGTGCCATATTTCTCCGCCTTTCCATGTCAGCGCCATAATTACACCCTTCGCCCTAAGCGCCGCGCGCCAATGGGCCTCGAGTGTAGGGGGCAAATAATTGGGCCAGATCGCTGACGTGGCACGAGGTAGCTGACGTGGCACGAGGTAGCTAACGTGGAGCCCCTATCAGACGCCATGACAAGCTTTCAACATGAGTGCCTTCACCGTGCTTAGCTCCCCTGAAGTAACACGCCCGCTGAAGCTGAGCTCTGTCCTCTGCCATGTCCATTCCTGCAATCCAGGAACACCTTGGTCGGAGCCGAGTCCGAGTCCCCACCCAAGGCGGACCCCTTAGGATCGGGCCCTGTGGTCAGGAGTCAAGCTCAGCCTCCTCCGCCACGAGGCGCCCCTTCGAGCTCAGGTCCACTAGGATGGGTAACACCCTGGTGCCGAGCTAGCTTGAAGTCGGGCCCCATGGTCAGGAGTTGAGCTCAGCCTCTTCCACCACGAGACGTCCCTCCACAGTCGAGCTCAGCCCGTCCCCACCCTTCCGAGCAACACCGAGGCGAGTCCACTGAAGGCGGGCCCTACCCTTCCAGCTCGGCCTTCAATTCAAACCAACATGCCAGCCGCCAAGGGAGCCATGCCTCCCCTCCGAGGATAGTGACGATACTCACGAGGGCCATACGACAACACCAACCATGCCGCAATTAATGCCCACGGCCGTCACTCACTCCAGAAAGGAAGGAAAGCTCACATCAAGGTGCCATGCCCTCCACCGATCCGCCATACAATCGAAGAAAAGATCCTACTAGAGAGCGCGGGTCCCAAGACTGACGGCCCACCGATCGAGACCTTATCAGGCTCCCAGGAAGGGGACAGGCAAAAGGAATGTCAGAGATTTATGGAAGCTGATGCGGAAAAAAAGATGAAGATGATGCTAGCACGGATGATGCAAAGGTGGTTATATCTTGTTTTTTCTTTTAGGGTTTTATCTTTGGTTCCCGATTGCAAGCAAAGAGAACCTAGGAAAACTGAAAGAAAAGAGATCTATGCTAGCAGATCAATCCCTAAGAAATGATAGACCAGGACCCCGAGATTAAGGAACCCCGGGATTAGGACTAGCTCGAAACACCCAATACCTACCTACGAGATGGGGATGCAAACCTTTCAAATTCTGAAGTACCTGGTGCAGAGATCGCTCCACTCAACGGATGCGGCCTGGATGTCCGAGCAATCATGCCCGTGGAAGCGCCGGTTCCTGGTCATGTGGCCGTGATGGCAAGATGACCTATCTCCGATGTTCGTAGCACTGAGGAAGACCTGTAGGCAGCAAGAGAAAGAATGGTTAGTGAAGAGATGAGAAGTGTTGAAGTTGAAATAGGGTTAGGGTAGAGAAACAGGGCTTCGAGCCCGGTATCTGATTGGAGTCCGAAATTGAAGTTGATAACTTGGGGCCTCGCACACCGCGACGTCCCAGAGGACGAAGGAATTGTGGCCTCCCACCACTCGACGCCCGCAGGAGAAGGAACGTGGCCTCACACCACTCGACGCCCTCAGGCAAAGGAACGTGGCCTCACACCACTCGACATCCCTAGGGATGAGGGAAGAGTTTCACTCGCTCACAACCTAGTCTAGGGAGACAGAGGATTGGAAAAGAAAACACTCGAAATTTTTTTTTTGTATTCATTCACTAACTTTTACAAAGAGGGGTTTGGGTCCTTTAAATAGGTTCCCAAAGATACATTCAAAATTCAAAAGAAAACCCATTCAAAATTTGAACCAAAAAATACAACTCAATTTGAAAGTGGCACCCAAGCTTTGGAGAGCTTTCTTCGTGGCCGACCAGCTTGGTATGGCATGATGCTTGGCTTGGAGTGGGGGAGCTGCTCCTTGGACTTCCTTTTTTGCTTGCTTGGTTTTGGTAGAAAACATGAAGTGAGGCTAGCTTGAAGGGATTTGTCCCACTTTGACTTTTCTTGGCTTGATTCAAGGCCGACCAAATGGGAATAATCCAAGGTATGGCATGATTGGAGGATTGGAGAGGGGGATTGGTCTTTGACCTTCCTTCCTTGCATGGCTTATTTTGGTAGAAGGCTTGGATTGAGGCTTGATGTCTTCACCATGCCTTTCTTGCTTAACTTCATCAAGGGATCATGCCTTTCTTACTTGACTTCTTTATGGAAGGAGTCTTGAGTGGAGGCATGCATCAAGGGATTTGAAACTTCTTTCCATGACCGCCCATCCTAGATTGGAAGAGAGCTTGAAGAGGGGAGGGGAAGGGGGCATGGATCATGTGAGTGGTCCCCTTTCTTGGGCGCCCAAAACAAACCACATATCATCACCTCAGTGCGCCACATAAGCAGATAAGGTGGGCCCTGAGCTGACATGTCTCCTTGCCTTTGTTAGGCTTAAAAGAGACTTAACTTTTGAACCACTAAAGACTTCATGGGCTTAGACTCGGCCCGACTTATTACAAGACTCAGCTCGACCCGATGGGTCGAGGTATAGACTCCATTTAAGCAAATAAACTCGAGGCTGACAGCCTTATTACAGGACTCGATAAACACAGAACCCTAATCTGAGATCCCCCAAAGTTTGAAGGGCTCAAGTCAAACCCTGATGCCCACATCAATTCTCCCGGGGTGGGAGAAACTCGACCCTGTCGAGTGGAAGTTGATTTGGCTTTGGTACTTCTCCAGTAGTTGATGAATGGCAAGTCCTCCTAGGTGTTCCACGAGTCATCAGATTTGGGGTCAGCCTTGCCAACAGACCAAGTAACCTGAAAGCCTTTGCCCTGGGCTGCGATAGCTCGACCATCCAAGATACGCTCGATCCGCACTCCTTACTTAGGTCAATTTGGAAGTGGACACTCTGGTCAGGTTTACTCTCCAAAAAGGATTAGGCTCAAATCACTCGCTAGGTGGTTTGCTGGTTCCCTATACTCAACTAAGTGCAAGATATTGAGAGTCAAGCTAATGTCCCAAATCAGGGTATTAGGGTCACTCTCCTATCACTCTAAGGGACCAATTCAGCGAGCATAAAAACTTCTTTATTATTTCAGAATCCCCAATTCTCTACTTAGCTTGCTTTCAGGAACAACCAAATTTTAATTATTAATTTTTGTGTCCCTAGTATGCAATGCAAGAGATCATGCAGATTCTGAGACTCAAGTAACACTCAACAAAAGCAAACTAAACTAGGTATTCCTAGTAAGAGGAATTTATTAGGGTCCTAGGGCCTAAACCTACTAGACCATTGGTTCTCTAGGCTTGACCCTAGCTTGGTATGCACAAGAAAAATTTTTTTAGGATCCCTAACAGATGCCATAAAGTATACCAGAAGTAGAGGGCAAATGGGATGGGTTCTAAGGAGTCACACATTCTGGTAGTCTCAATAAAAAGTAACCTTCTGGCTCTAGGGATATGAGATGGCTTAAGAAAAGGCAGGGAATAAAAAGGAGACTCAGGGACTGGTTCGAAGTTTAGGCAGCTGACCTTAATGTATGAATGAAGGTCTAAAGGTGTGCTCATCTTAACCTCATGGTCAGTACTAGGAGGATCGATAGGTGCAAGTCCTCGGGTAGGCAGGATGCTCCTAGATAGTGGAGGGCTTTCGGGAAGGTCTTTGGAACATTCATCTTGAGAATCTATACCTTCATCTATTTTGTTTGATCCTGGCTTGGTCAGTTCTACTACAAGGTCTATAGTGGACTCAGGATCATTATCATTTGGATCCTTGCTATGTTCTAGGGTATCCTTAATGATTCCATCAGGTTGGAGCTGATCAATTAAATTATCAAGCGATACCTCCTCACATTCTTCTTCTTCTTCATATTCATTAATCAAGCTTATGTCAGGCTCTTATATGACCTCTTCAAACTCACTGAAGGGTTCTAATCCTTTCTCCTTTGGTTCCTCTAGACTATGGTTGGGTCAACTACTTTTGGGATGGCCATACCTAACTCCTTCTCAGTGTTTTCTTTCTGGTCAAGAGGTGACACGGGTGGGGATTGATAAACAAAAGTCTGGTTCACTACAGATGTCGGATCAATCGGGATTTGATTCAAGTTGGTAGAGGTCGGCTTTAAGTCCAAAGTATTAGATCAAGTATATCTTAAAGACCACTCACAGTCTTGGGCTTCTTGGTAGGCTTGCTCTAACTTATTGGTCTTTTCAAAGCCTAATTTTCTATAGATGTCTGGGTGTAGCCAAGCCCTAAACCTCAATGTGATCTGAACCTCGGTCTCAATGGTATTAAATTTCATGGCATAACATTGGAAGTCCTCGATATACTCAGACACTGGCCTATTACCTTGTCTCAATTGGTACCACCGACCTAGAAGTCTTTGCTCAAAGGATTCACCTAGGTACCCTGCTCTCAACTTACTTCTCATGTCTTTCCAAGTTACCTTAGACTCTTGTCTCTCATACATCATTCTTCCTCTAACATCAAACCAATAACATTCGGCTGAACCCCGAAGATGCATTTGGGCAAACCTGACCTTACTATCCTCACACAGATTGCTCCACTTAAAATATTCATCCATATCGTCCTCCCAATCAATATAAACCTGACGATCATGACTTCCTCGAAAAGGATGAAACTGAGGATAGACTCTCGGGTTAGATTCCATGAAAATACTGAGTAGCTAAAGGGCAGTTAGGCTAAAGGACTCCTAATTCTAGACTAGTCATGCAACACACAACGAACGTCTAAGATCTAATAGACCTAGAACCTCAACCAATTGCCTAGGTCAGAGTGGCAAACCAGTCTGTAGTAGCCTTGTCCTTGGCCAGGTAGGTGGTGGGGAGTGGAGGATCCTCTCTTCTTGCCTTAGACACCAATTTTGCAATTGGCCAGGTAAGGGAACCAACCCACAAGCCCTGATTCACCAAGCCTAGACACCAAGAACTCAGTACAAATAGATTGGGCTGTCACCAAGATTAGACACTTGGTCTCGACTCGACCAAATGGGTGTCCCTAAGCTCTCTAGAGCAATTATGTGTCTAACTGATTTTAGTTAGGGTTTGGGTTCGGGATGCAGGTTAGTGGTTTGTGGGCTAGGGACAGGTGATGAACTCCTGACCCTATGTCAAATTGCCACCCTTAAGTGTTTTATGAACAATGTAGGCACAGAAATGTCTAAGAAAAAGATTTAATATATATATATATATATATATATATATATATATATATATATATATATATTATATATATATATATATATTTGGATATATGGATGATAAGTAAAGTGCAAAAGAAGTCTAAATATGAACTAATTGCATGAACTAACTAAATGAGACAAGAAAGAGATGCTTGCTGAAACTGTAGGCCTGAGATTTTCTCAGGTGGTATTTTGGCTTGTATAATTTCTACAAGCTGAAATAAAATATTAGAAAAGAGAAGAAGAATCAACTAAATGCACCAGATCCAGCAAAAGAAAAATCAAATAAAATGGAGATTTCTACAAAGAGAAAAATTAAAATAGCAGACTATATATGGGCTGGACAGAATGCAGAGACCTAAATGCAAGAGCACTAGTTCTAACCTAGGCTCTGATACCAAGAATGATGCAGAAAAAAAGATGAAGATGATGCTAGCACGAATGATGCAAAGGTGGTTATATCTTGTTTTTTCTTTTAGGGTTTTATCTTTGGTTCCCGATTGCAAGCAAAGAGAACCTAGGAAAACTGAAAGAAAAGAGATCTATGCTAGTAGATCAATCCCTAAGAAATGATAGACCAGGATCCCGAGATTAAGGAATCCCGGGATTAGGACTAGCTCGATACACCCAATACCTACCTAGGAGATGGGGATGCAAACCTTTCAAATTCTGAAGTGCCTGGTGCAGAGATCGCTCCACTCGATGGATGCGGCCTGGATGTCCGAGCAATCGCGCCCGTGGATGCGCCGGTTCCCGGTCATGTGGCCATGATGGCAAGATGACCCATCTCCGATGTCCGTAGCACTGAGGAAGACTTGTAGGCAGAAAGAGAAAGAATAGTTAGCGAAGAGATGAGAAGAGTTGAAGTTGAATTAGGGTTAGGGTAGAGAAACAGGGCTTCGAGCCCGGTATCCGACTGGAGTCCGAAATCAAAGTTGATAACTTGGGGCCTCGCACCCCGCGACGTCCCAGAGGATGAAGGAATTGTGGCCTCCCACCACTCGACGCCCGCAGGCGAAGGAACGTGGCCTCACACCGCTCGACGCGCTCAGGCGAAGGAACGTGGCCTCACACCACTTGACATCCCTGGGGATGAAGGAAGAGTTTCACTCACTCACAACCTAGTCTAGGGAGATAGAGGATTGGAGAAGAAAACACTCGAATTTTTTTTTTGTATTCATTCACTAACTTTTACAAAGATGGGTTTGGGTCCTTTAAATAGGTACCCAAAGATACATTCAAAATTCAAAAGAAAACCCATTCAAAATTTGAACCAAAAATACAACTCAATTTGAAAGTGGCACCCAAGCTTTGGAGAGCTTTCTTCTTGGCCGACCAGCTTGGTATGGCATGATGCTTGGCTTGGAGTGGGGGAGGTGCTCCTTGGACTTCCTTCTTTGCTTGCTTGATTTTGGTAGAAAACATGAAGTGAGGCTAGCTTGAAGGGAGTTGTCCCACTTTGACTTTTCTTGGCTTGATTCAAGGCCGACCAAATGGGAATAATCCAAGGCATGGCATGTTTGGAGGCTTGGAGAGGGGGATTGGTCTTTGACCTTCCTTCCTTGCATGGCTTATTTTGATAGAAGGCTTGGATTGAGGCTTGATGTCTTCACCATGCCTTTCTTGCTTAACTTCATCAAGGGATCATGCCTTTCTTGCTTAACTTCTTTATGGAAGAAGGCTTGAGTGGAGGCATGCATCATGGGATTTGAAACTTCTTTCCACTTGGAGAATGGAGGATGCCTTTCTTGCTTGACTTCTTTATGGAAGGAGTCTTGAGTGGAGGCATGCATCAAGGGATTTGAAACTTCTTTCCATGACCGCCAATCCTAGATTGGAAGAGAGCTTGAAGAGGGGAGGGGAAGGGGGCATGGATCATGTGAGTGGTCCCCTTTCTTGGGCACCCAAAACAAACCACATGTCATTACCTCAGTGCGCCACATAAGCAGATAAGGTGGGCCCTGAGCTGACATGTCTCCTTGCCTTTGTTAGGCTTAAAAGAGACTTAACTTTCGAACCACTAAAGACTTCATGGGCTTATACTCGGCCCAACTTTTTACAAGACTCAGGTCGACCCAATGGGTCGAGGTATAGACTCCATTTAAGCAAATAAACTAGAGGTTGACAGCCTTATTACAAGACTCGATAAACACAGAACCCTAATCAGAGATCCCTCGACGTTTGAAGGGCTTAAGTCAAACCCTGATGCCCACATCAGAAGCCTCCTCAACTGTCAAAACAGGAGAGACTTCCCATCTATATCACGGTACCTCACCGTACATGATAGTGGGGGGAGATCCCAAAGCAAACCAAGGTAGAAAATCCCACAAGAGTAAGCAAAAGAGGTATCTGCATCTGATCCAATATCACTACATCCATAGCATACTTCTCAATTCAAGAACACCAGAGGAACCAGAGCAACACAATGGAGGAAGGCCAGAGAGGAGGGCAAGACCACCTCGACCAACACCACTCCCTGCTCGTCCTCATCTTCCACTCACACTATATTCACTCATAGCGTGGAGCTCATCAAGAGGGGCTCGACCAGGAGGATCTGTTCTCCTAGATCATCACTAACTTGACCGTCAGAGTGCCCCTACCAGAATCCCTGGCCCGGGTCACTGACATTGCTTCCTTGCAGGTCCAGAGGCGCCAGAGACATTCTCAGGTGGGCGAACGCGCGACACCTGACTCCGTCAGCAGCTACGGGCCACGACGATCTTGGCGGCAACACTACCAAAAACTCTTAATATCCTAGATAAGTTTACTCAGACTTACAGGTTGTTCTCATACCATTTTTATAAGTAGAAGATGATGGATTTCTTAAGGGTCATCAAGCATGTATGATGCATTGAATTTCAAAAATTTGCACAAAGAAAAAACCCTTATTGGCTAGAAACCCTAATCCTAAGATCCCCTTATTCATATACAACTAATATAACACTCATATGGTTCATGATAAATACTTGGAACATTGTTTTCCACTTCTTTCCACAAGGCTCACAAGTGTAAGCCCTCCAACGGTGATCCACATAGGAATTGACCCAAGGAAGAACTCCTACTTCGGTTGCTTGCTTGACTGAGACTCCTTTTGATAGCCTTCTGGACTTTGACCTTTGTAGGACACCCTACACTCTTCTAGGGTACTCTGAATGCTTTCCAAAATCACTCTTGGATTTGGGATTACATTCCTATAGGACACTCTAGGCTTATGTCTTAAATCCTAAGACTTTTCTTATAAAGAACAACCTTGTCTTAAAGAGACAAGGTTTGTCTTAAGTAGGAGGGATGAAGGTATAACACTCGGAATAAAAACTACGGTGGAACTCTTCTAAAACCCATAACACCCCCCTATTTATAATGTTAGGAGGGGCATGTGATATGTCTAGCCATCAACTTATTAGATATCATTTTTCAAGACCCAAGAGAAGTTATCTGGCTTGAAAAGTCATATCTAATGAGTTGATTCATGCACCAAGTCACACATTCGCATCCCTTCTTATTCTCAGATGATTTATGACTTACCACATGGCAAGTATCAGTCCTTGGAAAGCCAAGAGGTGTCTCTTCAATCTCCAAGCATCGGAGAATTTAAGAGTCCTGATAGTAGAAGGACACTTCTTCAAATCGCACACCAAATGAAAAGACACATCCCTTCATGCGTGCATTCCCTTTCAAACCTTTTTCACACCAATTTAAAAGGTGTTGACCACTCAGAAATAATCCTGAGGGGCATGAGGATATGTGCCAAGAGAGTCCCAAATGAATCAGCCTAAGTGATTCATTTGCAGAAGGACTTTTGGTTCTTTTCTGCGATCCATTCCTTGGCGCGCACACATATGCACCCAAGGAGTCCATGCCAACTTGGACTCTAGTCCAAGTGGCATTCCATGTCCAATTAAATCAGGATAAAACTTGATAAAGGTTATCTTAACCCATATATAACCCAATTTAAGTATCTCTTAAATTGGTTAATCAAAATAGCAAGCAGCTGGACCCAAATCGACTTGGATTAGGAATTAGGTTAGCTTACACATGCTAGTGTGCAATCTAGCTAACCAATTAGGATCCCATGACCCTAATTAAATTATGTATGACTTCCTTGGTCAACTACCTAATGTGTGTGACCCTTTGGATTCCACATCTAGCCAGCAGTAGGTTTAGGTTTAGCCGATTCGACCCAATCAAACCCGATTGACCTAATTAGGTCAAATTGAGCTGACCTAAATTGCCAATTCGATTTATCCATCGAATTGACACATGAAACTAATCCAATTGGTCCATGAATACCTATAAGACATGATTGACATCTAGCAACATGTCATGCCTACCCGAAAGATGAAGAATTTGATGAAAAGTACCAAAATACCCTTCAATAGAAAGTTACCGTGCAATTCAATCTTTTGATCTCCCATTATCCTGATTAAGTGATGGGTATTGTTGGCGTGGAATCCCTGGATCGGCTAATCGGAGCTACTACGTCACAGGACCGCTCCTTGGTTCACTTGCAAAACAGGTCCCTTGCCGGAGTTGTTCAGGCGGAGGACACTCGGATGTGGTGGGGACACCTGAGGCACCAGAATAAGACAGAGGGTTTTCAACCCTCTGTAAATTGTTCAATAATTTATGAGTCCATCTGTAATATGGGCTTAGCTCATCTGAGTCAATTTTAGTTGTTATTTGAGTATTTTGAGTTGTTATTTCAGTTCTGTACTAGTCAGCTCATGTTGAGCTAGTTCAGTCCAATGCTAGTCAGCTCATGTTGAGCTAATTTTATTTTTTTTGAGTCCTATCCAAGCATACTGAAGACTCAAGACTACATCATACAAGTAAAGACCAAGTCCAACCAGATTGAAGACATGGAAGTTTAGCCCAAGTCCAACCCAGCTTGAAGATTTGAAGACCCCAGGAGAAAAATCAGAAACCCTGATTCCTTACAGATGCCCTCCAGATGCCTAGATTTCCTTCCAGATGCCAAAGTATATTCATAGATAAGGGCATCCATGATT
This sequence comes from Areca catechu, assembly GCA_021397845.1. NCBI lineage: Eukaryota > Viridiplantae > Streptophyta > Magnoliopsida > Arecales > Arecaceae > Areca > Areca catechu. The sequence continues at coordinate 1,421,976 of JAHSVC010000025.1, forward strand.
CTAGAGGTCCATCTGCATTCTAGCCCAAAGAAATCAAACCCAGGCGCCAAGCCCAAGCCCCTAAGAAGCAAGATACCAGGGAATATTCCTGCTACCTGGCTACCAGGCCACCCAAGCTTCCAGAGGCCCAAACCCATGCACCCGGGCCCCTTTGGGCCGGCCCCTTGCTGCTCTTAGAAGCCCAACATGCCCCCCTAGGTGTCCTTGGAGTGTTGGCCAAGTCAAGAGAATTTTTAGGGATTTTTTCTACCTAATATTTCCTTATTTTCTAGCTAGGGTTTGAGAGGGAAAAGGATTCTCATGTAAAGACTAATGTGCCCTTACTTGGAGCCCAAGGTTAAGGGTCTATTTAAGAAACCCTAGCCTCTTGTATGAAGGGAGAATTTTGATATGAATTAAAACCTTGAGTTCTTCTATTGAGTTGTGTGATACCTTGCTGTGTGCATGAAGGGGTTTGTGAGAGTTTTTCTTCCCAGTGCTGCAATCATCTTCCTGCTGCCAACAAGCCTCTCAGATCCCTGGATGCCCACTCTAAAAGAAGCCTTCCCTTGCTGTTTTCACTTTGTTTTCTTGTTCCTTTGTGAGTTTTCTAACCCCTGACAGGTCGTTTGCAGGTCCCCGAGTTCCTACGAATCCAATGACTCCAACCAAGCCTCAATCGGATCACCGAGCAGAAAGTCGGGTATCCGCGGGTCTTTGGCTCAGTTTTTCAGGCCACATCTGTCGAGAAATGAGAGACCCCTTTGCTGCGATCTTCACAGACGTTGTCAGGTACACCCCCTCTACCTACAGTAGTTTTATTGTAGGAGAACTTGCACTAACCGAGGCTTCTCAGCCCCAGCGATCCTTCTTTTCTACTTTTATAGGTCCTAATCTGCATGCTGATCTTTTAAAATTCATATAAAATTCCCTACAACTTATTTTAACTTGAAATTCGGTAATTAATTACTCAATCCCACATATAAAACATACAAAAAGAATTGCATGCATATTAGTTCCCCATCAGGATGCCTAAGTCAGTGGCAGATCCCAGCCACAAAATGGGGATGGTGTCGAGGGTGGAAGAGTAAAAGGACTTTTGGAGATTGTAAGCAAATGTGAGAAAGGATGTTCACGTACCTCGAGCAATCCTTCTTACCCTTATTTAAGGAAGGCCTCCGACCTGTGCCCCGCTCTTTTTTCGGTGATCATGGGGAGCTAATCTCTTCCATGATTGGCAATCGTGGGTTGTCATTGAGCGGTTCCAGCCATATCGGAGTTGTGGCAGTAGGAGTTGCGCACCATGATCATGGCATGATGAGTGTCGATTGTAACCGTTGGTTACAGTTGCCTTTCTGGAATAGATTGTGGTCCAAGCTTCGGATTTCTCCTTGCATGGGCCAAAGATTTGGTATTTCTCCGATGCCAGAGATCGTGTCCACGGTGGGGTTTGAAGTACGTGCCTTCAGAAGTTGATGAGTAGTTCGGTCTTCGTCCGGGTCGAAGACGTTACCCGAAGGACCAGCCTCCGGATGTTGTGGTCCGGTATGAAGCCTTGGGTTGCCTGCAGTTGGCCTGTCCCTTGCTTGGTCCGAAGTCCGTAGTCCGGGAAAACGGGCTTCGACCAATCAAACCAGAGTTTGGTTTATAGCTGAACCGGGATATCCCAATAGTTACCCCACTACTCTTAGTTTTCGAAGCGAAGATTTGCCTCGAGAAGTGAGAGTACTAATGCCTTGTTGTTTTCCTCCTGAGAGATGGGTAGTGGATGATTACGGGATCCTTGATTGGACTGTCCATCATGATATGATAATCAGATGGTGGACAGGTGTCACTCCCGGATTAGGGAAGAAAGAAAAAGTGGGTGGCCCTGGGGCCATCTTTTCTTTTCCCGTTGCATGATGGTTGAGGCAATCTTTTGGTTGGGATTTTGATGGTTGTGGTGGCTGTCCTCCGTCCGTTGGATGAAGGGTATACCTTATCATGGCGGTCAGCTGCAGGTGCGTTACCTCCCATGGTAACTTTGAGTTAATTTAACTCCGGCGGGGCTCTAGAGACCCATACTTTTCTTTTGGGGAAGGGGAAGGTATGGCCAAGGAAGCTTCTTCAACCTCGTCTCATCCTTCGCCCAAATTGTTCTGGACTACCCGTCTATTTCTCAGGTAGAATCTTTTTTCTGCTCCCTTGCTTCATTCCTTTGTCATGGAAGAGACCGTAGGGAGTCAGGGCAAAATGTCTGTGCCCTCGGGGGCCAGAGACATAGTAGGTTCGGAGTCGGTCCCCAGCTCGGTTTCTCAGGGCAAGGTAGCCCTTCTTTGGGAACGCAACCGCATTCCTAAGGAGTTTTCCTTCGTCCTCCCCATGCCCGAAGAGTGGGTGAACGAACCTCCCCCTAGGTACCTAGCCGTATACGAAGATCACCTGAAAGCTGGTCTTCGATTTTCCCTGCACCCTTTCTTCGTCAAGATCTTCCACTTATACCAAGTGGTGCAAGTGCAATTAACCCCGAACAGCATCAGGAACATCTGCGGGTTCCTGGTTATGTGCAGCGTCGCGAACATAGAGCCTAGGACCAATTTGTTTACGACTCTTTCGTCCTCAAGAGGGATTTTCACAGCAACGGATGGTGGGTGATTGGCCTTAGATCAGGCCGTAGGGTTATCAAGGATATGCCCAGCACCATCCACGGGTGGAAACCCGTTTTTATGTTTGTGTTGTCTCTTAATAAAGGGGCTTCGATACGGTGTGGAAGAAGCCTTGCCTGACCGGAAATGATTGGAAGAAGGTCTTGGTGGTCGATCAGTCAGATTACAACCTCCTGGTCAACTCCGAAGTTGCCCCCATTCGGGAATTATTGGAGGAGAGAAATCTCCACTGGTCAGGAATTAGCAGATTCCCCTCATTAGGTATAACTATAGGAATTTCTGCCCTCTTTCTTGGATTTACTGAAGCCTAATCAATTGAATGAAATCCTTTACTTGCAGGTGGCAGGATGAAGCCCGGCTTGAGTTGGCTCCGTCGGACTTCGGAGAAGAGGGTGGCACAGGCCCCTCCTACCAGGTCAGCGGTTCGGAAGAGAGCTCAGAGGGATGGTCCCGAAGGGGACCAAAGCACTTCGTCTTCTCGAGGGACCTCAGGGAAAGATGTAGTAACTATGGAAAGGGCTCCGTCAAGACCCCATCCAGTCGAAGCTTTACCATGGCTATTTTACCAGTTTGCATAGCGGGGAGCCCGCTTCAGGGAGTGGATGTGCCGCTGTTTTGCCCCTACTACTGATAGTGGTGAAGCACGGCAAGTCGAAGGAGAGTTTGCCTATGGGGCCTCCTCAGCCGAAGTCCATTCGACGAACTCCTTGGAGCTTTTGCCTATGGGGGGACTGCTGGTCCCGGCCGTAGCCAGGCAGGCATTGATGGGTATGCTCCTGCCTCACAACTTGGCTATTTTTCGGAACCGGAGCCTTCCCAGGGTATCCGATTCTGCCTTCTCTACCCTGCAATAGGTATGATCCTACCACTTCTCTTTGTCTTGAGAATTGTTCGATTCATGATCTCTCTCTTTTGCTGTAGTTGGTTTACGACCTCACCTTCATGGAGGAGGGCCTGGAAAATGTAGACAGCCTCATCCATGGCCTTAAGTTGGAGCTTCAGACTGCTAGGGCTATGAAAGAAGTAGCCGAGAAGCTGAAGTAGTCTATGGAAGACCGTCTTGCCTGGATGAATGATGAAGTTCGTGAACTGAAGGGTGAACTGAGAAGTGCTCATGTAACAATGACGGGGCAAGAGGAAGGGTGGAGGAGGAGCAGGAAGCAAGTCGAATCCCTGGAGCAGGCTGCGGGAGGATCAGGAGAAGATATAGAGCCTGGCCAAGGTAGTGGAGGAGGCTTCCAGGAGGGTCGAAGAGGCGATCCTGGAGTCCAAAGCTGCTAAGAGGGAGTCTGGGTCTTTGAAGAAGCAGGTAGACGATGCCGTGGCGAACTTCAAGACGTCTCTGCAATTCCAGGCGAAGATCAATGAAATAATTTTTATGGCTACCAGCACGGCTTCAACGATGGACTCTCCAGGATGAAGGAGGCCTTCCCTCACTCGACCTTTCCAGTGTTCCATCCTACGATATAGCTGGAGAAGAAGAGGAAGTGGAGGGGGCCGAAGCCATAGTAGAGGCCGAGGAGGCGCCATGTCTGGATAAGGAGGCTGCTATCCCAATCGAAAATTCAGAGGTGACCCCGACTCTGACCCCAGTTCATGGTGAAACTCAGGCTGGAGGAGTCCAAGCTGAAGGTTCTTCGGTCCCGGCCTAGATTGACGAGGTCCTCTCAGAGCAAATTGATAAGGTGCTCCAGTCTTGTGGTGTGGAGCCTTCTCCTGTTGATATGAGTGACTTGGGTCACTCTGGATGTATTTCCTTCTTTGTTTTTGTTTTATGAATGAACTTTGTATGACAGCTTTTCTAGATTTGGAATGAATTTTCCTTCCTTTGCATATGCCATGTCATGCTTCATGTGTAGCTCGAAATGGTTTTATCATTCTTTCTTTTGATTAGCCGAACAGTCACGTCCGAAGGCCATTCAGTCGACAAGAACTGGTTTTTCCATTCTCTTTCCTATTTGGTTGAGCAGTCGTAGTTGAAGGCCATTCAATCAATGAGGACGAACTCTGGAACGGACCAGAACTCCGTTGCTGAAGACCGTCACCTTCCTTCGGATGTTAAGTTTGTCCATGGGGTGGATAAGAGTCATTTCCCCACCAATCCATGATCAGGGAGATTTGATTGTGATTGTTGTCGCCCACTTGGCATGTTGATATTTATACAATCGTGATTTCTTGTGCCTTATGAGCCACTGGGTCTGCTTTTTCCAAAAAGGAGCGATTAATGATGCCGTCGCATGATGAGGATTTCTCCGAATTCGAAGTGATGGTAGTTGTTGTCCTGGGGATGGCTCCGAGCGATTTTCAAGTTCTCGAAGCTTCGCTTAGACACGTGGTGCTTTCTGATGTAGCTGGGAAGGACGTGGGGCACGCCTCCATGCAGTCGGTCGTGGGTGCAGGGATTCTATAAATAGGACCCTGCCCTCTATGTCAAAGGCCATCATTTTCGTGGGCTTTTCCTTCCATTAACAATGAGGTTCAGCACTTCTGAGCTCCGCCATGTGGCGAAGAGGAGGGCTATCGACCCAAAAAGGAAGCGAAGTCCGGAGTCACCTGGGCCAGAGGACGAAGAGGAGGAGCCTCTCGTGGACTGCCTCGAGAAGAAGGTCTGCCTGTTGGAGGCCCATCTGAGGGAAGCTTGGGCCTAGGTCACGGTGGTGACCACGGCGGCATAGGAGGCAAGGAAGGAGGTGGCGGACGCCGTCTCAAATTTCAAAGCTTCTGCCACCTTCAAGGACGAACACACCGGGGTGGCTCTGGACTCCTTCAACCAGGGTTTTGGGAATGTCGGAGGAAGGCTCCAAGTTTTATAACTTTAAGGGCCTGGACAACATCAAGCCCTCCGTTCCCTTTCCCGGTCGTGAATTCGATTCTGACACGATGAGGGGTCGGATTTAGGTTCGGACGGGAATCCCGGGAGCCCTTCGTCGTCCCACCAGATCTCTCCCCGCCGGTACGGGAAAAACCCGGTGGGGAGTTATTGAAAATTTCCCATATCTCTCTGTTGTTGCTTTTTTTTTGTCTCTCCTTATGAGAGTTTCTTCCTTTCTTCTTTTTTTTTCTAAAAATTTGAAAGGAATGAAAAAATCTTTTCTGTTACCTCTTCCCGTGTACTCTTTGCGATGTGTTACATCCTGATTTGTCTGTAGTGTAAACTCCGTAGACCACTTTTGGTCTATAGGGAAGAAGTGATGTCAATTGGACCATTCTGAGAATGTCTGTTATTGACAGAAAGGGATGACCTTTTAGGCACGTGTTCGGGTTTTCCGTAGGGTAAGGTGTTTACACTGTCCCTATGCACTTTCTGTCATGATTAAGGTAGGCTATTCAGGCCCGGTTTGGCGCATGTTCGGATTCCGTAGGGTAGGTTACGAGAACCATCCCTGTGCCTTTGATCTTTTTGGTGGCCTGGTTAGACCATCCATTGCGCTCGTCGGGCATACCGATAAGGTGAGTGGATCAGACTCTCTTTTGCACAGTTGATCGATTTTTCAGATCGGGTCAATTAGGCTGTTGCCGTTCAGTCAATGCAACTAGTCATTCTGAGTTGAGTAAGGTTGAGAAGCTTTGCACAGGAATTTCAGGAACTCTTTTATTGATAGTATTTGCGAAGGTTTTATACATTCCATGGCCGGGATAGGGCCTTCCCCTCCAAGGTCTTGAGTCGATATGTCCCTAGTCGAATGACTTCCTTGACCTGATATGGACCTTCCCAGTTGGGGGAGAGTTTATCCTGTTCTGTTGGCCTGGACACTTCTGCTCTTCGCAATACCATGTCCTCTATGTAGAAAGTTGCTCCTTCACCCTTGAGTTGTAATACTTGGCGACTTTTGCTGGTATGCCGTCATCCTTATCTAGCCTGTAGCATGGAGCTTGATAGCAAATCCAGAACAATCCTTCTATGATCGAATTCTCAAGCTCTTCATAATTGTTATTCTCAGGGACTGTAGGGAGACTTCAATAGGTAGTACGGCTTCGGTACCGTAGGCCAGGTTGAACGGAGATTCACGGTGGCCGTTCTCGGGGTAGTTCGGTATGTCCAAAGAATGGAGGTCAGTTCTTCGGTCCAAAGCCCTTTGGCGGCGTTCAACTTATCTTCAAACCATGGAGGATGGTCCGGTTGGTGACTTCGGCTTCTCTGTTGGATTGTGGATGAGCAACGGATGTTAGCTGATGCTGGATATGGTACCGAGCACAGAAATCCTTGAACTTCGGATTGTTGAACTGTCTCTCATTATCCGTGATGATGACATGTGGGATGCCAAACAGAATATGATGGAATTTTTTACAAAGCTTTCCACCTTGCCTTCTGTGATCTGGGCTAATGGTTCGGCTTCTACCCACTTCGTGAAATAGTCGATGGCCACTAGGAGAAAACTTCCTTTGCCCTGATGCTAGTGGGAATGGGCCAAGAATGTCGATCCCCCACTGGGCAAAAGGCCATGGGGCAGCCAGTTGAGTCAGGTGACTTGCAAGTTGTCTCTGTACATTGGCATACCTCTGGCATTGGTCGCACTTTCGCATGAAATCAGCTGAGTCCTTCTAGATGGAGGGCCAATAATACCCCTGTCGAATGATCTTGTACGTCAGAGATCTGCCTCCCAAGTGATCACCGCATATGCCCTCGTGGACCTCTCTCAAAGCATAATCTGCATCGGGGGTTCTAAGCATTTTAGCAGTGGCTGGGAGAACAATTTCTTGTAGAGGGTTCCGTCTAAGATGACGTACTAGGACGCCATCCAGCGGATCTTCTTGGCCTCTACCTTATCTTTGGTAGTTCTCCTTCATTCAGGAATCTGATGATGGGATCCATCCAGATTGGCTCAGTGTTGATCTGCGCACTTTTGCAGCCTCTTTGGCTATGCTAGGAATCTCAAGATGTTCAACAAAGGTGCTTGAGGGACTCCGGTGTTATAGTTGCCAGTCGAGTTAGCGCATCCACCTGAGAGTTCTCTGATCGTGGAACATGGATAATCTTAAAATGTTCCAGTTGGAAAGATAAAGCCCGTACCTTCTCCAGGTATTACACCATGGTTGGATCTTTGGCTGCATATTTTCCATTGACTTGATTTACAACCAGTTGGAATCTGAGAAGGCCTGAAGTTGCTGGACTCCAGATCTTTGACGATTCGAAGTCTGGTGAGTAGGGCTTCATATTCGGCCTAATTATTGGAGTCATGGAAGGAGAAACAGAGTGAGTACTCTATGGTATGGCCGTCAGGTTTGGCCAACATGAGTCCAACCCCACATCCAGTATCATTGGAAGCTTGTCCACATGAAGCACCCAACGAACTTCGTCTCCTTCGGGGCTTCTTCTGTCGAAGATGCTTCATCATCGGACTTCCATGTGCACTCAGCCAAAAAATCAGGGAGCACCTGGGCCTTCATAGCCGCTCGGGGTTGGAAGCTGATATCAAACTCACTTAGCTTCACAGCCCACTTGGCTATCTTTCAGAGGTATCCGGAGATCGAAGAACAGCCTTGAGAGGTTGATCAGTTAGCACCACGATGGTGCATGGGCATGAAAAATATGCCGTAGTTGCTTTGCTGCAATCACTAAGGAGTATATCAGCTTCTGCATCTTGTATATCGCGTTTCTGCAGTTTGCAGGACCTGCTGATGTAGTAGATCGGCTTGTTAGACCTGTCTTCCTCTTTTCGGACAAGAACCGAACTTACTACTTCATCTAAGTAGAGAGGTATAGGTAGAGGACCTCGCCTTCTAGTGGTTGGGAGAGCAATGGTGGGGTCTCTGGATATTTTTTCAGTTCCTCGAACGGCAGTACGACAGTCTTCGGGCCATT